>CM061123.1:8463551-9785260 GCA_030770115.1 Daphnia galeata
ATTGTATATAATTGTCTCGACAGTATGTACTCACAGCCGTTGAGGACCGTTTCCGTGGTTTTTCATGTGAAACTTCGGAAGGAAATCGTCGTGTTCAGAGCGGTCAATGTTACTGAAAGATTATAATTTTAAAGTTAGTGCTTAATCTACGCAATACATGATAGTAGTACTAGCAATTATAGCTTCCCTATTGGGTACCATGCATATTAAATTACCCTCATCATTAGTTTGGTACAACTGCTATGCATGGTATAATATAATAATAATAAAAAATATCATGTCGCAAGCTCTTGTTGTTAGCACACACCCATAAAGTTGTTGACCTATACATTGGGCCCTTTTTCCGGCCGTATAATAATAATAATGTTTTGTTTGGTTTTCTAAATTAAAACTTGATGAAGCATTCATTCAGAACTTTCGTCGTCAGGTGGCGTGTCAAGGCGATGCTTCAAAAGAAGTGGGGAAAAATGGGGATTTCGTAATTTTTATCAGCAACTTCTACCTCCTTTAATACAGAAAGTGCGCAATAAATCGAATAAAAAATGTATGAGCTGTATAAGTATCAAGTGGTTGCTGTTGTAAATTTTACAAGCCGAATGTTGTATGGTCCTCCTTGGGTGTTTTGAGCGATTTTGGGTCTTCTTCTCACACAACCTTAAGTATGTGGGGCCTGATGCTTATTTTGAGCAGAATTATTTTAAACATTATCGCTTCTCGGCCTTTTGGCTAAGATCAAAGTGTAGTATCTGTTCTTATCAGCTTAATATCTGATACGGGTTCAAATGGACCCCAGAATATTAAACTGATTTTTGGCAAATGGTGGGAATACAGTGCTTGCACTGCTCCCGCCACGGGTTGACCGGTATTGCAGTACCTCCGGGATCGGCTCACCCCTCTATGAGGGTCACATGAACATAAATATTTAACGTGAAAGAGTAGGTAAATGGTTATCGAAATTGTCCCGGCGTTTTAAACCCACTCCTCGCCTGATTATAAAGCCTTCCCATCTTTTACAAAAAATCTCATGGCGCGTCCCAAATAAACGTATAATCCCATTTATAATAAGCAGTAGCTATCTATAATTCGTAGTCTATTTATTTTAACATTACAAATGTCATTGTGTTATAACTGATTGATATGCGGGTAAATAATTTTTTGTTGTATATTTTTTCAGTTTTTGTTTGAAATAAGGCTTGCATAGGAGGGTCGGTATTACCTTGATATGGGATGATGAAATTAAACAATTGTGCAATTTGTTTCTTCAAATAAAATATCCAAACGTCAAGTTCAATTCAACCAATACTGAGCTTTATTGACTAAATTTTTCCCCTAGTCTATGTTTATATTTTACGGTACGATTCGTCTGCGATGACTTTGACCCGAGTCAAACAATTAAGTACCCTTTGCCAATATTGTTCTGCTTTATAAAAACTATAAATAAGTGTAAAAATTATATTGAAGCATACTTACCTGGCTCAGAGGCAACCATGATCACCAAGGTGGTTCCTCCAGGGCGAGGCCCTTTCCATTGCACCAAGGATGGGCTGACCCTTGCGATTAATCCAAATGTGATTAACTCGGGAGTACAATTTTTGTTAGTGGGGGACTGCGTTCGCGCCGTTCCCTGAATGTATACAAAATAAAATAGGAATTGCCATGTAGAGTGTTTGACTCATGAAATCGCTATAATAGTAGCTGACGTTATCTTAATTGAGTATCAATAGAAGCAACGATTAGTCACACACTTGTTAGATTTTATACTGGAGAAAAACAATTTTTTCCTTCATACATTTTTTATACTAAAATATTTTCCCACCATAGCACCATGGCATCAAATTGAAATTTATATTTTCATTCATTTCTTGTTTGTACTGCTGATAACACCGTCCACCCGTGGTCTCGTCATCTCCCGTAAGCTTCAGCTACGTCCAGGCGTCAGGATACGCTTTATAAATTGAATATCATGTACTACGGAAATAAATTTGAATCATTTCCGCCGTGATCGTCTAGTGGTTAGGACCCTACGTTGTGGGATCTCTGGAATATAATTCCGTAGTAACCCAGGTTCGAATCCTGGTCACGGCACTGGGTATAGTTTTAAACAAACAATTTGACACGCAGTCCGCGAGTGGATGATACCAATATTGGGGGGTTTGGATTTTTGTACATATATAATCGAAGAAAAATGGGTGTAGGGAGAAAACCAAATAGTCCTGTAGAGTCCTGGGTAAAATAAACGACGAGCGCGAAGCGCTCGTCAATGGGGCTGAGGCAGTGATATGGAAGTCGGTTATATAGAGAACGCAGAGCGTGAAGCACACGACAGAGGTGACATGGGAAAAATATATTTATTTAGTTGGGAATTTGTTTTTCAATACATCGTTTCAATTTTTCATTGGTGTGTTGCAGAACGGATATTTTTTGCGCATTTACAGAACTTCAAGCATAAAACTAAATATTAAAAGGAAGTTTATTTTTGTCTGAAATGAACTGTCCACTGCTGATGTATTTCGAAATGAAAATGAAAATTTGAAATTTCTTAGGGAATTCTAAATTTAAGTTTTTGAACAAAAATATTAGATCATCATGTCCAAGCAGAATCAACGCAGCCAAGGCATAAATAGGTGTTCACCCAAATCAAAATTTAGCTTTGCGCAGTGGCAATATCATAACCAATGAGGGTCTCCCGAGGTGTGATTATTGCTAGTTGAAAACTTTAACCAATACCCCGCCACGGTGAAGTGAAATATTCTTTACTGTCGGCAATTTTTGAAAGCTCCATCAGGGGCATACATGTAAAATGAAATCAACACTAAAGTCGGTCAGTCAGTGTTAAGTTCAGTATGTATACGAAACCATATTGTCAAAATGTAAAATTTTTACAAGAAAATTTGTATCGGCATCAAACAGTATATAGGGAACTGCTGTTGTCTGGGGTTAGAGTGTTTATACTAATTGCTAGTAGATGTAAAGTACGGGATAGTAAGAAATAAAAATCTATACGGCGACCGAAAATTATGTTAGCCTAACAAAAGTCCAATATTGTAAAAATTGCGAAAGATGTTAGCCCAATTGTTCCAAATATCTTAAACCCTCGGGGATGTTGCAAGCCATGGAAAACCATATCACACACCCTGCACTTCAGGAAGATTCAAATTGTCTTACAATAACATTACATCTGTATATTGACGAGTTGATTCGGTAAAGTTTGTTTAAACGAGCTTTATACATCATATCCACTTTGAATAGTATGGGCCATTTGGAAATTAATTGCACATAGATTTTTAAATGTAAACTCCCTAATAGGAAATGAAGCTTTACAAGCGTACTTTCAAATCAATAAAAGCATATAAATGTAATGGTTTCATGTCTGGATATACTCTGGTTTTCTAATCAACCTTCGGATAAATCTTTCGCCTTTTACTAAAGATTTCCGTGGTTAGGAGCATCGATGAGTCTATATGACTTATTTTTTTGAACGCCCGGTCTTGAGTCCGGGCCATCCCAGTATAATGAAATATAAATAACTAATGTTGTCAAAGTTACAAATAATAAATATATGGGTAAATATGAAAAGTATGAATTAAATAATGGCAAGATTTATTAGGTTCCGGGTGTTATACAGTTAGTTGTGAAATATTTGATTTCCCGGCTTCTTGTTAGCGAAAGATCGGAGTGTATTTAGAAAATTGTGTACAAAGAAAAACTACGTACTTTGGCAATTAAAAGTCAATCTAAAGGGATATCAATTATCGATAGATATCAATGACATTGCATAAGTTCTCGTCAACGGCCATACCACGTAGAACTCACCCGGTCTCGTCAGCTCCCGGAAGTTAAGCTACGTCGGGTCCCGTTAGTACTTGGATGGGTGACCGCTTGGGAATACGGGATGCTGTTGGCATTTGCTTTTGCTGCAGATCTGAATAGTTTTTTTTTTGTTGTTTTTTGTTTTGGTTGTGGTTTGTTTTTCTCTCTTAATTCAAAAAGTAAGATAGCAGTGTGGCTATTTTGTTAAGGCTGTTCAATGAAGCTCACTCACGGGGCGATCCCACTACCACTCGACACGGGAACTTTTGGCTGCTAGGTTTCCCTCCTGGCCCATTTCGCTCCTCTTTAGCTAACTTGGACCAACCGGATTCCTCCAGCAGATCCATGTTGATGTCAAGCTTAGTACGGACACCTGGTCAACGTGCAGTTTCACGTAGCAGTGCTCCTTAAAACTCATGCCATCCACACCATCGAGCCTCCCAGAAGCAGGATTATAGGTGCGCGCCAAACACCCAGCTAGTATGATGTGGCTTAGTTTTAGCATAGCCATTATATACCTAATCTTATTGTCAAACATGTGGAATCTGTGATTTATAGAAAATGTGTCACGATTAAAATTTGTTTAACAGCTGTATCACCATCTAAGCTATATTTTTTTAATGAACCAAAACTTCAAGGTAGACATGTACGGAATTTGCGTGTCAACTTAGATTAGTAACTTTGGTTTACTTTGATAATTCAATTGATGTACGGCAAGTTACGCCAAAGCTATTTAATTTTTGTTAAAATTATTTATTAGTGTAAAAAGCCATGGTAAATTAAGATCATACTTCACAGGATCATTTCTGTAGTATATCTTGACTTGTTTCCCACCAGAAACTAGTCTTCTTTCTACCCGCGATGACGAGTTAAGACGCCGGTTTCTGGGCGTGAAGCAGGATGTGATTTGTATATAATTGTCTCGACAGTATGTACTCACAGCCGTTGAGGACCGTTTCCGTGGTTTTTCATGTGAAACTTCGGAAGGAAATCGTCGTGTTCAGAGCGGTCAATGTTTACTGAAAGATTATAATTTTAAAGCTAGTGCTTAATCTACGCAATACATGATAGTAGTACTAGCAATTATAGCTTCCCTATTGGGTACCATGCATATTAAATTACCCTCATCATTAGTTTGTACAACTGCTATGCATGGTATAATATAATAATAATAAAAATATCATGTCGCAAGCTCTTGTTGTTAGCACACACCCATAAAGTTGTTGACCTATACATTGGGCCTTTTTCCGGCCGTATAATAATAATAATGTTTTGTTTGGTTTTCTAAATTAAAACTTGATGAAGCATTCATTCAGAACTTTCGTCGTCAGGTGGCGTGTCAAGGCGATGCTTCAAAAGAAGTGGGAAAATGGGGATTTCGTAATTTTTTATCAGCAACTTCTACCTCCTTTAATACAGAAAGTGCGCAATAAATCGAATAAAAATGTATGAGCTGTATAAGTATCAAGTGGTTGCTGTTGTAAATTTTACAAGCCGAATGTTGTATGGTCCTCCTTGGGTGTCTTTGAGCGATTTTGGGTCTCTTCTCACACAACCTTAAGTATGTGGGGCCCTGATGCTTATTTTGAGCAGAATTATTTTAAACATTATCGCTTCTCGGCCTTTTGGCTAAGATCAAAGTGTAGTATCTGTTCTTATCAGCTTAATATCTGATACGGGTTCAAATGGACCCCAGAATATTAAACTGATTTTGGCAAATGGTGGGAATACAGTGCTTGCACTGCTCCCGCCACGGGTTGACCCGGTATTGCAGTACCTCCGGGATCGGCTCACCCTCTATGAGGGTCACATGAAACATAAATCTTTAACGTGAAAGAGTAGGTAAATGGTTATCGAAATTGTCCCGGCGTTTAAACCCACTCCTCGCCTGATTATAAAGCCTTCCCATCTTTTACAAAAAATCTCATGGCGCGTCCCAAATAAACGTATAATCCCATTTTATAATAAGCAGTAGCTATCTATAATTCGTAGTCTATTTATTTTAACATTACAAATGTCATTATGTTATAACTGATTGATATGCGGGGTAAAATATTTTTTGTTGTATATTTTTTCAGTTTTTTGTTTGAAATAAGGCTTGCATAGGAGGGTCGGTATTACCTTGATATGGGATGATGAAATTAAACAATTGTGCAATTTGGTTTCTTCAAATAAAATATCCAAACGTCAAGTTCAATTCAACCAATACTGAGCTTTATTGACTAAATTTTTCCCTAGTCTATGTTTATATTTTACGGTACGATTCGTCTGCGATGACTTTGACCCGAGTCAAACAATTAAGTACCCTTTGCCAATATTGTTTCTGCTTTATAAAAACTATGAATAAGTGTAAAAAATTATATTGAAGCATACTTACCTGGCTCAGAGGCAACCATGATCACCAAGGTGGTTCCTCCAGGGCGAGGCCTTTCCATTGCACCAAGGATGGGCTGACCCTTGCGATTAATCCAAATGTGATTAACTCGGGAGTACAATTTTTGGTAGTGGGGGACTGCGTTCGCGCCGTTCCCTGAATGTATACAAAATAAAATAGGAATTGCCATGTAGAGTGTTTGACTCATGAAATCGCTATAATAGTAGCTGACGTTATCTTAATTGAGTATCAATAGAAGCAACGATTAGTCACACACTTGTTAGATTTTATACTGGAGAAAAACAATTTTTTTCCTTCATACCATTTTTTATACTAAAATATTTTCCCACCATAGCACCATGGCATCAAATTGAAATTTATATTTTCATTCATTTTCATTTAAATATGAAAAGTATGAATTAAATAATGGCAAGATTTATTAGGTTCCGGGTGTTATACAGTTAGTTGTGAAATATTTGATTTCCCGGCTCTTGTTAGCGAAGATCGGAGTGTATTTAGAAAATTGTGTACAAAGAAAACTACGTTACTTTGGCAATTAAAAGTCAATCTAAAGGGATATAAATTATCGATAGATATCAATGACATTGTATAAGTTCTCGTCAACGGCCATACCACGTAGAACTCACCCGGTCTCGTCAGCTCCCGGAAGTTAAGCTACGTCGGGTCCCCGTTAGTACTTGGATGGGTGACCGCTTGGGAATACGGGATGCTGTTGGCATTTGCTTTTGCTGCAGATCTGAATAGTTTTTTTTTGTTGTTTTTTTGTTTTGGTTGTGGTTTGTTTTTCTCTCTTAATTCAAAAAGTAAGATAGCAGTGTGGCTATTTTGTTAAGGCTGTTCAATGAAGCTCACTCACGGGTGCGATCCCCACTACCACTCGACACGGGAACTTTTGGCTGCTAGGTTTCCCTCCTGGCCCATTTCGCTCCTCTTTAGCTAACTTGGACCAACCGGATTCCTCCAGCAGATCCATGTTGATGTCAAGCTTAGTACGGACACCTGGTCAACGTGCAGTTTCACCGTAGCAGTGCTCCTAAACTCATGCCATCCACACCATCGAGCCTCCCAGAAGCAGGATTATAGGTGCGCGCCAAACACCCAGCTAGTATGATGTGGCTTAGTTTTAGCATAGCCATTATATACCTAATCTTATTGTCAAACATGTGGAATCTGTGATTTATAGAAAATGTGTCACGATTAAAATTTGTTTAACAGCTGTATCACCATCTAAGCTATATTTTTTTAATGAACCAAAACTTCAAGGTAGACATGTACGGAATTTGCGTGTCAACTTAGATTAGTAACTTTGGTTTACTTTGATAATTCAATTGATGTACGGCAAGTTACGCCAAAGCTATTTAATTTTGTTAAAATTATTTATTAGTGTAAAAAGCCATGGTAAATTAAGATCATACTTCACAGGATCATTTCTGTAGTATATCTTGACTTGTTTCCCACCAGAAACTAGTCTTCTTTCTACCCGCGATGACGAGTTAAGACGCCGGTTTCTGGGCGTGAAGCAGGATGTGATTGTATATAATTGTCTCGACAGTATGTACTCACAGCCGTTGAGGACCGTTTCCGTGGTTTTCATGTGAAACTTCGGAAGGAAATCGTCGTGTTCAGAGCGGGTCAATGTTACTGAAAGATTATAATTTTAAAGTTAGTGCTTAATCTACGCAATACATGATAGTAGTACTAGCAATTATAGCTTCCCTATTGGGTACCATGCATATTAAATTACCCTCATCATTAGTTTGTACAACTGCTATGCATGGTATAATATAATAATATAATAAAAAATATCATGTCGCAAGCTCTTGTTGTTAGCACACACCCATAAAGTTGTTGACCTATACATTGGGCCTTTTTCCGGCCGTATAATAATAATAATGTTTTGTTTGGTTTTCTAAATTAAAACTTGATGAAGCATTCATTCAGAACTTTCGTCGTCAGGTGGCGTGTCAAGGCGATGCTTCAAAAGAAGTGGGAAAATGGGGATTTCGTAATTTTTTATCAGCAACTTCTACCTCCTTTAATACAGAAAGTGCGCAATAAATCGAATAAAAATGTAATGAGCTGTATAAGTATCAAGTGGTTTGCTGTTGTAAAATTTTACAAGCCGAATGTTGTATGGTCCTCCTTGGGTGTTTTGAGCGATTTTGGGTCTTCTTCTCACACAACCTTAAGTATGTGGGGCCTGATGCTTATTTTGAGCAGAATTATTTTAAACATTATCGCTTCTCGGGCCTTTTGGCTAAGATCAAAGTGTAGTATCTGTTCTTATCAGCTTTAATATCTGATACGGGTTTCAAATGGACCCCAGAACTATTAAACTGATTTTTGGCAAATGGTGGGAATACAGTGCTTGCACTGCTCCCGCCACGGGTTGACCCGGTATTGCAGTACCTCCGGGATCGGCTCACCCTCCTATGAGGGTCACATGAACATAAATATTTAACGTGAAAGAAGTAGGTAAATGGTTATCGAAATTGTCCCGGCGTTTAAACCCCACTCCTCGCCTGATTATAAAGCCTTCCCATCTTTTACAAAAAAATCTCATGGCGCGTCCCAAATAAACGTATAATCCCATTTATAATAAGCAGGTAGCTATCTATAATTCGTAAGTCTATTATTTTAACATTACAATGTCAGTTGTGTTATAACTGATTGATATGCGGGTAAAATATTTTTTGTTGTATATTTTTTCAGTTTTTGTTTGAAATAAGGCTTGCATAGGAGGGTCGGTATTACCTTGATATGGATGATGAAATTAAACAATTGTGCAATTTGTTTCTTCAAATAAAATATCCAAACGTCAAGTTCCAATTCAACCAATACTGAGCTTTATTGACTAAATTTTTTCCCTAGTCTATGTTTTATATTTTACGGTACGATTGGTCTGCGATGACTTTGACCCGAGTCAAAACAATTAAGTACCCTTTGCCAATATTGTTCTGCTTTATAAAAACTATGAATAAGTGTAAAAAATTATATTGAAGCATACTTACCTGGCTCAGAGGCAACCATGATCACCAAGGTGGTTCCTCCAGGGCGAGGCCTTTCCATTGCACCAAGGATGGGCTGACCCTTGCGATTAATCCAAATGTGATTAACTCGGGAGTACAATTTTTGGTAGTGGGGGACTGCGTTCGCGCCGTTCCCTGAATTTATACAAAATAAAATAGGAATTGCCATGTAGAGTGTTGGACTCATGAAATCGCTATAATAGTAGCTGACGTTATCTTAATTGAGTATCAATAGAAGCAACGATTAGTCACACACTTGTTAGATTTTATACTGGAGGAAAAAACAATTTTTTCCTTCATACATTTTTTATACTAAAATATTTTCCCACCATAGCAACCATGGCATCAAATTGAAAATTTATATTTTCATTCATTCTGTTGTACTGCTGATAACACCGTCACCCGTGGTCTTCGTCATCTCCCGTAAGCTTCAGCTACGTCAGGCGTCAGGATACGCTTATAAACTTTTGAATATCATGTACTACGGAAATAATTTGTGAATCATTTCCGCCGTGATCGTCTAGTGGTTAGGACCCTACGTTGTGGGATCTCTGGAATATAATTCCGTAGTAACCCAGGTTCGAATCCTGGTCACGGCACTGGGTATAGTTTTAAACAAACAATTTGACACGCAGTCCGCGAGTGGATGATACCAATATTGGGGGGTTTGGAATTTTTGTACATATATAATCGAAGAAAAAATGGGGCTGAGGCAGTGATATGGAAGTCGGTTATATAGAGAACGCAGAGCGTGAAGCACACGACAGAGGTGACATGGGAAAAATATATTTATTTAGTTGGGAATTTGTTTTTCAATAATCGTTTCAATTTTTCATTGGTGTGTTGCAGAACGGATATTTTTTTGCGCATTTACAGAACTTCAAGCATAAAACTAAATATTAAAAGGAAGTTTATTTTTGTCTGAAATGAACTGTCCACTGCTGATGTATTTCGAAATGAAAATGAAAATTTGAAATTTCTTAGGGAATTCTAAATTTAAGTTTTTGAACAAAAATATTAGATCATCATGTCCAAGCAGATCAACGCAGCCAAGGCATAAATAGGTGTTCACCCAAATCAAAATTTTAGCTTTGCGCAGTGGCAATATCATAACCAATGAGGGTACTCCCGAGGTGTGATTATTGCTAGTTGAAAACTTTAAACCAATACCCCGCCACGGTTGAAGTGAAATATTCTTTACTGTCGGCAATTTTTTGAAAGCTCCATCAGGGGCATACATGTAAAATGAAATCAACACTAAAAGTCGGTCAGTCAGTGTTAAGTTCAGTATGTATACGAAACCATATTGTCAAAATGTAAAATTTTTACAAGAAAATTTGTATCGGCATCAAACACACAGCAGGGTAGGATGATTATTTTAGCCCTATTTCAGTATTTTAAAATACTTTACACGAAAAGCATGAACGTAAGCATTTTAAGCCTGCTGAAAAGCAAAAAAATAATGCTTTTCTTCCATTTAACTACTTATAAAATTGTAAGTAGGAGAAAAACACAAGTATTTTGTCTAAAATAAGTATTTTTACCAAAAAAGTGAGTTGAGTAACATACTTAACTTACGATAAGCATCTCTGAACAACTTATTTATGCCGAAGATAAGTATTTTGGACAAAATAAGTACTTTGAAAACCATAATTCTACTTAAGTCAGATAAACAAATAAATCGATGATACAACAATTATATCGATTATTGGACTTGTCAAAAATCCTCTCTATAGTAGAGGATTTTTGTGATATTGATATGTGATATTTTTTAAAGTATGTTGTGCTTCATAGGATTTTATATAAGACTATTATATATCAGTAAAAATGTACAAGTTTTTTGGTGGTAACAATGTACAAGTTTAGTGTTTTTATGTATATGGCAGGCTAAGATTTTTTATAAGCCATTGTGATATGCTTAGAACAAACCTTATACTCAAACTCTAATATTTTAGTGCTATATGTCAAAGTATAAAAAGCGACTTACAAATTTGTTGACCTATCAAAGACCAACAAAACGATAGTAGCATTTTACAATATGCTAACATTTATGAGTTAATGTGGTCTAGTAATTATAGTATTTTTAGTGCTATCAGAGTATAAGATCTGACTTATAAATTTTTTTACATAGTAAAGACGAAAATAGAATAGCAGTTTTTACATATGCTACTAACTACTATTTATAAGTTAATGTGGTCTAGTGGTTAGAGTAACTTTAGTGCTATCAAAATATAAGATGTGACCTTATTAAAGAAAAATAAAAACCCGATTTGTATTCTACTACATTATAAGCTAATATGGTTTAGCCGTTACAGTACTAAATTATTTTACATAATGTAATAAGTCAATGTGGTCTAATGGTTAGAGAACTAGATTGTGATTCAAAGGTCAGGTTGTTCGATTTCCGATGAAAGCCATTTCTTTTTTCATTTGAGAATGAACAACTTACTTACGTCCACAACATACTTATTATAAAATCAGCATGAAGAAATTGGTAAGTATGGAGTTTATTTTTAATACGCAAATTTCATAAGTACTCCTGGCCGGGCAAAAAAGCATCTTGCATAAGTATGTTAACCGCTGCTGTGCAGTATTCTATAGGGAACTGCTGTTGTCTGGGGTTAGAGTGTTATACTAATTGCTAGTAGATGTAAAGTACGGGATAGTAAGAAATAAAAATCTATATCGGCGACGAAAATTATGTTAGCCTAACAAAAGTCCAATATTGTAAAAATTGCGAAAGATGTTAGCCCAATTGTTCCAAATATCTTAAACCCTCGGGGATGTTGCAAGCCATGGAAAACCATATCACACACCCTGCACTTCAGGAAGATTCAAATTGTCTTACAATAACATTACATCTGTATATTGACGAGTTGATTCGGTAAGTTTGTTTAAACGAGCTTTATACATCATATCCACTTTGAATAGTATGGGCCATTTGGAAATTAATTGCACATAGATTTTAAATGTAAACTCCCTAATAGGAAATGAAGGCTTTACAAGCGTACTTTCAAATCAATAAAAGCATATAAATGTAATGGTTTCATGTCTGGATATACTCTGGTTTCTAATCAACTTCGGATAAATCTTTCGCCTTTTACTAAAGATTTCCGTGGTTAGGAGCATCGATGAGTCTATATGACTTATTTTTTTTGAACGCCCGGTCTGAGGTCCGGGCATCCCAGTATATTGAAATATAAATAACTAATGCTGTCAAAGTTACAAATAATAAATATATGGGTAAATATGAAAAGTATGAATTAAATAATTGGCAAGATTTATTAGGTTCGGGTGTTATACAGTTAGTTGTGGAAATATTTGATTTTCCGGCTCTTGTAGCGAAGATCGGAGTGTATTTAGAAAATTGTGTACAAAGAAAACTACGTACTTTGGCAATTAAAAGTCAATCTAAAGGGATTATCAATTATCGATAGATATCAATGACATTGCATAAGTTCTCGTCAACGGCCATACCACGTAGAACTCACCCGGTCTCGTCAGCTCCCGGAAGTTAAGCTACGTCGGGTCCCGTTAGTACTTGGATATCACGAAAAACGCACCTGGTGCCCGGTTCATTGTTTTGTTCGCTCCCTGTAAGTCAAACTGTATTTTCTTTTAATTGTATTAAGTGTTATTGTATTATTGTGATTGTTGTGTATATATCCTTTGTTCTTTTGGCCATTTGCTATTGTTCCGCGGTTTTTGACCGCGCTTTTTGGTTTTCGATCCCCTCCTCCCCCTATCCCCTTGCCATGGCATGTGGATTGGTTGTGCCGATATTGACTTTCGGTAACCCAACCCCTAGACTTTGCTATGTGGACTGTACACAAGTACATCCAAACGTTGAAAGTGAAAAAAGAGGATTTTGATGGGGATTGCTGCAGTTTTTGAATCCCAAAACCAGGTTGTAAGGCTAACTTTTCATAAGCAAGCCGCTTGTGATGCATTTCTTTGGAGCACCAGGGGATCAAGAAGGAAAAAATAGATGATAGAGATTTTCTATTATTATCAAGGATAGCAATGTGCAGGAAAAGTTTGTCAGAATTTCAGGTATCCCCATACCAAATGAATTTGGGAATTTTGAAAAACGCGGTTTAGAGGAATTTGGAAACGTTTTAGATTTACGTTGGGAATCCTACCATGTTGTGGATAGTGAGTATCTCTATCCTGTTCTTTCCACTTGGCTTATTTGTAGAATGGCTCTTGAAAAGCACATTCCATCGTACGTTACCATAGGTAGCTACAAGGCTGTAGTTAGATTACTCTGGTCAAATTCCAACTTGCAGAATTCTGTGACGATCGTGAACATATGGTAAAAATTGTCCAACCCTGTCAAAGAACAGAAAAGTTGTTCCGACTAAAGCTCCACCCGTGCAGAAACCCGCACGAGTGGAAAAGTCGAATAACGAGCAGTCTGAGAAATCGGTTACTTTGAAAACCAAAATGATGGGAAGAAGGATGTAGTTGGCTCCGAAAATGAGTCAGTTGCTCCTGAACCCGAAAATGGTAGATATGGAAATTACTATTGACACCCAGAACAGGTACCTTCAACAGAGGTACAACAACTCAGGTTATCCCAGAAACCCAATCTTGTGGAGGACAGGTAGCCCAGGAGAATCCGCCACCTCCGGTGTCAGATTCTGCAAACTCAGAGGATCAAAATAAAAATACTGAGGAAAGAGTAGACAACATGGAAAACAGATTCTGCTTCTTCATCTTCTTTTCCACCCCTACCACAAAGTAAAATTCCGAGTAGAGTTGCACACCTCCCTAGTGCAAACTTTATAGCTGTACAGGGAAAATCTAGGAGAGGAAAAAAACCGGATGCTTCTCAACAATCTTCCTCTGGGCCACCGCCTAGAAAAAACTCCTAAACTCAATAATGAACAATCTTAGGGTAGCATCTATTAATATTAACGGTATTCGCTCTTTTGAACGTCGTCGCCTTCTATTGCAATTTTGTTTTGGATGGTTAAACTTGATATAGTGGGACTCCAGGAAGTGACATTCCATGAATGTTCAGTCCTTGGAACCCACTACAACATTTTGAGTAATATTGGGCCGAAAAGGCTTGGGACAGCAGTTCTTATCAGGAAGGGAATTCACTTCACACGTGAACTCCTAGATCCTGATGGAAGGCTGATTTCCATTGATGTAGGAGAATTTACTTTTATCAACATCTATGCACCTTCAGGCACTATTGCAATACAAGAGCGAAATTCCTTCCTTCGAAAAACACTGCCTGCTTATGCCATCACAACTAACTTACCACTAGTAATTGTAGGTGACTTCAACTGTATAGATGATGCCCTAGATAGATCAGTGTCAAAAACATCACCTTTCTAGAACTAAAAGTTTGGCACTTATTGAATTAATCTCTGGCCTAGAACTTGTTGACATGTGGAAGAAATTAAGACCTAGGGATCTGGGACATTCTTTCCACCACTCAAAAGGTTCTTGTAGAATAGATCGAATATACACTAGTAGAACTAATTCTGAGCACATTGCAAACATTGAACTTAGGCATCTTTCCATTAGTGATCACCACTCTTTAGAATGCACAATTCTTATTAGTGGCACTGTAACAAGAATCCGTTTCAACAAAACTAATATGTGGAAACTAAATACTTCTGTATTATCGGAGGAGGTATTTCAAAATAGGATTAAGTCATTTATTGACCGTTCATTACATCATCCTCTTCGTGAGACAGATTGTGCAATTTGGTGGGAGAAAATTTTTAAGCCCGGTGTCAAAAGAGTAGCGATAAGTTACTGCAAGGATCGAGCAAATCTGATTAGAAACACAAAATTGTTTTACCAAACATGCATCCAGGAAATTGTAAACACTGAACCTTTGGATTGGATTGCTTTCAAGGAGTTGAGGTCTTCCTCGAAGTCCTGGGAGGAGAGTCTTCTCCAAGGTTTCGGTGTAAGATCACGTTCATTTGAGGGTTTCTGATGCTGAGGATGCAACTGTGTTTCATGTGAAGAAAACTCGAGAGAACTTTCGCAATAGCACAATTGACACTTTAATTTCCCTAGTGGAGAGGAAATCTCACACAAGGATGAAGTAAATAGGACAATTGTTGAACATTCTCAAAGATATTTAAGGATAGGCCTCCTCCTGATAGTACATTTGAAACAGCTTTTCTAGATGGGATTAAAAATCGTTGTAAGAACCTGGATTCCCTTGTAACACCAATCACTCCTATAGAAATTAAAACAGCACTGCTAGCTACTAAGAGAAACAAATCTCCCGGCATGGATGGTATCCCAATTGAGTTTTATATTTGCTTCTGGGATTTGATCGCCCCCCACTTCCTGGACATGTTTTTGCATGTACTGGAAAGGGACTCAATTTCTCAATCACAAGGGCGAGCCGCAATTCGTCTGGTTCCAAAGTCAAATGGTCCTTGTGGGGAATCTGGATTTCGTCCAATATCACTTTTGAACACAGATTATAAGCTCATGGCATCGGTACTCTCAAACAGACTCAAACGTTCTCTCCACGACACCATAGGAAATTACCAGAAAGGTGGAGTTCCCGGTCGTTTACTGACTGACAATCTCTGCCTGTACAGAGATGTCATTCAATATGTAGATGATCGGTCAAAGCCAGAGCAACACTCCTTCTCCTCTGGTGGAATGAAAGCAGGCATTATAGGGGTTGACTTAGAAAAAGCTTACGACCTGGTAAACAGAGAGGTGTTATGGAAAATTATGGAAGTGATGGGATATCCGATTCCCTTCATTAAGTGGCTGAGAACTATGTACTCAGTCACGCAGATGTCAATCCTCAATGGAACTGAGGTAGCCGGAACAATTTCAGATTTTCATTCGGTTCGCCAGGGATGTCCACTATCCATGCACCTCTTTGTTATCTATATTGAACCATTGCTTACTCGTCTTTCCACTGTTCTCAATGGTATCAATTTATTTGGTACCAAAGTCACTGTCAGAGCCATGGTTGATGATGTCGCTATTTTTGTTTCATCAGATAGCGATATCATTAATGCAGGAGAGGTCCTTGACCAATTCTGCAATTGGACCAAGGCAAGGATGAATAAACAGAAGACAAAAGCTCTTGGGTTGGGAAGCTGGAAGGAGTAGAAGTCGCTGGCCCACTTGCTTGGCTTGAATCCGTTCCTACCTTGTCCCTCCTTGGTATCAAGTTCTCACCTTCCATTCAAGAAACGATGTCGAGATTGTGGGACACAGCATATGGCCACTTAATTGGTCAGCTTAGGGAAAATGCATCTCGTCAGTTCACTATCTATCAGAAAGTGAACTATTTAAAGGCGAAAGTGCTCTCTAGGACCATATATATTGCTCAAATTCTTCCATGTCCTGCAAATTTATGTCCCAAAATTTTAAGTGCAATTGTAAGATTTATTTGGTTAGGAAAAATTGAAAAACCCCAACGATGTGTAGTATTTAGAAAAATCCCTGAAGGTGGCCTTTCCCTTACTGAACCCAGTCTATTTTACAAAGCCTTATTCCTACGTCCTTTGTTTAATGCCCTTACCGAACCTGAAAGCCCAGAAAGCTCTCTTCTACGATATTGGATGGCCTTTTCTCTCCGGAAGCACCTCCCAAATACTCTACAAGGGAAACAACACCCCCAGTAGCAGTCATCGAGCGTCCCTTTCTACCTGGAGGAGCCTGTGCACCAGATCAAACAACTCCTTGAAGAGGAAATCATCTCTCCAAACAGCCGAATGGTGCACAGGAACATCTACGCCACTTGGATTTCCAAAGTAACAGGTCCTGGGAAAACCGAGCTCCTCTACCCTCATTTGGATTGGAAATCCATATGGAGGAATACTGCAGCCTTGAAGAACACCAAAATCAAGGAAACCATGTTCCTCTTCAATCAACGACTACTACCGACTAGGGCAAGAGATCATCGGATTGACAGCACCACAGACCCAACCTGCTGTTTCTGCAACCAAGAACCCGAGTCCGATGAGCACATTATGCTACACTGTCCTAGTCGGGAAATTTCTACCCTTTGGTTGGAGAGGACCCTCAGAACCCACGGCTGCAGCACCATTACCTATGGATTTCATCAGAGGACAACTTGGGCCTGTTCGGAATCCAAGAACCTCCTTCGCGCTCGTGGCTGCCTACATCTACGCAACGTGGAAGGAGAGAAGGGAAGGAAGAACACCGTCTACCACTGAAATAGAGAGCCTATGGGCTTCAATACTTTGACCTTGTCAACCCTAAAACCCAACCCCAATATGAATTGTTTTATTTTTGTCATTTTTTGCCATTTTTGTTACTTTTGTTTTGTTCTGTTTTCCTTTTGTACCATTGTTTTCCCTTTTTGTTATTATTGTTTTTCTCTGTAACTATGCAATTTGTATATTGAAACCGGGGACAAAACTGAATAAAAGATTTTAATTAAAAAAAAAAATACGGGATGCTGTTGGCATTTGCTTTTGCTGCAGATCTGAATAGTTTTTTTTTTTGTTGTTTTTTGTTTTGGTTGTGGTTTGTTTTTCTCTCTTAATTCAAAAAGTAAGATAGCAGTGTGGCTATTTTGTTAAGGCTGTTCAATGAAGCTCACTCACGGGTGCGATCCCACTACCACTCGACACGGGAACTTTTGGCTGCTAGGTTTTCCCTCCTGGCCCATTTCGCTCCTCTTTAGCTAACTTGGACCAACCGGATTCCTCCAGCAGATCCATGTTGATGTCAAGCTTAGTACGGACACCTGGTCAACGTGCAGTTTCACGTAGCAGTGCTCCTAAACTCATGCCATCCACACCATCGAGCCTCCCAGAAGCAGGATTATAGGTGCGCGCCAAACACCCAGCTAGTATGATGTGGCTTAGTTTTAGCATAGCCATTATATACCTAATCTTATTGTCAAACATGTGGAATCTGTGATTTATAGAAAATGTGTCACGATTAAAATTTGTTTAACAGCTGTATCACCAATCTAAGCTATATTTTTTTAATGAACCAAAACTTCAAGGTAGACATGTACGGAATTTGCGTGTCAACTTAGATTAGTAACTTTTGGTTTACTTTGATAATTCAATTGATGTACGGCAAGTTACGCCAAAGCTATTTAATTTTGTTAAAATTATTTATTAGTGTAAAAGCCATGGTAAATTAAGATCATACTTCACAGGATCATTTCTGTAGTATATCTTGACTTGTTTCCCACCAGAAACTAGTCCTTCTTTCTACCCGCGATGACGAGTTAAGACGCCGGTTTTCTGGCGCGAAGCAGGATGTGATTGTATATAATTGTCTCGACAGTATGTACTCACAGCCGTTGAGGACCGTTTC
The DNA here is from genome assembly GCA_030770115.1 of Daphnia galeata. Classification (NCBI taxonomy): domain Eukaryota; kingdom Metazoa; phylum Arthropoda; class Branchiopoda; order Diplostraca; family Daphniidae; genus Daphnia; species Daphnia galeata. Next base: position 8,482,092 of record CM061123.1, read on the forward strand.
CGTGGTTTTCATGTGAAACTTCGGAAGGAAATCGTCGTGTTCAGAGCGGTCAATGTTACTGAAAGATTATAATTTTAAAGTTAGTGCTTAATCTACGCAATACATGATAGTAGTACTAGCAATTATAGCTTCCCTATTGGGTACCATGCATATTAAATTACCCTCATCATTAGTTTGTACAACTGCTATGCATGGTATAATATAATAATAATAAAAAATATCATGTCGCAAGCTCTTGTTGTTAGCACACACCCATAAAGTTGTTGACCTATACATTGGGCCTTTTTCCGGCCGTATAATAATAATAATGTTTTGTTTGGTTTTCTAAATTAAAACTTGATGAAGCATTCATTCAGAACTTTCGTCGTCAGGTGGCGTGTCAAGGCGATGCTTCAAAAGAAGTGGGAAAATGGGGATTTCGTAATTTTTTATCAGCAACTTCTACCTCCTTTAATACAGAAAGTGCGCAATAAATCGAATAAAAATGTATGAGCTGTATAAGTATCAAGTGGTTGCTGTTGTAAATTTTACAAGCCGAATGTTGTATGGTCCTCCTTGGGTGTTTTGAGCGATTTTGGGTCTTCTTCTCACACAACCTTAAGTATGTGGGGCCTGATGCTTATTTTGAGCAGAATTATTTTAAACATTATCGCTTCTCGGCCTTTTGGCTAAGATCAAAGTGTAGTATCTGTTCTTATCAGCTTAATATCTGATACGGGTTCAAATGGACCCCAGAATATTAAACTGATTTTTGGCAAATGGTGGGAATACAGTGCTTGCACTGCTCCCGCCACGGGTTGACCCGGTATTGCAGTACCTCCGGGATCGGCTCACCCTCTATGAGGGTCACATGAACATAAATATTTAACGTGAAAGAGTAGGTAAATGGTTATCGAAATTGTCCCGGCGTTTAAACCCACTCCTCGCCTGATTATAAAGCCTTCCCATCTTTTACAAAAAAATCTCATGGCGCGTCCCAAATAAACGTATAATCCCATTTATAATAAGCAGTAGCTATCTATAATTCGTAGTCTATTTATTTTAACATTACAAATGTCATTGTGTTATAACTGATTGATATGCGGGTAAAATATTTTTTGTTGTATATTTTTTCAGTTTTTGTTTGAAATAAGGCTTGCATAGGAGGGTCGGTATTACCTTGATATGGGATGATGAAATTAAACAATTGTGCAATTTGTTTCTTCAAATAAAATATCCAAACGTCAAGTTCAATTCAACCAATACTGAGCTTTATTGACTAAATTTTTCCCTAGTCTATGTTTATATTTTACGGTACGATTCGTCTGCGATGACTTTGACCCGAGTCAAACAATTAAGTACCCTTTGCCAATATTGTTCTGCTTTATAAAAACTATAAATAAGTGTAAAAAATTATATTGAAGCATACTTACCTGGCTCAGAGGCAACCATGATCACCAAGGTGGTTCCTCCAGGGCGAGGCCTTTCCATTGCACCAAGGATGGGCTGACCCTTGCGATTAATCCAAATGTGATTAACTCGGGAGTACAATTTTTGGTAGTGGGGGACTGCGTTCGCGCCGTTCCCTGAATGTATACAAAATAAAATAGGAATTGCCATGTAGAGTGTTGACTCATGAAATCGCTATAATAGTAGCTGACGTTATCTTAATTGAGTATCAATAGAAGCAACGATTAGTCACACACTTGTTAGATTTTATACTGGAGAAAAACAATTTTTTCCTTCATACATTTTTTATACTAAAATATTTTCCCACCATAGCACCATGGCATCAAATTGAAATTTATATTTTTCATTCATTTCTTGTTGTACTGCTGATAACCACCGTCACCCGTGGTCTCGTCATCTCCCGTAAGCTTCAGCTACGTCAGGCGTCAGGATACGCTTTATAAATTGAATATCATGTACTACGGAAATAAATTTGAATCATTTCCGCCGTGATCGTCTAGTGGTTAGGACCCTACGTTGTGGGATCTCTGGAATATAATTCCGTAGTAACCCAGGTTCGAATCCTGGTCACGGCACTGGGTATAGTTTTAAAACAAACAATTTGACACGCAGTCCGCGAGTGGATGATACCAATATTGGGGGGTTTGGATTTTTGTACATATATAATCGAAGAAAAATGGGGCTGAGGCAGTGATATGGAAGTCGGTTATATAGAGAACGCAGAGCGTGAAGCACACGACAGAGGTGACATGGGAAAAATATATTTATTTAGTTGGGAATTTGTTTTTCAATACATCGTTTTCAATTTTTCATTGGTGTGTTGCAGAACGGATATTTTTTGCGCATTTACAGAACTTCAAGCATAAAACTAAATATTAAAAGGAAGTTTATTTTTGTCTGAAATGAACTGTCCACTGCTGATGTATTTCGAAATGAAAATGAAAATTTGAAATTTCTTAGGGAATTCCTAAATTTAAGTTTTTGAACAAAAATATTAGATCATCATGTCCAAGCAGAATCAACGCAGCCAAGGCATAAATAGGTGTTCACCCAAATCAAAATTTAGCTTTGCGCATTGGCAATATCATAACCAATGAGGGTCTCCCGAGGTGTGATTATTGCTAGTTGAAAACTTTAACCAATACCCCGCCACGGTGAAGTGAAATATTCTTTACTGTCGGCAATTTTTGAAAGCTCCATCAGGGGCATACATGTAAAATGAAATCAACACTAAAGTCGGTCAGTCAGTGTTAAGTTCAGTATGTATACGAAACCATATTGTCAAAATGTAAAATTTTTACAAGAAAATTTGTATCGGCATCAAACAGTATATAGGGAACTGCTGTTGTCTGGGGTTAGAGTGTTATACTAATTGCTAGTAGATGTAAAGTACGGGATAGTAAGAAATAAAAATCTATACGGCGACGAAAATTATGTTAGCCTAACAAAAGTCCAATATTGTAAAAATTGCGAAGATGTTAGCCCAATTGTTCCAAATATCTTAAACCCTCGGGGATGTTGCAAAGCCATGGAAAACCATATCACACACCCTGCACTTCAGGAAGATTCAAAATTGTCTTACAATAACATTACATCTGTATATTGACGAGTTGATTCGGTAAAGTTTGTTTAAACGAGCTTTATACATCATATCCACTTTGAATAGTATGGGCCATTTGGAAATTAATTGCACATAGATTTTTAAATGTAAACTCCCTAATAGGAAATGAAGCTTTACAAGCGTACTTTCAAATCAATAAAAGCATATAAATGTAATGGTTTCATGTCTGGATATACTCTGGTTTCTAATCAACCTTCGGATAAATCTTTCGCCTTTTACTAAAGATTTCCGTGGTTAGGAGCATCGATGAGTCTATATGACTTATTTTTTTGAACGCCCGGTCTTGAGTCCGGGCATCCCAGTATAATGAAATATAAATAACTAATGCTGTCAAAGTTACAAATAATAAATATATGGGTAAATATGAAAAGTATGAATTAAATAATGGCAAGATTTATTAGGTTCCGGGTGTTATACAGTTAGTTGTGAAATATTTGATTTCCCGGCTCTTGTTAGCGAAGATCGGAGTGTATTTAGAAAATTGTGTACAAAGAAAACTACGTACTTTGGCAATTAAAAGTCAATCTAAAGGGATATCAATTATCGATAGATATCAATGACATTGCATAAGTTCTCGTCAACGGCCATACCACGTAGAACTCACCCGGTCTCGTCAGCTCCCGGAAGTTAAGCTACGTCGGGTCCCGTTAGTACTTGGATGGGTGACCGCTTGGGAATACGGGATGCTGTTGGCATTTGCTTTTGCTGCAGATCTGAATAGTTTTTTTTTTGTTGTTTTTGTTTTGGTTGTGGTTTGTTTTTCTCTCTTAATTCAAAAAGTAAGATAGCAGTGTGGCTATTTTGTTAAGGCTGTTCAATGAAGCTCACTCACGGGTGCGATCCCACTACCACTCGACACGGGAACTTTTGGCTGCTAGGTTTCCCTCCTGGCCCATTTCGCTCCTCTTTAGCTAACTTGGACCAACCGGATTCCTCCAGCAGATCCATGTTGATGTCAAGCTTAGTACGGACACCTGGTCAACGTGCAGTTTCACGTAGCAGTGCTCCTAAACTCATGCTATCCACACCATCGAGCCTCCCAGAAGCAGGATTATAGGTGCGCGCCAAACACCCAGCTAGTATGATGTGGCTTAGTTTTAGCATAGCCATTATATACCTAATCTTATTGTCAAACATGTGGGAATCTGTGATTTATAGAAAATGTGTCACGATTAAAATTTGTTTAACAGCTGTATCACCATCTAAGCTATATTTTTTTAATGAACCAAAACTTCAAGGTAGACATGTACGGAATTTGCGTGTCAACTTAGATTAGTAACTTTGGTTTACTTTGATAATTCAATTGATGTACGGCAAGTTACGCCAAAGCTATTTAATTTTGTTAAAATTATTTATTAGTGTAAAAAGCCATGGTAATTAAGATCATACTTCACAGGATCATTTCTGTAGTATATCTTGACTTGTTTCCCACCAGAAACTAGTCTTCTTTCTACCCGCGATGACGAGTTAAGACGCCGGTTTCTGGGCGCGAAGCAGGATGTGATTGTATATAATTGTCTCGACAGTATGTACTCACAGCCGTTGAGGACCGTTTCCGTGGTTTTTCATGTGAAACTTCGGAAGGAAATCGTCGTGTTCAGAGCGGTCAATGTTACTGAAAGATTATAATTTTTAAAGTTAGTGCTTAATCTACGCAATACATGATAGTAGTACTAGCAATTATAGCTTCCCTATTGGGTACCATGCATATTAAATTACCCTCATCATTAGTTTGTACAACTGCTATGCATGGTATAATATAATAATAATAAAAAATATCATGTCGCAAGCTCTTGTTGTTAGCACACACCCATAAAGTTGTTGACCTATACATTGGGCCTTTTTTCCGGCCGTATAATAATAATAATGTTTTGTTTGGTTTTCTAAATTAAAACTTGATGAAGCATTCATTCAGAACTTTCGTCGTCAGGTGGCGTGTCAAGGCGATGCTTCAAAAGAAGTGGGAAAATGGGGATTTCGTAATTTTTTATCAGCAACTTCTACCTCCTTTAATTACAGAAAGTGCGCAATAAATCGAATAAAAATGTATGAGCTGTATAAGTATCAAGTGGTTGCTGTTGTAAATTTTACAAGCCGAATGTTGTATGGTCCTCCTTGGGTGTTTTGAGCGATTTTTGGGTCTTCTTCTCACACAACCTTAAGTATGTGGGGCCTGATGCTTATTTTGAGCAGAATTATTTTAAACATTATCGCTTCTCGGCCTTTTGGCTAAGATCAAAGTGTAGTATCTGTTCTTATCAGCTTAATATCTGATACGGGTTCAAATGGACCCCAGAATATTAAACTGATTTTTGGCAAATGGTGGGAATACAGTGCTTGCACTGCTCCCGCCACGGGTTGACCCGGTATTGCAGTACCTCCGGGATCGGCTCACCCTCTATGAGGGTCACATGAACATAAATATTTAACGTGAAAGAGTAGGTAAATGGTTATCGAAATTGTCCCGGCGTTTAAACCCACTCCTCGCCTGATTATAAAGCCTTCCCATCTTTTACAAAAAATCTCATGGCGCGTCCCAAATAAACGTATAATCCCATTTATAATAAGCAGTAGCTATCTATAATTCGTAGTCTATTTATTTTAACATTACAAATGTCATTGTGTTATAACTGATTGATATGCGGGTAAAATATTTTTTGTTGTATATTTTTTCAGTTTTTTGTTTGAAATAAGGCTTGCATAGGAGGGTCGGTATTACCTTGATATGGGATGATGAAATTAAACAATTGTGCAATTTGTTTCTTCAAATAAAATATCCAAACGTCAAGTTCAATTCAACCAATACTGAGCTTTATTGACTAAATTTTTCCCTAGTCTATGTTTATATTTTACGGTACGATTCGTCTGCGATGACTTTGACCCGAGTCAAACAATTAAGTACCCTTTGCCAATATTGTTCTGCTTTATAAAAACTATGAATAAGTGTAAAAAAATTATATTGAAGCATACTTACCTGGCTCAGAGGCAACCCATGATCACCAAGGTGGTTCCTCCAGGGCGAGGCCTTTCCATTGCACCAAGGATGGGCTGACCCTTGCGATTAATCCAAATGTGATTAACTCGGGAGTACAATTTTTTGGTAGTGGGGGACTGCGTTCGCGCCGTTCCCTGAATGTATACAAAATAAAATAGGAATTGCCATGTAGAGTGTTGACTCATGAAATCGCTATAATAGTAGCTGACGTTATCTTAATTGAGTATCAATAGAAGCAACGATTAGTCACACACTTGTTAGATTTTATACTGGAGAAAAACAATTTTTTTCCTTCATACATTTTTTATACTAAAATATTTTCCCACCATAGCACCATGGCATCAAATTGAAATTTATATTTTCATTCATTTCTTGTTGTACTGCTGATAACACCGTCACCCGTGGTCTCGTCATCTCCCGTAAGCTTCAGCTACGTCAGGCGTCAGGATACGCTTTATAAATTGAATATCATGTACTACGGAAATAAATTTGAATCATTTCCGCCGTGATCGTCTAGTGGTTAGGACCCTACGTTGTGGGATCTCTGGAATATAATTCCGTAGTAACCCAGGTTCGAATCCTGGTCACGGCACTGGGTATAGTTTTAAACAAACAATTTGACACGCAGTCCGCGAGTGGATGATACCAATATTGGGGGGTTTGGATTTTTTGTACATATATAATCGAAGAAAAATGGGGCTGAGGCAGTGATATGGAAGTCGGTTATATAGAGAACGCAGAGCGTGAAGCACACGACAGAGGTGACATGGGAAAAATATATTTATTTAGTTGGGAATTTGTTTTTTCAATACATCGTTTCAATTTTTCATTGGTGTGTTGCAGAACGGATATTTTTTGCGCATTTACAGAACTTCAAGCATAAAACTAAATATTAAAAGGAAGTTTATTTTTGTCTGAAATGAACTGTCCACTGCTGATGTATTTCGAAATGAAAATGAAAATTTGAAATTTCTTAGGGAATTCTAAATTTAAGTTTTTGAACAAAAATATTAGATCATCATGTCCAAGCAGAATCAACGCAGCCAAGGCATAAATAGGTGTTCACCCAAATCAAAATTTAGCTTTGCGCAGTGGCAATATCATAACCAATGAGGGTCTCCCGAGGTGTGATTATTGCTAGTTGAAAACTTTAACCAATACCCCGCCACGGTGAAGTGAAATATTCTTTACTGTCGGCAATTTTTGAAAGCTCCATCAGGGGCATACATGTAAAATGAAATCAACACTAAAGTCGGTCAGTCAGTGTTAAGTTCAGTATGTATACGAAACCATATTGTCAAAATGTAAAATTTTTACAAGAAAATTTGTATCGGCATCAAACAGTATATAGGGAACTGCTGTTGTCTGGGGTTAGAGTGTTATACTAATTGCTAGTAGATGTAAAGTACGGGATAGTAAGAAATAAAAATCTATACGGCGACGAAAATTATGTTAGCCTAACAAAAGTCCAATATTGTAAAAATTGCGAAAGATGTTAGCCCAATTGTTCCAAATATCTTAAACCCTCGGGGATGTTGCAAGCCATGGAAAACCATATCACACACCCTGCACTTCAGGAAGATTCAAATTGTCTTACAATAACATTACATCTGTATATTGACGAGTTGATTCGGTAAAGTTTGTTTAAACGAGCTTTATACATCATATCCACTTTGAATAGTATGGGCCATTTGGAAATTAATTGCACATAGATTTTTAAATGTAAACTCCCTAATAGGAAATGAAGCTTTACAAGCGTACTTTCAAATCAATAAAAGCATATAAATGTAATGGTTTTCATGTCTGGATATACTCTGGTTTCTAATCAACCTTCGGATAAATCTTTCGCCTTTTACTAAAGATTTCCGTGGTTAGGAGCATCGATGAGTCTATATGACTTATTTTTTTGAACGCCCGGTCTTGAGTCCGGGCATCCCAGTATAATGAAATATAAATAACTAATGCTGTCAAAGTTACAAATAATAAATATATGGGTAAATATGAAAAGTATGAATTAAATAATGGCAAGATTTATTAGGTTCCGGGTGTTATACAGTTAGTTGTGAAATATTTGATTTCCCGGCTCTTGTTAGCGAAGATCGGAGTGTATTTAGAAAATTGTGTACAAAGAAAACTACGTACTTTGGCAATTAAAAGTCAATCTAAAGGGATATCAATTATCGATAGATATCAATGACATTGCATAAGTTCTCGTCAACGGCCATACCACGTAGAACTCACCCGGTCTCGTCAGCTCCCGGAAGTTAAGCTACGTCGGGTCCCGTTAGTACTTGGATGGGTGACCGCTTGGGAATACGGGATGCTGTTGGCATTTGCTTTTGCTGCAGATCTGAATAGTTTTTTTTTGTTGTTTTTTGTTTTGGTTGTGGTTTGTTTTTCTCTCTTAATTCAAAAAGTAAGATAGCAGTGTGGCTATTTTGTTAAGGCTGTTCAATGAAGCTCACTCACGGGTGCGATCCCACTACCACTCGACACGGGAAACTTTTGGCTGCTAGGTTTCCCTCCTGGCCCATTTCGCTCCTCTTTAGCTAACTTGGACCAACCGGATTCCTCCAGCAGATCCATGTTGATGTCAAGCTTAGTACGGACACCTGGTCAACGTGCAGTTTCACGTAGCAGTGCTCCTAAACTCATGCCATCCACACCATCGAGCCTCCCAGAAGCAGGATTATAGGTGCGCGCCAAACACCCAGCTAGTATGATGTGGCTTAGTTTTAGCATAGCCATTATATACCTAATCTTATTGTCAAACATGTGGAATCTGTGATTTATAGAAAATGTGTCACGATTAAAATTTTGTTTAACAGCTGTATCACCATCTAAGCTATATTTTTTTAATGAACCAAAACTTCAAGGTAGACATGTACGGAATTTGCGTGTCAACTTAGATTAGTAACTTTGGTTTACTTTGATAATTCAATTGATGTACGGCAAGTTACGCCAAAGCTATTTAATTTTGTTAAAATTATTTATTAGTGTAAAAAGCCATGGTAAATTAAGATCATACTTCACAGGATCATTTCTGTAGTATATCTTGACTTGTTTCCCACCAGAAACTAGTCTTCTTTCTACCCGCGATGACGAGTTAAGGACGCCGGTTTCTGTGCGTGAAGCAGGATGTGATTGTATATAATTGTCTCGACAGTATGTACTCACAGCCGTTGAGGACCGTTTCCGTGGTTTTCATGTGAAACTTCGGAAGGAAATCGTCGTGTTCAGAGCGGTCAATGTTACTGAAAGATTATAATTTTAAAGTTAGTGCTTAATCTACGCAATACATGATAGTAGTACTAGCAATTATAGCTTCCCTATTGGGTACCATGCATATTAAATTACCCTCATCATTAGTTTGTACAACTGCTATGCATGGTATAATATAATAATAATAAAAAATATCATGTCGCAAGCTCTTGTTGTTAGCACACACCCATAAAGTTGTTGACCTATACATTGGGCCTTTTTTCCGGCCGTATAATAATAATAATGTTTTGTTTGGTTTTCTAAATTAAAACTTGATGAAGCATTCATTCAGAACTTTCGTCGTCAGGTGGCGTGTCAAGGCGATGCTTCAAAAGAAGTGGGAAAATGGGGATTTCGTAATTTTTTATCAGCAACTTCTACCTCCTTTAATACAGAAAGTGCGCAATAAATCGAATAAAAATGTATGAGCTGTATAAGTATCAAGTGGTTGCTGTTGTAAATTTTACAAGCCGAATGTTGTATGGTCCTCCTTGGGTGTTTTGAGCGATTTTGGGTCTTCTTCTCACACAACCTTAAGTATGTGGGGCCTGATGCTTATTTTGAGCAGAATTATTTTAAACATTATCGCTTCTCGGCCTTTTGGCTAAGATCAAAGTGTAGTATCTGTTCTTATCAGCTTAATATCTGATACGGGTTCAAATGGACCCCAGAATATTAAACTGATTTTTGGCAAATGGTGGGAATACAGTGCTTGCACTGCTCCCGCCACGGGTTGACCCGGTATTGCAGTACCTCCGGGATCGGCTCACCCTCTATGAGGGTCACATGAACATAAATATTTAACGTGAAAGAGTAGGTAAATGGTTATCGAAATTGTCCCGGCGTTTAAACCCACTCCTCGCCTGATTATAAAGCCTTCCCATCTTTTACAAAAAATCTCATGGCGCGTCCCAAATAAACGTATAATCCCATTTATAATAAGCAGTAGCTATCTATAATTCGTAGTCTATTTATTTTAACATTACAAATGTCATTGTGTTATAACTGATTGATATGCGGGTAAAATATTTTTTGTTGTATATTTTTTCAGTTTTTGTTTGAAATAAGGCTTGCATAGGAGGGTCGGTATTACCTTGATATGGGATGATGAAATTAAACAATTGTGCAATTTGTTTCTTCAAAAAAGTTTCGTTCGGGATTCGCAAAAAAGTTCGTTCGGGATGTTTTCCAGCAGGCTGGTATTCCAAGAGACCAAACCGCCCGGTAAATGGTGGCTAAAAGCTCGCCATCATTATCGAGAGATCGGAGATGGCGGTATTCTAGGCCGTCCCTGCCCGGAGCAGTGTTAGCAGCTCTGCCAAGTTTTCAGCTTGATTTCATTGGGACTTGGGGCTGCTGAGAGCACTCGGATGTCGTCTTCATTTGTCTCGTTCCAATCACAGTGGTCGAAGTGTGCTCGGGCAGAGTCTACTTCCTCTTGGGAAGGAGATTGTTGACAATATGTTGTTTCCAAGAAGGCAGCAGCTGCTTCCCTGGTTCCAGAATATCCAGCGGAGTTTTCCCCTAAGATTTTCCTGACTGCCCTGCGGGGATATAAAGAGAAAAGACGTTGAATTTTGCTCTTTTGGTAATTCTCTGCTTTCTTCGAGTTTCTAATCCTTTGTTGTTGACGGCTTTGGTTTCGTTTGCGTGAGGTGGATGACGGTTTTGATGGGAGGGCCGGGTTTCTCTGTGAGGACGCCGAGTCTTCCGGTGTTGCTGAGAGCTTGAGCCACTCAGCGCTGCATTTGGTGAGAATGGAATCGAGACCATCTACCGTGTTGCAGGCCGCAATCCTTGAGCCCCACAACTCCCTAAACTCTGCTCTTGGACACATCGCATCACGGGAGGTAACCGAGTCAAAAAGTTGGCTGGGAGATGAAGCTGGAGATTCGTACGTGGAGTAAATATTCTCGGGCATAATATCGTCCAGAATCATGGCCATCTCTACGAGACTAGGATGGATATCTCCGGAACAGAAGGGTTTCCTACCAGGCGTCCGAGGCATCCAAGAGCACACCCACATACTCCACACTGTTATCGAGCAGGCGAAACAGTCAAAACGGGAGTTAGTGGTTGCCTGGTTGGACCTTACCAACGCATTCGGCTCAATACCTCATCCCATACTCAATTGTCTTTTTCAGAGCCTCCCTATCCCAGACGAGCTGCGACGCATTCTGAGCGACATCTACTCGGACAACATAATGGACTTCGCTGTTGGACAAGACTCAGTAAAGATCAAACCCACAGCCGGCGTTCGCCAAGGAGACCCATTGAGTAGCGTCGTCTTCAATCTTGCGGCCGAGCCAATCATTAGGACAGCGAAATCCAACAACACCGGATTCCTAGTCTACCAATCAAGGGTATCCACAACGGCTTACGCAGATGACGTTGCTGTCGTTGGATCTGCAGTCCTCCGAAGTCCAGAGAACTATCAACGCCATGGGGAACACGGCTGCCTCACTTGGATTGAAATTTAATCCTGGGAAATGCACTTCTCTAACACTCATTAACGGAAAATCTTCTGTCGACAACAAACTCAAACTTGACGGATCCTGGATACGAGCTCTGACAGACGATGACCAAGAAAACTATCTTGGGACGCCACTAGGTGCGCGACTAACCTTCAGGCCCACAACTTCTCTCCCCAGTAATCTTATCAAGATCGGAGACTCTGGCTTAGCCCCATGGCAAATGCTGGAGGTGTACAGAAGTGCCTTGTTGCCATCACTCTCTCACCATCTAGCATCCGGAAGAGTAGAAAAAAAAGTCCCTTTACGACCTTGACATCGCATGCAGAGATTTCCTCCGCAAGGTAGCATGTGTTCCCATGTCCGCGAACACTGCATTCTTCTACGCTGATCGAGGTGTTGGTGGACTCGGAGTTCTCCCACTGACGGAAGAGGCGGACATATGGACCCTGGCAAGAGCACTGCAACTCTTAGACAGCAAAGACCAGAGCGTGAGCGACGTCGCAATGGCCCAACTAGTAGAAACCATAAAGCTGGGTTATGGTAGAAACGAAGTACCATTCCCACTCCCAATAAACGAGTACTTGGCAGGCTCGATGGAAATGGGCCTTGGCGCAATTCGACACGGAGGAGCCTCGATGAACCTCTGGACGCGTGCAAGAAAGGCCTCGATATGCTTGAAGAGGATCAGGATCGATGTATCCGGCGAATAATACAGCAAGGTTATCGCCGACGACATCTCCTCCGTCTCCATCAAAGCAGTTAGAGGACTTCGGACCGCAGTGAGACAGAGGTGGACCAGTAGACTATTGTCGGCCGCGCAAGGAAGGGTAGCGACCGGACTTGCGCTCGACATGGCCAAGGAAAATGCCACTTTACTGTCATGCCGTACACCACTGACCTTCCAAGAATGGCACTTTCTTCACAAAGCCAGACTAGGAATCCTTCCAGTCCGTGGTGGCCCAGGATCTATGTCTACAGTGAAAACATGTCGCCTGGGTTGCTCAAAAAACGGAAACAACTGACCATGTAGTTAGTGGCTGCCAGGTGAACTCAGCACTTTCCATTAAACGACACAAACACCATCTTAACATTCATCGCGGAAGAAACAGAAAAACTGGGCCACTCCATCGCCATCAACCAAGCAGTGGAAAACTCTGCACTTAGACCAGACCTGGTGGTCACATCCACCAACCCACCCACCATCATCGACGTGACAGTTCCAATTAGCAGCGCAGACGGGCTCGAGAGAGCAAAGGCAAGTAAAATTGAGAAATACAAGCATCTGGGCTTGATACTCCCTCTTGTTGTTGGTTCTTTAGGGTCATGGCTCCCAAGCAATGACGAGATAGCTCATGCTCTGGGCTTCTCAAGGAGAAAGTGGCATAGCATGAAGAAAAAGATGACTCTACTGGCCATCCAAGGATCAACCCAAATCATAGCAAAGCACTTGGCATACCAGACCGAAGACAGCGATCCCCTGTACGAAGAAGAGGAACCTCGAGAAGACTCACGAGCTCCCTCCTCCTCCCATAACTAAGGGTTTTTTAACGTAGCGTTGACACGTCGTCTCGCGAACTTTTTCCCTTCTAACGAAATCAATTCTGAAATTGTATACATGTTTATTCCCAGTCCCTTGGAAAATACAATGCATTAAATCTGTTCTTATCAGCTTAATATCTGATACGGGTTCAAATGGACCCCAGAATATTAAACTGATTTTTGGCAAATGGTGGGAATACAGTGCTTGCACTGCTCCCGCCACGGGTTGACCCGGTATTGCAGTACCTCCGGGATCGGCTCACCCTCTATGAGGATCACATGAACATAAATATTTAACGTGAAAGAGTAGGTAAATGGTTATCGAAATTGTCCCGGCGTTTAAACCCACTCCTCGCCTGATTATAAAGCCTTCCCATCTTTTACAAAAAATCTCATGGCGCGTCCCAAATAAACGTATAATCCCATTTATAATAAGCAGTAGCTATCTATAATTCGTAGTCTATTTATTTTAACATTACAAATGTCATTGTGTTATAACTGATTGATATGCGGGTAAAATATTTTTTGTTGTATATTTTTTCAGTTTTTGTTTGAAATAAGGCTTGCATAGGAGGGTCGGTATTACCTTGATATGGGATGATGACATTAAACAATTGTGCAATTTGTTTCTTCAAATAAAATATCCAAACGTCAAGTTCAATTCAACCAATACTGAGCTTTATTGACTAAATTTTTCCCTAGTCTATGTTTATATTTTTACGGTACGATTGGTCTGCGATGACTTTGACCCGAGTCAAACAATTAAGTACCCTTTGCCAATATTGTTCTGCTTTATAAAAACTATAAATAAGTGTAAAAAATTATATTGAAACATACTTACCTGGCTCAGAGGCAACCATGATCATCAAGGTGGTTCCTCCAGGGCGAGGCCTTTCCATTGCACAAAGGATGGGCTGACCCTTGCGATTAATCCAAATGTGATTAACTCGGGAGTACAATTTTTGGTAGTGGGGGATTGCGTTCGCGCCGTTCCCTGAATGTATACAAAATAAAATAGGAATTGCCATGTAGAGTGTTGACTCATGAAATCGCTATAATAGTAGCTGACGTTATCTTAATTGAGTATCAATAGAAGCAACGATTAGTCACACACTTGTTAGATTTTATACTGGAGAAAAACAATTTTTTCCTTCATACATTTTTTTATACTAAAATATTTTCCCACCATAGCACCATGGCATCAAATTAAAATTTATATTTTCATTCATTTCTTGTTGTACTGCTGATAACACCGTCACCCGTGGTCTCGTCATCTCCCGTAAGCTTCAGCTACGTCAGGCGTCAGGATACGCTTTATAAATTGAATATCATGTACTACGGAAATAAATTTGAATCATTTCCGCCGTGATTCGTCTAGTGGTTAGGACCCTACGTTGTGGGATCTCTGGAATATAATTCCGTAGTAACCCAGGTTCGAATCCTGGTCACGGCACTGGGTATAGTTTTAAACAAACAATTTGACACGCAGTCCGCGAGTGGATGATACCAATATTGGGGGGTTTGGATTTTTGTACATATATAATCGAAGAAAAATGGGGCTGAGGCAGTGATATGGAAGTCGGTTATATAGAGAACGCAGAGCGTGAAGCACACGACAGAGGTGACATGGGAAAAATATATTTATTTAGTTGGGAATTTGTTTTTCAATACATCGTTTCAATTTTTTCATTGGTGTGTTGCAGAACGGATATTTTTTGCGCATTTACAGAACTTCAAGCATAAAACTAAATATTAAAAGGAAGTTTATTTTTGTCTGAAATGAACTGTCCACTGCTGATGTATTTCGAAATGAAAATGAAAATTTGAAATTTTTTAGGGAATTCTAAATTTAAGTTTTTGAACAAAAATATTAGATCATCATGTCCAAGCAGAATCAACGCAGCCAAGGCATAAATAGGTGTTCACCCAAATCAAAATTTAGCTTTGCGCAGTGGCAATATCATAACCAATGAGGGTACTCCCGAGGTGTGATTATTGCTAGTTGAAAACTTTAACCAATACCCCGCCACGGTGAAGTGAAATATTCTTTACTGTCGGCAATTTTTGAAAGCTCCATCAGGGGCATACATGTAAAATGAAATCAACACTAAAGTCGGTCAGTCAGTGT
This sequence comes from Daphnia galeata, assembly GCA_030770115.1. Taxonomy (NCBI): domain Eukaryota; kingdom Metazoa; phylum Arthropoda; class Branchiopoda; order Diplostraca; family Daphniidae; genus Daphnia; species Daphnia galeata. The sequence continues at coordinate 8,497,559 of CM061123.1, forward strand.
TAAGTTCAGTATGTATACGAAACCATATTGTCAAAATGTAAAATTTTTACAAGAAAATTTGTATCGGCATCAAACAGTATATAGGGAACTGCTGTTGTCTGGGGTTAGAGTGTTATACTAATTGCTAGTAGATGTAAAGTACGGGATAGTAAGAAATAAAAATCTATACGGCGACGAAAATTATGTTAGCCTAACAAAAGTCCAATATTGTAAAAATTGCGAAAGATGTTAGCCCAATTGTTCCAAATATCTTAAACCCTCGGGGATGTTGCAAGCCATGGAAAACCATATCACACACCCTGCACTTCAGGAAGATTCAAATTGTCTTACAATAACATTACATCTGTATATTGACGAGTTGATTCGGTAAAGTTTGTTTAAACGAGCTTTATACATCATATCCACTTTGAATAGTATGGGCCATTTGGAAATTAATTGCACATAGATTTTTAAATGTAAACTCCCTAATAGGAAATGAAGCTTTACAAGCGTACTTTCAAATCAATAAAAGCATATAAATGTAATGGTTTCATGTCTGGATATACTCTGGTTTCTAATCAACCTTCGGATAAATCTTTCGCCTTTTACTAAAGATTTCCGTGGTTAGGAGCATCGATGAGTCTATATGACTTATTTTTTTGAACGCCCGGTCTTGAGTCCGGGCATCCCAGTATAATGAAATATAAATAACTAATGTTGTCAAAGTTACAAATAATAAATATATGGGTAAATATGAAAAGTATGAATTAAATAATGGCAAGATTTATTAGGTTCCGGGTGTTATACAGTTAGTTGTGAAATATTTGATTTCCCGGCTCTTGTTAGCGAAGATCGGAGTGTATTTAGAAAATTGTGTACAAAGAAAACTACGTACTTTGGCAATTAAAAGTCAATCTAAAGGGATATCAATTATCGATAGATATCAATGACATTGCATAAGTTCTCGTCAACGGCCATACCACGTAGAACTCACCCGGTCTCGTCAGCTCCCGGAAGTTAAGCTACGTCGGGTCCCGTTAGTACTTGGATGGGTGACCGCTTGGGAATACGGGATGCGGTTGGCATTTGCTTTTGCTGCAGATCTGAATAGTTTTTTTTTTGTTGTTTTTTGTTTTGGTTGTGGTTTGTTTTTCTCTCTTAATTCAAAAAGTAAGATAGCAGTGTGGCTATTTTGTTAAGGCTGTTCAATGAAGCTCACTCACGGGTGCGATCCCCACTACCACTCGACACGGGAACTTTTGGCTGCTAGGTTTCCCTCCTGGCCCATTTCGCTCCTCTTTAGCTAACTTGGACCAACCGGATTCCTCCAGCAGATCCATGTTGATGTCAAGCTTAGTACGGACACCTGGTCAACGTGCAGTTTCACGTAGCAGTGCTCCTAAACTCATGCCATCCACACCATCGAGCCTCCCAGAAGCAGGATTATAGGTGCGCGCCAAACACCCAGCTAGCTTAGTTTTAGCATAGCCATTATATAACTAATCTTATTGTCAAACATGTGGAATCTGTGATTTATAGAAAATGTGTCACGATTAAAATTTGTTTAACAGCTGTATCACCATCTAAGCTATATTTTTTTAATGAACCAAAACTTCAAGGTAGACATGTACGGAATTTGCGTGTCAACTTAGATTAGTAACTTTGGTTTACTTTGATAATTCAATTGATGTACGGCAAGTTACGCCAAAGCTATTTAATTTTGTTAAAATTATTTATTAGTGTAAAAAGCCATGGTAAATTAAGATCATACTTCACAGGATCATTTCTGTAGTATATCTTGACTTGTTTCCCACCAGAAACTAGTCTTCTTTCTACCCGCGATGACGAGTTAAGACGCCGGTTTCTGGGCGTGAAGCAGGATGTGATTGTATATAATTGTCTCGACAGTATGTACTCACAGCCGTTGAGGACCGTTTCCGTGGTTTTCATGTGAAACTTCGGAAGGAAATCGTCGTGTTCAGAGCGGTCAATGTTACTGAAAGATTATAATTTTAAAGTTAGTGCTTAATCTACGCAATACATGATAGTAGTACTAGCAATTATAGCTTCCCTATTGGGTACCATGCATATTAAATTACCCTCATCATTAGTTTGTACAACTGCTATGCATGGTATAATATAATAATAATAAAAAATATCATGTCGCAAGCTCTTGTTGTTAGCACACACCCATAAAGTTGTTGACCTATACATTGGGCCTTTTTCCGGCCGTATAATAATAATAATGTTTTGTTTGGTTTTCTAAATTAAAACTTGATGAAGCATTCATTCAGAACTTTCGTCGTCAGGTGGCGTGTCAAGGCGATGCTTCAAAAGAAGTGGGAAAATGGGGATTTCGTAATTTTTTATCAGCAACTTCTACCTCCTTTAATACAGAAAGTGCGCAATAAATCGAATAAAAATGTATGAGCTGTATAAGTATCAAGTGGTTGCTGTTGTAAATTTTACAAGCCGAATGTTGTATGGTCCTCCTTGGGTGTTTTGAGCGATTTTGGGTCTTCTTCTCACACAACCTTAAGTATGTGGGGCCTGATGCTTATTTTGAGCAGAATTATTTTAAACATTATCGCTTCTCGGCCTTTTGGCTAAGATCAAAGTGTAGTATCTGTTCTTATCAGCTTAATATCTGATACGGGTTCAAATGGACCCCAGAATATTAAACTGATTTTTGGCAAATGGTGGGAATACAGTGCTTGCACTGCTCCCGCCACGGGTTGACCCGGTATTGCAGTACCTCCGGGATCGGCTCACCCTCTATGAGGGTCACATGAACATAAATATTTAACGTGAAAGAGTAGGTAAATGGTTATCGAAATTGTCCCGGCGTTTAAACCCACTCCTCGCCTGATTATAAAGCCTTCCCATCTTTTACAAAAAATCTCATGGCGCGTCCCAAATAAACGTATAATCCCATTTATAATAAGCAGTAGCTATCTATAATTCGTAGTCTATTTATTTTAACATTACAAATGTCATTGTGTTATAACTGATTGATATGCGGGTAAAATATTTTTTGTTGTATATTTTTTCAGTTTTTTGTTTGAAATAAGGCTTGCATAGGAGGGTCGGTATTACCTTGATATGGGATGATGAAATTAAACAATTGTGCAATTTGTTTCTTCAAATAAAATATCCAAACGTCAAGTTCAATTCAACCAATACTGAGCTTTATTGACTAAATTTTTCCCTAGTCTATGTTTATATTTTACGGTACGATTCGTCTGCGATGACTTTGACCCGAGTCAAACAATTAAGTACCCTTTGCCAATATTGTTCTGCTTTATAAAAACTATAAATAAGTGTAAAAAATTATATTGAAGCATACTTACCTGGCTCAGAGGCAACCATGATCACCAAGGTGGTTCCTCCAGGGCGAGGCCTTTCCATTGCACCAAGGATGGGCTGACCCTTGCGATTAATCCAAATGTGATTAACTCGGGAGTACAATTTTTGGTAGTGGGGGACTGCGTTCGCGCCGTTCCCTGAATGTATACAAAATAAAATAGGAATTGCCATGTAGAGTGTTGACTCATGAAATCGCTATAATAGTAGCTGACGTTATCTTAATTGAGTATCAATAGAAGCAACGATTAGTCACACACTTGTTAGATTTTATACTGGAGAAAAACAATTTTTTCCTTCATACATTTTTTATACTAAAATATTTTCCCACCATAGCACCATGGCATCAAATTGAAATTTATATTTTCATTCATTTCTTGTTGTACTGCTGATAACACCGTCACCCGTGGTCTCGTCATCTCCCGTAAGCTTCAGCTACGTCAGGCGTCAGGATACGCTTTATAAATTGAATATCATGTACTACGGAAATAAATTTGAATCATTTCCGCCGTGATCGTCTAGTGGTTAGGACCCTACGTTGTGGGATCTCTGGAATATAATTCCGTAGTAACCCAGGTTCGAATCCTGGTCACGGCACTGGGTATAGTTTTAAACAAACAATTTGACACGCAGTCCGCGAGTGGATGATACCAATATTGGGGGGTTTGGATTTTTGTACATATATAATCGAAGAAAAATGGGTGTAGGAGAAAACCAAATAGTCCTGTAGAGTCCTGGGTAAAATAAACGACGAGCGCGAAGCGCTCGTCAATGGGGCTGAGGCAGTGATATGGAAGTCGGTTATATAGAGAACGCAGAGCGTGAAGCACACGACAGAGGTGACATGGGAAAAATATATTTATTTAGTTGGGAATTTGTTTTTCAATACATCGTTTCAATTTTTCATTGGTGTGTTGCAGAACGGATATTTTTTGCGCATTTACAGAACTTCAAGCATAAAACTAAATATTAAAAGGAAGTTTATTTTTGTCTGAAATGAACTGTCCACTGCTGATGTATTTCGAAATGAAAATGAAAATTTGAAATTTCTTAGGGAATTCTAAATTTAAGTTTTTGAACAAAAATATTAGATCATCATGTCCAAGCAGAATCAACGCAGCCAAGGCATAAATAGGTGTTCACCCAAATCAAAATTTAGCTTTGCGCAGTGGCAATATCATAACCAATGAGGGTCTCCCGAGGTGTGATTATTGCTAGTTGAAAACTTTAACCAATACCCCGCCACGGTGAAGTGAAATATTCTTTACTGTCGGCAATTTTTGAAAGCTCCATCAGGGGCATACATGTAAAATGAAATCAACACTAAAGTCGGTCAGTCAGTGTTAAGTTCAGTATGTATACGAAAACCATATTGTCAAAATGTAAAATTTTTACAAGAAAATTTGTATCGGCATCAAACAGTATATAGGGAACTGCTGTTGTCTGGGGTTAGAGTGTTATACTAATTGCTAGTAGATGTAAAGTACGGGATAGTAAGAAATAAAAATCTATACGGCGACGAAAATTATGTTAGCCTAACAAAAGTCCAATATTGTAAAAATTGCGAAAGATGTTAGCCCAATTGTTCCAAATATCTTAAACCCTCGGGGATGTTGCAAGCCATGGAAAACCATATCACACACCCTGCACTTCAGGAAGATTCAAATTGTCTTACAATAACATTACATCTGTATATTGACGAGTTGATTCGGTAAAGTTTGTTTAAACGAGCTTTATACATCATATCCACTTTGAATAGTATGGGCCATTTGGAAATTAATTGCACATAGATTTTTAAATGTAAACTCCCTAATAGGAAATGAAGCTTTACAAGCGTACTTTCAAATCAATAAAAGCATATAAATGTAATGGTTTCATGTCTGGATATACTCTGGTTTCTAATCAACCTTCGGATAAATCTTTCGCCTTTTACTAAAGATTTCCGTGGTTAGGAGCATCGATGAGTCTATATGACTTATTTTTTTGAACGCCCGGTCTTGAGTCCGGGCATCCCAGTATAATGAAATATAAATAACTAATGCTGTCAAAGTTACAAATAATAAATATATGGGTAAATATGAAAAGTATGAATTAAATAATGGCAAGATTTATTAGGTTCCGGGTGTTATACAGTTAGTTGTGAAATATTTGATTTCCCGGCTCTTGTTAGCGAAGATCGGAGTGTATTTAGAAAATTGTGTACAAAGAAAACTACGTACTTTGGCAATTAAAAGTCAATCTAAAGGGATATCAATTATCGATAGATATCAATGACATTGCATAAGTTCTCGTCAACGGCCATACCACGTAGAACTCACCCGGTCTCGTCAGCTCCCGGAAGTTAAGCTACGTCGGGTCCCGTTAGTACTTGGATGGGTGACCGCTTGGGAATACGGGATGCTGTTGGCATTTGCTTTTGCTGCAGATCTGAATAGTTTTTTTTTGTTGTTTTTTGTTTTGGTTGTGGTTTGTTTTTCTCTCTTAATTCAAAAAGTAAGATAGCAGTGTGGCTATTTTGTTAAGGCTGTTCAATGAAGCTCACTCACGGGTGCGATCCCACTACCACTCGACACGGGAACTTTTGGCTGCTAGGTTTCCCTCCTGGCCCATTTCGCTCCTCTTTAGCTAACTTGGACCAACCGGATTCCTCCAGCAGATCCATGTTGATGTCAAGCTTAGTACGGACACCTGGTCAACGTGCAGTTTCACGTAGCAGTGCTCCTAAACTCATGCCATCCACACCATCGAGCCTCCCAGAAGCAGGATTATAGGTGCGCGCCAAACACCCAGCTAGTATGATGTGGCTTAGTTTTAGCATAGCCATTATATACCTAATCTTATTGTCAAACATGTGGAATCTGTGATTTATAGAAAATGTGTCACGATTAAAATTTGTTTAACAGCTGTATCACCATCTAAGCTATATTTTTTTAATGAACCAAAACTTCAAGGTAGACATGTACGGAATTTGCGTGTCAACTTAGATTAGTAACTTTGGTTTACTTTGATAATTCAATTGATGTACGGCAAGTTACGCCAAAGCTATTTAATTTTGTTAAAATTATTTATTAGTGTAAAAAGCCATGGTAAATTAAGATCATACTTCACAGGATCATTTCTGTAGTATATCTTGACTTGTTTCCCACCAGAAACTAGTCTTCTTTCTACCCGCGATGACGAGTTAAGACGCCGGTTTCTGGGCGCGAAGCAGGATGTGATTGTATATAATTGTCTCGACAGTATGTACTCACAGCCGTTGAGGACCGTTTCCGTGGTTTTCATGTGAAACTTCGGAAGGAAATCGTCGTGTTCAGAGCGGTCAATGTTACTGAAAGATTATAATTTTAAAGTTAGTACTTAATCTACGCAATACATGATAGTAGTACTAGCAATTATAGCTTCCCTATTGGGTACCATGCATATTAAATTACCCTCATCATTAGTTTGTACAACTGCTATGCATGGTATAATATAATAATATAATAAAAAATATCATGTCGCAAGCTCTTGTTGTTAGCACACACCCATAAAGTTGTTGACCTATACATTGGGCCTTTTTCCGGCCGTATAATAATAATAATGTTTTGTTTGGTTTTCTAAATTAAAACTTGATGAAGCATTCATTCAGAACTTTCGTCGTCAGGTGGCGTGTCAAGGCGATGCTTCAAAAGAAGTGGGAAAATGGGGATTTCGTAATTTTTTATCAGCAACTTCTACCTCCTTTAATACAGAAAGTGCGCAATAAATCGAATAAAAATGTATGAGCTGTATAAGTATCAAGTGGTTGCTGTTGTAAATTTTACAAGCCGAATGTTGTATGGTCCTCCTTGGGTGTTTTGAGCGATTTTGGGTCTTCTTCTCACACAACCTTAAGTATGTGGGGCCTGATGCTTATTTTGAGCAGAATTATTTTAAACATTATCGCTTCTCGGCCTTTTGGCTAAGATCAAAGTGTAGTATCTGTTCTTATCAGCTTAATATCTGATACGGGTTCAAATGGACCCCAGAATATTAAACTGATTTTTGGCAAATGGTGGGAATACAGTGCTTGCACTGCTCCCGCCACGGGTTGACCCGGTATTGCAGTACCTCCGGGATCGGCTCACCCTCTATGAGGGTCACATGAACATAAATATTTAACGTGAAAGAGTAGGTAAATGGTTATCGAAATTGTCCCGGCGTTTAAACCCACTCCTCGCCTGATTATAAAGCCTTCCCATCTTTTACAAAAAATCTCATGGCGCGTCCCAAATAAACGTATAATCCCATTTATAATAAGCAGTAGCTATCTATAATTCGTAGTCTATTTATTTTAACATTACAAATGTCATTGTGTTATAACTGATTGATATGCGGGTAAAATATTTTTTGTTGTATATTTTTTCAGTTTTTGTTTGAAATAAGGCTTGCATAGGAGGGTCGGTATTACCTTGATATGGGATGATGAAATTAAACAATTGTGCAATTTGTTTCTTCAAATAAAATATCCAAACGTCAAGTTCAATTCAACCAATACTGAGCTTTATTGACTAAATTTTTCCCTAGTCTATGTTTATATTTTACGGTACGATTGGTCTGCGATGACTTTGACCCGAGTCAAACAATTAAGTACCCTTTGCCAATATTGTTCTGCTTAATAAAAACTATGAATAAGTGTAAAAAATTATATTGAAGCATACTTACCTGGCTCAGAGGCAACCATGATCACCAAGGTGGTTCCTCCAGGGCGAGGCCTTTCCATTGCACCAAGGATGGGCTGACCCTTGCGATTAATCCAAATGTGATTAACTCGGGAGTACAATTTTTGGTAGTGGGGGACTGCGTTCGCGCCGTTCCCTGAATGTATACAAAATAAAATAGGAATTGCCATGTAGAGTGTTGACTCATGAAATCGCTATAATAGTAGCTGACGTTATCTTAATTGAGTATCAATAGAAGCAACGATTAGTCACACACTTGTTAGATTTTATACTGGAGAAAAACAATTTTTTCCTTCATACATTTTTTATACTAAAATATTTTCCCACCATAGCACCATGGCATCAAATTGAAATTTATATTTTCATTCATTTCTTGTTGTACTGCTGATAACACCGTCACCCGTGGTCTCGTCATCTCCCGTAAGCTTCAGCTACGTCAGGCGTCAGGATACGCTTTATAAATTGAATATCATGTACTACGGAAATAAATTTGAATCATTTCCGCCGTGATCGTCTAGTGGTTAGGACCCTACGTTGTGGGATCTCTGGAATATAATTCCGTAGTAACCCAGGTTCGAATCCTGGTCACGGCACTGGGTATAGTTTTAAACAAACAATTTGACACGCAGTCCGCGAGTGGATGATACCAATATTGGGGGGTTTGGATTTTTGTACATATATAATCGAAGAAAAATGGGTGTAGGAGAAAACCAAATAGTCCTGTAGAGTCCTGGGTAAAATAAACGACGAGCGCGAAGCGCTCGTCAATGGGGCTGAGGCAGTGATATGGAAGTCGGTTATATAGAGAACGCAGAGCGTGAAGCACACGACAGAGGTGACATGGGAAAAATATATTTATTTAGTTGGGAATTTGTTTTTCAATACATCGTTTCAATTTTTCATTGGTGTGTTGCAGAACGGATATTTTTTGCGCATTTACAGAACTTCAAGCATAAAACTAAATATTAAAAGGAAGTTTATTTTTGTCTGAAATGAACTGTCCACTGCTGATGTATTTCGAAATGAAAATTTGAAATTTCTTAGGGAATTCTAAATTTAAGTTTTTGAACAAAAATATTAGATCATCATGTCCAAGCAGAATCAACGCAGCCAAGGCATAAATAGGTGTTCACCCAAATCAAAATTTAGCTTTGCGCAGTGGCAATATCATAACCAATGAGGGTCTCCCGAGGTGTGATTATTGCTAGTTGAAAACTTTAACCAATACCCCGCCACGGTGAAGTGAAATATTCTTTACTGTCGGCAATTTTTGAAAGCTCCATCAGGGGCATACATGTAAAATGAAATCAACACTAAAGTCGGTCAGTCAGTGTTAAGTTCAGTATGTATACGAAACCATATTGTCAAAATGTAAAATTTTTACAAGAAAATTTGTATCGGCATCAAACAGTATATAGGGAACTGCTGTTGTCTGGGGTTAGAGTGTTATACTAATTGCTAGTAGATGTAAAGTACGGGATAGTAAGAAATAAAAATCTATACGGCGACGAAAATTATGTTAGCCTAACAAAAGTCCAATATTGTAAAAATTGCGAAAGATGTTAGCCCAATTGTTCCAAATATCTTAAACCCTCGGGGATGTTGCAAGCCATGGAAAACCATATCACACACCCTGCACTTCAGGAAGATTCAAATTGTCTTACAATAACATTACATCTGTATATTGACGAGTTGATTCGGTAAAGTTTGTTTAAACGAGCTTTATACATCATATCCACTTTGAATAGTATGGGCCATTTGGAAATTAATTGCACATAGATTTTTAAATGTAAACTCCCTAATAGGAAATGAAGCTTTACAAGCGTACTTTCAAATCAATAAAAGCATATAAATGTAATGGTTTCATGTCTGGATATACTCTGGTTTCTAATCAACCTTCGGATAATTCTTTCGCCTTTTACTAAAGATTTCCGTGGTTAGGAGCATCGATGAGTCTATATGACTTATTTTTTTGAACGCCCGGTCTTGAGTCCGGGCATCCCAGTATAATTAAATATAAATAACTAATGTTGTCAAAGTTACAAATAATAAATATATGGGTAAATATGAAAAGTATGAATTAAATAATGGCAAGATTTATTAGGTTCCGGGTGTTATACAGTTAGTTGTGAAATATTTGATTTCCCGGCTCTTGTTAGCGAAGATCGGAGTGTATTTAGAAAATTGTGTACAAAGAAAACTACGTACTTTGGCAATTAAAAGTCAATCTAAAGGGATATAAATTATCGATAGATATCAATGACATTGCATAAGTTCTCGTCAACGGCCATACCACGTAGAACTCACCCGGTCTCGTCAGCTCCCGGAAGTTAAGCTACGTCGGGTCCCGTTAGTACTTGGATGGGTGACCGCTTGGGAATACGGGATGCTGTTGGCATTTGCTTTTGCTGCAGATCTGAATAGTTTTTTTTTGTTGTTTTTTGTTTTGGTTGTGGTTTGTTTTTCTCTCTTAATTCAAAAAGTAAGATAGCAGTGTGGCTATTTTGTTAAGGCTGTTCAATGAAGCTCACTCACGGGTGCGATCCCACTACCACTCGACACGGGAACTTTTGGCTGCTAGGTTTCCCTCCTGGCCCATTTCGCTGCTCTTTGGCTAACTTGGACCAACCGGATTCCTCCAGCAGATCCATGTTGATGTCAAGCTTAGTACGGACACCTGGTCAACGTGCAGTTTCACGTAGCAGTGCTCCTAAACTCATGCCATCCACACCATCGAGCCTCCCAGAAGCAGGATTATACACACTCATTTCATTGGGTGCTACTTACCTGGTAGCACTCCCTTAAGTAGCACTAAGTAGCTTTTTTTTCGCAACCTTAAGAGTAGCGTCCTCTACGTATAAGGTAGAGGATCTACTTTATAGTAGTACACTGCTACTATTGAACTACTTTGTGCTGAAAGTAGCATTTCACTACTATACAATTAGTGAAATGCTACCAAAATCACAGTAGCGGTCGCAACGATCATACCAGTCAGGTGTTACCAGCGTTGTTATAAAAATTCAGCTAAATAAACAATTCTTTATTTCCATTGCACGCGTCTCTATACTATTATTCAAACATTTAAAAAAAATTTTTAAGTGTTATATCGCAATTCGCAATTCAAATAAAAAATGTGGCAATGATAAAAATTGTGTTGTCAGCAGACGTGACAGATGACGTTTTCAATTTTACGATGGCGTTTGTGGTTACATTCAATGGATCAGTTTTTACATGTTTTATTTGTGATTTTACCCATCGTTATAACTGGTTCAGCAGCCGTCAAGTCCATATTTGGTAAGCAACAGGTCTTAAAAATTTGTTTGGCACGTTAAGTTTATCTGGATCCCTTACTTGTAAAAGCTTGTTGAAATTGTATGCTAACTGGTCTTCAAACTTATTTACCATATTCACTTTCTTTTTGTTTCAGAACATGGATATCTTTTACTCACGTAATATCTTACAAAAACTAAGTTTTTAGAAGAAGATTTGACTTGGCTATCTACAACACTCTCCAAGGTATATAAATTGGTTGCACGATAGTTACTCAGTATTCATTTCTGTTTATTTTATAGATCATTGAGATTATATCACCACTGTTATAGACGGAACAGCTTCAGCTTACAAATTCCCCAGGTTTTTAGAAGAAGGATTTGACTTGGCTATCAACAACACACTCCAAGGTATAAAAATTTTAGACGATAGTTACCCAGTTACTCATTTGTGTTTATTTTATAGATCATTGATATACCACCACTGTTAGATGGAACACCTTTAGCTGTTGTAAAGATGCTGCCAGCTATCCAGCTAATGTTGAAGACCTGCAGTCTCAATCGATCATCAACATAAACTAGTTATCTTGATTTCCATCTCTACTGCCAACATCAGTGATATTATGTTAGTGTGAACTGAGTTAATTGTTAGTGCCCCTGGTCATTCTTTAACCGTAATTTGGCAACGTATTAAGCTATATGACGTCAAAAGTATAGAAATTTACATGTTTCAGTATTACATATTTATTTTCTAGATTCACTTGTATCACCAGGATATTCACACATACACGTAGCTCCCAATTTTGTTGAAAAAGTAAGTGGCCGTTCTGGCATTTTTTGTAAAAATGCCCCAACCACTAGAGAGATTACTGTTGAATCTCACTTGTTTTCTTTGTAATATTACTATACTGTAGTGTAGCCACTATTGTTATTTGATATAGCACGCACGGGCTATATAACCCGCCCGCTTGTGTTGTGTAGCAAGTTAGTCATTAGCTACTAGTATCAGTGTATACATGTGTCTTATTCATGTCTGAGTAGTGAATACAAAGTATATACACACACACAAATCAATAAAACATTACACTGGCGACGAGGTAAAGTAAATTTTCTGAGTACATTTAAATCATGGAAAGTTTGCCGCAGTTTGAACAATTTAAAGTTCACTCTGACCCACATACTGCTGGTATGAGATGGGAAAGATGGACAGCCCGCTTTGAAAGGCTATTGGAGGCAATTAATGTAGTCGAGAAAGCTTCTGACTCTGCCGACCAAAAAACAGCTACCGACAAGCGTAGACTGGCCTTATTGCTTCATTATGCAGGCAGCGAAGTGGAAGACGTTTTCAAACCATTACCTGGAAACGAAGGTGATAAAGATACGTACAGTAAAGCTAAACCTCTTTTCAAGGCCTATTTTCAACCGAAAAAAAATGTTGAGCTTGAAGTATTTAATTTCCAAAGATGCAGACAAGAACCTGGCGAAAATATGGACGCATTTGCAACAAGGCTCCGTCAACTCGCAACAAGGTGTAATTTTAATGATTCTGATCTTGAAATTAAATTACAGATCATTCAAGGCTGTAAGTCAAGCAACTTTAGAAAATTGTGCCTAAGAGATCAACTGTCGCTGCAGAAAATGCTTGAAAATGCACGCGCAGCAGAAGCCGCTGATCGCTATGCAGAAAGTGTTGAGCAATCAACCAAGCAAGCAACAAACTCAGTTAACAAGCCAGCAAGAAAGAATTTCAAATCTAACATGAAAAAAGAAACCGGAGGCAACGGAATGAAAAAGACGTCAAAGTGTCGGAAATGTGGAGGACAATGGCTTCACACAAGTAGTCCGTGCCCGGGAAAAGGAAAATGTCGAAACTGTGGATATGACTGGCCGCACCCTGAAAAAAAAACTGTGCCCGGCAAAAGGCAAGAAATGCGAATCTTGTGGATTGTTCAATCATTTTAGTAAATGTTGCAGAAATTCCAATGCCGGATCATCTTCAAAGCAAGAGCACACGAGACAAGTCAATGACCAAGAGAGCTCAAGTGACGAGTTTACATGGGCAATCAGTCCATCAGGATCGGATGACAGGCCACTCACCGACATAAACCTATGCGGAGGAAAAAGCAAGATGATGATCGACACTGGATCAACTTGCAACTTGCTGAGCTACAAAGAGTACAATGCACTCCCAAACAAGCCAAATCTTCAACCTACAGGAAACTCTGTAAATGGATATGGAGGAAATCCTCTCAAAATTATAGGCAAATTCAAGACACTGCTTGAGTCAAAGCACGCATATGCCGAAGCTTTGGTATACGTCAGCGACAATGAAAAGGCTGACAACCTTATTGGATATTCGACAGCAAAAAAGCTAAAGCTGGTAAAGGTATCCAACTCAGTAACAATGTCTAATGAATATTCGTTTATAAAAGAAAAGTATGCACCACTTTTCGTGGGGCTAGGAAAAATGAAAAACTATCAAGTGAAACTGAACGTTGACAAAACTGTCCCTGCTGTAACTCAGAAACACAGAAGAATCGGTTTCCACCTACGCAAAGGTGTAGACGAAGAACTTATTAATCTTGAAAATGCAGATACAATTGAACCGGTAATTGACGGCCCAACTGAGTGGATCTCTCCAGCTCATGCCGTACCGAAGCCGAAACAACCAGGAAAACTACGACTATGTGTTGACATGCGAGCGCCAAACAAGGCAATTTTGCGCACTAGACACATCATTCCAACAATCGAAGATCTAGTAGTAGATCTGAATGGAGCAAAATATTTCTCGAAGCTGGATATGAATCAAGGGTATCATCAGCTGGAACTTGCTCCAGAGTCAAGGTATATTACAACTTTTTCCACACACCGCGGACTATTTCGTTACAAAAGACTGAATTTTGGTATGAATTGCGCTGCTGAAATTTTTGACGATGTTATTCGCCAAACGGTAAGCGGAATTCCAGGTGTGGTAAACAGAAGTGATGACATTTTTGTTACAGGAAAAACAAAAGATGAGCATGATTCAAATCTTGAAAAAGTCTTGAAGAGACTCATGAGCAAAAACCTTACTCTTAACTTTGAAAAATGTGAATTTGGTAAAGAAGAAATTGAATTTTTTGGACTACACTTCAGTGGAAAAGGAGTTTCTCCAACCCAAGCCAAAGTCGAAGCTATAAAAAAAGCCGAACCACCGTCAACACCTGACGAAGTATCAAGTTTTCTAGGAATGGTTACATACTGCAGTCGATTCATTCCAAATGCTGCTGCAATCAGTGAACCATTAAGACGCCTTACACACATCAAGCAAGAATGGATGTGGAAGGAAGAACAAGAAAAATCCTTCAATGATCTGAAGAAAAGTCTCTGTAAAGCAGTTACACTCTCGTATTTCGATATAGGAAAACCAACATCCATTGTTGTAGACGCAAGTCCACGTGGACTAGGCGCAATCTTGACACAATCGTCAAAGGATGGGTCAAATTCTATAATCGCATATGCCAGTAGGCTTTTAACAGACGTAGAATCACGTTACTCTCAAACGGAAAGAGAAGCACTCGCCATTACATGGGCGATTCTACATTTTCATCTCTACGTAACGGGTAAAGAATTTACAGTTATTACAGATCATAAACCACTTGAAGCAATATTCAACAAGCCGCTCATCCAGCCTCCTGCCAGAATTGAGCGATGGCTTTTGAAACTTCAGTTGTATGACTTTACAGTCATTTATCAGCCAGGAAAACACAATCCTGCTGACTACATGTCGCGTCATCCGATACCGTCGACTAAAATATCAACTAGAGAACAATCAATCGCAGAAAATTATGTCAATTCAATTTGCATGAAATCTGTGCCAAAATCTGTTCCACTAAGCAGCATTACAGAAGCCACAAAGGAAGACAAGGCAATTCAATTGATTCTGAAGATCCTCAGCAAAAAACGCTGCACAAAAGAAGAAATCAGTAAATTAAATAGTCAAGAAAAAGACTGGTTCTCTGCACTGAAAGAAATTCAGCTGCAGCTGACAAAAGTCGAGACTGAGGAAGGTGAAATGCTGTTAAAGGATACCAGAATTGTTATTCCCAAATTACTAGCTGGTAAAGTAGTAGACATCGCACATCAAGGACATCAAGGTATTGTTAAAACAAAAGTTTGGTTCCCTGGGATTGACAAGGAAGTAGAAAGGAAAATTTCTAACTGTGTCCCATGCCAAGCATGCAGCAAGAAAAATAATCCTGAGCCATTGAAAATGTCGAATCTGCCAGCTGAACCTTGGACAGAAGTCAGTATAGATTTTGCTGATATGCCAATGGGTGAACATTTATTAGTTGTGTATGACGATTATTCAAGATATCCAATTGTAAGCAAGGTGTCATCAACCTCTGCCAAAGTTGTGACAAAGAAATTGGAAGAAATTTTTACGCAATTTGGAATACCTGAAGTGGTCAAAAGTGACAACGGTCCACCATTTCAGAGCTATGATTTTAAACATTTTGCTGAAGAAATGAATTTTAAACATAGAAAAATTACTCCCCTATGGCCGCAAGCAAACGGAGGAGTTGAAAGATTTATGAAGACGCTCAAAAAGGCATTGCGTTGCGCAGTCGCCGAAAAGCGTAATTGGAAAGAAGAGATGCCAAGATTCCTTCTCAATTATAGGACTTCGCCACATTCCTCAACGGGAAAAGCACCCGCTACTTTACTTTTTGGACGCTCTTTACGCACGCGTTTGCCACAATTACCAAAAGAGAAAAAAGTAGAAGAAGTAAGAAATAAAGACCTAAAATCAAAAAGTCGCATGACGAAGTTTGCTGACAAAAAGGCAGTACACAGAGAAATCAAGATTGGAGATCACGTATTGTTACGCAGAGACAAACTGGCTAACAAGTTACAAGCGCCATTTGATCCGTCTCCATATCGTGTTACAAAAGTAAAAGAGAGCATGGTGACTGCCGAAAGAAACCAAAAGAACGTTACTCGAAATATTTCTTTCTTCAAGAAAATCGAAGGAAAAATAGAGTGTGACGAGTCAGAAGAAGAAGAAGATGAGTATTATCAAAATGAAAGTCAAAATGTTAACTTTCCTAATCAACAACAGGTTGCAGTTCAAATTGAGCCAGAAGAAAATCAACCCGGCTATTTAGAACAAGAGAGTCCAGATGACGTTCCACCAGCTGTAATAGGAGAACTAAACGAAAGAGCCGAAGGTCAACATGAAGAGGCAACAGCAACTCAAGATCCAGTACAAGCAATTGCCGACGCAGCACAACGTATCTGTAACAAAATTAACAGAGCAAGACTGCTAAAAGAACTGGCACGCAATCCGCCTCCAAATGAATTAGTTAGACCAATTAGAGTTCCAACAACTGATCCACCGCCAACCGACGAATCATCTAGACCAAAAAGAGACCGACAACCTCCAAAACGTTTTAATGATTTTGAAGTTAATTTGTTTCATTCAAAAAAAGGAAAGTGAATGTAGTGTAGCCACTATTGTTATTTGATATAGCACGCACGGGCTATATAACCCGCCCGCTTGTGTTGTGTAGCAAGTTAGTCATTAGCTACTAGTATCAGTGTATACATGTGTCTTATTCATGTCTGAGTAGTGAATACAAAGTATATACACACACACAAATCAATAAAACATTACATATACCTGGTAACATGAAAAAATTATTTACACATTTCCGTCATGTTCATCTAATGAACACCAATAATCAAAGTAAAGACAAGTTTATTTGTGGCCAGAATGGTTGTAAGCAGACCTTTGAAAATATAGGTTGTTTCCGATATCACCTTGGACACTGTGAAGCAGTCTCTGCTGATCCAGTACGTCATGATACCAATACCCCATCAATATTGACACAGCAATCTTTTAATTCGAATCCAATTGACAATGAGCCATATTCAGAAGAATGTGACTCGTTACCTAATAATATTCCCAATCAAACTTGCCCTTTCTCAAAGGCTATTGGTAACGTAATCCTTCAACTCCGAGCCAAGCACAATGTTTCACATGCTGCTATAAATTGTTTAACAAAAGGTATTCAAACTGCATTGGAAGAGGTGGAGCCAAAATCCATGACTGATTTGGCACAGATTTTCAAAAAGTTTGATACTCAAAGTAAACGAAACAAATTTTTTGACAAACACCTGGGTTTTAAAGCCCCAGCCGAGAAAGTACTAGGGAGAAGGCAAGTCACTAGACACAAACAGGGTATGATAACTCGTAAATTTGTTCCCACCACTTTTCAATATATTTCCATCCGTCAGACGCTGACAACTTTGTTTAGCAATTTGACTTTTTTTAATTTATATTTTTCTGAAAGACCAAGTAATGATGGTTTTATCAGATCTCATCGGGATTCTCAACATTTCAAAAACCATAAGCTGTTTTCCGAAGACCCTTTTGCTTTAAGACTTCAAATATTTTTTGACGAAGTCGAGACGACTAATGCGCTTGGATCAAAAACAAAAATCCATGAATTGGGTATGTTTTGCTTCTCTATTTTAAATTTGCCGCCTTCTTGCAATTCCCTCCTTTCCAACATTCATGCTTTTGCTGTATGTGTCAGTAAACTTATAAAGAAACATGGCTTCGATGGTATTCTAAATTTGCTAATGGAAGAAGTGGCAATTTTAGAATCTGCCAGCGGCATGCTGCTCAATATTCCTCATCACCCTGGTTTCAGGATTAGGGGAACAATAGCAAGTTTTTGCGCAGACACTAAGGGTGCTCATGAGTTGGGAGGGTTGATGTCACCATCCTGCGATCGGTTTTGCCGAATTTGTCTTACCAGGAAGAGTGATATTCGTTCACACAGCACTACAGACAATTTGGAATTACGAACTCCAGAAAACTACGATGTTGGGGTTCGAATTGCAGAAGAAATGAATCAAGGGGATTCCAATACGGGTTTGAAAAGAAATTGCGCCTTAAATAAAAGTCGCTTTTTTAATTTTGTGTTGCATCCTGTGCTTGACGCAATGCACGATTTTCTTGAGGGCGTTGTCCCCTTCATTTTAAAGTTAGTATTAAGGTACTTTGTACTGAATGCTAAAGAATATGGAATTTCTGCTAAAGTTTTAAATGACAGAATTCGGATGTATTCTTATGGCAGTTCTGACTCCTCGAACAAGCCATCACCAAGATTTACTCAAGAAAATTTACGAGAACAAGGTAATTATAATATAAAACAACGTGCCGCTCAGGCATGGTGTTTGATAAAAAATTTCCCACTTATGTTCGGTGGCTTAATCCCTAGAAAAGATCCCTACTTTTCATTAGTTTTATCGTTACTAGATATTATGGACATAATCTTCTCTCCAGTTCTGTCTCCTGCTCATATTTCCCAGTTACGTGAGATGATTGACACATTTTACTTTGATTTTAACCGACTTTTTCCGGACGTAAATCCAATTAACAAGTTTCATCATATGATTCACTATCCCGACATCATAAAAATGCATGGTCCTCCTATTCGCTATTGGTGTATGCGATATCCAAAAAAAAAAAAAAAATCCAAAAAATAGTTGTTCAAAATGACGAAGTTGCTTTTATTGTGTCCCATTTCAATTCATTATTTGACAAACATTTTCATGCTTTTGAACTACATGAAGAAAACCCACCCCTTCATGCTTTGTTTTTATTAAATAACATCCCAGATTGTGAGCCGTTATCTATAGTTACAAGCTACAAGTGGAATGGCATATTTGTTGGTCATGAAAATTTGCATATTTCAAACATATCGGCAACGTTTAGAGCGTCAAAGTGGTGAAAGTGCATGAAACCGTGAAATTAGCACCCGTCAAGTCGATATTCGGTAAGCAGTCTATCTGATTCTGTGCTTGTTACTTAAATTTAGCTTTTGCTTTCCTCGTAGAAATTGTCGTCACATAAAAGTTCCCATCTCTTCATCTATGCGATGGACATCACTCAGTGGAGTGCTTCTGAAGTTAGGCAAGCTTTGGAAGCAGAAGGCTTTGAGACAGATATCTGCGATACTTTTCTAGGTAGGCTAAACATGTTCTCACAAATAATGAAATTCGAATATTTTAACGTTACGGTTTTTTAGATCAAGGAATTGATGGCAGTTTGATAAAAGGAATAAATTCTGGAGATTTGGCTGAAATGGGGCTAACCCTAAAACTTGGTCCCAAAAAGAGACTCTTGTCATTTCTTCACAATATCGGTCAATCTGCTAACAATCCTGACAAAGTGAGTCTTAAATTTACCCGCAGTGAAACTTTCAATTAAGCTGCTATATTCCTCTATTATTTCAGGTACGCTCAGAGAATCTCAATGCAACATGTTCAAGCCAAGCTGAGACTGCGAACACCAATCCTAAAGAAGTGAGTCTTAAATTTACTCGCTGTGAGACTTTCAATTAAGCTGCTATATTCCTCTATTATTTCAGGTACGGCCAGAGAATCTCAATGCATCATGTTCAAGTCAAGCTGAGACTGCGAACACCAATCCTGACAAAGTGAGTCTTAAATTTACTCGCAGTGAGACTTTCAATTAAGCTGCTATATTTCTTTAATATTTCAGGTACGCTCAGAGAATCTCAATGCAACATGTTCAAGTCAAGCTGAGACTGCGAACACCAATCCTGACAAAGTGAGTCTTTAATTTACTTGCTGGGAGACTTTCAATTAAGCTGCTATATTTCTTTAATATTTCAGGTACGCTCAGAGAATCTCAATGCAACATGTTCAAGTCAAGCTGAGACTGCGAACACCAATCCTAAAGAAGTGAGTCTTTAATTTACTTTCTGTGAGACTTTCAATTAAGCTGCTATATTTCTTTAATTTCAGGTACGGTCAGAGAATCTCAATGCATCATGTTCAAGTCAAGCTGAGACTGCGAACACCAATCCTGA
This sequence comes from Daphnia galeata, assembly GCA_030770115.1. NCBI lineage: Eukaryota > Metazoa > Arthropoda > Branchiopoda > Diplostraca > Daphniidae > Daphnia > Daphnia galeata. Next base: position 8,517,758 of record CM061123.1, read on the forward strand.
CAAAGTGAGTCTTTAATTTACTTGCTGGGAGACTTTCAATTAAGCTGCTATATTTCTTTAATATTTCAGGTACGCTCAGAGAATCTCAATGCAACATGTTCAAGTCAAGCTGAGACTGCGAACACCAATCCTAAAGAAGTGAGTCTTTAATTTACTTGCTGTGAGACTTTCAATTAAGCTGCTATATTTCTTTAATTTCAGGTACGGTCAGAGAATCTCAATGCATCATGTTCAAGTCAAGCTGAGACTGCGAACACCAATCCTGACAAAGTGAGTCTTTAATTTACTTGCTGGGAGACTTTCAATTAAGCTGCTATATTTCTTTAATTTCAGGTACGCTCAGAGAATCTCAATGCAACATGTTCAAGTCAAGCTGAGACTGCGAACACCAATCCTAAAGAAGTGAGTCTTAAATTTACTCGCAGTGAGACTTTCAATTAAGCTGCTATATTTCTTTAATTTCAGGTACGCTCAGAGAATCTCAATGCAACATGTTCAAGTCAAGATGAGACTGCGAACACCAATCCTAAAGAAGTGAGTCTTAAATTTACTCGCAGTGAGACTTTCAATTAAGCTGCTATATTTCTTTAATATCAGGTTGAATATGATGTGGTTGAATGTGATGTCACAGTGGCAGATATTTTGTCCCTTCGAACTGTTGGTGTGGGAAATGTCGCGACCTTGTCCAAAACTAATTCTGAAGTAAGGATTATTTTGTAAATATGTATCCATCTACACTTTTAAATGTCTTTTTCTTCAAATAGATGGAGATAAATTTCCTTGAAATAATGATGGCGTCTGAAAAAGGAAAGATTATCGTCCAACAATTCATTGAAAACGACGAGTCATTCATCACTGTTCCCGATCGAAAAAAAATTGTTAAAATTGCTTGCAGTTGGATGCAACAAAAGATCGGATTGTATCCGAGTAGTGATCAAAAGAGTGACATGGCAGCTGCCATTGTAAAGTCGTTCCCATGTTTAGGAATCAGGGAGAGTGGGAGTGTAAAACACGACCATTACTATGACCCTAAAGCGGGAGGGTTTTTGGAGACTCGTTTGAAAACTTTGAGAAAAAATTTGCCTGCCGAACAACGAAAGCGAAAAGCAAGTGGCACCCCAAATTCAGCTCGAAAAGTGAAACCAAAAGGAATTTTGGAAAAAGAAAACGTTTGTGAAGCAACCAACCAAGAAATGCTAAAATTCAAGGTATAAAGTTTTTTTTTATTATTCTTTTCTTAAATGCTAACTAAAGCTTTTTTTTCCAAATTAGGTGAGGCTTATGCAGACGTTGCCGCCCACATACATTAACCGGCGTCAAATTAGGGAACTGTTTGAAGAGACCTACACCTTTAGACAACAACAGCAAAAGCTCACACTCTTTACGCCAACTCAACTTTTTGCCGAGTATCCGAGAATGTTGGACACCGACAATGGAGTTTTGGTATGCTTTTAACCCATTTTTTAAATTACACACTTCTATACTAATTATATGCGTTTAGATATTGGACGATTTTCGGAGAAAGTATCCGCAAGCAAAAGATCTATATTCCAACTTCACGGATAAATACCTTGCTAGGGTAAATCGACTGATGGAACTTGACAACGAAATTAAGACGCAGTGCAATGACGGTAATATTTTAATTTGTTTACAGCATGCGATATTTACTCATTGTGTGTCTTTTTTTTATAGAATTCCTGGCTTCAATTCTGAATGTTATGAAATTGCTTCCGGAGATCCGGAGAGTGAAGTGCCGTTCATTCCAGGCGAAATTGAATCTACTTGTTCAGTTTGTGGAAGAAAACACGGAAATAGAAGAATACGTTAACCAACGGACCGAGGCGGAAAAGGCGGCCAACAAACAGCCGTTTCTTCTATGCACCGGATCACTTGCACAGCCATTGAATTTTTTCCTTGTTATTGAAGGATCTCTCGTGCCATTAGGGCAAAATTCTAGTATTGCTTTTAACGTTCTGTTTTGTTCTTTTTTCGTGTTTCAGCTACACTATCCTCCCTACATAAAGCCCCTATTTCATCTTTTTGAACAGCGTGTGGTCCAAATAGCATCGATGTCGGCTTCAACGGCTGACTTTGTATCCCGTCTCGAGTCCATCCAGCCTCTTTGAATTTTGTTTTATCCCTTGACTTTAATCTATTCAAATACGAAGTTTTTTATCGTTACATTTAGTTAGTATGTCTCAACTCTGAAGCCAATATACATTTGAATTTCTTATCTTTATTGTTTTGTATCTACTTCTTTAGATTAGCAAAGAAGAGAGCAAGCGTGTGAAGGGGTATATGCGGTATTCTATATAGGGAAAAGGGCTAAATCCGCTAGTAGTGCTCGCAACGTACGGCAGTATAAGGCTATAGTAGCGCTCGCAACGTACGGCAAAGTAGACACTCTACTATGGCATTTAGTTGTGCCCCCTTCTTTCTAAGAAGCGTTTCTCAACTTATAAGTTGCACTTTCCATTTCGCATCTTATAAGTAGCGCTAAGTAGCACTCATTTGAATGAGAGTGTAGGTGCGCGCCAAACACCCAGCTAGTATGATGTGGCTTAGTTTTAGCATAGCCATTATATACCTAATCTTATTGTCAAACATGTGGAATCTGTGATTTATAGAAAATGTGTCACGATTAAAATTTGTTTAACAGCTGTATCACCATCTAAGCTATATTTTTTTAATGAACCAAAACTTCAAGGTAGACATGTACGGAATTTGCGTGTCAACTTAGATTAGTAACTTTGGTTTACTTTGATAATTCAATTGATGTACGGCAAGTTACGCCAAAGCTATTTAATTTTGTTAAAATTATTTATTAGTGTAAAAAGCCATGGTAAATTAAGATCATACTTCACAGGATCATTTCTGTAGTATATCTTGACTTGTTTCCCACCAGAAACTAGTCTTCTTTCTACCCGCGATGACGAGTTAAGACGCCGGTTTCTGGGCGTGAAGCAGGATGTGATTGTATATAATTGTCTCGACAGTATGTACTCACAGCCGTTGAGGACCGTTTCCGTGGTTTTCATGTGAAACTTCGGAAGGAAATCGTCGTGTTCAGAGCGGTCAATGTTACTGAAAGATTATAATTTTAAAGTTAGTGCTTAATCTACGCAATACATGATAGTAGTACTAGCAATTATAGCTTCCCTATTGGGTACCATGCATATTAAATTACCCTCATCATTAGTTTGTACAACTGCTATGCATGGTATAATATAATAATAATAAAAAATATCATGTCGCAAGCTCTTGTTGTTAGCACACACCCATAAAGTTGTTGACCTATACATTGGGCCTTTTTCCGGCCGTATAATAATAATAATGTTTTGTTTGGTTTTCTAAATTAAAACTTGATGAAGCATTCATTCAGAACTTTCGTCGTCAGGTGGCGTGTCAAGGCGATGCTTCAAAAGAAGTGGGAAAATGGGGATTTCGTAATTTTTTATCAGCAACTTCTACCTCCTTTAATACAGAAAGTGCGCAATAAATCGAATAAAAATGTATGAGCTGTATAAGTATCAAGTGGTTGCTGTTGTAAATTTTACAAGCCGAATGTTGTATGGTCCTCCTTGGGTGTTTTGAGCGATTTTGGGTCTTCTTCTCACACAACCTTAAGTATGTGGGGCCTGATGCTTATTTTGAGCAGAATTATTTTAAACATTATCGCTTCTCGGCCTTTTGGCTAAGATCAAAGTGTAGTATCTGTTCTTATCAGCTTAATATCTGATACGGGTTCAAATGGACCCCAGAATATTAAACTGATTTTTGGCAAATGGTGGGAATACAGTGCTTGCACTGCTCCCGCCACGGGTTGACCCGGTATTGCAGTACCTCCGGGATCGGCTCACCCTCTATGATGGTCACATGAACATAAATATTTAACGTGAAAGAGTAGGTAAATGGTTATCGAAATTGTCCCGGCGGTTAAACCCACTCCTCGCCTGATTATAAAGCCTTCCCATCTTTTACAAAAAATCTCATGGCGCGTCCCAAATAAACGTATAATCCCATTTATAATAAGCAGTAGCTATCTATAATTCGTAGTCTATTTATTTTAACATTACAAATGTCATTGTGTTATAACTGATTGATATGCGGGTAAAATATTTTTTGTTGTATATTTTTTCAGTTTTTGTTTGAAATAAGGCTTGCATAGGAGGGTCGGTATTACCTTGATATGGGATGATGAAATTAAACAATTGTGCAATTTGTTTCTTCAAATAAAATATCCAAACGTCAAGTTCAATTCAACCAATACTGAGCTTTATTGACTAAATTTTTCCCTAGTCTATGTTTATATTTTACGGTACGATTCGTCTGCGATGACTTTGACCCGAGTCAAACAATTAAGTACCCTTTGCCAATATTGTTCTGCTTTATAAAAACTATAAATAAGTGTAAAAAATTACCTGGCTCAGAGGCAACCATGATCACCAAGGTGGTTCCTCCAGGGCGAGGCCTTTCCATTGCACCAAGGATGGGCTGACCCTTGCGATTAATCCAAATGTGATTAACTCGGGAGTACAATTTTTGGTAGTGGGGGACTGCGTTCGCGCCGTTCCCTGAATGTATACAAAATAAAATAGGAATTGCCATGTAGAGTGTTGACTCATGAAATCGCTATAATAGTAGCTGACGTTATCTTAATTGAGTATCAATAGAAGCAACGATTAGTCACACACTTGTTAGATTTTATACTGGAGAAAAACAATTTTTTCCTTCATACATTTTTTATACTAAAATATTTTCCCACCATAGCACCATGGCATCAAATTGAAATTTATATTTTCATTCATTTCTTGTTGTACTGCTGATAACACCGTCACCCGTGGTCTCGTCATCTCCCGTAAGCTTCAGCTACGTCAGGCGTCAGGATACGCTTTATAAATTGAATATCATGTACTACGGAAATAAATTTGAATCATTTCCGCCGTGATCGTCTAGTGGTTAGGACCCTACGTTGTGGGATCTCTGGAATATAATTCCGTAGTAACCCAGGTTCGAATCCTGGTCACGGCAGTGGGTATAGTTTTAAACAAACAATTTGACACGCAGTCCGCGAGTGGATGATACCAATATTGGGGGGTTTGGATTTTTGTACATATATAATCGAAGAAAAATGGGTGTAGGAGAAAACCAAATAGTCCTGTAGAGTCCTGGGTAAAATAAACGACGAGCGCGAAGCGCTCGTCAATGGGGCTGAGGCAGTGATATGGAAGTCGGTTATATAGAGAACGCAGAGCGTGAAGCACACGACAGAGGTGACATGGGAAAAATATATTTATTTAGTTGGGAATTTGTTTTTCAATACATCGTTTCAATTTTTCATTGGTGTGTTGCAGAACGGATATTTTTTGCGCATTTACAGAACTTCAAGCATAAAACTAAATATTAAAAGGAAGTTTATTTTTGTCTGAAATGAACTGTCCACTGCTGATGTATTTCGAAATCAAAATGAAAATTTGAAATTTCTTAGGGAATTCTAAATTTAAGTTTTTGAACAAAAATATTAGATCATCATGTCCAAGCAGAATCAACGCAGCCAAGGCATAAATAGGTGTTCACCCAAATCAAAATTTAGCTTTGCGCAGTGGCAATATCATAACCAATGAGGGTCTCCCGAGGTGTGATTATTGCTAGTTGAAAACTTTAACCAATACCCCGCCACGGTGAAGTGAAATATTCTTTACTGTCGGCAATTTTTGAAAGCTCCATCAGGGGCATACATGTAAAATGAAATCAACACTAAAGTCGGTCAGTCAGTGTTAAGTTCAGTATGTATACGAAACCATATTGTCAAAATGTAAAATTTTTACAAGAAAATTTGTATCGGCATCAAACAGTATATAGGGAACTGCTGTTGTCTGGGGTTAGAGTGTTATACTAATTGCTAGTAGATGTAAAGTATGGGATAGTAAGAAATAAAAATCTATACGGCGACGAAAATTATGTTAGCCTAACAAAAGTCCAATATTGTAAAAATTGCGAAAGATGTTAGCCCAATTGTTCCAAATATCTTAAACCCTCGGGGATGTTGCAAGCCATGGAAAACCATATCACACACCCTGCACTTCAGGAAGATTCAAATTGTCTTACAATAACATTACATCTGTATATTGACGAGTTGATTCGGTAAAGTTTGTTTAAACGAGCTTTATACATCATATCCACTTTGAATAGTATGGGCCATTTGGAAATTAATTGCACATAGATTTTTAAATGTAAACTCCCTAATAGGAAATGAAGCTTTACAAGCGTACTTTCAAATCAATAAAAGCATATAAATGTAATGGTTTCATGTCTGGATATACTCTGGTTTCTAATCAACCTTCGGATAAATCTTTCGCCTTTTACTAAAGATTTCCGTGGTTAGGAGCATCGATGAGTCTATATGACTTATTTTTTTGAACGCCCGGTCTTGAGTCCGGGCATCCCAGTATAATTAAATATAAATAACTAATGTTGTCAAAGTTACAAATAATAAATATATGGGTAAATATGAAAAGTATGAATTAAATAATGGCAAGATTTATTAGGTTCCGGGTGTTATACAGTTAGTTGTGAAATATTTGATTCCCGGCTCTTGTTAGCGAAGATCGGAGTGTATTTAGAAAATTGTGTACAAAGAAAACTACGTACTTTGGCAATTAAAAGTCAATCTAAAGGGATATCAATTATCGATAGATACCAATGACATTGCATAAGTTCTCGTCAACGGCCATACCACGTAGAACTCACCCGGTCTCGTCAGCTCCCGGAAGTTAAGCTACGTCGGGTCCCGTTAGTACTTGGATGGGTGACCGCTTGGGAATACGGGATGCTATTGGCATTTGCTTTTGCTGCAGATCTGAATAGTTTTTTTTTGTTGTTTTTTGTTTTGGTTGTGGTTTGTTTTTCTCTCTTAATTCAAAAAGTAAGATAGCAGTGTGGCTATTTTGTTAAGGCTGTTCAATGAAGCTCACTCACGGGTGCGATCCCACTACCACTCGACACGGGAACTTTTGGCTGCTAGGTTTCCCTCCTGGCCCATTTCGCTCCTCTTTAGCTAACTTGGACCAACCGGATTCCTCCAGCAGATCCATGTTGATGTCAAGCTTAGTACGGACACCTGGTCAACGTGCAGTTTCACGTAGCAGTGCTCCTAAACTCATGCCATCCACACCATCGAGCCTCCCAGAAGCAGGATTATAGGTGCGCGCCAAACACCCAGCTAGTATGATGTGGCTTAGTTTTAGCATAGCCATTATATACCTAATCTTATTGTCAAACATGTGGAATCTGTGATTTATAGAAAATGTGTCACGATTAAAATTTGTTTAACAGCTGTATCACCATCTAAGCTATATTTTTTTAATGAACCAAAACTTCAAGGTAGACATGTACGGAATTTGCGTGTCAACTTAGATTAGTAACTTTGGTTTACTTTGATAATTCAATTGATGTACGGCAAGTTACGCCAAAGCTATTTAATTTTGTTAAAATTATTTATTAGTGTAAAAAGCCATGGTAAATTAAGATCATACTTCACAGGATCATTTCTGTAGTATATCTTGACTTGTTTCCCACCAGAAACTAGTCTTCTTTCTACCCGCGATGACGAGTTAAGACGCCGGTTTCTGGGCGTGAAGCAGGATGTGATTGTATATAATTGTCTCGACAGTATGTACTCACAGCCGTTGAGGACCGTTTCCGTGGTTTTCATGTGAAACTTCGGAAGGAAATCGTCGTGTTCAGAGCGGTCAATGTTACTGAAAGATTATAATTTTAAAGTTAGTGCTTAATCTACGCAATACATGATAGTAGTACTAGCAATTATAGCTTCCCTATTGGGTACCATGCATATTAAATTACCCTCATCATTAGTTTGTACAACTGCTATGCATGGTATAATATAATAATAATAAAAAATATCATGTCGCAAGCTCTTGTTGTTAGCACACACCCATAAAGTTGTTGACCTATACATTGGGCCTTTTTCCGGCCGTATAATAATAATAATGTTTTGTTTGGTTTTCTAAATTAAAACTTGATGAAGCATTCATTTAGAACTTTCGTCGTCAGGTGGCGTGTCAAGGCGATGCTTCAAAAGAAGTGGGAAAATGGGGATTTCGTAATTTTTTATCAGCAACTTCTACCTCCTTTAATACAGAAAGTGCGCAATAAATCGAATAAAAATGTATGAGCTGTATAAGTATCAAGTGGTTGCTGTTGTAAATTTTACAAGCCGAATGTTGTATGGTCCTCCTTGGGTGTTTTGAGCGATTTTGGGTCTTCTTCTCACACAACCTTAAGTATGTGGGGCCTGATGCTTATTTTGAGCAGAATTATTTTAAACATTATCGCTTCTCGGCCTTTTGGCTAAGATCAAAGTGTAGTATCTGTTCTTATCAGCTTAATATCTGATACGGGTTCAAATGGACCCCAGAATATTAAACTGATTTTTGGCAAATGGTGGGAATACAGTGCTTGCACTGCTCCCGCCACGGGTTGACCCGGTATTGCAGTACCTCCGGGATCGGCTCACCCTCTATGAGGGTCACATGAACATAAATATTTAACGTGAAAGAGTAGGTAAATGGTTATCGAAATTGTCCCGGCGTTTAAACCCACTCCTCGCCTGATTATAAAGCCTTCCCATCTTTTACAAAAAATCTCATGGCGCGTCCCAAATAAACGTATAATCCCATTTATAATAAGCAGTAGCTATCTATAATTCGTAGTCTATTTATTTTAACATTACAAATGTCATTATGTTATAACTGATTGATATGCGGGTAAAATATTTTTTGTTGTATATTTTTTCAGTTTTTGTTTGAAATAAGGCTTGCATAGGAGGGTCGGTATTACCTTGATATGGGATGATGAAATTAAACAATTGTGCAATTTGTTTCTTCAAATAAAATATCCAAACGTCAAGTTCAATTCAACCAATACTGAGCTTTATTGACTAAATTTTTCCCTAGTCTATGTTTATATTTTACGGTACGATTCGTCTGCGATGACTTTGACCCGAGTCAAACAATTAAGTACCCTTTGCCAATATTGTTCTGCTTTATAAAAACTATGAATAAGTGTAAAAAATTATATTGAAGCATACTTACCTGGCTCAGAGGCAACCATGATCACCAAGGTGGTTCCTCCAGGGCGAGGCCTTTCCATTGCACCAAGGATGGGCTGACCCTTGCGATTAATCCAAATGTGATTAACTCGGGAGTACAATTTTTGGTAGTGGGGGACTGCGTTCGCGCCGTTCCCTGAATGTATACAAAATAAAATAGGAATTGCCATGTAGAGTGTTGACTCATGAAATCGCTATAATAGTAGCTGACGTTATCTTAATTGAGTATCAATAGAAGCAACGATTAGTCACACACTTGTTAGATTTTATACTGGAGAAAAACAATTTTTTCCTTCATACATTTTTTATACTAAAATATTTTCCCACCATAGCACCATGGCATCAAATTGAAATTTATATTTTCATTCATTTCTTGTTGTACTGCTGATAACACCGTCACCCGTGGTCTCGTCATCTCCCGTAAGCTTCAGCTACGTCAGGCGTCAGGATACGCTTTATAAATTGAATATCATGTACTACGGAAATAAATTTGAATCATTTCCGCCGTGATCGTCTAGTGGTTAGGACCCTACGTTGTGGGATCTCTGGAATATAATTCCGTAGTAACCCAGGTTCGAATCCTGGTCACGGCACTGGGTATAGTTTTAAACAAACAATTTGACACGCAGTCCGCGAGTGGATGATACCAATATTGGGGGGTTTGGATTTTTGTACATATATAATCGAAGAAAAATGGGGCTGAGGCAGTGATATGGAAGTCGGTTATATAGAGAACGCAGAGCGTGAAGCACACGACAGAGGTGACATGGGAAAAATATATTTATTTAGTTGGGAATTTGTTTTTCAATACATCGTTTCAATTTTTCATTGGTGTGTTGCAGAACGGATATTTTTTGCGCATTTACAGAACTTCAAGCATAAAACTAAATATTAAAAGGAAGTTTATTTTTGTCTGAAATGAACTGTCCACTGCTGATGTATTTCGAAATGAAAATGAAAATTTGAAATTTCTTAGGGAATTCTAAATTTAAGTTTTTGAACAAAAATATTAGATCATCATGTCCAAGCAGAATCAACGCAGCCAAGGCATAAATAGGTGTTCACCCAAATCAAAATTTAGCTTTGCGCAGTGGCAATATCATAACCAATGAGGGTACTCCCGAGGTGTGATTATTGCTAGTTGAAAACTTTAACCAATACCCCGCCACGGTGAAGTGAAATATTCTTTACTGTCGGCAATTTTTGAAAGCTCCATCAGGGGCATACATGTAAAATGAAATCAACACTAAAGTCGGTCAGTCAGTGTTAAGTTCAGTATGTATACGAAACCATATTGTCAAAATGTAAAATTTTTACAAGAAAATTTGTATCGGCATCAAACAGTATATAGGGAACTGCTGTTGTCTGGGGTTAGAGTGTTATACTAATTGCTAGTAGATGTAAAGTACGGGATAGTAAGAAATAAAAATCTATACGGCGACGAAAATTATGTTAGCCTAACAAAAGTCCAATATTGTAAAAATTGCGAAAGATGTTAGCCCAATTGTTCCAAATATCTTAAACCCTCGGGGATGTTGCAAGCCATGGAAAACCATATCACACACCCTGCACTTCAGGAAGATTCAAATTGTCTTACAATAACATTACATCTGTATATTGACGAGTTGATTCGGTAAAGTTTGTTTAAACGAGCTTTATACATCATATCCACTTTGAATAGTATGGGCCATTTGGAAATTAATTGCACATAGATTTTTAAATGTAAACTCCCTAATAGGAAATGAAGCTTTACAAGCGTACTTTCAAATCAATAAAAGCATATAAATGTAATGGTTTCATGTCTGGATATACTCTGGTTTCTAATCAACCTTCGGATAAATCTTTCGCCTTTTACTAAAGATTTCCGTGGTTAGGAGCATCGATGAGTCTATATGACTTATTTTTTTGAACGCCCGGTCTTGAGTCCGGGCATCCCAGTATAATGAAATATAAATAACTAATGTTGTCAAAGTTACAAATAATAAATATATGGGTAAATATGAAAAGTATGAATTAAATAATGGCAAGATTTATTAGGTTCCGGGTGTTATACAGTTAGTTGTGAAATATTTGATTTCCCGGCTCTTGTTAGCGAAGATCGGAGTGTATTTAGAAAATTGTGTACAAAGAAAACTACGTACTTTGGCAATTAAAAGTCAATCTAAAGGGATATCAATTATCGATAGATATCAATGACATTGCATAAGTTCTCGTCAACGGCCATACCACGTAGAACTCACCCGGTCTCGTCAGCTCCCGGAAGTTAAGCTACGTCGGGTCCCGTTAGTACTTGGATGGGTGACCGCTTGGGAATACGGGATGCTGTTGGCATTTGCTTTTGCTGCAGATCTGAATAGTTTTTTTTTTGTTGTTTTTTGTTTTGGTTGTGGTTTGTTTTTCTCTCTTAATTCAAAAAGTAAGATAGCAGTGTGGCTATTTTGTTAAGGCTGTTCAATGAAGCTCACTCACGGGTGCGATCCCACTACCACTCGACACGGGAACTTTTGGCTGCTAGGTTTCCCTCCTGGCCCATTTCGCTCCTCTTTAGCTAACTTGGACCAACCGGATTCCTCCAGCAGATCCATGTTGATGTCAAGCTTAGTACGGACACCTGGTCAACGTGCAGTTTCACGTAGCAGTGCTCCTAAACTCATGCCATCCACACCATCGAGCCTCCCAGAAGCAGGATTATAGGTGCGCGCCAAACACCCAGCTAGTATGATGTGGCTTAGTTTTAGCATAGCCATTATATACCTAATCTTATTGTCAAACATGTGGAATCTGTGATTTATAGAAAATGTGTCACGATTAAAATTTGTTTAACAGCTGTATCACCATCTAAGCTATATTTTTTTAATGAACCAAAACTTCAAGGTAGACATGTACGGAATTTGCGTGTCAACTTAGATTAGTAACTTTGGTTTACTTTGATAATTCAATTGATGTACGGCAAGTTACGCCAAAGCTATTTAATTTTGTTAAAATTATTTATTAGTGTAAAAAGCCATGGTAAATTAAGATCATACTTCACAGGATCATTTCTGTAGTATATCTTGACTTGTTTCCCACCAGAAACTAGTCTTCTTTCTACCCGCGATGACGAGTTAAGACGCCGGTTTCTGGGCGCGAAGCAGGATGTGATTGTATATAATTGTCTCGACAGTATGTACTCACAGCCGTTGAGGACCGTTTCCGTGGTTTTCATGTGAAACTTCGGAAGGAAATCGTCGTGTTCAGAGCGGTCAATGTTACTGAAAGATTATAATTTTAAATTTAGTGCTTAATCTACGCAATACATGATAGTAGTACTAGCAATTATAGCTTCTCTATTGGGTACCATGCATATTAAATTACCCTCATCATTAGTTTGTACAACTGCTATGCATGGTATAATATAATAATAATAAAAAATATCATTTCGCAAGCTCTTGTTGTTAGCACACACCCATAAAGTTGTTGACCTATACATTGGGCCTTTTTCCGGCCGTATAATAATAATAATGTTTTGTTTGGTTTTCTAAATTAAAACTTGATGAAGCATTCATTCAGAACTTTCGTCGTCAGGTGGCGTGTCAAGGCGATGCTTCAAAAGAAGTGGGAAAATGGGGATTTCGTAATTTTTTATCAGCAACTTCTACCTCCTTTAATACAGAAAGTGCGCAATAAATCGAATAAAAATGTATGAGCTGTATAAGTATCAAGTGGTTGCTGTTGTAAATTTTACAAGCCGAATGTTGTATGGTCCTCCTTGGGTGTTTTGAGCGATTTTGGGTCTTCTTCTCACACAACCTTAAGTATGTGGGGCCTGATGCTTATTTTGAGCAGAATTATTTTAAACATTATCGCTTCTCGGCCTTTTGGCTAAGATCAAAGTGTAGTATCTGTTCTTATCAGCTTAATATCTGATACGGGTTCAAATGGACCCCAGAATATTAAACTGATTTTTGGCAAATGGTGGGAATACAGTGCTTGCACTGCTCCCGCCACGGGTTGACCCGGTATTGCAGTACCTCCGGGATCGGCTCACCCTCTATGAGGGTCACATGAACATAAATATTTAACGTGAAAGAGTAGGTAAATGGTTATCGAAATTGTCCCGGCGTTTAAACCCACTCCTCGCCTGATTATAAAGCCTTCCCATCTTTTACAAAAAATCTCATGGCGCGTCCCAAATAAACGTATAATCCCATTTATAATAAGCAGTAGCTATCTATAATTCGTAGTCTATTTATTTTAACATTACAAATGTCATTGTGTTATAACTGATTGATATGCGGGTAAAATATTTTTTGTTGTATATTTTTTCAGTTTTTGTTTGAAATAAGGCTTGCATAGGAGGGTCGGTATTACCTTGATATGGGATGATGAAATTAAACAATTGTGCAATTTGTTTCTTCAAAAAAGTTTCGTTCGGGATTCGCAAAAAAGTTCGTTCGGGATGTTTTCCAGCAGGCTGGTATGCCAAGAGACCAAACCGCCCGGTAAATGGTGGCTAAAAGCTCGCCATCATTATCGAGAGATCGGAGATGGCGGTATTCTAGGCCGTCCCTGCCCGGAGCAGTGTTAGCAGCTCTGCCAAGTTTCAGCTTGATTTCATTGGGACTTGGGGCTGCTGAGAGCACTCGGATGTCGTCTTCATTTGTCTCGTTCCAATCACAGTGGTCGAAGTGTGCTCGGGCAGAGTCTACTTCCTCTTGGGAAGGAGATTGTTGACAATATGTTGTTTCCAAGAAGGCAGCAGCTGCTTCCCTGGTTCCAGAATATCCAGCGGAGTTTTCCCCTAAGATTTTCCTGACTGCCCTGCGGGGATATAAAGAGAAAAGACGTTGAATTTTGCTCTTTTGGTAATTCTCTGCTTTCTTCGAGTTTCTAATCCTTTGTTGTTGACGGCTTTGGTTTCGTTTGCGTGAGGTGGATGACGGTTTTGATGGGAGGGCCGGGTTTCTCTGTGAGGACGCCGAGTCTTCCGGTGTTGCTGAGAGCTTGAGCCACTCAGCGCTGCATTTGGTGAGAATGGAATCGAGACCATCTACCGTGTTGCAGGCCGCAATCCTTGAGCCCCACAACTCCCTAAACTCTGCTCTTGGACACATCGCATCACGGGAGGTAACCGAGTCAAAAAGTTGGCTGGGAGATGAAGCTGGAGATTCGTACGTGGAGTAAATATTCTCGGGCATAATATCGTCCAGAATCATGGCCATCTCTACGAGACTAGGATGGATATCTCCGGAACAGAAGGGTTTCCTACCAGGCGTCCGAGGCATCCAAGAGCACACCCACATACTCCACACTGTTATCGAGCAGGCGAAACAGTCAAAACGGGAGTTAGTGGTTGCCTGGTTGGACCTTACCAACGCATTCGGCTCAATACCTCATCCCATACTCAATTGTCTTTTTCAGAGCCTCCCTATCCCAGACGAGCTGCGACGCATTCTGAGCGACATCTACTCGGACAACATAATGGACTTCGCTGTTGGACAAGACTCAGTAAAGATCAAACCCACAGCCGGCGTTCGCCAAGGAGACCCATTGAGTAGCGTCGTCTTCAATCTTGCGGCCGAGCCAATCATTAGGACAGCGAAATCCAACAACACCGGATTCCTAGTCTACCAATCAAGGGTATCCACAACGGCTTACGCAGATGACGTTGCTGTCGTTGGATCTGCAGTCTCCGAAGTCCAGAGAACTATCAACGCCATGGGGAACACGGCTGCCTCACTTGGCTTGAAATTTAATCCTGGGAAATGCACTTCTCTAACACTCATTAACGGAAAATCTTCTGTCGACAACAAACTCAAACTTGACGGATCCTGGATACGAGCTCTGACAGACGATGACCAAGAAAACTATCTTGGGACGCCACTAGGTGCGCGACTAACCTTCAGGCCCACAACTTCTCTCCCCAGTAATCTTATCAAGATCGGAGACTCTGGCTTAGCCCCATGGCAAATGCTGGAGGTGTACAGAAGTGCCTTGTTGCCATCACTCTCTCACCATCTAGCATCCGGAAGAGTAGAAAAAAAGTCCCTTTACGACCTTGACATCGCATGCAGAGATTTCCTCCGCAAGGTAGCATGTGTTCCCATGTCCGCGAACACTGCATTCTTCTACGCTGATCGAGGTGTTGGTGGACTCGGAGTTCTCCCACTGACGGAAGAGGCGGACATATGGACCCTGGCAAGAGCACTGCAACTCTTAGACAGCAAAGACCAGAGCGTGAGCGACGTCGCAATGGCCCAACTAGTAGAAACCATAAAGCTGGGTTATGGTAGAAACGAAGTACCATTCCCACTCCCAATAAACGAGTACTTGGCAGGCTCGATGGAAATGGGCCTTGGCGCAATTCGACACGGAGGAGCCTCGATGAACCTCTGGACGCGTGCAAGAAAGGCCTCGATATGCTTGAAGAGGATCAGGATCGATGTATCCGGCGAATAATACAGCAAGGTTATCGCCGACGACATCTCCTCCGTCTCCATCAAAGCAGTTAGAGGACTTCGGACCGCAGTGAGACAGAGGTGGACCAGTAGACTATTGTCGGCCGCGCAAGGAAGGGTAGCGACCGGACTTGCGCTCGACATGGCCAAGGAAAATGCCACTTTACTGTCATGCCGTACACCACTGACCTTCCAAGAATGGCACTTTCTTCACAAAGCCAGACTAGGAATCCTTCCAGTCCGTGGTGGCCCAGGATCTATGTCTACAGTGAAAACATGTCGCCTGGGTTGCTCAAAAACGGAAACAACTGACCATGTAGTTAGTGGCTGCCAGGTGAACTCAGCACTTTCCATTAAACGACACAACACCATCTTAACATTCATCGCGGAAGAAACAGAAAAACTCGGCCACTCCATCGCCATCAACCAAGCAGTGGAAAACTCTGCACTTAGACCAGACCTGGTGGTCACATCCACCAACCCACCCACCATCATCGACGTGACAGTTCCAATTAGCAGCGCAGACGGGCTCGAGAGAGCAAAGGCAAGTAAAATTGAGAAATACAAGCATCTGGGCTTGATACTCCCTCTTGTTGTTGGTTCTTTAGGGTCATGGCTCCCAAGCAATGACGAGATAGCTCATGCTCTGGGCTTCTCAAGGAGAAAGTGGCATAGCATGAAGAAAAAGATGACTCTACTGGCCATCCAAGGATCAACCCAAATCATAGCAAAGCACTTGGCATACCAGACCGAAGACAGCGATCCCCTGTACGAAGAAGAGGAACCTCGAGAAGACTCACGAGCTCCCTCCTCCTCCCATAACTAAGGGTTTTTTAACGTAGCGTTGACACGTCGTCTCGCGAACTTTTTCCCTTCTAACGAAATCAATTCTGAAATTGTATACATGTTTATTCCCAGTCCCTTGGAAAATACAATGCATTAAATCTGTTCTTATCAGCTTAATATCTGATACGGGTTCAAATGGACCCCAGAATATTAAACTGATTTTTGGCAAATGGTGGGAATACAGTGCTTGCACTGCTCCCGCCACGGGTTGACCCGGTATTGCAGTACCTCCGGGATCGGCTCACCCTCTATGAGGATCACATGAACATAAATATTTAACGTGAAAGAGTAGGTAAATGGTTATCGAAATTGTCCCGGCGTTTAAACCCACTCCTCGCCTGATTATAAAGCCTTCCCATCTTTTACAAAAAATCTCATGGCGCGTCCCAAATAAACGTATAATCCCATTTATAATAAGCAGTAGCTATCTATAATTCGTAGTCTATTTATTTTAACATTACAAATGTCATTGTGTTATAACTGATTGATATGCGGGTAAAATATTTTTTGTTGTATATTTTTTCAGTTTTTGTTTGAAATAAGGCTTGCATAGGAGGGTCGGTATTACCTTGATATGGGATGATGACATTAAACAATTGTGCAATTTGTTTCTTCAAATAAAATATCCAAACGTCAAGTTCAATTCAACCAATACTGAGCTTTATTGACTAAATTTTTCCCTAGTCTATGTTTATATTTTACGGTACGATTGGTCTGCGATGACTTTGACCCGAGTCAAACAATTAAGTACCCTTTGCCAATATTGTTCTGCTTTATAAAAACTATAAATAAGTGTAAAAAATTATATTGAAACATACTTACCTGGCTCAGAGGCAACCATGATCACCAAGGTGGTTCCTCCAGGGCGAGGCCTTTCCATTGCACCAAGGATGGGCTGACCCTTGCGATTAATCCAAATGTGATTAACTCGGGAGTACAATTTTTGGTAGTGGGGGACTGCGTTCGCGCCGTTCCCTGAATGTATACAAAATAAAATAGGAATTGCCATGTAGAGTGTTGACTCATGAAATCGCTATAATAGTAGCTGACGTTATCTTAATTGAGTATCAATAGAAGCAACGATCAGTCACACACTTGTTAGATTTTATACTGGAGAAAAACAATTTTTTCCTTCATACATTTTTTATACTAAAATATTTTCCCACCATAGCACCATGGCATCAAATTGAAATTTATATTTTCATTCATTTCTTGTTGTACTGCTGATAACACCGTCACCCGTGGTCTCGTCATCTCCCGTAAGCTTCAGCTACGTCAGGCGTCAGGATACGCTTTATAAATTGAATATCATGTACTACGGAAATAAATTTGAATCATTTCCGCCGTGATCGTCTAGTGGTTAGGACCCTACGTTGTGGGATCTCTGGAATATAATTCCGTAGTAACCCAGGTTCGAATCCTGGTCACGGCACTGGGTATAGTTTTAAACAAACAATTTGACACGCAGTCCGCGAGTGGATGATACCAATATTGGGGGGTTTGGATTTTTGTACATATATAATCGAAGAAAAATGGGGCTGAGGCAGTGATATGGAAGTCGGTTATATAGAGAACGCAGAGCGTGAAGCACACGACAGAGGTGACATGGGAAAAATATATTTATTTAGTTGGGAATTTGTTTTTCAATACATCGTTTCAATTTTTCATTGGTGTGTTGCAGAACGGATATTTTTTGCGCATTTACAGAACTTCAAGCATAAAACTAAATATTAAAAGGAAGTTTATTTTTGTCTGAAATGAACTGTCCACTGCTGATGTATTTCGAAATGAAAATGAAAATTTGAAATTTCTTAGGGAATTCTAAATTTAAGTTTTTGAACAAAAATATTAGATCATCATGTCCAAGCAGAATCAACGCAGCCAAGGCATAAATAGGTGTTCACCCAAATCAAAATTTAGCTTTGCGCAGTGGCAATATCATAACCAATGAGGGTACTCCCGAGGTGTGATTATTGCTAGTTGAAAACTTTAACCAATACCCCGCCACGGTGAAGTGAAATATTCTTTACTGTCGGCAATTTTTGAAAGCTCCATCAGGGGCATACATGTAAAATGAAATCAACACTAAAGTCGGTCAGTCAGTGTTAAGTTCAGTATGTATACGAAACCATATTGTCAAAATGTAAAATTTTTACAAGAAAATTTGTATCGGCATCAAACAGTATATAGGGAACTGCTGTTGTCTGGGGTTAGAGTGTTATACTAATTGCTAGTAGATGTAAAGTACGGGATAGTAAGAAATAAAAATCTATACGGCGACGAAAATTATGTTAGCCTAACAAAAGTCCAATATTGTAAAAATTGCGAAAGATGTTAGCCCAATTGTTCCAAATATCTTAAACCCTCGGGGATGTTGCAAGCCATGGAAAACCATATCACACACCCTGCACTTCAGGAAGATTCAAATTGTCTTACAATAACATTACATCTGTATATTGACGAGTTGATTCGGTAAAGTTTGTTTAAACGAGCTTTATACATCATATCCACTTTGAATAGTATGGGCCATTTGGAAATTAATTGCACATAGATTTTTAAATGTAAACTCCCTAATAGGAAATGAAGCTTTACAAGCGTACTTTCAAATCAATAAAAGCATATAAATGTAATGGTTTCATGTCTGGATATACTCTGGTTTCTAATCAACCTTCGGATAAATCTTTCGCCTTTTACTAAAGATTTCCGTGGTTAGGAGCATCGATGAGTCTATATGACTTATTTTTTTGAACGCCCGGTCTTGAGTCCGGGCATCCCAGTATAATGAAATATAAATAACTAATGTTGTCAAAGTTACAAATAATAAATATATGGGTAAATATGAAAAGTATGAATTAAATAATGGCAAGATTTATTAGGTTCCGGGTGTTATACAGTTAGTTGTGAAATATTTGATTTCCCGGCTCTTGTTAGCGAAGATCGGAGTGTATTTAGAAAATTGTGTACAAAGAAAACTACGTACTTTGGCAATTAAAAGTCAATCTAAAGGGATATCAATTATCGATAGATATCAATGACATTGCATAAGTTCTCGTCAACGGCCATACCACGTAGAACTCACCCGGTCTCGTCAGCTCCCGGAAGTTAAGCTACGTCGGGTCCCGTTAGTACTTGGATGGGTGACCGCTTGGGAATACGGGATGCTGTTGGCATTTGCTTTTGCTGCAGATCTGAATAGTTTTTTTTTGTTGTTTTTTGTTTTGGTTGTGGTTTGTTTTTCTCTCTTAATTCAAAAAGTAAGATAGCAGTGTGGCTATTTTGTTAAGGCTGTTCAATGAAGCTCACTCACGGGTGCGATCCCACTACCACTCGACACGGGAACTTTTGGCTGCTAGGTTTCCCTCCTGGCCCATTTCGCTCCTCTTTAGCTAACTTGGACCAACCGGATTCCTCCAGCAGATCCATGTTGATGTCAAGCTTAGTACGGACACCTGGTCAACGTGCAGTTTCACGTAGCAGTGCTCCTAAACTCATGCCATCCACACCATCGAGCCTCCCAGAAGCAGGATTATAGGTGCGCGCCAAACACCCAGCTAGTATGATGTGGCTTAGTTTTAGCATAGCCATTATATACCTAATCTTATTGTCAAACATGTGGAATCTGTGATTTATAGAAAATGTGTCACGATTAAAATTTGTTTAACAGCTGTATCACCATCTAAGCTATATTTTTTTAATGAACCAAAACTTCAAGGTAGACATGTACGGAATTTGCGTGTCAACTTAGATTAGTAACTTTGGTTTACTTTGATAATTCAATTGATGTACGGCAAGTTACGCCAAAGCTATTTAATTTTGTTAAAATTATTTATTAGTGTAAAAAGCCATGGTAAATTAAGATCATACTTCACAGGATCATTTCTGTAGTATAGGGGAGAGTGGGGCGAATGGCACTCTTTTTTTTAAACGGCTGGCATTCCCGTATTATTTAACCGAATTACTTCGTTTTGGTCTCATAAAAAAGAGAAAAAATTAAACTTCCTGCTGTATTTTTTCCAAACTCATGCAACATTATAGGAAAAAGTTATTTAAGATTTAGAAAATAAAAAAAAGTGGGCAAATCGCCCCATGCGTGGGGCGGATTGCCCATACTAGTGGGGTATTTTGGCCCCTGCATTTCTTATGGAAAATAAACCTTCTAGCTTTACCTATCAGTAAACTCAAATTTTTATGTAATATTGATAAATAAATGACTAGAAAGATATAAATACAATTAATATTGTCTTATTAATAGTTATTATGAAAAAAAAATAAAAACCAAAATTTTTTGAGTGGCTGTACCACTTTTAATAGGGCAAATTGCCCCTACGGTGCAACGCCATCTCGCCCCGAACAAGGGGGTCGATAAAAATCATGAAATATCTGTACTTTATATTTATATAATAATTATAAAAAAATAATGGTTAAGAAGCCAAGATAACATTAAATCTTTTTACAATTTTTTTTAAATTTTTAAATTGATTATTATAGTCAATAATTCTTTCGTAAATCGAGTACGGGCAACACGATTTTTCGATCGAAAATTTATTTTATTTTACATTCAAGAACTAGTTGACATATTTCGACAATTTTTTTTTTAAAAGATGCGGCTTTTTACATTTTATGTCCTTGAATTTTTTCAATTTGCTAGTGCAATTGAGTAACACACAAAATCAATTTGTGCGTTTTGCCCCACAGCCATTTCGCCCCACTCTCCGCTATCTTGACTTGTTTCCCACCAGAAACTAGTCTTCTTTCTACCCGCGATGACGAGTTAAGACGCCGGTTTCTGGGCGTGAAGCAGGATGTGATTGTATATAATTGTCTCGACAGTATGTACTCACAGCCGTTGAGGACCGTTTCCGTGGTTTTCATGTGAAACTTCGGAAGGAAATCGTCGTGTTCAGAGCGGTCAATGTTACTGAAAGATTATAATTTTAAAGTTAGTGCTTAATCTACGCAATACATGATAGTAGTACTAGCAATTATAGCTTCCCTATTGGGTACCATGCATATTAAATTACCCTCATCATTAGTTTGTACAACTGCTATGCATGGTATAATATAATAATAATAAAAAATATCATGTCGCAAGCTCTTGTTGTTAGCACACACCCATAAAGTTGTTGACCTATACATTGGGCCTTTTTCCGGCCGTATAATAATAATAATGTTTTGTTTGGTTTTCTAAATTAAAACTTGATGAAGCATTCATTCAGAACTTTCGTCGTCAGGTGGCGTGTCAAGGCGATGCTTCAAAAGAAGTGGGAAAATGGGGATTTCGTAATTTTTTATCAGCAACTTCTACCTCCTTTAATACAGAAAGTGCGCAATAAATCGAATAAAAATGTATGAGCTGTATAAGTATCAAGTGGTTGCTGTTGTAAATTTTACAAGCCGAATGTTGTATGGTCCTCCTTGGGTGTTTTGAGCGATTTTGGGTCTTCTTCTCACACAACCTTAAGTATGTGGGGCCTGATGCTTATTTTGAGCAGAATTATTTTAAACATTATCGCTTCTCGGCCTTTTGGCTAAGATCAAAGTGTAGTATCTGTTCTTATCAGCTTAATATCTGATACGGGTTCAAATGGACCCCAGAATATTAAACTGATTTTTGGCAAATGGTGGGAATACAGTGCTTGCACTGCTCCCGCCACGGGTTGACCCGGTATTGCAGTACCTCCGGGATCGGCTCACCCTCTATGAGGGTCACATGAACATAAATATTTAACGTGAAAGAGTAGGTAAATGGTTATCGAAATTGTCCCGGCGTTTAAACCCACTCCTCGCCTGATTATAAAGCCTTCCCATCTTTTACAAAAAATCTCATGGCGCGTCCCAAATAAACGTATAATCCCATTTATAATAAGCAGTAGCTATCTATAATTCGTAGTCTATTTATTTTAACATTACAAATGTCATTGTGTTATAACTGATTGATATGCGGGTAAAATATTTTTTGTTGTATATTTTTTCAGTTTTTGTTTGAAATAAGGCTTGCATAGGAGGGTCGGTATTACCTTGATATGGGATGATGAAATTAAACAATTGTGCAATTTGTTTCTTCAAATAAAATATCCAGACGTCAAGTTCAATTCAACCAATACTGAGCTTTATTGACTAAATTTTTCCCTAGTCTATGTTTATATTTTACGGTACGATTGGTCTGCGATGACTTTGACCCGAGTCAAACAATTAAGTACCCTTTGCCAATATTGTTCTGCTTTATAAAAACTATGAATAAGTGTAAAAAATTATGTTGAAGCATACTTACCAGGCTCAGAGGCAACCATGATCACCAAGGTGGTTCCTCCAGGGCGAGGCCTTTCCATTGCACCAAGGATGGGCTGACCCTTGCGATTAATCCAAATGTGATTAACTCGGGAGTACAATTTTTGGTAGTGGGGGACTGCGTTCGCGCCGTTCCCTGAATGTATACAAAATAAAATAGGAATTGCCATGTAGAGTGTTGACTCATGAAATCGCTATAATAGTAGCTGACGTTATCTTAATTGAGTATCAATAGAAGCAACGATTAGTCACACACTTGTTAGATTTTATACTGGAGAAAAACAATTTTTTCCTTCATACATTTTTTATACTAAAATATTTTCCCACCATAGCACCATGGCATCAAATTGAAATTTATATTTTCATTCATTTCTTGTTGTACTGCTGATAACACCGTCACCCGTGGTCTCGTCATCTCCCGTAAGCTTCAGCTACGTCAGGCGTCAGGATACGCTTTATAAATTGAATATCATGTACTACGGAAATAAATTTGAATCATTTCCGCCGTGATCGTCTAGTGGTTAGGACCCTACGTTGTGGGATCTCTGGAATATAATTCCGTAGTAACCCAGGTTCGAATCCTGGTCACGGCACTGGGTATAGTTTTAAACAAACAATTTGACACGCAGTCCGCGAGTGGATGATACCAATATTGGGGGGTTTGGATTTTTGTACATATATAATCGAAGAAAAATGGGGCTGAGGCAGTGATATGGAAGTCGGTTATATAGAGAACGCAGAGCGTGAAGCACACGACAGAGGTGACATGGGAAAAATATATTTATTTAGTTGGGAATTTGTTTTTCAATACATCGTTTCAATTTTTCATTGGTGTGTTGCAGAACGGATATTTTTTGCGCATTTACAGAACTTCAAGCATAAAACTAAATATTAAAAGGAAGTTTATTTTTGTCTGAAATGAACTGTCCACTGCTGATGTATTTCGAAATGAAAATGAAAATTTGAAATTTCTTAGGGAATTCTAAATTTAAGTTTTTGAACAAAAATATTAGATCATCATGTCCAAGCAGAATCAACGCAGCCAAGGCATAAATAGGTGTTCACCCAAATCAAAATTTAGCTTTGCGCAGTGGCAATATCATAACCAATGAGGGTCTCCCGAGGTGTGATTATTGCTAGTTGAAAACTTTAACCAATACCCCGCCACGGTGAAGTGAAATATTCTTTACTGTCGGCAATTTTTGAAAGCTCCATCAGGGGCATACATGTAAAATGAAATCAACACTAAAGTCGGTCAGTCAGTGTTAAGTTCAGTATGTATACGAAACCATATTGTCAAAATGTAAAATTTTTACAAGAAAATTTGTATCGGCATCAAACAGTATATAGGGAACTGCTGTTGTCTGGGGTTAGAGTGTTATACTAATTGCTAGTAGATGTAAAGTACGGGATAGTAAGAAATAAAAATCTATACGGCGACGAAAATTATGTTAGCCTAACAAAAGTCCAATATTGTAAAAATTGCGAAAGATGTTAGCCCAATTGTTCCAAATATCTTAAACCCTCGGGGATGTTGCAAGCCATGGAAAACCATATCACACACCCTGCACTTCAGGAAGATTCAAATTGTCTTACAATAACATTACATCTGTATATTGACGAGTTGATTCGGTAAAGTTTGTTTAAACGAGCTTTATACATCATATCCACTTTGAATAGTATGGGCCATTTGGAAATTAATTGCACATAGATTTTTAAATGTAAACTCCCTAATAGGAAATGAAGCTTTACAAGCGTACTTTCAAATCAATAAAAGCATATAAATGTAATGGTTTCATGTCTGGATATACTCTGGTTTCTAATCAACCTTCGGATAATTCTTTCGCCTTTTACTAAAGATTTCCGTGGTTAGGAGCATCGATGAGTCTATATGACTTATTTTTTTGAACGCCCGGTCTTGAGTCCGGGCATCCCAGTATAATTAAATATAAATAACTAATGTTGTCAAAGTTACAAATAATAAATATATGGGTAAATATGAAAAGTATGAATTAAATAATGGCAAGATTTATTAGGTTCCGGGTGTTATACAGTTAGTTGTGAAATATTTGATTTCCCGGCTCTTGTTAGCGAAGATCGGAGTGTATTTAGAAAATTGTGTACAAAGAAAACTACGTACTTTGGCAATTAAAAGTCAATCTAAAGGGATATAAATTATCGATAGATATCAATGACATTGCATAAGTTCTCGTCAACGGCCATACCACGTAGAACTCACCCGGTCTCGTCAGCTCCCGGAAGTTAAGCTACGTCGGGTCCCGTTAGTACTTGGATGGGTGACCGCTTGGGAATACGGGATGCTGTTGGCATTTGCTTTTGCTGCAGATCTGAATAGTTTTTTTTTTGTTGTTTTTTGTTTTGGTTGTGGTTTGTTTTTCTCTCTTAATTCAAAAAGTAAGATAGCAGTGTGGCTATTTTGTTAAGGCTGTTCAATGAAGCTCACTCACGGGTGCGATCCCACTACCACTCGACACGGGAACTTTTGGCTGCTAGGTTTCCCTCCTGGCCCATTTCGCTCCTCTTTAGCTAACTTGGACCAACCGGATTCCTCCAGCAGATCCATGTTGATGTCAAGCTTAGTACGGACACCTGGTCAACGTGCAGTTTCACGTAGCAGTGCTCCTAAACTCATGCCATCCACACCATCGAGCCTCCCAGAAGCAGGATTATACACACTCATTTCATTGGGTGCTACTTACCTGGTAGCACTCCCTTAAGTAGCACTAAGTAGCTTTTTTTTTCGCAACCTTAAGAGTAGCGTCCTCTACGTATAAGGTAGAGGATCTACTTTATAGTAGTACACTGCTACTATTGAACTACTTTGTGCTGAAAGTAGCATTTCACTACTATACAATTAGTGAAATGCTACCAAAATCACAGTAGCGGTCGCAACGATCATACCAGTCAGGTGTTACCAGCGTTGTTATAAAAATTCAGCTAAATAAACAATTCTTTATTTCCATTGCACGCGTCTCTATACTATTATTCAAACATTTAAAAAAAATTTTTAAGTGTTATATCGCAATTCGCAATTCAAATAAAAAATGTGGCAATGATAAAAATTGTGTTGTCAGCAGACGTGACAGATGACGTTTTCAATTTTACGATGGCGTTTGTGGTTACATTCAATGGATCAGTTTTTACATGTTTTATTTGTGATTTTACCCATCGTTATAACTGGTTCAGCAGCCGTCAAGTCCATATTTGGTAAGCAACAGGTCTTAAAAATTTGTTTGGCACGTTAAGTTTATCTGGATCCCTTACTTGTAAAAGCTTGTTGAAATTGTATGCTAACTGGTCTTCAAACTTATTTACCATATTCACTTTCTTTTTGTTTCAGAACATGGATATCTTTTACTCACGTAATATCTTACAAAAACTAAGTTTTTAGAAGAAGATTTGACTTGGCTATCTACAACACTCTCCAAGGTATATAAATTGGTTGCACGATAGTTACTCAGTATTCATTTCTGTTTATTTTATAGATCATTGAGATTATATCACCACTGTTATAGACGGAACAGCTTCAGCTTACAAATTCCCCAGGTTTTTAGAAGAAGGATTTGACTTGGCTATCAACAACACACTCCAAGGTATAAAAATTTTAGACGATAGTTACCCAGTTACTCATTTGTGTTTATTTTATAGATCATTGATATACCACCACTGTTAGATGGAACACCTTTAGCTGTTGTAAAGATGCTGCCAGCTATCCAGCTAATGTTGAAGACCTGCAGTCTCAATCGATCATCAACATAAACTAGTTATCTTGATTTCCATCTCTACTGCCAACATCAGTGATATTATGTTAGTGTGAACTGAGTTAATTGTTAGTGCCCCTGGTCATTCTTTAACCGTAATTTGGCAACGTATTAAGCTATATGACGTCAAAAGTATAGAAATTTACATGTTTCAGTATTACATATTTATTTTCTAGATTCACTTGTATCACCAGGATATTCACACATACACGTAGCTCCCAATTTTGTTGAAAAAGTAAGTGGCCGTTCTGGCATTTTTTGTAAAAATGCCCCAACCACTAGAGAGATTACTGTTGAATCTCACTTGTTTTCTTTGTAATATTACTATACCTGGTAACATGAAAAAATTATTTACACATTTCCGTCATGTTCATCTAATGAACACCAATAATCAAAGTAAAGACAAGTTTATTTGTGGCCAGAATGGTTGTAAGCAGACCTTTGAAAATATAGGTTGTTTCCGATATCACCTTGGACACTGTGAAGCAGTCTCTGCTGATCCAGTACGTCATGATACCAATACCCCATCAATATTGACACAGCAATCTTTTAATTCGAATCCAATTGACAATGAGCCATATTCAGAAGAATGTGACTCGTTACCTAATAATATTCCCAATCAAACTTGCCCTTTCTCAAAGGCTATTGGTAACGTAATCCTTCAACTCCGAGCCAAGCACAATGTTTCACATGCTGCTATAAATTGTTTAACAAAAGGTATTCAAACTGCATTGGAAGAGGTGGAGCCAAAATCCATGACTGATTTGGCACAGATTTTCAAAAAGTTTGATACTCAAAGTAAACGAAACAAATTTTTTGACAAACACCTGGGTTTTAAAGCCCCAGCCGAGAAAGTACTAGGGAGAAGGCAAGTCACTAGACACAAACAGGGTATGATAACTCGTAAATTTGTTCCCACCACTTTTCAATATATTTCCATCCGTCAGACGCTGACAACTTTGTTTAGCAATTTGACTTTTTTTAATTTATATTTTTCTGAAAGACCAAGTAATGATGGTTTTATCAGATCTCATCGGGATTCTCAACATTTCAAAAACCATAAGCTGTTTTCCGAAGACCCTTTTGCTTTAAGACTTCAAATATTTTTTGACGAAGTCGAGACGACTAATGCGCTTGGATCAAAAACAAAAATCCATGAATTGGGTATGTTTTGCTTCTCTATTTTAAATTTGCCGCCTTCTTGCAATTCCCTCCTTTCCAACATTCATGCTTTTGCTGTATGTGTCAGTAAACTTATAAAGAAACATGGCTTCGATGGTATTCTAAATTTGCTAATGGAAGAAGTGGCAATTTTAGAATCTGCCAGCGGCATGCTGCTCAATATTCCTCATCACCCTGGTTTCAGGATTAGGGGAACAATAGCAAGTTTTTGCGCAGACACTAAGGGTGCTCATGAGTTGGGAGGGTTGATGTCACCATCCTGCGATCGGTTTTGCCGAATTTGTCTTACCAGGAAGAGTGATATTCGTTCACACAGCACTACAGACAATTTGGAATTACGAACTCCAGAAAACTACGATGTTGGGGTTCGAATTGCAGAAGAAATGAATCAAGGGGATTCCAATACGGGTTTGAAAAGAAATTGCGCCTTAAATAAAAGTCGCTTTTTTAATTTTGTGTTGCATCCTGTGCTTGACGCAATGCACGATTTTCTTGAGGGCGTTGTCCCCTTCATTTTAAAGTTAGTATTAAGGTACTTTGTACTGAATGCTAAAGAATATGGAATTTCTGCTAAAGTTTTAAATGACAGAATTCGGATGTATTCTTATGGCAGTTCTGACTCCTCGAACAAGCCATCACCAAGATTTACTCAAGAAAATTTACGAGAACAAGGTAATTATAATATAAAACAACGTGCCGCTCAGGCATGGTGTTTGATAAAAAATTTCCCACTTATGTTCGGTGGCTTAATCCCTAGAAAAGATCCCTACTTTTCATTAGTTTTATCGTTACTAGATATTATGGACAAAATCTTCTCTCCAGTTCTGTCTCCTGCTCATATTTCCCAGTTACGTGAGATGATTGACACATTTTACTTTGATTTTAACCGACTTTTTCCGGACGTAAATCCAATTAACAAGTTTCATCATATGATTCACTATCCCGACATCATAAAAATGCATGGTCCTCCTATTCGCTATTGGTGTATGCGATATCCAAAAAAAAAAAAAAAAATCCAAAAAATAGTTGTTCAAAATGACGAAGTTGCTTTTATTGTGTCCCATTTCAATTCATTATTTGACAAACATTTTCATGCTTTTGAACTACATGAAGAAAACCCACCCCTTCATGCTTTGTTTTTATTAAATAACATCCCAGATTGTGAGCCGTTATCTATAGTTACAAGCTACAAGTGGAATGGCATATTTGTTGGTCATGAAAATTTGCATATTTCAAACATATCGGCAACGTTTAGAGCGTCAAAGTGGTGAAAGTGCATGAAACCGTGAAATTAGCACCCGTCAAGTCGATATTCGGTAAGCAGTCTATCTGATTCTGTGCTTGTTACTTAAATTTAGCTTTTGCTTTCCTCGTAGAAATTGTCGTCACATAAAAGTTCCCATCTCTTCATCTATGCGATGGACATCACTCAGTGGAGTGCTTCTGAAGTTAGGCAAGCTTTGGAAGCAGAAGGCTTTGAGACAGATATCTGCGATACTTTTCTAGGTAGGCTAAACATGTTCTCACAAATAATGAAATTCGAATATTTTAACGTTACGGTTTTTTAGATCAAGGAATTGATGGCAGTTTGATAAAAGGAATAAATTCTGGAGATTTGGCTGAAATGGGGCTAACCCTAAAACTTGGTCCCAAAAAGAGACTCTTGTCATTTCTTCACAATATCGGTCAATCTGCTAACAATCCTGACAAAGTGAGTCTTAAATTTACCCGCAGTGAAACTTTCAATTAAGCTGCTATATTCCTCTATTATTTCAGGTACGCTCAGAGAATCTCAATGCAACATGTTCAAGCCAAGCTGAGACTGCGAACACCAATCCTAAAGAAGTGAGTCTTAAATTTACTCGCTGTGAGACTTTCAATTAAGCTGCTATATTCCTCTATTATTTCAGGTACGGCCAGAGAATCTCAATGCATCATGTTCAAGTCAAGCTGAGACTGCGAACACCAATCCTGACAAAGTGAGTCTTAAATTTACTCGCAGTGAGACTTTCAATTAAGCTGCTATATTTCTTTAATATTTCAGGTACGCTCAGAGAATCTCAATGCAACATGTTCAAGTCAAGCTGAGACTGCGAACACCAATCCTAAAGAAGTGAGTCTTTAATTTACTTGCTGTGAGACTTTCAATTAAGCTGCTATATTTCTTTAATTTCAGGTACGGTCAGAGAATCTCAATGCATCATGTTCAAGTCAAGCTGAGACTGCGAACACCAATCCTGACAAAGTGAGTCTTTAATTTACTTGCTGGGAGACTTTCAATTAAGCTGCTATATTTCTTTAATATTTCAGGTACGCTCAGAGAATCTCAATGCAACATGTTCAAGTCAAGCTGAGACTGCGAACACCAATCCTAAAGAAGTGAGTCTTTAATTTACTTGCTGTGAGACTTTCAATTAAGCTGCTATATTTCTTTAATTTCAGGTACGGTCAGAGAATCTCAATGCATCATGTTCAAGTCAAGCTGAGACTGCGAACACCAATCCTGACAAAGTGAGTCTTTAATTTACTTGCTGGGAGACTTTCAATTAAGCTGCTATATTTCTTTAATTTCAGGTACGCTCAGAGAATCTCAATGCAACATGTTCAAGTCAAGCTGAGACTGCGAACACCAATCCTAAAGAAGTGAGTCTTAAATTTACTCGCAGTGAGACTTTCAATTAAGCTGCTATATTTCTTTAATTTCAGGTACGCTCAGAGAATCTCAATGCAACATGTTCAAGTCAAGATGAGACTGCGAACACCAATCCTAAAGAAGTGAGTCTTAAATTTACTCGCAGTGAGACTTTCAATTAAGCTGCTATATTTCTTTAATATCAGGTTGAATATGATGTGGTTGAATGTGATGTCACAGTGGCAGATATTTTGTCCCTTCGAACTGTTGGTGTGGGAAATGTCGCGACCTTGTCCAAAACTAATTCTGAAGTAAGGATTATTTTGTAAATATGTATCCATCTACACTTTTAAATGTCTTTTTCTTCAAATAGATGGAGATAAATTTCCTTGAAATAATGATGGCGTCTGAAAAAGGAAAGATTATCGTCCAACAATTCATTGAAAACGACGAGTCATTCATCACTGTTCCCGATCGAAAAAAAATTGTTAAAATTGCTTGCAGTTGGATGCAACAAAAGATCGGATTGTATCCGAGTAGTGATCAAAAGAGTGACATGGCAGCTGCCATTGTAAAGTCGTTCCCATGTTTAGGAATCAGGGAGAGTGGGAGTGTAAAACACGACCATTACTATGACCCTAAAGCGGGAGGGTTTTTGGAGACTCGTTTGAAAACTTTGAGAAAAAATTTGCCTGCCGAACAACGAAAGCGAAAAGCAAGTGGCACCCCAAATTCAGCTCGAAAAGTGAAACCAAAAGGAATTTTGGAAAAAGAAAACGTTTGTGAAGCAACCAACCAAGAAATGCTAAAATTCAAGGTATAAAGTTTTTTTTTATTATTCTTTTCTTAAATGCTAACTAAAGCTTTTTTTTCCAAATTAGGTGAGGCTTATGCAGACGTTGCCGCCCACATACATTAACCGGCGTCAAATTAGGGAACTGTTTGAAGAGACCTACACCTTTAGACAACAACAGCAAAAGCTCACACTCTTTACGCCAACTCAACTTTTTGCCGAGTATCCGAGAATGTTGGACACCGACAATGGAGTTTTGGTATGCTTTTAACCCATTTTTTAAATTACACACTTCTATACTAATTATATGCGTTTAGATATTGGACGATTTTCGGAGAAAGTATCCGCAAGCAAAAGATCTATATTCCAACTTCACGGATAAATACCTTGCTAGGGTAAATCGACTGATGGAACTTGACAACGAAATTAAGACGCAGTGCAATGACGGTAATATTTTAATTTGTTTACAGCATGCGATATTTACTCATTGTGTGTCTTTTTTTTATAGAATTCCTGGCTTCAATTCTGAATGTTATGAAATTGCTTCCGGAGATCCGGAGAGTGAAGTGCCGTTCATTCCAGGCGAAATTGAATCTACTTGTTCAGTTTGTGGAAGAAAACACGGAAATAGAAGAATACGTTAACCAACGGACCGAGGCGGAAAAGGCGGCCAACAAACAGCCGTTTCTTCTATGCACCGGATCACTTGCACAGCCATTGAATTTTTTCCTTGTTATTGAAGGATCTCTCGTGCCATTAGGGCAAAATTCTAGTATTGCTTTTAACGTTCTGTTTTGTTCTTTTTTCGTGTTTCAGCTACACTATCCTCCCTACATAAAGCCCCTATTTCATTTTTTTGAACAGCGTGTGGTCCAAATAGCATCGATGTCGGCTTCAACGGCTGACTTTGTATCCCGTCTCGAGTCCATCCAGCCTCTTTGAATTTTGTTTTATCCCTTGACTTTAATCTATTCAAATACGAAGTTTTTTATCGTTACATTTAGTTAGTATGTCTCAACTCTGAAGCCAATATACATTTGAATTTCTTATCTTTATTGTTTTGTATCTACTTCTTTAGATTAGCAAAGAAGAGAGCAAGCGTGTGAAGGGGTATATGCGGTATTCTATATAGGGAAAAGGGCTAAATCCGCTAGTAGTGCTCGCAACGTACGGCAGTATAAGGCTATAGTAGCGCTCGCAACGTACGGCAAAGTAGACACTCTACTATGGCATTTAGTTGTGCCCCCTTCTTTCTAAGAAGCGTTTCTCAACTTATAAGTTGCACTTTCCATTTCGCATCTTATAAGTAGCGCTAAGTAGCACTCATTTGAATGAGAGTGTAGGTGCGCGCCAAACACCCAGCTAGTATGATGTGGCTTAGTTTTAGCATAGCCATTATATACCTAATCTTATTGTCAAACATGTGGAATCTGTGATTTATAGAAAATGTGTCACGATTAAAATTTGTTTAACAGCTGTATCACCATCTAAGCTATATTTTTTTAATGAACCAAAACTTCAAGGTAGACATGTACGGAATTTGCGTGTCAACTTAGATTAGTAACTTTGGTTTACTTTGATAATTCAATTGATGTACGGCAAGTTACGCCAAAGCTATTTAATTTTGTTAAAATTATTTATTAGTGTAAAAAGCCATGGTAAATTAAGATCATACTTCACAGGATCATTTCTGTAGTATATCTTGACTTGTTTCCCACCAGAAACTAGTCTTCTTTCTACCCGCGATGACGAGTTAAGACGCCGGTTTCTGGGCGTGAAGCAGGATGTGATTGTATATAATTGTCTCGACAGTATGTACTCACAGCCGTTGAGGACCGTTTCCGTGGTTTTCATGTGAAACTTCGGAAGGAAATCGTCGTGTTCAGAGCGGTCAATGTTACTGAAAGATTATAATTTTAAAGTTAGTGCTTAATCTACGCAATACATGATAGTAGTACTAGCAATTATAGCTTCCCTATTGGGTACCATGCATATTAAATTACCCTCATCATTAGTTTGTACAACTGCTATGCATGGTATAATATAATAATAATAAAAAATATCATGTCGCAAGCTCTTGTTGTTAGCACACACCCATAAAGTTGTTGACCTATACATTGGGCCTTTTTCCGGCCGTATAATAATAATAATGTTTTGTTTGGTTTTCTAAATTAAAACTTGATGAAGCATTCATTCAGAACTTTCGTCGTCAGGTGGCGTGTCAAGGCGATGCTTCAAAAGAAGTGGGAAAATGGGGATTTCGTAATTTTTTATCAGCAACTTCTACCTCCTTTAATACAGAAAGTGCGCAATAAATCGAATAAAAATGTATGAGCTGTATAAGTATCAAGTGGTTGCTGTTGTAAATTTTACAAGCCGAATGTTGTATGGTCCTCCTTGGGTGTTTTGAGCGATTTTGGGTCTTCTTCTCACACAACCTTAAGTATGTGGGGCCTGATGCTTATTTTGAGCAGAATTATTTTAAACATTATCGCTTCTCGGCCTTTTGGCTAAGATCAAAGTGTAGTATCTGTTCTTATCAGCTTAATATCTGATACGGGTTCAAATGGACCCCAGAATATTAAACTGATTTTTGGCAAATGGTGGGAATACAGTGCTTGCACTGCTCCCGCCACGGGTTGACCCGGTATTGCAGTACCTCCGGGATCGGCTCACCCTCTATGAGGGTCACATGAACATAAATATTTAACGTGAAAGAGTAGGTAAATGGTTATCGAAATTGTCCCGGCGTTTAAACCCACTCCTCGCCTGATTATAAAGCCTTCCCATCTTTTACAAAAAATCTCATGGCGCGTCCCAAATAAACGTATAATCCCATTTATAATAAGCAGTAGCTATCTATAATTCGTAGTCTATTTATTTTAACATTACAAATGTCATTGTGTTATAACTGATTGATATGCGGGTAAAATATTTTTTGTTGTATATTTTTTCAGTTTTTGTTTGAAATAAGGCTTGCATAGGAGGGTCGGTATTACCTTGATATGGGATGATGAAATTAAACAATTGTGCAATTTGTTTCTTCAAATAAAATATCCAAACGTCAAGTTCAATTCAACCAATACTGAGCTTTATTGACTAAATTTTTCCCTAGTCTATGTTTATATTTTACGGTACGATTCGTCTGCGATGACTTTGACCCGAGTCAAACAATTAAGTACCCTTTGCCAATATTGTTCTGCTTTATAAAAACTATAAATAAGTGTAAAAAATTATATTGAAGAATACTTACCTGGCTCAGAGGCAACCATGATCACCAAGGTGGTTCCTCCAGGGCGAGGCCTTTCCATTGCACCAAGGATGGGCTGACCCTTGCGATTAATCCAAATGTGATTAACTCGGGAGTACAATTTTTGGTAGTGGGGGACTGCGTTCGCGCCGTTCCCTGAATGTATACAAAATAAAATAGGAATTGCCATGTAGAGTGTTGACTCATGAAATCGCTATAATAGTAGCTGACGTTATCTTAATTGAGTATCAATAGAAGCAACGATTAGTCACACACTTGTTAGATTTTATACTGGAGAAAAACAATTTTTTCCTTCATACATTTTTTATACTAAAATATTTTCCCACCATAGCACCATGGCATCAAATTGAAATTTATATTTTCATTCATTTCTTGTTGTACTGCTGATAACACCGTCACCCGTGGTCTCGTCATCTCCCGTAAGCTTCAGCTACGTCAGGCGTCAGGATACGCTTTATAAATTGAATATCATGTACTACGGAAATAAATTTGAATCATTTCCGCCGTGATCGTCTAGTGGTTAGGACCCTACGTTGTGGGATCTCTGGAATATAATTCCGTAGTAACCCAGGTTCGAATCCTGGTCACGGCAGTGGGTATAGTTTTAAACAAACAATTTGACACGCAGTCCGCGAGTGGATGATACCAATATTGGGGGGTTTGGATTTTTGTACATATATAATCGAAGAAAAATGGGTGTAGGAGAAAACCAAATAGTCCTGTAGAGTCCTGGGTAAAATAAACGACGAGCGCGAAGCGCTCGTCAATGGGGCTGAGGCAGTGATATGGAAGTCGGTTATATAGAGAACGCAGAGCGTGAAGCACACGACAGAGGTGACATGGGAAAAATATATTTATTTAGTTGGGAATTTGTTTTTCAATACATCGTTTCAATTTTTCATTGGTGTGTTGCAGAACGGATATTTTTTGCGCATTTACAGAACTTCAAGCATAAAACTAAATATTAAAAGGAAGTTTATTTTTGTCTGAAATGAACTGTCCACTGCTGATGTATTTCGAAATCAAAATGAAAATTTGAAATTTCTTAGGGAATTCTAAATTTAAGTTTTTGAACAAAAATATTAGATCATCATGTCCAAGCAGAATCAACGCAGCCAAGGCATAAATAGGTGTTCACCCAAATCAAAATTTAGCTTTGCGCAGTGGCAATATCATAACCAATGAGGGTCTCCCGAGGTGTGATTATTGCTAGTTGAAAACTTTAACCAATACCCCGCCACGGTGAAGTGAAATATTCTTTACTGTCGGCAATTTTTGAAAGCTCCATCAGGGGCATACATGTAAAATGAAATCAACACTAAAGTCGGTCAGTCAGTGTTAAGTTCAGTATGTATACGAAACCATATTGTCAAAATGTAAAATTTTTACAAGAAAATTTGTATCGGCATCAAACAGTATATAGGGAACTGCTGTTGTCTGGGGTTAGAGTGTTATACTAATTGCTAGTAGATGTAAAGTATGGGATAGTAAGAAATAAAAATCTATACGGCGACGAAAATTATGTTAGCCTAACAAAAGTCCAATATTGTAAAAATTGCGAAAGATGTTAGCCCAATTGTTCCAAATATCTTAAACCCTCGGGGATGTTGCAAGCCATGGAAAACCATATCACACACCCTGCACTTCAGGAAGATTCAAATTGTCTTACAATAACATTACATCTGTATATTGACGAGTTGATTCGGTAAAGTTTGTTTAAACGAGCTTTATACATCATATCCACTTTGAATAGTATGGGCCATTTGGAAATTAATTGCACATAGATTTTTAAATGTAAACTCCCTAATAGGAAATGAAGCTTTACAAGCGTACTTTCAAATCAATAAAAGCATATAAATGTAATGGTTTCATGTCTGGATATACTTTGGTTTCTAATCAACCTTCGGATAAATCTTTCGCCTTTTACTAAAGATTTCCGTGGTTAGGAGCATCAATGAGTCTATATGACTTATTTTTTTGAACGCCCGGTCTTGAGTCCGGGCATCCCAGTATAATTAAATATAAATAACTAATGTTGTCAAAGTTACAAATAATAAATATATGGGTAAATATGAAAAGTATGAATTAAATAATGGCAAGATTTATTAGGTTCCGGGTGTTATACAGTTAGTTGTGAAATATTTGATTCCCGGCTCTTGTTAGCGAAGATCGGAGTGTATTTAGAAAATTGTGTACAAAGAAAACTACGTAGGGGAGAGTGGGGCGAATGGCACTCTTTTTTTTTAAACGGCTGGCATTCCCGTATTATTTAACCGAATTACTTCGTTTTGGTCTCATAAAAAAGAGAAAAAATTAAACTTCCTGCTGTATTTTTTCCAAACTCATGCAACATTACAGGAAAAAGTTATTTAAGATTTAGAAAATAAAAAAAAGTGGGCAAATCGCCCCATGCGTGGGGCGGATTGCCCATACTAGTGGGGTATTTTGGCCCCTGCATTTCTTATGGAAAATAAACCTTCTAGCTTTACCTATCAGTAAACTCAAATTTTTATGTAATATTGATAAATAAATGACTAGAAAGATATAAATACAATTAATATTGTCTTATTAATAGTTATTATGAAAAAAAAATAAAAACCAAAATTTTTTGAGTGGCTGTACCACTTTTAATAGGGCAAATTGCCCCTACGGTGCAACGCCATCTCGCCCCGAACAAGGGGGTCGATAAAAATCATGAAATATCTGTACTTTATATTTATATAATAATTATAAAAAAATAATGGTTAAGAAGCCAAGATAACATTAAATCTTTTTACAATTTTTTTTAAATTTTTAAATTGATTATTATAGTCAATAATTCTTTCGTAAATCGAGTACGGGCAACACGATTTTTCGATCGAAAATTTATTTTATTTTACATTCAAGAACTAGTTGACATATTTCGACAATTTTTTTTTTAAAAGATGCGGCTTTTTACATTTTATGTCCTTGAATTTTTTCAATTTGCTAGTGCAATTGAGTAACACACAAAATCAATTTGTGCGTTTTGCCCCACAGCCATTTCGCCCCACTCTCCCCTACTTTGGCAATTAAAAGTCAATCTAAAGGGATATAAATTATCGATAGATATCAATGACATTGCATAAGTTCTCGTCAACGGCCATACCACGTAGAACTCACCCGGTCTCGTCAGCTCCCGGAAGTTAAGCTACGTCGGGTCCCGTTAGTACTTGGATGGGTGACCGCTTGGGAATACGGGATGCTATTGGCATTTGCTTTTGCTGCAGATCTGAATAGTTTTTTTTTGTTGTTTTTTGTTTTGGTTGTGGTTTGTTTTTCTCTCTTAATTCAAAAAGTAAGATAGCAGTGTGGCTATTTTGTTAAGGCTGTTCAATGAAGCTCACTCACGGGTGCGATCCCACTACCACTCGACACGGGAACTTTTGGCTGCTAGGTTTCCCTCCTGGCCCATTTCGCTCCTCTTTAGCTAACTTGGACCAACCGGATTCCTCCAGCAGATCCATGTTGATGTCAAGCTTAGTACGGACACCTGGTCAACGTGCAGTTTCACGTAGCAGTGCTCCTAAACTCATGCCATCCACACCATCGAGCCTCCCAGAAGCAGGATTATAGGTGCGCGCCAAACACCCAGCTAGTATGATGTGGCTTAGTTTTAGCATAGCCATTATATACCTAATCTTATTGTCAAACATGTGGAATCTGTGATTTATAGAAAATGTGTCACGATTAAAATTTGTTTAACAGCTGTATCACCATCTAAGCTATATTTTTTTAATGAACCAAAACTTCAAGGTAGACATGTACGGAATTTG
Source organism: Daphnia galeata (assembly GCA_030770115.1). Classification (NCBI taxonomy): domain Eukaryota; kingdom Metazoa; phylum Arthropoda; class Branchiopoda; order Diplostraca; family Daphniidae; genus Daphnia; species Daphnia galeata. The sequence goes on from CM061123.1 coordinate 8,555,913, forward strand.
CGTGTCAACTTAGATTAGTAACTTTGGTTTACTTTGATAATTCAATTGATGTACGGCAAGTTACGCCAAAGCTATTTAATTTTGTTAAAATTATTTATTAGTGTAAAAAGCCATGGTAAATTAAGATCATACTTCACAGGATCATTTCTGTAGTATATCTTGACTTGTTTCCCACCAGAAACTAGTCTTCTTTCTACCCGCGATGACGAGTTAAGACGCCGGTTTCTGGGCGTGAAGCAGGATGTGATTGTATATAATTGTCTCGACAGTATGTACTCACAGCCGTTGAGGACCGTTTCCGTGGTTTTCATGTGAAACTTCGGAAGGAAATCGTCGTGTTCAGAGCGGTCAATGTTACTGAAAGATTATAATTTTAAAGTTAGTGCTTAATCTACGCAATACATGATAGTAGTACTAGCAATTATAGCTTCCCTATTGGGTACCATGCATATTAAATTACCCTCATCATTAGTTTGTACAACTGCTATGCATGGTATAATATAATAATAATAAAAAATATCATGTCGCAAGCTCTTGTTGTTAGCACACACCCATAAAGTTGTTGACCTATACATTGGGCCTTTTTCCGGCCGTATAATAATAATAATGTTTTGTTTGGTTTTCTAAATTAAAACTTGATGAAGCATTCATTCAGAACTTTCGTCGTCAGGTGGCGTGTCAAGGCGATGCTTCAAAAGAAGTGGGAAAATGGGGATTTCGTAATTTTTTATCAGCAACTTCTACCTCCTTTAATACAGAAAGTGCGCAATAAATCGAATAAAAATGTATGAGCTGTATAAGTATCAAGTGGTTGCTGTTGTAAATTTTACAAGCCGAATGTTGTATGGTCCTCCTTGGGTGTTTTGAGCGATTTTGGGTCTTCTTCTCACACAACCTTAAGTATGTGGGGCCTGATGCTTATTTTGAGCAGAATTATTTTAAACATTATCGCTTCTCGGCCTTTTGGCTAAGATCAAAGTGTAGTATCTGTTCTTATCAGCTTAATATCTGATACGGGTTCAAATGGACCCCAGAATATTAAACTGATTTTTGGCAAATGGTGGGAATACAGTGCTTGCACTGCTCCCGCCACGGGTTGACCCGGTATTGCAGTACCTCCGGGATCGGCTCACCCTCTATGAGGGTCACATGAACATAAATATTTAACGTGAAAGAGTAGGTAAATGGTTATCGAAATTGTCCCGGCGTTTAAACCCACTCCTCGCCTGATTATAAAGCCTTCCCATCTTTTACAAAAAATCTCATGGCGCGTCCCAAATAAACGTATAATCCCATTTATAATAAGCAGTAGCTATCTATAATTCGTAGTCTATTTATTTTAACATTACAAATGTCATTATGTTATAACTGATTGATATGCGGGTAAAATATTTTTTGTTGTATATTTTTTCAGTTTTTGTTTGAAATAAGGCTTGCATAGGAGGGTCGGTATTACCTTGATATGGGATGATGAAATTAAACAATTGTGCAATTTGTTTCTTCAAATAAAATATCCAAACGTCAAGTTCAATTCAACCAATACTGAGCTTTATTGACTAAATTTTTCCCTAGTCTATGTTTATATTTTACGGTACGATTCGTCTGCGATGACTTTGACCCGAGTCAAACAATTAAGTACCCTTTGCCAATATTGTTCTGCTTTATAAAAACTATAAATAAGTGTAAAAAATTATATTGAAGCATACTTACCTGGCTCAGAGGCAACCATGATCACCAAGGTGGTTCCTCCAGGGCGAGGCCTTTCCATTGCACCAAGGATGGGCTGACCCTTGCGATTAATCCAAATGTGATTAACTCGGGAGTACAATTTTTGGTAGTGGGGGACTGCGTTCGCGCCGTTCCCTGAATGTATACAAAATAAAATAGGAATTGCCATGTAGAGTGTTGACTCATGAAATCGCTATAATAGTAGCTGACGTTATCTTAATTGAGTATCAATAGAAGCAACGATTAGTCACACACTTGTTAGATTTTATACTGGAGAAAAACAATTTTTTCCTTCATACATTTTTTATACTAAAATATTTTCCCACCATAGCACCATGGCATCAAATTGAAATTTATATTTTCATTCATTTCTTGTTGTACTGCTGATAACACCGTCACCCGTGGTCTCGTCATCTCCCGTAAGCTTCAGCTACGTCAGGCGTCAGGATACGCTTTATAAATTGAATATCATGTACTACGGAAATAAATTTGAATCATTTCCGCCGTGATCGTCTAGTGGTTAGGACCCTACGTTGTGGGATCTCTGGAATATAATTCCGTAGTAACCCAGGTTCGAATCCTGGTCACGGCACTGGGTATAGTTTTAAACAAACAATTTGACACGCAGTCCGCGAGTGGATGATAGGGGAGAGTGGGGCGAAATGGCTGTGGGGCAAAACGCACAAATTGATTTTGTGTGTTACTCAATTGCACTAGCAACTTGAAAAAATTCAAGGACATAAAATGTAAAAAGCCGCATCTTTTGAAAAAAAAATTGTCGAAATATGTCTACTAGTTCTTGAATGTAAAATAAAATAAATTTTGGATCGAAAAATCGTGTTGCCCGTACTCGATTTACGAAAGAATTATTGACTATAATAATCAATTTAAAAATTAAAAAAAAATTGTAAAAAGATTTAATGTTATCTTGGCTTCTTAACCATTATTTTTTTATAATTATTATATAAATATAAAGTACAGATATTTCATGATTTTTATGGACCCCCTTGTTCGGGGCGAGATGGCGTTGCAACGTAGGGGCAATTTGCCCTATTAAAATTGGTACAGCCACTCAAAAAATTTTGGTTTTTATTTTTTTTTCATAATAACTATTAATAAGACAATATTAATTGTATTTATATCTTTCTAGTCATTTATTTATCAATATTTCATAAAAATTTGAGTTTACTGATAGGTATAGCTAGGAGGTTTATTTTCCATAAGAAATGCAGGGGCCAAAATACCCCACTAGTATGGGCAATCCGCCCCACGCATGGGGCGATTTGCCAACTTTTTTTTATTTTCTAAATCTTAAATAACTTTTTCCTGTAATGTTGCATGAGTTTGGAAAAAATACAGTAGGAAGTTTAATTTTTTCTCTTTTTTATGAGACCAAAACGAAGTAATTCGGTTAAAAAATACGGGAATGCCAGCCGTTTAAAAAAAAAGAGTGCCATTCGCCCCACTCTCCCCTACCAATATTGGGGGGTTTGGATTTTTGTACATATATAATCGAAGAAAAATGGGTGTAGGAGAAAACCAAATAGTCCTGTAGAGTCCTGGGTAAAATAAACGACGAGCGCGAAGCGCTCGTCAATGGGGCTGAGGCAGTGATATGGAAGTCGGTTATATAGAGAACGCAGAGCGTGAAGCACACGACAGAGGTGACATGGGAAAAATATATTTATTTAGTTGGGAATTTGTTTTTCAATACATCGTTTCAATTTTTCATTGGTGTGTTGCAGAACGGATATTTTTTGCGCATTTACAGAACTTCAAGCATAAAACTAAATATTAAAAGGAAGTTTATTTTTGTCTGAAATGAACTGTCCACTGCTGATGTATTTCGAAATGAAAATGAAAATTTGAAATTTCTTAGGGAATTCTAAATTTAAGTTTTTGAACAAAAATATTAGATCATCATGTCCAAGCAGAATCAACGCAGCCAAGGCATAAATAGGTGTTCACCCAAATCAAAATTTAGCTTTGCGCAGTGGCAATATCATAACCAATGAGGGTCTCCCGAGGTGTGATTATTGCTAGTTGAAAACTTTAACCAATTCCCCGCCACGGTGAAGTGAAATATTCTTTACTGTCGGCAATTTTTGAAAGCTCCATCAGGGGCATACATGTAAAATGAAATCAACACTAAAGTCGGTCAGTCAGTGTTAAGTTCAGTATGTATACGAAACCATATTGTCAAAATGTAAAATTTTTACAAGAAAATTTGTATCGGCATCAAACAGTATATAGGGAACTGCTGTTGTCTGGGGTTAGAGTGTTATACTAATTGCTAGTAGATGTAAAGTATGGGATAGTAAGAAATAAAAATCTATACGGCGACGAAAATTATGTTAGCCTAACAAAAGTCCAATATTGTAAAAATTGCGAAAGATGTTAGCCCAATTGTTCCAAATATCTTAAACCCTCGGGGATGTTGCAAGCCATGGAAAACCATATCACACACCCTGCACTTCAGGAAGATTCAAATTGTCTTACAATAACATTACATCTGTATATTGACGAGTTGATTCGGTAAAGTTTGTTTAAACGAGCTTTATACATCATATCCACTTTGAATAGTATGGGCCATTTGGAAATTAATTGCACATAGATTTTTAAATGTAAACTCCCTAATAGGAAATGAAGCTTTACAAGCGTACTTTCAAATCAATAAAAGCATATAAATGTAATGGTTTCATGTCTGGATATACTCTGGTTTCTAATCAACCTTCGGATAAATCTTTCGCCTTTTACTAAAGATTTCCGTGGTTAGGAGCATCGATGAGTCTATATGACTTATTTTTTTTGAACGCCCGGTCTTGAGTCCGGGCATCCCAGTATAATTAAATATAAATAACTAATGTTGTCAAAGTTACAAATAATAAATATATGGGTAAATATGAAAAGTATGAATTAAATAATGGCAAGATTTATTAGGTTCCGGGTGTTATACACTGTTAAAAAAACGCACCGATATTCGGTGAAATTTTCACCGAATAGGCATTCTGCCATTTAGGGTTTAATTTCACCGAAAAATAACTTTAGGGAAGGGCCCCTAAAATTGGTAAAGTTCCACCTAATATAGGCGAAGAAAACACCTGAAAAAAGTTAGATAAAGCCCTTAAAATGAAGCCCTGCCACCCGATATTGAGCTGAAATTAATAGCCAGTAGGCCTATATATACATAATAAATCACGAATAAAAAGATGAAAATGGAAGGAAAGTATCATTGTTTATTATGAGGTGTAGTCTGAGTAACCAAATTAGTAACAAATCATGAGAAATAAACATAAATAAATAAACTTATAAGACGATGGACGTTTTCTTGTCTTCTGATGGACAATTTTCTCCACTAATGTTGAGAAGGATGGACGGCAGCAGGGCAGCATAGGAGTCCGTTGCGTTGTCCCTTTCTCGGGAAAGTTCTTGGCTCTTGACGGATTGATTCTTCCAAGTTTGCAGATTCCTGTAAATAAAAAATTTTGTTAAGTAGTTATATCTATGAGATGATGTATTCATTTTATTACTCACTAATCTTGAATCAACCAAATGTCTTGCAGCCTTGTCCCCTCTTCCCTTTCCGGGATCCAAATACGGCAGAAGTTCAAGTGCAGCCCTGGAACAGATTGCTATTAAACAAATAAAGCGATTTTGTGAATTGCAATTGATTTAATAAACTAGTTCCTATACCTGGCGTCATGTTCTGATAGATGTTAGATGATAAAAGAGAATGTTCGTCACAGCTACTGTATACGATGTCAGTACTGGAGGAACCACAGCTTCCATTACCAGTATCATCAATAAGGATTAACTGATCTGCAATAACAATATCAAGGAAAGTTAGTGAGCAAATACAGATCTGAATCTCATATGTATAAATTCCAAATATTTTCACCTTCTAAAGCTTCACCACTAACACCCGCCTCAGCATACTTCTGGACAACAAATTGACTCGCTGTGGTATACAATAAAAATATGATAATATATTTGTAAACTGAACTAGAAACATTTCATACCATGTGAAGAACCAGGTGTTTCTACTGAAATGCTGGTTGAAGTTAAATGGTTGTCAATTATATCTAGAAAAGAAAGTTGGGCATATATAAGTTTGGCGGTTCTTATAATACTATTTAAAAGAAATTCAATTTCTATTGAAACCGTTTGTCTGAGAAGAAAAAATGAAATCATACATACTATGGAAAGCAGCAGACGAATTAACTAAAAAGGCTGAACTTAAAGGATTCCCATCAGTATCTAATAGAAAAAGAATTGTTGAACATATAACTTATATACTGCCCGTTCTTAAACAGTTTTACAATTTCAAATGGTATACAAAATACCTTTTATGGACTCAGCCGTATTAGACATTGGATAACCATTCATACCTTGTAAAGGCACATGCGTATTAACTGGCTTGGTTTTACTTGAAGAATCCACAGCAGTATCTAAGAAAAGAAAATGATGGACATATTATGTTAACATTGATTAAACAATTTTAATTTGTTTGTACTACCTTTTTTTTCAGAAGTGAAAGCGAGTTGTTTCTTGGATTTAAATGAACATTGGATAATTGACCCAGACTTGACTGGGGATTCCTTTCTCATAACAACCCATACACCTTCTCTAATCTTACTTTGCTTTTTAAAAACTATGTCAGAAACCTGAGTGCAATTCTTGACACTCTCGCTCTTTGCTAACAATTTTTTTTTGTATCAAATCAAGATCTGGCGAGCTCTCCTGGCTAGTGCTGACAAAGTCTATTTCAAAATTATCTGGATCGTCCCCAACATCATTGTCTACAATTGCAATTACACTTTTCTCACGAGAATCGCCCATTTATACGTTAATGTTGCAAAATAAATTTAAAACATTGATAACCTTACTTGAGTTGTAACAGAAAACGTTTGGATTAGCAGACTGCACTTTGGCCACTTAACTTCCTAACAAAGTTAACACTTAACCAACTCAGTCAAACACTGTTGCAACTTTTTAAAAAAAACCGAAATCAGAAATGTAAATTTAAAATTTAAATGATTATTGAAAATTTATTTCACTTTTTGTAGCAATAAAATCAGATGCAGCATAAATTTGATTTTTTGAGACAGATAAATCAACTGGATTGTGTAACTGAAATACTTTGTGGTCTAAAAGCTCATTAAAAAAGAGAAGTTGATGAAAGTTGTCCCGTCTCCGAGTAACTTGGAAAGATTGTAAATGATCATTGAAATCAACAATATGAAACATTTCTACCAACAAGATATTCTTCCAAGTGCCCGTAAATAGCTTTGACCATTCCGAATGCAAATGGTTGAGACTACAAAGCACAACAGTGTGATTTTTTTAATATGTAGTTGAACAAAACGTAATCCATAGTATACTGCGAATAGATATGTCACGAATTTCATGAGAAACAATAGATAATTGCTGCATTTGTTGAATAATTTCGATGTGTGAACTGTAACTATGAGTATCTGGACGCACTTAGTCTGACAGATCGACAAAACAATTAGCAGCGCCACTTTTCGGGGTGGAAATTTCGCTTTCCAGTTTCCTAACTACCACTTTCTGGGTCGTTCACACCGCTATCTGGTGTTGCTTTACCGTTTTCTGGTGGAAAAATCCGAAAAATTATTTTCGGTTTAAAAATCCCCTAATTTTGAAAATTAGGTGCAATTTCCCGGTTTTCGGTATGATTTCCGATTTTAGGAGAGGAAAAAAAACCGAAAAACGTCAACATTTTTAACAGTGTACAGTTAGTTGTGAAATATTTGATTCCCGGCTCTTGTTAGCGAAGATCGGAGTGTATTTAGAAAATTGTGTACAAAGAAAACTACGTACTTTGGCAATTAAAAGTCAATCTAAAGGGATATCAATTATCGATAGATATCAATGACATTGCATAAGTTCTCGTCAACGGCCATACCACGTAGAACTCACCCGGTCTCGTCAGCTCCCGGAAGTTAAGCTACGTCGGGTCCCGTTAGTACTTGGATGGGTGACCGCTTGGGAATACGGGATGCTGTTGGCATTTGCTTTTGCTGCAGATCTGAATAGTTTTTTTTTTGTTGTTTTTTGTTTTGGTTGTGGTTTGTTTTTCTCTCTTAATTCAAAAAGTAAGATAGCAGTGTGGCTATTTTGTTAAGGCTGTTCAATGAAGCTCACTCACGGGTGCGATCCCACTACCACTCGACACGGGAACTTTTGGCTGCTAGGTTTCCCTCCTGGCCCATTTCGCTCCTCTTTAGCTATCTTGGACCAACCGGATTCCTCCAGCAGATCCATGTTGATGTCAAGCTTAGTACGGACACCTGGTCAACGTGCAGTTTCACGTAGCAGTGCTCCTAAACTCATGCCATCCACACCATCGAGCCTCCCAGAAGCAGGATTATAGGTGCGCGCCAAACACCCAGCTAGTATGATGTGGCTTAGTTTTAGCATAGCCATTATATACCTAATCTTATTGTCAAACATGTGGAATCTGTGATTTATAGAAAATGTGTCACGATTAAAATTTGTTTAACAGCTGTATCACCATCTAAGCTATATTTTTTTAATGAACCAAAACTTCAAGGTAGACATGTACGGAATTTGCGTGTCAACTTAGATTAGTAACTTTGGTTTACTTTGATAATTCAATTGATGTACGGCAAGTTACGCCAAAGCTATTTAATTTTGTTAAAATTATTTATTAGTGTAAAAAGCCATGGTAAATTAAGATCATACTTCACAGGATCATTTCTGTAGTATATCTTGACTTGTTTCCCACCAGAAACTAGTCTTCTTTCTACCCGCGATGACGAGTTAAGACGCCGGTTTCTGGGCGTGAAGCAGGATGTGATTGTATATAATTGTCTCGACAGTATGTACTCACAGCCGTTGAGGACCGTTTCCGTGGTTTTCATGTGAAACTTCGGAAGGAAATCGTCGTGTTCAGAGCGGTCAATGTTACTGAAAGATTATAATTTTAAAGTTAGTGCTTAATCTACGCAATACATGATAGTAGTACTAGCAATTATAGCTTCCCTATTGGGTACCATGCATATTAAATTACCCTCATCATTAGTTTGTACAACTGCTATGCATGGTATAATATAATAATAATAAAAAATATCATGTCGCAAGCTCTTGTTGTTAGCACACACCCATAAAGTTGTTGACCTATACATTGGGCCTTTTTCCGGCCGTATAATAATAATAATGTTTTGTTTGGTTTTCTAAATTAAAACTTGATGAAGCATTCATTCAGAACTTTCGTCGTCAGGTGGCGTGTCAAGGCGATGCTTCAAAAGAAGTGGGAAAATGGGGATTTCGTAATTTTTTATCAGCAACTTCTACCTCCTTTAATACAGAAAGTGCGCAATAAATCGAATAAAAATGTATGAGCTGTATAAGTATCAAGTGGTTGCTGTTGTAAATTTTACAAGCCGAATGTTGTATGGTCCTCCTTGGGTGTTTTGAGCGATTTTGGGTCTTCTTCTCACACAACCTTAAGTATGTGGGGCCTGATGCTTATTTTGAGCAGAATTATTTTAAACATTATCGCTTCTCGGCCTTTTGGCTAAGATCAAAGTGTAGTTCTCCAATTTCATCTCCTAACACTTCAGAATCCTCTTCCCATTTCCCGTCTTCACCGGATTCTTCTGATAGTAACAACTCCACGTACGAATCTCCAGCTTCATCTCCCAGCCAACTTTTTGACTCGGTTACCTCCCGTGATGCGATGTGTCCAAGAACAGAGTTTAGGGAGTTGTGGGGCTCAAGGATTGCGGCCTGCAACACGGTAGATGGTCTCGATTCCATTCTCACCAAATGCAGCGCTGAGTGGCTCAAGCTCTCAGCAACACCGGAAGACTCGGCGTCCTCACAGAGAAACCCGGCCCTCCCATCAAAACCGTCATCCACCTCACGCAAACGAAACCAAAGCCGTCAACAACAAAGGATTAGAAACTCGAAGAAAGCAGAGAATTACCAAAAGAGCAAAATTCAACGTCTTTTCTCTTTATATCCCCGCAGGGCAGTCAGGAAAATCTTAGGGGAAAACTCCGCTGGATATTCTGGAACCAGGGAAGCAGCTGCTGCCTTCTTGGAAACAACATATTGTCAACAATCTCCTTCCCAAGAGCAAGTAGACTCTGCCCGAGCACACTTCGACCACTGTGATTGGAACGAGACAAATGAAGACGACATCCGAGTGCTCTCAGCAGCCCCAAGTCCCAATGAAATCAAGCTGAAACTTGGCAGAGCTGCTAACACTGCTCCGGGCAGGGACGGCCTAGAATACCGCCATCTCCGATCTCTCGATAATGATGGCGAGCTTTTAGCCACCATTTACCGGGCGGTTTGGTCTCTTGGTATACCAGCCTGCTGGAAAACATCCCGAACGGTCCCAATTTTCAAGAAGGGCGACACGTCTGACTATGGAAACTTCCGGCCAATATCCCTGCTGCCAACAATGTACAAAATATTCTCGGGCATAATATCGTCCAGAATCATGGCCATCTCTACGAGACTAGGATGGATATCTCCGGAACAGAAGGGTTTCCTACCAGGCGTCCGAGGCATCCAAGAGCACACCCACATACTCCACACTGTTATCGAGCAGGCGAAACAGTCAAAACGGGAGTTAGTGGTTGCCTGGTTGGACCTTACCAACGCATTCGGCTCAATACCTCATCCCATACTCAATTGTCTTTTTCAGAGCCTCCCTATCCCAGACGAGCTGCGACGCATTCTGAGCGACATCTACTCGGACAACATAATGGACTTCGCTGTTGGACAAGACTCAGTAAAGATCAAACCCACAGCCGGCGTTCGCCAAGGAGACCCATTGAGTAGCGTCGTCTTCAATCTTGCGGCCGAGCCAATCATTAGGACAGCGAAATCCAACAACACCGGATTCCTAGTCTACCAATCAAGGGTATCGACAACGGCTTACGCAGATGACGTTGCTGTCGTTGGATCTGCAGTCTCCGAAGTCCAGAGAACTATCAACGCCATGGGGAACACGGCTGCCTCACTTGGCTTGAAATTTAATCCTGGGAAATGCACTTCTCTAACACTCATTAACGGAAAATCTTCTGTCGACAACAAACTCAAACTTGACGGATCCTGGATACGAGCTCTGACAGACGATGACCAAGAAAACTATCTTGGGACGCCACTAGGTGCGCGACTAACCTTCAGGCCCACAACTTCGCTCCCCAGTAATCTTATCAAGATCGGAGACTCTGGCTTAGCTCCATGGCAAATGCTGGAGGTGTACAGAAGTGCCTTGTTGCCATCACTCTCTCACCATCTAGCATCCGGGAGAGTAGATAAAAAGTCCCTTTACGACCTTGACATTGCATGCAGAGATTTCCTCCGCAAGGTAGCATGTGTTCCCATGTCCGCGAACACTGCATTCTTCTACGCTGATCGAGGTGTTGGTGGACTCGGAGTTCTCCCACTGACGGAAGAGGCGGACATATGGACCCTGGCAAGAGCACTGCAACTCTTAGACAGCAAAGACCAGAGCGTGAGCGATGTCGCAATGGCCCAACTAGAAGAAACCATAAAGCTGGGTTATGGTAGAAACGAAGTACCATTCCCACTCCCAATAAACGAGTACTTGGCAGGCTCGATGGAAATGGGCCTTGGCGCAATTCGACACGGAGGAGCCTCGATGAACCTCTGGACGCGTGCAAGAAAGGCCTCGATATGCTTGAAGAGGATCAGGATCGATGTATCCGGCGAAGAATACAGCAAGGTTATCGCCGACGACATCTCCTCCGTCTCCATCAAAGCAGTTAGAGGACTTCGGACCGCAGTGAGACAGAGGTGGACCAGTAGACTATTGTCGGCCGCGCAAGGAAGGGTAGCGACCGGACTTGCGCTCGACATGGCCAAGGAAAATGCCACTTTACTGTCATGCCGTACACCACTGACCTTCCAAGAATGGCACTTTCTTCACAAAGCCAGACTAGGAATCCTTCCAGTCCGTGGCGGCCCAGGATCTATGTCTACAGTGAAAACATGTCGCCTGGGTTGCTCAAAAACGGAAACAACTGACCATGTAGTTAGTGGCTGCCAGGTGAACTCAGCACTTTCCATTAAACGACACAACACCATCTTAACATTCATCGCGGAAGAAACAGAAAAACTCGGCCACTCCATCGCCATCAACCAAGCAGTGGAAAACTCTGCACTTAGACCAGACCTGGTGGTCACATCCACCAACCCACCCACCATCATCGACGTGACAGTTCCAATTAGCAGCGCAGACGGGCTCGAGAGAGCAAAGGCAAGTAAAATTGAGAAATACAAGCATCTGGGCTTGATACTCCCTCTTGTTGTTGGTTCTTTAGGGTCATGGCTCCCAAGCAATGACGAGATAGCTCATGCTCTGGGCTTCTCAAGGAGAAAGTGGCATAGCATGAAGAAAAAGATGACTCTACTGGCCATCCAAGGATCAACCCAAATCATAGCAAAGCACTTGGCATACCAGACCGAAGATAGCGATCCCCTGTACGAAGAAGAGGAACCTCGAGAGGACTCACGAGCTCCCTCCTCCTCCCATAACTAAGGGTTTTTTAACGTAGCGTTGACACGTCGTCTCGCGAACTTTTTCCCTTCTAACGAAATCAATTCTGAAATTGTATACATGTTTATTCCCAGTCCCTTGGAAAATAAAATGCATTAAATCTGTTCTTATCAGCTTAATATCTGATACGGGTTCAAATGGACCCCAGAATATTAAACTGATTTTTGGCAAATGGTGGGAATACAGTGCTTGCACTGCTCCCGCCACGGGTTGACCCGGTATTGCAGTACCTCCGGGATCGGCTCACCCTCTATGAGGGTCACATGAACATAAATATTTAACGTGAAAGAGTAGGTAAATGGTTATCGAAATTGTCCCGGCGTTTAAACCCACTCCTCGCCTGATTATAAAGCCTTCCCATCTTTTACAAAAAATCTCGTGGCGCGTCCCAAATAAACGTATAATCCCATTTATAATAAGCAGTAGCTATCTATAATTCGTAGTCTATTTATTTTAACATTACAAATGTCATTGTGTTATAACTGATTGATATGCGGGTAAAATATTTTTTGTTGTATATTTTTTTCAGTTTTTGTTTGAAATAAGGCTTGCATAGGAGGGTCGGTATTACCTTGATATGGGATGATGAAATTAAACAATTGTGCAATTTGTTTCTTCAAATAAAATATCCAAACGTCAAGTTCAATTCAACCAATACTGAGCTTTATTGACTAAATTTTTCCCTAGTCTATGTTTATATTTTACGGTACGATTCGTCTGCGATGACTTTGACCCGAGTCAAACAATTAAGTACCCTTTGCCAATATTGTTCTGCTTTATAAAAACTATAAATAAGTGTAAAAAATTATATTGAAGCATACTTACCTGGATCAGAGGCAACCATGATCACCAAGGTGGTTTCTCCAGGGCGAGGCCTTTCCATTGCACCAAGGATGGGCTGACCCTTGCGATTAATCCAAATGTGATTAACTCGGGAGTACAATTTTTGGTAGTGGGGGACTGCGTTCGCGCCGTTCCCTGAATGTATACAAAATAAAATAGGAATTGCCATGTAGAGTGTTGACTCATGAAATCGCTATAATAGTAGCTGACGTTATCTTAATTGAGTATCAATAGAAGCAACGATTAGTCACACACTTGTTAGATTTTATACTGGAGAAAAACAATTTTTTCCTTCATACATTTTTTATACTAAAATATTTTCCCACCATAGCACCATGGCATCAAATTGAAATTTATATTTTCATTCATTTCTTGTTGTACTGCTGATAACACCGTCACCCGTGGTCTCGTCATCTCCCGTAAGCTTCAGCTACGTCAGGCGTCAGGATACGCTTTATAAATTGAATATCATGTACTACGGAAATAAATTTGAATCATTTCCGCCGTGATCGTCTAGTGGTTAGGACCCTACGTTGTGGGATCTCTGGAATATAATTCCGTAGTAACCCAGGTTCGAATCCTGGTCACGGCACTGGGTATAGTTTTAAACAAACAATTTGACACGCAGTCCGCGAGTGGATGATACCAATATTGGGGGGTTTGGATTTTTGTACATATATAATCGAAGAAAAATGGGTGTAGGAGAAAACCAAATAGTCCTGTAGAGTCCTGGGTAAAATAAACGACGAGCGCGAAGCGCTCGTCAATGGGGCTGAGGCAGTGATATGGAAGTCGGTTATATAGAGAACGCAGAGCGTGAAGCACACGACAGAGGTGACATGGGAAAAATATATTTATTTAGTTGGGAATTTGTTTTTCAATACATCGTTTCAATTTTTCATTGGTGTGTTGCAGAACGGATATTTTTTGCGCATTTACAGAACTTCAAGCATAAAACTAAATATTAAAAGGAAGTTTATTTTTGTCTGAAATGAACTGTCCACTGCTGATGTATTTCGAAATGAAAATGAAAATTTGAAATTTCTTAGGGAATTCTAAATTTAAGTTTTTGAACAAAAATATTAGATCATCATGTCCAAGCAGAATCAACGCAGCCAAGGCATAAATAGGTGTTCACCCAAATCAAAATTTAGCTTTGCGCAGTGGCAATATCATAACCAATGAGGGTCTCCCGAGGTGTGATTATTGCTAGTTGTAAACTTTAACCAATACCCCGCCACGGTGAAGTGAAATATTCTTTACTGTCGGCAATTTTTGAAAGCTCCATCAGGGGCATACATGTAAAATGAAATCAACACTAAAGTCGGTCAGTCAGTGTTAAGTTCAGTATGTATACGAAACCATATTGTCAAAATGTAAAATTTTTACAAGAAAATTTGTATCGGCATCAAACAGTATATAGGGAACTGCTGTTGTCTGGGGTTAGAGTGTTATACTAATTGCTAGTAGATGTAAAGTATGGGATAGTAAGAAATAAAAATCTATACGGCGACGAAAATTATGTTAGCCTAACAAAAGTCCAATATTGTAAAAATTGCGAAAGATGTTAGCCCAATTGTTCCAAATATCTTAAACCCTCGGGGATGTTGCAAGCCATGGAAAACCATATCACACACCCTGCACTTCAGGAAGATTCAAATTGTCTTACAATAACATTACATCTGTATATTGACGAGTTGATTCGGTAAAGTTTGTTTAAACGAGCTTTATACATCATATCCACTTTGAATAGTATGGGCCATTTGGAAATTAATTGCACATAGATTTTTAAATGTAAACTCCCTAATAGGAAATGAAGCTTTACAAGCGTACTTTCAAATCAATAAAAGCATATAAATGTAATGGTTTCATGTCTGGATATACTCTGGTTTCTAATCAACCTTCGGATAAATCTTTCGCCTTTTACTAAAGATTTCCGTGGTTAGGAGCATCGATGAGTCTATATGACTTATTTTTTTGAACGCCCGGTCTTGAGTCCGGGCATCCCAGTATAATTAAATATAAATAACTAATGTTGTCAAAGTTACAAATAATAAATATATGGGTAAATATGAAAAGTATGAATTAAATAATGGCAAGATTTATTAGGTTCCGGGTGTTATACAGTTAGTTGTGAAATATTTGATTCCCGGCTCTTGTTAGCGAAGATCGGAGTGTATTTAGAAAATTGTGTACAAAGAAAACTACGTACTTTGGCAATTAAAAGTCAATCTAAAGGGATATAAATTATCGATAGATATCAATGACATTGCATAAGTTCTCGTCAACGGCCATACCACGTAGAACTCACCCGGTCTCGTCAGCTCCTCGGAAGTTAAGCTACGTCGGGTCCCGTTAGTACTTGGATGGGTGACCGCTTGGGAATACGGGATGCTGTTGGCATTTGCTTTTGCTGCAGATCTGAATAGTTTTTTTTTGTTGTTTTTTGTTTTGGTTGGGGTTTGTTTTTCTCTCTTAATTCAAAAAGTAAGATAGCAGTGTGGCTATTTTGTTAAGGCTGTTCAATGAAGCTCACTCACGGGTGCGATCCCACTACCACTCGACACGGGAACTTTTGGCTGCTAGGTTTCCCTCCTGGCCCATTTCGCTCCTCTTTAGCTAACTTGGACCAACCGGATTCCTCCAGCAGATCCATGTTGATGTCAAGCTTAGTACGGACACCTGGTCAACGTGCAGTTTCACGTAGCAGTGCTCCTAAACTCATGCCATCCACACCATCGAGCCTCCCAGAAGCAGGATTATAGGTGCGCGCCAAACACCCAGCTAGTATGATGTGGCTTAGTTTTAGCATAGCCATTATATACCTAATCTTATTGTCAAACATGTGGAATCTGTGATTTATAGAAAATGTGTCACGATTAAAATTTGTTTAACAGCTGTATCACCATCTAAGCTATATTTTTTTAATGAACCAAAACTTCAAGGTAGACATGTACGGAATTTGCGTGTCAACTTAGATTAGTAACTTTGGTTTACTTTGATAATTCAATTGATGTACGGCAAGTTACGCCAAAGCTATTTAATTTTGTTAAAATTATTTATTAGTGTAAAAAGCCATGGTAAATTAAGATCATACTTCACAGGATCATTTCTGTAGTATATCTTGACTTGTTTCCCACCAGAAACTAGTCTTCTTTCTACCCGCGATGACGAGTTAAGACGCTGGTTTCTGGGCGTGAAGCAGGATGTGATTGTATATAATTGTCTCGACAGTATGTACTCACAGCCGTTGAGGACCGTTTCCGTGGTTTTCATGTGAAACTTCGGAAGGAAATCGTCGTGTTCAGAGCGGTCAATGTTACTGAAAGATTATAATTTTAAAGTTAGTGCTTAATCTACGCAATACATGATAGTAGTACTAGCAATTATAGCTTCCCTATTGGGTACCATGCATATTAAATTACCCTCATCATTAGTTTGTACAACTGCTATGCATGGTATAATATAATAATAATAAAAAATATCATGTCGCAAGCTCTTGTTGTTAGCACACACCCATAAAGTTGTTGACCTATACATTGGGCCTTTTTCCGGCCGTATAATAATAATAATGTTTTGTTTGGTTTTCTAAATTAAAACTTGATGAAGCATTCATTCAGAACTTTCGTCGTCAGGTGGCGTGTCAAGGCGATGCTTCAAAAGAAGTGGGAAAATGGGGATTTCGTAATTTTTTATCAGCAACTTCTACCTCCTTTAATACAGAAAGTGCGCAATAAATCGAATAAAAATGTATGAGCTGTATAAGTATCAAGTGGTTGCTGTTGTAAATTTTACAAGCCGAATGTTGTATGGTCCTCCTTGGGTGTTTTGAGCGATTTTGGGTCTTCTTCTCACACAACCTTAAGTATGTGGGGCCTGATGCTTATTTTGAGCAGAATTATTTTAAACATTATCGCTTCTCGGCCTTTTGGCTAAGATCAAAGTGTAGTATCTGTTCTTATCAGTTGGTTAGGGGGTGCTCATTGTTACACCTTTAATGTTAACCTCTCCTTCTGGTGGATTCGGGCCTACCCTGAGAAGTGATCACTTGAGTTACACGCGAAATGAGTGACAGTGAAAATGACGCTGACAGTGAAATTGCAGAAGTGGTGGAGAGTGGTGGGCGATTTACTGAAAATATTGAGGAAGTGTTCTACATATCCCTTCCCATTGCCCCTTTGACCATCTTCTCCTGCCATATTTGCTCGACAACTGCTCAAAACCTCAAAACCCACAACAGTCTTAAGCGACATTTTAAACAGCATCACAGTTCAGTTATTATTCGGTTTGAGTGTCGAATCTGTAAATTTGAGCTTCCTGGGGTGAAAAGCTATTCCGCTCATGCTGCAGGATTCCATTCTGCTCCACATCGTGAACCATCACCAGTCCCGGTGCTGGCCACCATAGATTCTCCATCTAGCCCACCTTCTACTGCTCGGCTGCCCTCACCTGATGCTTCACCTCTTCTTCCGCTATTTTCATCTGAAGCTATTAGTAGCTTTATTTCAGAAGCACGGTTGCGATCGTCACAACAACAATCGCTCGCTTCCTCATCTACTTTGCCGGCTATTCCCCCACTGGAACTTGCCCAAACTAATCCGATTTCTTCCTGTTTAGATAATGGCGTTGTTCCTTATCATCCACCTGGTCTTCTTGTGAATTTTGGCCCACGTGAGGTGTCACTACCGGCTAGATCATCACCTCAGCCAATTGCTGACAGCTCTACGCCTTCTCTTCACAACCCACCGATAGATGGCGACACTTTATGGACCTGGAGTGGAACTACAAATGTTCTGTATGATGGCGCTCATCCTACTATTCTTAGTGGTAGCTGGGAAAGAGGTGGAGGTGGACGCTGTCGTCGGCCTCAGTCGATTCCATCACCAGCTAATGGTGAATTACTCCTGGCTCGTCATCTGCTGCTCAACGAAGCCCCTCCCACATCAACAACGCCATCTACAGTGCCTCATACCTCTACAACAACGATCGTGCAACACTTCACCCCTCAACTGCCTCGTAGTGAAAGTGTATCTTCTCCGCCAGTGAGTGAACAGGTGTGTTCTCAGTTACCATCAAATGTTCCACCATGGAATATTCAGGCTGGTCACTTTGATCTTCCACCACCACGTTCGCATCCGCAGCGATCCACTGCACCGAGTCACCGATCTACTATTTCCACTGCTGTACCCGTGTTACAGAACCGTCCATCTGTAAACCGTGCTCCTTTATCTTCTCGGCCAAGTGAAGTGGGTGAACCCGTTCGGCCGTCTTCAGATAGTGATTCTACTTTACCAGATGCCAACCGGCCAAAATTGACAGACCAGCAGCGCAAATGGATTGAAACTTTTAATACCCTTCTAACCACTGATTTAGATGGCTTGTCAGCTCTCTCACTGAGTATTTCGACAGCTGCCGCCGAACGAAAAGACAATGCACCAGTAACAACTCAACCCAGAGCTGCTCCTCGCCAAGGTCCTAATCGAGCTCCACAACGACGGCCAAGATACGACCCAGAAGATGCATCAACCATACAAAAACTCTATAGGCTTGATCGTAGCAAGGCCATGACTCACATCTTGGCAGATCCATCTCCGTATTGCGCGTCTGACACAAAGACAATCGAAACACATCTTACGACGATGTTTGCTGGCACAGATCATCCCTGGTCTGCCCCACCATCATGTGTACCAGCATTCGATCAAGCTACTACTCCCGATGAGCACGCTTTCCTCACTGCTCCAATCACTCCACTTGAAGTCTCAACACGTCTGCAACGGATGAAAAACACAGCCCCAGGACCAGACGGTGCCCGTTACTCTGGGTTGCGTCGAGTTGATCCAGGCTGCCATACATTGGCACTAATTTACTCTCGTTGTCTATCATCAGCTAAAGTACCAGCTGCATGGAAAGAATCCACAACAGTTCTAATTTTTAAAGCAGGTGATAGAGAAAATCTAGGCAATTGGCGCCCACTTACTCTAGGAAACACTATCGCTAAACTCTACTCGGGAGTCATAGCCGACCGCATATCTCGCTGGGCTGAAGAAGGAAAGCGAATATCTCCTCAGCAGAAAGGATTCACCCGTCATGATGGCTGCCTTGAACACAACTTCCTTCTACAGTCAGCTATAAATCAAGCTCGTCGTACCGGTCAAGAACTTTGCGTGGCGTGGCTGGATTTAGCGAACGCTTTTCCTTCCGTCCCGCACTCCCATATTTTTGGCACCCTTAATTTACTGGGACTACCGGCTGAAACTATAAACGTTATCCAGGACCTCTACACGGCTACCACTACAAGACGGATGTCTTCTAACGGCCTGACTGCCCCTATTCCAATACTATCTGGAGTCAAACAGGGTTGCCCTTTGAGCCCTGTGGTGTTCGATCTGGCAATGGAACCAATCATTCGCTCTATAACGGCACTAAAACCGCTCTCATTTAAACTTGGGCTTGTTGATCTCTCCGTTTTAGCATTTGCAGATGACTTGGCCCTACTGGCTAAAAACGAAGACGCACTCCAGCGACAACTCGATGCTGCTGCTGAAGCAGCGGACTGGTCTGGCCTCACATTCAAACCTCCTAAATGTGCAACTCTTCACTTGGTTCGCCGCGAGACTGTTGATACTGTCTTCACCATCGAAGAAAACCCGCTTGCTGTCCTCGGCGAGGGTCAGCATTACCTCCATCTTGGTGTTCCCACTGGCTTCCGGAATAAACAAACACCGGAAGAAACTTTAGCCACCTTGAGCAACGATCTGGATCTTCTAGAAAAAAGCTTGCTCGCCCCGTGGCAAAAAATTGACGCCGTCGTCACTTTTTTAGTACCCCGTCTCGATTTTATTCTCCGTGGAGCCAACGTAACCGTGAAACCACTGAAAAATTTAGACAAACGCATGAAAAAATACGTGAAAAAGTGGCTTAATCTCCCTCAACGGGCTAGTGCTGAAGTTGTTTTTATTCCCAGCCCCCTAGGTGGTGCTGGCATCCTCCCTTTTAGTGATATGCGCAATGTGTGTGCTGTGACTCATGGATTCCGACTGCTTACCTGCCCAGACAACGATGTCCGCGAAACCGCCTGGGATACACTTAAAACTGCTGTCCAACTTAAAATCAGACGAGTTCCGGATATGACGGATATCGCATCCTATCTCAATGGCTCCACTGATGGAGATATGTGCCAAACTAATAGTGACGTCCCCTCATTGTGGTCGCGTGTCCGAATATGTACGCGTGCTCTTCGTCGCACCGTTGATATCGCTTGGTGGTGGTGTGGAACTCTTGGTGAAATTCAATTACTGGTTCCTCGCCCAGGAAAGGAACCAAATGTGGCTCGAGCGCATCCTGCAGCTCGCCGTCAAGTGTGTAACTTATTGAAAACGGGTCTTCGGACCTCTTATCTCCATCGTCTTTTGAAGAAACCCGACCAGGGCAAAGTGTTCTCAGTGACCAGCCTTCGTAGTGAATCGAATCATATGATGAAATCAGGCCTCTACACGCGGTTCGCTGATTGGCGCTTTCTTCACCGCGCACGGTTGGATACCATGCCGCTCAATGGAACGCGTCGCTTCGGTGATGGCAGTAAACGCTGTCGTCGCTGCAACCATATCCTCGAGACTCTACCCCATGTCCTTAGCCACTGTAAATATGTTAGTAGGCCAAGGGCTCTTCGTCATCATGCTATTGCCCATCGTCTTGCGAGAGGTACACCGGCCATCGCTGGTATAACAAGCGAAGACCGGAAGATCCCTGGCACCAGTGGCCAACTCCGGCCAGATCTTGTTGTTACTAACGCTGCTACACGCTCCATGACCATCATTGATGTGGCTGTGGTTTTTGAAAACGAGTACGAGGCATTTCAACTGGCCAGAGCGGGCAAAATTCAAAAATATCAGCTACTAGCAGACGAACTCCGCTCACAAGGCTGGGACGTGTATCTAAATGCCTTCATAGTCGGAGCTCTCGGTGGCTGGGACCCAGATAACGATACAGTTATCCGCCAACTACGAATCAGCAAAACATACGCAAAACTAATGAAAAAGCTCATCGTCAGCGACACCATCCGGTGGTCAAGGGATATCTATGTCGAGTTCATCAGTGGGAAGAGGCAATACCGAGATGATGTCCCAATCAACCCGCTTCCGGTGCATCCGCAACCTGTTCATGGTCCAGAAACGCGCCCTGAAGAACAATAACCATTTATAATTATTCAATTTTTATTTCCGTATCTAAATTATCCTTCGTCCAACCAATGAGCCTGAGAAAAATCAATGTTAGTTCCTATTCTATTTGCTATTTGTTTACTTATTTTTATTGTAATATTACTCCTCCTTATTCTATCCCTCTTAAACGTATTTTTCACATGATTCCATCCAACAGTTGTCCACTCTATATCTAACTATTTAATTTTATTTTTATTTTTTCTCACTTTGCCCTACTACCCTTCTTGTCATTTATTGAAACTTCTCACCATCTCCCCATATTTTTGGTTCTTTTCTCTCGGCTCCATGCTTAAACGAAATCACTCCTTTTTTGATGGGTGCACAACCCCTCTCTTATTCATCCTTCTCTCATGTAGACATAAGCAATGTTCGTCTGCCCCAAATGCTCAGTCATTTGGCGAATGTTTCCCTCTGGCACAGCCACATATGTACAAGCTTAAAAATTCATTCTCAATAAACATTTTAGTTCTTATCAGCTTAATATCTGATACGGGTTCAAATGGACCCCAGAATATTAAACTGATTTTTGGCAAATGGTGGGAATACAGTGCTTGCACTGCTCCCGCCACGGGTTGACCCGGTATTGCAGTACCTCCGGGATCGGCTCACCCTCTATGAGGGTCACATGAACATAAATATTTAACGTGAAAGAGTAGGTAAATGGTTATCGAAATTGTCCCGGCGTTTAAACCCACTCCTCGCCTGATTATAAAGCCTTCCCATCTTTTACAAAAAATCTCATGGCGCGTCCCAAATAAACGTATAATCCCATTTATAATAAGCAGTAGCTATCTATAATTCGTAGTCTATTTATTTTAACATTACAAATGTCATTGTGTTATAACTGATTGATATGCGGGTAAAATATTTTTTGTTGTATATTTTTTCAGTTTTTGTTTGAAATAAGGCTTGCATAGGAGGGTCGGTATTACCTTGATATGGGATGATGAAATTAAACAATTGTGCAATTTGTTTCTTCAAATAAAATATCCAAACGTCAAGTTCAATTCAACCAATACTGAGCTTTATTGACTAAATTTTTCCCTAGTCTATGTTTATATTTTACGGTACGATTCGTCTGCGATGACTTTGACCCGAGTCAAACAATTAAGTACCCTTTGCCAATATTGTTCTGCTTTATAAAAACTATGAAATAAGTGTAAAAAATTATATTGAAGCATACTTACCTGGCTCAGAGGCAACCATGATCACCAAGGTGGTTCCTCCAGGGCGAGGCCTTTCCATTGCACCAAGGATGGGCTGACCCTTGCGATTAATCCAAATGTGATTAACTCGGGAGTACAATTTTTGGTAGTGGGGGACTGCGTTCGCGCCGTTCCCTGAATGTATACAAAATAAAATAGGAATTGCCATGTAGAGTGTTGACTCATGAAATCGCTATAATAGTAGCTGACGTTATCTTAATTGAGTATCAATAGAAGCAACGATTAGTCACACACTTGTTAGATTTTATACTGGAGAAAAACAATTTTTTCCTTCATACATTTTTTATACTAAAATATTTTCCCACCATAGCACCATGGCATCAAATTGAAATTTATATTTTCATTCATTTCTTGTTGTACTGCTGATAACACCGTCACCCGTGGTCTCGTCATCTCCCGTAAGCTTCAGCTACGTCAGGCGTCAGGATACGCTTTATAAATTGAATATCATGTACTACGGAAATAAATTTGAATCATTTCCGCCGTGATCGTCTAGTGGTTAGGACCCTACGTTGTGGGATCTCTGGAATATAATTCCGTAGTAACCCAGGTTCGAATCCTGGTCACGGCACTGGGTATAGTTTTAAACAAACAATTTGACACGCAGTCCGCGAGTGGATGATACCAATATTGGGGGGTTTGGATTTTTGTACATATATAATCGAAGAAAAATGGGTGTAGGAGAAAACCAAATAGTCCTGTAGAGTCCTGGGTAAAATAAACGACGAGCGCGAAGCGCTCGTCAATGGGGCTGAGGCAGTGATATGGAAGTCGGTTATATAGAGAACGCAGAGCGTGAAGCACACGACAGAGGTGACATGGGAAAAATATATTTATTTAGTTGGGAATTTGTTTTTCAATACATCGTTTCAATTTTTCATTGGTGTGTTGCAGAACGGATATTTTTTGCGCATTTACAGAACTTCAAGCATAAAACTAAATATTAAAAGGAAGTTTATTTTTGTCTGAAATGAACTGTCCACTGCTGATGTATTTCGAAATGAAAATGAAAATTTGAAATTTCTTAGGGAATTCTAAATTTAAGTTTTTGAACAAAAATATTAGATCATCATGTCCAAGCAGAATCAACGCAGCCAAGGCATAAATAGGTGTTCACCCAAATCAAAATTTAGCTTTGCGCAGTGGCAATATCATAACCAATGAGGGTCTCCCGAGGTGTGATTATTGCTAGTTGAAAACTTTAACCAATACCCCGCCACGGTGAAGTGAAATATTCTTTACTGTCGGCAATTTTTGAAAGCTCCATCAGGGGCATACATGTAAAATGAAATCAACACTAAAGTCGGTCAGTCAGTGTTAAGTTCAGTATGTATACGAAACCATATTGTCAAAATGTAAAAGTTTTTACAAGAAAATTTGTATCGGCATCAAACAGTATATAGGGAACTGCTGTTGTCTGGGGTTAGAGTGTTATACTAATTGCTAGTAGATGTAAAGTATGGGATAGTAAGAAATAAAAATCTATACGGCGACGAAAATTATGTTAGCCTAACAAAAGTCCAATATTGTAAAAATTGCGAAAGATGTTAGCCCAATTGTTCCAAATATCTTAAACCCTCGGGGATGTTGCAAGCCATGGAAAACCATATCACACACCCTGCACTTCAGGAAGATTCAAATTGTCTTACAATAACATTACATCTGTATATTGACGAGTTGATTCGGTAAAGTTTGTTTAAACGAGCTTTATACATCATATCCACTTTGAATAGTATGGGCCATTTGGAAATTAATTGCACATAGATTTTTAAATGTAAACTCCCTAATAGGAAATGAAGCTTTACAAGCGTACTTTCAAATCAATAAAAGCATATAAATGTAATGGTTTCATGTCTGGATATACTCTGGTTTCTAATCAACCTTCGGATAAATCTTTCGCCTTTTACTAAAGATTTCCGTGGTTAGGAGCATCGATGAGTCTATATGACTTATTTTTTTGAACGCCCGGTCTTGAGTCCGGGCATCCCAGTATAATTAAATATAAATAACTAATGTTGTCAAAGTTACAAATAATAAATATATGGGTAAATATGAAAAGTATGAATTAAATAATGGCAAGATTTATTAGGTTCCGGGTGTTATACAGTTAGTTGTGAAATATTTGATTCCCGGCTCTTGTTAGCGAAGATCGGAGTGTATTTAGAAAATTGTGTACAAAGAAAACTACGTACTTTGGCAATTAAAAGTCAATCTAAAGGGATATCAATTATCGATAGATATCAATGACATTGCATAAGTTCTCGTCAACGGCCATACCACGTAGAACTCACCCGGTCTCGTCAGCTCCCGGAAGTTAAGCTACGTCGGGTCCCGTTAGTACTTGGATGGGTGACCGCTTGGGAATACGGGATGCTGTTGGCATTTGCTTTTGCTGCAGATCTGAATAGTTTTTTTTTGTTGTTTTTTGTTTTGGTTGGGGTTTGTTTTTCTCTCTTAATTCAAAAAGTAAGATAGCAGTGTGGCTATTTTGTTAAGGCTGTTCAATGAAGCTCACTCACGGGTGCGATCCCACTACCACTCGACACGGGAACTTTTGGCTGCTAGGTTTCCCTCCTGGCCCATTTCGCTCCTCTTTAGCTAACTTGGACCAACCGGATTCCTCCAGCAGATCCATGTTGATGTCAAGCTTAGTACGGACACCTGGTCAACGTGCAGTTTCACGTAGCAGTGCTCCTAAACTCATGCCATCCACACCATCGAGCCTCCCAGAAGCAGGATTATAGGTGCGCGCCAAACACCCAGCTAGTATGATGTGGCTTAGTTTTAGCATAGCCATTATATACCTAATCTTATTGTCAAACATGTGGAATCTGTGATTTATAGAAAATGTGTCACGATTAAAATTTGTTTAACAGCTGTATCACCATCTAAGCTATATTTTTTTAATGAACCAAAACTTCAAGGTAGACATGTACGGAATTTGCGTGTCAACTTAGATTAGTAACTTTGGTTTACTTTGATAATTCAATTGATGTACGGCAAGTTACGCCAAAGCTATTTAATTTTGTTAAAATTATTTATTAGTGTAAAAAGCCATGGTAAATTAAGATCATACTTCACAGGATCATTTCTGTAGTATATCTTGACTTGTTTCCCACCAGAAACTAGTCTTCTTTCTACCCGCGATGACGAGTTAAGACGCCGGTTTCTGGGCGTGAAGCAGGATGTGATTGTATATAATTGTCTCGACAGTATGTACTCACAGCCGTTGAGGACCGTTTCCGTGGTTTTCATGTGAAACTTCGGAAGGAAATCGTCGTGTTCAGAGCGGTCAATGTTACTGAAAGATTATAATTTTAAAGTTAGTGCTTAATCTACGCAATACATGATAGTAGTACTAGCAATTATAGCTTCCCTATTGGGTACCATGCATATTAAATTACCCTCATCATTAGTTTGTACAACTGCTATGCATGGTATAATATAATAATAATAAAAAATATCATGTCGCAAGCTCTTGTTGTTAGCACACACCCATAAAGTTGTTGACCTATACATTGGGCCTTTTTCCGGCCGTATAATAATAATAATGTTTTGTTTGGTTTTCTAAATTAAAACTTGATGAAGCATTCATTCAGAACTTTCGTCGTCAGGTGGCGTGTCAAGGCGATGCTTCAAAAGAAGTGGGAAAATGGGGATTTCGTAATTTTTTATCAGCAACTTCTACCTCCTTTAATACAGAAAGTGCGCAATAAATCGAATAAAAATGTATGAGCTGTATAAGTATCAAGTGGTTGCTGTTGTAAATTTTACAAGCCGAATGTTGTATGGTCCTCCTTGGGTGTTTTGAGCGATTTTGGGTCTTCTTCTCACACAACCTTAAGTATGTGGGGCCTGATGCTTATTTTGAGCAGAATTATTTTAAACATTATCGCTTCTCGGCCTTTTGGCTAAGATCAAAGTGTAGTATCTGTTCTTATCAGCTTAATATCTGATACGGGTTCAAATGGACCCCAGAATATTAAACTGATTTTTGGCAAATGGTGGGAATACAGTGCTTGCACTGCTCCCGCCACGGGTTGACCCGGTATTGCAGTACCTCCGGGATCGGCTCACCCTCTATGAGGGTCACATGAACATAAATATTTAACGTGAAAGAGTAGGTAAATGGTTATCGAAATTGTCCCGGCGTTTAAACCCACTCCTCGCCTGATTATAAAGCCTTCCCATCTTTTACAAAAAATCTCATGGCGCGTCCCAAATAAACGTATAATCCCATTTATAATAAGCAGTAGCTATCTATAATTCGTAGTCTATTTATTTTAACATTACAAATGTCATTGTGTTATAACTGATTGATATGCGGGTAAAATATTTTTTGTTGTATATTTTTTCAGTTTTTGTTTGAAATAAGGCTTGCATAGGAGGGTCGGTATTACCTTGATATGGGATGATGAAATTAAACAATTGTGCAATTTGTTTCTTCAAATAAAATATCCAAACGTCAAGTTCAATTCAACCAATACTGAGCTTTATTGACTAAATTTTTCCCTAGTCTATGTTTATATTTTACGGTACGATTCGTCTGCGATGACTTTGACCCGAGTCAAACAATTAAGTACCCTTTGCCAATATTGTTCTGCTTTATAAAAACTATAAATAAGTGTAAAAAATTATATTGAAGCATACTTACCTGGCTCAGAGGCAACCATGATCACCAAGGTGGTTCCTCCAGGGCGAGGCCTTTCCATTGCACCAAGGATGGGCTGACCCTTGCGATTAATCCAAATGTGATTAACTCGGGAGTACAATTTTTGGTAGTGGGGGACTGCGTTCGCGCCGTTCCCTGAATGTATACAAAATAAAATAGGAATTGCCATGTAGAGTGTTGACTCATGAAATCGCTATAATAGTAGCTGACGTTATCTTAATTGAGTATCAATAGAAGCAACGATTAGTCACACACTTGTTAGATTTTATACTGGAGAAAAACAATTTTTTCCTTCATACATTTTTTATACTAAAATATTTTCCCACCATAGCACCATGGCATCAAATTGAAATTTATATTTTCATTCATTTCTTGTTGTACTGCTGATAACACCGTCACCCGTGGTCTCGTCATCTCCCGTAAGCTTCAGCTACGTCAGGCGTCAGGATACGCTTTATAAATTGAATATCATGTACTACGGAAATAAATTTGAATCATTTCCGCCGTGATCGTCTAGTGGTTAGGACCCTACGTTGTGGGATCTCTGGAATATAATTCCGTAGTAACCCAGGTTCGAATCCTGGTCACGGCACTGGGTATAGTTTTAAACAAACAATTTGACACGCAGTCCGCGAGTGGATGATACCAATATTGGGGGGTTTGGATTTTTGTACATATATAATCGAAGAAAAATGGGTGTAGGAGAAAACCAAATAGTCCTGTAGAGTCCTGGGTAAAATAAACGACGAGCGCGAAGCGCTCGTCAATGGGGCTGAGGCAGTGATATGGAAGTCGGTTATATAGAGAACGCAGAGCGTGAAGCACACGACAGAGGTGACATGGGAAAAATATATTTATTTAGTTGGGAATTTGTTTTTCAATACATCGTTTCAATTTTTCATTGGTGTGTTGCAGAACGGATATTTTTTGCGCATTTACAGAACTTCAAGCATAAAACTAAATATTAAAAGGAAGTTTATTTTTGTCTGAAATGAACTGTCCACTGCTGATGTATTTCGAAATGAAAATGAAAATTTGAAATTTCTTAGGGAATTCTAAATTTAAGTTTTTGAACAAAAATATTAGATCATCATGTCCAAGCAGAATCAACGCAGCCAAGGCATAAATAGGTGTTCACCCAAATCAAAATTTAGCTTTGCGCAGTGGCAATATCATAACCAATGAGGGTCTCCCGAGGTGTGATTATTGCTAGTTGAAAACTTTAACCAATACCCCGCCACGGTGAAGTGAAATATTCTTTACTGTCGGCAATTTTTGAAAGCTCCATCAGGGGCATACATGTAAAATGAAATCAACACTAAAGTCGGTCAGTCAGTGTTAAGTTCAGTATGTATACGAAACCATATTGTCAAAATGTAAAATTTTTACAAGAAAATTTGTATCGGCATCAAACAGTATATAGGGAACTGCTGTTGTCTGGGGTTAGAGTGTTATACTAATTGCTAGTAGATGTAAAGTATGGGATAGTAAGAAATAAAAATCTATACGGCGACGAAAATTATGTTAGCCTAACAAAAGTCCAATATTGTAAAAATTGCGAAAGATGTTAGCCCAATTGTTCCAAATATCTTAAACCCTCGGGGATGTTGCAAGCCATGGAAAACCATATCACACACCCTGCACTTCAGGAAGATTCAAATTGTCTTACAATAACATTACATCTGTATATTGACGAGTTGATTCGGTAAAGTTTGTTTAAACGAGCTTTATACATCATATCCACTTTGAATAGTATGGGCCATTTGGAAATTAATTGCACATAGATTTTTAAATGTAAACTCCCTAATAGGAAATGAAGCTTTACAAGCGTACTTTCAAATCAATAAAAGCATATAAATGTAATGGTTTCATGTCTGGATATACTCTGGTTTCTAATCAACCTTCGGATAAATCTTTCGCCTTTTACTAAAGATTTCCGTGGTTAGGAGCATCGATGAGTCTATATGACTTATTTTTTTGAACGCCCGGTCTTGAGTCCGGGCATCCCAGTATAATTAAATATAAATAACTAATGTTGTCAAAGTTACAAATAATAAATATATGGGTAAATATGAAAAGTATGAATTAAATAATGGCAAGATTTATTAGGTTCCGGGTGTTATACAGTTAGTTGTGAAATATTTGATTCCCGGCTCTTGTTAGCGAAGATCGGAGTGTATTTAGAAAATTGTGTACAAAGAAAACTACGTACTTTGGCAATTAAAAGTCAATCTAAAGGGATATCAATTATCGATAGATATCAATGACATTGCATAAGTTCTCGTCAACGGCCATACCACGTAGAACTCACCCGGTCTCGTCAGCTCCCGGAAGTTAAGCTACGTCGGGTCCCGTTAGTACTTGGATGGGTGACCGCTTGGGAATACGGGATGCTGTTGGCATTTGCTTTTGCTGCAGATCTGAATAGTTTTTTTTTGTTGTTTTTTGTTTTGGTTGGGGTTTGTTTTTCTCTCTTAATTCAAAAAGTAAGATAGCAGTGTGGCTATTTTGTTAAGGCTGTTCAATGAAGCTCACTCACGGGTGCGATCCCACTACCACTCGACACGGGAACTTTTGGCTGCTAGGTTTCCTTCCTGGCCCATTTCGCTCCTCTTTAGCTAACTTGGACCAACCGGATTCCTCCAGCAGATCCATGTTGATGTCAAGCTTAGTACGGACACCTGGTCAACGTGCAGTTTCACGTAGCAGTGCTCCTAAACTCATGCCATCCACACCATCGAGCCTCCCAGAAGCAGGATTATAGGTGCGCGCCAAACACCCAGCTAGTATGATGTGCTTAGTTTTAGCATAGCCATTATATACCTAATCTTATTGTCAAACATGTGGAATCTGTGATTTATAGAAAATGTGTCACGATTAAAATTTGTTTAACAGCTGTATCACCATCTAAGCTATATTTTTTTAATGAACCAAAACTTCAAGGTAGACATGTACGGAATTTGCGTGTCAACTTAGATTAGTAACTTTGGTTTACTTTGATAATTCAATTGATGTACGGCAAGTTACGCCAAAGCTATTTAATTTTGTTAAAATTATTTATTAGTGTAAAAAGCCATGGTAAATTAAGATCATACTTCACAGGATCATTTCTGTAGTATATCTTGACTTGTTTCCCACCAGAAACTAGTCTTCTTTCTACCCGCGATGACGAGTTAAGACGCCGGTTTCTGGGCGTGAAGCAGGATGTGATTGTATATAATTGTCTCGACAGTATGTACTCACAGCCGTTGAGGACCGTTTCCGTGGTTTTCATGTGAAACTTCGGAAGGAAATCGTCGTGTTCAGAGCGGTCAATGTTACTGAAAGATTATAATTTTAAAGTTAGTGCTTAATCTACGCCGAGGGGTTCGCAACTCGGCCGCCAGGTGTACGAGACGCCAGAATCAAATTCTGATTCTGGCGTCAATTTTGAAGATTCTGGCGTCAATATCAAAGATTCTGGCGTCTATTTAACTTTTTTTTTTCTAACTTTTAAAAAGTTCATTAAATTATGAAGAGAAAATTTCATGAACTTAATCTGTATTATCGACATTTGGAAAATACTTATTTTGACTTGAAAGATTCTGATTCTTGAATCATTTTTGAATTCTGGCGTCATTTTCAATGATTCTTGATTCTGATTTGGGATTCCAGAATCGATTCTCGGGCAAGTGTACGAGATTCTTTTGAGTTGCGAACCCCTCGATCTACGCAATACATGATAGTAGTACTAGCAATTATAGCTTCCCTATTGGGTACCATGCATATTAAATTACCCTCATCATTAGTTTGTACAACTGCTATGCATGGTATAATATAATAATAATAAAAAATATCATGTCGCAAGCTCTTGTTGTTAGCACACACCCATAAAGTTGTTGACCTATACATTGGGCCTTTTTCCGGCCGTATAATAATAATAATGTTTTGTTTGGTTTTCTAAATTAAAACTTGATGAAGCATTCATTCAGAACTTTCGTCGTCAGGTGGCGTG
This sequence comes from Daphnia galeata, assembly GCA_030770115.1. Taxonomy (NCBI): domain Eukaryota; kingdom Metazoa; phylum Arthropoda; class Branchiopoda; order Diplostraca; family Daphniidae; genus Daphnia; species Daphnia galeata. The sequence continues at coordinate 8,587,177 of CM061123.1, forward strand.
TCAAGGCGATGCTTCAAAAGAAGTGGGAAAATGGGGATTTCGTAATTTTTTATCAGCAACTTCTACCTCCTTTAATACAGAAAGTGCGCAATAAATCGAATAAAAATGTATGAGCTGTATAAGTATCAAGTGGTTGCTGTTGTAAATTTTACAAGCCGAATGTTGTATGGTCCTCCTTGGGTGTTTTGAGCGATTTTGGGTCTTCTTCTCACACAACCTTAAGTATGTGGGGCCTGATGCTTATTTTGAGCAGAATTATTTTAAACATTATCGCTTCTCGGCCTTTTGGCTAAGATCAAAGTGTAGTATCTGTTCTTATCAGCTTAATATCTGATACGGGTTCAAATGGACCCCAGAATATTAAACTGATTTTTGGCAAATGGTGGGAATACAGTGCTTGCACTGCTCCCGCCACGGGTTGACCCGGTATTGCAGTACCTCCGGGATCGGCTCACCCTCTATGAGGGTCACATGAACATAAATATTTAACGTGAAAGAGTAGGTAAATGGTTATCGAAATTGTCCCGGCGTTTAAACCCACTCCTCGCCTGATTATAAAGCCTTCCCATCTTTTACAAAAAATCTCATGGCGCGTCCCAAATAAACGTATAATCCCATTTATAATAAGCAGTAGCTATCTATAATTCGTAGTCTATTTATTTTAACATTACAAATGTCATTGTGTTATAACTGATTGATATGCGGGTAAAATATTTTTTGTTGTATATTTTTTCAGTTTTTGTTTGAAATAAGGCTTGCATAGGAGGGTCGGTATTACCTTGATATGGGATGATGAAATTAAACAATTGTGCAATTTGTTTCTTCAAATAAAATATCCAAACGTCAAGTTCAATTCAACCAATACTGAGCTTTATTGACTAAATTTTTCCCTAGTCTATGTTTATATTTTACGGTACGATTCGTCTGCGATGACTTTGACCCGAGTCAAACAATTAAGTACCCTTTGCCAATATTGTTCTGCTTTATAAAAACTATAAATAGGGGAGAGTGGGGCGAATAGCACTCTTTTATTTTAAACGGCTGGCATTCCCGTATTTTTTAACCGAATTACTTCGTTTTGGTCTCATAAAAAAGAGAAAAAATTAAACTTCCTACTGTATTTTTTCCAAACTCATGCAACATTACAGGAAAAAGTTATTTAAGATTTAGAAAATAAAAAAAAGTTGGCAAATCGCCCCATGCGTGGGGCGGATTGCCCATACTAGTGGGGTATTTTGGCCCCTGCATTTCTTATGGAAAATAAACCTCCTAGCTATACCTATCAGTAAACTCAAATTTTTATGAAATATTGATAAATAAATGACTAGAAAGATATAAATACAATTAATATTGTCTTATTAATAGTTATTATGAAAAAAAAAATAAAAACCAAAATTTTTTGAGTGGCTGTACCAATTTTAATAGGGCAAATTGCCCCTACGTTGCAACGCCATCTCGCCCCGAACAAGGGGGGTCCATAAAAAATCATGAAATATCTGTACTTTATATTTATATAATAATTATAAAAAAATAATGGTTAAGAAGCCAAAGTAACATTAAATCTTTTTACAATTTTTTTTTAATTTTTAAATTGATTATTATAGTCAATAATTCTTTCGTAAATCGAGTACGGGCAACACGATTTTTCGATCCAAAATTTATTTTATTTTACATTCAAGAACTAGTTGACATATTTCGACAATTTTTTTTTTAAAAGATGCGGCTTTTTACATTTTATGTCCTTGAATTTTTTCAAGTTGCTAGTGCAATTGAGTAACACACAAAATCAATTTGTGCGTTTTGCCCCACAGCCATTTCGCCCCACTCTCCCCTAAGTGTAAAAAATTATATTGAAGCATACTTACCTGGCTCAGAGGCAACCATGATCACCAAGGTGTTTCCTCCAGGGCGAGGCCTTTCCATTGCACCAAGGATGGGCTGACCCTTGCGATTAATCCAAATGTGATTAACTCGGGAGTACAATTTTTGGTAGTGGGGGACTGCGTTCGCGCCGTTCCCTGAATGTATACAAAATAAAATAGGAATTGCCATGTAGAGTGTTGACTCATGAAATCGCTATAATAGTAGCTGACGTTATCTTAATTGAGTATCAATAGAAGCAACGATTAGTCACACACTTGTTAGATTTTATACTGGAGAAAAACAATTTTTTCCTTCATACATTTTTTATACTAAAATATTTTCCCACCATAGCACCATGGCATCAAATTGAAATTTATATTTTCATTCATTTCTTGTTGTACTGCTGATAACACCGTCACCCGTGGTCTCGTCATCTCCCGTAAGCTTCAGCTACGTCAGGCGTCAGGATACGCTTTATAAATTGAATATCATGTACTACGGAAATAAATTTGAATCATTTCCGCCGTGATCGTCTAGTGGTTAGGACCCTACGTTGTGGGATCTCTGGAATATAATTCCGTAGTAACCCAGGTTCGAATCCTGGTCACGGCACTGGGTATAGTTTTAAACAAACAATTTGACACGCAGTCCGCGAGTGGATGATACCAATATTGGGGGGTTTGGATTTTTGTACATATATAATCGAAGAAAAATGGGTGTAGGAGAAAACCAAATAGTCCTGTAGAGTCCTGGGTAAAATAAACGACGAGCGCGAAGCGCTCGTCAATGGGGCTGAGGCAGTGATATGGAAGTCGGTTATATAGAGAACGCAGAGCGTGAAGCACACGACAGAGGTGACATGGGAAAAATATATTTATTTAGTTGGGAATTTGTTTTTCAATACATCGTTTCAATTTTTCATTGGTGTGTTGCAGAACGGATATTTTTTGCGCATTTACAGAACTTCAAGCATAAAACTAAATATTAAAAGGAAGTTTATTTTTGTCTGAAATGAACTGTCCACTGCTGATGTATTTCGAAATGAAAATGAAAATTTGAAATTTCTTAGGGAATTCTAAATTTAAGTTTTTGAACAAAAATATTAGATCATCATGTCCAAGCAGAATCAACTCAGCCAAGGCATAAATAGGTGTTCACCCAAATCAAAATTTAGCTTTGCGCAGTGGCAATATCATAACCAATGAGGGTCTCCCGAGGTGTGATTATTGCTAGTTGAAAACTTTAACCAATACCCCGCCACGGTGAAGTGAAATATTCTTTACTGTCGGCAATTTTTGAAAGCTCCATCAGGGGCATACATGTAAAATGAAATCAACACTAAAGTCGGTCAGTCAGTGTTAAGTTCAGTATGTATACGAAACCATATTGTCAAAATGTAAAATTTTTACAAGAAAATTTGTATCGGCATCAAACAGTATATAGGGAACTGCTGTTGTCTGGGGTTAGAGTGTTATACTAATTGCTAGTAGATGTAAAGTACGGGATAGTAAGAAATAAAAATCTATACGGCGACGAAAATTATGTTAGCCTAACAAAAGTCCAATATTGTAAAAATTGCGAAAGATGTTAGCCCAATTGTTCAAAATATCTTAAACCCTCGGGGATGTTGCAAGCCATGGAAAACCATATCACACACCCTGCACTTCAGGAAGATTCAAATTGTCTTACAATAACATTACATCTGTATATTGACGAGTTTATTCGGTAAAGTTTGTTTAAACGAGCTTTATACATCATATCCACTTTGAATAGTATGGGCCATTTGGAAATTAATTGCACATAGATTTTTAAATGTAAACTCCCTAATAGGAAATGAAGCTTTACACGCTAAATCAGACTGGGTGTACTTAACGACACTAATTAAGTATTTGAAAGTTAAGTACATCGTAAGTGTTGTTTTTCCCGTACTTACTTAAGTATATAGAGTAACTAATTAAGTACGTGATGTACTTTAAGTACATCGAATGAGTACTTACGCATAAGTATTCAGTTTTAACTTATAAGTACTCAAAATACGTACTTAGCATTAAAAAGTTATTGGAAATTTAGAAATTTTTTTCAGGTAATTTTTTTGCGAGATTTTGCCGTAAGGGTTGATCATTCCCTATTTTAAACAAAATAATATTTTGCATTTATTACCCTATGTATAGGCGAGCTTAAAATTTCTAAGTCCTAATACTATATAGAAACAGATTATTATAAGATTATTTCGTTACTTTAAGATTTTTCCGTAAGGGTTGATCATTCCCAATTTTAAACAAAATAATATTTTGCATTTATTACCCTATGTAGGCGAGCTTAAAATTTCTAAGTCCTAATACTATAGAAACAGATTATTATAAGATTATTTCGATTCTATAATGTAACTACAATGGCTCAGTGGTAGAGCACTCGAGTAGCAGTGAAGAACACCCGTGTTCGATTCCTGGTGGAGACATATATTTTTTCGTACTTGTAAGCCAAGTACCCCGCATACCTAAGAAAGTACCCGATGACACTTAGTATATAAGTACATAAGGAACTAAGTAAGTATTAAATCGACACTTATAAGTGTCGATCTGCAAATCAACACTTATAAGTGTCAATAAGTATGCCCAGTCCGATTTAGCGTGTACAAGCGTACTTTCAAATCAATAAAAGCATATAAATGTAATGGTTTCATGTCTGGATATACTCTGGTTTCTAATCAACACTCTAAATCGGACTGGGTGTACTTAACGACACTAATTAAGTATTTGAAAGTTAAGTACATCGTAAGTGTTGTTTTTCCCGTACTTACTTAAGTATAAAGAGTAACCAATTAAGTACGTGATGTACTTTAAGTACATCGAAGGAGTACTTACGCATAAGTATTCAGTTTTAACTTATAAGTACTCAAAATACGTACTTAGCATTAAAAAGTTATTGAAAATTTAGAAATTTTTTTCAGGTAACTTTTTTTGCGAGATTTTGCCGTAAGGGTTGATCATTCCCTATTTTAAACAAAATAATATTTTGCATTTATTACCCTATGTATAGGCGAGCTTAAAATTTCTAAGTCCTAATACTATATGGAAACAGATTATTATAAGATCATTTCGTTACTTTAAGATTTTTCCGTAAGGGTTGATCATTCCCTATATTTTAAACAAAATAATATTTTGCATTTATTAACCTATGTAGGCGAGCTTAAAATTTCTAAGTCCTAATACTATAGAAACAGATTATTATAAGATTATTTCATTACTTTAATAGAACTAGAATGGCTCAGTGGTAGAGCACTCGATTAGCATTGAAGAACACTCGTGTTCGATTCCTGGTGAAGGCAAATGTTTTTTTCGTACTTGTAAGCCAAGTACCCCGCATACCTAAGAAAGTACCCTATGACACTTAGTATATAAGTACATAAGGAACTAAGTAAGTATTAAATCGACACTTATAAGTGTCGATCTGCAAATCAACACTTATAAGTGTCGATAAGTATGCCCAATCCGATTTAGTGTGAACCTTCGGATAAATCTTTCGCCTTTTACTAAAGATTTCCGTGGTTAGGAGCATCGATGAGTCTATATGACTTATTTTTTTGAACGCCCGGTCTTGAGTCCGGGCATCCCAGTATAATTAAATATAAATAACTAATGTTGTCAAAGTTACAAATAATAAATATATGGGTAAATATGAAAAGTATGAATTAAATAATGGCAAGATTTATTAGGTTCCGGGTGTTATACAGTTAGTTGTGAAATATTTGATTCCCGGCTCTTGTTAGCGAAGATCGGAGTGTATTTAGAAAATTGTGTACAAAGAAAACTACGTACTTTGGCAATTAAAAGTCAATCTAAAGGGATATCAATTATCGATAGATATCAATGACATTGCATAAGTTCTCGTCAACGGCCATACCACGTAGAACTCACCCGGTCTCGTCAGCTCCCGGAAGTTAAGCTACGTCGGGTCCCGTTAGTACTTGGATGGGTGACCGCTTGGGAATACGGGAAACTGTTGGCATTTGCTTTTGCTGCAGATCTGAATAGTTTTTTTTTGTTGTTTTTTGTTTTGGTTGTGGTTTGTTTTTCTCTCTTAATTCAAAAAGTAAGATAGCAGTGTGGCTATTTTGTTAAGGCTGTTCAATGAAGCTCACTCACGGGTGCGATCCCACTACCACTCGACACGGGAACTTTTGGCTGCTAGGTTTCCCTCCTGGCCCATTTCGCTCCTCTTTAGCTAACTTGGACCAACCGGATTCCTCCAGCAGATCCATGTTGATGTCAAGCTTAGTACGGACACCTGGTCAACGTGCAGTTTCACGTAGCAGTGCTCCTAAACTCATGCCATCCACACCATCGAGCCTCCCAGAAGCAGGATTATAGGTGCGCGCCAAACACCCAGCTAGTATGATGTGGCTTAGTTTTAGCATAGCCATTATATACCTAATCTTATTGTCAAACATGTGGAATCTGTGATTTATAGAAAATGTGTCACGATTAAAATTTGTTTAACAGCTGTATCACCATCTAAGCTATATTTTTTTAATGAACCAAAACTTCAAGGTAGACATGTACGGAATTTGCGTGTCAACTTAGATTAGTAACTTTGGTTTACTTTGATAATTCAATTGATGTACGGCAAGTTACGCCAAAGCTATTTAATTTTGTTAAAATTATTTATTAGTGTAAAAAGCCATGGTAAATTAAGATCATACTTCACAGGATCATTTCTGTAGTATATCTTGACTTGTTTCCCACCAGAAACTAGTCTTCTTTCTACCCGCGATGACGAGTTAAGACGCCGGTTTCTGGGCGCGAAGCAGGATGTGATTGTATATAATTGTCTCGACAGTATGTACTCACAGCCGTTGAGGACCGTTTCCGTGGTTTTCATGTGAAACTTCGGAAGGAAATCGTTGTGTTCAGAGCGGTCAATGTTACTGAAAGATTATAATTTTAAAGTTAGTGCTTAATCTACGCAATACATGATAGTAGTACTAGCAATTATAGCTTCCCTATTGGGTACCATGCATATTAAATTACCCTCATCATTAGTTTGTACAACTGCTATGCATGGTATAATATAATAATAATAAAAAATATCATGTCGCAAGCTCTTGTTGTTAGCACACACCCATAAAGTTGTTGACCTATACATTGGGCCTTTTTCCGGCCGTATAATAATAATAATGTTTTGTTTGGTTTTCTAAATTAAAACTTGATGAAGCATTCATTCAGAACTTTCGTCGTCAGGTGGCGTGTCAAGGCGATGCTTCAAAAGAAGTGGGAAAATGGGGATTTCGTAATTTTTTATCAGCAACTTCTACCTCCTTTAATACAGAAAGTGCGCAATAAATCGAATAAAAATGTATGAGCTGTATAAGTATCAAGTGGTTGCTGTTGTAAATTTTACAAGCCGAATGTTGTATGGTCCTCCTTGGGTGTTTTGAGCGATTTTGGGTCTTCTTCTCACACAACCTTAAGTATGTGGGGCCTGATGCTTATTTTGAGCAGAATTATTTTAAACATTATCGCTTCTCGGCCTTTTGGCTAAGATCAAAGTGTAGTATCTGTTCTTATCAGTTGGTTTGGGGGTGCTCATTGTTACACCTTTAATGTTAACCACTCCTTCTGATGTGTTTCAGGTTTATACAGTGAAGTGATCAGAGTCGTCTATCCCGGAATGAGTGACACCAACAGTGACAGTGACAATGTGGTGGTGGGCAACCTTGGTGAACGATTTACTGAGAATATTGAGGAAGTGTTCTATGTGTCACTTCCTATTCCACCGTTGGCCACTTTTTCGTGCCACATTTGCCCGTCAACTGCCCAGAACCTTAAGTCCCACAACAGTCTCAAAAAACACTTCAAGCACCATCACAGTTCAGTTGTCGTTCGCTTCGAGTGCCGTATCTGTAATTTTGAGCTACCTGGAGTTAAGAGCTATGCTGCCCATGCCGCGGAATTTCATCGTAATCCAACTGATCTTCCACCTGTGATTCCGGCCGTAATAGTTCCTCCACCGAGCCCTCGCCCACTCCCGCCTGACCCGCCTAGTGCTGCTCAGGATCTGGTCGGCTTGGATACGTCACCCGCTCCACTACTCCGTTCTGAAGATATTGCTGCCTTCATTTCAGAAGCCCGTCTACGGTCTTCTCCTGAGCGCCCGCTCCTTGCTCTATCTACTATATTGGCTGTTCCTCATGCTGAATCTGTCCACTCTAATATTCATTCTCCCACTTTAGAAACTACCTCGCTTACTCATCATCCCCCTGGACTGCATGTGAATTTTGGCCCACGAGAGGGACCCCTCCCTATTGGTTCGGCCGCACATAATGTCTCTGATTCTTCCCTGCCACACCGACCATCAGATGGCGACACCTTGTGGACTTGGAGGGGTGCTACGAATGTGCTTTATGAAGGTCCTCATCCAACCGTGCTCAGTGGCAGCTGGGAAAGAGGCGGTGGTGGGCGCTGTTTTCGGCCTCGGTTTAATCACCTCCACGCTACCGAGGAAGTACTTCAAGCCCGTCAACTACTCCTCAACAGTGCTCCCGCTCCACGTGTACCTTCTGCTGCCAGCCCTCCACTGCCGGATGTGGCTTGTTCGCTCACTCCACAATCCAGGACTGCCAATGTCCCCACATCGCCAACGATTCAGCAACTTGGCCCTCATTTACCTTCGGACCTTCCACCATGGAATCTACAGGCTGGCCATTTTGACCTTCCACCATCACGATCTCGCCGGCGATCTCCACCTACACCAAGAATCCGAATTACTACTCCCTTGAACACTGCTGGTCCAGCTGGATCACCATTGACTCCTGCTATTGAGCAACAACCTCATCAGAACGTTCAACATTCCACAGATACTCCCGTCTTACTACCCGTGGATGACATCGTTCCTGTATCTGAATCCGCTCAACCAAAATTGACTGAAACTCAGCGTCAATGGATTGAAAAATTTAATAATCTTTTGCCTAATGACTTTGATGGCCTTTCGGCTCTCTCTTTAGAAATCGCTACCGCCGCTGCTGCTAAACAGGTAGCAGCGCCACCACCTCCATCACACAACCCGGTTCGACCCAATCAGGGTGGTAATCGTGCACCTCATCGCCGCCCACGTTACGATCCACAGGATGCATCCACTATTCAAAAGCTATATAAGCTTGACCGGAATAAGGTTATGACCCATATCTTGGCTGAACCTTCACCTTATTGTACAGCGGAGCCACTGGAAATTGAGAATCACCTATCAACAATGTTTGCTGGCACTGACCATCCCTGGACTGAGCCGCCATCTTGCGTTCCGAGTTTCGACCACCCTACTACGCCGGATGAACACGCCTTTCTCACCGCTCCCATCACCCCTCTTGAAGTCTCTGATCGCCTAAGCAGGATGAAAAACACTGCACCCGGACCGGATGGTGCCAGATATTCCGGGCTGCGTCGTGTGGATCCTGGATGCCACACGCTGGCTCTCATCTATTCAAGTTGTCTGGCATCCGCTACAGTACCACCTGCCTGGAAAGAATCGACCACAGTTCTTATCTTTAAAGCTGGTGATCGGAACAACTTGGGTAACTGGCGCCCGCTCACACTTGGCAACACCATCGCCAAACTTTACTCTGGAGTACTTGCTGACCGTATATCTCGCTGGGCGGAATCTGGAACACGCATCTCTCCACAACAGAAAGGCTTTACTCGCCATGACGGTTGTCTTGAACACAATTTCCTCCTTCAATCAGCCATTAACCAGGCCCGTCGTACTGGACAAGAACTCTGTGTCGCTTGGCTTGATCTCGCCAACGCTTTTCCGTCAGTGCCGCATTCTCACATCTTTGGAACTCTGGCTCTACTTGGTCTACCTACAGAGACCATTGCTGTTATCCAAGATCTCTACACTGATACCACAACAAGAGGGATGACTTCTAATGGCCTGACATCTCCCATCCGAATATCATCTGGAGTCAAACAGGGTTGCCCCTTGAGCCCTGTAGTATTTGATCTCGCCATGGAACCCATTATCCGATCCATCACGGCGCTTCGACCTCTTTCCTTTAAATTAGGCTTAGTTGATCTCTCTGTTTTGGCCTTTGCAGACGACCTTGCTTTACTAGCAAAAAACGAAGCAGCGCTCCAGCGCCAGCTTGATGCGGCTTCTGAAACAGCTGATTGGTGTGGCCTCAGCTTTAAACCTCCAAAATGTGCCACTCTCCATCTCGTGCGGCGTGAGACTGTCGATTCCGTCTTTACCATTGATGAAAACCCACTCGCTGTGCTCTCAGAAGGTCAGCACTATCGTCACCTCGGGGTCCCGACTGGCTTCCGGAATAGACAGACGCCGGAAGAAACTCTATCCAGTATTGGCAACGATCTGGATCTCCTGAACGAGAGTCTACTTGCGCCATGGCAGAAGATTGATGCTGTGGTCACCTTTCTCGTCCCTCGTCTCGACTTTATTCTCCGTGGAGCGGATGTCGCGGTTAAACCGCTGAAATCCATAGATAAAAATTTGTGAAAAGTTGGCTCAATCTTCCTCAACGTGCTAGTGCTGAAGTGGTGTTCTTCTCCAGCCCTCTAGGTGGTGCTGGTATTCTTCCATTTAGTGACATGCGTAATGTGTGTGCCCTCACCCACGGATATCGCCTTCTCACCTGCCCTGACGACGTTGTTCGTGAAACGGCCTGGGACACACTCAAGACTGCTGTTCGACTCAAAATTCGGCGTGAGCCGACCATGGATGAAATCGCCTCCTACCTCAATGGCTCAACGGAAGATGACATGAGTAACACTAACGCGGATGTCCCCTCTCTTTGGTCCAGAGTACGGATCTGTACCCGAGCCCTCCGCCGTACTGTCAACGTTGTTTGGTGGTGGTGTGCTACTCGTAATGAACTGCAAATTATCGTCCCTCGCCCAGGAAAACAACCTGACCAAGCCCGGGCACACCCTGCGGCCCGTCGCCAGGTGTGTGGCTTGGTGAAAACTGCCCTTCGTGCCGCCTACCTCCAACGTCTTCTAAAGAAACCCGACCAAGGAAAAGTGTACTCCGTCACCAGCCTGCGAAGTGAATCCAACCACATGCTTAAAACGGGCCTCTACACTCGATTTGCTGATTGGCGATTCCTCCACCGCGCTCGCTTGGGTACGATGCCTCTCAACGCCACACGTCGCTTTGGAGAAGGCAGTAAAAGATGCCGCCGCTGCAACAGTGTTCTCGAGACCCTGCCTCACGTCATCAGTCACTGCAAGTATGTCAGTAGACCCCGGTCCCTCCGCCATCATGACATCGTCCATCGTCTTGCAAGAGGGACGCCGGCCATTGCTGGAACGACCAGTGAAGATCGGAAAATACCTGGAACCAGTAGTCAACTTCGCCCAGATCTCGTGGTCACCAATGTTGAAAGCCGTTCCATTACCATCGTTGATGTTGCTGTCGTCTTTGAAAACAAGTATGAGGCCTTTCAACTTGCCAGAGCTGGCAAAATACAGAAGTATGAGCAGTTGGCCGACGAACTCCGCTGCCAAGGTTGGAATGTGTACCTCAATGCCTTCATCACTGGCGCCCTAGGCGCATGGGACCCTGACAATGAAACCGTCATCCGTCAGCTCCGAATCAGCAAAAGTTATTCCAAAGTGATGAAAAAACTCATTGTCAGTGATACAATCCGCTGGTCGAGAGATATCTATGTTGAGTTCATCAGTGGCAAGCGTCAATACCGGGAACCTATTGCAACCAACCAACCCCTGGTGTCTCCGCAACCTGCACCGGCTCAAGATATCCTCCCGCAAAATATGGATGCGACTATTGCTTAAATTATTTCTTTTTATTCATATTGATCCCTCAACTTGCCTCAATCTTATTGCTATATAACATGCACATGTCTCTCTCTCTCCTACCTTCCCTGTTCCCTACCCATTGTCTTCCCTTTGCCTACCTGTGTCTCCTTACCTTCATATTTCTCCGACGAGTTCAAAACTCCTCTCTTACTTTTCTTATTTTAGACATTCGCTGTGTCTCTTTTCATTGTTGTCGACTGGAGTGATGATGTTCTTCTTCCCCAGGTGCTCAGTCGCTTGGTGAGTCTTCCTCTTTGGCGAAGCCAACTATGTACTAGATAAAAATTAATTGTCAATAAACAATTTAATCTGTTCTTATCAGCTTAATATCTGATACGGGTTCAAATGGACCCCAGAATATTAAACTGATTTTTGGCAAATGGTGGGAATACAGTGCTTGCACTGCTCCCGCCACGGGTTGACCCGGTATTGCAGTACCTCCGGGATCGGCTCACCCTCTATGAGGGTCACATGAACATAAATATTTAACGTGAAAGAGTAGGTAAATGGTTATCGAAATTGTCCCGGCGTTTAAACCCACTCCTCGCCTGATTATAAAGCCTTCCCATCTTTTACAAAAAATCTCATGGCGCGTCCCAAATAAACGTATAATCCCATTTATAATAAGCAGTAGCTATCTATATAATTCGTAGTCTATTTATTTTAACATTACAAATGTCATTGTGTTATAACTGATTGATATGCGGGTAAAATATTTTTTGTTGTATATTTTTTCAGTTTTTGTTTGAAATAAGGCTTGCATAGGAGGGTCGGTATTACCTTGATATGGGATGATGAAATTAAACAATTGTGCAATTTGTTTCTTCAAATAAAATATCCATCAAACGTCAAGTTCAATTCAACCAATACTGAGCTTTATTGACTAAATTTTTCCCTAGTCTATGTTTATATTTTACGGTACGATTCGTCTGCGATGACTTTGACCCGAGTCAAACAATTAAGTACCCTTTGCCAATATTGTTCTGCTTTATAAAAACTATAAATAAGTGTAAAAAATTATATTGAAGCATACTTACCTGGCTCAGAGGCAACCATGATCACCAAGGTGGTTCCTCCAGGGCGAGGCCTTTCCATTGCACCAAGGATGGGCTGACCCTTGCGATTAATCCAAATGTGATTAACTCGGGAGTACAATTTTTGGTAGTGGGGGACTGCGTTCGCGCCGTTCCCTGAATGTATACAAAATGAAATAGGAATTGCCATGTAGAGTGTTGACTCATGAAATCGCTAATAGTAGCTGACGTTATCTTAATTGAGTATCAATAGAAGCAACGATTAGTCACACACTTGTTAGATTTTATACTGGAGAAAAACAATTTTTTCCTTCATACATTTTTTATACTAAAATATTTTCCCACCATAGCACCATGGCATCAAATTGAAATTTATATTTTCATTCATTTCTTGTTGTACTGCTGATAACACCGTCACCCGTGGTCTCGTCATCTCCCGTAAGCTTCAGCTACGTCAGGCGTCAGGATACGCTTTATAAATTGAATATCATATACTACGGAAATAAATTTAAATCATTTCCGCCGTGATCGTCTAGTGGTTAGGACCCTACGTTGTGGGATCTCTGGAATATAATTCCGTAGTAACCCAGGTTCGAATCCTGGTCACGGCACTGGGTATAGTTTTAAACAAACAATTTGACACGCAGTCCGCGAGTGGATGATACCAATATTGGGGGGTTTGGATTTTTGTACATATATAATCGAAGAAAAATGGGTGTAGGAGAAAACCAAATAGTCCTGTAGAGTCCTGGGTAAAATAAACGACGAGCGCGAAGCGCTCGTCAATGGGGCTGAGGCAGTGATATGGAAGTCGGTTATATAGAGAACGCAGAGCGTGAAGCACACGACAGAGGTGACATGGGAAAAATATATTTATTTAGTTGGGAATTTGTTTTTCAATACATCGTTTCAATTTTTCATTGGTGTGTTGCAGAACGGATATTTTTTGCGCATTTACAGAACTTCAAGCATAAAACTAAATATTAAAAGGAAGTTTATTTTTGTCTGAAATGAACTGTCCACTGCTGATGTATTTCGAAATGAAAATGAAAATTTGAAATTTCTTAGGGAATTCTAAATTTAAGTTTTTGAACAAAAATATTAGATCATCATGTCCAAGCAGAATCAACGCAGCCAAGGCATAAATAGGTGTTCACCCAAATCAAAATTTAGCTTTGCGCAGTGGCAATATCATAACCAATGAGGGTCTCCCGAGGTGTGATTATTGCTAGTTGAAAACTTTAACCAATACCCCGCCACGGTGAAGTGAAATATTCTTTACTGTCGGCAATTTTTGAAAGCTCCATCAGGGGCATACATGTAAAATGAAATCAACACTAAAGTCGGTCAGTCAGTGTTAAGTTCAGTATGTATACGAAACCATATTGTCAAAATGTAAAATTTTTACAAGAAAATTTGTATCGGCATCAAACAGTATATAGGGAACTGCTGTTGTCTGGGGTTAGAGTGTTATACTAATTGCTAGTAGATGTAAAGTACGGGATAGTAAGAAATAAAAATCTATACGGCGACGAAAATTATGTTAGCCTAACAAAAGTCCAATATTGTAAAAATTGCGAAAGATGTTAGCCCAATTGTTCAAAATATCTTAAACCCTCGGGGATGTTGCAAGCCATGGAAAACCATATCACACACCCTGCACTTCAGGAAGATTCAAATTGTCTTACAATAACATTACATCTGTATATTGACGAGTTGATTCGGTAAAGTTTGTTTAAACGAGCTTTATACATCATATCCACTTTGAATAGTATGGGCCATTTGGAAATTAATTGCACATAGATTTTTAAATGTAAACTCCCTAATAGGAAATGAAGCTTTACAAGCGTACTTTCAAATCAATAAAAGCATATAAATGTAATGGTTTCATGTCTGGATATACTCTGGTTTCTAATCAACCTTCGGATAAATCTTTCGCCTTTTACTAAAGATTTCCGTGGTTAGGAGCATCGATGAGTCTATATGACTTATTTTTTTGAACGCCCGGTCTTGAGTCCGGGCATCCCAGTATAATTAAATATAAATAACTAATGTTGTCAAAGTTACAAATAATAAATACATGGGTAAATATGAAAAGTATGAATTAAATAATGGCAAGATTTATTAGGTTCCGGGTGTTATACAGTTAGTTGTGAAATATTTGATTCCCGGCTCTTGTTAGCGAAGATCGGAGTGTATTTAGAAAATTGTGTACAAAGAAAACTACGTACTTTGGCAATTAAAAGTCAATCTAAAGGGATATCAATTATCGATAGATATCAATGACATTGCATAAGTTCTCGTCAACGGCCATACCACGTAGAACTCACCCGGTCTCGTCAGCTCCCGGAAGTTAAGCTACGTCGGGTCCCGTTAGTACTTGGATGGGTGACCGCTTGGGAATACGGGATGCTGTTGGCATTTGCTTTTGCTGCAGATCTGAATAGTTTTTTTTTGTTGTTTTTTGTTTTGGTTGTGGTTTGTTTTTCTCTCTTAATTCAAAAAGTAAGATAGCAGTGTGGCTATTTTGTTAAGGCTGTTCAATGAAGCTCACTCACGGGTGCGATCCCACTACCACTCGACACGGGAACTTTTGGCTGCTAGGTTTCCCTCCTGGCCCATTTCGCTCCTCTTTAGCTAACTTGGACCAACCGGATTCCTCCAGCAGATCCATGTTGATGTCAAGCTTAGTACGGACACCTGGTCAACGTGCAGTTTCACGTAGCAGTGCTCCTAAACTCATGCCATCCACACCATCGAACCTCCCAGAAGCAGGATTATAGGTGCGCGCCAAACACCCAGCTAGTATGATGTGGCTTAGTTTTAGCATAGCCATTATATACCTAATCTTATTGTCAAACATGTGGAATCTGTGATTTATAGAAAATGTGTCACGATTAAAATTTGTTTAACAGCTGTATCACCATCTAAGCTATATTTTTTTAATGAACCAAAACTTCAAGGTAGACATGTACGGAATTTGCGTGTCAACTTAGATTAGTAACTTTGGTTTACTTTGATAATTCAATTGATGTACGGCAAGTTACGCCAAAGCTATTTAATTTTGTTAAAATTATTTATTAGTGTAAAAAGCCATGGTAAATTAAGATCATACTTCACAGGATCATTTCTGTAGTATATCTTGACTTGTTTCCCACCAGAAACTAGTCTTCTTTCTACCCGCGATGACGAGTTAAGACGCCGGTTTCTGGGCGTGAAGCAGGATGTGATTGTATATAATTGTCTCGACAGTATGTACTCACAGCCGTTGAGGACCGTTTCCGTGGTTTTCATGTGAAACTTCGGAAGGAAATCGTCGTGTTCAGAGCGGTCAATGTTACTGAAAGATTATAATTTTAAAGTTAGTGCTTAATCTACGCAATATATGATAGTAGTACTAGCAATTATAGCTTCCCTATTGGGTACCATGCATATTAAATTACCCTCATCATTAGTTTGTACAACTGCTATGCATGGTATAATATAATAATTCCCTCTTGGCTTCCAAGAGGGTCCTGTGGGGTGTTATTAGGACCGGTTTTTCGGACAATTAGCGGGTTTCGTGGGATTTTCCACTTTGATCTTGTCTGTGGTGGGTGGGCATAATCAAAGTTGTTGAGACGAACAATTTGATGTAAAAATAATCCCGATCTGTTCAGCGGATCGTGAGCGCTTGCGATTAAACCGCTTTCATCGTTTTGCGGTTTGGATTTAGGGAAGGGTAGTGGGTATTGACGACTATGTCGTAAAAGTGTCGTCTGCTTTTGCTTTGGTTATCAGTTTGTTACTTTGTTATTATATTAAGGCGGGTTTCATGTAAATTCTTTCTTGGATCTTGTGGGTGGGCTTAATCAAACTTGTTGAGACGATTAACAATTTGATTTAAAAAAATCCCAGTCCGATCAACGGTTTTTTTTACCCACAGGCGACCCGAAAAAGTTGCGCCATTTAGTATTTTAAAAAAGTTTTATTTCCCACATTCAATATTAGTATAGGGTATTAGTCTATCATTGGGACGGGACTTCGCTTGTCCAAAAGTTAAAAAGACAAAAAAAAAAGAAAAAAAAAACGTTAATGAATTTAAAAAAAAAACACCAAGAGGGACCTGCCGCCACACCGGCACCTCCTGGTAATAAAAAATATCATGTCGCAAGCTCTTGTTGTTAGCACACACCCATAAAGTTGTTGACCTATACATTGGGCCTTTTTCCGGCCGTATAATAATAATAATGTTTTGTTTGGTTTTCTAAATTAAAACTTGATGAAGCATTCATTCAGAACTTTCGTCGTCAGGTGGCGTGTCAAGGCGATGCTTCAAAAGAAGTGGGAAAATGGGGATTTCGTAATTTTTTATCAGCAACTTCTACCTCCTTTAATACAGAAAGTGCGCAATAAATCGAATAAAAATGTATGAGCTGTATAAGTATCAAGTGGTTGCTGTTGTAAATTTTACAAGCCGAATGTTGTATGGTCCTCCTTGGGTGTTTTGAGCGATTTTGGGTCTTCTTCTCACACAACCTTAAGTATGTGGGGCCTGATGCTTATTTTGAGCAGAATTATTTTAAACATTATCGCTTCTCGGCCTTTTGGCTAAGATCAAAGTGTAGTATCTGTTCTTATCAGCTTAATATCTGATACGGGTTCAAATGGACCCCAGAATATTAAACTGATTTTTGGCAAATGGTGGGAATACAGTGCTTGCACTGCTCCCGCCACGGGTTGACCCGGTATTGCAGTACCTCCGGGATCGGCTCACCCTCTATGAGGGTCACATGAACATAAATATTTAACGTGAAAGAGTAGGCAAATGGTTATCGAAATTGTCCCGGCGTTTAAACCCACTCCTCGCCTGATTATAAAGCCTTCCCATCTTTTACAAAAAATCTCATGGCGCGTCCCAAATAAACGTATAATCCCATTTATAATAAGCAGTAGCTATCTATAATTCGTAGTCTATTTATTTTAACATTACAAATGTCATTGTGTTATAACTGATTGATATGCGGGTAAAATATTTTTTGTTGTATATTTTTTCAGTTTTTGTTTGAAATAAGGCTTGCATAGGAGGGTCGGTATTACCTTGATATGGGATGATGAAATTAAACAATTGTGCAATTTGTTTCTTCAAATAAAATATCCAAACGTCAAGTTCAATTCAACCAATACTGAGCTTTATTGACTAAATTTTTCCCTAGTCTACACAGTAAAAAATTTTTCCACACTTAACCACACTTATAAGTGGGGAAAGGGAAGTCCCCACTTATTAGTGTGGGTACTCACTAAAAAGGGGATAGTACACTTTGGGGCACACTAAAATGTAGGTGTGCCCCTCCACTAAGGGCCTAAGTGTGTATAAGTGTGCCCAAAAAACCCACACTGATAAGTGTGCAAAATAGTGTGGGTATGGGTAAGTGGATATGAAAAAAGTGAGGGTAGTCTCTTCAAACGGTGAAGAAAAACAATGCCCGTTGCCGGTATAGAACTCGGGTCTCCCGCACACCAGTCGGATCTTCTACCGATGTGCCAATTACTGATGAGATATTTAGCAAATAGTATGTTATTAACAAACTTTTGCAATCGGGACTTAGAAAAATTTTACGACAGAATTTTTTTTTTTGTTGTTAACCTATGATTACAAATGAGGTGTCTTTTACAAAGATCAATGGTTCTGAGTTTGCAATGCTTATTTTTCATGAAAATCATGTTTCTAGCATTGCAAACCCAGAAGAACAATTTATAATCCCTCATTTCCTATAAAATCTTAATTTCACTGTCATACCCACACTTTTTTTATGCCCTCCGGGATTATTTGCCCTATTTTCTCTAACCTTGGCCGTTTCCGGCCTAGGGTTGCGCACTTTTATGCACACCTAATCTGTCTAGACATGTCAAAAATCTGTCTAGACATGTCTAAGGTCTAGCGCGCGAGTTTTACAAAGAACTACCCTACACTTATCAGAAGCACACGAATTAGGGGTATACCCCACTTTTTTACGTGTGGTACAAATTCTTCAAAATCCACACGAAACACACACTTTCATTGGTCCACTTAACAAGTGTGGCCTAAGTGGAGGTAAAATTTTTTACTGTGTATGTTTATATTTTACGGTACGATTCGTCTGCGATGACTTTGACCCGAGTCAAACAATTAAGTACCCTTTGCCAATATTGTTCTGCTTTATAAAAACTATAAATAAGTGTAAAAAATTATATTGAAGCATACTTACCTGGCTCAGAGGCAACCATGATCACCAAGGTGGTTCCTCCAGGGCGAGGCCTTTCCATTGCACCAAGGATGGGCTGACCATTGCGATTAATCCAAATGTGATTAACTCGGGAGTACAATTTTTGGTAGTGGGGGACTGCGTTCGCGCCGTTCCCTGAATGTATACAAAATAAAATAGGAATTGCCATGTAGAGTGTTGACTCATGAAATCGCTAATAGTAGCTGACGTTATCTTAATTGAGTATCAATAGAAGCAACGATTAGTCACACACTTGTTAGATTTTATACTGGAGAAAAACAATTTTTTCCTTCATACATTTTTTATACTAAAATATTTTCCCACCATAGCACCATGGCATCAAATTGAAATTTATATTTTCATTCATTTCTTGTTGTACTGCTGATAACACCGTCACCCGTGGTCTCGTCATCTCCCGTAAGCTTCAGCTACGTCAGGCGTCAGGATACGCTTTATAAATTGAATATCATGTACTACGGAAATAAATTTGAATCATTTCCGCCGTGATCGTCTAGTGGTTAGGACCCTACGTTGTGGGATCTCTGGAATATAATTCCGTAGTAACCCAGGTTCGAATCCTGGTCACGGCACTGGGTATAGTTTTAAACAAACAATTTGACACGCAGTCCGCGAGTGGATGATACCAATATTGGGGGGTTTGGATTTTTGTACATATATAATCGAAGAAAAATGGGTGTAGGAGAAAACCAAATAGTCCTGTAGAGTCCTGGGTAAAATAAACGACGAGCGCGAAGCGCTCGTCAATGGGGCTGAGGCAGTGATATGGAAGTCAGTTATATAGAGAACGCAGAGCGTGAAGCACACGACAGAGGTGACATGGGAAAATATATTTATTTAGTTGGGAATTTGTTTTTCAATACATCGTTTCAATTTTTCATTGGTGTGTTGCAGAACGGATATTTTTTGCGCATTTACAGAACTTCAAGCATAAAACTAAATATTAAAAGGAAGTTTATTTTTGTCTGAAATGAACTGTCCACTGCTGATGTATTTCGAAATGAAAACGAAAATTTGAAATTTCTTAGGGAATTCTAAATTTAAGTTTTTGAACAAAAATATTAGATCATCATGTCCAAGCAGAATCAACGCAGCCAAGGCATAAATAGGTGTTCACCCAAATCAAAATTTAGCTTTGCGCAGTGGCAATATCATAACCAATGAGGGTCTCCCGAGGTGTGATTATTGCTAGTTGAAAACTTTAACCAATACCCCGCCACGGTGAAGTGAAATATTCTTTACTGTCGGCAATTTTTGAAAGCTCCATCAGGGGCATACATGTAAAATGAAATCAACACTAAAGTCGGTCAGTCAGTGTTAAGTTCAGTATGTATACGAAACCATATTGTCAAAATGTAAAATTTTTACAAGAAAATTTGTATCGGCATCAAACAGTATATAGGGAACTGCTGTTGTCTGGGGTTAGAGTGTTATACTAATTGCTAGTAGATGTAAAGTACGGGATAGTAAGAAATAAAAATCTATACGGCGACGAAAATTATGTTAGCCTAACAAAAGTCCAATATTGTAAAAATTGCGAAAGATGTTAGCCCAATTGTTCAAAATATCTTAAACCCTCGGGGATGTTGCAAGCCATGGAAAACCATATCACACACCCTGCACTTCAGGAAGATTCAAATTGTCTTACAATAACATTACATCTGTATATTGACGAGTTGATTCGGTAAAGTTTGTTTAAACGAGCTTTATACATCATATCCACTTTGAATAGTATGGGCCATTTGGAAATTAATTGCACATAGATTTTTAAATGTAAACTCCCTAATAGGAAATGAAGCTTTACAAGCGTACTTTCAAATCAATAAAAGCATATAAATGTAATGGTTTCATGTCTGGATCGAGGGGTTCGCAACTCGGCCGCCAGGTGTACGAGACGCCAGAATTTGATTCTGATTCTGGCGTCAATTTTGAAGATTCTGGCGTCAATATCAAAGATTCTGGCGTCAATTTTAAATATTCTGGCGTCTATCTTTTTCTTCGTCTTTTAAGTAGTTAAAGACGATTTCAGTAAAGCGGTAAACAGTTTTCTTGAATCATTTTTGGATTCTGGCGTCATTTTCAATGATTCTTGATTCTGATTTGGGATTCCAGAATCGATTCTCGGGCAAGTGTACGAGATTCTTTTGAGTTGCGAACCCCTCGGTCTGGATATACTCTGGTTTCTAATCAACCTTCGGATAAATCTTTCGCCTTTTACTAAAGATTTCCGTGGTTAGGAGCATCGATGAGTCTATATGACTTATTTTTTTGAACGCCCGGTCTTGAGTCCGGGCATCCCAGTATAATTAAATATAAATAACTAATGTTGTCAAAGTTACAAATAATAAATATATGGGTAAATATGAAAAGTATGAATTAAATAATGGCAAGATTTATTAGGTTCCGGGTGTTATACAGTTAGTTGTGAAATATTTGATTCCCGGCTCTTGTTAGCGAAGATCGGAGTGTATTTAGAAAATTGTGTACAAAGAAAACTACGTACTTTGGCAATTAAAAGTCAATCTAAAGGGATATCAATTATCGATAGATATCAATGACATTGCATAAGTTCTCGTCATAAGTTCTCGTGCATAAGTTCTCGTCAACGGCCATACCACGTAGAACTCACCCGGTCTCGTCAGCTCCCGGAAGTTAAGCTACGTCGGGTCCCGTTAGTACTTGGATGGGTGACCGCTTGGGAATACGGGATGCTGTTGGCATTTGCTTTTGCTGCAGATCTGAATAGTTTTTTTTTTGTTGTTTTTTGTTTTGGTTGTGGTTTGTTTTTCTCTCTTAATTCAAAAAGTAAGATAGCAGTGTGGCTATTTTGTTAAGGCTGTTCAATGAAGCTCACTCACGGGTGCGATCCCACTACCACTCGACACGGGAACTTTTGGCTGCTAGGTTTCCCTCCTGGCCCATTTCGCTCCTCTTTAGCTAACTTGGACCAACCGGATTCCTCCAGCAGATCCATGTTGATGTCAAGCTTAGTACGGACACCTGGTCAACGTGCAGTTTCACGTAGCAGTGCTCCTAAACTCATGCCATCCACACCATCGAGCCTCCCAGAAGCAGGATTATAGGTGCGCGCCAAACACCCAGCTAGTATGATGTAGTTTTAGCATAGCCATTATATACCTAATCTTATTGTCAAACATGTGGAATCTGTGATTTATAGAAAATGTGTCACGATTAAAATTTGTTTAACAGCTGTATCACCATCTAAGCTATATTTTTTTAATGAACCAAAACTTCAAGGTAGACATGTACGGAATTTGCGTGTCAACTTAGATTAGTAACTTTGGTTTACTTTGATAATTCAATTGATGTACGGCAAGTTACGCCAAAGCTATTTAATTTTGTTAAAATTATTTATTAGTGTAAAAAGCCATGGTAAATTAAGATCATACTTCACAGGATCATTTCTGTAGTATATCTTGACTTGTTTCCCACCAGAAACTAGTCTTCTTTCTACCCGCGATGACGAGTTAAGACGCCGGTTTCTGGGCGGGAAGCAGGATGTGATTGTATATAATTGTCTCGACAGTATGTACTCACAGCCGTTGAGGACCGTTTCCGTGGTTTTCATGTGAAACTTCGGAAGGAAATCGTCGTGTTCAGAGCGGTCAATGTTACTGAAAGATTATAATTTTAAAGTTAGTGCTTAATCTACGCAATATATGATAGTAGTACTAGCAATTATAGCTTCCCTATTGGGTACCATGCATATTAAATTACCCTCATCATTAGTTTGTACAACTGCTATGCATGGTATAATATAATAATAATAAAAAATATCATGTCGCAAGCTCTTGTTGTTAGCACACACCCATAAAGTTGTTGACCTATACATTGGGCCTTTTTCCGGCCGTATAATAATAATAATGTTTTGTTTGGTTTTCTAAATTAAAACTTGATGAAGCATTCATTCAGAACTTTCGTCGTCAGGTGGCGTGTCAAGGCGATGCTTCAAAAGAAGTGGGAAAATGGGGATTTCGTAATTTTTTATCAGCAACTTCTACCTCCTTTAATACAGAAAGTGCACGCTAAATCGGATTGGGCATACTTATTGACACTTATAAGTGTTGATTTGCAGATCGACCCTTATAAGTGTCGATTTAATACTTACTTAGTTCCTTATGTACTTATATACTAAGTGTCATCGGGTACTTTCTTAGGTATGCGGGGTACTTGGCTTACAAGTACGAAAAAAAAATATGTCTCCACCAGGAATCAAACACGGGTGTTCTTCACTGCTAATCGAGTGCTCTACCACTGAGCCATTGTAGTTATATTATTCTATCCAAATAATCTTATAATAATCTGTTTCTATAGTATTAGGACTTAGAAATTTTAAGTTCGCCTACATAGGGTAATAAATGCAAAATATTATTTTGTTTAAAATTGGGAATGATCAACCCTTACGGAAAAATCTTAAAGTAACGAAATAATCTTATAATAATCTGTTTCTATATAGTATTAGGACTTAGAAATTTTAAGCTCGCCTATACATAGGGTAATAAATGCAAAATATTATTTTGTTTAAAATAGGGAATGATCAATAACCCTTACGGCAAAATCAAGCAAAAAAGTTACCTAAAAAAATTTCTAAATTTCCAATAACTTTTTAATGCTAAGTACGTATTTTGAGTACTTATAAGTTAAAACTGAATACTTATGCGTAAGTACTCATTCGATGTACTTAAAGTACATCACGTACTTAATTAGTTACTCTATATACTTAAGTAAGTACGGGAAAAACAACACTTACGATGTACTTAACTTTCAAATACTTAATTAGTGTCGTTAAGTACACCCAGTCCGATTTAGCGCATGCGCAATAAATCGAATAAAAATGTATGAGCTGTATAAGTATCAAGTGGTTGCTGTTGTAAATTTTACAAGCCGAATGTTGTATGGTCCTCCTTGGGTGTTTTGAGCGATTTTGGGTCTTCTTCTCACACAACCTTAAGTATGTGGGGCCTGATGCTTATTTTGAGCAGAATTATTTTAAACATTATCGCTTCTCGGCCTTTTGGCTAAGATCAAAGTGTAGTATCTGTTCTTATCAGCTTAATATCTGATACGGGTTCAAATGGACCCCAGAATATTAAACTGATTTTTGGCAAATGGTGGGAATACAGTGCTTGCACTGCTCCCGCCACGGGTTGACCCGGTATTGCAGTACCTCCGGGATCGGCTCACCCTCTATGAGGGTCACATGAACATAAATATTTAACATGAAAGAGTAGGTAAATGGTTATCGAAATTGTCCCGGCGTTTAAACCCACTCCTCGCCTGATTATAAAGCCTTCCCATCTTTTACAAAAAATCTCATGGCGCGTCCCAAATAAACGTATAATCCCATTTATAATAAGCAGTAGCTATCTATAATTCGTAGTCTATTTATTTTAACATTACAAATGTCATTGTGTTATAACTGATTGATATGCGGGTAAAATATTTTTTGTTGTATATTTTTTCAGTTTTTGTTTGAAATAAGGCTTGCATAGGAGGGTCGGTATTACCTTGATATGGGATGATGAAATTAAACAATTGTGCAATTTGTTTCTTCAAATAAAATATCCAAACGTCAAGTTCAATTCAACCAATACTGAGCTTTATTGACTAAATTTTTCCCTAGTCTATGTTTATATTTTACGGTACGATTCGTCTGCGATGACTTTGACCCGAGTCAAACAATTAAGTACCCTTTGCCAATATTGTTCTGCTTTATAAAAACTATAAATAAATGTAAAAAATTATATTGAAGCATACTTATTTATTTGGAAATTAATTGCACATAGATTTTTAAATGTAAACTCCTGATAACTCGAAGGGAGAGTGGACTGTATTAACACACTCTGATCTTTATTTCGAGAACAATAATCACCAATTCTAAAACCAATAACATGAAGCAATTAACAAGGTGCAAACTTAAACATAATCACAGAACGCATACCTGGTTGTACCAGGCTTGGGTGTCACAAATGGCCATGAGTGAGAGAGCGAAAGAGAAACAAACTGCTGCTGGCAGACAGTTGTCAGATACAGGAGCTGAATACACAAAGCCAATCCTAAGTATGACACTCACAATTAAAACATAAAAGAGAAGAGAAAATGAACTGTCGTGCATACCTGGGTGTAAACCAGGCCCTAAACAAAGTCAGCCTACGAGTAAGACTGATAGTGCACACACACTCAATGACTCAACCAATTAATGGAGGCTGGAACTCTACAAGATACAGGAATGCAATCATTGATGAGGGAGAATCACTAAAATATATACATTGATTACGAAACTCACCAACTACGTGAGCCTTCTTGTCAGACAGGGACTTGTCATGCACAAGCACACAGTCAATCAAATAAATCAAGGTCGTCAACATACAAAATTCCTCTAAAAGAATACAGAAACATATAGCAGCAGATCAAACGGAAATTACATTCAAGTTACCTTCAGGATGTCACAAATAATCGCACAAATCTAACATTCAGTTACAGTGACAAGCGGCCATTTATCAGTCTATCAGCAAACTTATCATAGAGGAAAGGGGTACACGGGTCTAAACAGTAACCAGCTACCCGCGCGCCCTCTATATTCCGCCGAGCATCTTGTCTCTATCCCCTCGTGGCTCCATACTCCCCCGAATCCGGATTCTCTTGATCCGGTGAGCATGCTTCCAGCAGAGCCAGTTGGTTAGTTCCTCGGCGGAGGATTCCGGTGGAGAACTCGACGTCGGCGGCTCGGACTAAGCCGTCGGTGCCAGGATACACCCTCACGATACGTCCCGTTCTCCAGCGCCCGCGTGGAGCAGTCTTCCAATCGTCTAAAACGAAGTCGCCAACTGTAAAGTTCCTTGCTGGGGTCCGCCACTTCTTCCGGCCCGTCATGGACTTGAGAAAGGAACCATGCCACAGGTCCCAAAATAAATCTGTCATCTTCTGTACATATCGATAGTGATCTCGGGGAAGCGCTTGACGGAAGTCTCCCGCCGGAAGATCAGCAATCGGTGCGCGGTTTAAGAAATCGTTTGGAGTGAGGGGCCGAAAGTCATCCGGATCCGAACTTGTGTAAGTCAACGGACGGCTGTTGAGTAGTCCTGACACCTCAAAAAGGAGAGTGCGTAGGATCTCGTCACTAGGAGTTCTTACAACGGCCTTCTCCATGTCCAAAGCAGCATACAAGGCATTCTTGACAGAGCGCACCAAGGACTCGTGCGCGCCTCCAAAGTGGGGCGTCTGGGCCGGTTGGAAGAACCATTCAATTCCTAGTGCCTTCAGCTCCATCGCCAACACACCGTCTTCTCGTAGTCGATCTAATTCCATCCGGAGAATCCGTTCGGCTCCAGTCAAATTTGTCCCGTTATCCGAGAACATATGCGCCGGCTTGCGATACACCGACACAAAGCGTCTCAGGACCAGGAGGAAATCGTTAGCTGACAGTGAGATGGCCACGTCCACATACACCGCTCGCGTGACCAAGCAGGTGAAAAGTACTCCCCATCGCTTTGCAGTGCCACGACCGTGCGTGACGTCGATGGGTCCAAAGTAGTCGACAGAAGTATAGGTAAATGGCGGTTGGTGGGCACCCAGACGGGCACGATGAACATCCGCCATCATCTGAAGAGCGGCCTTTGGTCGGAAGCGCCGACACGGGATGCATTCGTTCCGAACTCGTTTCACGGCCTCTCGCCCAGACGTGATCCAGAAGTGTTGTCTAACATGGGCTAGCACAAAATCCGTTCCAACGTGATGCATGCTCTCGTGGAAAGCGCGAATGATATTCCTTGAAAATGGATGCTTCCCTGGAAGCATTGGCGGATGCAGTACTTCATAGGGCATCTTTGCTCTGCTCAGTCTCCCTCCGACCCGGATGACTCCCTCTTGATCTAAAAATGGAGTGAATGTCAGCAGGTGGGAAGTAGAGCGCAGTGGTTTCTTCTTCTGCAGTCGATCAAGATCTTCGGTGTAGGCCTCCTGTTGACAGCGTTTTACATAGCCTAGGAACTCCCCGTCTAGTCGAATGAGGGCCGGAAGATCCCGCGCGGTTAATTGGATCGTTCTCCAATCAAATGGCGGTTCCGTGGTGGCTGAGTTGAGATGAACGTGGACAGCTCGGAGTTCCTCCTTTGCTGCCATCCACGGTAAATCCTCTGGCCAAGCCGGCTCCTCTTCATAAAGGAACGCTGGGCCGTCAAGCCACCAACTCGGGATCTCGTCCTCTTCTAATTTTGAACGGGTAGCAGCGTCGGCAGGATTCAGGCGCCCTGGAATAAATCGCCACTCTTGTGGCTCGGTGAGCGTCTGAATTTCTCCTATGCGATGGCTGACATACACCTGGTAGTGGGACGATACGGCACGGACCCAATTGCGGACCGTGCTACTGTCGATCCAGAAGAAGCGGTTGTCCAATCTCCTCTTCAACGCCATCTGGACAAACTGAGCCAGTCTTGCTCCCAGGAGTCCAGCATTTAGTTCCAGCTTACAGACGGAGACCGTCTTCAACGGGGCCAGCTTTGTGGCCGTCTTGACGTGCCGGACCAGCACCCGACCATCCTGGTACACCACACGGGTGTAGCAGGACGCGGCACACGCCTCTTCAGACGCATCCGCAAATGTGTGCAGTTCGGTCCGAACAATGTCCTCCTCTGCTGGGAACAGGCAACGGGGAAACAAGATTGACTTCAACTTCTCTATTCTGGTGAAATATTCCTCCCACCACGACCGTTCTTCTCCGATGACTGGATCATTCCACTGGAGTCCCCTTACACCGAGCTCCCGAAGCTTTATTTTTGCCTTCACTGTCATCGGGGCTGCTGTTCCTAACGGATCGAATAATCCGGCTACTTGCGACAGGAGTCCGACACGAGTGTAGATCACGCTGGCCACCTTTACACGAAATCCTAACATGTCGGTGACCGGATTCCACACAATTCCTAAAATCAGACCCGGATCGTCACCAAGGCTGCAAGTTGTGTTCTTGTTGGAGGATCCACCATCTGTGCTGCTCTGTACTGCACCCAATAACCGAGTGTCGTTTGACACCCAGTGGCCAAGGTGAAAATCTCCATTCGCCAGTACCTTCTTCACGCCAATAGCTTGCTTTAAGGCATCCTCAATTCGATTTGTCGAGGCCAGGTAGTCGTCGACATAAACATTTTCTCGTACTGCCGTGGCTGCCTCCGTCATGTCGGGTCCAGCGTCATCAGCCGCTCGCCAAGTGGTGCGGATGGCCACATATGGAGAGCAGGACACACCAAACGTGACGCGGGTCATCTCACATGTTGAGATGGACCCGTCCTCTTCTGGCCACAGGAAGCGGTGATAAGGCCTGTCCCTCTCCTTTAGTCTTATCCGGCTAAACATGGCTCCTACATCTGCAGACCAGGCGATGGCTCCCTCTCGGAAGCGGATGACAACGGCAGGAAGCGGATTCTGCAGAGCGGGACCACACGTGACAAAATCGTTTAAACATTTTCCTCCGGATTTCGCGGCCGCGTCGAACACCAGTCGTAACTCTGGCCCTCCAGGTGTCTTTGGGACTCCGAAATGTGGAAGGTAATATTTGGTTGGATACTGGCGTATCTCATCTGGAGAGAGTCGTCGAGCATAACCCTCGTGAAAGTTCTTCTCCATGGCTGCCCGGTAGTGGAGCTCGTATTCTGGACCACTCCGGGTAAATTTCTTCTGCAGGCTCTGCAGACGGGTTTCAGCGACTCGACGGTTGTCTGGAATCTCCGGTGGTTCTCCTCCTATCCATAGTACGGGGGCGGCGTAGCCAACATCAAGGCGTTCGGTCTCAGTCTCTAGTTTCGTGATGGCTCTTCGATTCTCGATGGAGATTCCGTCTCCTTTGAATTCTGTTCCAAATGCTTCTGTATCACAAAACCGTTTCACTTGATCAATTAGTTGAGATGTTATGTCGGACGTGGCGCATATCCGGTGCACTCTGGCCGTACTCCACTCTCCATCCGGACTAACGATCCCTTGCAATGTCCAACCGAGGCGAGTCCTGGAGGCGGTCGGTTCGTCATCCTTTCCTAAACGTGCCTCACTTGGGGTGATGAGGGCAGCGTGGTCAAGCCCAATTAAAATGTCCACACGTCCTCCACAATTCCTCTGAGGAGGTACATCTTCCATATGACTCCAACGTTTCCTGAGCTTTTCCCAGTCGATCACCGGTACGGGTTTGGTGATTGAACGAATCGTGGAACCATTGATGCTTACTATCTCGCCGGATGCGGTCTGAAGACGGAGCTCCAGATATTCAGAGTCCAGATGAGTTGATGAGCCTTCGCCCACTCCTTCTACCAACAATGTTTGCCTGCTACCGCTGAGCCGTAGGCGTCGGATGAGGCTCTCCCGGAATAGAGTTGCATCACTCCCGTCATCCATGAGGACGTTCACCGGCACTGTCTCCCCGTCTGCATTGAGAGCGTCCAATCGTAGCATCTTAAAGGCGATCCGGCGTCGAGCTGTGTTCAGAGTGTGCGGCCGTACACTCCGGTCTGGTTGAGTAGTGTCCCGATGTAGCAGACGATGGTGAGTCAGCTTGCATCCGTCCACTCCGCATGGCCTCTTGAATGTGCAGTGCATGGCTCCGTGTCTTACTCCAAAACAGCTGTAACATAATCCACGTCGCTGAGCGAACGTCATTCGATCACTCACTGGGAGTTCCTTGAAGAACGAACAGTCCTCCAACCGATGAGCCCCTTCGCACTTGAGGCAATGATGATCCGTCGGCTTTCTATCCTTCTGCTCCGCTCCTCTGGTAGCAGCTCCTCTCTTCTCCTCTTGAGTGCTGGTCGCACCGTGGTATGTTCGAACGTTTCTTCTGTTTTGATGCTGCTGGGACCTCGATGGTTGTTGAGATGGTGGAAGACTGCTACTCTTGTTTGCTGGCCGGTGTTGCTCCTCTGCGATAGCGTAAGCATTCTGATATGCTGTTGCCCTTGAGGTTAACCATCTTCCGAAGTCGTTTATCGTCCGTCGTTCCAGCTCAGCTCCCCGTCCATCATTCCAGGCTAATCGGTCGGTTAATTGTAGTTTGTGGGCTAAGCGTTCAATTATGTCAGCATGTCCATTTTCACCGATGATGGACAGGTTGAACAAATGAGTCCTTACTCGTTCTGCGAAGCGTCTGAAAGACTGTGGATCGCCTCGTGGTGCTTCCATCCGTTCTAAAGCCTTGAGGTGTACCGCTCGGATGGTGGTTCGGTCGCCACAAGAACTCTTCAGCCGCTGCAACGCCTCCTTGTAGCCTGCCTCCCCTCCTCCATGGCCATGGACGATATCCGCAAGATCACCCTTCAAATAGTTCTTCAAGATCGCCAACTTCTCACTCGCTGTCTTGCGGGTGATGTGGACCAGGGCGTACCACATACTGATCCAAGCGAACCAATCCAGGGCGTGGCCCGAATACATCTCGAGTTGCACGGAGACGGAAGACTTCCCTCCTCTCTCTACGACATGTGGCTTCTCCTTTCCTGCCACGTAGACGTCGATCCAATTATCCGGTGGAGTGGTACCCTCCTCGTCGGCCATGGCACCTCCTTTAATCCCTCCTCCACGTAGCTGTGATGCTGAGTCACCTGGATCGATCTCCGAATCCTCCTTTGGCAGTCCTCCCAAGTCGAAGAGAGCCTGTTCTGCTTCCTCCAGTACAGCACGGGCATCCTTCACCCGTTGCTCGGCGTCCTGTAGTTCCTGGCGTCGGGCCGCCTGCTCTTCCGTCTCTATCAGCTCGGATGGGGCGTCATTCTGACGCTGCGTCAAATATGTTTCGACGAGAGCTGAAGCGTTGTCTACGGTGGTGGCGTATGTTAAATGCTGTGTATTCTGTGCGTCACCCAGGTCCTCGTCAATCAGTTGTAGAATGCGATCGTTGACTATCTCGAGATCACCCAAGTGGGCCCGGGCATCCATCAGCTGCTTCTCGGCATCTCTCCTTGAAAGGTGTCGCCGAACAATGTTGCTGATCCGAGTATGACACCCGGTGATCTTGTAGCGGATGGACTTCTGTTTGGCTTTACACACCTCCAAGTCCCAGGTAGAAACGTTTTCACCCGCCATGATCGTCAAATTCACCAACCGGGTCCAAAACAAACTCCAAACGTGGATGATCAGGTGGTCTTTCAAGGTTGAAGTGATGAGCCAATTCTCGATCACAAGGTCTGTCAATGTTCTCAGTGATGAGCCAAGTCTCACTCACGAGGTCTGTCAATGTTCTCAGTGATGAGCCGATTCTCACTCACGAGGTCTTTCAATGTTCTCAGTGATGAGGTCTTTCAATGTTCTCAGTGATGAGCAAATTCTCAATCACGAGGTCTTTCAATGTTCTCAGGGATGAGCAAATTCTCAATCACGAGGTCTTTCAATGTTCTCAGTGATGGGCAGATTGTCCAACACGAGGTCTTTCAATGTTCTCAGTGATGGGCAGATTGTCCAACACGAGGTCTTTCAATGTTGATTCAGCTCCGGCTCGAAGGACCAGATGATAACTCGAAGGGAGAGTGGACTGTATTAACACACTCTGATCTTTATTTCGAGAACAATAATCACCAATTCTAAAACCAATAACATGAAGCAATTAACAAGGTGCAAACTTAAACATAATCACAGAACGCATACCTGGTTGTACCAGGCTTGGGTGTCACAAATGGCCATGAGTGAGAGAGCGAAAGAGAAACAAACTGCTGCTGGCAGACAGTTGTCAGATACAGGAGCTGAATACACAAAGCCAATCCTAAGTATGACACTCACAATTAAAACATAAAAGAGAAGAGAAAATGAACTGTCGTGCATACCTGGGTGTAAACCAGGCCCTAAACAAAGTCAGCCTACGAGTAAGACTGATAGTGCACACACACTCAATGACTCAACCAATTAATGGAGGCTGGAACTCTACAAGATACAGGAATGCAATCATTGATGAGGGAGAATCACTAAAATATATACATTGATTACGAAACTCACCAACTACGTGAGCCTTCTTGTCAGACAGGGACTTGTCATGCACAAGCACACAGTCAATCAAATAAATCAAGGTCGTCAACATACAAAATTCCTCTAAAAGAATACAGAAACATATAGCAGCAGATCAAACGGAAATTACATTCAAGTTACCTTCAGGATGTCACAAATAATCGCACAAATCTAACATTCAGTTACAGTGACAAGCGGCCATTTATCAGTCTATCAGCAAACTTATCATAGAGGAAAGGGGTACATGGGTCTAAACAGTAACCAGCTACCCGCGCGCCCTCTATATTACGCCGAGCATCTTGTCTCTATCCCCTCGTGGCTCCAACTCCCTAATAGGAAATGAAGCTTTACAAGCGTACTTTCAAATCAATAAAAGCATATAAATGTAATGGTTTCATGTCTGGATATACTCTGGTTTCTAATCAACCTTCGGATAAATCTTTCGCCTTTTACTAAAGATTTCCGTGGTTAGGAGCATCGATGAGTCTATATGACTTATTTTTTTGAACGCCCGGTCTTGAGTCCGGGCATCCCAGTATAATTAAATATAAATAACTAATGTTGTCAAAGTTACAAATAATAAATATATGGGTAAATATGAAAAGTATGAATTAAATAATGGCAAGATTTATTAGGTTCCGGGTGTTATACAGTTAGTTGTGAAATATTTGATTCCCGGCTCTTGTTAGCGAAGATCGGAGTGTATTTAGAAAATTGTGTACAAAGAAAACTACGTACTTTGGCAATTAAAAGTCAATCTAAAGGGATATCAATTATCGATAGATATCAATGACATTGCATAAGTTCTCGTCAACGGCCATACCACGTAGAACTCACCCGGTCTCGTCAGCTCCCGGAAGTTAAGCTACGTCGGGTCCCGTTAGTACTTGGATGGGTGACAGCTTGGGAATACGGGATGCTGTTGGCATTTGCTTTTGCTGCAGATCTGAATAGTTTTTTTTTGTTGTTTTTTGTTTTGGTTGTGGTTTGTTTTTCTCTCTTAATTCAAAAAGTAAGATAGCAGTGTGGCTATTTTGTTAAGGCTGTTCAATAAAGCTCACTCACGGGTGCGATCCCACTACCACTCGACACGGGAACTTTTGGCTGCTAGGTTTCCCTCCTGGCCCATTTCGCTCCTCTTTAGCTAACTTGGACCAACCGGATTCCTCCAGCAGATCCATGTTGATGTCAAGCTTAGTACGGACACCTGGTCAACGTGCAGTTTCACGTAGCAGTGCTCCTAAACTCATGCCATCCACACCATCGAGCCTCCCAGAAGCAGGATTATAGGTGCGCGCCAAACACCCAGCTAGTATGATGTGGCTTAGTTTTAGCATAGCCATTATATACCTAATCTTATTGTCAAACATGTGGAATCTGTGATTTATAGAAAATGTGTCACGATTAAAATTTGTTTAACAGCTGTATCACCATCTAAGCTATATTTTTTTAATGAACCAAAACTTCAAGGTAGACATGTACGGGATTTGCGTGTCAACTTAGATTAGTAACTTTGGTTTACTTTGATAATTCAATTGATGTACGGCAAGTTACGCCAAAGCTATTTAATTTTGTTAAAATTATTTATCAGTGTAAAAAGCCATGGTAAATTAAGATCATACTTCACAGGATCATTTCTGTAGTATATCTTGACTTGTTTCCCACCAGAAACTAGTCTTCTTTCTACCCGCGATGACGAGTTAAGACGCCGGTTTCTGGGCGTGAAGCAGGATGTGATTGTATATAATTGTCTCGACAGTATGTACTCACAGCCGTTGAGGACCGTTTCCGTGGTTTTCATGTGAAACTTCGGAAGGAAATCGTCGTGTTCAGAGCGGTCAATGTTACTGAAAGATTATAATTTTAAAGTTAGTGCTTAATCTACGCAATATATGATAGTAGTACTAGCAATTATAGCTTCCCTATTGGGTACCATGCATATTAAATTACCCTCATCATTAGTTTGTACAACTGCTATGCATGGTATAATATAATAATAATAAAAAATATCATGTCGCAAGCTCTTGTTGTTAGCACACACCCATAAAGTTGTTGACCTATACATTGGGCCTTTTTCCGGCCGTATAATAATAATAATGTTTTGTTTGGTTTTCTAAATTAAAACTTGATGAAGCATTCATTCAGAACTTTCGTCGTCAGGTGGCGTGTCAAGGCGATGCTTCAAAAGAAGTGGGAAAATGGGGATTTCGTAATTTTTTATCAGCAACTTCTACCTCCTTTAATACAGAAAGTGCGCAATAAATCGAATAAAAATGTATGAGCTGTATAAGTATCAAGTGGTTGCTGTTGTAAATTTTACAAGCCGAATGTTGTATGGTCCTCCTTGGGTGTTTTGAGCGATTTTGGGTCTTCTTCTCACACAACCTTAAGTATGTGGGGCCTGATGCTTATTTTGAGCAGAATTATTTTAAACATTATCGCTTCTCGGCCTTTTGGCTAAGATCAAAGTGTAGTATCTGTTCTTATCATTTGGTTTGGGGGTGCTCATTGTTACACCTTTAATGTTAACCACTCCTTCTGATGTGTTTCAGGTTTATACACTGAAGTGATCCGAGTCGTACTTCCCGGAATGAGTGACACCAACAGTGACAGTGACCATGTGGAGGCGGGCAACCTCGGTGGACGATTTACTGAGAATATCGAGGAGGTGTTCTATGTGTCACTTCCTATTCCACCTTTGTCTACCTTTTCTTGCCACATTTGCTCGTCAACCGCCCAGAACCTTAAGACTCACAACAGTCTCAAAAAACATTTCAAACAACACCACAGTTCGGTTATTGTTCGCTTTGAGTGCCGCATCTGCAAGTTCGAGCTACCTGGAGTTAAAAGTTATGCTGCTCACGCTGTGGAATTTCATTGTGCACCTCCTACGGATCTTCCAATAGTGCCGCCAGCCGTTGTAGTTCCTCCACCGAACTGTTCACCTACACCTGATCTTTCTTGTGCTACTCCAGTCGTCGATGGCTTGGATGGATCACCTCCTCCACCACTCCGCTCTGAAGATATTGCTGCCTTCATCTCAGAAGCCCGTCTACGGTCTTCCCCGGAGCGACCGCTCCTTGCTCCATCTCCTTTCCTGGCTGTTCCTCATGCTGAATCTGTCCAGTATAATAATTATTTTCCCCTTCCAGAGACTACATCGTCTTTTCCGCATCCGCCTGGACTTCGTGTTAATTTCGGCCCACGAGAGAGACCACTCCCTGCTGGTCCGGCTGAACATGCTGTTTCTCTACAACATCGGCCATCAGATGGTGACACATTGTGGACTTGGAGTGGTACTACGAACGTGCTCTATGATGGTCCTCATCCAACCGTTCTCAGTGGCAGCTGGGAAAGAGGAGGTGGTGGGCGCTGCTTTCGGCCTCGGTTTAATCAACCTCACGTTACTGACGAAGTTCTCCAAGCACGCCACCTACTTCTCAACAGTGCTTCCTCTCCACGTGCGCCATCTATTACCAGCCCTACACCACCGGATGTGGCGTGTCCGCTCCCTTCACACTCCAGGAGTGCCAATATTCCCACATCACCAACGATTCGCCAACTCAGCCCTCATCCCCCTCCGGACCTCCCGCCATGGAATCTACAGGCTGGCCATTTTGACATTCCACCGTCACGATCCCGCCGGCGATCACCACCTACACCGAGAATCCGAATTACTACTCCCTTGGACACTGTTGGTCCCACTGGACCACCACGGAACTCTGCTACTGGGCAACCAGCTCATCGGCCAGTTCGACGTCCCACAGATACTCCTGTTTCACTACCCGTGGAAGACATCGTTCCTCTAGCTGAACCCCCTCAACCAAAATTGACTGAAACTCAGCGTCAATGGATCGAAAAATTTAATAATCTTTTGCCTAATGACTTTGATGGCCTTTCGGCTCTCTCTCTAGAAATATCAACCGCTGCCGCTGCTAAACAGGTTGCAGCGCCACCTCCTCCATCTCGCAATCCAGCGCGACCGAATCAGGGTGGCAATCGCGCACCTCATCGTCGCCCACGTTACGATCCACAGGATGCCTCCGCTATTCAAAAGCTATATAAGCTGGACCGGAACAAGGCTATGACCCATATCTTGGCTGAACCTTCACCTTATTGTACAGCGGAGCCACTGGATATTGAGGCTCACCTATCGACAATGTTTGCTGGCGATGACCATCCCTGGACTGAGCCGCCATCTTGCGTTCCGAATTTTGACCACCCTACTACTCCGGATGAACACGCCTTCCTCACCGCTCCCGTCACCCCTCTTGAAGTCTCTGATCGCCTAAGCCGGATGAAAAACACTGCTCCCGGACCGGATGGTGCCAGATATTCTGGGCTGCGTCGTGTGGATCCTGGATGCCACACCCTGGCTCTTATCTATTCGCGTTGTCTGGCGTCTGCTACTGTACCTTCTGCCTGGAAAGAATCAACCACAGTCCTCATCTTTAAAGCTGGTGATCGGAACAACTTGGGAAACTGGCGCCCGCTAACACTTGGCAACACCATCGCCAAACTTTACTCTGGAGTACTTGCTGACCGTATATCTCGCTGGGCGGAATCTGGAACACGCATCTCTCCACAACAGAAAGGCTTTACTCGCCATGACGGTTGTCTTGAACACAACTTCCTCCTTCAATCTGCCATTAACCAGGCCCGTCGTACTGGACAAGAGCTCTGTGTCGCTTGGCTTGATCTCGCCAACGCTTTTCCGTCAGTGCCGCATTCTCACATCTTTGGAACTCTTGCTCTACTTGGTCTACCTACAGAGACCATTGCTGTTATTCAAGATCTCTACACTGATACCACAACACGAGGGATGACTTCTAATGGCCTGACATCTCCTATCCGAATATCATCTGGAGTTAAACAGGGTTGCCCCTTGAGCCCTGTGGTATTTGATCTCGCCATGGAACCCATTATCCGATCCATCACGGCGCTCCGACCTCTTTCCTTTAAATTAGGCTTAGTTGATCTCTCTGTTTTGGCCTTTGCAGATGACCTTGCTTTACTAGCGAAAAACGAAGCAGCACTCCAGCGCCAGCTTGATGTGGCTTCTGAAGCAGCTGATTGGTGTGGCCTCAGCTTCAAACCTCCCAAATGTGCCACTCTCCATCTCGTGCGGCGTGAGACTGTCGATTCCGTCTTTACCATTGATGAAAACCCACTCGCTGTGCTCTCAGAAGGTCAGCACTACCGTCACCTCGGGGTCCCGACTGGCTTCCGGAACAGACAGACACCGGAAGAAACTCTATCCAGCATTGGCAACGATCTGGATCTCCTGAACGAGAGTCTACTTGCGCCATGGCAGAAGATTGATGCTGTGGTCACCTTTCTCGTCCCTCGTCTCGACTTTATTCTCCGTGGAGCAGATGTCGCGGTTAAACCACTGAAATCTATAGACAAAAAAATGAAGAAATTTGTGAAAAGTTGGCTCAATCTCCCTCAACGTGCTAGTGCTGAAGTGGTGTTCTTTTCCAGCCCTCTAGGTGGTGCTGGAATCCTTCCATTTTGTGACATGCGTAATGTGTGTGCCCTAACCCACGGCTATCGCCTTCTCACCTGCCCTGACGACGTTGTTCGTGAAACGGCCTGGGACACACTCAAGACTGCTGTTCGACTCAAAATCCGGCGTGAGCCGGCCATGGATGAAATCGCCTCCTACCTTAATGGCTCAACGGAAGACGACATGAGTAACACTAACGCGGATGTCCCCTCTCTTTGGTCCAGAGTACGGATTTGTACCCGAGCCCTCCGCCGTACTGTCAACGTTGTTTGGTAGTGGTGTGCTACTCGTAATGAACTGCAAATTATCGTCCCTCGCCCAGGAAAACAACCTGACCAAGCACGAGCGCACCCTGCGGCCCGTCGCCAGGTGTGTGGCTTGGTGAAAACTGCCCTTCGTGACGCCTACCTCCAACGTCTTCTAAAGAAACCTGACCAAGGAAAAGTGTATTCCGTCACCAGCCTGCGAAGTGAATCAAACCACATGCTTAAAACGGGCCTCTACACTCGATTCGCTGATTGGCGATTCCTCCACCGCGCTCGCTTGGGTACGATGCCTCTCAACGCCACACGCCGCTTTGGAGAAGGCAGTAAAAGATGCCGCCGCTGCAACAGTGTTCTCGAGACCCTGCCTCACGTCATCAGTCACTGCAAGTATGTCAGTAGACCTCGGGCACTCCGCCATCATGACATCGTCCATCGTCTTGCAAGAGGGACGCCGGCCATTGCTGGAACGACCAGTGAAGATCGGAAAATACCTGGAACCAGTAGTCAACTTCGCCTAGATCTAGTGGTCACCAACGTTGAAAGCCGTTCCATTACCATCGTTGATGTTGCTGTCGTCTTTGAAAACAAGTATGAAGCCTTTCAACTTGCCAGAGCTGGCAAAATACAGAAGTATGAGCAGTTGGCCGACGAACTCCGCTGCCAAGGCTGGAATGTGTACCTCAATGCCTTCATCACTGGCGCCCTAGGCGCGTGGGACCCTGACAATGAAACCGTCATCCGTCAACTCCGAATCAGCAAAAGTTATTCCAAAGTGATGAAAAAACTCATTATCAGTGACACAATTCGTTGGTCGAGAGATATCTATGTTGAGTTCATCAGTGGCAAGCGTCAATACCGGGAACCTATTGCAACCAATCAACCCCTGGTGTCTCCGCAACCTGCACCGGCTCAAGATATCCTCCCGCAAAATATGGATGCGAATATTGCTTAAATTATTTCTTTTTATTGATCACTCTATTGCTATATAACATTCACATGCCTCTCTCTCTCCTGCCTTCCATGTTCCCTACCTTTGCCTACCTGTGTCTCCTTACCTCCATATTTCCCCGACGGGTTCACAACTCCTCTCTTACTTTTCTTATTTTAGACATTCACTGTGTCTCTCTCTATTGTTGTTGACTGGAGTGATGATGTTCTTCTTCCCCAGGTGCTCAGTCGCTTGGTGAGTCTTCCTCTTTGGCGAAGCCAACTATGTACTAGATAAAAAATTAATTGTCAATAAACAATTTAATCTGTTCTTATCAGCTTAATATCTGATACGGGTTTAAATGGACCCCAGAATATTAAACTGATTTTTGGCAAATGGTGGGAATACAGTGCTTGCACTGCTCCCGCCACGGGTTGACCCGGTATTGCAGTACCTCCGGGATCGGCTCACCCT
The DNA here is from genome assembly GCA_030770115.1 of Daphnia galeata. Lineage (NCBI taxonomy): Eukaryota > Metazoa > Arthropoda > Branchiopoda > Diplostraca > Daphniidae > Daphnia > Daphnia galeata. The sequence continues at coordinate 8,626,331 of CM061123.1, forward strand.
CTATGAGGGTCACATGAACATAAATATTTAACGTGAAAGAGTAGGTAAATGGTTATCGAAATTGTCCCGGCGTTTAAACCCACTCCTCGCCTGATTATAAAGCCTTCCCATCTTTTACAAAAAATCTCATGGCGCGTCCCAAATAAACGTATAATCCCATTTATAATAAGCAGTAGCTATCTATAATTCGTAGTCTATTTATTTTAACATTACAAATGTCATTGTGTTATAACTGATTGATATGCGGGTAAAATATTTTTTGTTGTATATTTTTTCAGTTTTTGTTTGAAATAAGGCTTGCATAGGAGGGTCGGTATTACCTTGATATGGGATGATGAAATTAAACAATTGTGCAATTTGTTTCTTCAAATAAAATATCCAAACGTCAAGTTCAATTCAACCAATACTGAGCTTTATTGACTAAATTTTTCCCTAGTCTATGTTTATATTTTACGGTACGATTCGTCTGCGATGACTTTGACCCGAGTCAAACAATTAAGTACCCTTTGCCAATATTGTTCTGCTTTATAAAAACTATAAATAAGTGTAAAAAATTATATTGAAGCATACTTACCTGGCTCAGAGGCAACCATGATCACCAAGGTGGTTCCTCCAGGGCGAGGCCTTTCCATTGCACCAAGGATGGGCTGACCCTTGCGATTAATCCAAATGTGATTAACTCGGGAGTACAATTTTTGGTAGTGGGGGACTGCGTTCGCGCCGTTCCCTGAATGTATACAAAATAAAATAGGAATTGCCATGTAGAGTGTTGACTCATGAAATCGCTAATAGTAGCTGACGTTATCTTAATTGAGTATCAATAGAAGCAACGATTAGTCACACACTTGTTAGATTTTATACTGGAGAAAAACAATTTTTTCCTTCATACATTTTTTATACTAAAATATTTTCCCACCATAGCACCATGGCATCAAATTGAAATTTATATTTTCATTCATTTCTTGTTGTACTGCTGATAACACCGTCACCCGTGGTCTCGTCATCTCCCGTAAGCTTCAGCTACGTCAGGCGTCAGGATACGCTTTATAAATTGAATATCATGTACTACGGAAATAAATTTGAATCATTTCCGCCGTGATCGTCTAGTGGTTAGGACCCTACGTTGTGGGATCTCTGGAATATAATTCCGTAGTAACCCAGGTTCGAATCCTGGTCACGGCACTGGGTATAGTTTTAAACAAACAATTTGACACGCAGTCCGCGAGTGGATGATACCAATATTGGGGGGTTTGGATTTTTGTACATATATAATCGAAGAAAAATGGGTGTAGGAGAAAACCAAATAGTCCTGTAGAGTCCTGGGTAAAATAAACGACGAGCGCGAAGCGCTCGTCAATGGGGCTGAGGCAGTGATATGGAAGTCGGTTATATAGAGAACGCAGAGCGTGAAGCACACGACAGAGGTGACATGGGAAAAATATATTTATTTAGTTGGGAATTTGTTTTTCAATACATCGTTTCAATTTTTCATTGGTGTGTTGCAGAACGGATATTTTTTGCGCATTTACAGAACTTCAAGCATAAAACTAAATATTAAAAGGAAGTTTATTTTTGTCTGAAATGAACTGTCCACTGCTGATGTATTTCGAAATGAAAATGAAAATTTGAAATTTCTTAGGGAATTCTAAATTTAAGTTTTTGAACAAAAATATTAGATCATCATGTCCAAGCAGAATCAACGCAGCCAAGGCATAAATAGGTGTTCACCCAAATCAAAATTTAGCTTTACGCAGTGGCAATATCATAACCAATGAGGGTCTCCCGAGGTGTGATTATTGCTAGTTGAAAACTTTAACCAATACCCCGCCACGGTGAAGTGAAATATTCTTTACTGTCGGCAATTTTTGAAAGCTCCATCAGGGGCATACATGTAAAATGAAATCAACACTAAAGTCGGTCAGTCAGTGTTAAGTTCAGTATGTATACGAAACCATATTGTCAAAATGTAAAATTTTTACAAGAAAATTTGTATCGGCATCAAACAGTATATAGGGAACTGCTGTTGTCTGGGGTTAGAGTGTTATACTAATTGCTAGTAGATGTAAAGTACGGGATAGTAAGAAATAAAAATCTATACGGCGACGAAAATTATGTTAGCCTAACAAAAGTCCAATATTGTAAAAATTGCGAAAGATGTTAGCCCAATTGTTCAAAATATCTTAAACCCTCGGGGATGTTGCAAGCCATGGAAAACCATATCACACACCCTGCACTTCAGGAAGATTCAAATTGTCTTACAATAACATTACATCTGTATATTGACGAGTTGATTCGGTAAAGTTTGTTTAAACGAGCTTTATACATCATATCCACTTTGAATAGTATGGGCCATTTGGAAATTAATTGCACATAGATTTTTAAATGTAAACTCCCTAATAGGAAATGAAGCTTTACAAGCGTACTTTCAAATCAATAAAAGCATATAAATGTAATGGTTTCATGTCTGGATATACTCTGGTTTCTAATTAACCTTCGGATAAATCTTTCGCCTTTTACTAAAGATTTCCGTGGTTAGGAGCATCGATGAGTCTATATGACTTATTTTTTTGAACGCCCGGTCTTGAGTCCGGGCATCCCAGTATAATTAAATATAAATAACTAATGTTGTCAAAGTTACAAATAATAAATATATGGGTAAATATGAAAAGTATGAATTAAATAATGGCAAGATTTATTAGGTTCCGGGTGTTATACAGTTAGTTGTGAAATATTTGATTCCCGGCTCTTGTTAGCGAAGATCGGAGTGTATTTAGAAAATTGTGTACAAAGAAAACTACGTACTTTGGCAATTAAAAGTCAATCTAAAGGGATATCAATTATCGATAGATATCAATGACATTGCATAAGTTCTCGTCAACGGCCATACCACGTAGAACTCACCCGGTCTCGTCAGCTCCCGGAAGTTAAGCTACGTCGGGTCCCGTTAGTACTTGGATGGGTAACCGCTTGGGAATACGGGATGCTGTTGGCATTTGCTTTTGCTGCAGATCTGAATAGTTTTTTTTTTGTTGTTTTTTGTTTTGGTTGTGGTTTGTTTTTCTCTCTTAATTCAAAAAGTAAGATAGCAGTGTGGCTATTTTGTTAAGGCTGTTCAATGAAGCTCACTCACGGGTGCGATCCCACTACCACTCGACACGGGAACTTTTGGCTGCTAGGTTTCCCTCCTGGCCCATTTCGCTCCTCTTTAGCTAACTTGGACCAACCGGATTCCTCCAGCAGATCCATGTTGATGTCAAGCTTAGTACGGACAACTGGTCAACGTGCAGTTTCACGTATAGCAGTGCTCCTAAACTCATGCCATCCACACCATCGAGCCTCCCAGAAGCAGGATTATAGGTGCGCGCCAAACACCCAGCTAGTATGATGTGGCTTAGTTTAGCATGGCCATTATATACCTAATCTTATTGTCAAACATGTGGAATCTGTGATTCATAGAAAATGTGTCACGATTAAAATTTGTTTAACAGCTGTATCACCATCTAAGCTATATTTTTTTAATGAACCAAAACTTCAAGGTAGACATGTACGGAATTTGCGTGTCAACTTAGATTAGTAACTTTGGTTTACTTTGATAATTCAATTGATGTACGGCAAGTTACGCCAAAGCTATTTAATTTTGTTAAAATTATTTATCAGTGTAAAAAGCCATGGTAAATTAAGATCATACTTCACAGGATCATTTCTGTAGTATATCTTGACTTGTTTCCCACCAGAAACTAGTCTTCTTTCTACCCGCGATGACGAGTTAAGACGCCGGTTTCTGGGCGTGAAGCAGGATGTGATTGTATATAATTGTCTCGACAGTATGTACTCACAGCCGTTGAGGACCGTATCCGTGGTTTTCATGTGAAACTTCGGAAGGAAATCGTCGTGTTCAGAGCGGTCAATGTTACTGAAAGATTATAATTTTAAAGTTAGTGCTTAATCTACGCAATATATGATAGTAGTACTAGCAATTATAGCTTCCCTATTGGGTACCATGCATATTAAATTACCCTCATCATTAGTTTGTACAACTGCTATGCATGGTATAATATAATAATAATAAAAAATATCATGTCGCAAGCTCTTGTTGTTAGCACACACCCATAAAGTTGTTGACCTATACATTGGGCCTTTTTCCGGCCGTATAATAATAATAATGTTTTGTTTGGTTTTCTAAATTAAAACTTGATGAAGCATTCATTCAGAACTTTCGTCGTCAGGTGGCGTGTCAAGGCGATGCTTCAAAAGAAGTGGGAAAATGGGGATTTCGTAATTTTTTATCAGCAACTTCTACCTCCTTTAATACAGAAAGTGCGCAATAAATCGAATAAAAATGTATGAGCTGTATAAGTATCAAGTGGTTGCTGTTGTAAATTTTACAAGCCGAATGTTGTATGGTCCTCCTTGGGTGTTTTGAGCGATTTTGGGTCTTCTTCTCACACAACCTTAAGTATGTGGGGCCTGATGCTTATTTTGAGCAGAATTATTTTAAACATTATCGCTTCTCGGCCCTCGGAACCTCATCCCATACTCAATTGTCTTTTTCAGAGCCTCCCGTTCCCAGACGAGCTGCGACGCATTCTGAGCGACATCTACTCGGACAACATAATGGACTTCGCTGTTGGACAAGACTCAGTAAAGATCAAACCCACAGCCGGCGTTCGCCAAGGAGACCCATTGAGTAGCGTCGTCTTCAATCTTGCGGCCGAGCCAATCATTAGGACAGCGAAATCCAACAACACCGGATTCCTAGTCTACCAATCAAGGGTATCGACAACGGCTTACGCAGATGACGTTGCTGTCGTTGGATCTGCAGTCTCCGAAGTCCAGAGAACTATCAACGCCATGGGGAACACGGCTGCCTCACTTGGCTTGAAATTTAATCCTGGGAAATGCACTTCTCTAACACTCATTAACGGAAAATCTTCTGTCGACAACAAACTCAAACTTGACGGATCCTGGATACGAGCTCTGACAGACGATGACCAAGAAAACTATCTTGGGACGCCACTAGGTGCGCGACTAACCTTCAGGCCCACAACTTCGCTCCCCAGTAATCTTATCAAGATCGGAGACTCTGGCTTAGCTCCATGGCAAATGCTGGAGGTGTACAGAAGTGCCTTGTTGCCATCACTCTCTCACCATCTAGCATCCGGGAGAGTAGATAAAAAGTCCCTTTACGACCTTGACATTGCATGCAGAGATTTCCTCCGCAAGGTAGCATGTGTTCCCATGTCCGCGAACACTGCATTCTTCTACGCTGATCGAGGTGTTGGTGGACTCGGAGTTCTCCCACTGACGGAAGAGGCGGACATATGGACCCTGGCAAGAGCACTGCAACTCTTAGACAGCAAAGACCAGAGCGTGAGCGATGTCGCAATGGCCCAACTAGAAGAAACCATAAAGCTGGGTTATGGTAGAAACGAAGTACCATTCCCACTCCCAATAAACGAGTACTTGGCAGGCTCGATGGAAATGGGCCTTGGCGCAATTCGACACGGAGGAGCCTCGATGAACCTCTGGACGCGTGCAAGAAAGGCCTCGATATGCTTGAAGAGGATCAGGATCGATGTATCCGGCGAAGAATACAGCAAGGTTATCGCCGACGACATCTCCTCCGTCTCCATCAAAGCAGTTAGAGGACTTCGGACCGCAGTGAGACAGAGGTGGACCAGTAGACTATTGTCGGCCGCGCAAGGAAGGGTAGCGACCGGACTTGCGCTCGACATGGCCAAGGAAAATGCCACTTTACTGTCATGCCGTACACCACTGACCTTCCAAGAATGGCACTTTCTTCACAAAGCCAGACTAGGAATCCTTCCAGTCCGTGGCGGCCCAGGATCTATGTCTACAGTGAAAACATGTCGCCTGGGTTGCTCAAAAACGGAAACAACTGACCATGTAGTTAGTGGCTGCCAGGTGAACTCAGCACTTTCCATTAAACGACACAACACCATCTTAACATTCATCGCGGAAGAAACAGAAAAACTCGGCCACTCCATCGCCATCAACCAAGCAGTGGAAAACTCTGCACTTAGACCAGACCTGGTGGTCACATCCACCAACCCACCCACCATCATCGACGTGACAGTTCCAATTAGCAGCGCAGACGGGCTCGAGAGAGCAAAGGCAAGTAAAATTGAGAAATACAAGCATCTGGGCTTGATACTCCCTCTTGTTGTTGGTTCTTTAGGGTCATGGCTCCCAAGCAATGACGAGATAGCTCATGCTCTGGGCTTCTCAAGGAGAAAGTGGCATAGCATGAAGAAAAAGATGACTCTACTGGCCATCCAAGGATCAACCCAAATCATAGCAAAGCACTTGGCATACCAGACCGAAGATAGCGATCCCCTGTACGAAGAAGAGGAACCTCGAGAGGACTCACGAGCTCCCTCCTCCTCCCATAACTAAGGGTTTTTTAACGTAGCGTTGACACGTCGTCTCGCGAACTTTTTCCCTTCTAACGAAATCAATTCTGAAATTGTATACATGTTTATTCCCAGTCCCTTGGAAAATACAATGCATTAAATCTGTTCTTATCAGCTTAATATCTGATACGGGTTCAAATGGACCCCAGAATATTAAACTGATTTTTGGCAAATGGTGGGAATACAGTGCTTGCACTGCTCCCGCCACGGGTTGACCCGGTATTGCAGTACCTCCGGGATCGGCTCACCCTCTATGAGGGTCACATGAACATAAATATTTAACGTGAAAGAGTAGGTAAATGGTTATCGAAATTGTCCCGGCGTTTAAACCCACTCCTCGCCTGATTATAAAGCCTTCCCATCTTTTACAAAAAATCTCATGGCGCGTCCCAAATAAACGTATAATCCCATTTATAATAAGCAGTAGCTATCTATAATTCGTAGTCTATTTATTTTAACATTACAAATGTCATTGTGTTATAACTGATTGATATGCGGGTAAAATATTTTTTGTTGTATATTTTTTCAGTTTTTGTTTGAAATAAGGCTTGCATAGGAGGGTCGGTATTACCTTGATATGGGATGATGAAATTAAACAATTGTGCAATTTGTTTCTTCAAATAAAATATCCAAACGTCAAGTTCAATTCAACCAATACTGAGCTTTATTGACTAAATTTTTCCCTAGTCTATGTTTATATTTTACGGTACGATTCGTCTGCGATGACTTTGACCCGAGTCAAACAATTAAGTACCCTTTGCCAATATTGTTCTGCTTTATAAAAACTATAAATAAGTGTAAAAAATTATATTGAAGCATACTTACCTGGCTCAGAGGCAACCATGATCACCAAGGTGGTTCCTCCAGGGCGAGGCCTTTCCATTGCACCAAGGATGGGCTGACCCTTGCGATTAATCCAAATGTGATTAACTCGGGAGTACAATTTTTGGTAGTGGGGGACTGCGTTCGCGCCGTTCCCTGAATGTATACAAAATAAAATAGGAATTGCCATGTAGAGTGTTGACTCATGAAATCGCTAATAGTAGCTGACGTTATCTTAATTGAGTATCAATAGAAGCAACGATTAGTCACACACTTGTTAGATTTTATACTGGAGAAAAACAATTTTTTCCTTCATACATTTTTTATACTAAAATATTTTCCCACCATAGCACCATGGCATCAAATTGAAATTTATATTTTCATTCATTTCTTGTTGTACTGCTGATAACACCGTCACCCGTGGTCTCGTCATCTCCCGTAAGCTTCAGCTACGTCAGGCGTCAGGATACGCTTTATAAATTGAATATCATGTACTACGGAAATAAATTTGAATCATTTCCGCCGTGATCGTCTAGTGGTTAGGACCCTACGTTGTGGGATCTCTGGAATATAATTCCGTAGTAACCCAGGTTCGAATCCTGGTCACGGCACTGGGTATAGTTTTAAACAAACAATTTGACACGCAGTCCGCGAGTGGATGATACCAATATTGGGGGGTTTGGATTTTTGTACATATATAATCGAAGAAAAATGGGTGTAGGAGAAAACCAAATAGTCCTGTAGAGTCCTGGGTAAAATAAACGACGAGCGCGAAGCGCTCGTCAATGGGGCTGAGGCAGTGATATGGAAGTCGGTTATATAGAGAACGCAGAGCGTGAAGCACACGACAGAGGTGACATGGGAAAAATATATTTATTTAGTTGGGAATTTGTTTTTCAATACATCGTTTCAATTTTTCATTGGTGTGTTGCAGAACGGATATTTTTTGCGCATTTACAGAACTTCAAGCATAAAACTAAATATTAAAAGGAAGTTTATTTTTGTCTGAAATGAACTGTCCACTGCTGATGTATTTCGAAATGAAAATGAAAATTTGAAATTTCTTAGGGAATTCTAAATTTAAGTTTTTGAACAAAAATATTAGATCATCATGTCCAAGCAGAATCAACGCAGCCAAGGCATAAATAGGTGTTCACCCAAATCAAAATTTAGCTTTACGCAGTGGCAATATCATAACCAATGAGGGTCTCCCGAGGTGTGATTATTGCTAGTTGAAAACTTTAACCAATACCCCGCCACGGTGAAGTGAAATATTCTTTACTGTCGGCAATTTTTGAAAGCTCCATCAGGGGCATACATGTAAAATGAAATCAACACTAAAGTCGGTCAGTCAGTGTTAAGTTCAGTATGTATACGAAACCATATTGTCAAAATGTAAAATTTTTACAAGAAAATTTGTATCGGCATCAAACAGTATATAGGGAACTGCTGTTGTCTGGGGTTAGAGTGTTATACTAATTGCTAGTAGATGTAAAGTACGGGATAGTAAGAAATAAAAATCTATACGGCGACGAAAATTATGTTAGCCTAACAAAAGTCCAATATTGTAAAAATTGCGAAAGATGTTAGCCCAATTGTTCAAAATATCTTAAACCCTCGGGGATGTTGCAAGCCATGGAAAACCATATCACACACCCTGCACTTCAGGAAGATTCAAATTGTCTTACAATAACATTACATCTGTATATTGACGAGTTGATTCGGTAAAGTTTGTTTAAACGAGCTTTATACATCATATCCACTTTGAATAGTATGGGCCATTTGGAAATTAATTGCACATAGATTTTTAAATGTAAACTCCCTAATAGGAAATGAAGCTTTACAAGCGTACTTTCAAATCAATAAAAGCATATAAATGTAATGGTTTCATGTCTGGATATACTCTGGTTTCTAATTAACCTTCGGATAAATCTTTCGCCTTTTACTAAAGATTTCCGTGGTTAGGAGCATCGATGAGTCTATATGACTTATTTTTTTGAACGCCCGGTCTTGAGTCCGGGCATCCCAGTATAATTAAATATAAATAACTAATGTTGTCAAAGTTACAAATAATAAATATATGGGTAAATATGAAAAGTATGAATTAAATAATGGCAAGATTTATTAGGTTCCGGGTGTTATACAGTTAGTTGTGAAATATTTGATTCCCGGCTCTTGTTAGCGAAGATCGGAGTGTATTTAGAAAATTGTGTACAAAGAAAACTACGTACTTTGGCAATTAAAAGTCAATCTAAAGGGATATCAATTATCGATAGATATCAATGACATTGCATAAGTTCTCGTCAACGGCCATACCACGTAGAACTCACCCGGTCTCGTCAGCTCCCGGAAGTTAAGCTACGTCGGGTCCCGTTAGTACTTGGATGGGTAACCGCTTGGGAATACGGGATGCTGTTGGCATTTGCTTTTGCTGCAGATCTGAATAGTTTTTTTTTGTTGTTTTTTGTTTTGGTTGTGGTTTGTTTTTCTCTCTTAATTCAAAAAGTAAGATAGCAGTGTGGCTATTTTGTTAAGGCTGTTCAATGAAGCTCACTCACGGGTGCGTTCCCACTACCACTCGACACGGGAACTTTTGGCTGCTAGGTTTCCCTCCTGGCCCATTTCGCTCCTCTTTAGCTAACTTGGACCAACCGGATTCCTCCAGCAGATCCATGTTGATGTCAAGCTTAGTACGGACACCTGGTCAACGTGCAGTTTCACGTATAGCAGTGCTCCTAAACTCATGCCATCCACACCATCGAGCCTCCCAGAAGCAGGATTATAGGTGCGCGCCAAACACCCAGCTAGTATGATGTGGCTTAGTTTAGCATGGCCATTATATACCTAATCTTATTGTCAAACATGTGGAATCTGTGATTTATAGAAAATGTGTCACGATTAAAATTTGTTTAACAGCTGTATCACCATCTAAGCTATATTTTTTTAATGAACCAAAACTTCAAGGTAGACATGTACGGAATTTGCGTGTCAACTTAGATTAGTAACTTTGGTTTACTTTGATAATTCAATTGATGTACGGCAAGTTACGCCAAAGCTATTTAATTTTGTTAAAATTATTTATCAGTGTAAAAAGCCATGGTAAATTAAGATCATACTTCACAGGATCATTTCTGTAGTATATCTTGACTTGTTTCCCACCAGAAACTAGTCTTCTTTCTACCCGCGATGACGAGTTAAGACGCCGGTTTCTGGGCGTGAAGCAGGATGTGATTGTATATAATTGTCTCGACAGTATGTACTCACAGCCGTTGAGGACCGTATCCGTGGTTTTCATGTGAAACTTCGGAAGGAAATCGTCGTGTTCAGAGCGGTCAATGTTACTGAAAGATTATAATTTTAAAGTTAGTGCTTAATCTACGCAATATATGATAGTAGTACTAGCAATTATAGCTTCCCTATTGGGTACCATGCATATTAAATTACCCTCATCATTAGTTTGTACAACTGCTATGCATGGTATAATATAATAATAATAAAAAATATCATGTCGCAAGCTCTTGTTGTTAGCACACACCCATAAAGTTGTTGACCTATACATTGGGCCTTTTTCCGGCCGTATAATAATAATAATGTTTTGTTTGGTTTTCTAAATTAAAACTTGATGAAGCATTCATTCAGAACTTTCGTCGTCAGGTGGCGTGTCAAGGCGATGCTTCAAAAGAAGTGGGAAAATGGGGATTTCGTAATTTTTTATCAGCAACTTCTACCTCCTTTAATACAGAAAGTGCGCAATAAATCGAATAAAAATGTATGAGCTGTATAAGTATCAAGTGGTTGCTGTTGTAAATTTTACAAGCCGAATGTTGTATGGTCCTCCTTGGGTGTTTTGAGCGATTTTGGGTCTTCTTCTCACACAACCTTAAGTATGTGGGGCCTGATGCTTATTTTGAGCAGAATTATTTTAAACATTATCGCTTCTCGGCCCTCGGAACCTCATCCCATACTCAATTGTCTTTTTCAGAGCCTCCCGTTCCCAGACGAGCTGCGACGCATTCTGAGCGACATCTACTCGGACAACATAATGGACTTCGCTGTTGGACAAGACTCAGTAAAGATCAAACCCACAGCCGGCGTTCGCCAAGGAGACCCATTGAGTAGCGTCGTCTTCAATCTTGCGGCCGAGCCAATCATTAGGACAGCGAAATCCAACAACACCGGATTCCTAGTCTACCAATCAAGGGTATCGACAACGGCTTACGCAGATGACGTTGCTGTCGTTGGATCTGCAGTCTCCGAAGTCCAGAGAACTATCAACGCCATGGGGAACACGGCTGCCTCACTTGGCTTGAAATTTAATCCTGGGAAATGCACTTCTCTAACACTCATTAACGGAAAATCTTCTGTCGACAACAAACTCAAACTTGACGGATCCTGGATACGAGCTCTGACAGACGATGACCAAGAAAACTATCTTGGGACGCCACTAGGTGCGCGACTAACCTTCAGGCCCACAACTTCGCTCCCCAGTAATCTTATCAAGATCGGAGACTCTGGCTTAGCTCCATGGCAAATGCTGGAGGTGTACAGAAGTGCCTTGTTGCCATCACTCTCTCACCATCTAGCATCCGGGAGAGTAGATAAAAAGTCCCTTTACGACCTTGACATTGCATGCAGAGATTTCCTCCGCAAGGTAGCATGTGTTCCCATGTCCGCGAACACTGCATTCTTCTACGCTGATCGAGGTGTTGGTGGACTCGGAGTTCTCCCACTGACGGAAGAGGCGGACATATGGACCCTGGCAAGAGCACTGCAACTCTTAGACAGCAAAGACCAGAGCGTGAGCGATGTCGCAATGGCCCAACTAGAAGAAACCATAAAGCTGGGTTATGGTAGAAACGAAGTACCATTCCCACTCCCAATAAACGAGTACTTGGCAGGCTCGATGGAAATGGGCCTTGGCGCAATTCGACACGGAGGAGCCTCGATGAACCTCTGGACGCGTGCAAGAAAGGCCTCGATATGCTTGAAGAGGATCAGGATCGATGTATCCGGCGAAGAATACAGCAAGGTTATCGCCGACGACATCTCCTCCGTCTCCATCAAAGCAGTTAGAGGACTTCGGACCGCAGTGAGACAGAGGTGGACCAGTAGACTATTGTCGGCCGCGCAAGGAAGGGTAGCGACCGGACTTGCGCTCGACATGGCCAAGGAAAATGCCACTTTACTGTCATGCCGTACACCACTGACCTTCCAAGAATGGCACTTTCTTCACAAAGCCAGACTAGGAATCCTTCCAGTCCGTGGCGGCCCAGGATCTATGTCTACAGTGAAAACATGTCGCCTGGGTTGCTCAAAAACGGAAACAACTGACCATGTAGTTAGTGGCTGCCAGGTGAACTCAGCACTTTCCATTAAACGACACAACACCATCTTAACATTCATCGCGGAAGAAACAGAAAAACTCGGCCACTCCATCGCCATCAACCAAGCAGTGGAAAACTCTGCACTTAGACCAGACCTGGTGGTCACATCCACCAACCCACCCACCATCATCGACGTGACAGTTCCAATTAGCAGCGCAGACGGGCTCGAGAGAGCAAAGGCAAGTAAAATTGAGAAATACAAGCATCTGGGCTTGATACTCCCTCTTGTTGTTGGTTCTTTAGGGTCATGGCTCCCAAGCAATGACGAGATAGCTCATGCTCTGGGCTTCTCAAGGAGAAAGTGGCATAGCATGAAGAAAAAGATGACTCTACTGGCCATCCAAGGATCAACCCAAATCATAGCAAAGCACTTGGCATACCAGACCGAAGATAGCGATCCCCTGTACGAAGAAGAGGAACCTCGAGAGGACTCACGAGCTCCCTCCTCCTCCCATAACTAAGGGTTTTTTAACGTAGCGTTGACACGTCGTCTCGCGAACTTTTTCCCTTCTAACGAAATCAATTCTGAAATTGTATACATGTTTATTCCCAGTCCCTTGGAAAATACAATGCATTAAATCTGTTCTTATCAGCTTAATATCTGATACGGGTTCAAATGGACCCCAGAATATTAAACTGATTTTTGGCAAATGGTGGGAATACAGTGCTTGCACTGCTCCCGCCACGGGTTGACCCGGTATTGCAGTACCTCCGGGATCGGCTCACCCTCTATGAGGGTCACATGAACATAAATATTTAACGTGAAAGAGTAGGTAAATGGTTATCGAAATTGTCCCGGCGTTTAAACCCACTCCTCGCCTGATTATAAAGCCTTCCCATCTTTTACAAAAAATCTCATGGCGCGTCCCAAATAAACGTATAATCCCATTTATAATAAGCAGTAGCTATCTATAATTCGTAGTCTATTTATTTTAACATTACAAATGTCATTGTGTTATAACTGATTGATATGCGGGTAAAATATTTTTTGTTGTATATTTTTTCAGTTTTTGTTTGAAATAAGGCTTGCATAGGAGGGTCGGTATTACCTTGATATGGGATGATGAAATTAAACAATTGTGCAATTTGTTTCTTCAAATAAAATATCCAAACGTCAAGTTCAATTCAACCAATACTGAGCTTTATTGACTAAATTTTTCCCTAGTCTATGTTTATATTTTACGGTACGATTCGTCTGCGATGACTTTGACCCGAGTCAAACAATTAAGTACCCTTTGCCAATATTGTTCTGCTTTATAAAAACTATAAATAAGTGTAAAAAATTATATTGAAGCATACTTACCTGGCTCAGAGGCAACCATGATCACCAAGGTGGTTCCTCCAGGGCGAGGCCTTTCCATTGCACCAAGGATGGGCTGACCCTTGCGATTAATCCAAATGTGATTAACTCGGGAGTACAATTTTTGGTAGTGGGGGACTGCGTTCGCGCCGTTCCCTGAATGTATACAAAATAAAATAGGAATTGCCATGTAGAGTGTTGACTCATGAAATCGCTAATAGTAGCTGACGTTATCTTAATTGAGTATCAATAGAAGCAACGATTAGTCACACACTTGTTAGATTTTATACTGGAGAAAAACAATTTTTTCCTTCATACATTTTTTATACTAAAATATTTTCCCACCATAGCACCATGGCATCAAATTGAAATTTATATTTTCATTCATTTCTTGTTGTACTGCTGATAACACCGTCACCCGTGGTCTCGTCATCTCCCGTAAGCTTCAGCTACGTCAGGCGTCAGGATACGCTTTATAAATTGAATATCATGTACTACGGAAATAAATTTGAATCATTTCCGCCGTGATCGTCTAGTGGTTAGGACCCTACGTTGTGGGATCTCTGGAATATAATTCCGTAGTAACCCAGGTTCGAATCCTGGTCACGGCACTGGGTATAGTTTTAAACAAATAATTTGACACGCAGTCCGCGAGTGGATGATACCAATATTGGGGGGTTTGGATTTTTGTACATATATAATCGAAGAAAAATGGGTGTAGGAGAAAACCAAATAGTCCTGTAGAGTCCTGGGTAAAATAAACGACGAGCGCGAAGCGCTCGTCAATGGGGCTGAGGCAGTGATATGGAAGTCGGTTATATAGAGAACGCAGAGCGTGAAGCACACGACAGAGGTGACATGGGAAAAATATATTTATTTAGTTGGGAATTTGTTTTTCAATACATCGTTTCAATTTTTCATTGGTGTGTTGCAGAACGGATATTTTTTGCGCATTTACAGAACTTCAAGCATAAAACTAAATATTAAAAGGAAGTTTATTTTTGTCTGAAATGAACTGTCCACTGCTGATGTATTTCGAAATGAAAATGAAAATTTGAAATTTCTTAGGGAATTCTAAATTTAAGTTTTTGAACAAAAATATTAGATCATCATGTCCAAGCAGAATCAACGCAGCCAAGGCATAAATAGGTGTTCACCCAAATCAAAATTTAGCTTTGCGCAGTGGCAATATCATAACCAATGAGGGTCTCCCGAGGTGTGATTATTGCTAGTTGAAAAC
The DNA here is from genome assembly GCA_030770115.1 of Daphnia galeata. Taxonomy (NCBI): domain Eukaryota; kingdom Metazoa; phylum Arthropoda; class Branchiopoda; order Diplostraca; family Daphniidae; genus Daphnia; species Daphnia galeata. Next base: position 8,641,511 of record CM061123.1, read on the forward strand.
TTTAACCAATACCCCGCCACGGTGAAGTGAAATATTCTTTACTGTCGGCAATTTTTGAAAGCTCCATCAGGGGCATACATGTAAAATGAAATCAACACTAAAGTCGGTCAGTCAGTGTTAAGTTCAGTATGTATACGAAACCATATTGTCAAAATGTAAAATTTTTACAAGAAAATTTGTATCGGCATCAAACAGTATATAGGGAACTGCTGTTGTCTGGGGTTAGAGTGTTATACTAATTGCTAGTAGATGTTAAGTACGGGATAGTAAGAAATAAAAATCTATACGGCGACGAAAATTATGTTAGCCTAACAAAAGTCCAATATTGTAAAAATTGCGAAAGATGTTAGCCCAATTGTTCAAAATATCTTAAACCCTCGGGGATGTTGCAAGCCATGGAAAACCATATCACACACCCTGCACTTCAGGAAGATTCAAATTGTCTTACAATAACATTACATCTGTATATTGACGAGTTGATTCGGTAAAGTTTGTTTAAACGAGCTTTATACATCATATCCACTTTGAATAGTATGGGCCATTTGGAAATTAATTGCACATAGATTTTTAAATGTAAACTCCCTAATAGGAAATGAAGCTTTACAAGCGTACTTTCAAATCAATAAAAGCATATAAATGTAATGGTTTCATATCTGGATATACTCTGGTTTCTAATCAACCTTCGGATAAATCTTTCGCCTTTTACTAAAGATTTCCGTGGTTAGGAGCATCGATGAGTCTATATGACTTATTTTTTTGAACGCCCGGTCTTGAGTCCGGGCATCCCAGTATAATTAAATATAAATAACTAATGTTGTCAAAGTTACAAATAATAAATATATAGGTAAATATGAAAAGTATGAATTAAATAATGGCAAGATTTATTAGGTTCCGGGTGTTATACAGTTAGTTGTGAAATATTTGATTCCCGGCTCTTGTTAGCGAAGATCGGAGTGTATTTAGAAAATTGTGTACAAAGAAAACTACGTACTTTGGCAATTAAAAGTCAATCTAAAGGGATATCAATTATCGATAGATATCAATGACATTGCATAAGTTCTCGTCAACGGCCATACCACGTAGAACTCACCCGGTCTCGTCAGCTCCCGGAAGTTAAGCTACGTCGGGTCCCGTTAGTACTTGGATGGGTGACAGCTTGGGAATACGGGATGCTGTTGGCATTTGCTTTTGCTGCAGATCTGAATAGTTTTTTTTTGTTGTTTTTTGTTTTGGTTGTGGTTTGTTTTTCTCTCTTAATTCAAAAAGTAAGATAGCAGTGTGGCTATTTTGTTAAGGCTGTTCAATAAAGCTCACTCACGGGTGCGATCCCACTACCACTCGACACGGGAACTTTTGGCTGCTAGGTTTCCCTCCTGGCCCATTTCGCTCCTCTTTAGCTAACTTGGACCAACCGGATTCCTCCAGCAGATCCATGTTGATGTCAAGCTTAGTACGGACACCTGGTCAACGTGCAGTTTCACGTAGCAGTGCTCCTAAACTCATGCCATCCACACCATCGAGCCTCCCAGAAGCAGGATTATAGGTGCGCGCCAAACACCCAGCTAGTATGATGTGGCTTAGTTTTAGCATAGCCATTATATACCTAATCTTATTGTCAAACATGTGGAATCTGTGATTTATAGAAAATGTGTCACGATTAAAATTTGTTTAACAGCTGTATCACCATCTAAGCTATATTTTTTTAATGAACCAAAACTTCAAGGTAGACATGTACGGGATTTGCGTGTCAACTTAGATTAGTAACTTTGGTTTACTTTGATAATTCAATTGATGTACGGCAAGTTACGCCAAAGCTATTTAATTTTGTTAAAATTATTTATCAGTGTAAAAAGCCATGGTAAATTAAGATCATACTTCACAGGATCATTTCTGTAGTATATCTTGACTTGTTTCCCACCAGAAACTAGTCTTCTTTCTACCCGCGATGACGAGTTAAGACGCCGGTTTCTGGGCGTGAAGCAGGATGTGATTGTATATAATTGTCTCGACAGTATGTACTCACAGCCGTTGAGGACCGTTTCCGTGGTTTTCATGTGAAACTTCGGAAGGAAATCGTCGTGTTCAGAGCGGTCAATGTTACTGAAAGATTATAATTTTAAAGTTAGTGCTTAATCTACGCAATATATGATAGTAGTACTAGCAATTATAGCTTCCCTATTGGGTACCATGCATATTAAATTACCCTCATCATTAGTTTGTACAACTGCTATGCATGGTATAATATAATAATAATAAAAAATATCATGTCGCAAGCTCTTGTTGTTAGCACACACCCATAAAGTTGTTGACCTATACATTGGGCCTTTTTCCGGCCGTATAATAATAATAATGTTTTGTTTGGTTTTCTAAATTAAAACTTGATGAAGCATTCATTCAGAACTTTCGTCGTCAGGTGGCGTGTCAAGGCGATGCTTCAAAAGAAGTGGGAAAATGGGGATTTCGTAATTTTTTATCAGCAACTTCTACCTCCTTTAATACAGAAAGTGCGCAATAAATCGAATAAAAATGTATGAGCTGTATAAGTATCAAGTGGTTGCTGTTGTAAATTTTACAAGCCGAATGTTGTATGGTCCTCCTTGGGTGTTTTGAGCGATTTTGGGTCTTCTTCTCACACAACCTTAAGTATGTGGGGCCTGATGCTTATTTTGAGCAGAATTATTTTAAACATTATCGCTTCTCGGCCTTTTGGCTAAGATCAAAGTGTAGTATCTGTTCTTATCAGTTGGTTTGGGGGTGCTCATTGTTACACCTTTAATGTTAACCACTCCTTCTGATGTGTTTCAGGTTTATACACTGAAGTGATCCGAGTCGTACTTCCCGGAATGAGTGACACCAACAGTGACAGTGACCATGTGGAGGCGGGCAACCTCGGTGGACGATTTACTGAGAATATCGAGGAGGTGTTCTATGTGTCACTTCCTATTCCACCTTTGTCTACCTTTTCTTGCCACATTTGCTCGTCAACCGCCCAGAACCTTAAGACTCACAACAGTCTCAAAAAACATTTCAAACAACACCACAGTTCGGTTATTGTTCGCTTTGAGTGCCGCATCTGCAAGTTCGAGCTACCTGGAGTTAAAAGTTATGCTGCTCACGCTGTGGAATTTCATTGTGCACCTCCTACGGATCTTCCAATAGTGCCGCCAGCCGTTGTAGTTCCTCCACCGAACTGTTCACCTACACCTGATCTTTCTTGTGCTACTCCAGTCGTCGATGGCTTGGATGGATCACCTCCTCCACCACTCCGCTCTGAAGATATTGCTGCCTTCATCTCAGAAGCCCGTCTACGGTCTTCCCCGGAGCGACCGCTCCTTGCTCCATCTCCTTTCCTGGCTGTTCCTCATGCTGAATCTGTCCAGTATAATAATTATTTTCCCCTTCCAGAGACTACATCGTCTTTTCCGCATCCGCCTGGACTTCGTGTTAATTTCGGCCCACGAGAGAGACCACTCCCTGCTGGTCCGGCTGAACATGCTGTTTCTCTACAACATCGGCCATCAGATGGTGACACATTGTGGACTTGGAGTGGTACTACGAACGTGCTCTATGATGGTCCTCATCCAACCGTTCTCAGTGGCAGCTGGGAAAGAGGAGGTGGTGGGCGCTGCTTTCGGCCTCGGTTTAATCAACCTCACGTTACTGACGAAGTTCTCCAAGCACGCCACCTACTTCTCAACAGTGCTTCCTCTCCACGTGCGCCATCTATTACCAGCCCTACACCACCGGATGTGGCGTGTCCGCTCCCTTCACACTCCAGGAGTGCCAATATTCCCACATCACCAACGATTCGCCAACTCAGCCCTCATCCCCCTCCGGACCTCCCGCCATGGAATCTACAGGCTGGCCATTTTGACATTCCACCGTCACGATCCCGCCGGCGATCACCACCTACACCGAGAATCCGAATTACTACTCCCTTGGACACTGTTGGTCCCACTGGACCACCACGGAACTCTGCTACTGGGCAACCAGCTCATCGGCCAGTTCGACGTCCCACAGATACTCCTGTTTCACTACCCGTGGAAGACATCGTTCCTCTAGCTGAACCCCCTCAACCAAAATTGACTGAAACTCAGCGTCAATGGATCGAAAAATTTAATAATCTTTTGCCTAATGACTTTGATGGCCTTTCGGCTCTCTCTCTAGAAATATCAACCGCTGCCGCTGCTAAACAGGTTGCAGCGCCACCTCCTCCATCTCGCAATCCAGCGCGACCGAATCAGGGTGGCAATCGCGCACCTCATCGTCGCCCACGTTACGATCCACAGGATGCCTCCGCTATTCAAAAGCTATATAAGCTGGACCGGAACAAGGCTATGACCCATATCTTGGCTGAACCTTCACCTTATTGTACAGCGGAGCCACTGGATATTGAGGCTCACCTATCGACAATGTTTGCTGGCGATGACCATCCCTGGACTGAGCCGCCATCTTGTGTTCCGAATTTTGACCACCCTACTACTCCGGATGAACACGCCTTCCTCACCGCTCCCGTCACCCCTCTTGAAGTCTCTGATCGCCTAAGCCGGATGAAAAACACTGCTCCCGGACCGGATGGTGCCAGATATTCTGGGCTGCGTCGTGTGGATCCTGGATGCCACACCCTGGCTCTTATCTATTCGCGTTGTCTGGCGTCTGCTACTGTACCTTCTGCCTGGAAAGAATCAACCACAGTCCTCATCTTTAAAGCTGGTGATCGGAACAACTTGGGAAACTGGCGCCCGCTAACACTTGGCAACACCATCGCCAAACTTTACTCTGGAGTACTTGCTGACCGTATATCTCGCTGGGCGGAATCTGGAACACGCATCTCTCCACAACAGAAAGGCTTTACTCGCCATGACGGTTGTCTTGAACACAACTTCCTCCTTCAATCTGCCATTAACCAGGCCCGTCGTACTGGACAAGAGCTCTGTGTCGCTTGGCTTGATCTCGCCAACGCTTTTCCGTCAGTGCCGCATTCTCACATCTTTGGAACTCTTGCTCTACTTGGTCTACCTACAGAGACCATTGCTGTTATTCAAGATCTCTACACTGATACCACAACACGAGGGATGACTTCTAATGGCCTGACATCTCCTATCCGAATATCATCTGGAGTTAAACAGGGTTGCCCCTTGAGCCCTGTGGTATTTGATCTCGCCATGGAACCCATTATCCGATCCATCACGGCGCTCCGACCTCTTTCCTTTAAATTAGGCTTAGTTGATCTCTCTGTTTTGGCCTTTGCAGATGACCTTGCTTTACTAGCGAAAAACGAAGCAGCACTCCAGCGCCAGCTTGATGTGGCTTCTGAAGCAGCTGATTGGTGTGGCCTCAGCTTCAAACCTCCCAAATGTGCCACTCTCCATCTCGTGCGGCGTGAGACTGTCGATTCCGTCTTTACCATTGATGAAAACCCACTCGCTGTGCTCTCAGAAGGTCAGCACTACCGTCACCTCGGGGTCCCGACTGGCTTCCGGAACAGACAGACACCGGAAGAAACTCTATCCAGCATTGGCAACGATCTGGATCTCCTGAACGAGAGTCTACTTGCGCCATGGCAGAAGATTGATGCTGTGGTCACCTTTCTCGTCCCTCGTCTCGACTTTATTCTCCGTGGAGCAGATGTCGCGGTTAAACCACTGAAATCTATAGACAAAAAAATGAAGAAATTTGTGAAAAGTTGGCTCAATCTCCCTCAACGTGCTAGTGCTGAAGTGGTGTTCTTTTCCAGCCCTCTAGGTGGTGCTGGAATCCTTCCATTTTGTGACATGCGTAATGTGTGTGCCCTAACCCACGGCTATCGCCTTCTCACCTGCCCTGACGACGTTGTTCGTGAAACGGCCTGGGACACACTCAAGACTGCTGTTCGACTCAAAATCCGGCGTGAGCCGGCCATGGATGAAATCGCCTCCTACCTTAATGGCTCAACGGAAGACGACATGAGTAACACTAACGCGGATGTCCCCTCTCTTTGGTCCAGAGTACGGATTTGTACCCGAGCCCTCCGCCGTACTGTCAACGTTGTTTGGTGGTGGTGTGCTACTCGTAATGAACTGCAAATTATCGTCCCTCGCCCAGGAAAACAACCTGACCAAGCACGAGCGCACCCTGCGGCCCGTCGCCAGGTGTGTGGCTTGGTGAAAACTGCCCTTCGTGACGCCTACCTCCAACGTCTTCTAAAGAAACCTGACCAAGGAAAAGTGTATTCCGTCACCAGCCTGCGAAGTGAATCAAACCACATGCTTAAAACGGGCCTCTACACTCGATTCGCTGATTGGCGATTCCTCCACCGCGCTCGCTTGGGTACGATGCCTCTCAACGCCACACGCCGCTTTGGAGAAGGCAGTAAAAGATGCCGCCGCTGCAACAGTGTTCTCGAGACCCTGCCTCACGTCATCAGTCACTGCAAGTATGTCAGTAGACCTCGGGCACTCCGCCATCATGACATCGTCCATCGTCTTGCAAGAGGGACGCCGGCCATTGCTGGAACGACCAGTGAAGATCGGAAAATACCTGGAACCAGTAGTCAACTTCGCCCAGATCTAGTGGTCACCAACGTTGAAAGCCGTTCCATTACCATCGTTGATGTTGCTGTCGTCTTTGAAAACAAGTATGAAGCCTTTCAACTTGCCAGAGCTGGCAAAATACAGAAGTATGAGCAGTTGGCCGACGAACTCCGCTGCCAAGGCTGGAATGTGTACCTCAATGCCTTCATCACTGGCGCCCTAGGCGCGTGGGACCCTGACAATGAAACCGTCATCCGTCAACTCCGAATCAGCAAAAGTTATTCCAAAGTGATGAAAAAACTCATTATCAGTGACACAATTCGTTGGTCGAGAGATATCTATGTTGAGTTCATCAGTGGCAAGCGTCAATACCGGGAACCTATTGCAACCAATCAACCCCTGGTGTCTCCGCAACCTGCACCGGCTCAAGATATCCTCCCGCAAAATATGGATGCGAATATTGCTTAAATTATTTCTTTTTATTGATCACTCTATTGCTATATAACATTCACATGCCTCTCTCTCTCCTGCCTTCCATGTTCCCTACCTTTGCCTACCTGTGTCTCCTTACCTCCATATTTCCCCGACGGGTTCACAACTCCTCTCTTACTTTTCTTATTTTAGACATTCACTGTGTCTCTCTCTATTGTTGTTGACTGGAGTGATGATGTTCTTCTTCCCCAGGTGCTCAGTCGCTTGGTGAGTCTTCCTCTTTGGCGAAGCCAACTATGTACTAGATAAAAAATTAATTGTCAATAAACAATTTAATCTGTTCTTATCAGCTTAATATCTGATACGGGTTCAAATGGACCCCAGAATATTAAACTGATTTTTGGCAAATGGTGGGAATACAGTGCTTGCACTGCTCCCGCCACGGGTTGACCCGGTATTGCAGTACCTCCGGGATCGGCTCACCCTCTATGAGGGTCACATGAACATAAATATTTAACGTGAAAGAGTAGGTAAATGGTTATCGAAATTGTCCCGGCGTTTAAACCCACTCCTCGCCTGATTATAAAGCCTTCCCATCTTTTACAAAAAATCTCATGGCGCGTCCCAAATAAACGTATAATCCCATTTATAATAAGCAGTAGCTATCTATAATTCGTAGTCTATTTATTTTAACATTACAAATGTCATTGTGTTATAACTGATTGATATGCGGGTAAAATATTTTTTGTTGTATATTTTTTCAGTTTTTGTTTGAAATAAGGCTTGCATAGGAGGGTCGGTATTACCTTGATATGGGATGATGAAATTAAACAATTGTGCAATTTGTTTCTTCAAATAAAATATCCAAACGTCAAGTTCAATTCAACCAATACTGAGCTTTATTGACTAAATTTTTCCCTAGTCTATGTTTATATTTTACGGTACGATTCGTCTGCGATGACTTTGACCCGAGTCAAACAATTAAGTACCCTTTGCCAATATTGTTCTGCTTTATAAAAACTATAAATAAGTGTAAAAAATTATATTGAAGCATACTTACCTGGCTCAGAGGCAACCATGATCACCAAGGTGGTTCCTCCAGGGCGAGGCCTTTCCATTGCACCAAGGATGGGCTGACCCTTGCGATTAATCCAAATGTGATTAACTCGGGAGTACAATTTTTGGTAGTGGGGGACTGCGTTCGCGCCGTTCCCTGAATGTATACAAAATAAAATAGGAATTGCCATGTAGAGTGTTGACTCATGAAATCGCTAATAGTAGCTGACGTTATCTTAATTGAGTATCAATAGAAGCAACGATTAGTCACACACTTGTTAGATTTTATACTGGAGAAAAACAATTTTTTCCTTCATACATTTTTTATACTAAAATATTTTCCCACCATAGCACCATGGCATCAAATTGAAATTTATATTTTCATTCATTTCTTGTTGTACTGCTGATAACACCGTCACCCGTGGTCTCGTCATCTCCCGTAAGCTTCAGCTACGTCAGGCGTCAGGATACGCTTTATAAATTGAATATCATGTACTACGGAAATAAATTTGAATCATTTCCGCCGTGATCGTCTAGTGGTTAGGACCCTACGTTGTGGGATCTCTGGAATATAATTCCGTAGTAACCCAGGTTCGAATCCTGGTCACGGCACTGGGTATAGTTTTAAACAAACAATTTGACACGCAGTCCGCGAGTGGATGATACCAATATTGGGGGGTTTGGATTTTTGTACATATATAATCGAAGAAAAATGGGTGTAGGAGAAAACCAAATAGTCCTGTAGAGTCCTGGGTAAAATAAACGACGAGCGCGAAGCGCTCGTCAATGGGGCTGAGGCAGTGATATGGAAGTCGGTTATATAGAGAACGCAGAGCGTGAAGCACACGACAGAGGTGACATGGGAAAAATATATTTATTTAGTTGGGAATTTGTTTTTCAATACATCGTTTCAATTTTTCATTGGTGTGTTGCAGAACGGATATTTTTGGCGCATTTACAGAACTTCAAGCATAAAACTAAATATTAAAAGGAAGTTTATTTTTGTCTGAAATGAACTGTCCACTGCTGATGTATTTCGAAATGAAAATGAAAATTTGAAATTTCTTAGGGAATTCTAAATTTAAGTTTTTGAACAAAAATATTAGATCATCATGTCCAAGCAGAATCAACGCAGCCAAGGCATAAATAGGTGTTCACCCAAATCAAAATTTAGCTTTGCGCAGTGGCAATATCATAACCAATGAGGGTCTCCCGAGGTGTGATTATTGCTAGTTGAAAACTTTAACCAATACCCCGCCACGGTGAAGTGAAATATTCTTTACTGTCGGCAATTTTTGAAAGCTCCATCAGGGGCATACATGTAAAATGAAATCAACACTAAAGTCGGTCAGTCAGTGTTAAGTTCAGTATGTATACGAAACCATATTGTCAAAATGTAAAATTTTTATAAGAAAATTTGTATCGGCATCAAACAGTATATAGGGAACTGCTGTTGTCTGGGGTTAGAGTGTTATACTAATTGCTAGTAGATGTTAAGTACGGGATAGTAAGAAATAAAAATCTATACGGCGACGAAAATTATGTTAGCCTAACAAAAGTCCAATATTGTAAAAATTGCGAAAGATGTTAGCCCAATTGTTCAAAATATCTTAAACCCTCGGGGATGTTGCAAGCCATGGAAAACCATATCACACACCCTGCACTTCAGGAAGATTCAAATTGTCTTACAATAACATTACATCTGTATATTGACGAGTTGATTCGGTAAAGTTTGTTTAAACGAGCTTTATACATCATATCCACTTTGAATAGTATGGGCCATTTGGAAATTAATTGCACATAGATTTTTAAATGTAAACTCCCTAATAGGAAATGAAGCTTTACAAGCGTACTTTCAAATCAATAAAAGCATATAAATGTAATGGTTTCATATCTGGATATACTCTGGTTTCTAATCAACCTTCGGATAAATCTTTCGCCTTTTACTAAAGATTTCCGTGGTTAGGAGCATCGATGAGTCTATATGACTTATTTTTTTGAACGCCCGGTCTTGAGTCCGGGCATCCCAGTATAATTAAATATAAATAACTAATGTTGTCAAAGTTACAAATAATAAATATATAGGTAAATATGAAAAGTATGAATTAAATAATGGCAAGATTTATTAGGTTCCGGGTGTTATACAGTTAGTTGTGAAATATTTGATTCCCGGCTCTTGTTAGCGAAGATCGGAGTGTATTTAGAAAATTGTGTACAAAGAAAACTACGTACTTTGGCAATTAAAAGTCAATCTAAAGGGATATCAATTATCGATAGATATCAATGACATTGCATAAGTTCTCGTCAACGGCCATACCACGTAGAACTCACCCGGTCTCGTCAGCTCCCGAAAGTTAAGCTACGTCGGGTCCCGTTAGTACTTGGATGGGTGACCGCTTGGGAATACGGGATGCTGTTGGCATTTGCTTTTGCTGCAGATCTGAATAGTTTTTTTTTGTTGTTTTTTGTTTTGGTTGTGGTTTGTTTTTCTCTCTTAATTCAAAAAGTAAGATAGCAGTGTGGCTATTTTGTTAAGGCTGTTCAATGAAGCTCACTCACGGGTGCGATCCCACTACCACTCGACACGGGAACTTTTGGCTGCTAGGTTTCCCTCCTGGCCCATTTCGCTCCTCTTTAGCTAACTTGGACCAACCGGATTCCTCCAGCAGATCCATGTTGATGTCAAGCTTAGTACGGACACCTGGTCAACGTGCAGTTTCACGTAGCAGTGCTCCTAAACTCATGCCATCCACACCATCGAGCCTCCCAGAAGCAGGATTATAGGTGCGCGCCAAACACCCAGCTAGTATGATGTGGCTTAGTTTTAGCATAGCCATTATATACCTAATCTTATTGTCAAACATGTGGAATCTGTGATTTATAGAAAATGTGTCACGATTAAAATTTGTTTAACAGCTGTATCACCATCTAAGCTATATTTTTTTAATGAACCAAAACTTCAAGGTAGACATGTACGGAATTTGCGTGTCAACTTAGATTAGTAACTTTGGTTTACTTTGATAATTCAATTGATGTACGGCAAGTTACGCCAAAGCTATTTAATTTTGTTAAAATTATTTATTAGTGTAAAAAGCCATGGTAAATTAAGATCATACTTCACAGGATCATTTCTGTAGTATATCTTGACTTGTTTCCCACCAGAAACTAGTCTTCTTTCTACCCGCGATGACGAGTTAAGACGCCGGTTTCTGGGCGCGAAGCAGGATGTGATTGTATATAATTGTCTCGACAGTATGTACTCACAGCCGTTGAGGACCGTTTCCGTGGTTTTCATGTGAAACTTCGGAAGGAAATCGTCGTGTTCAGAGCGGTCAATGTTACTGAAAGATTATAATTTTAAAGTTAGTGCTTAATCTACGCAATACATGATAGTAGTACTAGCAATTATAGCTTCCCTATTGGGTACCATGCATATTAAATTACCCTCATCATTAGTTTGTACAACTGCTATGCATGGTATAATATAATAATAATAAAAAATATCATGTCGCAAGCTCTTGTTGTTAGCACACACCCATAAAGTTGTTGACCTATACATTGGGCCTTTTTCCGGCCGTATAATAATAATAATGTTTTGTTTGGTTTTCTAAATTAAAACTTGATGAAGCATTCATTCAGAACTTTCGTCGTCAGGTGGCGTGTCAAGGCGATGCTTCAAAAGAAGTGGGAAAATAGGGATTTCGTAATTTTTTATCAGCAACTTCTACCTCCTTTAATACAGAAAGTGCGCAATAAATCGAATAAAAATGTATGAGCTGTATAAGTATCAAGTGGTTGCTGTTGTAAATTTTACAAGCCGAATGTTGTATGGTCCTCCTTGGGTGTTTTGAGCGATTTTGGGTCTTCTTCTCACACAACCTTAAGTATGTGGGGCCTGATGCTTATTTTGAGCAGAATTATTTTAAACATTATCGCTTCTCGGCCTTTTGGCTAAGATCAAAGTGTAGTATCTGTTCTTATCAGCTTAATATCTGATACGGGTTCAAATGGACCCGAGAATATTAAACTGATTTTTGGCAAATGGTGGGAATACAGTGCTTGCACTGCTCCCGCCACGGGTTGACCCGGTATTGCAGTACCTCCGGGATCGGCTCACCCTCTATGAGGGTCACATGAACATAAATATTTAACGTGAAAGAGTAGGTAAATGGTTATCGAAATTGTCCCGGCGTTTAAACCCACTCCTCGCCTGATTATAAAGCCTTCCCATCTTTTACAAAAAATCTCATGGCGCGTCCCAAATAAACGTATAATCCCATTTATAATAAGCAGTAGCTATCTATAATTCGTAGTCTATTTATTTTAACATTACAAATGTCATTGTGTTATAACTGATTGATATGCGGGTAAAATATTTTTTGTTGTATATTTTTTCAGTTTTTGTTTGAAATAAGGCTTGCATAGGAGGGTCGGTATTACCTTGATATGGGATGATGAAATTAAACAATTGTGCAATTTGTTTCTTCAAATAAAATATCCAAACGTCAAGTTCAATTCAACCAATACTGAGCTTTATTGACTAAATTTTTCCCTAGTCTATGTTTATATTTTACGGTACGATTCGTCTGCGATGACTTTGACCCGAGTCAAACAATTAAGTACCCTTTGCCAATATTGTTCTGCTTTATAAAAACTATAAATAAGTGTAAAAAATTATATTGAAGCATACTTACCTGGCTCAGAGGCAACCATGATCACCAAGGTGGTTCCTCCAGGGCGAGGCCTTTCCATTGCACCAAGGATGGGCTGACCCTTGCGATTAATCCAAATGTGATTAACTCGGGAGTACAATTTTTGGTAGTGGGGGACTGCGTTCGCGCCGTTCCCTGAATGTATACAAAATAAAATAGGAATTGCCATGTAGAGTGTTGACTCATGAAATCGCTAATAGTAGCTGACGTTATCTTAATTGAGTATCAATAGAAGCAACGATTAGTCACACACTTGTTAGATTTTATACTGGAGAAAAACAATTTTTTCCTTCATACATTTTTTATACTAAAATATTTTCCCACCATAGCACCATGGCATCAAATTGAAATTTATATTTTCATTCATTTCTTGTTGTACTGCTGATAACACCGTCACCCGTGGTCTCGTCATCTCCCGTAAGCTTCAGCTACGTCAGGCGTCAGGATACGCTTTATAAATTGAATATCATGTACTACGGAAATAAATTTGAATCATTTCCGCCGTGATCGTCTAGTGGTTAGGACCCTACGTTGTGGGATCTCTGGAATATAATTCCGTAGTAACCCAGGTTCGAATCTTGGTCACGGCACTGGGTATAGTTTTAAACAAACAATTTGACACGCAGTCCGCGAGTGGATGATACCAATATTGCGAGGGGTTCGCAACTCAAAAGAATCTCGTACACTTGCCCGAGAATCGATTCTGGAATCCCAAATCAGAATCAAGAATCATTGAAAATGACGCCAGAATCCAAAAATGATTCAAGAATCAGAATCTTTCAAGTCAAAATAAGTATTTTCCAAATGTCAATAATACAGATTAAGTTCATGAAATTTTCTCTTCATTATTTAATGAACTTTTTAAAAGTTAGAAAAAAAAGTTAAATAGACGCCAGAATCTTTAAAATTGACGCCAGAATCTTTGATATTGACGCCAGAATCTTCAAAATTGACGCCAGAATCAGAATTTGATTCTGGCGTCTCGTACACCTGGCGGTTGAGTTGCGAACCCCTCGCAATATTGGGGGGTTTGGATTTTTGTACATATATAATCGAAGAAAAATGGGTGTAGGAGAAAACCAAATAGTCCTGTAGAGTCCTGGGTAAAATAAACGACGAGCGCGAAGCGCTCGTCAATGGGGCTGAGGCAGTGATATGGAAGTCGGTTATATAGAGAACGCAGAGCGTGAAGCACACGACAGAGGTGACATGGGAAAAATATATTTATTTAGTTGGGAATTTGTTTTTCAATACATCGTTTCAATTTTTCATTGGTGTGTTGCAGAACGGATATTTTTTGCGCATTTACAGAACTTCAAGCATAAAACTAAATATTAAAAGGAAGTTTATTTTTGTCTGAAATGAACTGTCCACTGCTGATGTATTTCGAAATGAAAATGAAAATTTGAAATTTCTTAGGGAATTCTAAATTTAAGTTTTTGAACAAAAATATTAGATCATCATGTCCAAGCAGAATCAACGCAGCCAAGGCATAAATAGGTGTTCACCCAAATCAAAATTTAGCTTTGCGCAGTGGCAATATCATAACCAATGAGGGTCTCCCGAGGTGTGATTATTGCGAGGGGTTCGCAACTCAAAAGAATCTCGTACACTTGCCCGAGAATCGATTCTGGAATCCCAAATCAGAATCAAGAATCATTGAAAATGACGCCAGAATCCAAAAATGATTCAAGAAAACTGTTTACCGAAATCGTCTTTAACTACTTAAACGAAAAAGACGAAGAAAAAGATAGACGCCAGAATCTTTAAAATTGACGCCAGAATCTTTGATATTGACGCCAGAATCTTCAAAATTGACGCCAGAATCAGAATCAAATTCTGGCGTCTCGTACACCTGGCGGCCGAGTTGCGAACCCCTCGGATTATTGCTAGTTGAAAACTTTAACCAATACCCCGCCACGGTGAAGTGAAATATTCTTTACTGTCGGCAATTTTTGAAAGCTCCATCAGGGGCATACATGTAAAATGAAATCAACACTAAAGTCGGTCAGTCAGTGTTAAGTTCAGTATGTATACGAAACCATATTGTCAAAATGTAAAATTTTTACAAGAAAATTTGTATCGGCATCAAACAGTATATAGGGAACTGCTGTTGTCTGGGGTTAGAGTGTTATACTAATTGCTAGTAGATGTAAAGTACGGGATAGTAAGAAATAAAAATCTATACGGCGACGAAAATTATGTTAGCCTAACAAAAGTCCAATATTGTAAAAATTGCGAAAGATGTTAGCCCAATTGTTCAAAATATCTTAAACCCTCGGGGATGTTGCAAGCCATGGAAAACCATATCACACACCCTGCACTTCAGGAAGATTCAAATTGTCTTACAATAACATTACATCTGTATATTGACGAGTTGATTCGGTAAAGTTTGTTTAAACGAGCTTTATACATCATATCCACTTTGAATAGTATGGGCCATTTGGAAATTAATTGCACATAGATTTTTAAATGTAAACTCCCTAATAGGAAATGAAGCTTTACAAGCGTACTTTCAAATCAATAAAAGCATATAAATGTAATGGTTTCATATCTGGATATACTCTGGTTTCTAATCAACCTTCGGATAAATCTTTCGCCTTTTACTAAAGATTTCCGTGGTTAGGAGCATCGATGAGTCTATATGACTTATTTTTTTGAACGCCCGGTCTTGAGTCCGGGCATCCCAGTATAATTAAATATAAATAACTAATGTTGTCAAAGTTACAAATAATAAATATATAGGTAAATATGAAAAGTATGAATTAAATAATGGCAAGATTTATTAGGTTCCGGGTGTTATACAGTTAGTTGTGAAATATTTGATTCCCGGCTCTTGTTAGCGAAGATCGGAGTGTATTTAGAAAATTGTGTACAAAGAAAACTACGTACTTTGGCAATTAAAAGTCAATCTAAAGGGATATCAATTATCGATAGATATCAATGACATTGCATAAGTTCTCGTCAACGGCCATACCACGTAGAACTCACCCGGTCTCGTCAGCTCCCGAAAGTTAAGCTACGTCGGGTCCCGTTAGTACTTGGATGGGTGACCGCTTGGGAATACGGGATGCTGTTGGCATTTGCTTTTGCTGCAGATCTGAATAGTTTTTTTTTGTTGTTTTTTGTTTTGGTTGTGGTTTGTTTTTCTCTCTTAATTCAAAAAGTAAGATAGCAGTGTGGCTATTTTGTTAAGGCTGTTCAATGAAGCTCACTCACGGGTGCGATCCCACTACCACTCGACACGGGAACTTTTGGCTGCTAGGTTTCCCTCCTGGCCCATTTCGCTCCTCTTTAGCTAACTTGGACCAACCGGATTCCTCCAGCAGATCCATGTTGATGTCAAGCTTAGTACGGACACCTGGTCAACGTGCAGTTTCACGTAGCAGTGCTCCTAAACTCATGCCATCCACACCATCGAGCCTCCCAGAAGCAGGATTATAGGTGCGCGCCAAACACCCAGCTAGTATGATGTGGCTTAGTTTTAGCATAGCCATTATATACCTAATCTTATTGTCAAACATGTGGAATCTGTGATTTATAGAAAATGTGTCACGATTAAAATTTGTTTAACAGCTGTATCACCATCTAAGCTATATTTTTTTAATGAACCAAAACTTCAAGGTAGACATGTACGGAATTTGCGTGTCAACTTAGATTAGTAACTTTGGTTTACTTTGATAATTCAATTGATGTACGGCAAGTTACGCCAAAGCTATTTAATTTTGTTAAAATTATTTATTAGTGTAAAAAGCCATGGTAAATTAAGATCATACTTCACAGGATCATTTCTGTAGTATATCTTGACTTGTTTCCCACCAGAAACTAGTCTTCTTTCTACCCGCGATGACGAGTTAAGACGCCGGTTTCTGGGCGTGAAGCAGGATGTGATTGTATATAATTGTCTCGACAGTATGTACTCACAGCCGTTGAGGACCGTTTCCGTGGTTTTCATGTGAAACTTCGGAAGGAAATCGTCGTGTTCAGAGCGGTCAATGTTACTGAAAGATTATAATTTTAAAGTTAGTGCTTAATCTACGCAATATATGATAGTAGTACTAGCAATTATAGCTTCCCTATTGGGTACCATGCATATTAAATTACCCTCATCATTAGTTTGTACAACTGCTATGCATGGTATAATATAATAATAATAAAAAATATCATGTCGCAAGCTCTTGTTGTTAGCACACACCCATAAAGTTGTTGACCTATACATTGGGCCTTTTTCCGGCCGTATAATAATAATAATGTTTTGTTTGGTTTTCTAAATTAAAACTTGATGAAGCATTCATTCAGAACTTTCGTCGTCAGGTGGCGTGTCAAGGCGATGCTTCAAAAGAAGTGGGAAAATGGGGATTTCGTAATTTTTTATCAGCAACTTCTACCTCCTTTAATACAGAAAGTGCGCAATAAATCGAATAAAAATGTATGAGCTGTATAAGTATCAAGTGGTTGCTGTTGTAAATTTTACAAGCCGAATGTTGTATGGTCCTCCTTGGGTGTTTTGAGCGATTTTGGGTCTTCTTCTCACACAACCTTAAGTATGTGGGGCCTGATGCTTATTTTGAGCAGAATTATTTTAAACATTATCGCTTCTCGGCCTTTTGGCTAAGATCAAAGTGTAGTATCGCTTCTCGGCATAATATCTGATACGCTTCAGTTGGTTTGGGGGTGCTCATTGTTACACCTTTAATGTTAACCATTCCCTCTGATGTTCAGGTTTACGCACTGACGGTCACCTCGATTTTTGTCTCAAGTCGCTTCTGGGCCTTTCTTGGCTATAAGCTTGTAGCGCGTTCTTTGGTCTCAAGTCGCTTCCGGGCTATTATTGGCCAAGCTTGTAGCGCGGTTTTTGGATGCAAGTTCGGCAGCGGATAGCTTGAAACATATTTGAGCAGTTCAAGCCACTTGCCTTGCTAACGTTTCCTCTTTTCTCAATTCTTGACAGCTGGATAATCGCTTAGCCCGGCAGCTGGCGAGAAGGTGTTTTTGCTGTAAACTACGCGGCGTTTCTACTGACGTCGGTCTTCCGGTATCCAATCCGGCCAGCAATTCCCATCTCGTGTTTCATATTCCCTACACGCGCGTCACGGTTAGGCCCACACGTTAGCATAGTCGTCTAGTTGCTGGAAGATGAATCTCTCCCTCTCGCTTAACTTCAATTAGAAAACTGCCGCAAACGTAAAGGAAAACTTCACAACACACCTTTTTGTATTAATCAGATCGTAAACTCACTTCCTCTTGGGTCCCAAATCAGTCAATAGTAAAATAAATGCATCCTTTCTTTTCACCTGCGCTCTTATTCCTCTAAATTGTCAACCCCACTCACTATGACAGAAAAGGTGGAATTCTGGGAGTTTGCGTTTGGTGATGGAATTTTACACATCCCATGGCCTGTACCAGACACAATTAAATGCTCGCTCTGCAAGATCGGTAGATACTCGTCGAGATCACGAATTCAAGACGCAGTAAAACATGTCAAAACAAAACATGGCTTGGTGGTGGCTCCTAATTACACGTGTGGCACATGTGACCATCATACTGATGACATTGTGGTAGCCAGAAGGCACGAAAAAGGGTGTGTCACCCGGGGGGATAGTATCACCGTGGACAATACCACACTGGCTGATAATGAGGTCACTCTCATGTATCCAGGTGGTCCCAGCAGATGCCCCCTGTGTAAATGGTACACATGTGGCATCGGAACAGTCGCCTTCCAGTCTATTGAACATCATATGTTCCGAGTTCATGGACTCAACATTTTACGAAGGTGGCAGTGCAGGAAGTGCGAGGCTCGTGGAGATGGTTACTTTATCAAAGAGCACTACAAAACCCATCTTGCAGAAGTGGCAAACCAATCGCAATCTCCATCTATTCCACTTCTTCCGATTCCTCCAAACACTTCTAACAGAGAGCTATTCAGAATCATCAACCTTGAATTGTCCACCACTTCTTGTCACACTCCCATAGCTGCTTCACAAAGAAATAACCAAAACAACACACAAACAGAAGGCCGTTCAACAGTTGCTCCTTCGCCATACGCAGCCTCCGCAACCTCATCTCACTCCTTCAATGTCCCAAATAACCCGCACTCGAGTCCTCCTATATCCCACAGACAAAGAGATCATAATGATTCTCCAATTTCATCTCCTAACACTTCAGAATCCTCTTCCCATTTCCCGTCTTCACCGGATTCTTCTGATAGTAACAACTCCACGTACGAATCTCCAGCTTCATCTCCCAGCCAACTTTTTGACTCGGTTACCTCCCGTGATGCGATGTGTCCAAGAACAGAGTTTAGGGAGTTGTGGGGCTCAAGGATTGCGGCCTGCAACACGGTAGATGGTCTCGATTCCATTCTCACCAAATGCAGCGCTGAGTGGCTCAAGCTCTCAGCAACACCGGAAGACTCGGCGTCCTCACAGAGAAACCCGGCCCTCCCATCAAAACCGTCATCCACCTCACGCAAACGAAACCAAAGCCGTCAACAACAAAGGATTAGAAACTCGAAGAAAGCAGAGAATTACCAAAAGAGCAAAATTCAACGTCTTTTCTCTTTATATCCCCGCAGGGCAGTCAGGAAAATCTTAGGGGAAAACTCCGCTGGATATTCTGGAACCAGGGAAGCAGCTGCTGCCTTCTTGGAAACAACATATTGTCAACAATCTCCTTCCCAAGAGCAAGTAGACTCTGCCCGAGCACACTTCGACCACTGTGATTGGAACGAGACAAATGAAGACGACATCCGAGTGCTCTCAGCAGCCCCAAGTCCCAATGAAATCAAGCTGAAACTTGGCAGAGCTGCTAACACTGCTCCGGGCAGGGACGGCCTAGAATACCGCCATCTCCGATCTCTTGATAATGATGGCGAGCTTTTAGCCACCATTTACCGGGCGGTTTGGTCTCTTGGCATACCAGCCTGCTGGAAAACATCCCGAACGGTCCCAATTTTCAAGAAGGGCGACACGTCTGACTATGGAAACTTCCGGCCAATATCCCTGCTGCCAACAATGTACAAAATATTCTCGGGCATAATATCGTCCAGAATCATGGCCATCTCTACGAGACTAGGATGGATATCTCCGGAACAGAAGGGTTTCCTACCAGGCGTCCGAGGCATCCAAGAGCACACCCACATACTCCACACTGTTATCGAGCAGGCGAAACAGTCAAAACGGGAGTTAGTGGTTGCCTGGTTGGACCTTACCAACGCATTCGGCTCAATACCTCATCCCATACTCAATTGTCTTTTTCAGAGCCTCCCTATCCCAGACGAGCTGCGACGCATTCTGAGCGACATCTACTCGGACAACATAATGGACTTCGCTGTTGGACAAGACTCAGTAAAGATCAAACCCACAGCCGGCGTTCGCCAAGGAGACCCATTGAGTAGCGTCGTCTTCAATCTTGCGGCCGAGCCAATCATTAGGACAGCGAAATCCAACAACACCGGATTCCTAGTCTACCAATCAAGGGTATCCACAACGGCTTACGCAGATGACGTTGCTGTCGTTGGATCTGCAGTCTCCGAAGTCCAGAGAACTATCAACGCCATGGGGAACACGGCTGCCTCACTTGGCTTGAAATTTAATCCTGGGAAATGCACTTCTCTAACACGGATGACGGAAGAGGCGGACATATGGACCCTGGCAAGAGCACTGCAACTCTTAGACAGCAAAGACCAGAGCGTGAGCGACGTCGCAATGGCCCAACTAGTAGAAACCATAAAGCTGGGTTATGGTAGAAACGAAGTACCATTCCCACTCCCAATAAACGAGTACTTGGCAGGCTCGATGGAAATGGGCCTTGGCGCAATTCGACACGGAGGAGCCTCGATGAACCTCTGGACGCGTGCAAGAAAGGCCTCGATATGCTTGAAGAGGAGCAGGATCGATGTATCCGGCGAAGAATACAGCAAGGTTATCGCCGACGACATCTCCTCCGTCTCCATCAAAGCAGTTAGAGGACTTCGGACCGCAGTGAGACAGAGGTGGACCAGTAGACTATTGTCGGCCGCGCAAGGAAGGGTAGCGACCGGACTTGCGCTCGACATGGCCAAGGAAAATGCCACTTTACTGTCATGCCGTACACCACTGACCTTCCAAGAATGGCACTTTCTTCACAAAGCCAGACTAGGAATCCTTCCAGTCCGTGGCGGCCCAGGATCTATGTCTACAGTGAAAACATGTCGCCTGGGTTGCTCAAAAACGGAAACAACTGACCATGTAGTTAGTGGCTGCCAGGTGAACTCAGCACTTTCCATTAAACGACACAACACCATCTTAACATTCATCGCGGAAGAAACAGAAAAACTCGGCCACTCCATCGCCATCAACCAAGCAGTGGAAAACTCTGCACTTAGACCAGACCTGGTGGTCACATCCACCAACCCACCCACCATCATCGACGTGACAGTTCCAATTAGCAGCGCAGACGGGCTCGAGAGAGCAAAGGCAAGTAAAATTGAGAAATACAAGCATCTGGGCTTGATACTCCCTCTTGTTGTTGGTTCTTTAGGGTCATGGCTCCCAAGCAATGACGAGATAGCTCATGCTCTGGGCTTCTCAAGGAGAAAGTGGCATAGCATGAAGAAAAAGATGACTCTACTGGCCATCCAAGGATCAACCCAAATCATAGCAAAGCACTTGGCATACCAGACCGAAGACAGCGATCCCCTGTACGAAGAAGAGGAACCTCGAGAAGACTCACGAGCTCCCTCCTCCTCCCATAACTAAGGGTTTTTTAACGTAGCGTTGACACGTCGTCTCGCGAACTTTTTCCCTTCTAACGAAATCAATTCTGAAATTTTATACATGTTTATTCCCAGTCCCTTGGAAAATACAATGCATTAAATCTGTTCTTATCAGCTTAATATCTGATACGGGTTCAAATGGACCCCAGAATATTAAACTGATTTTTGGCAAATGGTGGGAATACAGTGCTTGCACTGCTCCCGCCACGGGTTGACCCGGTATTGCAGTACCTCCGGGATCGGCTCACCCTCTATGAGGGTCACATGAACATAAATATTTAACGTGAAAGAGTAGGTAAATGGTTATCGAAATTGTCCCGGCGTTTAAACCCACTCCTCGCCTGATTATAAAGCCTTCCCATCTTTTACAAAAAATCTCATGGCGCGTCCCAAATAAACGTATAATCCCATTTATAATAAGCAGTAGCTATCTATAATTCGTAGTCTATTTATTTTAACATTACAAATGTCATTGTGTTATAACTGATTGATATGCGGGTAAAATATTTTTTGTTGTATATTTTTTCAGTTTTTGTTTGAAATAAGGCTTGCATAGGAGGGTCGGTATTACCTTGATATGGGATGATGAAATTAAACAATTGTGCAATTTGTTTCTTCAAATAAAATATCCAAACGTCAAGTTCAATTCAACCAATACTGAGCTTTATTGACTAAATTTTTCCCTAGTCTATGTTTATATTTTACGGTACGATTCGTCTGCGATGACTTTGACCCGAGTCAAACAATTAAGTACCCTTTGCCAATATTGTTCTGCTTTATAAAAACTATAAATAAGTGTAAAAAATTATATTGAAGCATACTTACCTGGCTCAGAGGCAACCATGATCACCAAGGTGGTTCCTCCAGGGCGAGGCCTTTCCATTGCACCAAGGATGGGCTGACCCTTGCGATTAATCCAAATGTGATTAACTCGGGAGTACAATTTTTGGTAGTGGGGGACTGCGTTCGCGCCGTTCCCTGAATGTATACAAAATAAAATAGGAATTGCCATGTAGAGTGTTGACTCATGAAATCGCTAATAGTAGCTGACGTTATCTTAATTGAGTATCAATAGAAGCAACGATTAGTCACACACTTGTTAGATTTTATACTGGAGAAAAACAATGTTTTCCTTCATACATTTTTTATACTAAAATATTTTCCCACCATAGCACCATGGCATCAAATTGAAATTTATATTTTCATTCATTTCTTGTTGTACTGCTTATAACACCGTCACCCGTGGTCTCGTCATCTCCCGTAAGCTTCAGCTACGTCAGGCGTCAGGATACGCTTTATAAATTGAATATCATGTACTATACGGAAATAAATTTGAATCATTTCCGCCGTGATCGTCTAGTGGTTAGGACCCTACGTTGTGGGATCTCTGGAATATAATTCCGTAGTAACCCAGGTTCGAATCCTGGTCACGGCACTGGGTATAGTTTTAAACAAACAATTTGACACGCAGTCCGCGAGTGGATGATACCAATATTGGGGGGTTTGGATTTTTGTACATATATAATCGAAGAAAAATGGGTGTAGGAGAAAACCAAATAGTCCTGTAGAGTCCTGGGTAAAATAAACGACGAGCGCGAAGCGCTCGTCAATGGGGCTGAGGCAGTGATATGGAAGTCGGTTATATAGAGAACGCAGAGCGTGAAGCACACGACAGAGGTGACATGGGAAAAATATATTTATTTAGTTGGGAATTTGTTTTTCAATACATCGTTTCAATTTTTCATTGGTGTGTTGCAGAACGGATATTTTTTGCGCATTTACAGAACTTCAAGCATAAAACTAAATATTAAAAGGAAGTTTATTTTTGTCTGAAATGAACTGTCCACTGCTGATGTATTTCGAAATGAAAATGAAAATTTGATGTCCAAGCAGAATCAACGCAGCCAAGGCATAAATAGGTGTTCACCCAAATCGTCAACGGCCATACCACGTAAAACTCACCCGGTCTCGTCAGCTCCCGGAAGTTAAGCTACGTCGGGTCCCGTTAGTACTTGGATGGGTGACCGCTTGGGAATACGGGATGCTGCAGATCTGAATAGTTTTTTTTTGTTGTTTTTTGTTTTGGTTGTGGTTTGTTTTTCTCTCTTAATTCAAAAAGTAAGATAGCAGTGTGGCTATTTTGTTAAGGCTGTTCAATGAAGCTCACTCACGGGTGCGATCCCACTACCACTCGACACGGGAACTTTTGGCTGCTAGGTTTCCCTCCTGGCCCATTTCGCTCCTCTTTAGCTAACTTGGACCAACCGGATTCCTCCAGCAGATCCATGTTGATGTCAAGCTTAGTACGGACACCTGGTCAACGTGCAGTTTCACGTAGCAGTGCTCCTAAACTCATGCCATCCACACCATCGAGCCTCCCAGAAGCAGGATTATAGGTGCGCGCCAAACACCCAGCTAGTATGATGTGGCTTAGTTTTAGCATAGCCATTATATACCTAATCTTATTGTCAAACATGCGGAATCTGTGATTTATAGAAAATGTGTCACGATTAAAATTTGTTTAACAGCTGTATCACCATCTAAGCTATATTTTTTTAATGAACCAAAACTTCAAGGTAGACATGTACGGAATTTGCGTGTCAACTTAGATTAGTAACTTTGGTTTACTTTGATAATTCAATTGATGTACGGCAAGTTACGCCAAAGCTATTTAATTTTGTTAAAATTATTTATTAGTGTAAAAAGCCATGGTAAATTAAGATCATACTTCACAGGATCATTTCTGTAGTATATCCTGACTTGTTTCCCACCAGAAACTAGTCTTCTTTCTACCCGCGATGACGAGTTAAGACGCCGGTTTCTGGGCGTGAAGCAGGATGTGATTGTATATAATTGTCTCGACAGTATGTACTCACAGCCGTTGAGGACCGTTTCCGTGGGTTTCATGTGAAACTTCGGAAGGAAATCGTCGTGTTCAGAGCGGTCAATGTTACTGAAAGATTATAATTTTAAAGTTAGTGCTTAATCTACGCAATATATGATAGTAGTACTAGCAATTATAGCTTCCCTATTGGGTACCATGCATATTAAATTACCCTCATCATTAGTTTTTACAACTGCTATGCATGGTATAATATAATAATAATAAAAAATATCATGTCGCAAGCTCTTGTTGTTAGCACACACCCATAAAGTTGTTGACCTATACATTGGGCCTTTTTCCGGCCGTATAATAATAATAATGTTTTGTTTGGTTTTCTAAATTAAAACTTGATAAAGCATTCATTCAGAACTTTCGTCGTCAGGTGGCGTGTCAAGGCGATGCTTCAAAAGAAGTGGGAAAATGGGGATTTCGTAATTTTTTATCAGCAACTTCTACCTCCTTTAATACAGAAAGTGCGCAATAAATCGAATAAAAATGTATGAGCTGTATAAGTATCAAGTGGTTGCTGTTGTAAATTTTACAAGCCGAATGTTGTATGGTCCTCCTTGGGTGTTTTGAGCGATTTTGGGTCTTCTTCTCACACAACCTTAAGTATGTGGGGCCTGATGCTTATTTTGAGCAGAATTATTTTAAACATTATCGCTTCTCGGCCTTTTGGCTAAGATCAAAGTGTAGTATCTGTTCTTATCAGTTGGTTAGGGGGTGCTCATCGTTACACCTTTAATGTTAACCTCTCCTTCTGGTGGGTTCAGGCTTACCCTGCGAAGTGATCACTTGAGTTATACCCGAAATGAGTGACAGTGACAACGACGCTGACAGTGAAAATGCAGAAGTGGTGGAGAGTGGTGGGCGATTTACTGAAAATATTGAGGAAGTGTTCTACATATCCCTCCCTATTGCCACTTCGACCATCTTCTCCTGCCATATTTGCTCGACGACTGCTCAGAACCTCAAAACCCACAACAGTCTTAAGCGACATTTTAAACAACATCACAGTTCAGTTATTATTCGGTTTGAGTGTCGAATCTGTAAATTTGAGCTTCCTGGAGTGAAAAGCTATACCGCTCATGCTGCAGGATTTCATTCTGCTCCACATCGTGCGCTTTCACCAATCCCGGTGTTGGCCGCCATAGATTCTCCACCTAGCCCAATTGCTAATGATCGCCTGCCCTCACCTAATGCTTCACCTCTTCCGCCACCATTTTCATCTGAAGCTATTAGTAGCTTTATCTCAGAAGCACGGTTGCGATCGTCACAACAGCAATCGCTCGCCTCCTCATCTACTTTGCTGGCTATTCCCCCACTGGAACTTGCCCAAACTAATCCGATTTCTCCCTGTTTAGATGATGGCGTCGTGACTTACCATCCACCTGGCCTTCTTGTGAATTTTGGTCCACGCGAGGTGTCACTACCGGCTAACCCTTCACCTCAGCCAGTTGCTGACAGCTCTACACCAACTCGCCACAACCCACCGATAGATGGCGACACTTTATGGACCTGGAGTGGGACTACAAACGTTCTGTATGATGGCGCTCATCCTATTATTCTTAGTGGTAGCTGGGAAAGAGGTGGAGGTGGACGCTGTCGTCGGCCTCGGTCGATTCCATCACCAGCTAATGATGAGCTACTTCTGGCTCGTCATCTGCTGCTCAACGAAGCCCCTCCTCCGTCACCAACGCCATCCACAGTGACTCATACCTCTACAACGACGATCGTGCAACACTTGTCCCCTCAACTGCATCGTAGTGAACGTGTTTCTTCTCCGCCAGTGAGTGATCAGGTGTGTTTCCAGTCAACATCAAATGCTCCACCATGGAATATTCAGGCCGGTCACTTTGATCTACCACCACAACGTTCGCATCCCCAGCGATCCACTGCACCGAGTCACCGATCTACTATTTCCACAGCTGTACCGGTCGTACAGAACCATTCACCTGTAAACCGTGCTCCTTTAACTTCTCGGCGGGGTGAAGTGTGTGAACCTGTTCGGCCTTCTGCGGATAGTGATTCTACTTTACCAGAAGCCAGTCGGCCAAAGCTGACAGACCAGCAGCGCCAATGGATCCAAACTTTTAATCTCCTTCAACCTACTGATTTAGATGGCTTATCGGCTCTCTCATTGAGTATTTCGACAGCTGCCGCTGAACGAAAAGACACTGCACCAGTAACAACTCAACCCAGAGCTGCTCCTCGCCAAGGTCTCAATCGAGCTCCACAACGACGGCCAAGATACGATCCAGAAGATGCATCAACCATCCAAAAACTCTACAGGCTTGACCGTAGCAAAGCCATGACCCACATCTTGGCAGATCCATCTCCGTATTGCGCGTCAGACACAAAGACAATCGAAACGCATCTTACGACGATGTTTGCTGGAACAGACCATCCCTGGTCTGCCCCACCTTCGTGTGTACCAGCATTCGATCAACCTACTACTCCTGATGAGCACGCCTTCCTCACTGCTCCAATTACTCCACTCGAAGTATCAACACGTCTGCAACGGATGAAAAACACAGCCCCAGGACCAGACGGTGCCCGTTACTCTGGGCTGCGTCGCGTTGATCCAGGCTGCCACACATTGGCACTAATTTACTCTCGTTGTCTATCATCAGCTAAAGTACCAGCTGCATGGAAAGAATCTACAACAGTTTTAATTTTTAAAGCAGGTGATAGAGAAAATCTAGGCAATTGGCGCCCACTCACTCTAGGAAACACTATCGCTAAACTCTACTCGGGTGTCATAGCCGACCGCATATCTCGCTGGGCTGAAGAAGGAAAGCGAATATCTCCTCAGCAGAAAGGATTCACCCGTCATGATGGCTGCCTTGAACACAACTTCCTTCTACAGTCGGCTATAAATCAAGCTCGTCGTACCGGGCAAGAACTTTGCGTGGCGTGGCTGGATTTAGCGAACGCTTTTCCTTCCGTCCCGCACTCCCATATTTTTGGCACCCTTAATTTACTGGGACTACCGGCTGAAACTATAAACGTTATCCAGGACCTCTACACGGCTACCACTACAAGAGGGATGACTTCTAACGGCCTGACTGCCCCTATTCCAATACTATCTGGAGTCAAACAGGGTTGCCCTTTGAGCCCTGTGGTGTTCGATCTGGCAATGGAACCAATCATTCGCTCTATAACGGCACTAAAACCGCTCTCATTTAAACTTGGGCTTGTTGATCTCTCTGTTTTAGCATTCGCAGATGACTTGGCCCTACTGGCTAAAAACGAAGACGCACTCCAGCGACAACTCGATGCTGCTGCTGAAGCAGCGGACTGGTCTGGCCTCACATTCAAGCCTCCTAAATGTGCAACTCTTCACTTGGTTCGCCGCGAGACTGTTGATACTGTCTTCACCATCGAAGAAAACCCGCTTGCTGTCCTCGGCGAGGGTCAGCATTACCGCCATCTTGGTGTTCCCACTGGCTTCCGGAATAAACAAACACCGGAAGAAACTTTAGCCACCTTGAGCAACGACCTGGATCTTCTAGAAAAAAGCTTGCTCGCTCCGTGGCAAAAAATTGACGCCGTCGTCACTTTCTTAGTACCCCGTCTCGATTTTATTCTCCGTGGAGCCAACGTAACCGTGAAACCACTGAAAAATTTAGACAAACGCATGAAAAAATATGTGAAAAAGTGGCTTAATCTCCCTCAACGGGCTAGTGCTGAAGTTGTTTTTATTCCCAGCCCCCTAGGTGGTGCTGGCATTCTCCCTTTTAGTGATATGCGCAATGTGTGTGCTGTGACTCATGGATTTCGACTGCTTACCTGCCCAGACAACGATGTCCGCGAAACCGCCTGGGATACACTTAAAACCGCTGTCCAACTTAAAATCAGACGAGTTCCGGATATGACGGATATCGCATCCTATCTCAATGGCTCCACTGATGGAGATATGTGCCAAACTAATAGTGACGTCCCTTCATTGTGGTCGCGTGTCCGAATATGTACGCGTGCTCTTCGTCGCACCGTTGATATCGCTTGGTGGTGGTGTGGAACTCTTGGTGAAAGTCAATTACTGGTTCCTCGCCCAGGAAAGGAACCAAATGTGGCTCGAGCGCATCCTGCAGCTCGCCGTCAAGTGTGTAACTTATTGAAAACGGGTCTTCGGACCTCTTATCTCCATCGTCTTTTGAAGAAACCCGACCAGGGCAAAGTGTTCTCAGTGACCAGCCTTTGTAGTGAATCGAATCATATGATGAAATCAGGCCTTTACACGCGGTTCGCTGATTGGCGCTTTCTTCATCCCGCACGGTTGGATACCATGCCGCTCAATGGAACGCGTCGCTTCGGTGATGGCAGTAAACGCTGTCGTCGCTGCAACCATATCCTCGAGACTCTACCCCATGTCCTTAGCCACTGTAAATATGTTAGTAGGCCAAGGGCTCTTCGTCATCATGCTATTGCCCATCGTCTTGCGAGAGGTACACCGGCCATCGCTGGTATAACAAGCGAAGACCGGAAGATCCCTGGCACCAGTGGCCAACTCCGGCCAGATCTTGTTGTTACTAACGCTGCTACACGCTCCATGACCATCATTGATGTGGCTGTGGTTTTTGAAAACGAGTACGAGGCATTTCAACTGGCCAGAGCTGGCAAAATTCAAAAATATCAGCTACTAGCAGACGAACTCCGCTCACAAGGCTGGGACGTGTATTTAAATGCCTTCATAGTCGGAGCTCTCGGTGGCTGGGACCCAGATAACGATACAGTTATCCGCCAACTACGCATCAGCAAAACATACGCAAAACTAATGAAAAAGCTCATCGTCAGCGACACCATCCGGTGGTCAAGGGATATCTATGTCGAGTTCATCAGTGGGAAGAGGCAATACCGAGATGATGCTCCAATCAACCCGCTTCCGGTGCATCCGCAACCTGTCCATGGTCCAGAAACGCGCCCTGAAGAACAATAATCAATTTAATCATTTATAACTATTTTACTTCTATTTCCGTATCTAAATTATCTTTCGTCCAACCAATGAGCCTGAGAAAAATCAATGTTAGTTCCTATTCTACTTGCTATTTGTTCACTTATTTTTATTGTAATATTAATCCTCCTTATTCTATCCCTCTTAAACGTATCTTGCACATGATTCCATCCAATAGTTGTCCACTCTATATCTAACTATTTCATTTTATTTTTATTCTTCTCACATACTACCCTTCTTCTTGTCATTTATTGAAAATTTCTCACCATCTTCCCATATTTTTTTTTTTTTTTTTTGTTCTTTTTTCTCGGCTCCATGCTTAAACGAAATCACTCCTCTTTGATGGGTGCACAACCCCTCTCTTATTCATCCTTCTCTCATGTAGACATATGCAAAGTTCGTCTGCCCCAAATGCTCAGTCATTTGGCGAATGTTTCCCTCTGGCACAGCCACCTATGTACAAGCTTAAAAATTCATTCTCAATAAACATTTTAATCTGTTCTTATCAGCTTAATATCTGATACGGGTTCAAATGGACCCCAGAATATTAAACTGATTTTTGGCAAATGGTGGGAATACAGTGCTTGCACTGCTCCCGCCACGGGTTGACCCGGTATTGCAGTACCTCCGGGATCGGCTCACCCTCTATGAGGGTCACATGAACATAAATATTTAACGTGAAAGAGTAGGTAAATGGTTATCGAAATTGTCCCGGCGTTTAAACCCACTCCTCGCCTGATTATAAAGCCTTCCCATCTTTTACAAAAAATCTCATGGCGCGTCCCAAATAAACGTATAATCCCATTTATAATAAGCAGTAGCTATCTATAATTCGTAGTCTATTTATTTTAACATTACAAATGTCATTGTGTTATAACTGATTGATATGCGGGTAAAATATTTTTTGTTGTATATTTTTTCAGTTTTTGTTTGAAATAAGGCTTGCATAGGAGGGTCGGTATTACCTTGATATGGGATGATGAAATTAAACAATTGTGCAATTTGTTTCTTCAAATAAAATATCCAAACGTCAAGTTCAATTCAACCAATACTGAGCTTTATTGACTAAATTTTTCCCTAGTCTATGTTTATATTTTACGGTACGATTCGTCTGCGATGACTTTGACCCGAGTCAAACAATTAAGTACCCTTTGCCAATATTGTTCTGCTTTATAAAAACTATAAATAAGTGTAAAAAATTATATTGAAGCATACTTACCTGGCTCAGAGGCAACCATGATCACCAAGATGGTTCCTCCAGGGCGAGGCCTTTCCATTGCACCAAGGATGGGCTGACCCTTGCGATTAATCCAAATGTGATTAACTCTGGAGTACAATTTTTGGTAGTGGGGGACTGCGTTCGCGCCGTTCCCTGAATGTATACAAAATAAAATAGGAATTGCCATGTAGAGTGTTGACTCATGAAATCGCTAATAGTAGCTGACGTTATCTTAATTGAGTATCAATAGAAGCAACGATTAGTCACACACTTGTTAGATTTTATACTGGAGAAAAACAATTTTTTCCTTCATACATTTTTTATACTAAAATATTTTCCCACCATAGCACCATGGCATCAAATTGAAATTTATATTTTCATTCATTTCTTGTTGTACTGCTGATAACACCGTCACCCGTGGTCTCGTCATCTCCCGTAAGCTTCAGCTACGTCAGGCGTCAGGATACGCTTTATAAATTGAATATCATGCACTACGGAAATAAATTTGAATCATTTCCGCCGTGATCGTCTAGTGGTTAGGACCCTACGTTGTGGGATCTCTGGAATATAATTCCGTAGTAACCCAGGTTCGAATCCTGGTCACGGCACTGGGTATAGATTTAAACAAACAATTTGACACGCAGTCCGCGAGTGGATGATACCAATATTGGGGGGTTTGGATTTTTGTACATATATAATCGAAGAAAAATGGGTGTAGGAGAAAACCAAATAGTCCTGTAGAGTCCTGGGTAAAATAAACGACGAGCGCGAAGCGCTCGTCAATGGGGCTGAGGCAGTGATATGGAAGTCGGTTATATAGAGAACGCAGAGCGTGAAGCACACGACAGAGGTGACATGGGAAAAATATATTTATTTAGTTGGGAATTTGTTTTTCAATACATCGTTTCAATTTTTCATTGGTGTGTTGCAGAACGGATATTTTTTGCGCATTTACAGAACTTCAAGCATAAAACTAAATATTAAAAGGAAGTTTATTTTTGTCTGAAATGAACTGTCCACTGCTGATGTATTTCGAAATGAAAATGAAAATTTGATGTCCAAGCAGAATCAACGCAGCCAAGGCATAAATAGGTGTTCACCCAAATCAAAATTTAGCTTTGCGCAGTGGCAATATCATAACCAATGAGGGTCTCCCGAGGTGTGATTATTGCTAGTTGAAAACTTTAACCAATACCCCGCCACGGTGAAGTGAAATATTCTTTACTGTCGGCAATTTTTGAAAGCTCCATCAGGGGCATACATGTAAAATGAAATCAACACTAAAGTCGGTCAGTCAGTGTTAAGTTCAGTATGTATACGAAACCATATTGTCAAAATGTAAAATTTTTACAAGAAAATTTGTATCGGCATCAAACAGTATATAGGGAACTGCTGTTGTCTGGGGTTAGAGTGTTATACTAATTGCTAGTAGATGTAAAGTACGGGATAGTAAGAAATAAAAATCTATACGGCGACGAAAATTATGTTAGCCTAACAAAAGTCCAATATTGTAAAAATTGCGAAAGATGTTAGCCCAATTGTTCAAAATATCTTAAACCCTCGGGGATGTTGCAAGCCATGGAAAACCATATCACACACCCTGCACTTCAGGAAGATTCAAATTGTCTTACAATAACATTAAATCTGTATATTGACGAGTTGATTCGGTAAAGTTTGTTTAAACGAGCTTTATACATCATATCCACTTTGAATAGTATGGGCCATTTGGAAATTAATTGCACATAGATTTTTAAATGTAAACTCCCTAATAGGAAATGAAGCTTTACAAGCGTACTTTCAAATCAATAAAAGCATATAAATGTAATGGTTTCATGTCTGGATATACTCTGGTTTCTAATCAACCTTCGGATAAATCTTTCGCCTTTTACTAAAGATTTCCGTGGTTAGGAGCATCGATGAGTCTATATGACTTATTTTTTTGAACGCCCGGTCTTGAGTCCGGGCATCCCAGTATAATTAAATATAAATAACTAATGTTGTCAAAGTTACAAATAATAAATATATGGGTAAATATGAAAAGTATGAATTAAATAATGGCAAGATTTATTAGGTTCCGGGTGTTATACAGTTAGTTGTGAAATATTTGATTCCCGGCTCTTGTTAGCGAAGATCGGAGTGTATTTAGAAAATTGTGTACAAAGAAAACTACGTACTTTGGCAATTAAAAGTCAATCTAAAGGGATATCAATTATCGATAGATATCAATGACATTGCATAAGTTCTCGTCAACGGCCATACCACGTAGAACTCACCCGGTCTCGTCAGCTCCCGAAAGTTAAGCTACGTCGGGTCCCGTTAGTACTTGGATGGGTGACCGCTTGGGAATACGGGATGCTGTTGGCATTTGCTTTTGCTGCAGATCTGAATAGTTTTTTTTTGTTGTTTTTTGTTTTGGTTGTGGTTTGTTTTTCTCTCTTAATTCAAAAAGTAAGATAGCAGTGTGGCTATTTTGTTAAGGCTGTTCAATGAAGCTCACTCACGGGTGCGATCCCACTACCACTCGACACGGGAACTTTTTGCTGCTAGGTTTCCCTCCTGGCCCATTTCGCTCCTCTTTAGCTAACTTGGACCAACCGGATTCCTCCAGCAGATCCATGTTGATGTCAAGCTTAGTACGGACACCTGGTTAACGTGCAGTTTCACGTAGCAGTGCTCCTAAACTCATGCCATCCACACCATCGAGCCTCCCAGAAGCAGGATTATAGGTGCGCGCCAAACACCCAGCTAGTATGATGTGGCTTAGTTTTAGCATAGCCATTATATACCTAATCTTATTGTCAAACATGTGGAATCTGTGATTTATAGAAAATGTGTCACGATTAAAATTTGTTTAACAGCTGTATCACCATCTAAGCTATATTTTTTTAATGAACCAAAACTTCAAGGTAGACATGTACGGAATTTGCGTGTCAACTTAGATTAGTAACTTTGGTTTACTTTGATAATTCAATTGATGTACGGCAAGTTACGCCAAAGCTATTTAATTTTGTTAAAATTATTTATTAGTGTAAAAAGCCATGGTAAATTAAGATCATACTTCACAGGATCATTTCTGTAGTATATCCTGACTTGTTTCCCACCAGAAACTAGTCTTCTTTCTACCCGCGATGACGATTTAAGACGCCGGTTTCTGGGCGTGAAGCAGGATGTGATTGTATATAATTGTCTCGACAGTATGTACTCACAGCCGTTGAGGACCGTTTCTGTGGTTTTCATGTGAAACTTCGGAAGGAAATCGTCGTGTTCAGAGCGGTCAATGTTACTGAAAGATTATAATTTTAAAGTTAGTGCTTAATCTACGCAATATATGATAGTAGTACTAGCAATTATAGCTTCCCTATTGGGTACCATGCATATTAAATTACCCTCATCATTAGTTTGTACAACTGCTATGCATGGTATAATATAATAATAATAAAAAATATCATGTCGCAAGCTCTTGTTGTTAGCACACACCCATAAAGTTGTTGACCTATACATTGGGCCTTTTTCCGGCCGTATAATAATAATAATGTTTTGTTTGGTTTTCTAAATTAAAACTTGATGAAGCATTCATTCAGAACTTTCGTCGTCAGGTGGCGTGTCAAGGCGATGCTTCAAAAGAAGTGGGAAAATGGGGATTTCGTAATTTTTTATCAGCAACTTCTACCTCCTTTAATACAGAAAGTGCGCAATAAATCGAATAAAAATGTATGAGCTGTATAAGTATCAAGTGGTTGCTGTTGTAAATTTTGCAAGCCGAATGTTGTATGGTCCTCCTTGGGTGTTTTGAGCGATTTTGGGTCTTCTTCTCACACAACCTTAAGTATGTGGGGCCTGATGCTTATTTTGAGCAGAATTATTTTAAACATTATCGCTTCTCGGCCTTTTGGCTAAGATCAAAGTGTAGCTTAATATCTGATACGCTTCAGCTGGTTTGGGGGTGCTCATTGTTACACCTTTAATGTTAACCATTCCCTCTGATGTTCAGGTTTACGCACTGACGGTCACCCCGATTTTTGTCTCAAGTCGCTTCTGGGCATTTCTTGGCTATAAGCTTGTAGCGCGTTCTTTGGTCTCAAGTCGCTTCCGGGCTATTATTGGCCAAGCTTGTAGCGCGGTTTTTGGATGCAAGTTCGGCAGCGCTGGATAATCGCTTAGCCCGGCAGCTGGCGAGAAGGTGTTTTTGCTGTAAAGTACGCGGCGTTTCTACTGACGTCGGTCTTCCGGCATCCAATCCGGCCAGCAATTCCCATCTCGTGTTTCATATTCCCTACACGCGCGTCACGGTTAGGCCCACACGTTAGCATAGTCGTCTAGTTGCTGGAAGATGAATCTCTCCCTCTCGCTTAACTTCAATTAGAAAACTGCCGCAAACGTAAAGGAAAACTTCACAACACACCTTTTTGTATTAATCAGATCGTAAACTCACTTCCTCTTGGGTCCCAAATCAGTCAATAGTAAAATAAATGCATCCCTTCTTTTCACCTGCGCTCTTATTCCTCTAACTTGTCATCCCCACTCACTATGACAGAAAAGGTGGAATTCTGGGAGTTTGCGTTTGGTGATGGAATTTTACACATCCCATGGCCTGTACCAGACACAATTAAATGCTCGCTCTGCAAGATCGGTAGATACTCGTCGAGATCACGAATTCAAGACGCAGTAAAACATGTCAAAACAAAACATGGCTTGGTGGTGGCTCCTAATTACACGTGTGGCACATGTGACCATCATACTGATGACATTGTGGTAGCCAGAAGGCACGAAAAAGGGTGTGTCACCCGGG
Organism: Daphnia galeata; assembly: GCA_030770115.1. Lineage (NCBI taxonomy): Eukaryota > Metazoa > Arthropoda > Branchiopoda > Diplostraca > Daphniidae > Daphnia > Daphnia galeata. Next base: position 8,676,824 of record CM061123.1, read on the forward strand.
GGGGATAGTATCACCGTGGACAATACCACACTGGCTGACAATGATGTCACTCTCATGTATCCAGGTGGTCCCAGCAGATGCCCCCTGTGTAAATGGTACACATGTGGCATCGGAACAGTCGCCTTCCAGTCTATTGAACATCATATGTTCCGAGTTCATGGACTCAACATTTTACGAAGGTGGCAGTGCAGGAAGTGCGAGGCTCGTGGAGATGGTTACTTTATCAAAGAGCACTACAAAACCCATCTTGCAGAAGTGGCAAACCAATCGCAATCTCCATCTATTCCACTTCTTCCGATTCCTCCAAACACTTCTAACAGAGAGCTATTCAGAATCATTAACCTTGAATTGTCCACCACTTCTTGTCACACTCCCATAGCTGCTTCACAAAGAAATAACCAAAACAACACACAAACAGAAGGCCGTTCAACAGTTGCTCCTTCGCCATACGCAGCCTCCGCAACCTCATCTCACTCCTTCAATGTCCCAAATAACCCGCACTCGAGTCCTCCTATATCCCACAGACAAAGAGATCATAATGATTCTCCAATTTCATCTCCTAACACTTCAGAATCCTCTTCCCATTTCCCGTCTTCACCGGATTCTTCTGATAGTAACAACTCCACGTACGAATCTCCAGCTTCATCTCCCAGCCAACTTTTTTACTCGGTTACCTCCCGTGATGCGATGTGTCCAAGAGCAGAGTTTAGGGAGTTGTGGGGCTCAAGGATTGCGGCCTGCAACACGGTAGATGGTCTCGATTCCATTCTCACCAAATGCAGCGCTGAGTGGCTCAAGCTCTCAGCAACACCGGAAGACTCGGCGTCCTCACAGAGAAACCCGGCCCTCCCATCAAAACCGTCATCCACCTCACGCAAACGAAACCAAAGCCGTCAACAACAAAGGATTAGAAACTCGAAGAAAGCAGAGAATTACCAAAAGAGCAAAATTCAACGTCTTTTCTCTTTATATCCCCGCAGGGCAGTCAGGAAAATCTTAGGGGAAAACTCCGCTGGATATTCTGGAACCAGGGAAGCAGCTGCTGCCTTCTTGGAAACAACATATTGTCAACAATCTCCTTCCCAAGAGCAAGTAGACTCTGCCCGAGCACACTTCGACCACTGTGATTGGAACGAGACAAATGAAGACGACATCCGAGTGCTCTCAGCAGCCCCAAGTCCCAATGAAATCAAGCTGAAACTTGGCAGAGCTGCTAACACTGCTCCGGGCAGGGACGGCCTAGAATACCGCCATTTCCGATCTCTCGATAATGATGGCGAGCTTTTAGCCACCATTTACCGGGCGGTTTGGTCTCTTGGCATACCAGCCTGCTGGAAAACATCCCGAACGGTCCCAATTTTCAAGAAGGGCGACACGTCTGACTATGGAAACTTCCGGCCAATATCCCTGCTGCCAACAATGTACAAAATATTCTCGGGCATAATATCGTCCAGAATCATGGCCATCTCTACGAGACTAGGATGGATATCTCCGGAACAGAAGGGTTTCCTACCAGGCGTCCGAGGCATCCAAGAGCACACCCACATACTCCACACTGTTATCGAGCAGGCGAAACAGTCAAAAACGGGAGTTAGTGGTTGCCTGGTTGGACCTTACCAACGCATTCGGCTCAATACCTCATCCCATACTCAATTGTCTTTTTCAGAGCCTCCCTATCCCAGACGAGCTGCGACGCATTCTGAGCGACATCTACTCGGACAACATAATGGACTTCGCTGTTGGACAAGACTCAGTAAAGATCAAACCCACAGCCGGCGTTCGCCAAGGAGACCCATTGAGTAGCGTCGTCTTCAATCTTGCGGCCGAGCCAATCATTAGGACAGCGAAATCCAACAACACCGGATTCCTAGTCTACCAATCAAGGGTATCCACAACGGCTTACGCAGATGACGTTGCTGTCGTTGGATCTGCAGTCTCCGAAGTCCAGAGAACTATCAACGCCATGGGGAACACGGCTGCCTCACTTGGCTTGAAATTTAATCCTGGGAAATGCACTTCTCTAACACTCATTAACGGAAAATCTTCTGTCGACAACAAACTCAAACTTGACGGATCCTGGATACGAGCTCTGACAGACGATGACCAAGAAAACTATCTTGGGACGCCACTAGGTGCGCGACTTCAGGCCCACAACTTCGCTCCCCAGTAATCTTATCAAGATCGGAGACTCTGGCTTAGCTCCATGGCAAATGCTGGAAGTGTACAGAAGTGCCTTGTTGCCATCACTCTCTCACCATCTAGCATCCGGAAGAGTAGATAAAAAGTCCCTTTACGACCTTGACATCGCATGCAGAGATTTCCTCCGCAAGGTAGCATGTGTTCCCATGTCCGCGAACACTGCATTCTTCTACGCTGATCGAGGTGTTGGTGGACTCGGAGTTCTCCCACTGACGGAAGAGGCGGACATATGGACCCTGGCAAGAGCACTGCAACTCTTAGACAGCAAAGACCAGAGCGTGAGCGATGTCGCAATGGCCCAACTAGTAGAAACCATAAAGCTGGGTTATGGTAGAAACGAAGTACCATTCCCACTCCCAATAAACGAGTACTTGGCAGGCTCGATGGAAATGGGCCTTGGCGCAATTCGACACGGAGGAGCCTCGATGAACCTCTGGACGCGTGCAAGAAAGGCCTCGATATGCTTGAAGAGGATCAGGATTGATGTATCCGGCGAAGAATACAGCAAGGTTATCGCCGACGACATCTCCTCCGTCTCCATCAAAGCAGTTAGAGGACTTCGGACCGCAGTGAGACAGAGGTGGACCAGTAGACTATTGTCGGCCGCGCAAGGAAGGGTAGCGACCGGACTTGCGCTCGACATGGCCAAGGAAAATGCCACTTTACTGTCATGCCGTACACCACTGACCTTCCAAGAATGGCACTTTCTTCACAAAGCCAGACTAGGAATCCTTCCAGTCCGTGGTGGCCCAGGATCTATGTCTACAGTGAAAACATGTCGCCTGGGTTGCTCAAAAACGGAAACAACTGACCATGTAGTTAGTGGCTGCCAGGTGAACTCAGCACTTTCCATTAAACGACACAACACCATCTTAACATTCATCGCGGAAGAAACAGAAAAACTCGGCCACTCCATCGCCATCAACCAAGCAGTGGAAAACTCTGCACTTAGACCAGACCTGGTGGTCACATCCACCAACCCACCCACCATCATCGACGTGACAGTTCCAATTAGCAGCGCAGACGGGCTCGAGAGAGCAAAGGCAAGTAAAATTGAGAAATACAAGCATCTGGGCTTGATACTCCCTCTTGTTGTTGGTTCTTTAGGGTCATGGCTCCCAAGCAATGACGAGATAGCTCATGCTCTGGGCTTCTCAAGGAGAAAGTGGCATAGCATGAAGAAAAAGATGACTCTACTGGCCATCCAAGGATCAACCCAAATCATAGCAAAGCACTTGGCATACCAGACCGAAGACAGCGATCCCCTGTACGAAGAAGAGGAACCTCGAGAAGACTCACGAGCTGCCTCCTCCTCCCATAACTAAGGGTTTTTTAACGTAGCGTTGACACGTCGTCTCGCGAACTTTTTCCCTTCTAACGAAATCAATTCTGAAATTGTATACATGTTTATTCCCAGTCCCTTGGAAAATACAATGCATTAAATCTGTTCTTATCAGTTGGTTTGGGGGTGCTCATTGTTACACCTTTAATGTTAACCACTCCTTCTGCTTTGTTTCAGGTCTATGCAGTGAAGTCGAGGAAGTGTTTTACGTATCCCTTCCTATTCTCCCGTCGACTACCTTCGCTTGTCATATTTGCTCTAAAACTGCACAGAACCTCAAAAAACACAACAGTCTTAAAAAACATTTCAAAAACCACCACAGTTCGGTCATTGTGCGATTCGAGTGTCGTATTTGTAAGTGCGATCTACCTGGAGTGAAAAAGTACGCTGCTCATGCTGCTGATTTCCATTCTGCTCTTCCTGCTCCACCGCCAGATGTTCCTGATGTTCAGCACGATTCGCCGTCAACTACTCCTAACCGGTTGACTCTCATTGCCCAGGACTTGACGCATGATGCGTCTCCTCATCCGGCTATTTCCTCTGACGATATTAATAGCTTCATCTCTGAAGCACGGTTGCGTTCTTCTTCAGAGCGCCCTCTACCTCCTACTTCGGTTCCTTCCCCTCCTTTAATTAATACCCGTTCTTCCACTCCTTTTACCCATTTAGATCATGATGAGGCCTTCTACCATCCACCTGGTCTTCTGGTGAACTTTGGCCCTCGAGAAATATCACCACCTGCTGGCTCTATTTCTCCAACTGAGTCCACTACTACTCCAAGTTTGCCTCCTCCTCCATCTCATTCATCCTCAACTGGCACCACCTTATGGACATGGAATGGTGCTACGAATGTACTGTATGATGACCCAAATCCAACTGTACTTAGTGCCTGCTGGGAACGGGGCGGTGGTGGACGCTGTCGACGTCTCTACCCCAACGTGCTGGTGCCAAATGCAGATGTGCTCATGGCTCGCCATCTTCTTTTCCAAAGCGCTCCAGTGCCCCAATCAGTGCCGATTGAAGAAGTGCCCGTTCCACCTCCGATGTCAGTGACCACCTCAGTGCTTCCACCGTCACCACATGATGAAAGTGTCTTTGACCCACCTATAAGTGCCACGGTGCCACCTTGGAATCTTGAGGCTGGCCATCTTGATCTTCCACCATCTCGACCACAGATGACTCCGCCCACTACACTGAATTCCCGACGTACTACATTGCAGGTGCCACCACCAACGTCTTGTCCAGTACAGCAGTACGGTGACATTGCTACTCAACATCCCCCGCGGCCTCGCCGTAGAGGACAACGGAATAGAAATACTGGTGGATCTGATCTACCACCACCACCTCCACGGCCTGATGCACCAAATGGCCCAATTGATACTCCTCCAGGTCCTGATACATCGACTGGCCCTATCGATCCACTACAAGGAAGTGAAGTACATCCGGCTGACGTTCCTCAGCCCAAATTAACTGATCTACAACGCCAGTGGATTGATACCTTTCACTCACTTCTCCCCGCTGATCTAGAGGGCCTTTCGGCTCTTTCTCTACAAATCACAACTGCTGCTGCTGAAAGAAAAGACACTTCGGCTCCACTTCCGGCCCGCAACACTCCACCGTCTAACCAGGCCCTTCGACGGGCACCACCTAGACGTCAGCAGTACGACCCTCAAGACGCCTCTACCATTCAGAAACTTTATCGGCTGGACCGGAAAAAAGCCATGACCCATATTCTGGCAGAGCCTTCTCCTCACTGCACAGCAGATCCGGCGGCCATTGAGACACACCTCTCAACGATCTTCACTGGCACCGACCACCCATGGTCTGATCCGCCATCCTGTGTTCCAGAATTTAATCAGCCCACTACGCCAGATGAACTGGCTTTTCTTGCCGCTCCTATCACGCCAAGTGAAGTCGCTTCACGCCTTCAACGGATGAAAAATACAGCACCTGGACCAGACGGGGCCCGATATGCTGGTCTACGACGCACGGATCCTGGCTGTCACACGCTTGCTCTCATCTATTCACGCTGCCTTGCTACCGCTAAAGTCCCTTCGGCCTGGAAGGAATCCACTACCGTCCTCATCTATAAAGCTGGTGAGAGGGACAACTTAGGCAACTGGCGCCCCCTCTCACTCGGCAACACAATAGCAAAACTCTACTCCGGAGTCCTTGCCGACCGCATTTCTCGCTGGGCCGAAGACGGAAAACGGATCTCTCCTCAACAAAAAGGCTTTACCCGTCATGATGGCTGCCTCGAACACAATTTTATTCTTCAATCTGCCATCAACCAAGCCCGTCGCTCTGGACAGGAATTATGTGTTGCCTGGCTGGACTTGGCTAATGCTTTCCCATCTGTTCCCCATTCTCACATATTTGGTACTCTTGCTCTATTAGGACTACCAGCTGAAACAATCGCTGTCATCCAGGATCTCTACACGGCAACAACCACACGCGGAATGACATCAGCCGGACTGACAGCTCCAATTCCTATATCTGTCGGAGTGAAGCAGGGTTGCCCCCTGAGCCCTGTCGTCTTTGACCTGGCCATGGAACCAATCATCCGTTCGGTTGCTGCGCTCAAGCCACTCTCATTTAAACTTGGCCATGTGGATGCTTCCATTTTAGCCTTCGCTGATGACCTGGCCTTGCTGGCGAAAAATGATGCCGCCCTTCAACAACAGCTCGATGTGGCAGCCGAAACGGCTGACTGGAGTGGCCTCACCTTTAAGCCGCCTAAATGCGCTACTCTTCACATACTCCGTCGGGAAACAGTTGACTCAGTCTTCACCATCGACGACAATCCACTGTCTGTGCTTGGCGAAGGCCAACACTATCGCCATCTTGGAGTACCCACCGGCTTCCGCAACAAACAAACACCGGAGGAAACCATAGCAGGCATTGGTAATGACCTGGACCGCATAGATTCAAGTCTTCTAGCCCCCTGGCAGAAAATTGATGCTGTGGTTACTTTTCTGGTGCCCCGTTTAGACTTCATTCTTCGTGGTGCCGATGTGAAAGTGAAACCGTTGAAAAAACTGGACAAAAACATGAAGAAACACGTTAAAAAATGGATGAATCTCCCCCAACGGGCCAGTGCTGAGGTGATTTTTATTCCCAGCCCACTAGGTGGTGCTGGCATTCTGCCTTTCAGTGATATGCGCAATGTGTGTGCAGTTACCCATGGATACCGGCTTCTCACTTGCCCGGATGATGACGTCCGCGAAACGGCCTGGGACACATTAAAAACAGCAGTGCAACTCAAAATCCGGCGAGTGCCAACTATGGAAGATATTGCTTCCTACCTCAACGGCTCTACTGAAGGAGATATGGCCTTAACCAATGGTGACGTTCCGTCATTATGGTCGAGGACCAGGATCTGCACCCGTGCCCTCCGCCGAACAGTTGCTGTTGAGTGGTGGTGGTGTGCTACCCGCGGAGAAATGCAAATAATAATACCCCGTCCTGGACAAGAACCAAATTTAGCACGTGCCCCTCCTGCAGCCCGCAAGCAGGTGTGTCATCTGATAAAAACAGCCCTCCGGGCTTCGTACCTTCATCGCCTTATTAAGAAGCCAGACCAGGGAAAAGTGTACTCGGTGACCAGTCTGCGCAGTGAATCAAATCATATGATGAAGTCTGGCCTTTATACCCGCTTTACTGATTGGCGATTTCTTCACCGTGCCCGTCTGGACACCGTGCCCCTCAACGGAACACGTCGTTTTGGTGATGGCAGTAAACGCTGCCGCCGATGCAACAACATCCTTGAGACTCTCCCACACGTCCTCAGCCACTGCAAATATGTCAGTCGCCCTCGAGCCCTTCGTCACAATGCCATCGTTCATCGTTTGGCCAGAGGAACGCCGGCAATTGCTGGCACGGCCAGTGAAGACAAGAAAATTCCAGGCACGAGCAGCCAACTTCGGCCGGATCTGGTCGTCACCAACGCGGCAGCTCGCTCCATATCCATTATTGACGTCGCTGTCGCCTTTGAGAACAAATATGAAGCTTTTCAACTGGCCAGAGCCGGAAAAATCCAGAAATATGCACTCCTGGCCGATGAACTACGCTCTCAAGGATGGGACGTCTACCTCAACGCCTTTGTAGTTGGTGCCCTTGGTGGATGGGATCCGGACAACGAGACAGTCATCCGCCAGCTTCGAATCAGCAGAAGCTATGCCAAGCTCATGAAGAAACTTATCATCAGTGACACCATCCGGTGGTCTCGCGACATATATGTGGAATTTATCAGTGGAAAGCGTCAGTATCGAACGGATGTTCCAGCCATTACCCCCCCTGTCAATAATTAATCATTTTTTACCTCCTTCTTAAAACCTCCCTCTCAAGTTCAACAAAGTTGGTTTCCTTTATTTTATTTTATTATGTCCCACCATCTTCCTACCTTTACAATTTATAATACTTATTTTTTTTCTTATTTTTTTTTATTTTTGTACTCTACCATACTTACTTTCCTATTTGTTTTTATTTTTTTTGTCGCTCCCCTACATCCGCTATCTATCCCATTTCCATTCTCCTTCTCATTGTGCACCTGATATCGGTCTTGAATTTAGTCGATTCGGTTAGTCGTTCTCCTTACCTCCATATTTCCACGACGGGTTCAAAACTCCTCTCTTACTTTTCTAATTTTAGACATTTGCTGTGTCTCTCTCTATTATTGTTGACTGGAGTGATGGTGTTCTTCTTCCCCAAATGCTAAGCCATTTGGCGAGTGTTCCTCTTTGGCGCAAGCCAATTTTTGTACTAGTTAAAGATTCATTTTCAATAAACATTTTAATCTGTTCTTATCAGCTTAATATCTGATACGGGTTCAAATGGACCCCAGAATATTAAACTGATTTTTGGCAAATGGTGGGAATACAGTGCTTGCACTGCTCCCGCCACGGGTTGACCCGGTATTGCAGTACCTCCGGGATCGGCTCACCCTCTATGAGGGTCACATGAACATAAATATTTAACGTGAAAGAGTAGGTAAATGGTTATCGAAATTGTCCCGGCGTTTTAAACCCACTCCTCGCCTGATTATAAAGCCTTCCCATCTTTTACAAAAAATCTCATGGCGCGTCCCAAATAAACGTATAATCCCATTTATAATAAGCAGTAGCTATCTATAATTCGTAGTCTATTTATTTTAACATTACAAATGCCATTGTGTTATAACTGATTGATATGCGGGTAAAACATTTTTTGTTGTATATTTTTTCAGTTTTTGTTTGAAATAAGGCTTGCATAGGAGGGTCGGTATTACCTTGATATGGGATGATGAAATTAAACAATTGTGCAATTTGTTTCTTCAAATAAAATATCCAAACGTCAAGTTCAATTCAACCAATACTGAGCTTTATTGACTAAATTTTTCCCTAGTCTATGTTTATATTTTACGGTACGATTCGTCTGCGATGACTTTGACCCGAGTCAAACAATTAAGTACCCTTTGCCAATATTGTTCTGCTTTATAAAAACTATAAATAAGTGTAAAAAATTATATTGAAGCATACTTACCTGGCTCAGAGGCAACCATGATCACCAAGGTGGTTCCTCCAGGGCGAGGCCTTTCCATTGCACCAAGGATGGGCTGACCATTGCGATTAATCCAAATGTGATTAACTCGGGAGTACAATTTTTGGTAGTGGGGGACTGCGTTCGCGCCGTTCCCTGAATGTATACAAAATAAAATAGGAATTGCCATGTAGAGTGTTGACTCATGAAATCGCTAATAGTAGCTGACGTTATCTTAATTGAGTATCAATAGAAGCAACGATTAGTCACACACTTGTTAGATTTTATACTGGAGAAAAACAATTTTTTTCCTTCATACATTTTTTATACTAAAATATTTTCCCACCATAGCACCATGGCATCAAATTGAAATTTATATTTTCATTCATTTCTTGTTGTACTGCTGATAACACCGTCACCCGTGGTCTCGTCATCTCCCGTAAGCTTCAGCTACGTCAGGCGTCAGGATATGCTTTATAAATTGAATATCATGTACTACGGAAATAAATTTGAATCATTTCCGCCGTGATCGTCTAGTGGTTAGGACCCTACGTTGTGGGATCTCTGGAATATAATTCCGTAGTAACCCAGGTTCGAATCCTGGTCACGGCACTGGGTATAGTTTTAAACAAACAATTTGACACGCAGTCCGCGAGTGGATGATACCAATATTGGGGGGTTTGGATTTTTGTACATATATAATCGAAGAAAAATGGGTGTAGGAGAAAACCAAATAGTCCTGTAGAGTCCTGGGTAAAATAAACGACGAGCGCGAAGCGCTCGTCAATGGGGCTGAGGCAGTGATATGGAAGTCGGTTATATAGAGAACGCAGAGCGTGAAGCACACGACAGAGGTGACATGGGAAAAATATATTTATTTAGTTGGGAATTTGTTTTTCAATACATCGTTTCAATTTTTCATTGGTGTGTTGCAGAACGGATATTTTTTGCGCATTTACAGAACTTCAAGCATAAAACTAAATATTAAAAGGAAGTTTATTTTTGTCTGAAATGAACTGTCCACTGCTGATGTATTTCGAAATGAAATGAAAATTTGAAATTTCTTAGGGAATTCTAAATTTAAGTTTTTGAACAAAAATATTGGATCATCATGTCCAAGCAGAATCAACGCAGCCAAGGCATAAATAGGTGTTCACCCAAATCAAAATTTAGCTATGCGCAGTGGCAATATCATAACCAATGAGGGTCTCCCGAGGTGTGATTATTGCTAGTTGAAAACTTTAACCAATACCCCGCCACGGTGAAGTGAAATATTCTTTACTGTCGGCAATTTTTGAAAGCTCCATCAGGGGCATACATGTAAAATGAAATCAACACTAAAGTCGGTCAGTCAGTGTTAAGTTCAGTATGTATACGAAACCATATTGTCAAAATGTAAAATTTTTACAAGAAAATTTGTATCGGCATCAAACAGTATATAGGGAACTGCTGTTGTCTGGGGTTAGAGTGTTATACTAATTGCTAGTAGATGTTAAGTACGGGATAGTAAGAAATAAAAATCTATACGGCGACGAAAATTATGTTAGCCTAACAAAAGTCCAATATTGTAAAAATTGCGAAAGATGTTAGCCCAATTGTTCAAAATATCTTAAACCCTCGGGGATGTTGCAAGCCATGGAAAACCATATCACACACCCTGCACTTCAGGAAGATTCAAATTGTCTTACAATAACATTACATCTGTATATTGACGAGTTGATTCGGTAAAGTTTGTTTAAACGAGCTTTATACATCATATCCACTTTGAATAGTATGGGCCATTTGGAAATTAATTGCACATAGATTTTTAAATGTAAACTCCCTAATAGGAAATGAAGCTTTACAAGCGTACTTTCAAATCAATAAAAGCATATAAATGTAATGGTTTCATGTCTGGATATACTCTGGTTTCTAATCAACCTTCGGATAAATCTTTCGCCTTTTACTAAAGATTTCCGTGGTTAGGAGCATCGATGAGTCTATATGACTTATTTTTTTGAACGCCCGGTCTTGAGTCCGGGCATCCCAGTATAATTAAATATAAATAACTAATGTTGTCAAAGTTACAAATAATAAATATATGGGTAAATATGAAAAGTATGAATTAAATAATGGCAAGATTTATTAGGTTCCGGGTGTTATACAGTTAGTTGTGAAATATTTGATTCCCGGCTCTTGTTAGCGAAGATCGGAGTGTATTTAGAAAATTGTGTACAAAGAAAACTACGTACTTTGTCAATTAAAAGTCAATCTAAAGGGATATCAATTATCGATAGATATCAATGACATTGCATAAGTTCTCGTCAACGGCCATACCACGTAGAACTCACCCGGTCTCGTCAGCTCCCGGAAGTTAAGCTACGTCGGGTCCCGTTAGTACTTGGATGGGTGACCGCTTGGGAATAGGGGATGCTGTTGGCATTTGCTTTTGCTGCAGATCTGAATAGTTTTTTTTTGTTGTTTTTTGTTTTGGTTGTGGTTTGTTTTTCTCTCTTAATTCAAAAAGTAAGATAGCAGTGTGGCTATTTTGTTAAGGCTGTTCAATGAAGCTCACTCACGGGTGCGATCCCACTACCACTCGACACGGGAACTTTTGGCTGCTAGGTTTCCCTCCTGGCCCATTTCGCTCCTCTTTAGCTAACTTGGACCAACCGGATTCCTCCAGCAGATCCATGTTGATGTCAAGCTTAGTACGGACACCTGGTCAACGTGCAGTTTCACGTAGCAGTGCTCCTAAACTCATGCCATCCACACCATCGAGCCTCCCAGAAGCAGGATTATAGGTGCGCGCCAAACACCCAGCTAGTATGATGTGGCTTAGTTTTAGCATAGCCATTATATACCTAATCTTATTGTCAAACATGTGGAATCTGTGATTTATAGAAAATGTGTCACGATTAAAATTTGTTTAACAGCTGTATCACCATCTAAGCTATATTTTTTTAATGAACCAAAACTTCAAGGTAGACATGTACGGAATTTGCGTGTCAACTTAGATTAGTAACTTTGGTTTACTTTGATAATTCAATTGATGTACGGCAAGTTACGCCAAAGCTATTTAATTTTGTTAAAATTATTTTTTATTAGTGTAAAAAGCCATGGTAAATTAAGATCATACTTCACAGGATCATTTCTGTAGTATATCTTGACTTGTTTCCCACCAGAAACTAGTCTTCTTTCTACCCGCGATGACGAGTTAAGACGCCGGTTTCTGGGCGTGAAGCAGGATGTGATTGTATATAATTGTCTCGACAGTATGTACTCACAGCCGTTGAGGACCGTTTCCGTGGTTTTCATGTGAAACTTCGGAAGGAAATCGTCGTGTTCAGAGCGGTCAATGTTACTGAAAGATTATAATTTTAAAGTTAGTGCTTAATCTACGCAATATATGATAGTAGTACTAGCAATTATAGCTTCCCTATTGGGTACCATGCATATTAAATTACCCTCATCATTAGTTTGTACAACTGCTATGCATGGTATAATATAATAATAATAAAAAATATCATGTCGCAAGCTCTTGTTGTTAGCACACACCCATAAAGTTGTTGACCTATACATTGGGCCTTTTTCCGGCCGTATAATAATAATAATGTTTTGTTTGGTTTTCTAAATTAAAACTTGATGAAGCATTCATTCAGAACTTTCGTCGTCAGGTGGCGTGTCAAGGCGATGCTTCAAAAGAAGTGGGAAAATGGGGATTTCGTAATTTTTTATCAGCAACTTCTACCTCCTTTAATACAGAAAGTGCGCAATAAATCGAATAAAAATGTATGAGCTGTATAAGTATCAAGTGGTTGCTGTTGTAAATTTTACAAGCCGAATGTTGTATGGTCCTCCTTGGGTGTTTTGAGCGATTTTGGGTCTTCTTCTCACACAACCTTAAGTATGTGGGGCCTGATGCTTATTTTGAGCAGAATTATTTTAAACATTATCGCTTCTCGGCCCTCGGAACCTCATCCCATACTCAATTGTCTTTTTCAGAGCCTCCCGTTCCCAGACGAGCTGCGACGCATTCTGAGCGACATCTACTCGGACAACATAATGGACTTCGCTGTTGGACAAGACTCAGTAAAGATCAAACCCACAGCCGGCGTTCGCCAAGGAGACCCATTGAGTAGCGTCGTCTTCAATCTTGCGGCCGAGCCAATCATTAGGACAGCGAAATCCAACAACACCGGATTCCTAGTCTACCAATCAAGGGTATCGACAACGGCTTACGCAGATGACGTTGCTGTCGTTGGATCTGCAGTCTCCGAAGTCCAGAGAACTATCAACGCCATGGGGAACACGGCTGCCTCACTTGGCTTGAAATTTAATCCTGGGAAATGCACTTCTCTAACACTCATTAACGGAAAATCTTCTGTCGACAACAAACTCAAACTTGACGGATCCTGGATACGAGCTCTGACAGACGATGACCAAGAAAACTATCTTGGGACGCCACTAGGTGCGCGACTAACCTTCAGGCCCACAACTTCGCTCCCCAGTAATCTTATCAAGATCGGAGACTCTGGCTTAGCTCCATGGCAAATGCTGGAGGTGTACAGAAGTGCCTTGTTGCCATCACTCTCTCACCATCTAGCATCCGGAAGAGTAGATAAAAAGCCCCTTTACGACCTTGACATCGCATGCAGAGATTTCCTCCGCAAGGTAGCATGTGTTCCCATGTCCGCGAACACTGCATTCTTCTACTCTGATCGAGGTGTTGGTGGACTCGGAGTTCTCCCACTGACGGAAGAGGCGGACATATGGACCCTGGCAAGAGCACTGCAACTCTTAGACAGCAAAGACCAGAGCGTGAGCGATGTCGCAATGGCCCAACTAGAAGAAACCATAAAGCTGGGTTATGGTAGAAACGAAGTACCATTCCCACTCCCAATAAACGAGTACTTGGCAGGCTCGATGGAAATGGGCCTTGGCGCAATTCGACACGGAGGAGCCTCGATGAACCTCTGGACGCGTGCAAGAAAGGCCTCGATATGCTTGAAGAGGATCAGGATCGATGTATCCGGCGAAGAATACAGCAAGGTTATCGCCGACGACATCTCCTCCGTCTCCATCAAAGCAGTTAGAGGACTTCGGACCGCAGTGAGACAGAGGTGGACCAGTAGACTATTGTCGGCCGCGCAAGGAAGGGTAGCGACCGGACTTGCGCTCGACATGGCCAAGGAAAATGCCACTTTACTGTCATGCCGTACACCACTGACCTTCCAAGAATGGCACTTTCTTCACAAAGCCAGACTAGGAATCCTTCCAGTCCGTGGCGGCCCAGGATCTATGTCTACAGTGAAAACATGTCGCCTGGGTTGCTCAAAAACGGAAACAACTGACCATGTAGTTAGTGGCTGCCAGGTGAACTCAGCACTTTCCATTAAACGACACAACACCATCTTAACATTCATCGCGGAAGAAACAGAAAAACTCGGCCACTCCATCGCCATCAACCAAGCAGTGGAAAACTCTGCACTTAGACCAGACCTGGTGGTCACATCCACCAACCCACCCACCATCATCGACGTGACAGTTCCAATTAGCAGCGCAGACGGGCTCGAGAGAGCAAAGGCAAGTAAAATTGAGAAATACAAGCATCTGGGCTTGATACTCCCTCTTGTTGTTGGTTCTTTAGGGTCATGGCTCCCAAGCAATGACGAGATAGCTCATTCTCTGGGCTTCTCAAGGAGAAAGTGGCATAGCATGAAGAAAAAGATGACTCTACTGGCCATCCAAGGATCAACCCAAATCATAGCAAAGCACTTGGCATACCAGACCGAAGATAGCGATCCCCTGTACGAAGAAGAGGAACCTCGAGAGGACTCACGAGCTCCCTCCTCCTCCCATAACTAAGGGTTTTTTAACGTAGCGTTGACACGTCGTCTCGCGAACATTTTCCCTTCTAACGAAATCAATTCTGAAATTGTATACATGTTTATTCCCAGTCCCTTGGAAAATACAATGCATTAAATCTGTTCTTATCAGCTTAATATCTGATACGGGTTCAAATGGACCCCAGAATATTAAACTGATTTTTGGCAAATGGTGGGAATACAGTGCTTGCACTGCTCCCGCCACGGGTTGACCCGGTATTGCAGTACCTCCGGGATCGGCTCACCCTCTATGAGGGTCACATGAACATAAATATTTAACGTGAAAGAGTAGGTAAATGGTTATCGAAATTGTCCCGGCGTTTAAACCCACTCCTCGCCTGATTATAAAGCCTTCCCATCTTTTACAAAAAATCTCATGGCGCGTCCCAAATAAACGTATAATCCCACTTATAATAAGCAGTAGCTATCTATAATTCGTAGTCTATTTATTTTAACATTACAAATGTCATTGTGTTATAACTGATTGATATGCGGGTAAAATATTTTTTGTTGTATATTTTTTCAGTTTTTGTTTGAAATAAGGCTTGCATAGGAGGGTCGGTATTACCTTGATATGGGATGATGAAATTAAACAATTGTGCAATTTGTTTCTTCAAATAAAATATCCAAACGTCAAGTTCAATTCAACCAATACTGAGCTTTATTGACTAAATTTTTCCCTAGTCTATGTTTATATTTTACGGTACGATTCGTCTGCGATGACTTTGACCCGAGTCAAACAATTAAGTACCCTTTGCCAATATTGTTCTGCTTTATAAAAACTATAAATAAGTGTAAAAAATTATATTGAAGCATACTTACCTGGCTCAGAGGCAACCATGATCACCAAGGTGGTTCCTCCAGGGCGAGGCCTTTCCATTGCACCAAGGATGGGCTGACCATTGCGATTAATCCAAATGTGATTAACTCGGGAGTACAATTTTTGGTAGTGGGGGACTGCGTTCGCGCCGTTCCCTGAATGTATACAAAATAAAATAGGAATTGCCATGTAGAGTGTTGACTCATGAAATCGCTAATAGTAGCTGACGTTATCTTAATTGAGTATCAATAGAAGCAACGATTAGTCACACACTTGTTAGATTTTATACTGGAGAAAAACAATTTTTTCCTTCATACATTTTTTATACTAAAATATTTTCCCACCATAGCACCATGGCATCAAATTGAAATTTATATTTTCATTCATTTCTTGTTGTACTGCTGATAACACCGTCACCCGTGGTCTCGTCATCTCCCGTAAGCTTCAGCTACGTCAGGCGTCAGGATACGCTTTATAAATTGAATATCATGTACTACGGAAATAAATTTGAATCATTTCCGCCGTGATCGTCTAGTGGTTAGGACCCTACGTTGTGGGATCTCTGGAATATAATTCCGTAGTAACCCAGGTTCGAATCCTGGTCACGGCACTGGGTATAGTTTTAAACAAACAATTTGACACGCAGTCCGCGAGTGGATGATACCAATATTGGGGGGTTTGGATTTTTGTACATATATAATCGAAGAAAAATGGGTGTAGGAGAAAACCAAATAGTCCTGTAGAGTCCTGGGTAAAATAAACGACGAGCGCGAAGCGCTCGTCAATGGGGCTGAGGCAGTGATATGGAAGTCGGTTATATAGAGAACGCAGAGCGTGAAGCACACGACAGAGGTGACATGGGAAAAATATATTTATTTAGTTGGGAATTTGTTTTTCAATACATCGTTTCAATTTTTCATTGGTGTGTTGCAGAACGGATATTTTTTGCGCATTTACAGAACTTCAAGCATAAAACTAAATATTAAAAGGAAGTTTATTTTTGTCTGAAATGAACTGTCCACTGCTGATGTATTTCGAAATGAAAATGAAAATTTGAAATTTCTTTGGGAATTCTAAATTTAAGTTTTTGAACAAAAGTATTAGATCATCATGTCCAAGCAGAATCAACGCAGCCAAGGCATAAATAGGTGTTCACCCAAATCAAAATTTAGCTATGCGCAGTGGCAATATCATAACCAATGAGGGTCTCCCGAGGTGTGATTATTGCTAGTTGAAAACTTTAACCAATACCCCGCCACGGTGAAGTGAAATATTCTTTACTGTCGGCAATTTTTGAAAGCTCCATCAGGGGCATACATGTAAAATGAAATCAACACTAAAGTCGGTCAGTCAGTGTTAAGTTCAGTATGTATACGAAACCATATTGTCAAAATGTAAAATTTTTACAAGAAAATTTGTATCGGCATCAAACAGTATATAGGGAACTGCTGTTGTCTGGGGTTAGAGTGTTATACTAATTGCTAGTAGATGTAAAGTACGGGATAGTAAGAAATAAAAATCTATACGGCGACGAAAATTATGTTAGCCTAACAAAAGTCTAATATTGTAAAAATTGCGAAAGATGTTAGCCCAATTGTTCAAAATATCTTAAACCCTCGGGGATGTTGCAAGCCATGGAAAACCATATCACACACCCTGCACTTCAGGAAGATTCAAATTGTCTTACAATAACATTACATCTGTATATTGACGAGTTGATTCGGTAAAGTTTGTTTAAACGAGCTTTATACATCATATCCACTTTGAATAGTATGGGCCATTTGGAAATTAATTGCACATAGATTTTTAAATGTAAACTCCCTAATAGGAAATGAAGCTTTACAAGCGTACTTTCAAATCAATAAAAGCATATAAATGTAATGGTTTCATGTCTGGATATACTCTGGTTTCTAATCAACCTTCGGATAAATCTTTCGCCTTTTACTAAAGATTTCCGTGGTTAGGAGCATCGATGAGTCTATATGACTTATTTTTTTGAACGCCCGGTCTTGAGTCCGGGCATCCCAGTATAATTAAATATAAATAACTAATGTTGTCAAAGTTACAAATAATAAATATATGGGTAAATATGAAAAGTATGAATTAAATAATGGCAAGATTTATTAGGTTCCGGGTGTTATACAGTTAGTTGTGAAATATTTGATTCCCGGCTCTTGTTAGCGAAGATCGGAGTGTATTTAGAAAATTGTGTACAAAGAAAACTACGTACTTTGGCAATTAAAAGTCAATCTAAAGGGATATCAATTATCGATAGATATCAATGACATTGCATAAGTTCTCGTCAACGGCCATACCACGTAGAACTCACCAGGTCTCGTCAGCTCCCGGAAGTTAAGCTACGTCGGGTTCCGTTAGTACTTGGATGGGTGACCGCTTGGGAATACGGGATGCTGTTGGCATTTGCTTTTGCTGCAGATCTGAATAGTTTTTTTTTGTTGTTTTTTGTTTTGGTTGTGGTTTGTTTTTCTCTCTTAATTCAAAAAGTAAGATAGCAGTGTGGCTATTTTGTTAAGGCTGTTCAATGAAGCTCACTCACGGGTGCGATCCCACTACCACTCGACACGGGAACTTTTGGCTGCTAGGTTTCCCTCCTGGCCCATTTCGCTCCTCTTTAGCTAACTTGGACCAACCGGATTCCTCCAGCAGATCCATGTTGATGTCAAGCTTAGTACGGACACCTGGTTAACGTGCAGTTTCACGTAGCAGTGCTCCTAAACTCATGCCATCCACACCATCGAGCCTCCCAGAAGCAGGATTATAGGTGCGCGCCAAACACCCAGCTAGTATGATGTGGCTTAGTTTTAGCATAGCCATTATATACCTAATCTTATTGTCAAACATGTGGAATCTGTGATTTATAGAAAATGTGTCACGATTAAAATTTGTTTAACAGCTGTATCACCATCTAAGCTATATTTTTTTAATGAACCAAAACTTCAAGGTAGACATGTACGGAATTTGCGTGTCAACTTAGATTAGTAACTTTGGTTTACTTTGATAATTCAATTGATGTACGGCAAGTTACGCCAAAGCTATTTAATTTTGTTAAAATTATTTATTAGTGTAAAAAGCCATGGTAAATTAAGATCATACTTCACAGGATCATTTCTGTAGTATATCCTGACTTGTTTCCCACCAGAAACTAGTCTTCTTTCTACCCGCGATGACGATTTAAGACGCCGGTTTCTGGGCGTGAAGCAGGATGTGATTGTGTATAATTGTCTCGACAGTATGTACTCACAGCCGTTGAGGACCGTTTCCGTGGTTTTCATGTGAAACTCGTCGTGTTCAGAGCGGTCAATGTTACTGAAAGATTATAATTTTAAAGTTAGTGCTTAATCTACGCAATATATGATAGTAGTACTAGCAATTATAACATTATGTTAAGCTTCCCTATTGGGTACCATGCATATTAAATTACCCTCATCATTAGTTTGTACAACTGCTATGCATGGTATAATATAATAATAATAAAAAATATCATGTCGCAAGCTCTTGTTGTTAGCACACACCCATAAAGTTGTTGACCTATATATTGGGCCTTTTTCCGGCCGTATAATAATAATAATGTTTTGTTTGGTTTTCTAAATTAAAACTTGATGAAGCATTCATTCAGAACTTTCGTCGTCAGGTGGCGTGTCAAGGCGATGCTTCAAAAGAAGTGGGAAAATGAGGATTTCGTAATTTTTTATCAGCAACTTCTACCTCCTTTAATACAGAAAGTGCGCAATAAATCGAATAAAAATGTATGAGCTGTATAAGTATCAAGTGGTTGCTGTTGTAAATTTTACAAGCCGAATGTTGTATGGTCCTCCTTGGGTGTTTTGAGCGATTTTGGGTCTTCTTCTCACACAACCTTAAGTATGTGGGGCCTGATGCTTATTTTGAGCAGAATTATTTTAAACATTATCGCTTCTCGGCCTTTTGGCTAAGATCAAAGTGTAGTGGAACCAGGGAAGCAGCTGCTGCCTTCTTGGAAACAACATATTGTCAATAATCTCCTTCCCAAGAGCAAGTAGACTCTGCCCGAGCACACTTCGACCACTGTGATTGGAACGAGACAAATGAAGACGACATCCGAGTGCTCTCAGCAGCCCCAAGTCCCAATGAAATCAAGCTGAAACTTGGCAGAGCTGCTAACACTGCTCCGGGCAGGGACGGCCTAGAATACCACCATCTCCGATCTCTCGATAATGATGGCGAGCTTTTAGCCACCATTTACCGGGCGGTTTGGTCTCTTGGCATACCAGCCTGCTGGAAAACATCCCGAACGGTCCCAATTTTCAAGAAGGGCGACACGTCTGACTATGGAAACTTCCGGCCAATATCCCTGCTGCCAACAATGTACAAAATATTCTCGGGCATAATATCGTCCAGAATCATGGCCATCTCTACGAGACTAGGATGGATATCTCCGGAACAGAAGGGTTTCCTACCAGGCGTCCGAGGCATCCAAGAGCACACCCACATACTCCACACTGTTATCGAGCAGGCGAAACAGTCAAAACGGGAGTTAGTTGTTGCCTGGTTGGACCTTACCAACGCATTCGGCTCAATACCTCATCCCATACTCAATTGTCTTTTTCAGAGCCTCCCTATCCCAGACGAGCTGCGACGCATTCTGAGCGACATCTACTCGGACAACATAATGGACTTCGCTGTTGGACAAGACTCAGTAAAGATCAAACCCACAGCCGGCGTTCGCCAAGGAGACCCATTGAGTAGCGTCGTCTTCAATCTTGCGGCCGAGCCAATCATTAGGACAGCGAAATCCAACAACACCGGATTCCTAGTCTACCAATCAAGGGTATCCACAACGGCTTACGCAGATGACGTTGCTGTCGTTGGATCTGCAGTCTCCGAAGTCCAGAGAACTATCAACGCCATGGGGAACACGGCTGCCTCACTTGGCTTGAAATTTAATCCTGGGAAATGCACTTCTCTAACACTCATTAACGGAAAATCTTCTGTCGACAACAAACTCAAACTTGACGGATCCTGGATACGAGCTCTGACAGACGATGACCAAGAAAACTATCTTGGGACGCCACTAGGTGCGCGACTAACCTTCAGGCCCACAACTTCGCTCCCCAGTAATCTTATCAAGATCGGAGACTCTGGCTTAGCTCCATGGCAAATGCTGGAGGTGTACAGAAGTGCCTTGTTGCCATCACTCTCTCACCATCTAGCATCCGGAAGAGTAGATAAAAAGTCCCTTTACGACCTTGACATTGCATGCAGAGATTTCCTCCGCAAGGTAGCATGTGTTCCCATGTCCGCGAACACTGCATTCTTCTACGCTGATCGAGGTGTTGGTGGACTCGGAGTTCTCCCACTGACGGAAGAGGCGGACATATGGACCCTGGCAAGAGCACTGCAACTCTTAGACAGCAAAGACCAGAGCGTGAGCGATGTCGCAATGGCCCAACTAGAAGAAACCATAAAGCTGGGTTATGGTAGAAACGAAGTACCATTCCCACTCCCAATAAACGAGTACTTGGCAGGCTCGATGGAAATGGGCCTTGGCCCAATTCGACAAGGAGGAGCCTCGATGAACCTCTGGACGCGTGCAAGAAAGGCCTCGATATGCTTGAAGAGGATCAGGATCGATGTATCCGGCGAAGAATACAGCAAGGTTATCGCCGACGACATCTCCTCCGTCTCCATCAAAGCAGTTAGAGGACTTCGGACCGCAGTGAGACAGAGGTGGACCAGTAGACTATTGTCGGCCGCGCAAGGAAGGGTAGCGACCGGACTTGCGCTCGACATGGCCAAGGAAAATGCCACTTTACTGTCATGCCGTACACCACTGACCTTCCAAGAATGGCACTTTCTTCACAAAGCCAGACTAGGAATCCTTCCAGTCCGTGGCGGCCCAGGATCTATGTCTACAGTGAAAACATGTCGCCTGGGTTGCTCAAAAACGGAAACAACTGACCATGTAGTTAGTGGCTGCCAGGTGAACTCAGCACTTTCCATTAAACGACACAACACCATCTTAACATTCATCGCGGAAGAAACAGAAAAACTCGGCCACTCCATCGCCATCAACCAAGCAGTGGAAAACTCTGCACTTAGACCAGACCTGGTGGTCACATCCACCAACCCACCCACCATCATCGACGTGACAGTTCCAATTAGCAGCGCAGACGGGCTCGAGAGAGCAAAGGCAAGTAAAATTGAGAAATACAAGCATCTGGGCTTGATACTCCCTCTTGTTGTTGGTTCTTTAGGGTCATGGCTCCCAAGCAATGACGAGATAGCTCATGCTCTGGGCTTCTCAAGGAGAAAGTGGCATAGCATGAAGAAAAAGATGACTCTACTGGCCATCCAAGGATCAACCCAAATCATAGCAAAGCACTTGGCATACCAGACCGAAGATAGCGATCCCCTGTACGAAGAAGAGGAACCTCGAGAGGACTCACGAGCTCCCTCCTCCTCCCATAACTAAGGGTTTTTTAACGTAGCGTTGACACGTCGTCTCGCGAACTTTTTCCCTTCTAACGAAATCAATTCTGAAATTGTATACATGTTTATTCCCAGTCCCTTGGAAAATACAATGCATTAAATCTGTTCTTATCAGTTGGTTTGCGGGTCGCTCATCATTCGCTTCTCGGCCTTTTGGCTAAGATCAAAGTGTAGCTTAATATCTGATACGCTTCAGCTGGTTTGGGGGTGCTCATTGTTACACCTTTAATGTTAACCATTCCCTCTGATGTTCAGGTTTACGCACTGACGGTCACCCCGATTTTTGTCTCAAGTCGCTTCTGGGCCTTTCTTGGCTATAAGCTTGTAGCGCGTTCTTTGGTCTCAAGTCGCTTCCGGGCTATTATTGGCCAAGCTTGTAGCGCGGTTTTTGGATGCAAGTTCGGCAGCGCTGGATAATCGCTTAGCCCAGCAGCTGGCGAGAAGGTGTTTTTGCTGTAAACTACGCGGCGTTTCTACTGACGTCGGTCTTCCGGCATCCAATCCGGCCAGCAATTCCCATCTCGTGTTTCATATTCCCTACACGCGCGTCACGGTTAGGCCCACACGTTAGCATAGTCGTCTAGTTGCTGGAAGATGAATCTCTCCCTCTCGCTTAACTTCAATTAGAAAACTGCCGCAAACGTAAAGGAAAACTTCACAACACACCTTTTTGTATTAATCAGATCGTAAACTCACTTCCTCTTGGGTCCCAAATCAGTCAATAGTAAAATAAATGCATCCCTTCTTTTCACCTGCGCTCTTATTCCTCTAACTTGTCATCCCCACTCACTATGACAGAAAAGGTGGAATTCTGGGAGTTTGCGTTTGGTGATGGAATTTTACACATCCCATGGCCTGTACCAGACACAATTAAATGCTCGCTCTGCAAGATCGGTAGATACTCGTCGAGATCACGAATTCAAGACGCAGTAAAACATGTCAAAACAAAACATGGCTTGGTGGTGGCTCCTAATTACACGTGTGGCACATGTGACCATCATACTGATGACATTGTGGTAGCCAGAAGGCACGAAAAAGGGTGTGTCACCCGGGGGGATAGTATCACCGTGGACAATACCACACTGGCTGACAATGAGGTCACTCTCATGTATCCAGGTGGTCCCAGCAGATGCCCCCTGTGTAAATGGTACACATGTGGCATCGGAACAGTCGCCTTCCAGTCTATTGAACATCATATGTTCCGAGTTCATGGACTCAACATTTTACGAAGGTGGCAGTGCAGGAAGTGCGAGGCTCGTGGAGATGGTTACTTTATCAAAGAGCACTACAAAACCCATCTTGCAGAAGTGGCAAACCAATCGCAATCTCCATCTATTCCACTTCTTCCGATTCCTCCAAACACTTCTAACAGAGAGCTATTCAGAATCATTAACCTTGAATTGTCCACCACTTCTTGTCACACTCCCATAGCTGCTTCACAAAGAAATAACCAAAACAACACACAAACAGAAGGCCGTTCAACAGTTGCTCCTTCGCCATACGCAGCCTCCGCAACCTCATCTCACTCCTTCAATGTCCCAAATAACCCGCACTCGAGTCCTCCTATATCCCACAGACAAAGAGATCATAATGATTCTCCAATTTCATCTCCTAACACTTCAGAATCCTCTTCCCATTTCCCGTCTTCACCGGATTCTTCTGATAGTAACAACTCCACGTACGAATCTCCAGCTTCATCTCCCAGCCAACTTTTTGACTCGGTTACCTCCCGTGATGCGATGTGTCCAAGAGCAGAGTTTAGGGAGTTGTGGGGCTCAAGGATTGCGGCCTGCAACACGGTAGATGGTCTCGATTCCATTCTCACCAAATGCAGCGCTGAGTGGCTCAAGCTCTCAGCAACACCGGAAGACTCGGCGTCCTCACAGAGAAACCCGGCCCTCCCATCAAAACCGTCATCCACCTCACGCAAACGAAACCAAAGCCGTCAACAACAAAGGATTAGAAACTCGAAGAAAGCAGAGAATTACCAAAAGAGCAAAATTCAACGTCTTTTCTCTTTATATCCCCGCAGGGCAGTCAGGAAAATCTTAGGGGAAAACTCCGCTGGATATTCTGGAACCAGGGAAGCAGCTGCTGCCTTCTTGGAAACAACATATTGTCAACAATCTCCTTCCCAAGAGCAAGTAGACTCTGCCCGAGCACACTTCGACCACTGTGATTGGAACGAGACAAATGAAGACGACATCCGAGTGCTCTCAGCAGCCCCAAGTCCCAATGAAATCAAGCTGAAACTTGGCAGAGCTGCTAACACTGCTCCGGGCAGGGACGGCCTAGAATACCGCCATTTCCGATCTCTCGATAATGATGGCGAGCTTTTAGCCACCATTTACCGGGCGGTTTGGTCTCTTGGCATACCAGCCTGCTGGAAAACATCCCGAACGGTCCCAATTTTCAAGAAGGGCGACACGTCTGACTATGGAAACTTCCGGCCAATATCCCTGCTGCCAACAATGTACAAAATATTCTCGGGCATAATATCGTCCAGAATCATGGCCATCTCTACGAGACTAGGATGGATATCTCCGGAACAGAAGGGTTTCCTACCAGGCGTCCGAGGCATCCAAGAGCACACCCACATACTCCACACTGTTATCGAGCAGGCGAAACAGTCAAAACGGGAGTTAGTGGTTGCCTGGTTGGACCTTACCAACGCATTCGGCTCAATACCTCATCCCATACTCAATTGTCTTTTTCAGAGCCTCCCTATCCCAGACGAGCTGCGACGCATTCTGAGCGACATCTACTCGGACAACATAATGGACTTCGCTGTTGGACAAGACTCAGTAAAGATCAAACCCACAGCCGGCGTTCGCCAAGGAGACCCATTGAGTAGCGTCGTCTTCAATCTTGCGGCCGAGCCAATCATTAGGACAGCGAAATCCAACAACACCGGATTCCTAGTCTACCAATCAAGGGTATCCACAACGGCTTACGCAGATGACGTTGCTGTCGTTGGATCTGCAGTCTCCGAAGGCCAGAGAACTATCAACGCCATGGGGAACACGGCTGTCTCACTTGGCTTGAAATTTAATCCTGGGAAATGCACTTCTCTAACACTCATTAACGGAAAATCTTCTGTCGACAACAAACTCAAACTTGACGGATCCTGGATACGAGCTCTGACAGACGATGACCAAGAAAACTATCTTGGGACGCCACTAGGTGCGCGACTAACCTTCAGGCCCACAACTTCGCTCCCCAGTAATCTTATCAAGATCGGAGACTCTGGCTTAGCTCCATGGCAAATGCTGGAGGTGTACAGAAGTGCCTTGTTGCCATCACTCTCTCACCATCTAGCATCCGGAAGAGTAGATAAAAAGTCCCTTTACGACCTTGACATTGCATGCAGAGATTTCCTCCGCAAGGTAGCATGTGTTCCCATGTCCGCGAACACTGCATTCTTCTACGCTGATCGAGGTGTTGGTGGACTCGGAGTTCTCCCACTGACGGAAGAGGCGGACATATGGACCCTGGCAAGAGCACTGCAACTCTTAGACAGCAAAGACCAGAGCGTGAGCGATGTCGCAATGGCCCAACTAGAAGAAACCATAAAGCTGGGTTATGGTAGAAACGAAGTACCATTCCCACTCCCAATAAACGAGTACTTGGCAGGCTCGATGGAAATGGGCCTTGGCGCAATTCGACACGGAGGAGCCTCGATGAACCTCTGGACGCGTGCAAGAAAGGCCTCGATATGCTTGAAGAGGATCAGGATCGATGTATCCGGCGAAGAATACAGCAAGGTTATCGCCGACGACATCTCCTCCGTCTCCATCAAAGCAGTTAGAGGACTTCGGACCGCAGTGAGACAGAGGTGGACCAGTAGACTATTGTCGGCCGCGCAAGGAAGGGTAGCGACCGGACTTGCGCTCGACATGGCCAAGGAAAATGCCACTTTACTGTCATGCCGTACACCACTGACCTTCCAAGAATGGCACTTTCTTCACAAAGCCAGACTAGGAATCCTTCCAGTCCGTGGCGGCCCAGGATCTATGTCTACAGTGAAAACATGTCGCCTGGGTTGCTCAAAAACGGAAACAACTGACCATGTAGTTAGTGGCTGCCAGGTGAACTCACCACTTTCCATTAAACGACACAACACCATCTTAACATTCATCGCGGAAGAAACAGAAAAACTCGGCCACTCCATCGCCATCAACCAAGCAGTGGAAAACTCTGCACTTAGACCAGACCTGGTGGTCACATCCACCAACCCACCCACCATCATCGACGTGACAGTTCCAATTAGCAGCGCAGACGGGCTCGAGAGAGCAAAGGCAAGTAAAATTGAGAAATACAAGCATCTGGGCTTGATACTCCCTCTTGTTGTTGGTTCTTTAGGGTCATGGCTCCCAAGCAATGACGAGATAGCTCATGCTCTGGGCTTCTCAAGGAGAAAGTGGCATAGCATGAAGAAAAAGATGACTCTACTGGCCATCCAAGGATCAACCCAAATCATAGCAAAGCACTTGGCATACCAGACCGAAGACAGCGATCCCCTGTACGAAGAAGAGGAACCTCGAGAAGACTCACGAGCTCCCTCCTCCTCCCATAACTAAGGGTTTTTTAACGTAGCGTTGACACGTCGTCTCGCGAACTTTTTCCCTTCTAACGAAATCAATTCTGAAATTGTATACATGTTTATTCCCAGTCCCTTGGAAAATACAATGCATTAAATCTGTTCTTATCAGTTGGTTTGGGGGTGCTCATTGTTACACCTTTAATGTTAACCACTCCTTCTGCTTTGTTTCAGGTCTATGCAGTGAAGTCGAGGAAGTGTTTTACGTATCCCTTCCTATTCTCCCGTCGACTACCTTCGCTTGTCATATTTGCTCTAAAACTGCACAGAACCTCAAAACACACAACAGTCTTAAAAAACATTTCAAAAACCACCACAGTTCGGTCATTGTGCGATTCGAGTGTCGTATTTGTAAGTGCGAGCTACCTGGAGTGAAAAAGTACGCTGCTCATGCTGCTGATTTCCATTCTGCTCTTCCTGCTCCACCGCCAGATGTTCCTGATGTTCAGCACGATTCGCCGTCAACTACTCCTAACCGGTTGACTCTCATTGCCCAGGACTTGACGCATGATGCGTCTCCTCATCCGGCTATTTCCTCTGACGATATTAATAGCTTCATCTCTGAAGCACGGTTGCGTTCTTCTTCAGAGCGCCCTCTACCTCCTACTTCGGTTCCTTCCCCTCCTTTAATTAATACCCGTTCTTCCACCCCTTTTACCCATTTAGATCATGATGAGGCCTTCTACCATCCACCTGGTCTTCTGGTGAACTTTGGCCCTCGAGAAATATCACCACCTGGCTCTATTTCTCCAACTGAGTCCACTACTACTCCAAGTTTGCCTCCTCCTCCATCTCATTCATCCTCAACTGGCACCACCTTATGGACATGGAATGGTGCTACGAATGTACTGTATGATGACCCAAATCCAACTGTACTTAGTGCCTGCTGGGAACGGGGCGGTGGTGGACGCTGTCGACGTCTCTACCCCAACGTGCTGGTGCCAAATGCAGATGTGCTCATGGCTCGCCATCTTCTTTTCCAAAGCGCTCCAGTGCCCCAATCAGTGCCGATTGAAGAAGTGCCCGTTCCACCTCCGATGTCAGTGACCACCTCAGTGCTTCCACCGTCACCACATGATGAAAGTGTCTTTGACCCACCTATAAGTGCCACGGTGCCACCTTGGAATCTTGAGGCTGGCCATCTTGATCTTCCACCATCTCGACCACAGATGACTCCGCCCACTACACTGAATTCCCGACGTACTACATTGCAGGTGCCACCACCAACGTCTTGTCCAGTACAGCAGTACGGTGACATTGCTACTCAACATCCCCCGCGGCCTCGCCGTAGAGGACAACGGAATAGAAATACTGGTGGATCTGATCTACCACCACCACCTCCACGGCCTGATGCACCAAATGGCCCAATTGATACTCCTCCAGGTCCTGATACATCGACTGGCCCTATCGATCCACTACAAGGAAGTGAAGTCCATCCGGCTGACGTTCCTCAGCCCAAATTAACTGATCTACAACGCCAGTGGATTGATACCTTTCACTCACTTCTCCCCGCTGATCTAGAGGGCCTTTCGGCTCTTTCTCTACAAATCACAACTGCTGCTGCTGAAAGAAAAGACACTTCGGCTCCACTTCCGGCCCGCAACACTCCACCGTCTAACCAGGCCCTTCGACGGGCACCACCTAGACGTCAGCAGTACGACCCTCAAGACGCCTCTACCATTCAGAAACTTTATCGGCTGGACCGGAAAAAAGCCATGACCCATATTCTGGCAGAGCCTTCTCCTCACTGCACAGCAGATCCGGCGGCCATTGAGACCCACCTCTCAACGATCTTCACTGGCACCGACCACCCATGGTCTGATCCGCCATCCTGTGTTCCAGAATTTAATCAGCCCACTACGCCAGATGAACTGGCTTTTCTTACCGCTCCTATCACGCCAAGTGAAGTCGCTTCACGCCTTCAACGGATGAAAAATACAGCACCTGGACCAGACGGGGCCCGATATGCTGGTCTACGACGCACGGATCCTGGCTGTCACACGCTTGCTCTCATCTATTCACGCTGCCTTGCTACCGCTAAAGTCCCTTCGGCCTGGAAGGAATCCACTACCGTCCTCATCTATAAAGCTGGTGAGAGGGACAACTTAGGCAACTGGCGCCCCCTCTCACTCGGCAACACAATAGCAAAACTCTACTCCGGAGTCCTTGCCGACCGCATTTCTCGCTGGGCCGAAGACGGAAAACGGATCTCTCCTCAACAAAAAGGCTTTACCCGTCATGATGGCTGCCTCGAACACAATTTTATTCTTCAATCTGCCATCAACCAAGCCCGTCGCTCTGGACAGGAATTATGTGTTGCCTGGCTGGACTTGGCTAATGCTTTCCCATCTGTTCCCCATTCTCACATATTTGGTACTCTTGCTCTATTAGGACTACCAGCTGAAACAATCGCTGTCATCCAGGATCTCTACACGGCAACAACCACACGCGGAATGACATCAGCCGGACTGACAGCTCTAATTCCTATATCTGTCGGAGTGAAGCAGGGTTGCCCCCTGAGCCCTGTCGTCTTTGACCTGGCCATGGAACCAATCATCCGTTCGGTTGCTGCGCTCAAGCCACTCTCATTTAAACTTGGCCATGTGGATGCTTCCATTTTAGCCTTCGCTGATGACCTGGCCTTGCTGGCGAAAAATGATGCCGCCCTTCAACAACAGCTCGATGTGGCAGCCGAAACGGCTGACTGGAGTGGCCTCACCTTTAAGCCGCCTAAATGCGCTACTCTTCACATACTCCGTCGGGAAACAGTTGACTCAGTCTTCACCATCGACGACAATCCACTGTCTGTGCTTGGCGAAGGCCAACACTATCGCCATCTTGGAGTACCCACCGGCTTCCGCAACAAACAAACACCGGAGGAAACCATAGCAGGCATTGGTAATGACCTGGACCGCATAGATTCAAGTCTTCTAGCCCCCTGGCAGAAAATTGATGCTGTGGTTACTTTTCTGGTGCCCCGTTTAGACTTCATTCTTCGTGGTGCCGATGTGAAAGTGAAACCGTTGAAAAAACTGGACAAAAACATGAAGAAACACGTTAAAAAATGGATGAATCTCCCCCAACGGGCCAGTGCTGAGGTGGTTTTTATTCCCAGCCCACTAGGTGGTGCTGGCATTCTGCCTTTCAGTGATATGCGCAATGTGTGTGCAGTTACCCATGGATACCGGCTTCTCACTTGCCCGGATGATGACGTCCGCGAAACGGCCTGGGACACATTAAAAACAGCAGTGCAACTCAAAATCCGGCGAGTGCCAACTATGGAAGATATTGCTTCCTACCTCAACGGCTCTACTGAAGGAGATATGGCCTTAACCAATGGTGACGTTCCGTCATTATGGTCGAGGACCAGGATCTGCACCCGTGCCCTCCGCCGAACAGTTGCTGTTGAGTGGTGGTGGTGTGCTACCCGCGGAGAAATGCAAATAATAATACCCCGTCCTGGACAAGAACCAAATTTAGCACGTGCCCCTCCTGCAGCCCGCAAGCAGGTGTGTCATCTGATAAAAACAGCCCTCCGGGCTTCGTACCTTCATCGCCTTATTAAGAAGCCAGACCAGGGAAAAGTGTACTCGGTGACCAGTCTGCGCAGTGAATCAAATCATATGATGAAGTCTGGCCTTTATACCCGCTTTACTGATTGGCGATTTCTTCACCGTGCCCGTCTGGACACCGTGCCCCTCAACGGAACACGTCGTTTTGGTGATGGCAGTAAACGCTGCCGCCGATGCAACAACATCCTTGAGACTCTCCCACACGTCCTCAGCCACTGCAAATATGTCAGTCGCCCTCGAGCCCTTCGTCACAATGCCATCGTTCATCGTTTGGCCAGAGGAACGCCGGCAATTGCTGGCACGGCCAGTGAAGACAAGAAAATTCCAGGCACGAGCAGCCAACTTCGGCCGGATCTGGTCGTCACCAACGCGGCAGCTCGCTCCATATCCATTATTGACGTCGCTGTCGCCTTTGAGAACAAATATGAAGCTTTTCAACTGGCCAGAGCCGGAAAAATCCAGAAATATGCACTCCTGGCCGATGAACTACGCTCTCAAGGATGGGACGTCTACCTCAACGCCTTTGTAGTTGGTGCCCTTGGTGGATGGGATCCGGACAACGAGACAGTCATCCGCCAGCTTCGAATCAGCAGAAGCTATGCCAAGCTCATGAAGAAACTTATCATCAGTGACACCATCCGGTGGTCTCGCGACATATATGTGGAATTTATCAGTGGAAAGCGTCAGTATCGAACGGATGTTCCAGCCATTACCCCCCCTGTCAATAATTAATCATTTTTTACCTCCTTCTTAAAACCTCCCTCTCAAGTTCAACAAAGTTGGTTTCCTTTATTTTATTTTATTATGTCCCACCATCTTCCTACCTTTACAATTTATAATACTTATTTTTTTTCTTATTTTTTTTTATTTTTGTACTCTACCATACTTACTTTCCTATTTGTTTTTATTTTTTTTGTCGCTCCCCTACATCCGCTATCTATCCCATTTCCATTCTCCTTCTCATTGTGCACCTGATATCGGTCTTGAATTTAGTCGATTCGGTTAGTCGTTCTCCTTACCTCCATATTTCCACGACGGGTTCAAAACTCCTCTCTTACTTTTCTAATTTTAGACATTTGCTGTGTCTCTCTCTATTATTGTTGACTGGAGTGATGGTGTTCTTCTTCCCCAAATGCTAAGCCATTTGGCGAGTGTTCCTCTTTGGCGCAAGCCAATTTTTGTACTAGTTAAAGATTCATTTTCAATAAACATTTTAATCTGTTCTTATCAGCTTAATATCTGATACGGGTTCAAATGGACCCCAGAATATTAAACTGATTTTTGGCAAATGGTGGGAATACAGTGCTTGCACTGCTCCCGCCACGGGTTGACCCGGTATTGCAGTACCTCCGGGATCGGCTCACCCTCTATGAGGGTCACATGAACATAAATATTTAACGTGAAAGAGTAGGTAAATGGTTATCGAAATTGTCCCGGCGTTTAAACCCACTCCTCGCCTGATTATAAAGCCTTCCCATCTTTTACAAAAAATCTCATGGCGCGTCCCAAATAAACGTATAATCCCATTTATAATAAGCAGTAGCTATCTATAATTCGTAGTCTATTTATTTTAACATTACAAATGCCATTGTGTTATAACTGATTGATATGCGGGTAAAATATTTTTTGTTGTATATTTTTTCAGTTTTTGTTTGAAATAAGGCTTGCATAGGAGGGTCGGTATTACCTTGATATGGGATGATGAAATTAAACAATTGTGCAATTTGTTTCTTCAAATAAAATATCCAAACGTCAAGTTCAATTCAACCAATACTGAGCTTTATTGACTAAATTTTTCCCTAGTCTATGTTTATATTTTACGGTACGATTCGTCTGCGATGACTTTGACCCGAGTCAAACAATTAAGTACCCTTTGCCAATATTGTTCTGCTTTATAAAAACTATAAATAAGTGTAAAAAATTATATTGAAGCATACTTACCTGGCTCAGAGGCAACCATGATCACCAAGGTGGTTCCTCCAGGGCGAGGCCTTTCCATTGCACCAAGGATGGGCTGACCCTTGCGATTAATCCAAATGTGATTAACTCGGGAGTACAATTTTTGGTAGTGGGGGACTGAGTTCGCGCCGTTCCCTGAATGCTGACGTTATTTTAATTGAGTATCAATAGAAGCAACGATTAGTCACACACTTGTTAGATTTTATACTGGAGAAAAACAATTTTTTCCTTCATACATTTTTTATACTAAAATATTTTCCCACCAAAGCACCATGGCATCAAATTGAAATTTATATTTTCATTCATTTCTTGTTGTACTGCTGATAACACCGTCACCCGTGGTCTCGTCATCTCCCGTAAGCTTCAGCTACGTCAGGCGTCAGGATACGCTTTATAAATTGAATATCATATACTACGGAAATAAATTTGAATCATTTCCGCCGTGATCGTCTAGTGGTTAGGACCCTACGTTGTGGGATCTCTGGAATATAATTCCGTAGTAACCCAGGTTCGAATCCTGGTCACGGCACTGGGTATAGTTTTAAACAAACAATTTGACACGCAGTCCGCGAGTGGATGATACCAATATTGGGGGGTTTGGATTTTTGTACATATATAATCGAAGAAAAATGGGTGTAGGAGAAAACCAAATAGTCCTGTAGAGTCCTGGGTAAAATAAACGACGAGCGCGAAGCGCTCGTCGATGGGGCTGAGGCAGTGATATGGAAGTCGGTTATATAGAGAACGCAGAGCGTGAAGCACACGACAGAGGTGACATGGGAAAAATATATTTATTTAGTTGGGAATTTGTTTTTCAATACATTGTTTCAATTTTTCATTGGTGTGTTGCAGAACGGATATTTTTTGCGCATTTACAGAACTTCAAGCATAAAACTAAATATTAAAAGGAAGTTTATTTTTGTCTGAAATGAACTGTCCACTGCTGATGTATTTCGAAATGAAAATGAAAATTTGAAATTTCTTAGGGAATTCTAAATTTAAGTTTTTGAACAAAAATATTAGATCATCATGTCCAAGCAGAATCAACGCAGCCAAGGCATAAATAGGTGTTCACCCAAATCAAAATTTAGCTTTGCGCAGTGGCAATATCATAACCAATGAGGGTCTCCCGAGGTGTGATTATTGCTAGTTGAAAACTTTAACCAATACCCCGCCACGGTGAAGTGAAATATTCTTTACTGTCGGCAATTTTTGAAAGTTCCATCAGGGGCATACATGTAAAATGAAATCAACACTAAAGTCGGTCAGTCAGTGTTAAGTTCAGTATGTATACGAAACCATATTGTCAAAATGTAAAATTTTTACAAGAAAATTTGTATCGGCATCAAACAGTATATAGGGAACTGCTGTTGTCTGGGGTTAGAGTGTTATACTAATTGCTAGTAGATGTAAAGTACGGGATAGTAAGAAATAAAAATCTATACGGCGACGAAAATTATGTTAGCCTAACAAAAGTCTAATATTGTAAAAATTGCGAAAGATGTTAGCCCAATTGTTCAAAATATCTTAAACCCTCGGGGATGTTGCAAGCCATGGAAAACCATATCACACACACTGCACTTCAGGAAGATTCAAATTGTCTTACAATAACATTACATCTGTATATTGACGAGTTGATTCGGTAAAGTTTGTTTAAACGAGCTTTATACATCATATCCACTTTGAATAGTATGGGCCATTTGGAAATTAATTGCACATAGATTTTTTAATGTAAACTCCCTAATAGGAAATGAAGCTTTACAAGCGTACTTTCAAATCAATAAAAGCATATAAATGTAATGGTTTCATGTCTGGATATACTCTGGTTTCTAATCAACCTTCGGATAAATCTTTCGCCTTTTACTAAAGATTTCCGTGGTTAGGAGCATCGATGAGTCTATATGACTTATTTTTTTGAACGCCCGGTCTTGAGTCCGGGCATCCCAGTATAATTAAATATAAATAACTAATGTTGTCAAAGTTACAAATAATAAATATATGGGTAAATATGAAAAGTATGAATTAAATAATGGCAAGATTTATTAGGTTCCGGGTGTTATACAGTTAGTTGTGAAATATTTGATTCCCGGCTCTTGTTAGCGAAGATCGGAGTGTATTTAGAAAATTGTGTACAAAGAAAACTACGTACTTTGTCAATTAAAAGTCAATCTAAAGGGATATCAATTATCGATAGATATCAATGACATTGCATAAGTTCTCGTCAACGGCCATACCACGTAGAACTCACCTGGTCTCGTCAGCTCCCGGAAGTTAAGCTACGTCGGGTCCCGTTAGTACTTGGATGGGTGACCGCTTGGGAATACGGGATGCTGCTGGCATTTGCTTTTGCTGCAGATCTGAATAGTTTTTTTTTGTTGTTTTTTGTTTTGGTTGTGGTTTGTTTTTCTCTCTTAATTCAAAAAGTAAGATAGCAGTGTGGCTATTTTGTTAAGGCTGTTCATTGAAGCTCACTCACGGGTGCGATCCCACTACCACTCGACACGGGAACTTTTGGCTGCTAGGTTTCCCTCCTGGCCCATTTCGCTCCTCTTTAGCTAACTTGGACCAACCGGATTCCTCCAGCAGATCCATGTTGATGTCAAGCTTAGTACGGACACCTGGTCAACGTGCAGTTTCACGTAGCAGTGCTCCTAAACTCATGCCATCCACACCATCGAGCCTCCCAGAAGCAGGATTATAGGTGCGCGCCAAACACCCAGCTAGTGTGATGTGGCTTAGTTTTAGCATAGCCATTATATACCTAATCTTATTGTCAAACATGTGGAATCTGTGATTTATAGAAAATGTGTCACGATTAAAATTTGTTTAACAGCTGTATCACCATCTAAGCTATATTTTTTTAATGAACCAAAACTTCAAGGTAGACATGTACGGAATTTGCGTGTCAACTTAGATTAGTAACTTTGGTTTACTTTGATAATTCAATTGATGTACGGCAAGTTACGCCAAAGCTATTTAATTTTGTTAAAATTATTTATTAGTGTAAAAAGCCATGGTAAATTAAGATCATACTTCACAGGATCATTTCTGTAGTATATCTTGACTTGTTTCCCACCAGAAACTAGTCTTCTTTCTACCCGCGATGACGAGTTAAGACGCCGGTTTCTGGGCGTGAAGCAGGATGTGATTGTATATAATTGTCTCGACAGTATGTACTCACAGCCGTTGAGGACCGTTTCCGTGGTTTTCATGTGAAACTTCGGAAGGAAATCGTCGTGTTCAGAGCGGTCAATGTTACTGAAAGATTATAATTTTAAAGTTAGTGCTTAATCTACGCAATATATGATAGTAGTACTAGCAATTATAACATTATGTTAAGCTTCCCTATTGGGTACCATGCATATGAAATTACCCTCATCATTAGTTTGTACAACTGCTATGCATGGTATAATATAATAATAATAAAAAATATCATGTCGCAAGCTCTTGTTGTTAGCACACACCCATAAAGTTGTTGACCTATACATTGGGCCTTTTTCCGGCCGTATAATAATAATAATGTTTTGTTTGGTTTTCTAAATTAAAACTTGATGAAGCATTCATTCAGAACTTTCGTCGTCAGGTGGCGTGTCAAGGCGATGCTTCAAAAGAAGTGGGAAAATGGGGATTTCGTAATTTTTTATCAGCAACTTCTACCTCCTTTAATACAGAAAGTGCGCAATAAATCGAATAAAAATGTATGAGCAGTATAAGTATCAAGTGGTTGCTGTTGTAAATTTTACAAGCCGAATGTTGTATGGTCCTCCTTGGGTGTTTTGAGCGATTTTGGGTCTTCTTCTCACACAACCTTAAGTATGTGGGGCCTGATGCTTATTTTGAGCAGAATTATTTTAAACATTATCGCTTCTCGGCCTTTTGGCTAAGATCAAAGTGTAGTATCTGTTCTTATACCGCTTCTTATATCGCTTCTCGGCCTTTTGGCTAAGATCAAAGTGTAGTATCTGTTCTTATCAGCTTAATATCTGATACGCTTCAGTTGGTTTGGGGGTGCTCATTGTTACACCTTTAATGTTAATCATTCCCTCTGATGTTCAGGTTTACGCACTGACGGTCACCTCGATTTTTGTCTCAAGTCGCTTCTGGGCCTTTCTTGGCTATAAGCTTGTAGCGCGTTCTTTGGTCTCAAGTCGCTTCCGGGCTATTATTGGCCAAGCTTGTAGCGCGGTTTTTGGATGCAAGTTCGGCAGCGGATAGCTTGAAACATATTTGAGCAGTTCAAGCCACTTGCCTTGCTAACGTTTCCTCTTCTCTCAATTCTTGACAGCTGGATAATCGCTTAGCCCGGCAGCTGGCGAGAAGGTGTTTTTGCTGTAAACTACGCGGCGTTTCTACTGACGTCGGTCTTCCGGTATCCAATCCGGCCAGCAATTCCCATCTCGTGTTTCATATTCCCTACACGCGCGTCACGGTTAGGCCCACACGTTAGCATAGTCGTCTACTTGCTGGAAGATGAATCTCTCCCTCTCGCTTAACTTCAATTAGAAAACTGCCGCAAACGTAAAGGAAAACTTCACAACACACCTTTTTGTATTAATCAGATCGTAAACTCACTTCCTCTTGGGTCCCAAATCAGTCAATAGTAAAATAAATGCATCCTTTCTTTTCACCTGCGCTCTTATTCCTCTAACTTGTCAACCCCACTCACTATGACAGAAAAGGTGGAATTCTGGGAGTTTGCGTTTGGTGATGGAATTTTACACATCCCATGGCCTGTACCAGACACAATTAAATGCTCGCTCTGCAAGATCGGTAGATACTCGTCGAGATCACGAATTCAAGACGCAGTAAAACATGTCAAAACAAAACATGGCTTGGTGGTGGCTCCTAATTACACGTGTGGCACATGTGACCATCATACTGATGACATTGTGGTAGCCAGAAGGCACGAAAAAGGGTGTGTCACCCGGGGGGATAGTATCACCGTGGACAATACCACACTGGCTGATAATGAGGTCACTCTCATGTATCCAGGTGGTCCCAGCAGATGCCCCCTGTGTAAATGGTACACATGTGGCATCGGAACAGTCGCCTTCCAGTCTATTGAACATCATATGTTCCGAGTTCATGGACTCAACATTTTACGAAGGTGGCAGTGCAGGAAGTGCGAGGCTCGTGGAGATGGTTACTTTATCAAAGAGCACTACAAAACCCATCTTGCAGAAGTGGCAAACCAATCGCAATCTCCATCTATTCCACTTCTTCCGATTCCTCCAAACACTTCTAACAGAGAGCTATTCAGAATCATTAACCTTGAATTGTCCACCACTTCTTGTCACACTCCCATAGCTGCTTCACAAAGAAATAACCAAAACAACACACAAACAGAAGGCCGTTCAACAGTTGCTCCTTCGCCATACGCAGCCTCCGCAACCTCATCTCACTCCTTCAATGTCCCAAATAACCCGCACTCGAGTCCTCCTATATCCCACAGACAAAG
Source organism: Daphnia galeata (assembly GCA_030770115.1). Lineage (NCBI taxonomy): Eukaryota > Metazoa > Arthropoda > Branchiopoda > Diplostraca > Daphniidae > Daphnia > Daphnia galeata. The sequence continues at coordinate 8,714,647 of CM061123.1, forward strand.
AGATCATAATGATTCTCCAATTTCATCTCCTAACACTTCAGAATCCTCTTCCCATTTCCCGTCTTCACCGGATTCTTCTGATAGTAATAACTCCACGTACGAATCTCCAGCTTCATCTCCCAGCCAACTTTTTGACTCGGTTACCTCCCGTGATGCGATGTGTCCAAGAACAGAGTTTAGGGAGTTGTGGGGCTCAAGGATTGCGGCCTGCAACACGGTAGATGGTCTCGATTCCATTCTCACCAAATGCAGCGCTGAGTGGCTCAAGCTCTCAGCAACACCGGAAGACTCGGCGTCCTCACAGAGAAACCCGGCCCTCCCATCAAAACCGTCATCCACCTCACGCAAACGAAACCAAAGCCGTCAACAACAAAGGATTAGAAACTCGAAGAAAGCAGAAAATTACCAAAAGAGCAAAATTCAACGTCTTTTCTCTTTATATCCCCGCAGGGCAGTCAGGAAAATCTTAGGGGAAAACTCCGCTGGATATTCTGGAACCAGGGAAGCAGCTGCTGCCTTCTTGGAAACAACATATTGTCAACAATCTCCTTCCCAAGAGCAAGTAGACTCTGCCCGAGCACACTTCGACCACTGTGATTGGAACGAGACAAATGAAGACGACATCCGAGTGCTCTCAGCAGCCCCAAGTCCCAATGAAATCAAGCTGAAACTTGGCAGAGCTGCTAACACTGCTCCGGGCAGGGACGGCCTAGAATACCGCCATCTCCGATCTCTCGATAATGATGGCGAGCTTTTAGCCACCATTTACCGGGCGGTTTGGTCTCTTGGCATACCAGCCTGCTGGAAAACATCCCGAACGGTCCCAATTTTCAAGAAGGGCGACACGTCTGACTATGGAAACTTCCGGCCAATATCCCTGCTGCCAACAATGTACAAAATATTCTCGGGCATAATATCGTCCAGAATCATGGCCATCTCTACGAGACTAGGATGGATATCTCCGGAACAGAAGGGTTTCCTACCAGGCGTCCGAGGCATCCAAGAGCACACCCACATACTCCACACTGTTATCGAGCAGGCGAAACAGTCAAAACGGGAGTTAGTGGTTGCCTGGTTGGACCTTACCAACGCATTCGGCTCAATACCTCATCCCATACTCAATTGTCTTTTTCAGAGCCTCCCTATCCCAGACGAGCTGCGACGCATTCTGAGCGACATCTACTCGGACAACATAATGGACTTCGCTGTTGGACAAGACTCAGTAAAGATCAAACCCACAGCCGGCGTTCGCCAAGGAGACCCATTGAGTAGCGTCGTCTTCAATCTTGCGGCCGAGCCAATCATTAGGACAGCGAAATCCAACAACACCGGATTCCTAGTCTACCAATCAAGGGTATCCACAACGGCTTACGCAGATGACGTTGCTGTCGTTGGATCTGCAGTCTCCGAAGTCCAGAGAACTATCAACGCCATGGGGAACACGGCTGCCTCACTTGGCTTGAAATTTAATCCTGGGAAATGCACTTCTCTAACACTCATTAACGGAAAATCTTCTGTCGACAACAAACTCAAACTTGACGGATCCTGGATACGAGCTCTGACAGACGATGACCAAGAAAACTATCTTGGGACGCCACTAGGTGCGCGACTAACCTTCAGGCCCACAACTTCGCTCCCCAGTAATCTTATCAAGATCGGAGACTCTGGCTTAGCTCCATGGCAAATGCTGGAGGTGTACAGAAGTGCCTTGTTGCCATCACTCTCTCACCATCTAGCATCCGGAAGAGTAGATAAAAAGTCCCTTTACGACCTTGAAATTGCATGCAGAGATTTCCTCCGCAAGGTAGCATGTGTTCCCATGTCCGCGAACACTGCATTCTTCTACGCTGATCGAGGTGTTGGTGGACTCGGAGTTCTCCCACTGACGGAAGAGGCGGACATATGGACCCTGGCAAGAGCACTGCAACTCTTAGACAGCAAAGACCAGAGCGTGAGCGATGTCGCAATGGCCCAACTAGAAGAAACCATAAAGCTGGGTTATGGTAGAAACGAAGTACCATTCCCACTCCCAATAAACGAGTACTTGGCAGGCTCGATGGAAATGGGCCTTGGCGCAATTCGACACGGAGGAGCCTCGATGAACCTCTGGACGCGTGCAAGAAAGGCCTCAATATGCTTGAAGAGGATCAGGATCGATGTATCCGGCGAAGAATACAGCAAGGTTATCGCCGACGACATCTCCTCCGTCTCCATCAAAGCAGTTAGAGGACTTCGGACCGCAGTGAGACAGAGGTGGACCAGTAGACTATTGTCGGCCGCGCAAGGAAGGGTAGCGACCGGACTTGCGCTCGACATGGCCAAGGAAAATGCCACTTTACTGTCATGCCGTACACCACTGACCTTCCAAGAATGGCACTTTCTTCACAAAGCCAGACTAGGAATCCTTCCAGTCCGTGGTGGCCCAGGATCTATGTCTACAGTGAAAACATGTCGCCTGGGTTGCTCAAAAACGGAAACAACTGACCATGTAGTTAGTGGCTGCCAGGTGAACTCAGCACTTTCCATTAAACGACACAACACCATCTTAACATTCATCGCGGAAGAAACAGAAAAACTCGGCCACTCCATCGCCATCAACCAAGCAGTGGAAAACTCTGCACTTAGACCAGACCTGGTGGTCACATCCACCAACCCACCCACCATCATCGACGTGACAGTTCCAATTAGCAGCGCAGACGGGCTCGAGAGAGCAAAGGCAAGTAAAATTGAGAAATACAAGCATCTGGGCTTGATACTCCCTCTTGTTGTTGGTTCTTTAGGGTCATGGCTCCCAAGCAATGACGAGATAGCTCATGCTCTGGGCTTCTCAAGGAGAAAGTGGCATAGCATGAAGAAAAAGATGACTCTACTGGCCATCCAAGGATCAACCCAAATCATAGCAAAGCACTTGGCATACCAGACCGAAGACAGCGATCCCCTGTACGAAGAAGAGGAACCTCGAGAAGACTCACGAGCTCCCTCCTCCTCCCATAACTAAGGGTTTTTTAACGTAGCGTTGACACGTCGTCTCGCGAACTTTTTCCCTTCTAACGAAATCAATTCTGAAATTGTATACATGTTTATTCCCAGTCCCTTGGAAAATACAATGCATTAAATCTGTTCTTATCAGCTTAATATCTGATACGGGTTCGAATGGACCCCAGAATATTAAACTGATTTTTGGCAAATGGTGGGAATACAGTGCTTGCACTGCTCCCGCCACGGGTTGACCCGGTATTGCAGTACCTCCGGGATCGGCTCACCCTCTATGAGGGTCACATGAACATAAATATTTAACGTGAAAGAGTAGGTAAATGGTTATCGAAATTGTCCCGGCGTTTAAACCCACTCCTCGCCTGATTATAAAGCCTTCCCATCTTTTACAAAAAATGTCATGGCGCGTCCCAAATAAACGTATAATCCCATTTATAATAAGCAGTAGCTATTTATAATTCGTAGTCTATTTATTTTAACATTACAAATGTCATTGTGTTATAACTGATTGATATGCGGGTAAAATATTTTTTGTTGTATATTTTTTCAGTTTTTGTTTGAAATAAGGCTTGCATAGGAGGGTCGGTATTACCTTGATATGGGATGATGAAATTAAACAATTGTGCAATTTGTTTCTTCAAATAAAATATCCAAACGTCAAGTTCAATTCAACCAATACTGAGCTTTATTGACTAAATTTTTCCCTAGTCTATGTTTATATTTTACGGTACGATTCGTCTGCGATGACTTTGACCCGAGTCAAACAATTAAGTACCCTTTGCCAATATTGTTCTGCTTTATAAAAACTATAAATAAGTGTAAAAAATTATATTGAAGCATACTTACCTGGCTCAGAGGCAACCATGATCACCAAGGTGGTTCCTCCAGGGCGAGGCCTTTCCATTGCACCAAGGATGGGCTGACCCTTGCGATTAATCCAAATGTGATTAACTCGGGAGTACAATTTTTGGTAGTGGGGGACTGCGTTCGCGCCGTTCCCTGAATGTATACAAAATAAAATAGGAATTGCCATGTAGAGTGTTGACTCATGAAATCGCTAATAGTAGCTGACGTTATCTTAATTGAGTATCAATAGAAGCAACGATTAGTCACACACTTGTTAGATTTTATACTGGAGAAAAACAATTTTTTCCTTCATACATTTTTTATACTAAAATATTTTCCCACCATAGCACCATGGCATCAAATTGAAATTTATATTTTCATTCATTTCTTGTTGTACTGCTGATAACACCGTCACCCGTGGTCTCGTCATCTCCCGTAAGCTTCAGCTACGTCAGGCGTCAGGATACGCTTTATAAATTGAATATCATGTACTACGGAAATAAATTTGAATCATTTCCGCCGTGATCGTCTAGTGGTTAGGACCCTACGTTGTGGGATCTCTGGAATATAATTCCGTAGTAACCCAGGTTCGAATCCTGGTCACAGCACTGGGTATAGTTTTAAACAAACAATTTGACACGCAGTCCGCGAGTGGATGATACCAATATTGGGGGGTTTGGATTTTTGTACATATATAATCGAAGAAAAATGGGTGTAGGAGAAAACCAAATAGTCCTGTAGAGTCCTGGGTAAAATAAACGACGAGCGCGAAGCGCTCGTCAATGGGGCTGAGGCAGTGATATGGAAGTCGGTTATATAGAGAACGCAGAGCGTGAAGCACACGACAGAGGTGACATGGGAAAAATATATTTATTTAGTTGGGAATTTGTTTTTCAATACATCGTTTCAATTTTTCATTGGTGTGTTGCAGAACGGATATTTTTTGCGCATTTACAGAACTTCAAGCATAAAACTAAATATTAAAAGGAAGTTTATTTTTGTCTGAAATGAACTGTCCACTGCTGATGTATTTCGAAATGAAAATGAAAATTTGAAATTTCTTAGGGAATTCTAAATTTAAGTTTTTGAACAAAAATATTAGATCATCATGTCCAAGCAGAATCAACGCAGCCAAGGCATAAATAGGTGTTCACCCAAATCAAAATTTAGCTTTGCGCAGTGGCAATATCATAACCAATGAGGGTCTCCCGAGGTGTGATTATTGCTAGTTGAAAACTTTAACCAATACCCCGCCACGGTGAAGTGAAATATTCTTTACTGTCGGCAATTTTTGAAAGCTCCATCAGGGGCATACATGTAAAATGAAATCAACACTAAAGTCGGTCAGTCAGTGTTAAGTTCAGTATGTATACGAAACCATATTGTCAAAATGTAAAATTTTTACAAGAAAATTTGTATCGGCATCAAACAGTATATAGGGAACTGCTGTTGTCTGGGGTTAGAGTGTTATAAGTCCAATATTGTAAAAATTGCGAAAGATGTTAGCCCAATTGTTCAAAATATCTTAAACCCTCGGGGATGTTGCAAGCCATGGAAAACCATATCACACACCCTGCACTTCAGGAAGATTCAAATTGTCTTACAATAACATTAAATCTGTATATTGACGAGTTGATTCGGTAAAGTTTGTTTAAACGAGCTTTATACATCATATCCACTTTGAATAGTATGGGCCATTTGGAAATTAATTGCACATAGATTTTTAAATGTAAACTCCCTAATAGGAAATGAAGCTTTACAAGCGTACTTTCAAATCAATAAAAGCATATAAATGTAATGGTTTCATGTCTGGATATACTCTGGTTTCTAATCAACCTTCGGATAAATCTTTCGCCTTTTACTAAAGATTTCCGTGGTTAGGAGCATCGATGAGTCTATATGACTTATTTTTTTGAACGCCCGGTCTTGAGTCCGGGCATCCCAGTATAATTAAATATAAATAACTAATGTTGTCAAAGTTACAAATAATAAATATATGGGTAAATATGAAAAGTATGAATTAAATAATGGCAAGATTTATTAGGTTCCGGGTGTTATACAGTTAGTTGTGAAATATTTGATTCCCGGCTCTTGTTAGCGAAGATCGGAGTGTATTTAGAAAATTGTGTACAAAGAAAACTACGTACTTTGGCAATTAAAAGTCAATCTAAAGGGATATCAATTATCGATAGATTTCAATGACATTGCATAAGTTCTCGTCAACGGCCATACCACGTAGAACTCACCCGGTCTCGTCAGCTCCCGGAAGTTAAGCTACGTCGGGTCCCGTTAGTACTTGGATGGGTGACCGCTTGGGAATACGGGATGCTGTTGGCATTTGCTTTTGCTGCAGATCTGAATAGTTTTTTTTTGTTGTTTTTTGTTTTGGTTGTGGTTTGTTTTTCTCTCTTAATTCAAAAAGTAAGATAGCAGTGTGGCTATTTTGTTAAGGCTGTTCAATGAAGCTCACTCACGGGTGCGATCCCACTACCACTCGACACGGGAACTTTTGGCTGCTAGGTTTCCCTCCTGGCCCATTTCGCTCCTCTTTAGCTAACTTGGACCAACCGGATTCCTCCAGCAGATCCATGTTGATGTCAAGCTTAGTACGGACACCTGGTCAACGTGCAGTTTCACGTAGCAGTGCTCCTAAACTCATGCCATCCACACCATCGAGCCTCCCAGAAGCAGGATTATAGGTGCGCGCCAAACACCCAGCTAGTATGATGTGGCTTAGTTTTAGCATAGCCATTATATACCTAATCTTATTGTCAAACATGTGGAATCTGTGATTTATAGAAAATGTGTCACGATTAAAATTTGTTTAACAGCTGTATCACCATCTAATTTCAATCAAGCTATATTTTTTTAATGAACCAAAACTTCAAGGTAGACATGTACGGAATTTGCGTGTCAACTTAGATTAGTAACTTTGGTTTACTTTGATAATTCAATTGATGTACGGCAAGTTACGCCAAAGCTATTTAATTTTGTTAAAATTATTTATTAGTGTAAAAAGCCATGGTAAATTAAGATCATACTTCACAGGATCATTTCTGTAGTATATCTTGACTTGTTTCCCACCAGAAACTAGTCTTCTTTCTACCCGCGATGACGAGTTAAGACGCCGGTTTCTGGGCGTGAAGCAGGATGTGATTGTATATAATTGTCTCGACAGTATGTACTCACAGCCGTTGAGGACCGTTTCCGTGGTTTTCATGTGAAACTTCGGAAGGAAATCGTCGTGTTCAGAGCGGTCAATGTTACTGAAAGATTATAATTTTAAAGTTAGTGCTTAATCTACGCAATACATGATAGTAGTACTAGCAATTATAGCTTCCCTATTGGGTACCATGCATATTAAATTACCCTCATCATTAGTTTGTACAACTGCTATGCATGGTATAATATAATAATAATAAAAAATATCATGTCGCAAGCTCTTGTTGTTAGCACACACCCATAAAGTTGTTGACCTATACATTGGGCCTTTTTCCGGCCGTATAATAATAATAATGTTTTGTTTGGTTTTCTAAATTAAAACTTGATGAAGCATTCATTCAGAACTTTCGTCGTCAGGTGGCGTGTCAAGGCGATGCTTCAAAAGAAGTGGGAAAATGGGGATTTCGTAATTTTTTATCAGCAACTTCTACCTCCTTTAATACAGAAAGTGCGCAATAAATCGAATAAAAATGTATGAGCAGTATAAGTATCAAGTGGTTGCTGTTGTAAATTTTACAAGCCGAATGTTGTATGGTCCTCCTTGGGTGTTTTGAGCGATTTTGGGTCTTCTTCTCACACAACCTTAAGTATGTGGGGCCTGATGCTTATTTTGAGCAGAATTATTTTAAACATTATCGCTTCTCGGCCTTTTGGCTAAGATCAAAGTGTAGTATCTGTTCTTATCAGCTTAATATCTGATACGGGTTCAAATGGACCCCAGAATATTAAACTGATTTTTGGCAAATGGTGGGAATACAGTGCTTGCACTGCTCCCGCCACGGGTTGACCCGGTATTGCAGTACCTCCGGGATCGGCTCACCCTCTATGAGGGTCACATGAACATAAATATTTAACGTGAAAGAGTAGGTAAATGGTTATCGAAATTGTCCCGGCGTTTAAACCCACTCCTCGCCTGATTATAAAGCCTTCCCATCTTTTACAAAAAATCTCATGGCGCGTCCCAAATAAACGTATAATCCCATTTATAATAAGCAGTAGCTATCTATAATTCGTAGTCTATTTATTTTAACATTACAAATGTCATTGTGTTATAACTGATTGATATGCGGGTAAAATATTTTTTGTTGTATATTTTTTCAGTTTTTGTTTGAAATAAGGCTTGCATAGGAGGGTCGGTATTACCTTGATATGGGATGATGAAATTAAACAATTGTGCAATTTGTTTCTTCAAATAAAATATCCAAACGTCAAGTTCAATTCAACCAATACTGAGCTTTATTGACTAAATTTTTCCCTAGTCTATGTTTATATTTTACGGTACGATTCGTCTGCGATGACTTTGACCCGAGTCAAAAAATTAAGTACCCTTTGCCAATATTGTTCTGCTTTATAAAAACTATAAATAAGTGTAAAAAATTATATTGAAGCATACTTACCTGGCTCAGAGGCAACCATGATCACCAAGGTGGTTCCTCCAGGGCGAGGCCTTTCCATTGCACAAAGGATGGGCTGACCCTTGCGATTAATCTAAATGTGATTAACTCGGGAGTACAATTTTTGGTAGTGGGGGACTGCGTTCGCGCCGTTCCCTGAATGTATACAAAATAAAATAGGAATTGCCATGTAGAGTGTTGACTCATGAAATCGCTAATAGTAGCTGACGTTATCTTAATTGAGTATCAATAGAAGCAACGATTAGTCACACACTTGTTAGATTTTATACTGGAGAAAAACAATTTTTTCCTTCATACATTTTTTATACTAAAATATTTTCCCACCATAGCACCATGGCATCAAATTGAAATTTATATTTTCATTCATTTCTTGTTGTACTGCTGATAACACCGTCACCCGTGGTCTCGTCATCTCCCGTAAGCTTCAGCTACGTCAGGCGTCAGGATACGCTTTATAAATTGAATATCATGTAATACGGAAATAAATTTGAATCATTTCCGCCGTGATCGTCTAGTGGTTAGGACCCTACGTTGTGGGATCTCTGGAATATAATTCCGTAGTAACCCAGGTTTGAATCCTGGTCACGGCACTGGGTATAGTTTTAAACAAACAATTTGACACGCAGTCCGCGAGTGGATGATACCAATATTGGGGGGTTTGGATTTTTGTACATATATAATCGAAGAAAAATGGGTGTAGGAGAAAACCAAATAGTCCTGTAGAGTCCTGGGTAAAATAAACGACGAGCGCGAAGCGCTCGTCAATGGGGCTGAGGCAGTGATATGGAAGTCGGTTATATAGAGAACGCAGAGCGTGAAGCACACGACAGAGGTGACATGGGAAAAATATATTTATTTAGTTGGGAATTTGTTTTTCAATACATCGTTTCAATTTTTCATTGGTGTGTTGCAGAACGGATATTTTTTGCGCATTTACAGAACTTCAAGCATAAAACTAAATACTAAAAGGAAGTTTATTTTTGTCTGAAATGAACTGTCCACTGCTGATGTATTTCGAAATGAAAATGAAAATTTGAAATTTCTTAGGGAATTCTAAATTTAAGTTTTTGAACAAAAATATTAGATCATCATGTCCAAGCAGAATCAACGCAGCCAAGGCATAAATAGGTGTTCACCCAAATCAAAATTTAGCTTTGCGCAGTGGCAATATCATAACCAATGAGGGTCTCCCGAGGTGTGATTATTGCTAGTTGAAAACTTTAACCAATACCCCGCCACGGTGAAGTGAAATATTCTTTACTGTCGGCAATTTTTGAAAGCTCCATCAGGGGCATACATGTAAAATGAAATCAACACTAAAGTCGGTCAGTCAGTGTTAAGTTCAGTATGTATACGAAACCATATTGTCAAAATGTAAAATTTTTACAAGAAATTTTGTATCGGCATCAAACAGTATATAGGGAACTGCTGTTGTCTGGGGTTAGAGTGTTATACTAATTGCTAGTAGATGTAAAGTACGGGATCGGCCTTTTGGCTAAGATCAAAGTGTAGTATCTGTTCTTATCAGCTTAATATCTGATACGCTTCAGCTGGTTTGCGGGTGCTCATTGTTACACCTTTAATGTTAACCATTCCCTCTGATGTTCAGGCTTACGCACTGACGGCCACCTCGATTTTTGTGTCAAGTCGCTTCTGGGCCTTTCTTGGCTATAAGCTTGTAGCGCGTTCTTTGGTCTCAAGTCGCTTCCGGGCTATTATTGGCCAAGCTTGTAGCGCGGTTTTTGGATGCAAGTTCGGCAGCGGATAGCTTGAAACATATTTGAGCAGTTCAAGCCACTTGCCTTGCTAATGTTTCCTCTTTTCTCAATTCTTGACAGCTGGATAATCGCTTAGCCCGGCAGCTGGCGAGAAGGTGTTTTTGCTGTAAACTACGCGGCGTTTCTACTGACGTCGGTCTTCCGGTATCCAATCCGGCCAGCAATTCCCATCTCGTGTTTCATATTCCCTACACGCGCGTCACGGTTAGGCCCACACGTTAGCATAGTCGTCTAGTTGCTGGAAGATGAATCTCTCCCTCTCGCTTAACTTCAATTAGAAAACTGCCGCAAACGTAAAGGAAAACTTCACAACACACCTTTTTGTATTAATCAGATCGTAAACTCACTTCCTCTTGGGTCCCAAATCAGTCAATAGTAAAATAAATGCATCCCTTCTTTTCACCTGCGCTGTTATTCCTCTAACTTGTCATCCCCACTCACTATGACAGAAAAGGTGGAATTCTGGGAGTTTGCGTTTGGTGATGGAATTTTACACATCCCATGGCCTGTACCAGACACAATTAAATGCTCGCTCTGCAAGATCGGTAGATACTCGTCGAGATCACGAATTCAAGACGCAGTAAAACATGTCAAAACAAAACATGGCTTGGTGGTGGCTCCTAATTACACGTGTGGCACATGTGACCATCATACTGATGACATTGTGGTAGCCAGAAGGCACGAAAAAGGGTGTGTCACCCGGGGGGATAGTATCACCGTGGACAATACCACACTGGCTGACAATGAGGTCACTCTCATGTATCCAGGTGGTCCCAGCAGATGCCCCCTGTGTAAATGGTACACATGTGGCATCGGAACAGTCGCCTTCCAGTCTATTGAACATCATATGTTCCGAGTTCATGGACTCAACATTTTACGAAGGTGGCAGTGCAGGAAGTGCGAGGCTCGTGGAGATGGTTACTTTATCAAAGAGCACTACAAAACCCATCTTGCAGAAGTGGCAAACCAATCGCAATCTCCATCTATTCCACTTCTTCCGATTCCTCCAAACACTTCTAACAGAGAGCTATTCAGAATCATTAACCTTGAATTGTCCACCACTTCTTGTCACACTCCCATAGCTGCTTCACAAAGAAATAACCAAAACAACACACAAACAGAAGGCCGTTCAACAGTTGCTCCTTCGCCATACGCAGCCTCCGCAACCTCATCTCACTCCTTCAATGTCCCAAATAACCCGCACTCGAGTCCTCCTATATCCCACAGACAAAGAGATCATAATGATTCTCCAATTTCATCTCCTAACACTTCAGAATCCTCTTCCCATTTCCCGTCTTCACCGGATTCTTCTGATAGTAACAACTCCACGTACGAATCTCCAGCTTCATCTTCCAGCCAACTTTTTGACTCGGTTACCTCCCGTGATGCGATGTGTCCAAGAGCAGAGTTTAGGGAGTTGTGGGGCTCAAGGATTGCGGCCTGCAACACGGTAGATGGTCTCGATTCCATTTTCACCAAATGCAGCGCTGAGTGGCTCAAGCTCTCAGCAACACCGGAAGACTCGGCGTCCTCACAGAGAAACCCGGCCCTCCCATCAAAACCGTCATCCACCTCACGCAAACGAAACCAAAGCCGTCAACAACAAAGGATTAGAAACTCGAAGAAAGCAGAAAATTACCAAAAGAGCAAAATTCAACGTCTTTTCTCTTTATATCCCCGCAGGGCAGTCAGGAAAATCTTAGGGGAAAACTCCGCTGGATATTCTGGAACCAGGGAATCAGCTGCTGCCTTCTTGGAAACAACATATTGTCAACAATCTCCTTCCCAAGAGCAAGTAGACTCTGCCCGAGCACACTTCGACCACTGTGATTGGAACGAGACAAATGAAGACGACATCCGAGTGCTCTCAGCAGCCCCAAGTCCCAATGAAATCAAGCTGAAACTTGGCAGAGCTGCTAACACGGCTCCGGGCAGGGACGGCCTAGAATACCGCCATCTCCGATCTCTCGATAATGATGGCGAGCTTTTAGCCACCATTTACCGGGCGGTTTGGTCTCTTGGCATACCAGCCTGCTGGAAAACATCCCGAACGGTCCCAATTTTCAAGAAGGGCGACACGTCTGACTATGGAAACTTCCGGCCAATATCCCTGCTGCCAACAATGTACAAAATATTCTCGGGCATAATATCGTCCAGAATCATGGCCATCTCTACGAGAATAGGATGGATATCTCCGGAACAGAAGGGTTTCCTACCAGGCGTCCGAGGCATCCAAGAGCACACCCACATACTCCACACTGTTATCGAGCAGGCGAAACAGTCAAAACGGGAGTTAGTGGTTGCCTGGTTGGACCTTACCAACGCATTCGGCTCAATACCTCATCCCATACTCAATTGTCTTTTTCAGAGCCTCCCTATCCCAGACGAGCTGCGACGCATTCTGAGCGACATCTACTCGGACAACATAATGGACTTCGCTGTTGGACAAGACTCAGTAAAGATCAAACCCACAGCCGGCGTTCGCCAAGGAGACCCATTGAGTAGCGTCGTCTTCAATCTTGCGGCCGAGCCAATCATTAGGACAGCGAAATCCAACAACACCGGATTCCTAGTCTACCAATCAAGGGTATCCACAACGGCTTACGCAGATGACGTTGCTGTCGTTGGATCTGCAGTCTCCGAAGGCCAGAGAACTATCAACGCCATGGGGAACACGGCTGTCTCACTTGGCTTGAAATTTAATCCTGGGAAAATGCACTTCTCTAACACTCATTAACGGAAAATCTTCTGTCGACAACAAACTCAAACTTGACGGATCCTGGATACGAGCTCTGACAGACGATGACCAAGAAAACTATCTTGGGACGCCACTAGGTGCGCGACTAACCTTCAGGCCCACAACTTCGCTCCCCAGTAATCTTATCAAGATCGGAGACTCTGGCTTAGCTCCATGGCAAATGCTGGAGGTGTACAGAAGTGCCTTGTTGCCATCACTCTCTCACCATCTAGCATCCGGAAGAGTAGATAAAAAGCCCCTTTACGACCTTGACATCGCATGCAGAGATTTCCTCCGCAAGGTAGCATGTGTTCCCATGTCCGCGAACACTGCATTCTTCTACTCTGATCGAGGTGTTGGTGGACTCGGAGTTCTCCCACTGACGGAAGAGGCGGACATATGGACCCTGGCAAGAGCACTGCAACTCTTAGACAGCAAAGACCAGAGCGTGAGCGATGTCGCAATGGCCCAACTAGTAGAAACCATAAAGCTGGGTTATGGTAGAAACGAAGTACCATTCCCACTCCCAATAAACGAGTACTTGGCAGGCTCGATGGAAATGGGCCTTGGCGCAATTCGACACGGAGGAGCCTCGATGAACCTCTGGACGCGTGCAAGAAAGGCCTCGATATGCTTGAAGAGGATCATGATCGATGTATCCGGCGAAGAATACAGCAGGTTATCGCCGACGACATCTCCTCCGTCTCCATCAAAGCAGTTAGAGGACTTCGGACCGCAGTGAGACAGAGGTGGACCAGTAGACTATTGTCGGCCGCGCAAGGAAGGGTAGCGACCGGACTTGCGCTCGACATGGCCAAGGAAAATGCCACTTTACTGTCATGCCGTACACCACTGACCTTCCAAGAATGGCACTTTCTTCACAAAGCCAGACTAGGAATCCTTCCAGTCCGTGGTGGCCCAGGATCTATGTCTACAGTGAAAACATGTCGCCTGGGTTGCTCAAAAACGGAAACAACTGACCATGTAGTTAGTGGCTGCCAGGTGAACTCAGCACTTTCCATTAAACGACACAACACCATCTTAACATTCATCGCGGAAGAAACAGAAAAACTCGGCCACTCCATCGCCATCAACCAAGCAGTGGAAAACTCTGCACTTAGACCAGACCTGGTGGTCACATCCACCAACCCACCCACCATCATCGACGTGACAGTTCCAATTAGCAGCGCAGACGGGCTCGAGAGAGCAAAGGCAAGTAAAATTGAGAAATACAAGCATCTGGGCTTGATACTCCCTCTTGTTGTTGGTTCTTTAGGGTCATGGCTCCCAAGCAATGACGAGATAGCTCATGCTCTGGGCTTCTCAAGGAGAAAGTGGCATAGCATGAAGAAAAAGATGACTCTACTGGCCATCCAAGGATCAACCCAAATCATAGCAAAGCACTTGGCATACCAGACCGAAGACAGCGATCCCCTGTACGAAGAAGAGGAACCTCGAGAAGACTCACGAGCTCCCTCCTCCTCCCATAACTAAGGGTTTTTTAACGTAGCGTTGACACGTCGTCTCGCGAACTTTTTCCCTTCTAACGAAATCAATTCTGAAATTGTATACATGTTTATTCCCAGTCCCTTGGAAAATACAATGCATTAAATCTGTTCTTATCAGCTTAATATCTGATACGGGTTCAAATGGACCCCAGAATATTAAACTGATTTTTGGCAAATGGTGGGAATACAGTGCTTGCACTGCTCCCGCCACGGGTTGACCCGGTATTGCAGTACCTCCGGGATCGGCTCACCCTCTATGAGGGTCACATGAACATAAATATTTAACGTGAAAGAGTAGGTAAATGGTTATCGAAATTGTCCCGGCGTTTAAACCCACTCCTCGCCTGATTATAAAGCCTTCCCATCTTTTACAAAAAATCTCATGGCGCGTCCCAAATAAACGTATAATCCCATTTATAATAAGCAGTAGCTATCTATAATTCGTAGTCTATTTATTTTAACATTACAAATGTCATTGTGTTATAACTGATTGATATGCGGGTAAAATATTTTTTGTTGTATATTTTTTCAGTTTTTGTTTGAAATAAGGCTTGCATAGGAGGGTCGGTATTACCTTGATATGGGATGATGTTATTAAACAATTGTGCAATTTGTTTCTTCAAATAAAATATCCAAACGTCAAGTTCAATTCAACCAATACTGAGCTTTATTGACTAAATTTTTCCCTAGTCTATGTTTATATTTTACGGTACGATTCGTCTGCGATGACTTTGACCCGAGTCAAACAATTAAGTACCCTTTGCCAATATTGTTCTGCTTTATAAAAACTATAAATAAGTGTAAAAAATTATATTGAAGCATACTTACCTGGCTCAGAGGCAACCATGATCACCAAGGTGGTTCCTCCAGGGCGAGGCCTTTCCATTGCACCAAGGATGGGCTGACCCTTGCGATTAATCCAAATGTGATTAACTCGGGAGTACAATTTTTGGTAGTGGGGGACTGCGTTCGCGCCGTTCCCTGGATGTATACAAAATAAAATAGGAATTGCCATGTAGAGTGTTGACTCATGAAATCGCTAATAGTAGCTGACGTTATCTTAATTGAGTATCAATAGAAGCAACGATTAGTCACACACTTGTTAGATTTTATACTGGAGAAAAACAATTTTTTCCTTCATACATTTTTATACTAAAATATTTTCCCACCATAGCACCATGGCATCAAATTGAAATTTATATTTTCATTCATTTCTTGTTGTACCTCTGATAACACCGTCACCCGTGGTCTCGTCATCTCCCGTAAGCTTCAGCTACGTCAGGATACGCTTTATAAATTGAATATCATGTACTACGGAAATAAATTTGAATCATTTCCGCCGTGATCGTCTAGTGGTTAGGACCCTACGTTGTGGGATCTCTGGAATATAATTCCGTAGTAACCCAGGTTCGAATCCTTGTCACGGCACTGGGTATAGTTTTAAAAAACAATTTGACACGCAGTCCGCGAGTGGATGATACCAATATTGGGGGGTTTGGATTTTTGTACATATATAATCGAAGAAAAATGGGTGTAGGAGAAAACCAAATAGTCCTGTAGAGTCCTGGGTAAAATAAACGACGAGCGCGAAGCGCTCGTCAATGGGGCTGAGGCAGTGATATGGAAGTCGGTTATATAGAGAACGCAGAGCGTGAAGCACACGACAGAGGTGACATGGGAAAAATATATTTATTTAGTTGGGAATTTGTTTTTCAATACATCGTTTCAATTTTTCATTGGTGTGTTGCAGAACGGATATTTTTTGCGCATTTACAGAACTTCAAGCATAAAACTAAATATTAAAAGGAAGTTTATTTTTGTCTGAAATGAACTGTCCACTGCTGATGTATTTCGAAATGAAAATGAAAATTTGAAATTTCTTAGGGAATTCTAAATTTAAGTTTTTGAACAAAAATATTAGATCATCATGTCCAAGCAGAATCAACGCAGCCAAGGCATAAATAGGTGTTCACCCAAATCGAAATTTAGCTTTGCGCAGTGGCAATATCATAACCAATGAGGGTCTCCCGAGGTGTGATTATTGCTAGTTGAAAACTTTAACCAATACCCCGCCACGGTGAAGTGAAATATTCTTTACTGTCGGCAATTTTTGAAAGCTCCATCAGGGGCATACATGTAAAATGAAATCAACACTAAAGTCGGTCAGTCAGTGTTAAGTTCAGTATGTATACGAAACCATATTGTCAAAATGTAAAATTTTTACAAGAAAATTTGTATCGGCATCAAACAGTATATAGGGAACTGCTGTTGTCTGGGGTTAGAGTGTTATACTAATTGCTAGTAGATGTAAAGTACGGGATAGTAAGAAATAAAAATCTATACGGCGACGAAAATTATGTTAGCCTAACAAAAGTCCAATATTGTAAAAATTGCGAAAGATGTTAGCCCAATTGTTCAAAAATATCTTAAACCCTCGGGGATGTTGCAAGCCATGGAAAACCATATCACACACCCTGCACTTCAGGAAGATTCAAATTGTCTTACAATAACATTACATCTGTATATTGACGAGTTGATTCGGTAAAGTTTGTGTAATGACTTGAGACGGATGGGGAGACTCGTGAGACACAGTTTATTGACTCCGGGTTTAACCGACGTGTTGCGAGCTCATTAGGTGAGTCCAGACTGATCTCTTTTAGATTACACTAGGGGGGAGCTGATCGCCGTCTGGCGGAGGGAGAATGTAACATGCCCTTTTTCCCTTTTCTTTGTTTTTTTTTTTCTTGTTTGCGTAAATGGGAATTGGCATACGGAACATAATATTGACACATTTTGACACGCATATTAAATCAAGGGGGGCTTTTGCTTCATCGGGGTTTTCTTAGGTTTGTTTCGCGTCGAGTTAGGATCGTTGGCTTCGATCCGTTTTGCGACAGGCCCGCTTGGGTTGCTGGCGAGTGGGCTGAATGTTCCTGGGCCGTCTTTGGCGCGTGCGACGGGCTGGTGGTTGTGGGGCCGGTTCTTCAGCCGGTGCTGGTTCTGGTGGTTCTGGGAGAGTTGCTGCGGCATTTTGATCTCGGTTCGGAGCGGCGTGGTGGCTTTGTGCTGCTGCCGTGTATGTCGTTGCTGGTCCGGGCGTTCCAGGCATTACAGGAACTCTCTGTCGGAGGTGACAGCGGTTCCGGCGGAATTCTTTCCCGTTTTCAGTACGGACCAGGTAGTCCCTGTTCGGGCCGACTTCGATCACCTTGCCTGGGATGGACCAACGGGAGGTGTCTGGGTCTCGGATGAGGACATGATCATCGACTTTAAGGACTGCGAGTGTGTGGGCAGTGGCGTCGTGGAATTCTCTGCTCTTCTCGCGGCTGGCAGTCATGCGGCGTTCAAGCTCTTCTGGCTCCCGTTGCCATTCGTTGGTGAACGAGCGGTGGTGCGACGGAAGGCCGTCACGGATCGGTCGGTTGAATAAATTTTCGGCTGGTGATGGCCCACCGCCGCAGCGGGGTGCATTACGGAACAGCATCAGGGCCTGGGCCAGCTTGTCTGGATCTAATTTGCCATCAGTTCTGGAGCCGCAGACGAGTTTCTTGATCTGTTTGATTTCCGCCTCTGCTCGGCCGTTGGATTTTGAGTAGTGTGGTGACGACGAGTGCCAGGAGACGTTGAATTTGGCGAGGAAGTCCTGGAAGAAGGCTGCTTTAAATGGCTGATTGTCGGACCAGAATCCTTCTGGCGCTCCCATGGTGGCGAATAACGGTCGGCAGCTGTTGACGAGGCGGTTGGCTGTTGTGTTCTTGTCGTCGTACAATGCCACGTCTGGCCATCCGGTAAATTGGTCGACGATTACGAGGAATTGTCGGCCGTCTTCTTCTCCGATATCGGCGTGGATGAATTGAAATGGTCTTGTTGCTGGTTCGTGTGGGCGGAGTGGCTCTGCTGGTAGCGATGGGAGGTGGCTGGTGCAACTGTCGCAGCTCTTGGCGGCGTTCGAGATATCGACGTCCATATTGGGCCAGTAGACTGAGAGGCGGGCACGTTGACGCATTTTGGTTTCGCCTTGATGCATCCCGACTAGAGTTTTCAATATTTCCGGGACTTTTGCTCTCGGAATGACGACTCTTGCGCCGCATACGATCATGTCGTCTTTGTCGTCGATTGCTAGGCTTTCTCTCTTGTTCCAGAAGGGGCGGAGATTGACGGCCAAGTTGGTTTTTTCGTTCGGGAATCCATTCATGATAACTTCGCGCAGGTCTTGAAGGTCGCGGTCTATTGCTGCTGCTGCTTTGATGCCTTCGAGGGTCGTGTCCGCCGTTCCCTCTTTTGATCCGCTCCATTCTGCGATCATGTTGACGACTGCTGTACGGGCTGTGTAGGATGTTGGTCCTTCTCCCAACAGATCAGCTTCCGTTGGTTGGTCCACTGGTGAACGGGATAGTGCATCGGCTTCAACGTTCTCTTTTCCCGGTACCCAGCGGGCGTTGAACGAGAATCGGGACATCTGCAGTCGGAGGCGGAGTAGACGTTGGTTATCCAGTTGGTCCAGTGAGTAGTCGTTGAGAATCGGGATTAATGGCCGGTGGTCCAGCACGACTTCGAATGTTGGGAGGCCTTCGAGGAAACTCTTGCATTTTTTCATGGCCCAGGCCGCCGCGAGGCATTCCAGCTCGATCATTGCGTATCGTGATTCGGCCGGGACGATGAGGCGTGATCCGGCTTGGACCATCTTCCATTCTCCGTTTTGCTGTTGTTGTTTGAGGATGAACCCAAGTCCACGTAGGCGGGATGCATCGGTGTAGAGTGCAGTCGGCCGAGTCGGGTCGTAATAGGCCAAAGCGGGGACTTGCGATAGCAGGCAACGCGCTTTATTGAAGGCTTCGTCGTGGTCTGGTAGCCATGTGAAGGCGGCTTGTTTCTTCAGCAGTGGGGAAAATGGGGCTAATGCTTCCGCTATTTTGTCGCTGAAGAGGCCGACTTGTTGGCATAGGCCGTTGAATGATCGCAGGTCTGTCTTGTCGGCTGGGCGCGGGAATTCTCGGATTGCTCTTGTGAGCTCTGGGCTTGGGCTGTATCCTTTGCTGTTGAGGCGGTAGCCGGCAAAGTCTCCCTCTTCTACGGCGAATGCGCCGACGGTCTTCTTCGCGTTGAATGAGACATTGTGTTTGTCTGCGCGCTCGATAATTTGTCTTGACAAGGCGAGCATTTCCGGGTACGTGGCGGCGTAGACGCACATGTCTTCGACGCAACCTGCGATGGGTAAGTCGCCAAAGACTTGGTAATAGCGGCTGCCAAATCTGTCCCCTGCATGGTTGATCCCCATTGGGAGACGGGTATATTGAAATAGGCCGAATGGGGTAGAGAACGTTGTCAGAGCCATTGCTTCCTCGTCGAGTGGAATCATGTGGTAACCTTTGAGGCCGTCGAACATTGTGAAGTAGTTCATCCCGGGTGGGATCGACCGTACGGCTTCAAAAGGCGTTTTTTTGGGGAAAATTGTGCCGACGAGCCATTTGTTGAGCTCACGGTAGTCGACCGTGATGCGGACGCCACCTGATACTGAGTCTTTGGGCATTGTGACGACGCCGCTGATGAATGGTGTGACGGC
This sequence comes from Daphnia galeata, assembly GCA_030770115.1. Lineage (NCBI taxonomy): Eukaryota > Metazoa > Arthropoda > Branchiopoda > Diplostraca > Daphniidae > Daphnia > Daphnia galeata. The sequence goes on from CM061123.1 coordinate 8,734,710, forward strand.
TCCTGGTGGCACTGGACGGACGAGGCCTTGGTCGACCTGACTTATTAGTTCGTCCTTGAACATTTGGATGAGCGGCTCCGCGATGTTGCGGTAGCCGCGGATTTGGACCGGGATGGCTCCCTCTCGCAGCGTTAGGTGGACTGGTTCACAATCCATTACCCTACATACACCGTCGAACACTTTTGGGTGTTTGGCCATTAACTTGGCCAGATCTCTGGCTATTTGTTCATCGGATGGGCGTGTGATTGAGACTTGGTGTACGCGAATGTTCGGGTAGTCGACAGGGATCATTCCCAATTTCTGCTGCGTTGTCTTTGATAAGACTGGTTGTCTCAGGTTTTCCAAGACATGGACAGTTGACTGGACAGGTCTGGACGATCCGTCGTTGGCTTTCCAGTCGACCTGGGCTTGGAAGGACCCGAGTGACTTGATATGGTTGCCAGTTGCAGTCTCGGCGTGTATGCCGACGTCGAGTGGTACGTCGTGGAATTGGCGGTGGTATACGGACGGCGGGATGGCGTCGAGAGTTGAGCCGGTGTCTGGTAGTGTGCGTATTTCTGTGGCTGGTTCTCCTCTGGCCTTGATTGAGATGGTTACGGTGTCGTCTTTGGCGGATGACACTTGGTTGACAAAGATGGCCGCCATTTTGGCTTTGGCGTTGCAGACGGCTTTGAAATGTCCGGTCGCGTTGCATTTCCTGCACGTCGCGTTTCTGGCTGGGAAATAGTGGCCTGTGGGGCGAATTTCGAGGCCACACTTGTCGCAAGTGGCTCCGGTTGGCTTGGTTGGTATATCTGCTTTTGTTGCTGTGGCTGCTGCTGTTGTGACTTTGGCGGATTTCTGCTTCTGGTACGTCGATTTTGGCTTGATTCCTTGAACTAATGCCCCAGTTGTTAGTTGCTCGGCTAAAAGTTTTGACGTTTCGCATGTGCGGGCGGTAGAGATGGCTTGGTCGATGGTGAGGGTCGGGCCAATGTCGAATAATTTGAGCTGCACTTCTCTGTCGTGTAGGCCGAACAGGAACTGGTCCAGCATCTGCTCCGCGTCACAACGGTTTGCAGCACGTCTCGAACTCGCATTTCCTCGCTAGGTCGCGTAATTCGCATAGCCAGTTGTCGATCGAGAGTCCTTGTCGTTGCGTGCAGGACTTGAATTGTTGGCGCCAAACTCGTTTATTCTTCCCGGCATTGCATCGCTCTCTCAGGTAGTCGATGATTTGGGAGACGTCGTCCATTGCCATCGCTCCGAGGCCGGCGTTGACTACTGTTTTTAGCGTGTTTGGCGACATGCAGGATAATAGCAGGGTTGCCATGTATTTTGGCTGTTGTGGCCCCGGGACCAGGTCTTTGATGGTGGACAGTTCGATGAATATTTTCCATTGAGTCTCCCACACGTCGAATGAGTCTTTTCTTTCCTCCATATCAAAAGGAGGGGCTTGTCCGTGTGGTTTGAAAGGTTTCAACGGCTTTATCATCAGGGCATTTACGGCGGCGGTGGCTGCTTCGACTTCGTTGTTTGCCATGATGGCGGCTACTCGGGCTTGTGTGGCGTGTGCATTGGCGGCGGTGACGTCGGCTTGAACGATTGGGTTGGCGGCGGCGGCGGTGGTGGCCGCTGCGTCAGCTGTAGTGGCGTCTGTGGCGGCGTTCAGCGCTGTCGCTTGGGCTGTGGCGAGTCGGGTGGAAGCGGCGTGGAGAGCGGCGAGTTGAGCTGCGTCCATTTTGAGTTTTTCTTCTGTTTGTGAATGCTAAGGGATTCACTCGTGGCGGCGGCGTGTTTGTGTTTGGCTGGGCGTGAGTGTTGCCACCCTCTGCGTGAGCAGTGGAGAGCGAACACTTGTCGTTGTTGGAGTGGTATCACCCTTTGCGTGAGCAGTGGAGAATACCCTCGTGGCGGTGATGTACGTGGAGAGTTACCGGTGTGAGTACGGCGTTTGCCGTGGGCGATGTCTGCTGGTTCTCTCTTTGTGGCGTGTGGGATTCTCCACTACTATGACGACTGACTTGAGACGGGGGTGAGTTGATGGTGTGGGAGCAGCACGGGTGTGGTTGTCAATGTTGATTGTCCTTTCTTCTTCTACTGACGTGGAGTCTGCTGTTGGAGTGGTGGCTGCGGGCACGGATGTTGGTGGCTCGACAGGGTTGGCCAAATTGCCCAGGTGGTGGAATAGGGGTCTCGTTACTGTTTGCGCGCTGCTTTGAGTGAGGCTGGGGACGTCGACTGATGGTGGTGAGTTGGTGTCTGCTTGGGCTGGCTGGTTGGTGGTGAGATCAGTTGTGGGTGTCTTGGCAGGATTGGCCAGACATCCAAGGTGTTTCAAAATGGGCCCGAAGTCTTTGCTGAGTTGCTCCAATCTGGCTTTCTTCTTCTCTTTCCGTTTGGCCTTCTGCTTCTCGGCCTGCAACTTGTTGGACTTTGAGCTGGGTGGTTTGTCTTTTCGCGAAATTCTCGTACGTGGCAAGGGCGAGGCTGATCCCCCTGTGCGTGAGCACTGGAAAATCAACTTCTAATTGCTGGGATGTAGAGAGGCTGGTGTGACAAACCCGGCGATGGATGTTGGCGATGTGGGTGGCGGTGGCGTGGCGAACTAATCGCGTGGCGATCACGTTTTTGGGGTGGGGGTGGCGAGAATCTAGTCAAATTTCACACTTTTTTCACTAGAATTTGGCGGCACGTAAGTTCGTTAAAGTATCTGCGCCATGTAATGACTTGAGACGGATGGGGAGACTCGTGAGACACAGTTTATTGACTCCGGGTTTAACCGACGTGTTGCGAGCTCATTAGGTGAGTCCAGACTGATCTCTTTTAGATTACACTAGGGGGGAGCTGATCGCCGTCTGGCGGAGGGAGAATGTAACAGTTTGTTTAAACGAGCTTTATACATCATATCCACTTTGAATAGTATGGGCCATTTGGAAATTAATTGCACATAGATTTTTAAATGTAAACTCCCTAATAGGAAATGAAGCTTTACAAGCGTACTTTCAAATCAATAAAAGCATATAAATGTAATGGTTTCATGTCTGGATATACTCTGGTTTCTAATCAACCTTCGGATAAATCTTTCGCCTTTTACTAAAGATTTCCGTGGTTAGAAGCATCGATGAGTCTATATGACTTATTTTTTTGAACGCCCGGTCTTGAGTCCGGGCATCCCAGTATAATTAAATATAAATAACTAATGTTGTCAAAGTTACAAATAATAAATATATGGGTAAATATGAAAAGTATGAATTAAATAATGGCAAGATTTATTAGGTTCCGGGTGTTATACAGTTAGTTGTGAAATATTTGATTCCCGGCTCTTGTTAGCGAAGATCGGAGTGTATTTAGAAAATTGTGTACAAAGAAAACTACGTACTTTGGCAATTAAAAGTCAATCTAAAGGGATATCAATTATCGATAGATATCAATGACATTGCATAAGTTCTCGTCAACGGCCATATCACGTAGAACTCACCCGGTCTCGTCAGCTCCCGGAAGTTAAGCTACGTCGGGTCCCGGTAGTACTTGGATGGGTGACCGCTTGGGAATACGGGATGCTGTTGGCATTTGCTTTTGCTGCAGATCTGAATAGTTTTTTTTTGTTGTTTTTTGTTTTGGTTGTGGTTTGTTTTTCTCTCTTAATTCAAAAAGTAAGATAGCAGTGTGGCTATTTTGTTAAGGCTGTTCAATGAAGCTCACTCACGGGTGCGATCCCACTACCACTCGACACGGGAACTTTTGGCTGCTAGGTTTCCCTCCTGGCCCATTTCGCTCCTCTTTAGCTAACTTGGACCAACCGGATTCCTCCAGCAGATCCATGTTGATGTCAAGCTTAGTACGGACACCTGGTCAACGTGCAGTTTCACGTAGCAGTGCTCCTAAACTCATGCCATCCACACCATCGAGCCTCCCAGAAGCAGGATTATAGGTGCGCGCCAAACACCCAGCTAGTATGATGTGGCTTAGTTTTAGCATAGCCATTATATACCTAATCTTATTGTCAAACATGTGGAATCTGTGATTTATAGAAAATGTGTCACGATTAAAATTTGTTTAACAGCTGTATCACCATCTAAGCTATATTTTTTTAATGAACCAAAACTTCAAGGTAGACATGTACGGAATTTGCGCGTCAACTTAGATTAGTAACTTTGGTTTACTTTGATAATTCAATTGATGTACGGCAAGTTACGCCAAAGCTATTTAATTTTGTTAAAATTATTTATTAGTGTAAAAAGCCATGGTAAATTAAGATCATACTTCACAGGATCATTTCTGTAGTATATCTTGACTTGTTTCCCACCAGAAACTAGTCTTCTTTCTACCCGCGATGACGAGTTAAGACGCCGGTTTCTGGGCGTGAAGCAGGATGTGATTGTATATAATTGTCTCGACAGTATGTACTCACAGCCGTTGAGGACCGTTTCCGTGGTTTCCATGTGAAACTTTGGAAGGAAATCGTCGTGTTCAGAGCGGTCAATGTTACTGAAAGATTATAATTTTAAAGTTAGTGCTTAATCTACGCAATATATGATAGTAGTAGTAGCAATTATAACATTATGTTAAGCTTCCCTATTGGGTACCATGCATATTAAATTACCCTCATCATTAGTTTGTACAACTGCTATGCATGGTATAATATAATAATAATAAAAAATATCATGTCGCAAGCTCTTGTTGTTAGCACACACCCATAAAGTTGTTGACCTATACATTGGGCCTTTTTCCGGCCGTATAATAATAATAATGTTTTGTTTGGTTTTCTAAATTAAAACTTGATGAAGCATTCATTCAGAACTTTCGTCGTCAGGTGGCGTGTCAAGGCGATGCTTCAAAAGAAGTGGGAAAATGGGGATTTCGTAATTTTTTATCAGCAACTTCTACCTCCTTTAATACAGAAAGTGCGCAATAAATCGAATAAAAATGTATGAGCTGTATAAGTATCAAGTGGTTGCTGTTGTAAATTTTACAAGCCGAATGTTGTATGGTCCTCCTTGGGTGTTTTGAGCGATTTTGGGTCTTCTTCTCACACAACCTTAAGTATGTGGGGCCTGATGCTTATTTTGAGCAGAATTATTTTAAACGTTATCGCTTCTTGGCATACCAGACCGAAGACAGCGATCCCCTGTACGAAGAAGAGGAACCTCGAGAAGACTCACGAGCTCCCTCCTCCTCCCATAACTAAGGGTTTTTTAACGTAGCGTTGACACGTCGTCTCGCGAACGTTTTCCCTTCTAACGAAATCAATTCTGAAATTGTATACATGTCTATTCCCAGTCCCTTGGAAAATACAATGCATTAAATCTGTTCTTATCAGTTGGTTTGGGGGTGCTCATTGTTACACCTTTAATGTTAACCACTCCTTCTGATGTGTTTCAGGTTTATACAGTGAAGTGATCAGAGTCGTACTTCCCGGAATGAGTGACACCAACAGTGACAGTGACCATGTGGAAGTGGGTGACCTTGGTGGAAGATTTACCGAAAACATTGCGGAGGTGTTCTACGTGTCACTTCCTATCCCACCTCTGGCTACCTTTTCTTGCCATATCTGTTCGTCCACTGCTCAGAATCTCAAGTCCCACAACAGTCTCAAAAAACACTTCAAGCACCACCACAGCTCAGTTGTCGTCCGCTTTGAGTGCCGTATCTGTAATTTTGAGCTACCCGGAGTGAAAAGCTATGCTGCCCATGCTGCGGAATTTCATCGTCACCCTCCTACTGCTCCTCCAGCTGTGATTCCGGCCATAGTTGTTCCTCCACCGAGCCCTTGTTTACTTCCGCCTGACATTCCTTGTGCTGCTCAGGACTTAGATGGCTTGGATACATCGCCACCTCGACTACTTCGTTCTGAAGATATTGCTGCCTTCATCTCAGAGGCCCGTTTGCGGTCCTCACCAGAGCGCTCGCTCTCTGCTCCATCCTCTTCACTGGTTGTTCCCCATGGTGAACCTGATCAGACTAATACCCATTCTTTCCTTTCAGAGAATAACTCAGTTGTCCATCACCCACCTGGACTTCTGGTGAATTTTGGTCCTCGCGATACATCCCCAGGAGCTATCTCTTCCGCTCGAACAGCCTCACCTGCTAGTTCCCCCTCTCCTCTGGATTGCCGCCCACCAGATGGCGACACCTTATGGACCTGGAGGGGTATAACAAACGTGCTCTACGACGGCCCCCCTCCAATAGTGTTGAGTGGATGTTGGGAACGAGGAGGTGGTGGCCGCTGTCGACGTTTTCATCCCAACGTTATGGTGCCCACTGATGAACTACTAACGGCTCGTCACCTCCTTCTTCAAAACGTTCCTACACCGGTGCCATCTAGAGAAGTGCCTGTTATCTCTCCCGTGTCAGTGACTTTCTCTCCTGTGCCAATTGATGACAGTGCCTCTGAGTCATCGGCGACCGGCCACGTTGCTGCTTCCCACCCTACAACTCTACCACCGTGGAATGCTGAAGCTGGCCATCATGACCTGCCGCCGGGCCGGCCCCGGCCAACATCATCTACTACACTGAACTTCCGACGTACTACTTCTCGGACAACTGCTTGTCCACAGCCGTCGAGGTCTTGCCCGGTACAGCAGTACGCGGACACCCCCTCTCAACAGACTCGCCATCAATCTACGGACATCTCTGCTCCTAATTCTCCGATGCTCCGTGGAAGCCTGAATCCTGACGGTGCGGTTTCTCTTTCTCCACATTTCGGTGAAACAGGAGGCCCAACTACTCCCACTCCACTAGGCCGCAATGGAGCCTCGCCGCCTAAATTGACTGATCAACAACGTCAATGGATTGACTCCTTCAACACACTCCTTCCTACTGATATCGAGGGCCTCTCGGCTCTATCACTACTGATCACTTCTGCTGCTACCGAAAAAAAGGACACGGCGACTCCACCTCGCCCTTCTCTTCCGTCTCAACCGGCTCTTTGTCGAGCTCCACCACGACGTCAGCAGTACGACCCCCAAGATGCTTCCAGTATCCAGAAATTCTATAGGTTGGATAGGAAAAAAGCGATGAATCACATTCTAGCTGAACCCTCCCCCCACTGTGCGGCGGATCCGGAGGCAATTAAGACCCACCTCTCGACGATATTTGCCGGTACCGACCACCCATGGGCTGAACCGCCACAATGTGTGCCGGAATTCAACCACCCTACTACACCGGATGAACTGGCTTATCTTACTGCTCCTATCACTCCATGCGAGGTCTCATCACGCCTCCAACGGATGAAAAATACGGCCCCAGGGCCAGACGGGGCTCGATATGCTGGTTTGCGACGGGCGGACCCGGGCTGTCACACGCTTGCCCTTATTTACTCACGCTGCCTCGCCACCGCTAAAGTACCAGCGGCCTGGAAAGAATCTACTACGGTACTCATCTTCAAAGCTGGTGACAGGGAAAATTTAGGAAATTGGCGCCCTCTATCGCTTGGAAATACGGTGGCCAAACTATATTCTGGAGTACTGGCTGACCGCATCTCTCGCTGGGCTGAAGATGGAAAACGGATCTCCCCCCAACAAAAGGGATTTACTCGACACGATGGTTGTCTCGAACACAACTTTGTCCTACAATCGGCCATCAACCAGGCCCGCCGCTCTGGACAGGAATTATGCGTCGCTTGGCTGGACTTGGCTAACGCTTTTCCGTCTGTTCCTCATAATCACATATTTGGTACCCTTGCCCTTCTAGGTCTTCCAGCGGAGACTATTGCTGTCATCCAAGACCTCTACACATCAACAACAACATGTGGGATGACCTCTGCTGGACTAACAACTCCCATCCCCATCTCTGCTGGAGTAAAACAGGGCTGCCCCCTGAGCCCTGTCATATTTGACTTGGCCATGGAACCAATTATCCGCTCTGTCACTGCACTTAAACCGCTCTCTTTTAAACTTGGTCTTGTTGACATCCCCATCCCAGACAGAATATTTTGTCTTGAAAACGTCTTTTACCCGTCATTCCAAGACTGGTCAATGCCACTTTAATTCATCTTGAAAGGAAGCATCTCCGTCTTTAAGATGAGTTCCAACGGTCTTAATGTCCGTATATTTCTGATCCAAAGGTAAAGAATATATCCATATATTGACAAAAGACCGTCCCTAGACTCGAACACTAAACCTTCATATTGACTCGCTAGCTTGCTAACCACTACGCCATCTACTTCGTTATATATTTATCTCGTTATAGTTCATCATTCCAAGACCTCCTAGACGAGATCAAATTTAGACGACTTTAAGTTATCTATTCAAGATGCCAACAAGATATTACAAATAAAACCATTTATAGCTTGATATTAATCGATTTTTGTTGACGATTATATCGGTCTTAATACATAGTCGGTCTTAATACATACAATATAAAGCGGATATAAGAACTCTTTATGTAATCTTAAAAGAGTTTAAAATTTGTCTCTATAAGGCTTTTTTTAGATTTATCATTTACTGTAACTTAAGGAAAAAAGTTAAAGTCCGTTTGATATAATCTGCCTATATAATTTCTAAAGTTTATAACAAATTAGATAGCGTAGTGGTTAGCAAGCTAGCGAGTCAACATGAAGGTCTAGTGTTCGAGTCAGGGACGGTCTTTTGTCAATGTATAGATAGATATATTCTTTACCTTTGGATCAGAAATATACGGACATTAAGACCGTTAGAACTCATCTTAAAGACGGAGATGCTTCCTTTCAAGATGAATTAAAGTGGCATTGACCAGTCTTGAAAAACAGGAATTAGACGTCTAAAATCGGTTTATGTTCTGTATGGGATTCTAGCTTTTGCTGATGATCTTGCCCTACTGGCAAGAAACGAAGCAGCCCTGCAGCAACAACTTGATGTCGCGGCAGAAACTGCGGACTGGTGTGGCCTTAACTTCAAACCAGCTAAATGTGCTACCCTCCATCTACTTCATCGTAAAGTGATAGACTCAGTATTCACCATCGAAGAAAATCCCCTAGCTGTGCTTGGCGAGGGTCAACATTATCGCCACCTTGGCGTGCCCACTGGATTCCGCAACAAACAAACGCCGGATGAAACTATTTCGACCATCGGTACTGATTTGGATCGCCTGGATACGAGTCTTCTAGCTCCTTGGCAGAAAATCGACGCCGTTGTATCTTTCCTGGTGCCCCGTCTTGATTTCATCCTTCGTGGTGCTGATGTGAAAGTGAAGCCCCTGAAAACATTGGACAAAAGAATGAAGAAATACGTGAAAAAATGGATGAACCTCCCACAACGGGCCAGTGCAGAAGTGGTTTTCATTCCTAGCCCCCAAGGTGGCGCTGGCATCCTGCCGTTCAGTGATATGCGAAATGTGTGTGCCGTCACTCATGGTTACCGGCTCCTTACCTGCCCGGATAATGATGTTCGTGAGACCGCCTGGGACACACTAAAAACTGCTGTGCAGCTGAAAATTCGACGTGTACCAACTATGGAAGACATCGCTTCGTACCTCAATGGCTCCACTGAAGGGGACATGGCTTTAACCAATGGCGACGTACCGTCGCTATGGTCACGGACCCGGATGTGCACCCGTGCCCTCCGCCGCACCGTCGAAGTTGAGTGGTGGTGGTGTGCCACGCGTGGAGAAATGCAGCTCATAGTTCCCCGTCTAGGCAAAGAACCGAATCAAGCACGTGCCCACCCTGCTGCTCGCCAACAGGTGTGTCACCTTATCAAAACGGCCCTCCGGTCATACTACCTCCATCGACTTACCAGTAAACCAGATCAAGGTAAAGTATACTCAGTGACCAGCCTTCGTAGTGCATTCAACCACATGATTAAATCCGGCTTATACACCCGCTTTGCTGATTGGCGGTTTCTCCATCGTGCCCGCTTGGACACAATGCCCCTCAATGGAACACGTCGCTTCGGTGATGGCAGTAAACGCTGCCGCCGCTGCAACCACATTCTTGAAACTCTTCCGCGCGTTCTTAGTCACTGCAAATACGTCAGCCGCCCTCGCGCCTTCCGACACCACTCTATCGTTCATCGCTTAGCTCGAGGAACGCCGGCAATCGCCGGAACAGTCACCGAAGACCAGAAAATACCGGGTACGAGTGGCCAGCTTCGCCCGGATCTGGTTGTCACCAATGCGGCGAGCCGCTCCATCTCTATTATTGATGTTGCTGTCGCTTTCGAGAATAAATATGAAGCCTTTCAGCTAGCAAGAGCTGGAAAAATTCAAAAATATGCGCTATTGGCCGACGAACTCCGCTCCCAAGGATGGGACGTCTACCTCAATGCCTTCGTCGTTGGTGCTCTCGGTGGCTGGGATCCAGACAACGAAACGGTCATCCGCCAAATCCGGATCAGCAAAAGCTATGCCAAGCTCATGAAGAAACTCATTGTCAGCGACACCATCCGGTGGTCCCGAGACATGTATGTGGAGTTCATCAGTGGAAAACGGCAGTATCGAACGGATGTTCCAGCCAACACCATAAGCACGCCGCCCGAACCAACTGTTGCCCCTATTAACCCCCCTGTCAATAATTAATCATTCTTTACCTCCTTCTTAAAACCCCCCTCTCAAGTTCAACAACGTTGGTTTCCTTTATTTTATTTTATTTTTTTTTTTATGTCCCACCTTCTTCCTTCCTTTATAATTTATAATAATAATAATAATTATTTTTTTTTATTGTACTCTACCATACTTCCCTTCCTATTTGTTTTTGTTGTTTTTTTTTGTCCATCTCACTATGCACCTGATATCGGCCCTGAATTTAGTCGATTCGTGTAGTCGTTCTCCTTACCTCCATATTTCCCCGACGGGTTCAAAATTCCTCTCTTACTTTTCTTCTTTTAGACATTCGCTGTGCTTCTCTCTATTGTTGCTGACTGGAGTGATGATATTCTTCTTCCCCAAATGCTAAGCCATTTGGCGAGTGTTCCTCTTTGGCGTAAGCCAATTTTTGTACTAGTTAAAGATTCATTTTCAATAAACGTTTTAATCTGTTCTTATCAGCTTAATATCTGATACGGGTTCAAATGGACCCCAGAATATTAAACTGATTTTTGGCAAATGGTGGGAATACAGTGCTTGCACTGCTCCCGCCACGGGTTGACCCTGTATTGCAGTACCTCCGGGATCGGCTCACCCTCTATGAGGGTCACATGAACATAAATATTTAACGTGAAAGAGTAGGTAAATGGTTATCGAAATTGTCCCGGCGTTTAAACCCACTCCTCGCCTGATTATAAAGCCTTCCCATCTTTTACAAAAAATCTCATGGCGCGTCCCAAATAAACGTATAATCCCATTTATAAAAAGCAGTAGCTATCTATAATTCGTAGTCTATTTATTTTAACATTACAAATGTCATTGTGTTATAACTGATTGATATGCGGGTAAAATATTTTTTGTTGTATATTTTTTCAGTTTTTGTTTGAAATAAGGCTTGCATAGGAGGGTCGGTATTACCTTGATATGGGATGATGAAATTAAACAATTGTGCAATTTGTTTCTTCAAATAAAATATCCAAACGTCAAGTTCAATTCAACCAATACTGAGCTTTATTGACTAAATTTTTCCCTAGTCTATGTTTATATTTTACGGTACGATTCGTCTGCGATGACTTTGACCCGAGTCAAACAATTAAGTACCCTTTGCCAATATTGTTCTGCTTTATAAAAACTATAAATAAGTGTAAAAAATTATATTGAAGCATACTTACCTGGCTCAGAGGCAACCATGATCACCAAGGTGGTTCCTCCAGGGCGAGGCCTTTCCATTGCACCAAGGATGGGCTGACCCTTGCGATTAATCCAAATGTGATTAACTCGGGAGTACAATTTTTGGTAGTGGGGGACTGCGTTCGCGCCGTTCCCTGAATGTATACAAAATAAAATAGGAATTGCCATGTAGAGTGTTGACTCATGAAATCGCTAATAGTAGCTGACGTTATCTTAATTGAGTATCAATAGAAGCAACGATTAGTCACACACTTGTTAGATTTTATACTGGAGAAAAACAATTTTTTCCTTCATACATTTTTTATACTAAAATATTTTCCCACCATAGCACCATGGCATCAAATTGAAATTTATATTTTCATTCATTTCTTGTTGTACTGCTGATAACACCGTCACCCGTGGTCTCGTCATCTCCCGTAAGCTTCAGCTACGTCAGGCGTCAGGATACGCTTTATAAATTGAATATCATGTACTACGGAAATAAATTTGAATCATTTCCGCCGTGATCGTCTAGTGGTTAGGACCCTACGTTGTGGGATCTCTGGAATATAATTCCGTAGTAACCCAGGTTCGAATCCTGGTCACGGCACTGGGTATAGTTTTAAACAAACAATTTGACACGCAGTCCGCGAGTGGATGATACCAATATTGGGGGGTTTGGATTTTTGTACATACAGTCATGCGTGTAAGTTTCTTCAGCAGGCAAATAGCTATATATGTTTTGATTTTAATTTGACAGAAGGGATACTATGGTGCCTACCGAACCCTTTATATTTTTCCTTGTTTCTGTTTTTTTCTTTTAAAAAAGGTGGGAAAATTGAATGAATTTGAAGAAAGAGATTAGTAAAGAGAAAAAAGAATAGGCATAGGTAAAGGGCCGTTAAGTATCCCTTCCGTCAAATTAAAACAAAAACATGCAGAGCCATTTGCCTGCTGAAGAAACTTACACGCATGACTGTATATAATCGAAGAAAAATGGGTGTAGGAGAAAACCAAATAGTCCTGTAGAGTCCTGGGTAAAATAAACGACGAGCGCGAAGCGCTCGTCAATGGGGCTGAGGCAGTGATATGGAAGTCGGTTATATAGAGAACGCAGAGCGTGAAGCACACGACAGAGGTGACATGGGAAAAATATATTTATTTAGTTGGGAATTTGTTTTTCAATACATCGTTTCAATTTTTCATTGGTGTGTTGCAGAACGGATATTTTTTGCGCATTTACAGAACTTCAAGCATAAAACTAAATATTAAAAGGAAGTTTATTTTTGTCTGAAATGAACTGTCCACTGCTGATGTATTTCGAAATGAAAATGAAAATTTGAAATTTCTTAGGGAATTCTAAATTTAAGTTTTTGAACAAAAATATTAGATCATCATGTCCAAGCAGAATCAACGCAGCCAAGGCATAAATAGGTGTTCACCCAAATCAAAATTTAGCTTTGCGCAGTGGCAATATCATAACCAATGAGGGTCTCCCGAGGTGTGATTATTGCTAGTTGAAAACTTTAACCAATACCCCGCCACGGTGAAGTGAAATATTCTTTACTGTCGGCAATTTTTGAAAGCTCCATCAGGGGCATACATGTAAAATGAAATCAACACTAAAGTCGGTCAGTCAGGGTTAAGTTCAGTATGTATACGAAACCATATTGTCAAAATGTAAAATTTTTACAAGAAAATTTGTATCGGCATCAAACAGTATATAGGGAACTGCTGTTGTCTGGGGTTAGAGTGTTATACTAATTGCTAGTAGATGTAAAGTACGGGATAGTAAGAAATAAAAATCTATACGGCGACGAAAATTATGTTAGCCTAACAAAAGTCCAATATTGTAAAAATTGCGAAAGATGTTAGCCCAATTGTTCAAAATATCTTAAACCCTCGGGGATGTTGCAAGCCATGGAAAACCATATCACACACCCTGCACTTCAGGAAGATTCAAATTGTCTTACAATAACATTACATCTGTATATTGACGAGTTGATTCGGTAAAGTTTGTTTAAACGAGCTTTATACATAACACAGTAAAAAAATTTTCCACACTTAACCACACTTATAAGTGGGGAAAGGGAAGTCCCCACTTATTAGTGTGGGTACTCACTAAAAAGGGGATAGTACACTTTGGGGCACACTAAAATGTAGGTGTGCCCCTCCACTAAGGGCCTAAGTGTGTATAAGTGTGCCCAAAAAACCCACACTGATAAGTGTGCAAAATAGTGTGGGTATGGCTAATTGGATATGAAAAAAGTGACGGTAGTCTCTTCAAACGATGAAGAAAAACAATGCCTGTTGCCGGTATTGAACTCGGGTCTCCCGCACACCAGTTGGATCTTCTACCGATGTGCCAATTACTGATGGAATAATTAGCAAATACTATGGTATTAACAAACTTTTGCAATCGGGACTTAGAAAAATTTTACGACAGAATTTTTTTTTGTTGTTAACCTATGATTACAAATGAGGTGTCTTTTACAAAGATCAATGGTTCTGAGTTTGCAATGCTTATTTTTCATGAAAATCATGTTTCTAGCATTGCAAACTCAGAAAAACAATTTATAATCCCTCATTTCCTATAAAATCTTAATTTCACTGTCATACCCACACTTTTTTTATGCCCTCCAGGATTATTTGCCCTATTTTCTCTAACCTTGGCCGTTTCCGGCCTAGGGTTGCGCACTTTTATGCACACCTAATCTGTCTAGACATGTCAAAAATCTGTCTAGACATGTCTAAGGTCTAGCGCGCGAGTTTTACAAAGAACTACCCTACACTTATCAGAAGCACACGAATTGGGGGTATACCCCACTTTTTTACGTGTGGTACAAATTCTTCAAAATCCACACGAAACACACACTTTCATTGGTCCACTTGACAAGTGTGGCCTAAGTGGAGGTAAAATTTTTTACTGTGCATATCCACTTTGAATAGTATGGGCCATTTGGAAATTAATTGCACATAGATTTTTAAATGTAAACTCCCTAATAGGAAATGAAGCTTTACAAGCGTACTTTCAAATCAATAAAAGCATATAAATGTAATGGTTTCATGTCTGGATATACTCTGGTTTCTAATCAACCTTCGGATAAATCTTTCGCCTTTTACTAAAGATTTCCGTGGTTAGGAGCATCGATGAGTCTATATGACTTATTTTTTTGAACGCCCGGTCTTGAGTCCGGGCATCCCAGTATAATTAAATATAAATAACTAATGTTGTCAAAGTTACAAATAATAAATATATGGGTAAATATGAAAAGTATGAATTAAATAATGGCAAGATTTATTAGGTTCCGGGTGTTATACAGTTAGTTGTGAAATATTTGATTCCCGGCTCTTGTTAGCGAAGATCGGAGTGTATTTAGAAAATTGTGTACAAAGAAAACTGCGTACTTTGGCAATTAAAAGTCAATCTAAAGGGATATCAATTATCGATAGATATCAATGACATTGTCGTCATTGATATCTATCGACGTCAACGGCCATACCACGTAGAACTCACCCGGTCTCGTCAGCTCCCGGAAGTTAAGCTACGTCGGGTCCCGTTAGTACTTGGATGGGTGACCGCTTGGGAATACGGGATGCTGTTGGCATTTGCTTTTGCTGCAGATCTGAATAGTTTTTTTTTGTTGTTTTTTGTTTTGGTTGTGGTTTGTTTTTCTCTCTTAATTCAAAAAGTAAGATAGCAGTGTGGCTATTTTGTTAAGGCTGTTCAATGAAGCTCACTCACGGGTGCGATCCCACTACCACTCGACACGGGAACTTTTGGCTGCTAGGTTTCCCTCCTGGCCCATTTCGCTCCTCTTTAGCTAACTTGGACCAACCGGATTCCTCCAGCAGATCCATGTTGATGTCAAGCTTAGTACGGACACCTGGTCAACGTGCAGTTTCACGTAGCAGTGCTCCTAAACTCATGCTATCCACACCATCGAGCCTCCCAGAAGCAGGATTATAGGTGCGCGCCAAACACCCAGCTAGTATGATGTGGCTTAGTTTTAGCATAGCCATTATATACCTAATCTTATTGTCAAACATGTAGAATCTGTGATTTATAGAAAATGTGTCACGATTAAAATTTGTTTAACAGCTGTATCACCATCTAAGCTATATTTTTTTAATGAACCAAAACTTCAAGGTAGACATGTACGGAATTTGCGTGTCAACTTAGATTAGTAACTTTGGTTTACTTTGATAATTCAATTGATGTACGGCAAGTTACGCCAAAGCTATTTAATTTTGTTAAAATTATTTATTAGTGTAAAAAGCCATGGTAAATTAAGATCATACTTCACAGGATCTTTTCTGTAGTACCCTATATCTTGACTTGTTTCCCACCAGAAACTAGTCTTCTTTCTACCCGCGATGACGAGTTAAGACGCCGGTTTCTGGGCGTGAAGCAGGATGTGATTGTATATAATTGTCTCGACAGTATGTACTCACAGCCGTTGAGGACCGTTTCCGTGGTTTTCATGTGAAACTTCGGAAGGAAATCGTCGTGTTCAGAGCGGTCAATGTTACTGAAAGATTATAATTTTAAAGTTAGTGCTTAATCTACGCAATATATGATAGTAGTACTAGCAATTATAGCTTCCCTATTGGGTACCATGCATATTAAATTACCCTCATCATTAGTTTGTACAACTTCTATGCATGGTATAATATAATAATAATAAAAAATATCATGTCGCAAGCTCTTGTTGTTAGCACACACCCATAAAGTTGTTGACCTATACATTGGGCCTTTTTCCGGCCGTATAATAATAATAATGTTTTGTTTGGTTTTCTAAATTAAAACTTGATGAAGCATTCATTCAGAACTTTCGTCGTCAGGTGGCGTGTCAAGGCGATGCTTCAAAAGAAGTGGGAAAATGGGGATTTCGTAATTTTTTATCAGCAACTTCTACCTCCTTTAATACAGAAAGTGCGCAATAAATCGAATAAAAATGTATGAGCTGTATAAGTATCAAGTGGTTGCTGTTGTAAATTTTACAAGCCGAATGTTGTATGGTCCTCCTTGGGTGTTTTGAGCGATTTTGGGTCTTCTTCTCACACAACCTTAAGTATGTGGGGCCTGATGCTTATTTTGAGCAGAATTATTTTAAACATTATCGCTTCTCGGCCTTTTGGCTAAGATCAAAGTGTAGTAGGAGGATTAGAAACTCGAAGAAAGCAGAAAATTACCAAAAGAGCAAAATTCAACGTCTTTTCTCTTTATATCCCCGCAGGGCAGTCAGGAAAATCTTAGGGGAAAACTCCGCTGGATATTCTGGAACCAGGGAATCAGCTACTGCCTTCTTGGAAACAACATATTGTCAACAATCTCCTTCCCAAGAGCAAGTAGACTCTGCCCGAGCACACTTCGACCACTGTGATTGGAACGAGACAAATGAAGACGACATCCGAGTGCTCTCAGCAGCCCCAAGTCCCAATGAAATCAAGCTGAAACTTGGCAGAGCTGCTAACACGGCTCCGGGCAGGGACGGCCTAGAATACCGCCATCTCCGATCTCTCGATAATGATGGCGAGCTTTTAGCCACCATTTACCGGGCGGTTTGGTCTCTTGGCATACCAGCCTGCTGGAAAACATCCCGAACGGTCCCAATTTTCAAGAAGGGCGACACGTCTGACTATGGAAACTTCCGGCCAATATCCCTGCTGCCAACAATGTACAAAATATTCTCGGGCATAATATCGTCCAGAATCATGGCCATCTCTACGAGACTAGGATGGATATCTCCGGAACAGAAGGGTTTCCTACCAGGCGTCCGAGGCATCCAAGAGCACACCCACATACTCCACACTGTTATCGAGCAGGCGAAACAGTCAAAACGGGAGTTAGTGGTTGCCTGGTTGGACCTTACCAACGCATTCGGCTCAATACCTCATCCCATACTCAATTGTCTTTTTCAGAGCCTCCCTATCCCAGACGAGCTGCGACGCATTCTGAGCGACATCTACTCGGACAACGCAATGGATTTCGCTGTTGGACAAGACTCAGTAAAGATCAAACCCACAGCCGGCGTTCGCCAAGGAGACCCATTGAGTAGCGTCGTCTTCAATCTTGCGGCCGAGCCAATCATTAGGACAGCGAAATCCAACAACACCGGATTCCTAGTCTACCAATCAAGGGTATCCACAACGGCTTACGCAGATGACGTTGCTGTCGTTGGATCTGCAGTCTCCGAAGGCCAGAGAACTATCAACGCCATGGGGAACACGGCTGTCTCACTTGGCTTGAAATTTAATCCTGGGAAATGCACTTCTCTAACACTCATTAACGGAAAATCTTCTGTCGACAACAAACTCAAACTTGACGGATCCTGGATACGAGCTCTGACAGACGATGACCAAGAAAACTATCTTGGGACGCCACTAGGTGCGCGACTAACCTTCAGGCCCACAACTTCGCTCCCCAGTAATCTTATCAAGATCGGAGACTCTGGCTTAGCTCCATGGCAAATGCTGGAGGTGTAAGTGCCTTGTTGCCATCACTCTCTCACCATCTAGTATCCGGAAGAGTAGATAAAAAGTCCCTTTACGACCTTGACATCGCATGCAGAGATTTCCTCCGCAAGGTAGCATGTGTTCCCATGTCCGCGAACACTGCATTCTTCTACGCTGATCGAGGTGTTGGTGGACTCGGAGTTCTCCCACTGACGGAAGAGGCGGACATATGGACCCTGGCAAGAGCACTGCAACTCTTAGACAGCAAAGACCAGAGCGTGAGCGATGTCGCAATGGCCCAACTAGTAGAAACCATAAAGCTGGGTTATGGTAGAAACGAAGTACCATTCCCACTCCCAATAAACGAGTACTTGGCAGGCTCGATGGAAATGGGCCTTGGCGCAATTCGACACGGAGGAGCCTCGATGAACCTCTGGACGCGTGCAAGAAAGGCCTCGATATGCTTGAAGAGGATCAGGATTGATGTATCCGGCGAAGAATACAGCAAGGTTATCGCCGACGACATCTCCTCCGTCTCCATCAAAGCAGTTAGAGGACTTCGGACCGCAGTGAGACAGAGGTGGACCAGTAGACTATTGTCGGCCGCGCAAGGAAGGGTAGCGACCGGACTTGCGCTTGACATGGCCAAGGAAAATGCCACTTTACTGTCATGCCGTACACCACTGACCTTCCAAGAATGGCACTTTCTTCACAAAGCCAGACTAGGAATCCTTCCAGTCCGTGGTGGCCCAGGATCTATGTCTACAGTGAAAACATGTCGCCTGGGTTGCTCAAAAACGGAAACAACTGACCATGTAGTTAGTGGCTGCCAGGTGAACTCAGCACTTTCCATTAAACGACACAACACCATCTTAACATTCATCGCGGAAGAAACAGAAAAACTCGGCCACTCCATCGCCATCAACCAAGCAGTGGAAAACTCTGCACTTAGACCAGACCTGGTGGTCACATCCACCAACCCACCCACCATCATCGACGTGACAGTTCCAATTAGCAGCGCAGACGGGCTCGAGAGAGCAAAGGCAAGTAAAATTGAGAAATACAAGCATCTGGGCTTGATACTCCCTCTTGTTGTTGGTTCTTTAGGGTCATGGCTCCCAAGCAATGACGAGATAGCTCATGCTCTGGGCTTCTCAAGGAGAAAGTGGCATAGCATGAAGAAAAAGATGACTCTACTGGCCATCCAAGGATCAACCCAAATCATAGCAAAGCACTTGGCATACCAGACCGAAGACAGCGATCCCCTGTACGAAGAAGAGGAACCTCGAGAAGACTCACGAGCTCCCTCCTCCTCCCATAACTAAGGGTTTTTTAACGTAGCGTTGACACGTCGTCTCGCGAACTTTTTCCCTTCTAACGAAATCAATTCTGAAATTGTATACATGTCTATTCCCAGTCCCTTGGAAAATACAATGCATTAAATCTGTTCTTATCAGCTTAATATCTGATACGCTTCAGTTGGTTTGGGGGTGCTCATTGTTACACCTTTAATGTTAACCATTCCCTCTGATGTTCAGGTTTACGCACTGACGGTCACCTCGATTTTTGTCTCAAGTCGCTTCTGGGCCTTTCTTGGCTAGAAGCTTGTAGCGCGTTCTTTGGTCTCAAGTCGCTTCCGGGCTATTATTGGCCAAGCTTGTAGCGCGGTTTTTGGATGCAAGTTCGGCAGCGGATAGCTTGAAACATATTTGAGCAGTTCAAGCCACTTGCCTTGCTAACGTTTCCTCTTCTCTCAATTCTTGACAGCTGGATAATCGCTTAGCCCGGCAGCTGGCGAGAAGGTGTTTTTGCTGTAAACTACGCGGCGTTTCTACTGACGTCGGTCTTCCGGTATCCAATCCGGCCAGCAATTCCCATCTCGTGTTTCATATTCCCTACACGCGCGTCACGGTTAGGCCCACACGTTAGCATAGTCGTCTAGTTGCTGGAAGATGAATCTCTCCCTCTCGCTTAACTTCAATTAGAAAACTGCCGCAAACGTAAAGGAAAACTTCACAACACACCTTTTTGTATTAATCAGATCGTAAACTCACTTCCTCTTGGGTCCCAAATCAGTCAATAGTAAAATAAATGCATCCTTTCTTTTCACCTGCGCTCTTATTCCTCTAACTTGTCAACCCCACTCACTATGACAGAAAAGGTGGAATTCTGGGAGTTTGCGTTTGGTGATGGAATTTTACACATCCCATGGCCTGTACCAGACACAATTAAATGCTCGCTCTGCAAGATCGGTAGATACTCGTCGAGATCACGAATTCAAGACGCAGTAAAACATGTCAAAACAAAACATGGCTTGGTGGTGGCTCCTAATTACACGTGTGGCACATGTGACCATCATACTGATGACATTGTGGTAGCCAGAAGGCACGAAAAAGGGTGTGTCACCCGGGGGGATAGTATCACCGTGGACAATACCACACTGGCTGATAATGAGGTCACTCTCATGTATCCAGGTGGTCCCAGCAGATGCCCCCTGTGTAAATGGTACACATGTGGCATCGGAACAGTCGCCTTCCAGTCTATTGAACATCATATGTTCCGAGTTCATGGACTCAACATTTTACGAAGGTGGCAGTGCAGGAAGTGCGAGGCTCGTGGAGACGGTTACTTTATCAAAGAGCACTACAAAACCCATCTTGCAGAAGTGGCAAACCAATCGCAATCTCCATCTATTCCACTTCTTCCGATTCCTCCAAACACTTCTAACAGAGAGCTATTCAGAATCATTAACCTTGAATTGTCCACCACTTCTTGTCACACTCCCATAGCTGCTTCACAAAGAAATAACCAAAACAACACACAAACAGAAGGCCGTTCAACAGTTGCTCCTTCGCCATACGCAGCCTCCGCAACCTCATCTCACTCCTTCAATGTCCCAAATAACCCGCACTCGAGTCCTCCTATATCCCACAGACAAAGAGATCATAATGATTCTCCAATTTCATCTCCTAACACTTCAGAATCCTCTTCCCATTTCCCGTCTTCACCGGATTCTTCTGATAGTAACAACTCCACGTACGAATCTCCAGCTTCATCTCCCAGCCAACTTTTTGACTCGGTTACCTCCCGTGATGCGATGTGTCCAAGAACAGAGTTTAGGGAGTTGTGGGGCTCAAGGATTGCGGCCTGCAACACGGTAGATGGTCTCGATTCCATTCTCACCAAATGCAGCGCTGAGTGGCTCAAGCTCTCAGCAACACCGGAAGACTCGGCGTCCTCACAGAGAAACCCGGCCCTCCCATCAAAACCGTCATCCACCTCACGCAAACGAAACCAAAGCCGTCAACAACAAAGGATTAGAAACTCGAAGAAAGCAGAGAATTACCAAAAGAGCAAAATTCAACGTCTTTTCTCTTTATATCCCCGCAGGGCAGTCAGGAAAATCTTAGGGGAAAACTCCGCTGGATATTCTGGAACCAGGGAAGCAGCTGCTGCCTTCTTGGAAACAACATATTGTCAACAATCTCCTTCCCAATAGCAAGTAGACTCTGCCCGAGCACACTTCGACCACTGTGATTGGAACGAGACAAATGAAGACGACATCCGAGTGCTCTCAGCAGCCCCAAGTCCCAATGAAATCAAGCTGAAACTTGGCAGAGCTGCTAACACTGCTCCGGGCAGGGACGGCCTAGAATACCGCCATCTCCGATCTCTCGATAATGATGGCGAGCTTTTAGCCACCATTTACCGGGCGGTTTGGTCTCTTGGCATACCAGCCTGCTGGAAAACATCCCGAACGGTCCCAATTTTCAAGAAGGGCGACACGTCTGACTATGGAAACTTCCGGCCAATATCCCTGCTGCCAACAATGTACAAAATATTCTCGGGCATAATATCGTCCAGAATCATGGCCATCTCTACGAGACTAGGATGGATATCTCCGGAACAGAAGGGTTTCCTACCAGGCGTCCGAGGCATCCAAGAGCACACCCACATACTCCACACTGTTATCGAGCAGGCGAAACAGTCAAAACGGGAGTTAGTGGTTGCCTGGTTGGACCTTACCAACGCATTCGGCTCAATACCTCATCCCATACTCAATTGTCTTTTTCAGAGCCTCCCTATCCCAGACGAGCTGCGACGCATTCTGAGCGACATCTACTCGGACAACATAATGGACTTCGCTGTTGGACAAGACTCAGTAAAGATCAAACCCACAGCCGGCGTTCGCCAAGGAGACCCATTGAGTAGCGTCGTCTTCAATCTTGCGGCCGAGCCAATCATTAGGACAGCGAAGTCCAACAACACCGGATTCCTAGTCTACCAATCAAGGGTATCCACAACGGCTTACGCAGATGACGTTGCTGTCGTTGGATCTGCAGTCTCCGAAGTACAGAGAACTATCAACACCATGGGGAACACGGCTGCCTCACTTGGCTTGAAATTTAATCCTGGGAAATGCACTTCTCTAACACTCATTAACGGAAAATCTTCTGTCGACAACAAACTCAAACTTGACGGATCCTGGATACGAGCTCTGACAGACGATGACCAAGAAAACTATCTTGGGACGCCACTAGGTGCGCGACTAACCTTCAGGCCCACAACTTCGCTCCCCAGTAATCTTATCAAGATCGGAGACTCTGGCTTAGCTCCATGGCAAATGCTGGAGGTGTACAGAAGTGCCTTGTTGCCATCACTCTCTCACCATCTAGCATCCGGAAGAGTAGATAAAAAGTCCCTTTACGACCTTGACATCGCATGCAGAGATTTCCTCCGCAAGGTAGCATGTGTTCCCATGTCCGCGAACACTGCATTCTTCTACGCTGATCGAGGTGTTGGTGGACTCGGAGTTCTCCCACTGACGGAAGAGGCGGACATATGAACCCTGGCAAGAGCACTGCAACTCTTAGACAGCAAAGACCAGAGCGTGAGCGATGTCGCAATGGCCCAACTAGTAGAAACCATAAAGCTGGGTTATGGTAGAAACGAAGTACCATTCCCACTCCCAATAAACGAGTACTTGGCAGGCTCGATGGAAATGGGCCTTGGCGCAATTCGACACGGAGGAGCCTCGATGAACCTC
Source organism: Daphnia galeata (assembly GCA_030770115.1). Lineage (NCBI taxonomy): Eukaryota > Metazoa > Arthropoda > Branchiopoda > Diplostraca > Daphniidae > Daphnia > Daphnia galeata. Next base: position 8,757,868 of record CM061123.1, read on the forward strand.
TGGACGCGTGCAAGAAAGGCCTCGATATGCTTGAAGAGGATCAGGATTGATGTATCCGGCGAAGAATACAGCAAGGTTATCGCCGACGACATCTCCTCCGTCTCCATCAAAGCAGTTAGAGGACTTCGGACCGCAGTGAGACAGAGGTGGACCAGTAGACTATTGTCGGCCGCGCAAGGAAGGGTAGCGACCGGACTTGCGCTCGACATGGCCAAGGAAAATGCCACTTTACTGTCATGCCGTACACCACTGACCTTCCAAGAATGGCACTTTCTTCACAAAGCCAGACTAGGAATCCTTCCAGTCCGTGGTGGCCCAGGATCTATGTCTACAGTGAAAACATGTCGCCTGGGTTGCTCAAAAACGGAAACAACTGACCATGTAGTTAGTGGCTGCCAGGTGAACTCAGCACTTTCCATTAAACGACACAACACCATCTTAACATTCATCGCGGAAGAAACAGAAAAACTCGGCCACTCCATCGCCATCAACCAAGCAGTGGAAAACTCTGCACTTAGACCAGACCTGGTGGTCACATCCACCAACCCACCCACCATCATCGACGTGACAGTTCCAATTAGCAGCGCAGACGGGCTCGAGAGAGCAAAGGCAAGTAAAATTGAGAAATACAAGCATCTGGGCTTGATACTCCCTCTTGTTGTTGGTTCTTTAGGGTCATGGCTCCCAAGCAATGACGAGATAGCTCATGCTCTGGGCTTCTCAAGGAGAAAGTGGCATAGCATGAAGAAAAAGATGACTCTACTGGCCATCCAAGGATCAACCAAAATCATAGCAAAGCACTTGGCATACCAGACCGAAGACAGCGATCCCCTGTACGAAGAAGAGGAACCTCGAGAAGACTCACGAGCTCCCTCCTCCTCCCATAACTAAGGGTTTTTTAACGTAGCGTTGACACGTCGTCTCGCGAACTTTTTCCCTTCTAACGAAATCAATTCTGAAATTGTATACATGTTTATTCCCAGTCCCTTGGAAATACAATGCATTAAATCTGTTCTTATCAGTTGGTTTGGGGGTGCTCATTGTTACACCTTTAATGTTAACCACTCCTTCTGATGTGTTTCAGGTTTATACAGTGAAGTGATCAGAGTCGTACTTCCCGGAATGAGTGACACCAACAGTGACAGTGACCATGTGGAAGTGGGTGACCTTGGTGGAAGATTTACCGAAAACATTGCGGAGGTGTTCTACGTGTCACTTCCTATCCCACCTCTGGCTACCTTTTCTTGCCATATCTGTTCGTCCACTGCTCAGAATCTCAAGTCCCACAACAGTCTCAAAAAACACTTCAAGCACCACCACAGCTCAGTTGTCGTCCGCTTTGAGTGCCGTATCTGTAATTTTGAGCTACCCGGAGTGAAAAGCTATGCTGCCCATGCTGCGGAATTTCATCGTCACCCTCCTACTGCTCCTCCAGCTGTGATTCCGGCCATAGTTGTTCCTCCACCGAGGCCTTGTTTACTTCCGCCTGACATTCCTTGTGCTGCTCAGGACTTAGATGGCTTGGATACATCGCCACCTCGACTACTTCGTTCTGAAGATATTGCTGCCTTCATCTCAGAGGCCCGTTTGCGGTCCTCACCAGAGCGCTCGCTCTCTGCTCCATCCTCTTCACTGGTTGTTCCCCATGGTGAACGTGATCAGACTAATACCCATTCTTTCCTTTCAGAGAATAACTCAGTTGTCCATCACCCACCTGGACTTCTGGTGAATTTTGGTCCTCGCGATACATCCCCAGGAGCTATCTCTTCCGCTCGAACAGCCTCACCTGCTAGTTCCCCCTCTCCTCTGGATTGCCGCCCACCAGATGGCGACACCTTATGGACCTGGAGGGGTATAACAAACGTGCTCTACGACGGCCCCCCTCCAATAGTGTTGAGTGGATGTTGGGAACGAGGAGGTGGTGGCCGCTGTCGACGTTTTCATCCCAACGTTATGGTGCCCACTGATGAACTACTAACGGCTCGTCACCTCCTTCTTCAAAACGTTCCTACACCGGTGCCATCTAGAGAAGTGCCTGTTATCTCTCCCGTGTCAGTGACTTTCTCTCCTGTGCCAATTGATGACAGTGCCTCTGAGTCATCGGCGACCGGCCACGTTGCTGCTTCCCACCCTACAACTCTACCACCGTGGAATGCTGAAGCTGGCCATCATGACCTGCCGCCGGGCCGGCCCCGGCCAACATCATCTACTACACTGAACTTCCGACGTACTACTTCTCGGACAACTGCTTGTCCACAGCCGTCGAGGTCTTGCCCGGTACAGCAGTACGCGGACACCCCCTCTCAACAGACTCGCCATCAATCTACGGACATCTCTGCTCCTAATTCTCCGATGCTCCGTGGAAGCCTGAATCCTGACGGTGCGGTTTCTCTTTCTCCACATTTCGGTGAAACAGGAGGCCCAACTACTCCCACTCCACTAGGCCGCAATGGAGCCTCGCCGCCTAAATTGACTGATCAACAACGTCAATGGATTGACTCCTTCAACACACTCCTTCCTACTGATATCGAGGGCCTCTCGGCTCTATCACTACTGATCACTTCTGCTGCTACCGAAAAAAAGGACACGGCGACTCCACCTCGCCCTTCTCTTCCGTCTCAACCGGCTCTTTGTCGAGCTCCACCACGACGTCAGCAGTACGACCCCCAAGATGCTTCCAGTATCCAGAAACTCTATAGGTTGGATAGGAAAAAAGCGATGAATCACATTCTAGCTGAACCCCCCCCCCACTGTGCGGCGGATCCGGAGGCAATTAAGACCCACCTCTCGACGATATTTGCCGGTACCGACCACCCATGGGCTGAACCGCCACAATGTGTGCCGGAATTCAACCACCCTACTACACCGGATGAACTGGCTTATCTTACTGCTCCTATCACTCCATGCGAGGTCTCATCACGCCTCCAACGGATGAAAAATACGGCCCCAGGGCCAGACGGGGCTCGATATGCTGGTTTGCGACGGGCGGACCCGGGCTGTCACACGCTTGCCCTTATTTACTCACGCTGCCTCGCCACCGCTAAAGTACCAGCGGCCTGGAAAGAATCTACTACGGTACTCATCTTCAAAGCTGGTGACAGGGAAAATTTAGGAAATTGGCGCCCTCTATCGCTTGGAAATACGGTGGCCAAACTATATTCTGGAGTACTGGCTGACCGCATCTCTCGCTGGGCTGAAGATGGAAAACGGATCTCCCCCCAACAAAAGGGATTTACTCGACACGATGGTTGTCTCGAACACAACTTTGTCCTACAATCGGCCATCAACCAGGCCCGCCGCTCTGGACAGGAATTATGCGTCGCTTGGCTGGACTTGGCTAACGCTTTTCCGTCTGTTCCTCATAATCACATATTTGGTACCCTTGCCCTTCTAGGTCTTCCAGCGGAGACTATTGCTGTCATCCAAGACCTCTACACATCAACAACAACATGTGGGATGACCTCTGCTGGACTAACAACTCCCATCCCCATCTCTGCTGGAGTAAAACAGGGCTGCCCCCTGAGCCCTGTCATATTTGACTTGGCCATGGAACCAATTATCCGCTCTGTCACTGCACTTAAACCGCTCTCTTTTAAACTTGGTCTTGTTGACATCCCCATCCCAGACAGAATATTTTGTCTTGAACACGTCTTTTACCCGTCATTCCAAGACTGGTCAATGCCACTTTAATTCATCTTGAAAGGAAGCATCTCCGTCTTTAAGATGAGTTCCAACGGTCTTAATGTCCGTATATTTCTGATCCAAAGGTAAAGAATATATCCATATATTGACAAAAGACCGTCCCTAGACTCGAACACTAAACCTTCATATTGACTCGCTAGCTTGCTAACCACTACGCCATCTACTTCGTTATATATTTATCTCGTTATAGTTCATCATTCCAAGACCTCCTAGACGAGATCAAATTTAGACGACTTTAAGTTATCTATTCAAGATGCCAACAAGATATTACAAATAAAACCATTTATAGCTTGATATTAATCGATTTTTGTTGACGATTATATCGGTCTTAATACATAGTCGGTCTTAATACATACAATATAAAGCGGATATAAGAACTCTTTATGTAATCTTAAAAGAGTTTAAAATTTGTCTCTATAAGGCTTTTTTTAGATTTATCATTTACTGTAACTTAAGGAAAAAAGTTAAAGTCCGTTTGATATAATCTGCCTATATAATTTCTAAAGTTTATAACAAATTAGATAGCGTAGTGGTTAGCAAGCTAGCGAGTCAACATGAAGGTCTAGTGTTCGAGTCAGGGACGGTCTTTTGTCAATGTATAGATAGATATATTCTTTACCTTTGGATCAGAAATATACGGACATTAAGACCGTTAGAACTCATCTTAAAGACGGAGATGCTTCCTTTCAAGATGAATTAAAGTGGCATGACCAGTCTTGAAAAACAGGAATTAGACGTCTAAAATCGGTTTATGTTCTGTATGGGATTCTAGCTTTTGCTGATGATCTTGCCCTACTGGCAAGAAACGAAGCAGCCCTGCAGCAACAACTTGATGTCGCGGCAGAAACTGCGGACTGGTGTGGCCTTAACTTCAAACCAGCTAAATGTGCTACCCTCCATCTACTTCATCGTAAAGTGATAGACTCAGTATTCACCATCGAAGAAAATCCCCTAGCTGTGCTTGGCGAGGGTCAACATTATCGCCACCTTGGCGTGCCCACTGGATTCCGCAACAAACAAACGCCGGATGAAACTATTTCGACCATCGGTACTGATTTGGATCGCCTGGATACGAGTCTTCTAGCTCCTTGGCAGAAAATCGACGCCGTTGTATCTTTCCTGGTGCCCCGTCTTGATTTCATCCTTCGTGGTGCTGATGTGAAAGTGAAGCCCCTGAAAACATTGGACAAAAGAATGAAGAAATACGTGAAAAAATGGATGAACCTCCCACAACGGGCCAGTGCAGAAGTGGTTTTCATTCCTAGCCCCCAAGGTGGCGCTGGCATCCTGCCGTTCAGTGATATGCGAAATGTGTGTGCCGTCACTCATGGTTACCGGCTCCTTACCTGCCCGGATAATGATGTTCGTGAGACCGCCTGGGACACACTAAAAACTGCTGTGCAGCTGAAAATTCGACGTGTACCAACTATGGAAGACATCGCTTCGTACCTCAATGGCTCCACTGAAGGGGACATGGCTTTAACCAATGGCGACGTACCGTCGCTATGGTCACGGACCCGGATGTGCACCCGTGCCCTCCGCCGCACCGTCGAAGTTGAGTGGTGGTGGTGTGCCACGCGTGGAGAAATGCAGCTCATAGTTCCCCGTCTAGGCAAAGAACCGAATCAAGCACGTGCCCACCCTGCTGCTCGCCAACAGGTGTGTCACCTTATCAAAACGGCCCTCCGGTCATACTACCTCCATCGACTTACCAGTAAACCAGATCAGGGTAAAGTATACTCAGTGACCAGCCTTCGTAGTGCATTCAACCACATGATGAAATCCGGCTTATACACCCGCTTTGCTGATTGGAGGTTTCTCCATCGTGCCCGCTTGGACACAATGCCCCTCAATGGAACACGTCGCTTCGGTGATGGCAGTAAACGCTGCCGCCGCTGCAACCACATTCTTGAAACTCTTCCGCACGTTCTTAGTCACTGCAAATACGTCAGCCGCCCTCGCGCCCTCCGACACCACTCTATCGTTCATCGCTTAGCTCGAGGAACGCCGGCAATCGCCGGAACAGTCACCGAAGACCAGAAAATACCGGGTACGAGTGGCCAGCTTCGCCCGGATCTGGTTGTCACCAATGCGGCGAGCCGCTCCATCTCTATTATTGATGTTGCTGTCGCTTTCGAGAATAAATATGAAGCCTTTCAGCTAGCAAGAGCTGGAAAAATTCAAAAATATGCGCTATTGGCCGACGAACTCCGCTCCCAAGGATGGGACGTCTACCTCAATGCCTTCGTCGTTGGTGCTCTCGGTGGCTGGGATCCAGACAACGAAACGGTCATCCGCCAAATCCGGATCAGCAAAAGCTATGCCAAGCTCATGAAGAAACTCATTGTCAGCGACACCATCCGGTGGTCCCGAGACATGTATGTGGAGTTCATCAGTGGAAAACGGCAGTATCGAACGGATGTTCCAGCCAACACCATAAGCACGCCGCCCAAACCAACTGTTGCCCCTATTAACCCCCCTGTCAATAATTAATCATTCTTTACCCCCTTCTTAAAACCCCCCTCTCAAGTTCAACAACGTTGGTTTCCTTTATTTTATTTTATTTTTTTTTATGTCCCACCTTCTTCCTTCCTTTATAATTTATAATAATTATTATTATTATTTTTTTTTATTGTACTCTACCATACTTCCCTTCCTATTTGTTTTTGTTGTTTTTTTTTGTCCATCTCACTATGCACCTGATATCGGCCCTGAATTTAGTCGATTCGTGTAGTCGTTCTCCTTACCTCCATATTTCCCCGACGGGTTCAAAACTCCTCTCTTACTTTTCTTCTTTTAGACATTCGCTGTGCTTCTCTCTATTGTTGCTGACTGGAGTGATGATATTCTTCTTCCCCAAATGCTAAGCCATTTGGCGAGTGTTCCTCTTTGGCGTAAGCCAATTTTTGTACTAGTTAAAGATTCATTTTCAATAAACGTTTTAATCTGTTCTTATCAGCTTAATATCTGATACGGGTTCAAATGGACCCCAGAATATTAAACTGATTTTTGGCAAATGGTGGGAATACAGTGCTTGCTCTGCTCCCGCCACGGGTTGACCCGGTATTGCAGTACCTCCGGGATCGGCTCACCCTCTATGAGGGTCACATGAACATAAATATTTAACGTGAAAGAGTAGGTAAATGGTTATCGAAATTGTCCCGGCGTTTAAACCCACTCCTCGCCTGATTATAAAGCCTTCCCATCTTTTACAAAAAATCTCATGGCGCGTCCCAAATAAACGTATAATCCCATTTATAATAAGCAGTAGCTATCTATAATTCGTAGTCTATTTATTTTAACATTACAAATGTCATTGTGTTATAACTGATTGATATGCGGGTAAAATATTTTTTGTTGTATATTTTTTCAGTTTTTGTTTGAAATAAGGCTTGCATAGGAGGGTCGGTATTACCTTGATATGGGATGATGTTATTAAACAATTGTGCAATTTGTTTCTTCAAATAAAATATCCAAACGTCAAGTTCAATTCAACCAATACTGAGCTTTATTGACTAAATTTTTCCCTAGTCCGTTTTTATATTTTACGGTATGATTCGTCTGCGATGACTTTGACCCGAGTCAAAAAATTAAGTACCCTTTGCCAATATTGTTCTGCTTTATAAAAACTATAAATAAGTGTAAAAAATTATATTGAAGCATACTTACCTGGCTCAGAGGCAACCATGATCACCAAGGTGGTTCCTCCAGGGCGAGGCCTTTCCATTGCACCAAGGATGGGCTGACCCTTGCGATTAATCCAAATGTGATTAACTCGGGAGTACAATTTTTGGTAGTGGGGGACTCCGTTCGCGCCGTTCCCTGGATGTATACAAAATAAAATAGGAATTGCCATGTAGAGTGTTGACTCATGAAATCGCTAATAGTAGCTGACGTTATCTTAATTGAGTATCAATAGAAGCAACGATTAGTCACACACTTGTTAGATTTTATACTGGAGAAAAACAATTTTTTCCTTCATACATTTTTATACTAAAATATTTTCCCACCATAGCACCATGGCATCAAATTGAAATTTATATTTTCATTCATTTCTTGTTGTACCTCTGATAACACCGTCACCCGTGGTCTCGTCATCTCCCGTAAGCTTCAGCTACGTCAGGATACGCTTTATAAATTGAATATCATGTACTACGGAAATAAATTTGAATCATTTCAGCCGTGATCGTCTAGTGGTTAGGACCCTACGTTGTGGGATCTCTGGAATATAATTCCGTAGTAACCCAGGTTCGAATCCTTGTCACGGCACTGGGTATAGTTTTAAAAAACAATTTGACACGCAGTCCGCGAGTGGATGATACCAATATTGGGGGGTTTGGATTTTTGGACATATATAATCGAAGAAAAATGGGTGTAGGAGAAAACCAAATAGTCCTGTAGAGTCCTGGGTTAAATAAACGACGAGCGCGAAGCGCTCGTCAATGGGGCTGAGGCAGTGATATGGAATTCGGTTATATAGAGAACGCAGAGCGTGAAGCACACGACAGAGGTGACATGGGAAAAATATATTTATTTAGTTGGGATAATTTGTTTTTCAATACATCGTTTCAATTTTTCATTGGTGTGTTGCAGAACGGATATTTTTTGCGCATTTACAGAACTTCAAGCATAAAACTAAATATTAAAAGGAAGTTTATTTTTGTCTGAAATGAACTGTCCACTGCTGATGTATTTCGAAATGAAAATGAAAATTTGAAATTTCTTAGGGAATTCTAAATTTAAGTTTTTGAACAAAAATATTAGATCATCATGTCCAAGCAGAATCAACGCAGCCAAGGCATAAATAGGTGTTCACCCAAATCAAAATTTAGCTTTGCGCAGTGGCAATATCATAACCAATGAGGGTCTCCCGAGGTGTGATTATTGCTAGTTGAAAACTTTAACCAATACCCCGCCACGGTGAAGTGAAATATTCTTTACTGTCGGCAATTTTTGAAAGCTCCATCAGGGGCATACATGTAAAATGAAATTAACACTAAAGTCGGTCAGTCAGTGTTAAGTTCAGTATTTTTTTTTTTATAATGGTGTATATTCGCTGAGGCGAATGTTACCTTTTGTATTGTCAATTATTAAAATAGTAGGAGGAACAAACACTAAAACAAACAAGCCGACAATAATAGAGCTTGGGAGGGACCAAAACAATTAGAGAGAGAAAGATGATGGGACTGAGTGGACTCGTCCGTCCGGGCTGACCCACTGGGTGGTCCGATTATTCGCGAGGCTGACTGGTTATGGCCAGACCAACGAAACCTCGGACGTCCGTCACGGCCACGGTCCGATTAAGGCGCCCGCTACAGCCAGTAGGCGTCGCCCGGACAGAGACCACAGAGACACACAGAAACCAAAACCTTCATCATATATTTCACGCCTCACGACAGCTATCTCTGGGGATCTCCTCCGTCATATGACGAGGTCGACCGTGAGTCTCATCCGTCGACACATGACGAGGACGACCCACAGCTCCAGTTGACATGGCACACAGAACTGCCTGCATACACATAAAATATATAGCGTACACAAATAAAGCAAGATATATATATATATATATGCCACAATCATTTAATTCTATATTTGTTTGAGTCTTCTTGTGGCAGTGATGTAATGGACCATCGCATTCCAGATGGGTCGGTGCATGGGTATTTCATAAAACTGAGGAGGCCAGGTAACCACAGCGTCCTTGCACGCTGAAATGAAGCTACGTCTTTCTCTAGAGAACAGGCTACAGTGGAAAAGAAAATGTTCAATAGATTCGTACAGATCACCACAAGCACAAGCGGGAGAGGGACGAAATTTAATACGGAATTGATGTGAGTTTAGAGCTGAGTGACCAGAAAGGATTTGAGAGATCTGGCAATTAAGCTGTGAGTGGAAGAGCATGTGGGCACCCTTCACCGTTGGGAAAAAGGACCTAGTGACTGGGGCATTTTTTCCGATTGACCATTCCTGCTCCTGAAGAAATTGTATGAGAATAGATGCTGCAGCCACCGCAACCTCTTTTGGCAGATGAATCTCATGTGCGGGATGACTTAAGTCTGTTGTTTCACAGCTCGCTCGAGACAGTCGAAGACCATAGGAAGTGGCGGGGGTTTTGCAGACACACAAGGTGATATTGTCGCGAATTGATACCATGGCTTCCAGACATTTGAGCTGAAGACCAGATGGACGTTTGCCTAATCGAAGAAGTTTGAACAAATCTGGAGTAGATGAGACAATCTCTACGTGCTCGTACGATTTTAAAGCCAAGCTAGCGCGAACAAGGACAAGGTGCATCACGAACATGTTGGTGTTAATCTCGTTTGAGGATATAGGAAGAGAACCAGTCTCTAGATCAACCACTCTTTTGTGGTCAGTAGAAAGAAGCGCAAAACGAGGGCCTTCAGTCGCTCTGACAGTTGTAACAAAAATTCGCATAACCTGCTCCGAAGACGGACCGAGTAAACATCCCTCATCGAGATAAAGTAAACGAGGAAGACACACCCATGGAGGCCATCTGGGAAGCAAATAGGATTCACTGCAGACAGCCGTTGGTAGAGACATAATATCTGGAAAAAACCTGCTTAGCCACCTCTTAGAAGAAGGCGAGAAGCTGTCAAAGTTGCCTGTCATGAAGCGGTTGTACGCGGTTCTCAACACCGTTAGATCTAAGGGAGTAAGGTTCGAGAGAACCAACAGAGCATCAGTAGAGGTGGTTTTAAAAGCTCTGGTTCTGGCGATGGAGAATACTCTTTGAAAGGAGCGCACTGATTTCACTCCCTTCTTACTCGACAGAAACGGCGCCCAGAGTGAGCACCCATAAAGCACAATTGGTTTGACTGCAGCTTGATATAGGTATCGAAGTCGCAAATCATCATAGCCCCACGTAGCTCTAAGATAGGACCTCAGAGAAAAAAAACGCCTTTTTAGCAGCTGCAATTTTCCTTTCTACATGAAGAGACCATTTTAGCCGTGAATCCACGGTAAAACCAAGGAACTGAGTTTCAGGAGAGGGGTGGATGCAAGTTCCATTGATAGATAGGTAAAGGTCCGAACCGTCCACTATTTTGTTGTATATTAACATGAACACAGATTTGACCGCACTCAGGGACATTTTGTTTTGGATGCACCAGCTAAGAACATGATTGCACATTAGCTGAAGGTTTCGCGTAGCCTGCGCTGGATCTTTATGAGAAGTGGCTAAAGTAAGATCATCAGCGTAGCCGACAACGCAGAATACAAAGTCAAAATTGAGTCTTAGGACATCATCAATTAAAACGGACCATAGAAATGGTGACAACACTCCACCCTGTGGACAACCTAGATTAATTGTGAAGCTGGCAGTAGAACCTTTATGAGCGAGAAGAGCCAGCCGGTTAGATAGGAAGGACGCTACTAGTTTAACCAAGTATGCCGGGCATCCTCTTCGGATAAGGTCAGCAAGCACGGCAGGATGCCAAGACGCATCAAACGCGCTTTTAATGTCTAAAAAGGCGCATGCCGTGATGCATTTGTTGGAAATATCAGCTTCACAAAATGATACTAGCGCGTGACCAGCCGATTCCGTTGATCTGCCTGCCATAAATCCATGCTGATTGGGACTAAGCCAGCGATCTGTCGACGAGTGCCACTGCAGCCTGCTGAGAACTATCTTTTCAAGCACCTTAGCGAGATTATTTATCAAACTAATGGGGCGAAAATTGGATAGCGTGTCATAAGAAGGTTTGTTTGGCTTGCCAATTATAATTACTTTAGAGGATTTCCATGGCTGAGGAAAGAAGTTGAGACGGACACATTCGCTAACAATGAAAAGAAGGTGCATTTTAATGACAGGGAAGCATTCTTTGATGATTGCAGCCGATATGCCATCATTTCCCGGGGCCGCTTTGTAGTTTAAGGAATCTACCGCCGCAACTAGCTCATCTACTGTTACGATGGGGCCTTCTTGTAACGTGGGAACCAATACAACATCCTCAACTAATGACTCAACCGCGCGATGTGTTGATAACGACGGGGGTTCGGAGGGAAAAAAGTGCGCCGCGCACTGATTTAGAATCAATTTAGCATCGGTCACGGTGGAGCCATCAACCACTATAGCATCTGGGAGGCTAATACCTCTTGTTTTTCCTGATAGCTCTTTAATAGCTGAAAACAGATCATTGCTGTTAGGGTTAGCTTTACATAGGAGATTCCATGATTGCCTCTTTGCACGTCGTAGTTCTCCTTGATAGACTGCCTTGAGAGAAGAAAAGAGTTTCCTATTTTCATCAGATCTATTCGCTGACCAACATTGAAAGTTGCACCTTGATTCACACGCAGCCGTGGAGAGGACATCGGCTAGCTCAGCTACCAAAAGTTCTAACTGAGTCTCTGTCAATGCCGTAGGTAACCTTATTCTACCAATTGACGACGCCACCTTTAAGAGCAGCACAGAAATGTTGATACGAGAAATGTGAGGAGGTCTTGGCGCGTGAGTGCGCTCGAACTGATGAGACGAACAAGGGCGATCAACCTCAAAATATATGAAAGGGTGGTCCGAAAGCGAAGGGATAGACGGAAAGAACCAGCGCGACACAATAATTTTTCCACCTATGGCAGTAACATCCACAAACGTGGTTTCACCAGGGACAAAATCTAGCTCCGATGCATTGAGGTTAGCTAGCTGTAAGTTCGTTTCAGACATAAAAGATTCAAAATCCACTCCTTTGTGATCAGTAGTCAACGAATTCCAGAGTCTGTTCCTAGCATTAGCGTCGACAGAGAGCACCGTGAGAGGAGTGATCAGCGAGCTCAGTTCCGATTGAAGGGTAGCCAAGTAGTTAGAGATACTTGGGCGAAGGTAGGCAGAGATGAAGCGAACGGTACCCTTTGCGATTTTCAAGTCCACCACCGCAATATGGTTACCGGCACAGCACGAGACCGCACGACAAGAGTTGGCCAAAGATAGTTTCACCAAAATGGCTGCACCGTAGGCATGATCCGCACTGAGTGAGTGAAACGCGATGTAACCAGGAGGGATATGAGCTAATGTAGGGGTAGGCGAACAGAGAGCATATGGTTCTTGAATCAAAATAACATCCAAACTATTTTATAAGATGAACTCAGCCAGGGAGGCAGAGGCGAGCTTAGAGTGACGAAGATAGTTTGTAGGCACTTGAATCTGAGCCTAGTATAGAAGCCTGTATTAGGAGAAGGAACGTTCATGTTTGGTTGGAAGAGTTATATCTTACGAAATTCGCAACCGCTTTTTTATGGGCCGGACAAACATACGCACCAGCAGCATGATTCTGAGAACATGATGCATATTTTAGATTTGGGTGAGAGACGTTACAAGACTGCATGGAGTGCGCTAGACTACATTTGCCACAGGAGATTGGCTTGTTACAGAACCTGGCTAAATGTCCATACCCTTGACAACGGTTGCATAGTTTGACCTCTTTGTTTACGTCTACTTTGATGAAGGCATGTGAACTATTGTCCACTATAATGCGACCCTGCTCCAAGTAACGATCACGGGTAGCTTTACAGCTTAGGCTAACTCGGACTAAAGTAAAGTCGTCACGACTGAAAAGGATTCTGGCACTGCTTACTATACCTTTCAGTACCGGGTTTTCAGTGTTTATCTTGTTAATAAGAGTACAGCGCTGCTTGGTTCTGGCATTTCTTAGTTCGTCGCTGGCGACGGAGCCGTCATCTCTTATCGTACTAAGACCACGTACACCATTTAGTCTGAGAATTGCTGGATAGCTTTTTTCCGGAGCATGGACGTTTTGAAAAAATTTGTCAGCCTCTGGCCGATCCAGAAGCTCACGTGCTTTATCACGGTTAGATTCGTCCCTGAAGATTAATTTGACTGAGTTATCGCTGTGTCTCTTCAACTGTTGGACAACTGGCCCCCCTTTGTCATCATCTAAACCAAGTAGGCTGTCAATTTTTCTTTCTGTGATCGAGCTAACAGAGACTGATTCCCTGACTCTTACAATTAGAAAAGGTTTCGCGGGAATATCAGCGAGCGGTTTTTTAATCTTAGGCGCACTTGACGAGCTTGAAGCAAAAACTAATGGTTGACTAACGCTCGGTGGATTAGCAGACAACTTAGGGACTTGGCTGATGGCACCTGAAGTGATCTCGAAAAGTTTAATGTCTTTGTCGGCAAGGGCAAGTTTGGCAAGAACAAGTTCGTTCTTCATCTCAGCTAAATTAACCTGGGAACTTTTAGCCAGATGCAGGTTGCTCTCTAGACCACTGATTTTAACTTGCAGACGACCCAGATTCTCTTCCACCTTTATGTCCTTTTCACGAATGTTGCATAGGAGAGTTTTAAACACATGTATTTGTCCTTCACGATCGAGAAGCAGAAACGACTCAAGATCGAGTCCAAACATCTCATTAAACGAAAACGCAAAGTCTTCACCCTTGGATTGCTTTGGGTGATTTACTTCCGCCAAGGGGGAAATTACATTAGCTGTCCGCTTAGTGCCCCCGGATTTGGGAGTATTTTTGTGCTTATCTCTACAGTTTGGGCAATACCTGAACCTTTTGTCGGAGGGGACGAACAAATGTTTGCAATCCTCATTATGACAATTGATTGATAAGCTCAGGTTGATGACAGAGTCACCATCCGAGCAGTCTGACATTTTATACCGCCGGCTTAACAGCCGGGCAGAAAAGAAAGAACAATTGGCCTGAGAGTAGAAGAGGGCTGGGAGTTACTATCGATCCCTAGATACAGGGATAGAACAAGAAGACGCACCCGAGAAAAACGCACAAATGCAGGATATCCTCTTCGACACTGGGAGGAATGCAAAGACGAACAAGGCGTCAGAAGGAAGCTATGGCTACCCCCGGTTCATTCCCCCCCTCACACAGAGCATGAGTAGAGAGACCACTGTCCAAAACCCCCCCAAAGTCTCCGCAAGGTCACCCTTGCGGTTGAACACTGGTCGTGCCACTCGCTCTGAGAGGACCAGAGAGATTACCAGGGATAAGCTCAGATGAGCAACGACGCGAGGGGACCAAGCCTTTTTCGGTTGTTGCTTATAACCAGACCGGACGGGGTGGAATCTATACCACACACTTCCTGCGATAAAAAATTTGAAAAAATACTCCGCAACTTACAGCTAACAGGTATGATCACTGTTTTTAAGACTGAGTATCCAAGAACACGGCATAAGAGCCATTTCACAACAAAAAGAAAATCAGACAAACACAGGGCCGGCGACACTGTCAACAAAAGAGAATCTGAAATTAGTAAATAAATAAAGACAATGTAAACAATGGAAGAGGTTAGCGTATAGCCCGCGCTAACTAGACTTTGGTGTACGGGGAGAAGGAAGGAGGGTGGGAGGCCTTGATTGTCCCGCTAGGAACACAAAGTAGAGAACTAGGGTTAGAGAAAAAAGATGGCGAATAGGGACAGTTGAAAGTCAGGGAAAATCCAAGGCAAAACACATCAGACAAAAATAAAGTGACTACAAAATTCAGTGGCTCAAAACCAGTTAGTAGACTTACTCTTACTCACACCGGGTGAATAGAGAAGCCAAATTACCAGAAGATACCATACCAAACACAATGAAAATCAAAAAATAATCTGAGAGCGACTGAAAACACGTCTATACCGGCAGACGAGTAGCAGACGACCGACAGTATGTATACGAAACCATATTGTCAAAATGTAAAATTTTTACAGGAAAATTTGTATTGGCATCAAACAGTATATAGGGAACTGCTGTTGTCTGGGGTTAGAGTGTTATACTAATTGCTAGTAGATGTAAAGTACGGGATAGTAAGAAATAAAAATCTATACGGTGACGAAAATTATGTTAGCCTAACAAAAGTCCAATATTGTAAAAATTGTGAAAGATGTTAGCCCAATTGTTCAAAATATCTTAAACCCTCGGGGATGTTGCAAGCCATGGAAAACCATTTCACACACCCTGCACTTCAGGAAGATTCAAATTGTCTTACAATAACATTACATCTGTATATTGACGAGTTGATTCGGTAAAGTTTGTTTAAACGAGCTTTATACATCATATCCACTTTGAATAGTATGGGCCATTTGGAAATTAATTGCACATAGATTTTTAAATGTAAACTCCCTAATAGGAAATGAAGCTTTACAAGCGTACTTTCAAATCAATAAAAGCATATAAATGTAATGGTTTCATGTCTGGATATACTCTGGTTTCTAATCAACCTTCGGATAAATCTTTCGCCTTTTACTAAACATTTCCGTGGTTAGGAGCATCGATGAGTCTACTGTATATCACTTATATTTTTGAACGCCCGGTCTTGAGTCCGGGCATCCCAGTATAATTAAATATAAATAACTAATGTTGTCAAAGTTACAAATAATAAATATATGGGTAAATATGAAGTAAGTAATGGGTAAGTATGAATTAAATAATGGCAAGATTTATTAGGTTCCGGGTGTTATACAGTTAGTTGTGAAATATTTGATTCCCGGCTCTTGTTAGCGAAGATCGGAGTGTATTTAGAAAATTGTGTACAAAGAAAACTACGTACTTTGGCAATTAAAAGTTAATCTAAAGGGATATCAATTATCGATATATATCAATAACATTGCATAAGTTCTCGTCAACGGCCATACCACGTAGAACTCACCCGGTCTCGTCAGCTCCCGGAAGTTAAGCTACGTCGGGTCCCGTTAGTACTTGGATGGGTGACCGTTTGGGAATACGGATGCTGTTGGTATTTGCTTTTGCTGCAGATCTGAATAGTTTTTTTTGTTGTTTTTTTGTTTTGGTTGTGGTTTGTTTTTCTCTCTTAATTCAAAAAGTAAGATAGCAGTGTGGCTATTTTGTTAAGGCTGTTCAATGAAGCTCACTCACGGGTGCGATCCCACTACCACTCGACACGGGAACTTTTGGCTGCTAGGTTTCCCTCCTGGCCCATTTCGCTCCTCTTTAGCTAACTTGGACCAACCGGATTCCTCCAGCAGATCCATGTTGATGTCAAGCTTAGTACGGACACCTAGTCAACGTGCAGTTTCACGTAGCAGTGCTCCTAAACTCATGCCATCCACACCATCGAGCCTCCCAGAAGCAGGATTATAGGTGCGCGCCAAACACCCAGCTAGTATGATGTGGGTTAGTTTTACCATAGCCATTATATACCTAATCTTATTGTCAAACATGTGGAATCTGTGATTTATAGAAAATGTCTCACGATTAAAATTTGTTTAACAGCTGTATCACCATCTAAGCTATATTTTTTTAATGAACCAAAACTTCAAGGTAGACATGTACGGAATTTGCGTGTCAACTTAGATTAGTAACTTTGGTTTACTTTTATAATTCAATTAATACACGGCAAGTTACGCCAAAGCTATCTAATTTTGTTAAAATTATTTATTAGTGTATAAAGCCATGGTAAATTAAGATCATACTTCACAGGATCATTTCTGTAGTGTATCTTGACTTGTTTCCCACCAGAAACTAGTCTTCTTTCTACCCGCGATGACGAGTTAAGACGCCGGTTTCTGGGCGTGAAGCAGGATGTGATTGTATATAATTGTCTCGACAGTATGTACTCACAGCCGTTGAGGACAGTTTCCGTGGTTTCCATGTGAAACTTCGGAAGGAAATCGTCGTGTTCAGAGCGGTCAATGTTACTGAAAAATTATAATTTTAAAGTTAGTGCTTAATCTACGCAATATATGATAGTAGTAGTAGCAATTATAACATTATGTTAAGCTTCCCTATTGGTTACCATGCATATTAAATTACCCTCATCATTAGTTTGTACAACTGCTATGCATGGTATAATATAATAATAATAAAAAATATCATGTCGCAAGCTCTTGTTGTTAGCACACACCCATAAAGTTGTTGACCTATACATTGGGCCTTTTTCCGGCCGTATAATAATAATAATGTTTTGTTTGGTTTTCTAAATTAATACTTGATGAAGCATTCATTCAGAACTTTCGTCGTCAGGTGGCGTGTCAAGGCGATGCTTCAAAAGAAGTGGGAAAATGGGGATTTCGTAATTTTTTATCAGCAACTTCTACCTCCTTTAATACAGAAAGTGCGCAATAAATCGAATAAAAATGTATGAGCTGTATAAGTATCAAGTGGTTGCTGTTGTAAATTTTACAAGCCGAATGTTGTATGGTCCCCCTTGGTTGTTTTGAGCGATTTTGGGTCTTCTTCTCACACAACCTTAAGTATGTGGGGCCTGATGCATATTTTAAGCGGAATTATTTTAAACATTATCGCTTCTCGGCATTTTGGCTAAGATCAAAGTGTAGTATCGCTTCTCGGCATAATATCTGATACGCTTCAGTTGGTTTGGGGGTGCTCATTGTTACACCTTTAATGTTAACCATTCCCTCTGATGTTCAGGTTTACGCACTGACGGTCACCTCGATTTTTGTCTCAAGTCGCTTCTGGGCCTTTCTTGGCTATAAGCTTGTAGCGCGTTCTTTGGTCTCAAGTCGCTTCCGGGCTATTATTGGCCAAGCTTGTAGCGCGGTTTTTGGATGCAAGTTCGGCAGCGGATAGCTTGAAACATATGTGAGCAGTTCAAGCCACTTGCCTTGCTAACGTTTCCTCTTCTCTCAATTCTTGACAGCTGGATAATCGCTTAGCCCGGCAGCTGGCGAGAAGGTGTTTTTGCTGTAAACTACGCGGCGTTTCTACTGACGTCGGTCTTCCGGTATCCAATCCGGCCAGCAATTCCCATCTCGTGTTTCATATTCCCTACACGCGCGTCACGGTTAGGCCCACACGTTAGCATAGTCGTCTAGTTGCTGGAAGATGAATCTCTCCCTCTCGCTTAACTTCAATTAGAAAACTGCCGCAAACGTAAAGGAAAACTTCACAACACACCTTTTTGTATTAATCAGATCGTAAACTCACTTCCTCTTGGGTCCCAAATCAGTCAATAGTAAAATAAATGCATCCTTTCTTTTCACCTGCGCTCTTATTCCTCTAACTTGTCAACCCCACTCACTATGACAGAAAAGGTGGAATTCTGGGAGTTTGCGTTTGGTGATGGAATTTTACACATCCCATGGCCTGTACCAGACACAATTAAATGCTCGCTCTGCAAGATCGGTAGATACTCGTCGAGATCACGAATTCAAGACGCAGTAAAACATGTCAAAACAAAACATGGCTTGGTGGTGGCTCCTAATTACACGTGTGGCACATGTGACCATCATACTGATGACATTGTGGTAGCCAGAAGGCACGAAAAAGGGTGTGTCACCCGGGGGGATAGTATCACCGTGGACAATACCACACTGGCTGATAATGAGGTCATTCTCATGTATCCAGGTGGTCCCAGCAGATGCCCCCTGTGTAAATGGTACACATGTGGCATCGGAACAGTCGCCTTCCAGTCTATTGAACATCATATGTTCCGAGTTCATGGACTCAACATTTTACGAAGGTGGCAGTGCAGGAAGTGCGAGGCTCGTGGAGATGGTTACTTTATCAAAGAGCACTACAAAACCCATCTTGCAGAAGTGGCAAACCAATCGCAATCTCCATCTATTCCACTTCTTCCGATTCCTCCAAACACTTCTAACAGAGAGCTATTCAGAATCATTAACCTTGAATTGTCCACCACTTCTTGTCACACTCCCATAGCTGCTTCACAAAGAAATAACCAAAACAACACACAAACAGAAGGCCGTTCAACAGTTGCTCCTTCGCCATACGCAGCCTCCGCAACCTCATCTCACTCCTTCAATGTCCCAAATAACCCGCACTCGAGTCCTCCTATATCCCACAGACAAAGAGATCATAATGATTTTCCAATTTCTTCTCCTAACACTTCAGAATCCTCTTCCCATTTCCCGTCTTCACCGGATTCTTCTGATAGTAACAACTCCACGTACGAATCTCCAGCTTCATCTCCCAGCCAACTTTTTGACTCGGTTACCTCCCGTGATGCGATGTGTCCAAGAACAGAGTTTAGGGAGTTGTGGGGCTCAAGGATTGCGGCCTGCAACACGGTAGATGGTCTCGATTCCATTCTCACCAAATGCAGCGCTGAGTGGCTCAAGCTCTCAGCAACACCGGAAGACTCGGCGTCCTCACAGAGAAACCCGGCCCTCCCATCAAAACCGTCATCCACCTCACGCAAACGAAACCAAAGCCGTCAACAACAAAGGATTAGAAACTCGAAGAAAGCAGAGAATTACCAAAAGAGCAAAATTCAACGTCTTTTCTCTTTATATCCCCGCAGGGCAGTCAGGAAAATCTTAGGGGAAAACTCCGCTGGATATTCTGGAACCAGGGAAGCAGCTGCTGCCTTCTTGGAAACAACATATTGTCAACAATCTCCTTCCCAAGAGCAAGTAGACTCTGCCCGAGCACACTTCGACCACTGTGATTGGAACGAGACAAATGAAGACGACATCCGAGTGCTCTCAGCAGCCCCAAGTCCCAATGAAATCAAGCTGAAACTTGGCAGAGCTGCTAACACTGCTCCGGGCAGGGACGGCCTAGAATACCGCCATCTCCGATCTCTCGATAATGATGGCG
This sequence comes from Daphnia galeata, assembly GCA_030770115.1. Taxonomy (NCBI): domain Eukaryota; kingdom Metazoa; phylum Arthropoda; class Branchiopoda; order Diplostraca; family Daphniidae; genus Daphnia; species Daphnia galeata. Next base: position 8,778,084 of record CM061123.1, read on the forward strand.
AGCTTTTAGCCACCATTTACCGGGCGGTTTGGTCTCTTGGCATACCAGCCTGCTGGAAAACATCCCGAACGGTCCCAATTTTCAAGAAGGGCGACACGTCTGACTATGGAAACTTCCGGCCAATATCCCTGCTGCCAACAATGTACAAAATATTCTCGGGCATAATATCGTCCAGAATCATGGCCATCTCTACGAGACTAGGATGGATATCTCCGGAACAGAAGGGTTTCCTACCAGGCGTCCGAGGCATCCAAGAGCACACCCACATACTCCACACTGTTATCGAGCAGGCGAAACAGTCAAAACGGGAGTTAGTGGTTGCCTGGTTGGACCTTACCAACGCATTCGGCTCAATACCTCATCCCATACTCAATTGTCTTTTTCAGAGCCTCCCTATCCCAGACGAGCTGCGACGCATTCTGAGCGACATCTACTCGGACAACATAATGGACTTCGCTGTTGGACAAGACTCAGTAAAGATCAAACCCACAGCCGGCGTTCGCCAAGGAGACCCATTGAGTAGCGTCGTCTTCAATCTTGCGGCCGAGCCAATCATTAGGACAGCGAAGTCCAACAACACCGGATTCCTAGTCTACCAATCAAGGGTATCCACAACGGCTTACGCAGATGACGTTGCTGTCGTTGGATCTGCAGTCTCCGAAGTACAGAGAACTATCAACGCCATGGGGAACACGGCTGCCTCACTTGGCTTGAAATTTAATCCTGGGAAATGCACTTCTCTAACACTCATTAACGGAAAATCTTCTGTCGACAACAAACTCAAACTTGACGGATCCTGGATACGAGCTCTGACAGACGATGACCAAGAAAACTATCTTGGGACGCCACTAGGTGCGTGACTAACCTTCAGGCCCACAACTTCGCTCCCCAGTAATCTTATCAAGATCGGAGACTCTGGCTTAGCTCCATGGCAAATGCTGGAGGTGTACAGAAGTGCCTTGTTGCCATCACTCTCTCACCATCTAGCATCCGGAAGAGTAGATAAAAAGTCCCTTTACGACCTTGACATCGCATGCAGAGATTTCCTCCGCAAGGTAGCATGTGTTCCCATGTCCGCGAACACTGCATTCTTCTACGCTGATCGAGGTGTTGGTGGACTCGGAGTTCTCCCACTGACGGAAGAGGCGGACATATGGACCCTGGCAAGAGCACTGCAACTCTTAGACAGCAAAGACCAGAGCGTGAGCGATGTCGCAATGGCCCAACTAGTAGAAACCATAAAGCTGGGTTATGGTAGAAACGAAGTACCATTCCCACTCCCAATAAACGAGTACTTGGCAGGCTCGATGTAAATGGGCCTTGGCGCAATTCGACACGGAGGAGCCTCGATGAACCTCTGGACGCGTGCAAGAAAGGCCTCGATATGCTTGAAGAGGATCAGGATTGATGTATCCGGCGAAGAATACAGCAAGGTTATCGCCGACGACATCTCCTCCGTCTCCATCAAAGCAGTTAGAGGACTTCGGACCGCAGTGAGACAGAGGTGGACCAGTAGACTATTGTCGGCCGCGCAAGGAAGGGTAGCGACCGGACTTGCGCTCGACATGGCCAAGGAAAATGCCACTTTACTGTCATGCCGTACACCACTGACCTTCCAAGAATGGCAATTTCTTCACAAAGCCAGACTAGGAATCCTTCCAGTCCGTGGTGGCCCAGGATCTATGTCTACAGTGAAAACATGTCGCCTGGGTTGCTCAAAAACGGAAACAACTGACCATGTAGTTAGTGGCTGCCAGGTGAACTCAGCACTTTCCATTAAACGACACAACACCATCTTAACATTCATCGCGGAAGAAACAGAAAAACTCGGCCACTCCATCGCCATCAACCAAGCAGTGGAAAACTCTGCACTTAGACCAGACCTGGTGGTCACATCCACCAACCCACCCACCATCATCGACGTGACAGTTCCAATTAGCAGCGCAGACGGGCTCGAGAGAGCAAAGGCAAGTAAAATTGAGAAATACAAGCATCTGGGCTTGATACTCCCTCTTGTTGTTGGTTCTTTAGGGTCATGGCTCCCAAGCAATGACGAGATAGCTCATGCTCTGGGCTTCTCAAGGAGAAAGTGGCATAGCATGAAGAAAAAGATGACTCTACTGGCCATCCAAGGATCAACCAAAATCATAGCAAAGCACTTGGCATACCAGACCGAAGACAGCGATCCCCTGTACGAAGAAGAGGAACCTCGAGAAGACTCACGAGCTCCCTCCTCCTCCCATAACTAAGGGTTTTTTAACGTAGCGTTGACACGTCGTCTCGCGAACTTTTTCCCTTCTAACGAAATCAATTCTGAAATTGTATACATGTCTATTCCCAGTCCCTTGGAAAATACAATGCATTAAATCTGTTCTTATCAGTTGGTTTGGGGGTGCTCATTGTTACACCTTTAATGTTAACCACTCCTTCTGATGTGTTTCAGGTTTATACAGTGAAGTGATCAGAGTCGTACTTCCCGGAATGAGTGACACCAACAGTGACAGTGACCATGTGGAAGTGGGTGACCTTGGTGGAAGATTTACCGAAAACATTGCGGAGGTGTTCTACGTGTCACTTCCTATCCCACCTCTGGCTACCTTTTCTTGCCATATCTGTTCGTCCACTGCTCAGAATCTCAAGTCCCACAACAGTCTCAAAAAACACTTCAAGCACCACCACAGCTCAGTTGTCGTCCGCTTTGAGTGCCGTATCTGTAATTTTGAGCTACCCGGAGTGAAAAGCTATGCTGCCCATGCTGCGGAATTTCATCGTCACCCTCCTACTGCTCCTCCAGCTGTGATTCCGGCCATAGTTGTTCCTCCACCGAGCCCTTGTTTACTTCCGCCTGACAATCCTTGTGCTGCTCAGGACTTAGATGGCTTGGATACATCGCCACCTCGACTACTTCGTTCTGAAGATATTGCTGCCTTCATCTCAGAGGCCCGTTTGCGGTCCTCACCAGAGCGCTCGCTCTCTGCTCCATCCTCTTCACTGGTTGTTCCCCATGGTGAACGTGATCAGACTAATACCCATTCTTTCCTTTCAGAGAATAACTCAGTTGTCCATCACCCACCTGGACTTCTGGTGAATTTTGGTCCTCGCGATACATCCCCAGGAGCTATCTCTTCCGCTCGAACAGCCTCACCTGCTAGTTCCCCCTCTCCTCTGGATTGCTGCCCACCATATGGCGACACCTTATGGACCTGGAGGGGTATAACAAACGTGCTCTACGACGGCCCCCCTCCAATAGTGTTGAGTGGATGTTGGGAACGAGGAGGTGGTGGCCGCTGTCGACGTTTTCATCCCAACGTTATGGTGCCCACTGATGAACTACTAACGGCTCGTCACCTCCTTCTTCAAAACGTTCCTACACCGGTGCCATCTAGAGAAGTGCCTGTTATCTCTCCCGTGTCAGTGACTTTCTCTCCTGTGCCAATTGATGACAGTGCCTCTGAGTCATCGGCGACCGGCCACGTTGCTGCTTCCCACCCTACAACTCTACCACCGTGGAATGCTGAAGCTGGCCATCATGACCTGCCGCCGGGCCGGCCCCGGCCAACATCATCTACTACACTGAACTTCCGACGTACTACTTCTCGGACAACTGCTTGTCCACAGCCGTCGAGGTCTTGCCCGGTACAGCAGTACGCGGACACCCCCTCTCAACAGACTCGCCATCAATCTACGGACATCTCTGCTCCTAATTCTCCGATGCTCCGTGGAAGCCTGAATCCTGACGGTGCGGTTTCTCTTTCTCCACATTTCGGTGAAACAGGAGGCCCAACTACTCCCACTCCACTAGGCCGCAATGGAGCCTCGCCGCCTAAATTGACTGATCAACAACGTCAATGGATTGACTCCTTCAACACACTCCTTCCTACTGATATCGAGGGCCTCTCGGCTCTATCACTACTGATCACTTCTGCTGCTACCGAAAAAAAGGACACGGCGACTCCACCTCGCCCTTCTCTTCCGTCTCAACCGGCTCTTTGTCGAGCTCCACCACGACGTCAGCAGTACGACCCCCAAGATGCTTCCAGTATCCAGAAATTCTATAGGTTGGATAGGAAAAAAGCGATGAATCACATTCTAGCTGAACCCTCCCCCCACTGTGCGGCGGATCCGGAGGCAATTAAGACCCACCTCTCGACGATATTTGCCGGTACCGACCACCCATGGGCTGAACCGCCACAATGTGTGCCGGAATTCAACCACCCTACTACACCGGATGAACTGGCTTATCTTACTGCTCCTATCAATCTCAACAACGTTGGTTTCCTTTATTTTATTTTATTTTTTTTTATGTCCCACCTTCTTCCTTCCTTTATAATTTATAATAATTATTATTATTATTTTTTTTTATTGTACTCTACCATACTTCCCTTCCTATTTGTTTTTGTTGTTTTTTTTTGTCCATCTCACTATGCACCTGATATCGGCCCTGAATTTAGTCGATTCGTGTAGTCGTTCTCCTTACCTCCATATTTCCCCGACGGGTTCAAAACTCCTCTCTTACTTTTCTTCTTTTAGACATTCGCTGTGCTTCTCTCTATTGTTGCTGACTGGAGTGATGATATTCTTCTTCCCCAAATGCTAAGCCATTTGGCGAGTGTTCCTCTTTGGCGTAAGCCAATTTTTGTACTAGTTAAAGATTCATTTTCAATAAACGTTTTAATCTGTTCTTATCAGCTTAATATCTGATACGGGTTCAAATGGACCCCAGAATATTAAACTGATTTTTGGCAAATGGTGGGAATACAGTGCTTGCTCTGCTCCCGCCACGGGTTGACCCGGTATTGCAGTACCTCCGGGATCGGCTCACCCTCTATGAGGGTCACATGAACATAAATATTTAACGTGAAAGAGTAGGTAAATGGTTATCGAAATTGTCCCGGCGTTTAAACCCACTCCTCGCCTGATTATAAAGCCTTCCCATCTTTTACAAAAAATCTCATGGCGCGTCCCAAATAAACGTATAATCCCATTTATAATAAGCAGTAGCTATCTATAATTCGTAGTCTATTTATTTTAACATTACAAATGTCATTGTGTTATAACTGATTGATATGCGGGTAAAATATTTTTTGTTGTATATTTTTTCAGTTTTTGTTTGAAATAAGGCTTGCATAGGAGGGTCGGTATTACCTTGATATGGGATGATGAAATTAAACAATTGTGCAATTTGTTTCTTCAAATAAAATATCCAAACGTCAAGTTCAATTCAACCAATACTGAGCTTTATTGACTAAATTTTTCCCTAGTCCCTTTTGACTTTGACCCGAGTCAAACAATTAAGTACCCTTTGCAAATATTGTTCTGCTTTATAAAAACTATAAATAAGTGTAAAAAATTATATTGAAGCATACTTACCTGGCTCAGAGGCAACCATGATCACCAAGGTGGTTCCTCCAGGGCGAGGCCTTTCCATTGCACCAAGGATGGGCTGACCCTTGCGATTAATCCAAATGTGATTAACTCGGGAGTACAATTTTTGGTAGTGGGGGACTGCGTTCGCGCCGTTCCCTGGATGTATACAAAATAAAATAGGAATTGCCATGTAGAGTGTTGACTCATGAAATCGCTAATAGTAGCTGACGTTATCTTAATTGAGTATCAATAGAAGCAACGATTAGTCACACACTTGTTAGATTTTATACTGGAGAAAAACAATTTTTTCCTTCATACATTTTTATACTAAAATATTTTCCCACCATAGCACCATGGCATCAAATTGAAATTTATATTTTCATTCATTTCTTATTGTACCTCTGATAACACCGTCACCCGTGGTCTCGTCATCTCCCGTAAGCTTCAGCTACGTCAGGATACGCTTTATAAATTGAATATCATGTACTACGGAAATAAATTTGAATCATTTCCGCCGTGATCGTCTAGTGGTTAGGACCCTACGTTGTGGGATCTCTGGAATATAATTCCGTAGTAACCCAGGTTCGAATCCTTGTCACGGCACTGGGTATAGTTTTAAAAAACAATTTGACACGCAGTCCGCGAGTGGATGATACCAATATTGGGGGGTTTGGATTTTTGTACATATATAATCGAAGAAAAATGGGTGTAGGAGAAAACCAAATAGTCCTGTAGAGTCCTGGGTAAAATAAACGACGAGCGCGAAGCGCTCGTCAATGGGGCTGAGGCAGTGATATGGAATTCGGTTATATAGAGAACGCAGAGCGTGAAGCACACGACAGAGGTGACATGGAAAAAATATATTTATTTAGTTGGGATAATTTGTTTTTCAATACATCGTTTCAATTTTTCATTGGTGTGTTGCAGAACGGATATTTTTTGCGCATTTACAGAACTTCAAGCATAAAACTAAATATTAAAAGGAAGTTTATTTTTGTCTGAAATGAACTGTCCACTGCTGATGTATTTCGAAATGAAAATGAAAATTTGAAATTTCTTAGGGAATTCTAAATTTAAGTTTTTGAACAAAAATATTAGATCATCATGTCCAAGCAGAATCAACGCAGCCAAGGCATAAATAGGTGTTCACCCAAATCAAAATTTAGCTTTGCGCAGTGGCAATATCATAACCAATGAGGGTCTCCCGAGGTGTGATTATTGCTAGTTGAAAACTTTAATCAATACCCCGCCACGGTGAAGTGAAATATTCTTTACTGTCGGCAATTTTTGAAAGCTCCATCAGGGGCATACATGTAAAATGAAATTAACACTAAAGTCGGTCAGTCAGTGTTAAGTTCAGTATTTTTTTTTTTTTTATAATGGTGTATATTCGCTGAGGCGAATGTTACCTTTTGTATTGTCAATTATTAAAATAGTAGGAGGAACAAACACTAAAACAAACAAGCCTACAATAATAGAGCTTGGGAGGGACCAAAACAATTAGAGAGAGAAAGATGATGGGACTGAGTGGACTCGTCCGTCCGGGCTGACCCACTGGGTGGTCCGATTATTCGCGAGGCTGACTGGTTATGGCCAGACCAACGAAACCTCGAATGTCCGTCACGGCCACGGTCCGATTAAGGCGCCCGCTACAGCCAGTAGGCGTCGCCCGGACAGAGACCACAGAGACACACAGAAACCAAAACCTTCATCATATATTTCACGCCTCACGACAGCTATCTCTGGGGATCTCCTCCGTCATATGACGAGGTCGACCGTGAGTCTCATCCGTCGACACATGACGAGGACGACCCACAGCTCCAGTTGACATGGCACACAGAACTGCCTGCATACACATAAAATATATAGCGTACACAAATAAAGCAAGATATATATATATATATATATATGCCACAATCATTTAATTCTATATTTGTTTGAGTCTTCTTGTGGCAGTGATGTAATGGACCATCGCATTCCAGATGGGTCGGTGCATGGGTATTTCATAAAACTGAGGAGGCCAGGTAACCACAGCGTCCTTGCACGCTGAAATGAAGCTACGTCTTTCTCTAGAGAACAGGCTACAGTGGAAAAGAAAATGTTCAATAGATTCGTACAGATCACCACAAGCACAAGCGGGAGAGGGACGAAATTTAATACGGAATTGATGTGAGTTTAGAGCTGAGTGACCAGAAAGGATTTGAGAGATCTGGCAATTAAGCTGTGAGTGGAAGAGCATGTGGGCACCCTTCACCGTTGGGAAAAAGGACCTAGTGACTGGGGCATTTTTTCCGATTGACCATTCCTGCTCCTGAAGAAATTGTATGAGAATAGATGCTGCAGCCACCGCAACCTCTTTTGGCAGATGAATCTCATGTGCGGGATGACTTAAGTCTGTTGTTTCACAGCTCGCTCGAGACAGTCGAAGACCATAGGAAGTGGCGGGGGTTTTGCAGACACACAAGGTGATATTGTCGCGAATTGATACCATGGCTTCCAGACATTTGAGCTGAAGACCAGATGGACGTTTGCCTAATCGAAGAAGTTTGAACAAATCTGGAGTAGATGAGACAATCTCTACGTGCTCGTACGATTTTAAAGCCAAGCTAGCGCGAACAAGGACAAGGTGCATCACGAACATGTTGGTGTTAATCTCGTTTGAGGATATAGGAAGAGAACCAGTCTCTAGATCAACCACTCTTTTGTGGTCAGTAGAAAGAAGCGCAAAACGAGGGCCTTCAGTCGCTCTGACAGTTGTAACAAAAATTCGCATAACCTGCTCCGAAGACGGACCGAGTAAACATCCCTCATCGAGATAAAGTAAACGAGGAAGACACACCCATGGAGGCCATCTGGGAAGCAAATAGGATTCACTGCAGACAGCCGTTGGTAGAGACATAATATCTGGAAAAAACCTGCTTAGCCACCTCTTAGAAGAAGGCGAGAAGCTGTCAAAGTTGCCTGTCATGAAGCGGTTGTACGCGGTTCTCAACACCGTTAGATCAAAGGGAGTAAGGTTCGAGAGAACCAACAGAGCATCAGTAGAGGTGGTTTTAAAAGCTCTGGTTCTGGCGATGGAGAATACTCTTTGAAAGGAGCGCACTGATTTCACTCCCTTCTTACTCGACAGAAACGGCGCCCAGAGTGAGCACCCATAAAGCACAATTGGTTTGACTGCAGCTTGATATAGGTATCGAAGTCGCAAATCATCATAGCCCCACGTAGCTCTAAGATAGGACCTCAGAGAAAAAAAACGCCTTTTTAGCAGCTGCAATTTTCCTTTCTACATGAAGAGACCATTTTAGCCGTGAATCCACGGTAAAACCAAGGAACTGAGTTTCAGGAGAGGGGTGGATGCAAGTTCCATTGATAGATAGGTAAAGGTCCGAACCGTCCACTATTTTGTTGTATATTAACATGAACACAGATTTGACCGCACTCAGGGACATTTTGTTTTGGATGCACCAGCTAAGAACATGATTGCACATTAGCTGAAGGTTTCGCGTAGCCTGCGCTGGATCTTTATGAGAAGTGGCTAAAGTAAGATCATCAGCGTAGCCGACAACGCAGAATACAAAGTCAAAATTGAGTCTTAGGACATCATCAATTAAAACGGACCATAGAAATGGTGACAACACTCCACCCTGTGGACAACCTAGATTAATTGTGAAGCTGGCAGTAGAACCTTTATGAGCGAGAAGAGCCAGCCGGTTAGATAGGAAGGACGCTACTAGTTTAACCAAGTATGCCGGGCATCCTCTTCGGATAAGGTCAGCAAGCACGGCAGGATGCCAAGACGCATCAAACGCGCTTTTAATGTCTAAAAAGGCGCATGCCGTGATGCATTTGTTGGAAATATCAGCTTCACAAAATGATACTAGCGCGTGACCAGCCGATTCCGTTGATCTGCCTGCCATAAATCCATGCTGATTGGGACTAAGCCAGCGATCTGTCGACGAGTGCCACTGCAGCCTGCTGAGAACTATCTTTTCAAGCACCTTAGCGAGATTATTTATCAAACTAATGGGGCGAAAATTGGATAGCGTGTCATAAGAAGGTTTGTTTGGCTTGCCAATTATAATTACTTTAGAGGATTTCCATGGCTGAGGAAAGAAGTTGAGACGGACACATTCGCTAACAATGAAAAGAAGGTGCATTTTAATGACAGGGAAGCATTCTTTGATGATTGCAGCCGATATGCCATCATTTCCCGGGGCCGCTTTGTAGTTTAAGGAATCTACCGCCGCAACTAGCTCATCTACTGTTACGATGGGGCCTTCTTGTAACGTGGGAACCAATACAACATCCTCAACTAATGACTCAACCGCGCGATGTGTTGATAACGACGGGGGTTCGGAGGGAAAAAAGTGCGCCGCGCACTGATTTAGAATCAATTTAGCATCGGTCACGGTGGAGCCATCAACCACTATAGCATCTGGGAGGCTAATACCTCTTGTTTTTCCTGATAGCTCTTTAATAGCTGAAAACAGATCATTGCTGTTAGGGTTAGCTTTACATAGGAGATTCCATGATTGCCTCTTTGCACGTCGTAGTTCTCCTTGATAGACTGCCTTGAGAGAAGAAAAGAGTTTCCTATTTTCATCAGATCTATTCGCTGACCAACATTGAAAGTTGCACCTTGATTCACACGCAGCCGTGGAGAGGACATCGGCTAGCTCAGCTACCAAAAGTTCTAACTGAGTCTCTGTCAATGCCGTAGGTAACCTTATTCTACCAATTGACGACGCCACCTTTAAGAGCAGCACAGAAATGTTGATACGAGAAATGTGAGGAGGTCTTGGCGCGTGAGTGCGCTCGAACTGATGAGACGAACAAGGGCGATCAACCTCAAAATATATGAAAGGGTGGTCCGAAAGCGAAGGGATAGACGGAAAGAACCAGCGCGACACAATAATTTTTCCACCTATGGCAGTAACATCCACAAACGTGGTTTCACCAGGGACAAAATCTAGCTCCGATGCATTGAGGTTAGCTAGCTGTAAGTTCGTTTCAGACATAAAAGATTCAAAATCCACTCCTTTGTGATCAGTAGTCAACGAATTCCAGAGTCTGTTCATAGCATTAGCGTCGACAGAGAGCACCGTGAGAGGAGTGATCAGCGAGCTCAGTTCCGATTGAAGGGTAGCCAAGTAGTTAGAGATACTTGGGCGAAGGTAGGCAGAGATGAAGCGAACGGTACCCTTTGCGATTTTCAAGTCCACCACCGCAATATGGTTACCGGCACAGCACGAGACCGCACGACAAGAGTTGGCCAAAGATAGTTTCACCAAAATGGCTGCACCGTAGGCATGATCCGCACTGAGTGAGTGAAACGCGATGTAACCAGGAGGGATATGAGCTAATGTAGGGGTAGGCGAACAGAGAGCATATGGTTCTTGAATCAAAATAACATCCAAACTATTTTATAAGATGAACTCAGCCAGGGAGGCAGAGGCGAGCTTAGAGTGACGAAGATAGTTTGTAGGCACTTGAATCTGAGCCTAGTATAGAAGCCTGTATTAGGAGAAGGAACGTTCATGTTTGGTTGGAAGAGTTATATCTTACGAAATTCGCAACCGCTTTTTTATGGGCCGGACAAACATACGCACCAGCAGCATGATTCTGAGAACATGATGCATATTTTAGATTTGGGTGAGAGACGTTACAAGACTGCATGGAGTGCGCTAGACTACATTTGCCACAGGAGATTGGCTTGTTACAGAACCTGGCTAAATGTCCATACCCTTGACAACGGTTGCATAGTTTGACCTCTTTGTTTACGTCTACTTTGATGAAGGCATGTGAACTATTGTCCACTATAATGCGACCCTGCTCCAAGTAACGATCACGGGTAGCTTTACAGCTTAGGCTAACTCGGACTAAAGTAAAGTCGTCACGACTGAAAAGGATTCTGGCACTGCTTACTATACCTTTCAGTACCGGGTTTTCAGTGTTTATCTTGTTAATAAGAGTACAGCGCTGCTTGGTTCTGGCATTTCTTAGTTCGTCGCTGGCGACGGAGCCGTCATCTCTTATCGTACTAAGACCACGTACACCATTTAGTCTGAGAATTGCTGGATAGCTTTTTTCCGGAGCATGGACGTTTTGAAAAAATTTGTCAGCCTCTGGCCGATCCAGAAGCTCACGTGCTTTATCACGGTTAGATTCGTCCCTGAAGATTAATTTGACTGAGTTATCGCTGTGTCTCTTCAACTGTTGGACAACTGGCCCCCCTTTGTCATCATCTAAACCAAGTAGGCTGTCAATTTTTCTTTCTGTGATCGAGCTAACAGAGACTGATTCCCTGACTCTTACAATTAGAAAAGGTTTCGCGGGAATATCAGCGAGCGGTTTTTTAATCTTAGGCGCACTTGACGAGCTTGAAGCAAAAACTAATGGTTGACTAACGCTCGGTGGATTAGCAGACAACTTAGGGACTTGGCTGATGGCACCTGAAGTGATCTCGAAAAGTTTAATGTCTTTGTCGGCAAGGGCAAGTTTGGCAAGAACAAGTTCGTTCTTCATCTCAGCTAAATTAACCTGGGAACTTTTAGCCAGATGCAGGTTGCTCTCTAGACCACTGATTTTAACTTGCAGACGACCCAGATTCTCTTCCACCTTTATGTCCTTTTCACGAATGTTGCATAGGAGAGTTTTAAACACATGTATTTGTCCTTCACGATCGAGAAGCAGAAACGACTCAAGATCGAGTCCAAACATCTCATTAAACGAAAACGCAAAGTCTTCACCCTTGAATTGCTTTGGGTGATTTACTTCCGCCAAGGGGGAAATTACATTAGCTGTCCGCTTAGTGCCCCCGGATTTGGGAGTATTTTTGTGCTTATCTCTACAGTTTGGGCAATACCTGAACCTTTTGTCGGAGGGGACGAACAAATGTTTGCAATCCTCATTATGACAATTGATTGATAAGCTCAGGTTGATGACAGAGTCACCATCCGAGCAGTCTGACATTTTATACCGCCGGCTTAACAGCCGGGCAGAAAAGAAAGAACAATTGGCCTGAGAGTAGAAGAGGGCTGGGAGTTACTATCGATCCCTAGATACAGGGATAGAACAAGAAGACGCACCCGAGAAAAACGCACAAATGCAGGATATCCTCTTCGACACTGGGAGGAATGCAAAGACGAACAAGGCGTCAGAAGGAAGCTATGGCTACCCCCGGTTCATTCCCCCCCTCACACAGAGCATGAGTAGAGAGACCACTGTCCAAAACCCCCCCCAAAGTCTCCGCAAGGTCACCCTTGCGGTTGAACACTGGTCGTGCCACTCGCTCTGAGAGGACCAGAGAGATTACCAGGGATAAGCTCAGATGAGCAACGACGCGAGGGGACCAAGCCTTTTTCGGTTGTTGCTTATAACCAGACCGGACGGGGTGGAATCTATACCACACACTTCCTGCGATAAAAAATTTGAAAAAATACTCCGCAACTTACAGCTAACAGGTATGATCACTGTTTTTAAGACTGAGTATCCAAGAACACGGCATAAGAGCCATTTCACAACAAAAAGAAAATCAGACAAACACAGGGCCGGCGACACTGTCAACAAAAGAGAATCCGAAATTAGTAAATAAATAAAGACAATGTAAACAATGGAAGAGGTTAGCGTATAGCCCGCGCTAACTAGACTTTGGTGTACGGGGAGAAGGAAGGAGGGTGGGAGGCCTTGATTGTCCCGCTAGGAACACAAAGTAGAGAACTAGGGTTAGAGAAAAAAGATGGCGAATAGGGACAGTTGAAAGTCAGGGAAAATCCAAGGCAAAACACATCAGACAAAAATAAAGTGACTACAAAATTCAGTGGCTCAAAACCAGTTAGTAGACTTACTCTTACTCACACCGGGTGAATAGAGAAGCCAAATTACCAGAAGATACCACACCAAACACAATGAAAATCAAAAAATAATCCGAGAGCGACTGAAAACACGTCTATACCGGCAGACGAGTAGCAGACGACCGACAGTATGTATACGAAACCATATTGTCAAAATGTAAAATTTTTACAAGAAAATTTGTATTGGCATCAAACAGTATATAGGGAACTGCTGTTGTCTGGGGTTAGAGTGTTATACTAATTGCTAGTAGATGTAAAGTACGGGATAGTAAGAAATAAAAATCTATACGGTGACGAAAATTATGTTAGCCTAACAAAAGTCCAATATTGTAAAAATTGTGAAAGATGTTAGCCCAATTGTTCAAAATATCTTAAACCCTCGGGGATGTTGCAAGCCATGGAAAACCATTTCACACACCCTGCACTTCAGGAAGATTCAAATTGTCTTACAATAACATTACATCTGTATATTGACGAGTTGATTCGGTAAAGTTTGTTTAAACGAGCTTTATACATCATATCCACTTTGAATAGTATGGGCCATTTGGAAATTAATTGCACATAGATTTTTAAATGTAAACTCCCTAATAGGAAATGAAGCTTTACAAGCGTACTTTCAAATCAATAAAAGCATATAAATGTAATGGTTTCATGTCTGGATATACTCTGGTTTCTAATCAACCTTCGGATAAATCTTTCGCCTTTTACTAAACATTTCTGTGGTTAGGAGCATCGATGAGTCTACTGTATATCACTTATATTTTTGAACGCCCGGTCTTGAGTCCGGGCATCCCAGTATAATTAAATATAAATAACTAATGTTGTCAAAGTTACAAATAATAAATATATGGGTAAATATGAAGTAAGTAATGGGTAAGTATGAATTAAATAATGGCAAGATTTATTAGGTTCCGGGTGTTATACAGTTAGTTGTGAAATATTTGATTCCCGGCTCTTGTTAGCGAAGATCGGAGTGTATTTAGAAAATTGTGTACAAAGAAAACTACGTACTTTGGCAATTAAAAGTCAATCTAAAGGGATATCAATTATCGATATATATCAATAACATTGCATAAGTTCTCGTCAACGGCCATACCACGTAGAACTCACCCGGTCTCGTCAGCTCCCGGAAGTTCAGCTACGTCGGGTCCCGTTAGTACTTGGATGGGTGACCGTTTGGGAATACGGGATGCTGTTGGTATTTGCTTTTGCTGCAGATCTGAATAGTTTTTTTTTGTTGTTTTTTTGTTTTGGTTGTGGTTTGTTTTTCTCTCTTAATTCAAAAAGTAAGATAGCAGTGTGGCTATTTTGTTAAGGCTGTTCAATGAAGCTCACTCACGGGTGCGATCCCACTACCACTCGACACGGGAACTTTTGGCTGCTAGGTTTCCCTCCTGGCCCATTTCGCTCCTCTTTAGCTAACTTGGACCAACCGGATTCCTCCAGCAGATCCATGTTGATGTCAAGCTTAGTACGGACACCTAGTCAACGTGCAGTTTCACGTAGCAGTGCTCCTAAACTCATGCCATCCACACCATCGAGCCTCCCAGAAGCAGGATTATAGGTGCGCGCCAAACACCCAGCTAGTATGATGTGGGTTAGTTTTACCATAGCCATTATATACCTAATCTTATTGTCAAACATGTGGAATCTGTGATTTATAGAAAATGTCTCACGATTAAAATTTGTTTAACAGCTGTATCACCATCTAAGCTATATTTTTTTAATGAACCAAAACTTCAAGGTAGACATGTACGGAATTTGCGTGTCAACTTAGATTAGTAACTTTGGTTTACTTTTATAATTCAATTAATGTACGGCAAGTTACGCCAAAGCTATTTAATTTTGTTAAAATTATTTATTAGTGTATAAAGCCATGGTAAATTAAGATCATACTTCACAGGATCATTTCTGTAGTGTATCTTGACTTGTTTCCCACCAGAACCTAGTCTTCTTTCTACCCGCGATGACGAGTTAAGACGCCGGTTTCTGGGCGTGAAGCAGGATGTGATTGTATATAATTGTCTCGACAGTATGTACTCACAGCCGTTGAGGACAGTTTCCGTGGTTTCCATGTGAAACTTCGGAAGGAAATCGTCGTGTTCAGAGCGGTCAATGTTACTGAAAAATTATAATTTTAAAGTTAGTGCTTAATCTACGCAATATATGATAGTAGTAGTAGCAATTATAACATTATGTTAAGCTTCCCTATTGGTTACCATGCATATTAAATTACCCTCATCATTAGTTTGTACAACTGCTATGCATGGTATAATATAATAATAATAAAAAATATCATGTCGCAAGCTCTTGTTGTTAGCACACACCCATAAAGTTGTTGACCTATACATTGGGCCTTTTTCCGGCCGTATAATAATAATAATGTTTTGTTTGGTTTTCTAAATTAAAACTTGATGAAGCATTCATTCAGAACTTTCGTCGTCAGGTGGCGTGTCAAGGCGATGCTTCAAAAGAAGTGGGAAAATGGGGATTTCGTAATTTTTTATCAGCAACTTCTACCTCCTTTAATACAGAAAGTGCGCAATAAATCGAATAAAAATGTATGAGCTGTATAAGTATCAAGTGGTTGCTGTTGTAAATTTTACAAGCCGAATGTTGTATGGTCCCCCTTGGTTGTTTTGAGCGATTTTGGGTCTTCTTCTCACACAACCTTAAGTATGTGGGGCCTGATGCATATTTTAAGCGGAATTATTTTAAACATTATCGCTTCTCGGCCTTTTGGCTAAGATCAAAGTGTAGTATCGCTTCTCGGCATAATATCTGATACGCTTCAGTTGGTTTGGGGGTGCTCATTGTTACACCTTTAATGTTAACCATTCCCTCTGATGTTCAGGTTTACGCACTGACGGTCACCTCGATTTTTGTCTCAAGTCGCTTCTGGGCCTTTCTTGGCTATAAGCTTGTAGCGCGTTCTTTGGTCTCAAGTCGCTTCCGGGCTATTATTGGCCAAGCTTGTAGCGCGGTTTTTGGATGCAAGTTCGGCAGCGGATAGCTTGAAACATATTTGAGCAGTTCAAGCCACTTGCCTTGCTAACGTTTCCTCTTCTCTCAATTCTTGACAGCTGGATAATCGCTTAGCCCGGCAGCTGGCGAGAAGGTGTTTTTGCTGTAAACTACGCGGCGTTTCTACTGACGTCGGTCTTCCGGTATCCAATCCGGCCAGCAATTCCCATCTCGTGTTTCATATTCCCTACACGCGCGTCACGGTTAGGCCCACACGTTAGCATAGTCGTCTAGTTGCTGGAAGATGAATCTCTCCCTCTCGCTTAACTTCAATTAGAAAACTGCCGCAAACGTAAAGGAAAACTTCACAACACACCTTTTTGTATTAATCAGATCGTAAACTCACTTCCTCTTGGGTCCCAAATCAGTCAATAGTAAAATAAATGCATCCTTTCTTTTCACCTGCGCTCTTATTCCTCTAACTTGTCAACCCCACTCACTATGACAGAAAAGGTGGAATTCTGGGAGTTTGCGTTTGGTGATGGAATTTTACACATCCCATGGCCTGTACCAGACACAATTAAATGCTCGCTCTGCAAGATCGGTAGATACTCGTCGAGATCACGAATTCAAGACGCAGTAAAACATGTCAAAACAAAACATGGCTTGGTGGTGGCTCCTAATTACACGTGTGGCACATGTGACCATCATACTGATGACATTGTGGTAGCCAGAAGGCACGAAAAAGGGTGTGTCACCCGGGGGGATAGTATCACCGTGGACAATACCACACTGGCTGATAATGAGGTCACTCTCATGTATCCAGGTGGTCCCAGCAGATGCCCCCTGTGTAAATGGTACACATGTGGCATCGGAACAGTCGCCTTCCAGTCTATTGAACATCATATGTTCCGAGTTCATGGACTCAACATTTTACGAAGGTGGCAGTGCAGGAAGTGCGAGGCTCGTGGAGATGGTTACTTTATCAAAGAGCACTACAAAACCCATCTTGCAGAAGTGGCAAACCAATCGCAATCTCCATCTATTCCACTTCTTCCGATTCCTCCAAACACTTCTAACAGAGAGCTATTCAGAATCATCAACCTTGAATTGTCCACCACTTCTTGTCACACTCCCATAGCTGCTTCACAAAGAAATAACCAAAACAACACACAAACAGAAGGCCGTTCAACAGTTGCTCCTTCGCCATACGCAGCCTCCGCAACCTCATCTCACTCCTTCAATGTCCCAAATAACCCGCACTCGAGTCCTCCTATATCCCACAGACAAAGAGATCATAATGATTCTCCAATTTCATCTCCTAACACTTCAGAATCCTCTTCCCATTTCCCGTCTTCACCGGATTCTTCTGATAGTAACAACTCCACGTACGAATCTCCAGCTTCATCTCCCAGCCAACTTTTTGACTCGGTTACCTCCCGTGATGCGATGTGTCCAAGAACAGAGTTTAGGGAGTTGTGGGGCTCAAGGATTGCGGCCTGCAACACGGTAGATGGTCTCGATTCCATTCTCACCAAATGCAGCGCTGAGTGGCTCAAGCTCTCAGCAACACCGGAAGACTCGGCGTCCTCACAGAGAAACCCGGCCCTCCCATCAAAACCGCCATCCACCTCACGCAAACGAAACCAAAGCCGTCAACAACAAAGGATTAGAAACTCGAAGAAAGCAGAGAATTACCAAAAGAGCAAAATTCAACGTCTTTTCTCTTTATATCCCCGCAGGGCAGTCAGGAAAATCTTAGGGGAAAACTCCGCTGGATATTCTGGAACCAGGGAAGCAGCTGCTGCCTTCTTGGAAACAACATATTGTCAACAATCTCCTTCCCAAGAGCAAGTAGACTCTGCCCGAGCACACTTCGACCACTGTGATTGGAACGAGACAAATGAAGACGACATCCGAGTGCTCTCAGCAGCCCCAAGTCCCAATGAAATCAAGCTGAAACTTGGCAGAGCTGCTAACACTGCTCCGGGCAGGGACGGCCTAGAATACCGCCATCTCCGATCTCTCGATAATGATGGCGAGCTTTTAGCCACCATTTACCGGGCGGTTTGGTCTCTTGGTATACCAGCCTGCTGGAAAACATCCCGAACGGTCCCAATTTTCAAGAAGGGCGACACGTCTGACTATGGAAACTTCCGGCCAATATCCCTGCTGCCAACAATGTACAAAATATTCTCGGGCATAATATCGTCCAGAATCATGGCCATCTCTACGAGACTAGGATGGATATCTCCGGAACAGAAGGGTTTCCTACCAGGCGTCCGAGGCATCTAAGAGCACACCCACATACTCCACACTGTTATCGAGCAGGCGAAACAGTCAAAACGGGAGTTAGTGGTTGCCTGGTTGGACCTTACCAACGCATTCGGCTCAATACCTCATCCCATACTCAATTGTCTTTTTCAGAGCCTCCCTATCCCAGACGAGCTGCGACGCATTCTGAGCGACATCTACTCGGACAACATAATGGACTTCGCTGTTGGACAAGACTCAGTAAAGATCAAACCCACAGCCGGCGTTCGCCAAGGAGACCCATTGAGTAGCGTCGTCTTCAATCTTGCGGCCGAGCCAATCATTAGGACAGCGAAATCCAACAACACCGGATTCCTAGTCTACCAATCAAGGGTATCGACAACGGCTTACGCAGATGACGTTGCTGTCGTTGGATCTGCAGTCTCCGAAGTCCAGAGAACTATCAACGCCATGGGGAACACGGCTGCCTCACTTGGCTTGAAATTTAATCCTGGGAAATGCACTTCTCTAACACTCATTAACGGAAAATCTTCTGTCGACAACAAACTCAAACTTGACGGATCCTGGATACGAGCTCTGACAGACGATGACCAAGAAAACTATCTAAGGACGCCACTAGGTGCGCGACTAACCTTCAGGCCCACAACTTCGCTCCCCAGTAATCTTATCAAGATCGGAGACTCTGGCTTAGCTCCATGGAAAATGCTGGAGGTGTACAGAAGTGCCTTGTTGCCATCACTCTCTCACCATCTAGCATCCGGGAGAGTAGATAAAAAGTCCCTTTACGACCTTGACATTGCATGCAGAGATTTCCTCCGCAAGGTAGCATGTGTTCCCATGTCCGCGAACACTGCATTCTTCTACGCTGATCGAGGTGTTGGTGGACTCGGAGTTCTCCCACTGACGGAAGAGGCGGACATATGGACCCTGGCAAGAGCACTGCAACTCTTAGACAGCAAAGACCAGAGCGTGAGCGATGTCGCAATGGCCCAACTAGAAGAAACCATAAAGCTGGGTTATGGTAGAAACGAAGTACCATTCCCACTCCCAATAAACGAGTACTTGGCAGGCTCGATGGAAATGGGCCTTGGCGCAATTCGACACGGAGGAGCCTCGATGAACCTCTGGACGCGTGCAAGAAAGGCCTCGATATGCTTGAAGAGGATCAGGATCGATGTATCCGGCGAAGAATACAGCAAGGTTATCGCCGACGACATCTCCTCCGTCTCCATCAAAGCAGTTAGAGGACTTCGGACCGCAGTGAGACAGAGGTGGACCAGTAGACTATTGTCGGCCGCGCAAGGAAGGGTAGCGACCGGACTTGCGCTCGACATGGCCAAGGAAAATGCCACTTTACTGTCATGCCGTACACCACTGACCTTCCAAGAATGGCACTTTCTTCACAAAGCCAGACTAGGAATCCTTCCAGTCCGTGGCGGCCCAAGATCTATGTCTACAGTGAAAACATGTCGCCTGGGTTGCTCAAAAACGGAAACAACTGACCATGTAGTTAGTGGCTGCCAGGTGAACTCAGCACTTTCCATTAAACGACACAACACCATCTTAACATTCATCGCGGAAGAAACAGAAAAACTCGGCCACTCCATCGCCATCAACCAAGCAGTGGAAAACTCTGCACTTAGACCAGACCTGGTGGTCACATCCACCAACCCACCCACCATCATCGACGTGACAGTTCCAATTAGCAGCGCAGACGTGCTCGAGAGAGCAAAGGCAAGTAAAATTGAGAAATACAAGCATCTGGGCTTGATACTCCCTCTTGTTGTTGGTTCTTTAGGGTCATGGCTCCCAAGCAATGACGAGATAGCTCATGCTCTGGGCTTCTCAAGGAGAAAGTGGCATAGCATGAAGAAAAAGATGACTCTACTGGCCATCCAAGGATCAACCCAAATCATAGCAAAGCACTTGGCATACCAGACCGAAGATAGCGATCCCCTGTACGAAGAAGAGGAACCTCGAGAGGACTCACGAGCTCCCTCCTCCTCCCATAACTAAGGGTTTTTTAACGTAGCGTTGACACGTCGTCTCGCGAACTTTTTCCCTTCTAACGAAATCAATTCTGAAATTGTATACATGTTTATTCCCAGTCCCTTGGAAAATACAATGCATTAAATCTGTTCTTATCAGTTGGTTTGGGGGTGCTCATCGTTACACCTTTAATGTTAACCACCTTCTGTTGATCAGTTACACGCACTGTTGGTTTACTACGCCTTTTTTTTTTGCCTCAAGTCGCTTCTGGGCCTTAACTGGCTAAGCTTAAAGCTTGAAGTGCGGTTTTTGGTCTCAAGTCCCTTTCGGGCTATTATCTATCGTTTTTTGGAACCAAGTTCGGCAGCGGGTAGCTTAAAACATATTTAAGCAGTCCAGGCCACTTGCCTCACTCACTTTCCTCTTCTCTCAATTCTTGACAGCTGGATAATCGCTTAGCCCGGCAGCTGGCGAGAAGGTGATTTGCTGTAAACTACGCGGCGTTTCTACTGACGTCGGTCTTCCGGTATCCAATCCGGCCAGCAATTCCCATCTCGTGTTTCATATTCCCTACACGCGCGTCACGGTTAGGCCCACACGTTAACATAGTCGTCTAGTTGCTGGAAGATGAATCTCTCTCTCTCGCTTAACTTCAATTAGAAAACTGCCGCAAACGTAAAGGAAAACTTCACAACACACCTTTTTGTATTAATCAGATCGTAAACTCACTTCCTTTGGGTCCCAAAAATGTTTATTCCCAGTCCCTTGGAAAATACAATGCATTAAATTTGTTTTTATCAGGACATCGCGTGCTTAGATTTCCTCCGCAAGGTAGCATGTGTTCCCATGTCCGCGAACACTGCATTCTTCTACGCTGATCGAGGTGTTGGAGGACTTGGAGTTCTCCCTCTAACTGAGGAGGCAGACATATGGACACGGGCTAGAGCACTACAACTCTTAGACAGTAAAGACCAGGGCGTGAGCGATGTCGCTATGGCCCAACTAGAAGAAACCATAAAGCTGGGTTATGGGAGAAACGAAATACCACTCCCACTCCCAATTAACGAGTACTTGGCAGGCTCGAAGGAAATGGGCCTTGGCGCAATACGACACGGTGGAGCCTCGATGAACCTCTGGACGCGTGCAAGAAAGGCCTGTATATGCTTGAAGAGAATCAGGATCGATGTATCTGGCGAAGAATACAGCAAGGTTATCGCCGACGACATCTCCTCCGTCTCCATCAAAGCAGTTAGAGGACTTCGGACCGCAATGAGACAGAGGTGGACCAATAGGCTACTGTTGGCCGCTCAAGGAAGGGTGGCAACTGGACTTGCACTCGACATGGCCAAGGAAAATGCTGCTCTACTCTCATGCCATACACCACTGACCTTCCAAGAATGGCACTTTCTTCACAAAGCAAGACTAGGAATTCTTCCAGTCCGAGGCGGCCCAGGATCTATGTCCACAGTAAAAACATGTCGCCTGGGTTGCTCAAGAACGGAAACAACCGACCATGTAGTTAGTGTCTGCCAGGTGAACTCGGCGCTCTCCATCAAACGACACAACGCTATCTTAACATTCATCGCTGATGAAACGGAAAAACTCGGCCATTCCATCGCCATCAACCTAGCTGTGGAAAACTCTGCACTTAGACCAGACCTAGTGGTTACATCCACCAACCCACCCACCATCATCGACGTGACGGTTCCAATTAGCAGCGCAGACGGGCTCGAGAGAGCAAAGGCAAGTAAAATTGAAAAGTACAAGCACCTGGGCGTGATCCTCCCTCTTGTTGTTGGTTCTTTAGGGTCATGGCTCCCAAGCAATGACGAAATTGCTCTTGCCCTCGGCTTCTCAGGGAGAAAGTGGCAAAGCATGAAGAAAAAGATGAATCTACTGGCCATACAAGGATCGACCCAAATCATAGCAAAGCACTTGGCATACCAGACCGATGACAGCGATCCCCTGTACGAAGAAGAGGAACCTCGAGAGGTCTCTCTCTCATCTCTCAACTAAGGGTTTTTTAACGTAGCGTTGACACGCCGTCTCGCGAACTTTTCCCCCCTCAAATGAAATCAATTTGGAATATTGTATACATGTTTATTCCCAGCCCTTTGTAAAATATAATGCATTTAATCTGTTCTTATCAGTTGGTTTGGGGGTGCCCATCGTTACACCTTTAATGTTAACCACTCCCTCTGATATGTTTTAGGTCTATGCAGTGAAGTGATTGAAAGTAGGACTACCCAAAATGAGTGACACTACTAGCGACAGTGAGAATGCAGATACAAGTGATAGTGTTGGCCGGTTTACTGAGAACATTGAGGAAGTGTTTTACGCCCTTCCTATTCTCCGGTCGACTACGTTCGCTTGTCATATTTGTTCTAAAACTGCCCAGAACCTCAAAACACACAACAGTCTTAAAAAACATTTCAAAAACCACCACAGTTCGGTCATTGTGCGATTCGAGTGTCGTCTTTGTAAGTGCGAGCTACCTGGAGTGAAAAATTACGCTGCTCATGCTGATGATTTCCATTCTGCTCTTCCTGCTCCACCGCCAGATGTCACTGATGTTCAGCACGATTCGCCCTCAACTACTCCTAACCGATTGACTCTCATTGTCCAGGACTTGACGCATGATGCGTCTCCTCATTCGGCTATTTCCTCGGCGATATTAACAGCTTCATCTCTGAAGCACGGTTGCGGTCTTCTTCAGAGCGCCTTCTACCTCCTACTTCGGTTCCTTCCCCTCCTTTAAATAATACCCGTTCTTCCACCCCTTTTACCCATTTAGATCATGATGAGTCCTTCTACCATCCACCTGGTCTTCTGGTGAACTTTGGCCCTCGAGAAATATCACCACCTGCTGGCTCTATTTCTCCAACTGAGTCCACTACTACTCCAAGTTTGCCTCCTCCTCCATCTCATTCATCCTCAACTGGCACCACCTTATGGACATGGAATGGTGCTACGAATGTACTTTATGATGACCCAAATTCAACTGTACTTAGCGCCTGCTGGGAACGGGGAGGTGGTGGACGCTGTCGACGTCTCTACCTTAACCTTTTGGTGCCAAATGCGGATGTGCTTCTAGCTCGCCATCTTCTTTTCCAAAGTGCTCCAGAGCTCCAATCAGTGCCGATTAAAGAAGTGCCCGTTCCACCTCCAATGTCAGTGACCAACTCAGTGCTTCCACCGTCAACTCATGATGAAAGTGTCTTTGACCCACCTATAAATGCCACGGTGCCACCTTGGAATCTTGAGGCTGGCCATCTTGATCTTCCACCATCTCGACCACAGATGACTCCGCCCACTACACTCAATTCCCGTACTACATTGCAGGTGCCACCACCAACGTCTTGTCCAGTACAGCAGTACGGTGACATTTCTACTCAACATCCCCCGCGGCCTCGCCGTAGGGGACAACGGAATAGAAATACTGGTGGATCTAATCTACCAACACCAACTCCACGGCCTGATGCATCAAATGGCCCAATTGATACTCCTCCAGGTCCCGATACATCGACTGGCCCTATCGATCCACTACAAGGAAGTGAAGTCCATCCGGCTGACGTTCCTCAGCCCAAATTAACTGATCAACAACGCCAGTGGATTGATACCTTTCACTCACTTCTCCCCACTGATCTAGAGGGCCTTTCGGCTCTTTCTCTACAAATAACAACTGCTGCTGCTGAAAGAAAAGACACTTCGGCTCCACTTCCGGCCCGCAACACTCCACCATCTAACCAGGCCCTTCGACGGGCACCACCTAGACGTCAGCAGTACGACCCTCAAGACGCCTCTACCATTCAGAAACTTTATCGGCTGGACCGGAAAAAAGCCATGACCCATATTCTGGCAGAGCCTTCTCCTCACTGCACAGCAGATCCGGCGGCCATTGAGACACACTTCTCAACGATCTTTACTGGCACCGACCACCCTTGGTCTGATCCGCCACTCTGTGTACCAGAATTTCATCAGCCCACTACGCCAGATGAACTGGCTTTTCTTACCGCTCCTATCACGCCAAGTGAAGTCGCTTCACGCCTTCAACGGATGAAAAATACGGCACCTGGACCAGACGGGGCCCGATATGCTGGTCTACGACGCACGGATCCTGGCTGTCACACGCTTGCTCTCATCTATTCACGCTGCCTTGCTACCACTAAAGTCCCTTCGGCCTGGAAGGAATCCACTACCGTCCTCATCTATAAAGCTGGCGAGAGGGACAACTTAGGCAACTGGCGCCCCCTCTCACGTAAAAAGTTATGCTAGTTTTAGTGAGACCCGTAGCGCCATTAGAATGCACGCAAAGTGCGGGGGGTGTTCTTAATTCGTGGTAGGTACTGTATATTATATGAAATTGTTGAATTTTTCATGTTTTTCAAAGTTGTTAATTAATTTAAAATATAGGCTCCAAACAGGAATGAGAGGTGCCTTTAGAAAGCCCCAAGGTACTGTTGCCCGCGTGAATATTGGACAACCCATCATGAGCATTCGCTCTTCTGACAAGTACAAGGCTGCTGTCATCGAATCCCTTCGCTGAGCCAAGTTCAAGTTCCCTGGTCGCCAAAAGGTATTTTGTTCGTGAAAGGAGTTATAAGAATGTAATTACTTTTATTTCTCTTTGGAAGTAGATTTATGTCTCCAAGAAATGGGGATTTACCAAGTTTGAGCGTGGAGTCTAAACAATTAAAGAGAATGCTCAGCTGGAACCTGATGGCGCAAACGTCAAGTACCGCCCCAGATCATGGTCCTCTTGCTGTATGGCGTACGATTTTCAGCCAACAATAATTTTTAATTTCTGCGTCACAAAAAAATGTATTGTCAAATTTTATCATTTTGACTAATTTCAGGTGTACCTTAAAATTTTCTTTTTTGATTTTGATTTCGTATAACATCTTAATAATGACTATTAAAAACATCTTTATTACACATCAAAATGTATTATTTTTCACATAAAATTTAATTTGTTACAGTTAATTACTACGATGGGAAACATTTAGCAAACTTTACAATTACGTTCGAGAAATGATACGATTTAGCGACGTAAGTAAAAGATATCACTGGACTTTGAAGAAGTTCACTATTCTTTGGTTTTACGCTCATATAACGTGTATGATTTTAAGGTAAGAAATTAATAAATATAGTTGAATTTGCTGGCATTTTGTTTTTGTAAGGCAATTGCTTATTTTATTAATTGGTTAAATCCGAGTATCCGACAACTTAAACAAATTGATGTATTTTTTGTCAATAATAGATACAAAAAAAAGTTAATACCCAAGTAGAACATGATATCTTAAAGCTATCTATAAGATATCTTAACATCTACTGCAAAGACTGCTCAAAGATATCTTTAAGCAGTCTTTGCAGTGGCGATATGTCATGTCTAGTAGATATCTTTTCACTATATCTTCTTGAAAATAAATATTTAACTTTACTTCACTCACTCTGTCTACTCAGAGGACTACTGCAGAAATCCCTCGGTTTAAGCTATTGTGCTCGATCGAATTTCGAACTTCCGACCTTTGAGTTACTAGCATGACTCGCTAACCATTAGACCACTACAGTATATTATATAGGTGAAAATAAAAAGCATAGTCTTTCCCAATCGTTCTATCTTTATTTTTATTTTCAAATTCACAAATGACTTTATCAAAGAAATTTTCGCGACTGGATTTATCATTTTAACTAAATCTAACTTATATCAGCAACGTGCAAGTAATGAGAAATTCAAAATAATGAAGCAAAAGAAATGAATGTAAGGCAAATGAATTGTTAAGGCATTTTTTGCAAAATTGCAGTTTTTCTTACTACATTTGTTTCCTTTTACCGAGCATACCCTGATTAATTTATGGCAAAATTCAATGGAATTGAAGATAAGTCCTTTTTCTTCAATTTTTCCATCCATAGTGGTTAATAAAAATAGATTTAGTAAAAGCAAAGAATTTGTTTATTCAATCATTCTGTTCGACTTTCCTCGGCGTTCGTATTACACCTACTTCCATTAATATGGTCAACAAAACAAGTGCGTTTTTTTTGCGCATTGGCTGTTGACCATATTCAGGGAAGACGTGCATGCGTGTACAGTACCGTACCTTACAGTACCATTTCCGGTAATAATGTGTAGGAAAAACAGAGATGTCAAACCCATATATCTTCAAAATATCTTCAAGATATAAATCGCATATATCTTTTAGATATATGATTTGATATATCTTAAAGGTATCCTGTAGATATCTTGGAAGACAGCACATAGACATGTTGATATCTATAGGATATCTAAAAGATATCATGTTCTACTAGGGTAGTCAAGCAAAATATTTGAACAAATAGAAAAAAAAGAAAAAGATGTGAAGTGTCAGAGTGTAAGAAAAAGAAAGAATTGTGAAAAAGACAAAGAAAAGAAATGCGAAGAAAGTGACGGAAAAACAACTGATGAGAAAAAACGAAGATTAGCATTGGGGATAAAAGAGTGTATTGTTATGTTAGGACCGAAAGTTGATTTGAAAAAAACTGGAAACCCGAATCTTGAACTGTCCTCAAAATCGAAAAAGGAAACGAGAAAACGCAAGAGATCCATAAAGAAAAGACAAGAAAGACAGCACTGTTTTAACTGTAAAGAAAAGTGGTCGCTTCCTCCGCCGCTCCTACACTTCCATCGCTCGCCCTCAGCGTCCGGATTCACCCGGCCCACCTCCGGCTTCCGCTACTTCTCCCGTGCAAAGTCCGGAGTCCTCGGCTGCACGCACTCCGGTACCGCCGCGTCGTTCAGCCAGAATCAGCAGCAGGCTCGCGAAAATCTAGTTCATAACATTTTTATTTCTCATTTGTCCTTGTATGCCATGTTGCGCTGTATTTCCCCATTGTATCTCAAATCCCCCCAAACAAAACAACAAAGAAAAAAAAGGACATGGAATGACCTGGCAACAGGGCCCTTCACCCCTTCAGGGCTAATGTATGGAGAGGAAGGGTTTATCCCCCCCCCCCCCGACTAGGTGATTTCAGTGTGGACTTAACCAAGCTCGTATGTAGACCGTGAGATTGTCACTCGTCAATTACACAGTTTTGATCATCCTGATTTGACTTCATTCCATGGCGCAGTTGGTTTTAAGTAACTACATTCTCCCTCACATCACGGTATTTATTCGTTTTCGGTGTCACAATTAACATTTGCTGTGTAATCGTTCTGCCTACGTGTGATGGTCCCACTCAACCCAACGCGTGGATGCGCACGGCACTGCTGTAGTACTTTTCAGTGTCGATTTTTTTTTATAACATTGTCGGCGAGCTCTTTACTTCCACCACGCCTAAAACAATATCTAGCTATATATTTGTGTGGTTGCCTTGTGTGAAATTTACAATACTCACGAATCATTTCCACCACTGTCGGCCGACATACGTCTGGCCTGCCCACCCCCACCACGTGGATGCGCACGGCACTGCCGTAGTAGTTTTCAGTGTTCTCGCTCCTCTCTTAACATTATAGTGATCTCCAGCTTTCCAACATTCCTAAGCAATATCAAACTCTGTTTCGCGTGAATACCTCGGGTGAAATTCTCCACAAAAACATTTGTCGCAAAGTCATTTCATTATCATTTCATCTAACCTGCCCACCCCACCACGTGGATGCGCACGGCACTGCCGTAATACTTTTGTTGCAGTGTCTTTGTCTGGGTGAAACGGCGGCCATATTTTTCGCTGTAGCGCTACGCCACACGCTCGGTGGCTGTGTATCACTCCCTCGACTATCTTTCCTTGTGAGTGCGCACGTCACCCCTGTTGGGCAATCGGTGCATCTTAATTATTCTGTTATCCAGTTTCGAGTACATCACAACCTGTTTTCGCATCAGTTCACTTCAGTGTAGCCGCCGCCATGCCACCTAAAGCGTTCAAACCGTATAGTACCCCACCTTCTTTTGACTTTGATGAATACAAGGATTCGTTCGAGCTATGGCAGCGTCAGTGGAGCATATTCATGGCGTTGTCTACCATCAACACCTCTCTCCCTCAAGCAGATCGGTCTTCGTACACAGCCAACATTCTTCTCTCATGTTTAGCAAAGCCTACTCTGCGCGCCATCTGCTCGATGGGCCTATCGGACATTTAGCTTGACGAACCGGACATCATCATCGGTAAGCTTCGTGAACGCTGTAACGCGGGTAGAAATTGCCATGTATGGCGTCAGCAGTTCGCACATCGTACCCAACGCGAGAAAGAATCGGCTGATGGCTGGGTTACTGAACTTCGTGACCTCGCACAGAAATGCGAGTTCGATTCAGACTGCTGCGATAACTGTCAAGACACGCGACTACTGGGCCAGATCATTTACGGCGTCCACAGCGACGACGTCCGGAAGAAATTGTTGCAAAAAGGAGCCGCGTTGGAGCTCGACCAAGCCATAACCATCCTCCGTACCGCTGAAGCAACACAATTAGCAGCTCACTTGCGACAAAGCGATCTCGTCCATCTCAGCGGACTAGTCAACGCTATTCCCGGGGTCCATTAGCCGGTGCCCCTCCAAATTGATGCTGGAACTGTGGAGCTGAGTCGTTCCACCAACGTTCCGAATGCCCAGCTAATGGGAAAGAGTGTGGTTGCTGTGGAAAGATTGGCCATTTCAAGAAAGTATGCTCTAAAAACACACCTAAACCAGAGACGGCGGGTAGTATCATCATTGGCTCCATCATGACGGGCGAGCTCCTAGATGCCGACGTTTTCCCCGCGGGAGATGATTCTCGCGTGACAGTGTCTTTTCTTCCCGACACGGGCGCTTCTATTGACGCCATACCACATCAACTTTACAAACAGCTGTTCAGTAACACGCCACTCCACCACGCCCCTAGTCGGGCTATAACAGCGACTGGCGAAGAAATCGTGAACCATGGCACCTACAAGCACCAAGCAAGCGTTCAGTTAAGGCAAACCGCCAATAACCCATCGTCGCCGATTACCATGCACGTATAAAAAGACCTCCAACAGCCAGTATTATCAAAGGCAACGCAGAAGAAGCTCGGCGTTCTACCTTTGGACTACCCTGGCGCGTCCAGTCAATTCAAGTCAACGTTTCCCCCCAGGAAAAGGCCGAAACGTTGAAATCCCTTATGGCACCCCACCCCCTCATCTTTGATGGAGTATGCCGCCCAATGGCGGGTCCGCCGTGCCATTTTCAACTGGCGGATGGAGCGATTCCATCTGCAATGAGAGGATCACGTCCAGTAGCTGTTCCATTACTTCCTAAGCTCAAAGTAGAGCTCGACAGTCTCAAAGATCAGCTTGTCATCTGCAAAGTTATTGACCCCACAGCATGGGTCCACGGTCCACCCTATTGTCATCGCACCTAAAAAAGACGGAGGCATACGCGTGTGTGTGGATTTTACACACTTGAACAACTTCATCATTCGGCCTAAATTCGAGACGGCAACACCATTCCAAGCGGTACGAACGATCCCAGCAGGGATGAAGTTTTTTACAGTCATCGATGCCCTCAAAGGCTATCACCAGGTGCCGTTGGACGACGAATCGGCGGAAATGACCACTTTCTCCACGCCGTTTGGCCGTTATATGTATCGCCGCCTACCATTCGGAATATGCCACGCCGGCGATGACTACAGCAGACGAGTTTCAGCAGTTTTTGACGACCTCCCCAACTGCCGTCTTATCATAGAGGACATCCTAATATTCTCCGAGACGTACGACGAACACGTTGGCCTGGTACGGCAAATTTTTCAACGGGCAGCTGAACACCAAATCGCCATCAACACTCGAAAAATTCAATTCGCGCAGCCATCGGTACTTTTCGGTGGCTACATTTTAAGTAGCACTGGTTTCTCCCCTAATCCAGAGCTACTATCGGCCATCAGCAAGTTTCCAGCACCTACGAACATCACCGAGATGCGCGCATTCCACGGTCTCTGCCAACAGATGGGCAATTTCTCCCAGAGTTTAGCAGCTGCCCTCCTCAAGAAAAATTACCAGTGGGAATGGACATCACAACACGAATCCTCCTTCAATGAGGCGCGCAAAGAGCTTTCTTCATCAGCAGAGCTTTCGTTTTACGATCCTGCGCTCCCCACCGCCCTCCATGTGGACGCCTCCCGCCTTCGGGGCCTTGGATTTGTGCTTCGCCAGCAGAGCCGCGACGAAAAATGGAATGTAGTTCCAGCCGGGTCTCGGTTCCTATCAGACGCCGAAACCCGCTACGCCATGATCGAACTTGAATGTCTTGGCGCAGCGTGGGCAATGCAGAAATGTCGGCAATTCCTCGAAGGGCTACCGTCGTTTCTCCTCCTCACCGATCACCGGCCACTCATCCCAATTCTAAACGAATACAGTTTGGACAAACTAGACAACCCAAGGATCCTGTGCCTCCGTTTGAAAATGCAGCGCTTCTCGTTTACAGCACGCTGGATTCCAGGGAAAGGAAATTTGATGGCCGACGCCTTGTCACGCGCTCCAGTACACCTCGCATCCCCTAATGATGAACTGGCCGAAGTCCCGCCCTCCGCGGCTGCTAGCGTATCGCTATTGGCAGCAATCGAGGGGTCCAATGACAATCTAAACGACCCCCTTCTCAAACAAATTGCGCTGACCACTACAACCGATCCAGTAATGAAGGTGCTCCGCGAGATGATTCTAGCAGGATTCCCCAACGACAAGTGTAATTTGCCTTTACCACTCCGCCCCTTTTGGTGCATTCGGAGCCACCTTTCAATCGACGAAAGCCAAAACCTCATCATGCTGGGCCCCCACGTAGTAATTCCGGAAGCCATCCGCAAGTCTTGGATAATCTTTTATTGATGCACCAGGGTGCGACCAAATTGCGTCAACGGGCCCGCCTAACTATGTTTTGGCCGTCCATGGACAATGATATTGTCACCGCCGCCCGCACATGTCACACCTGCACGGAGTAACTCCCGTCACACCCGCCGGAACCATTATTACCTCATGCCAGGGCCTCCAGACCATTCGAATTCATACACGCAGACCTCGGTTGCCTCAACGGCCGCGATTTCTTAATCTTGGCGGATCATTTCAGTGGTTGGCCCCACGTCGTGCCATTTCCGGACAAAAACACATCCACCCGCAAGATCTTCGACGCTATCCGGTCGTTCTTCTCTTTTGGCGCTGGAGCGCCGGTCAAGTTTTGGTCGGATGGCGGCCCTCAGTTCACATCCGATGAGTTCAACACGTTCCTGCGTGACTGGAACATCAGCCACGGCGTTTCATCCGCAGGCTACTCTCAATCAAACGGCTTCGCCGAAGTGTCGGTAAAAAGTATGAAAAAGCTCATCCGCGGTTCGTGGACAGCGGGATCCTTCCATATCGAAGAGTTCAGCAAAGGTCTCCTCCTCTACCGCAACGCGCCAATTTCCGGCGGGGCATCGCCAGCTCAGTTAGTTTTTAACCGTCCAGTGAGAGATTGCCTCCCAGCTCACAGAGCCCATTCGCTCCGCAGTGGCAAAAATCGGCTGCTCAAATGGAAAAAACGGCCATGCGCGCCCGCTCGCTTAGTACGGCCCATTCCAACAAGACAGCCCACCCCTTACCGCCGCTGGCGATTGGTGATCAGGTCATCATCCAAAACAGCGTGACGAAAAGGTGGTCAACCCCCGGAGTAGTCGTCGAAACCAGATCTTTCCGTGATTTTCTTATAAAGACCCTGGCAGGGCGGTTGTTTCGCAGAAACCGTCGCTTCCTCCGCCGCTCCTACACTTCCATCGCTCGCCCTCAGCGTCCGGATTCACCCGGCCCACCTCCGGCTTCCACTACTTCTCCCGTGCAAAGTCCGGAGTCCTCGGCTGCACGCACTCCGGTACCGCCGCGTCGTTCAGCCCGAATCAGCAGCAGGCTCGCGAAAATCTAGTTCATAACATTTTTATTTCTCATTTGTCCTTGTATGCCATGTTGCGCTGTATTTCCCCATTGTATCTCAAATCCCCCCAAACAAAACAACAAAGAAAAAAAAAGGACATGGAATGACCTGGCAACAGGGCCCTTCACCCCTTCAGGGCTAATGTATGGAGAGGAAGGGTTTATCCCCCCCCCCCCCCCCGACTAGGTGATTTCAGTGTGGACTTAACCAAGCTCGTATGTAGACCGTGAGATTGTCACTCGTCAATTACACAGTTTTGATCATCCTGATTTGACTTCATTCCACTAGCAGAAGTAGTAGTACAAAAAATGCGATATGCAATGCTATTAATCCGCAGAAAATGCAAGATAATAGTTCAAAAGACGAAAATTTGACTGATTTATCTCCACCAGTCATTGACGGTGCCCAATTATCATCTCTAATCAAATCAATTAATAAAGAACCAAAAATGACGCTAAAAAAAAGTCGAACTATGATTGATGATACTGAAGAAATAACAACTGTACAATTGATTGTGGAAAGTGGTGTAATTTCGTCTTTACTGAAATATGTGACTAAAAAAGGAGTTTCACAAGTTAATCGCTTGCGCATATTTTTCGAAGTAAGTTAATACCATTAATGTTTGCAATCATTTTTATTGCTAATTAAAGACATTTAAATTTTACTGAAGAATTTCCTCGGATTTTCACTCACAAACCGAATGCTATCCGATGAAATATCGATACAATTCATAGCATTAATTGAAAAACTCATGCGCTACGTAAGTCGGCTTGAAAAATGCTCGTCGTGCCGATTGAGCAATTTGACAGCTAGTGAATTTCAGCCCCTTCTTACCAATAAAATGAAATGCAAATTTAAAGTGCAACCTACATCGTTAAAAGTTAAAAAATACCGAAGATTCGTAAAATGTAATCCACTGGCATTATTCGAAGAATTAGAAAAACATTTCATGGAACAAGGATATGCCACAATTCTCGACGATAATGATTACGACAAGAAAAACGAAGTTGATTGCAATGTAAAAATTTTTTGTTAAATTTCAAAGGTTTATTTGAAATATCTGTATTATTAATTAAACCATTTTTTTTCAGAGAAATGAGGAAGAAGGCTATCTCCAGTTTTTAATAAAGGATGATGTGATTCCTTTTAATGCAACTTTGTATGAAATTCTGATAAATTATGGTAAACAAATTATTTTTAAAAATGTATATCATAATTAACATAGTTTTTTCTCTTATTTTCCAAAAGATCAAAATGAAGATACTGTGGAACCTTCAAATAATACGTTCCAATCTAAAAATCTCGATAATGGAATTTGGACTAAAACTCACACAATATTTTATCGACTTGTAGATAAAAATTCCGTTACCAAAAAAAGAAATGTCAAAGCTAGAATGAATCCATGTCGAGCTGCAATACTAAGTCAAAATAAAGCAGTAGTTGATGACCAAAGCCGTGCAAAAAAAAATCAAACATCCATCCAGAAGTAAGATACTTAAATTTTCTGGTTCGAAATCCGTTTTTTATTCTTTTAAAATGTACATTTACTAATAATATTTCTTATTGAAGAAAATTTCTGAACAATTGGATTTCGTGGTGAATACCTTTTTCCAAAAATCGGACATCATAATGCACGATCCTTCCTTCGACATTCTCATGTTGTTGCGAATTATTGAATCATTCAATAGATATTGGGGATTGTTTTATAAAATGATGAATGCTAAAACAATTGTGAGCAATCACCATTTTATTCAAAATCAACTGACAGAAAAAATAAATAATCATTTACAGGTATATATTTCGTTACGTGAAGCGCATACTAAACTATTTGATTACTCCTTAATTTTTCTCATTTTTTTTTAATCAGGATCCACTACTTATTAGAATAACTGGAAAATTCTCACTATGGATATCAACAACAGCTAAAATATGTCCATTTTTATTTCCTTTTGAAACAAGACATAAACTTTTTTATGCTCTGACTTTCGATCGTGAACGATCCTTTGAGCATTTCATGAAAATGAATCCTGCTTATATAAGAAAAACTGATGATCCTGATGGCAGCATGGTCAGTAAAAACTGGTCAAGAGTCAAATGCCGGCAACATTTTGTTGTTGAGCGACAAAACATTTTAATGGAATCAGCCAACATCATGGAAGAAATGATATCATCGAAAGAAATCCTTTTAGAAATAATCTTTGAAAATGAGGATAGTTGTTATTTAACAATGAGTAATAATTAATTGCAAATAACCATTTCAATATTCTTTTTAACGAAATATTCAGATGGCTATCGGAAACAGTGTGACTTCAGAATTTTATTCTGTTGCATCACGT
The DNA here is from genome assembly GCA_030770115.1 of Daphnia galeata. Lineage (NCBI taxonomy): Eukaryota > Metazoa > Arthropoda > Branchiopoda > Diplostraca > Daphniidae > Daphnia > Daphnia galeata. The sequence goes on from CM061123.1 coordinate 8,812,742, forward strand.
CAACTACAGCAATTCGATAGCAAATTAATGAAATTATGGCGCCAACCGACAACTTGTAATACTGTTTATTAAAGATTATATTGTGTGTAACACTTTTTTAATAATCATCTAATTTCAAATTAAAACGTTTTTCAGTCCCTAATTCAATTCCTAGGAACGACAGCGAGCACAGTCAATCTCAATTGTTTCCAGAATGCTATTTGTCGATAAAAAAGGATGAAAATTTTTCTCAGATCTGTCAAGCGTTTCGATTTATTGGACAATTTATCGCAAGATCAATTATGGATTCTAAAATGGTAGCTTCTAAAATGATATCTAATCTTAATATCAATAAAAAAAACTTTATATTATTTTATACAATATTTAGTTGGATTTAGATTTTAACCCAATATTTTTTCGTTGGCTTTGTGGACAGCAAAAATGTCTAACCCAATTGGATGTCAGTCAATTGGATCCTGCTTTAAATCGTACATACGAAGCGTTGACAAATATTGTTAAAAACAAGGAGCTCATCGATATTGATTCATCTCTTACAAATGAAGAACGAAAAACTGAAATTTAAGCGTTAAAGATCGATGGTTCTACTATTGATGATCTCTTAACTGAGTTGACTTTACCTTCTAAATTATCGTTTGAAGAATTTTGAAAAGGAAATAAAATTCAATTTATCACTTCAAAGAAGGTGGAAGAATATTTACAGGTAATTGATTTAACAATTTTAGAGGATTCAATTAAAAAGAAAAATAAATGAGTGACGAATACTTTATATCTATTTACATTTAGTTGCATTCGAATTATATCCTCGTTGAAGGCGTTTCTCAACAAATGGAATCATGGCGAAAAGGTTTTAATTCAGTATTTGCAATAAATCATTTATCAGTCTTTCGTTCCGAAGAAATCAACCACCTTATATCCGGACAACTACAGCATGTAACACAAGTTTGCTACATTCTACATAAATAGTTCGGGAGCAACAATCCTCTAATAACAATTTTTTTATGTTTCATTTAGAATAAATGGCAATTGTCTACACTGTTAGATGCCATTCAGACCAATAAAATTTCGAAAACTTCGTCCTTCCTGACAAGTTTTTTTGAAATTTTAACGTCTTTTACAACTGTTGATCAAAAACGCTTTCTCAAATTTACAACAGAAGCATCACATCTTCCTATTGGGGGTAAAAACTTCCATGTTTTTTTTTAATATCCTTAATTTAATTTAATTTCTTCTAAAGGTTTCAAAAGTTTGTATCCACCATTGACAGTGGAATACAAATCGTTGGAGAAAACTCAACTCACCGACAGCTAAAATCCTACATGCATCACATGCATGCATATTCTTCAACTACCCAAATACAGTAATAAGAATATTATGCTGGAAAAAATACTTTATGCAATTAGGGAAGGAAATGAGACGTTTCAACGTTAGATTAACCTATTAATTAAAGAACAACTTGAAATGGAATTGATGAAATCTTTTCTTTAAAAAGAAATTTGTTTTAAGTTTCCCCACTTTCAAAAAAAATATTCTTTTGGCTTAATTGTCTTAACCTCAATGTTTCTTGTAGAGTGTTTAATTGTAAACAAATCAAGACACTGTGAATTTGTAATTTGAAAAGGTTACTTACAATTCTTGAACTTCCATCACTGCTTCAATGGCGTCAGCCGTCAGGTTAATGGCAGGTTTTGACAATAGAGCTCTGTACATGGCATACTGTACATACACTTTAAAAAAAAACTTTAGCAACACTTGGCATGCATTTTAATACTTTTTCAGTGTTTTTTGGGCCAAACTGCATTAGAAGACATGTAAACAACAAGGGTGATTACTAGAATCAAGCCAAGTCTGCTGCAAGTTTCGGCTATCCCCAGCCATGGTGCGCACTAGTCGACTAATCGCACGACTTTTGGCTAGTGCGGATACCAAGCAATAGGGTTGTGGCATGAAATTCAGAATCGGCTGAAAAATACATGGTTTGACGTAGTTTTTCACGCCGATTCTGACGGTATTTTTTTTTAAATTTTAAAATCAATTTATCGGTACGTTATCAGTGTTTGAAGTTTGTATAGGCCCCTCCCATTCTAAAAAGGACCCCCCGCCATATTTAGTGGGAGGTCCTTAAAATGTGATCAATTTAGCAGACGACTCGCCTACTTTTCAACAAAAATGTGATCACTTTCGTCTTGTGTTTATTATCGATTATCGATATGTTTATGATCGACGAAAGTGATCACATATTTTTGTTGAAAAGTAGGCGAGTCGTCTGCTAAATTGATCACATTTTAAGGACCTCCCAATGGTATGAATGGTAGAAATATCTGATTTGACACAAAAATTTTGACAGCAGTTAGAATTGTACACAGTCAGAAGTCAGAACAGACGAAATTCAAAATCCCTATCCTTCCCACATTTCCCTTCCTCCATATTTCTGAACCAACTCGCCGCAACGCCATCTCTGGAGCTTGCCATGCGTAGCTCAAGCTCTCTTGCTTTATCCTTATAGAGACCTAAACATTAACCAAATTATTATGCCAGCCTTACAGATATTATCTCTAAACCAGTACTTACTGGTATGGTTCACGTTTTTTACTTTTTTCTAGAACGATTGTTTTTGTCCTTCTTCAAAGGAAAGGTTTGACATATTCGTCACTGGAATCAAATGTTCGAATTCTATGTTAGAACTTTGAACTGGCTCGATTCTTTTCTCTCTTCTTCTTCTTTTGTCGTTCTCTTTTTTTCTGTTCTTCATCTTCATCCATTTTAGTATTTTACTATCTGAAAGAATTATCAAAGTGTCGAAACTAATATTTGAAAATGCAGACGACAAAAATCTAACAAAACAAAGACGTCATAAGCAGACGTCGAGGCGTGCCATATTCTCCCAAAGCATTCATAAATGGTTAAATAATTCATAAATGTAACAGTTTTAAACATTAAAAAACCCTAGTAATTTATAAATAGACAAATAATAATTAAAGCCCAATAAACGAATGTCGGAAAGTGGACTTTACGGCAACGTTGCAGTGCTTTACATGACAGAAACCACATTGAACAAAAAGCGGAACTCACTGGCGCGCCAGCTGAAATCACGCTTTCTTTGAAAAAATTTAAATTCCTCTAAAAATACCCGGAAATGAATAAATAATTTCATAAATGAAAAAACTAGACCTAATATATCTATAAAATAACTAAAAAAAATAAAATGTAAATAAAACCGAATAAATAAATGTCGGGAAGCCACCACCGCAGTCGCATTGGATGCCGCCGTGGGCTTTGGTAAACGTCAGAACGTACTGGCGAATGAGTCCGAAGGACTTGTTGTAGCGTGCTGGCACGCCAGCAAGCGCCATTTGACGTAGCGTGCTGGCGCGCCAGCTGAGACCAGGTTGTTATGGTAAGCAATTGCAGCTTTCCTCACGTACTAACGCCATCTATTGATAAGAATGAGAACTAGCGCCATCTATTAGTAAGCAATTACAACTTTCCTCACGTATGCCAAGCAAAAGGTGTACAGAATCCCTACGGGAAACTATGAAGTAATCAACCTGGTCTCAGCTGGCGCGCCAGCACGCTACGTCAAATGGCACTTGCTGGCGTGCCAGCACGCTACAACAAAGTCATCGTCGTCATTCGCCAGTACGGTCCGACTTTTGACACAACCCACCGCGGCATTCAGTGCGACTGCGGCGTCCCGATTTCAGATTTTTCTCAAAAATCCCGGAAATTGATGGAAAAAGTCCCGGTTTTTATTTAAAATGAATTTAAATGCTGTTTTTTCGAACGATATCAATCTCGATTATATCACATTAAATGAATTACAAACTATTTTTGCATTTAATTACTTGAAATGACAAGGAAAAATTCAAAAAAACATTTTGATTAGAACATGGGAATTGAAAATCAATCAATTGACTTTAAATTCCTTTTTCATTTCCGTTTTTAAAATGTTATTCATTTTAAAGATCTCGTCTTATTCTATCTAAAACAAGCTACTTACTAAATAAGCTGGGACAACATCACAAAACCAAACGCTTTCACTCAATCACAATTGTCTGAATAAATGAAAACTTTCAGTTTCAACTTTTAACCACGGTCTAACACCGTCCCCGTGAACGCGTGTTTTAACCTTCACCCTTCATGGTTCAGGTCTGCGAGGGACTATCTGTATTGTATCTGTCGTTCGTCGCCTGTTCTTGAATTATAATGATAGGCATAGGCAGTTAGGCACGTTAGTAACAAAGGTATGCAATTGCAACGACACCTAACGATGGATAAGGTCTCCATAAAACTATACGAAAAAGGGATTTATTGATGGAAATTGTAAAAACACATCGATTTTACGATTTTTTCTAGAATTTATTGTACTACACTAGAAAAATATTTTAATTGGCAAAATTCCCGGAGAAAACCCGGTTTTAGTCGAATCCCGACATTTCTCCCACGCGCGACTCAAATATCCCTGAAACCGGGAAAAATCCCGGCTATTTGGCAACACTGGCGCGAAGATTTAAAATGTCTCTTACTCTAAGTTTTACGTAGTATATGAAGCAGTTGTAGCTAATACTAACTCCGAGCGACTTTGGTGCAAATAAGTGAAACATTTTCTTAGCTGATATTTCCATACATCTTATTTTTCAATCTTCCTCTGCCAACTTCAGTCAGTGAGGTCAAAATTCACATCAACAATCACAATCCACTTCATATTCACGAATATTGCCGATTGTAAATTTAACAACAAAGTGCTGTGAAAATGCCAAATAGAGGTGGATGACACATCCAAAAGCATCCCGAAAGAAATAACCGAAATAACACACCCTCCATCTGAAAGCAATTGTCATGTCAAAACATAAATGTAACACGGTACACGCTCCGCTCTGTACTGAAACTAAACTAATCATCATTCCGAATAAAAGTAGTAATTTAACTCACTTTAAAAAAAGCTACCCCAATCCCTCACGTGAAAATCTATAATTTTTATTTAATTCGCTAGCCTCCGGGCACTAGAACTAAAGATTAAAACAAAACCATCTAGTGAGCAATAAAAATAAAAACAAAACCACCTAGTGAGCAAATCTAGAGCTAAAAACACCAGCAAAAAAAACCTTAATTAACACCTAGTGAGCAAATCTAGAGCTAAAACCACCAGCAAAAAAAACCTTAATTAATAGAATCCTTTCTGGTAATTATACAGAATCGGGAACGGGAAACATGCTTTTTTGCAAGGGACTATACCTGCCCTATTATATCGTGGTCAAATGCTCGCGGACTTTATCCTTAAGTATCGTTCTCACTACAGCCTTATTGCAATTTGATGAAATTAAACTTGACTCAGCAAGGGTTTGGAGCAGAAATTGCTTGTCTTGTCAATTACAAGTGGTCATTAGGTACAGGAATATCTTAAAAAGCTAAACTCAAATAGCGAACTTAGTAAAAATGTATTGAAGACTGGGAACCCGATTTAGGGTATGCAGTTGTGGTGGTGGGAGGCAGAGTTTACATTCTAATTAAGATACACGCAGAAAATCAGATGAATGAATATGCCATGTGAGAAGAATCGCCATCCAATGTAAAATTCACGAAAATGAAATAAAACCATAATTGGTATTGTAAACTTATTCTCCTTTACTGCTATCGGCACAAACTGGAGCGGGGGAGCTTGATTCACGGGCCAAAGACTTTTCTTCTTCTGGAGCTGAAATAAAATTGCAAATATAAATAATTGGAAAGAAGTTTCAATCAAGGTCATATTTGCATAAACACTAACCTTTTACTTCATTCACCATAGATAACGCACTGACTTCGCCAGCAGACTCGCCAACTGACTTCAGTATTGTCTCATTTTTTTTGTCCGATTCTTTAACATTTTCTTTCATTGAACTATCTTTATTCTCCCCATTCACTTCTTTGTCTTCCTTTTCATCCTTTTTTACTTCAACGGCACCATCAGCTGTTTCCGTTCTCGGTCTTTTACGATTTGCTCCCTTAAAAGATCTAAATTGTGGAGGTGATGAGTGAATGTGAAAATGAATGCAAAATAATTTACCCCGACCTTTGATCTCGGCGGTCTCCTTCATCTTCGGAATCGCTATATTCATTATCTGGTGCTATTCTTTTATCTGATGCTCGTATAGATATCCGTTCATCGGGATTTGACTTATCTTCTTCGTCAGAGTCTTCATTAATGGCATCCTCCGGAATCGCTACCACAAACATTCAAAGAAATCATGAAATATAAAACAAGTTGAAATAAAATAAATTCATACCTTGCATTTGAACTCCAGGAGCATGCGGTAGCATACGGAGGTTTTCGAAAAGACGAGTTCTAAAAATAAATTATTCAGTAAGCAATAGTTTACACACTGTAGTAAAAACTTACTTTATTTTATCCAAATATTCAGGAGTATTCTGATTTGCCATGTTAGACGGACTTATGTGCAATTTGAAATCAGGACCAAAATATTCAAAATAATCGTTGTATGGGAGTTCATTTGCAATATCATTTCCCAGAGCAACTGCAGTCTCATAAGTCCAACAACGGGCAACATTTCGAATAGTGTAACCCCCGCCTCCAAGGAGGAGTAAAGGCAGATTATGTTTCTTAACAAAATCCACACATTTAGCATGACCTAAAGAGAAGTAATAAGTTACAATACTTAAAACCAAAATACAGAACAATTTCAAAATACCTTTCAACGTAAGATTAAAGCATCCCAAACGGTCACCAGACAAACTATCGGCACCACATTGCAGTACCACTGCACTCGGTTGATAAGTTTCCATCACTTTTGACATTATGGGTACAAAGATTTGCTCATAACTTTCATCATCAATTCCATCCCTCAATGGGAAATTCACTGCATAATATTTCCCTTTTCCTGCACCAATGTCCTGCAATCAAAGGATAAATATCTTCACATATTCTGAAACTTAACTGTAATCCAGAACTTCATTACTCTGAGATCTCCAGTTCCAGGAAAATATTCTCCATATTTGTGAAAGGAAACAGTCATTACACGATCAGTAGTGTAAAAGGCTTCTTCCACTCCATCACCATGATGAATATCAATATCAATATATAAAACACGTTGGTGGTATTTAAGAAGCTCCAAAATTGCCAAAACTATGTCATTCACCTGCATAATTGCATGAAGAAAAAGTTAAGTAAAAAAAATAAAAACCAAACAAACAAACAAACAAAATAACAATAGGTTAACTTACATAGCAGAATCCTGATGCCTCTGATTTTTTTGCATGATGCAATCCCCCAGCCCAGTTAACAGCTATTTCAGTTGCTTGCTTGTTCAGCTTCACAGCTCCAGCTACAGAACCTCCAGCAGATAATTGACAAAATTCATAGAGTCCATCAAACACAGGACAGTCTTCACCAACATTAACTGAAAATTATCAATAAATATTTGAATTATAAATGAAAGAATTTTGAAATAAATAAGTTACATCGTTGCATTTGTTTGTTGTATTCAGTCATATTATCAGGCCTGATGCTGCGAAGAAATCGTATGTAATCATCACTATGAAACTTAGTCATTTCTTCAGCTGTAGCTTTGTGTGGTCGCTACAGAAAAAATTCAGGAAAGCTCAACATACTTTAACAACATTAATCTTGTGTTCAAATCTTTAGTATTACATAGATTTCCATTTTGCGGTAAAGCCCATAATTCAAGAGCAAATTGTGAGTCATGCGTATACGATGAGGTTTCATGGGATGTCCCTTTATTAATAAAAAGTATTAACTAACTATTTCATTGATATTATTTTATCAATCTATTATGATTTAATACCTGTCCGTAATAGAAGTTCCCAATGTCACCTACAACCATAATACAATAAATGTTAAGATAAAACAATCTAATCTTTATCGATCAACTAGGCAAAGCAAGGTATGACATCATTTAGGTGAGGTCAGCTACAACATTATTTAAAATAAAAATGAATTTAAAACTGGAATAAGTGTGCATTATACTATTTCAAGAAAGCATCCACTCTAAACAGAAGCAAAACATTGAATTTAATTGCTCTAAAATCATCTTAACATTCTTTAAGTATTGTGCTAACTTAATTGATGTCCTACTTGGTGATCATTATTATTTTCAAAGCAAGTTTTAACATCATATTGTTACCAAAATATAAGAAATGATCACAATTCAACAACAAAGTTTGGATAACTACCTTAAACTCATGATTTTCAGAATACGACCATGAAAAAAAAATTCATTTTGAAAAGACGCTAGCAGTCTTGCCACACGAATTGAACAGAAAAACACATCCCGTAATATTCAATTAGTTTTTTTACTTACTGTCATAGTAGTAGCAAACCCGTTTTCTGCTGTGACTTGGTTGGGTCGTCATTTAGAAATTAGGAGTAGAAAACTTTGATCTAGAAAATATTTGAAAAGTATTTCGACAGTTACAGAAACGACCAGCTATCAAGTTGGTTCAGTGTTTAATGAATGCGGACAGCGGTAGTACCAGAAGTCCAGAATGCCTACAACTAACAGCATTGCCATTTTTTAAGACCCAAGCCGACCAAAAAATGCTTAAATTATCCCTGAGGGTTATACTTCTAGTATACCGAAGGCTCTTAAGTTTCTGATCATGTATCGTATCGTAGTAATCGATACCTTTCTTGGAGTTGGGCTCCAAAAGGTTTATAGGGCTTTTTTACATCGCGAAAATCCGACTTTCAAAATCTGGCAACGCATGCGTTTTGTAGCTGTTTTCCGTTCTTATGGCAAAGGCCATAAGAAATTCAAGTGTCTTCAATAAAATAAATCTAGTATTTTTAATTCGGAATATTTCTTCACAAAAATTCCACAGTGCTCTAGGTAAGATATCTGTCGTTAATTTCATGTATAATTTACTCGGACTAAAAAATTATTAAGGGCTGAAAATTCAAATACAAAACTTTGTTTCGGTTTTTTTAGGCGATTCTCGGCATGGCCGAGTTGGATGCACGCGTTGCCAGATTTCTGATAATGACTTTCATAACATCTGACAACGCATGCGTCCAACTCGTTCGTATCTGTTTAAGTTTTTTTTAATGCATTTTTTTTCCGTAATCCCCGTGTGTAGATTTTCGAGTCTTAGGGCAACTGCATGTTTGGTGTGCATTTATCCCTGAGGGTTTACTTTGTATACCGCAGGTAATTCGTTCAAAAGTTTGAATTTTGATTTTCTCTCTCTGATAGGAGTGAGTGATAGTGAGGTTTTTATTGTCTTAATCTTAATTAATAATATTTTTCTCTCTTAATTCATGTAAAAACTAGTGCGACGTGGGGTGGTGGGCGAAGCCCACCGCACCAAAGTCGCACAGCATATTATCTTAAAAAAAAAATGTTTAACCTAGAACCCGAAGGCGTATACCCAAGGACCTTGTTAAATGTCAGATCTGGGAATAGTGAACAGACTCTCCAACCTCCAGCGTTGTAAATTTTTTCTAAATGTTAAAATCTCCTTGTACGTAAAGCGGCAAAGGAGAGTTTGAATTTTCATTGCCTCTTTGCCCTTTTATATGGAGTTCTTGCCGAAGTCGAATCAGCAAAACAATTGTTTTGAGGGGATGGCGACAGTGGGACGGAATACCACAAGAACTTTTGAAGCCGACACTAGAACGCGACACAAGAACGTCCAAATTTTGTTGTAGACACTAGAACGGACCCTGCGTAACTAGAACGGCCCCTGCGACAGTAGAAAGCGACACAAGAACGTCCAAATTTTACTGTAGACACTAGAACGGACCCTGCGTAACTAGAACGGCCCCTGCGACAGTAGAAAGCGGCACAAAAACGCCCAAATTTTATTGTAGACAGTTGAACGGCCCCTTTGACACTAGAACGGCCCCTTTGACACTAGACCGGCCACTGCGACATTAGAACGGCTATAACAAAATCAGCTACGGAGTGTGATTCTTAACCCCCAGATGTAGGACAAGTCTGAAATTTCCGTATTGGGAATCAACTTTCAAAGCTACAAAGTGTTTTGTAAAATCGCGAGTGTTCCCAGGAGGATTTCGTCCATCAACGACGAAGGATTCGAATGTCGTTGCTCATTGCGATACATCGGCGATCGATGCCAACACGATCTGGGAACGCTCTGCCGACGTCCCGAATTCTCCTGTCTCAATGGTGGATCGTGTCACGAACATCCCACCGGCAATGGAACTTCTTGCATCTGTCCGTCCAATTTCTCGGGATCTTTGTGCGAAAACGCAGTGGATTCCATGGCCAGATGCGTCGATCCATCGCCGTGTCTTAACGGTGGAACGTGTCATCAATCGAACGGAGAGATTCTCTGCCTCTGTCCGGCAGGATTTAGCGGTCCCAGGTGGGCAGACAATGCCAACGATTGTCTTGATCCATCCGTTTGTCTCAACGGGGGCATTTGCATCGACGGAATCAACAATTTCACCTGCACCTGCCACGGGTAATTTGTTTTACCTCTTTTCCTTAGCGATTGTTGATTGTTGTTGTTGTGCAATTACCAAGGAGAAAGGTGTGAAACAAAGATCAATCATTGTATATTGGATCCCTGCCAAAATGGCGGGACTTGTTTCGATCATTACGGCGGATTTGTTTGGCAATGTGTTTGCGGATTTAGCGGCAACGAATGCCAATTTGAAATGTCCTCCAGGGTAGGTTTCTCATCAATTTAAATAACTTTAAAATAAGTTTAGAATGTGAATTGTTTTTTTTAGATGTTGGGAGATGATCCGTCCGTTTTATCCGCCACGGTGATGGAATCCTGCGCTCCTGAATCTTGTCAAAACGGAGGCATTTGTAGCAGCAACATGGAAAGCGGAATAAAATGTTTGTGTCTGCCGGGATTTAGCGGGTCACGTTGCCAGACGGAAGCCAACGATTGTCTCAACGTAAACCTGCCCGTCCCATTCGCAATGCGTCGACACACCAGGGGTTGAGACACACGAATGCGTTTGCCTGACTGGACTCACTGGAGTCCCATCCGATGGATGCGTCAACATTGACGATTGTCTCTCGAATCCTTGCCGGAACAACGGGACGTGCACAGACGGGATCAACGGCTTCCAGTGCACTTGTACACGGGCATCGGATTCGACAGAATCGATTGCAGCGATGAAATCAACGAATGTGAACCGTCGTCACCTTGTCACAACATCGCAACGCGCGTCAACGGAGTCGGCAATTACACTTGTCTCTGCCCGGCTGAATACGAAGGACGGGACTGTCAGACGGACGTGGATGAATATCAATTACCGACGACCCTGTGCGGAATACATTCGACAACCTGCACGGACCTGGTGGGCGATAATCGATGCGTTTGCGAGCCCGGATGGACTGGCCGTCATTGCGACGTGGATATCGACGAATGCGCCGACAGTCCGTGTCTCAACAACGGCACGTGCCTCAATCAATTGAACGCCTTCCAGTGCCAATGTCCAAACGGATTTCTGGGTACGTCGTCAACAATTTAATCCCATTTTAGTGTCTCGAACAAAATGTTGGAAGTTTTTCGTCTTTAAAAATTTAGGCGAACGCTGTGAGGTGAATCGAGACGATTGTTTACCGGATTTGTGCCGGATAACGGAACGTGTTTCGATCAAGTGGCCAATTACACTTGCGTTTGTCCGGCTGAATTCATGGGACGTCATTGCGAACAAGAATTCGACGCTTGTGCCAGTTTGCCGTGTAAAAATGGCGCCAGTTGCATCACAACACGACCTCAATCAAATTTCTATTGCGAATGTCTACCAGGTAAATTTAAAATCATTTAAAATCCATTTTCAAATCAATTTAAAATTGAAATTTGCATTTCAGGATTCGAGGGAATGTACTGCGAGAACAACATTGACGAATGTTTCTCCGTCCAGTGTGTTGATGGCAAACAATGTTTCGATTTAATCAACGGAAACGAATGCCGTTGTCCAGTCGGATTCACCGGTCATCGTTGCCAGGAGAACATCAACGATTGTGTGGCTAATCCATGCAAGAACGGGGGCTCCTGTAATTTCCCTTTTGATTTTCTTTATTGAAAATTCAAATTTAATTCTAAAATTTTGGTTTCGGATCGTATCAATGTTATTGCCGGCCTGGATTCTCTGGCGACAATTGCAATTCGGAATTTGACGAATGTTTATCTCATCCGTGCCAGAACAACGGAACGTGCAACAATTTAATCTACGGCTATGAATGCGTCTGTTCTCCAGGATTCACAGGCAAGGATTGTGACATTAACATCAACGAATGCGAATCGAATCCTTGCCAAAACAATGGCGCCTGTATCGACGGCAATGCCGTTTATTCTTGCATCTGTTTGGCCGGTTTCACTGGACTCCGTTGCGAGATCAACATTGACGAATGCGAGTCATCACCTTGTCTCAACTACGGACTCTGCCAGGACGGAATCAATAAGTACGAATGCGAGCAACTAACGCAAACTGAAAATAAGCTGGATGATGGATACAGGAAGGTTTGTCTCAAGGTAAAAACTTGTTGCGATTTTGTCTGTATCATCATTATCCCCGTTGTAATTTGCTCTTTGATTTCTATCGCTAGCAGTATTTTATTGAAGCTTCGTTCTATTCTAGTTTTATAGTTCTCTGTATAGTTTGGCTTCATTGCGTCGCTCTATTCATTTAATTTTTGCGTTTGTTGTATCAGATTAAAAGCGGCAACATTACGAGGATCTTCCCGCTGGACAAGCCTAGTCGCAACGAATTGCCCTACTCTTTAGGAACGGTCGAACGAAGTAATGACGTCCTCCAAGGAGTCGTGTCCGACAACAATTGCCGAACGGATCCTAGTTTCAACGATGGTAATTGCACCATCACCTGGAACGATTTCTAGTTAGTATTTTACTCTTTTTTAAATGAAAATTGATTTCATGATGTTTATTATTTCATTACAGGCGCATTTGTCCGCCAGGATTAAAAGGTAAAACGTGCGCCGAATTGGAATTTTGCGCCATTTATTCATGTCCAATCGGTGGCCAATGTCGCAATTTAAACGACGGATACGAGTGTCTGTCCAGCGCCACTTTCAACGGAGTCAAGAGCACCGTCGAGTACACGAGTATCGGAATCGATGGATCCTCAACGGGACTCGAACAAACGGAGGAATTCTCCTTCAGATCCAAACAAGGTGGAACTGTTTTGACGATCCAGAACGAGACCAGCGTTCACATCATATTCTTACGACTGGATATTGAGAATCGTGGCGTGGTCATCCGCTGGATAGCCAAAAGCGGATTAGTTGTCAACGAAAGTCTCTACGAATTACTGGAAGCTCTTGGCGGATCGTGGCATTCCGTTTCGCTCAATTTGCCGGGCAATTTCTCGTTGAACGAATTGGTAGCGCCGGAAGGGCAAATTATATTGGGTGGAAGCGCAACGGAAATGTTCACGGTCCACTCGTTGGTGGAGAGACAAGTGCCGGACGAAACGACCATTACCTTTCTTCTCGACGCTGGATCTTTTGAGCGATTCATCCATCCATTAATTCAGACCCATAAGCACCGCCCATTTGGATAATTTAGAGGTGGAATGTCGTTTATATTACGATAACGAATGCCAAAACGGCGCTCAATGTCTGGATCCGTTAGCCAATTACACGTGCGATTGTCTGGCCGTTGATCAAGGTATCTCTGCCAAGTCAACATTGACGAGTGTATCGACAATTTGTGCGTCAATGGCCAATGTCTGGACGGTGTGGCCAATTACACTTGCCAATGTCAAACCGGGTGGACCGGATGGCTGTAAGTTTCGCCTACTGTGTTCGAAAATCAAATTTTTTAACTTTTGACTTGTCATTTCAGATGTGATGAGGATATCAACGAATGCGAACCGGATCCTTGTCAGAACAACGCGACGTGCGATAATTTGATCGGCCTATACTTTTGCAATTGTACAGAAGATTTCGTCGGCGTCGATTGCGAGAAGCGCGCGTCGTCACTTGCGCCAACGAGCCTTGCCTCAACAGCGCCAATTGCACGGATCTCTACGACGCATTGACTTTGCTGGCCAACAATTACCCTTACCACTGTCCGTTTGGCTTTGATGGAATCAACTGCGAGAATCCCATCAATTATTGTTCCGTTCTCGATCCTTGTCGTAACGGCGCCTTTTGCACTGGCATTTCCTTTCGACGATCCTTGCGTCAGAGGCCGATGTCTCAACTCAACGGGAAGTTACAGCTGTTTGTACGAGAACGTAAATGATTGCGGACGTCTGATTATTCAAGACCGTTGTTTCTCAAACTCCTTTGGGGAATCACGTCCTTTTTGTATTCTGCTCAGGCCATGTTGAAAAGGCAATATGTCAGTGTTAAATTTTTGTGCGGCCGTTTGCGTCCTGGGATTTATAATCATTTTCGCCTTCTTTTTGTGCTGGTTGTTGTACCCCGTACAACTTACAACAACAGGAAACGGTTGGGCGGTTGGGCCGCAACAGCAGCTACACACTATGATGCACATTATGATGGTAAGCTACCGCCCACATGAACTATGACATGGAACTCCGGTGTCATATATTCGATTCCTTTTATGTGTACATGTAACAAGTAAGTTCCTGATTGCTCCTGCTTCCATCTCCAGGCCGGCCACAGACCTGTACACAACAACACCACTCGTTGCTTTATTTGTCTTTGTCCGCAACATGAATTTTACACACTGATGGAATTTCTGCTATTAGCTTATACACACACACAGACACCTATAGATTCGGCCATTTCGCTGTAGCATAAAGTACCCGACTATTTTTGCGCTAAAGGCTGTGTGCAGTATGTAGCATTTTCAAATGTGTGTATAAGTGTATTTTTTACACAGAAAGATAACCGGATTGATTGATGGTGCTAAGCTTTAGACTAGTCTCAGATTTCCGTTTATTCTGCCCGAACTTTTTAAAAAGGATACTAGAATAAAATAATAGATAGAGAGAGAGAGAGAGAGTTTGGTTAAGACACGATAGCACTAGTGCAGCTTGCCCTGACTCTCTCTATATTTATGTAAGTGAACGGGTGACCTGGAAAAGGCTCCAGTCTCTCACGTCGTAGTCCGAACTGTTCGTTCACGTTACACAGAGGCACTGAGCTTCTACCCATCGTTGGCGTGCGCATAAGACACAGCGGGAGGGAAGAACACGTAACCAATTGCTTGGACACTCTTTTGTTTGTTTTTATTTCTTTCTCTCTCCAAATAAAACAGAGAAGAAAAAACAAATGAGAAAAACTAGAAAGAAAAGGAGAAAAAGAAGAGGATTTTTCGGGGTGTTTTTGAATCTAATATAAAAATAACATCCCAATACGGAAATTTCAGACTTGTCCTACATCTGGCGGTTTATTATTAGAGGGTGTGTTACTCGTCTTAAGGCGAGTGTTACCCGTACATCTGGCGGTTAAAGAATCACACTCCGTAGCTGATTTTGTCATAGCCGTTCTAATGTCGCAGTGGCCGGTCTAGTGTCAATGGGGCCGTTCTAGTGTCAAAGGGGCCGTTCAACTGTCTACAATAAAATTTTGACGTTTTTGTGCCGCGTTCTACTGTCGCAGGGGCCGTTCTAGTTACGCATGGTCCGTTCTATTGTCTACACTCTACAGTAAAATTTGGACGTTCTTGTGTCGCGTTCTACTGTCGCAGGGGCAGTTCTAGTTACGCAGGGTCCGTTCTAGTGTCTACAGTAAAGTTTGGACGTTCTTGTGTCGCTTTCTACTGTCGCAGGGGCCGTTCTAGTTACGCAGAGTCCGTTCTAGTGTCTACAACAAAATTTGGACGTTCTTGTGTCGTGTTCTAGTGTCGGCTTCGAAAGTTCTTGTGGTATTCCGTCCCACTGTCTACATGCCGTTTTGAGTATTTATCTTGTGTTTCAAGATAAGTTCCTTGCCGCGTTAGATTGCTAAGTTTCCAGGTGATTTTATATTCTTATTTTATCTCTTTATTCGTCATAATTTATATGTTATTAAGAAAAAAAAACCTTCTTGCCTATTTTGACAAGTAACCCCCAACGCCCCTTGCGGTTTATATGCCGAAATTTGTGTCAAAGACATCTAACAGGCGATATTTGAAAACTCAGTTTGTTTACGTTTCTATCGATATGATTTCATTCTGTTGCTCAGTTCTTGCTGAAATGAATTTAATTTTGCCGCCATAATAAATAGAGCCCCACCGCCCCCACGTTTTAGATAAATAAATTTCACCCCGAGGTGTCATTATTTCAATCACC
Source organism: Daphnia galeata (assembly GCA_030770115.1). NCBI lineage: Eukaryota > Metazoa > Arthropoda > Branchiopoda > Diplostraca > Daphniidae > Daphnia > Daphnia galeata. Next base: position 8,828,949 of record CM061123.1, read on the forward strand.
AGATAGCTCCCGTGGGTCTAAGACCGTGGCTGAAGGCCACTTGTTGTCTTGGCATCATCGCGGTTACTTGGTTACCGCGGTACTACAGCGTTACTTCGGTACTACCGCAGGGGTCTACCGCGGTTCAATTAAAAAAAAAGAACCGTACCATGGTAACGCGGTAAACGAGATGCCCCCCGCGGTCCCGGTATTTTTGGGTACAATTTGCCATCTAGCGGTCAAATTTTCAAAACAGATGGGTGCTTTGTTAAAAAATCTAAGGAATCTACTGAATCAAAAATGAAACAAATCTGGATCAAGCAGAGTCGGAGTACAAAGGCGTGTGATGAAATAACAAAAAAACTCGACGACCTCTTTGTGATTCACAACGAGACACGATGGAACTCTTTTTTTGACGCTGTCGATAGATTCCGGGAATTCATTAATAATAAGAAAAGCGATCTGAAAGATGTATTTACCCCACTTCAATGTTCCATATTTCCGACCTGCGGAAGAAGACTACATTCGAGAATACGTGAAGATTATGCAACCCTTGACTGAAGCCTTAGACATTTTGCAGGCTGACGCTAAAGTTTCAATTGGATATTTGCTTCCCACTATCACCATTTTAATGAATAAAATGGAGTCTCTTAGAAAGAAGCCTGGCATTATCCATTTCAAACCCTTTAAATCTGCAATTATCTCAGCGTTAAACGATCGTTTTGGAGCTTGCTTCGATGATAAGGACTTAAGTTTAGCTGCAATAGCGCATCCCAAATTTAAACTAACCTGGATTAGGGAAGCCGACAAACCTAACATGATGGAAAAGCTGAATTAATCGTTTGAAATCTTTTCTGCAGCTCCAGTCACAAGGTTCCTCTAGCTCTTTTTAATGTTTTACGTCCAGTATCACTAATTTTTTTTATAATTTCCTAGTTCTTTTCGTAATGTAGTGAGTGAGGATAGTGATGCCAGCCCAAGAAAGAAGAAAAACTTTTTCGCTGGACTTTACCGATCATCATCTACTCAATCAACTTGATCTGTTTTTAGCAGATTCAACAAAAAAAACTTCGTCACTCGTGAAATATCCTACAATCAAGGAAATGTTTTTGAAGTTTAATGCTGCCTTGCCGTCTTCAGCATCTGTTGAGCGACTCTTTAGTGTTGGTGGAAGTATCTTCCGTCCGACTAGGAGCAGATTGTCGGATTCAAACTTTGAAAAGATGTTGTTTCTTAAAGTAAATAGTAAACTGTGATAGAAAATACTCAGACAGGCTATCTCTTCAGAAATAAAGATGAGTTTTGACAGCATTAACAAGTTATTTGAAGGAAGGAGTTAAGAAAAAAGGAAATAAGGAGTTTTTAAGCATCGAGTTTTGACAGTACCGGTACCGCGGTACTTTTATCGGTACCGGTATCGGTACCGAAAACAGATACCGCACTACCGGGACCGCGGTAGATTTTGAAAGTACCGCTTCCAAGCCTGGCCACTTGGAGGAAGGGAAATCGGAGGAAAGGTGAGCAAAGTAGGCTTCACTTTTCCCACACGCAAGAGATATCCTTCCTTTGGGCTTCCTAACATACAGTAGGCTATGGTATACCTTAGAACCCCTAAGGTACCTTAGAGCCTTAGATCAAGAGAGAATGATCTAAGGTAACTTGGGTGGTACCATACCTAGTGGCCTGCAAGTGGACCCACGGGTTTGGTGATTGAAATCATGACACCTCAGAGTGAAATTTATTTATCTAAAACGTGGGGGCGGTAGGGCTCTATCTATTAGGACGGCATAATTAAATTCATTTCAGCAAGAACTGAGCAACAGAATGAAATCATATCGATAGAAACGTAAACAAACTGAGTTTTCAAATATCGCCACTAGACGATAAATTGGCTCCCGTGGGTCCACTTGAGGGCGAAGCCAAATAAGAGGAAGGGAATTCAAATCGGCTTTAAAAAAAGTAAATAAAGTAAGGCTTAAATAAAGTAGGCTATGGGTAATAAAGTAGGTATGTTTAATGAAACGTCGTCTGCTTTTCAGCTTTTTGAAATATAATATACATGTAATTATTCTGCCAAAGGAACTTATTAATTAAATTGAACTTTATTCCCCACCTCTTTGACCGAGAGCTTTTTAATAGTAGTACGTACTCATTTTTCCTTTTTTTTTCTATACATGTTTCATGAATATAAAAAAATTGTCCTCTCTTTTATTACCGCCTGGTCCAGACTCCAGACAGCGGCAAAGCTATAGAACCCTAGTAGCGCGACGGTCAGACCTAATGCAACGACGGCTCACGATGGCAATAGCTATAATGGGCTATTGCCATGTCAGTGGTAAAACCTCCCATCTAGCGGCGTTAGTGGTAGATAGCCCATAAATGACCATTGCCGTTTGGGGTTTCTTCGTTCGTTTATTTTGTTTCAGCTTTTTTACGTTTAACGAATCACGACACTATTTTACTATTTAATGAATGATTTAAATCAGTCAATTTAAGAGTGAACGTTCTTTTTCGTTAGTGACTTAACCTGTTTATATCTATATATTTTCATAACATGAATCCCGATAATATTTTTAAATCTAATAACTATCTCACTAAAGAACGTTTTTCCCGTTCAAGCAATAACTAACGAAATGAAGACGAGATGTTTCAAATCGGAAATCTTAAATTAGTCATGTAATGTTGCTTGACGTAGACTTACGGTTACGTACGGTTTAACAGGTTACAATATACGGTTATTGATAAAGCTGAACCTAACCGAGTTCTCGGAAAAGCCATTTCTCTAACCTTGATTGTTATACCCGTTATAACCGAACACCGCATTTAAAAACCCTTGACTTATTAAAAGTATAATCACGCTATTTAGAATTTCCCTGTGTAAACGTCGGTTACCGACTAGGGGAGACCAGGGCTATGTGGGACACGGGGCAATGTTGGACAGAGCAATTAAAAAATGTTAAACTTGTTTAAAAATTATGAAATAAATGCAGTGTATGCTAAATGATGTTTTGTTTGTCCTCTAAATTTTTTTAATTGAAATACTGTTTATTTTTCGAGTTTTATGGAAAATTAAAAAAAATGGGATTTTGAAAAATATTTTTATTGACATCTTTACTTTTTTTATATTATCTCCACTTATACTTCATATAACAAATTAAGAGACAGCACTTCTGAAAGAGAAAGGAATTTCCTTTTTATCAGTGGTTGTTTTAATAAACATAATTCAGCCGTTGCAGAGAAAAATGCTGGCCCCTGCCTCTGTCCCATTTAACCCTGTTTTTTTTGTATTTTTTTTCCTCTTTACATTTTATTGAATAACTTACACTTACATTTAAGAAAAAAATTACCAAATATAAACAAATAACAGGGAATCACTCCTATGCTTTTATTTTTTCTTAATTTATCTTTAAACAAATTTGGCAGCGGAAAAACAAAAAGTGTCCCACATAGCCCCGGTCTCCCCTACACAGCGGCGCGATAGTAATTAAAATTCAGTTTTTCAGAACCCTGTGCATACCTTAATCGCCAAATACTTTTATTTGTATACTAAAAAATTAGAAAAGTCTTGTTTGGGTGCTGAAAACGCAATGCCCGTGCTTAAAATTGAAAGTACTATGGAAATAATAAGCACCCTGTTTTCGGTTTAAGCATGCACTTTTAATTTTCGGCACCCTCTGAATATTTTTTTTCAACAGTAAATGCCTTTTTTCTTTAGGGTGCTTAATTTAGAAAGGGCTTTTCAATTTTTAAGCACCCTGATGAAATTTCACCCTTGAACCAGGAAAAATTTCGAAGTCCAAATTCTATATATTTACGAAGCTCATTGAGAAAGCTGCGATTCAAAACATATGTATCAAAACAGTGACCCAGTTGTTAGCGTCGATGGCTGGTGATAAATGGCACAGCGGAGGTTCGAAATATGAAACGGCTAATATCAATACACTTCAGGATATTTTATGTCTTCGCTTTTTGGGGTGATTTTCTCATTAAAAAAAATTAAAAAAAGCTTTACTTTGACCTTGAGAGAGGATATCAAACTTTCGGAAAGTACTTTTATTTTAAGTATGCAAAATACGATAAGCACCCAGTTTTTTAAGCACCCATTTTTATTTCAAGCACCTTGTCAATTTTAAGCATTCTTCACCGTGTGAATTTTCAGCCACTTTACGCCGCTGTTTATTCGTTAAAACACTGGATGTTGAAAGAAGGGACAATTCGTCGCATTTTCAAGTGAGCAATACAATTATCGTGTTCACAATCGATGTCAAAATTGGGAAAGGACGAAACGATACGATACTTAAGGACAGAATCAAAAGTCCAATCCGGGCCGCTCCTAGCGACCAGGGGTCGAATTCCGAACGTCATTTTTGACTCGACTTGAACTTGACTTAGGCGGTTTTCCGACTCGACTTGAAAATTTTTTCAGACTTTTGTCCAAGTATGATTCCGAACACAAAAATCTCAAGTCAAATTGAAAACTTGAACTTGAAAACGTAAAAGTCGAGTCCTCAAACTCAGTTAAGTCTCCCGAATCTCAAGGTACCTTCCTAGGTGCCTTGAAACTGACTTAAGGCCTAAGTTTCTCTAAGTATCGGGGGAAATTGACAGTGTTGTTGTTTTTGTTTACACAATGGCGGATCATAATGACATAATTTACAAGTTTTGAGGATATATGTGTAATAAAACAGACAATCTTGACGATATTCATCAAAAGATAGATGTTAATTTAGAGTAAAAATATATTTTAAGTTATTTCTCTAAGGAAAAATTAATATTGACATTTAGATTCGCTCAAACTCACATAGAATATGAAACAGGGTTAAATTTAACAGGGATTATAGTAGATTGAATATTCCTATGATTGTTATATTTTCTAGCACTGATAACGACATTTTACAAGAACGAAAAACAGCAGCAAAGAGGAATTTACTTTCACTTGACATGGAATTGATGGGATTAAAATTCTTTGCAATTGGAACATTATAAAATATGATTTTAAATGGTCTTTTATCGTCTGTTTCACGATCTATTTGTCCAGTATCCACATATCTATACTATCGTTGACAAGACAGTGTTTTTGAGCGTTACGTACAACGTAATTCAGTTTAAGGAACTTTTAAGTGGAAGACAACTAATTTTTCTAGTGCATAAAACCATGGCTTAAACCAAATTACATAATACGTAATTCTCAAAAAGCTGTCGCATGTGAACGTATCTTTAAAAAATGGCTTTAATGTTACCGAATCATATCAAATTTTCCGTTACCTTAAATAAAGAAAGATTTATGAGTTGAACAATCAGAGATTTATTAGTTTATATGAAATGTAACAATTTCTTATATCTTATATTTTTGTAAGTATGTATGCAATGTAATAAATTTGTTTAAAAGTATCAACGAAACATATAAAGAACAAGATCGATGGCTAAATTCTCGTGTATTCTTGTTATTAAGTTATTTTCCATTACTCTAAAAACTTAAGAGAAAACTTGAGAGCTTTTAATTATTAAAAAGCGTCTGCCAATTTAAGAAATATTATCAGAAAGGCCTTCTCTCATTGGCTCAGTTGCCAATTTCAAGTCAAGTAAAATTCTTAAGTCGAGTAAACAATCTTAGTTAAGCACAGGGAAAAAAGTGAACTTTTTTCGTTCGGAATCATACTTGAACTTGAAAACTAAAGTTTCGAACTTCAACCCAATACTTGACTTAACTTGAACTTAACTAAGACTGTTTCAAGTCAAGTTCAAGTCAAGTCGGAAAAAAAGTTCGGAATTCGACCCCAGGGGTGGAATTCTATCTGTGGCTTAAATTCAAGTTTAAGTTTTAAGTTAAAGTAAAAAAATTTTATACTTAACCAAGTATTACTTTTTTTTAAGACAAACCCGAATTCTAACATGTTCTTAACTACAATTGTTGCCATGACTTAGTTAAGTACTAGGTAGCAATAGTTGACTTAGACTTCAGTAGGGAGGAGCTTATTTCGAATTGTATAAGCCAATGAAAAACGTCATTACAAGCACACAAGGAATTCTAAATAGCAGACTAAATTTACAAGTGATTTTTGTTTACGAAAATTCTTCTAGTTTTTCATTCGATTTTTCTTCATTGAACGGATTAATTGATAATAATGGTACGTAACGCATCAGCTACATGGAGTAGTAGTGAAACAGAAATTTTAGTTGACGAGCTCATCGCACGAAAGGTATTATTGTGTTTATATTTTACTGTTTCTTACAGTTTTTGAGTCTCATAGTCCGAACGAGACTTACATCTCGTTTCAGTGTGATTAACAATGATTCAATTGAAAATATTTTTGACTCAATGACATTTGTTTTTCTCCTTAGGATATAATATTTGGCGCACAATCAAGTACTGTTACAAACAAAACCAAACAACAGCATTGGGATGAGATTGTGGCTACAATTAATCAGCAATTTCCAAGCCAGCATCCCCGTGATAGGGAAGAAACAAAGAAAAAATGGAATAATTTGTCATCAGATGCAAGAAAAAATCTAAAAGAACACAAGAACTCTGTAGAGCAAACCGGTATTATACTATTTCATTTATGTGCCATTTGAAAAAATTTTTATAATAAAAGAAAATACTGTGATTGATAGGAAAAGGAAAAGCTTTCCCAATGAAACCTTTAAACGAGAAGATTGTCAACATGATTTGGGGAGAAAGTAGTGCAGCTTTGCCGGGAAACAGCATATCCGTATATTATATTAAAAATCATTACACAAATAACATTATTTCAATTAAATTTATTAATTAGGGTGGAGTGGAGACAGACGTGATGGAAAACGCTTATGATACTCTACGTATTAGTAATAGTAACTCTAGGGCTTCTCTCCATACAATGGAGAGAATGGAACCTACAACCTCTAGTTGTAGAGTCGTGTAAGCCATGATATATATACCTTTCTTTTTCGCCATATACTAATTCATACTTATTCACAGGGCTAAAACGGCTCAATCGTCTTTTCTTGAAAATGAGGAAGACGACTTATCTCTATTAGAGTTTGGTGATAGCCAATCTAACCAATCATCTTTATGTCAAACACTTAGTAACGCTGACTTTGCTGACGGTGTACCATCCTCATCTCGAGTGTTAGCTTTGCTCCCCAAACGCACATCAACTCCGGTATTGTCCACTAAAACAACAGATCAGAGTTCTGCAAATATCGTGTTTGCGCAACGCTCTCAAGCAACTTTGGCTCCAGTTGAAAAAGATACTCCACTAGTTGCAGCAACTTCATCTTCTACGATAAATGGAGAATCTTTAAATAAAAATCCTTTAGCTCTTCGTGATATTGTCAATCGCGCCAAAAGAGCACATGCTGAAAAATCAAACCTTTCTGTTTCTAAGAGGTTGATGCGTGATCGCTTTGATTTGCTGCACTCTGTCATTGCAGTTAGACAGCTTATAGGAAAACCAATTGATGCCGAAAAAGAAATTCCGGTAGACCTTTTGGAAATTATGAACAACCCGTCTCAATTTATTTGAAAGAGCTATGTTACAAGTTTACAGGGAAATGTCGTTTGATTCTGTTTAATCAACATGTGCAATACAAACTTGAAAGCAATTTATTTAACGAGTGAAATCATTCAATGTCATTCGATTTCGCTTTTCGAAACCTTGTCTTCGTAGACGTAGAGCTGCTTGAGCCAAATTTTCTTGTCTATCGGGTTGATTGTCATAATCTTGTTCCTCAAATTGATTTACTGCTATATCATCGTCGAAATCTGGTTGTCTTCGTGATAGGGCTATATTGTGAAGAATAAAGCATGCCATTATCACGCGACAAGCACGACCGGGTTGCATGCGTATTCCAAAGAAAAGAGACGGAACCTACGCTTTACCATACCAAAAAAACGTTCGATTACGCACCTAGACTTTTTGTGAGCAACGTTAAATCTTTGTTGTGGGTCATTGATCGGCGCTGCATATGGTGTAAGTAAATAAGGTGTACAAGCATAGCCACTGTCCCCGATTAAATGAAAAGGAGAAAAATCTCCTCTTGCTAACCGTTGACCAATTATACTTTCAACAAACATTGCTGCATCATTAGTGCTTCCGGGTTTCTTTGCATAAACGCTTAACGCCCTACCATTAGCATCACAAATAGCCTAAATAGTAATTTGAAAAATAGCGTGGTTTCCGAATCATATTTTTCAAAAGCGTTGGACTAACCTGTGCGTTTATAGAATGAAAATTTTTACGGTTAACATAGATTTTCTCGTCAACCCATGGCCTTGCTATTTTTATATGACATCCATCAATTGCACCAATTATACCACGAAAACCAGCAAATTCCGAAAACTCAACACATACCTTTAATTAATGTCAATGAGATTACAATGAGAAACCATATAATTATTTTATATGTACCATATTTAAATTGTCTGGAAAAGAAATCCATTCTCGTGCTATAGAGCATAATGCACTTGAAACGTATTGTACGCTGCGACACACCGATGATTGGCTCATTCTAAGAACATGTCCAACCTCTTTTTGAAAAGTTCCAGTGGCATAAAAATTTAGTGCAGCAAGAATTTGCTGCATTGGTGTAAGAAATTTTCGACCATTTAACTTTCTTTCGAGTTTATCGTTTATCAATCCTGTATTAACTAGAAATTTTTTACGCTAAATAACATTAGTGTGGCCCAATTTGCATACCTTCAATAAATTGGAGTGACGCTTTATCAAAACGAAAGGTTTTGTATAACTGATCATCATTAAAAAACTCGTCGTACATATCGGTACGTCTAGAATAAAAAGGAACCATTCTTCTGCGTACTTCAATGCGCCTTTCACGTCGAACTTCTTCGTCATCACTACTTGTTAATTCGTAGTTCATTTCGTCTAAGTCGTTTAAATAGAACTCTAGCTCTTCGTTGAAACCTCTATCGTCATTCATTTTAATAGAAACTGTCAATAAACAATAACGTATGTTAAATAGCGCCACTTTAATATGGAGAACATTAATCGGGCTTAGTTTTTAAGTGTACTTTATTGCATTTAAGCCAAGAAATAGTTGGCTTAAAAAATTGACTACTTTTGCTTAAACTTAAGTGTCCTTTGTCTCCTTAAAATCTTTTGAGTAGGAGTTAGAATTCAATATTTAAGTAAAGTACAGAAATAAGTACTAAACTTTGCACTTAAAGTACATACTTCTACTTTAAGCCACAGATAGAATTCCACCCCAGGGGTCGAATTCCGAACAGTTTACTTAGTTTAGTTTAGTTTTCGACTTTTGTTAAGTTGAGTAAAGTGCAAGCCTAGTCTAGTTTCGATCTAAAGTCTAAACTATTTTTAAGTTCGATTCCGAACCAAAAAGTCTCTTAGACTTGGCTAGACTTTAACGTACTTGGCTCAACTTGATTTTTTTTAAAGACTAGTCTAAAGAATTGAAAGAACCAATCACAGAGGGGCTTACTGAAGGAATTTAGACTAAAAAAATAGACTCAACTAACCCCACGTGTGAACTAAAGCGAAATCTTAAGTTCTATATGATATCGATTCGTTCATCCGATTAATACTTTTCAATTAATGTAGTAATATAATAAATTGATTGCATTTATTTAATTGGATGGAAATTCATTACTTGAGATGAAATATGTAACAAATAATATTGTTAAATAACATCCGATAACATCATAATAAGTATATACTTTCATATTTCGAAGTAGTTACTAAGTAACTGATAAAATAAAAGTTAAAAGATGAATTGACAGTTGACACGTAATAAAATGATTGTTGAAAAAGAAAAAAACAATAACTTTCGTCATTTCGTTTAATCAATTTATATTGCAAATCTTTGGAGACAATTTTTAAGTTTTTTCATGAAGTTTATTTTTTGGAATATGATTGTATTTATTAATGACATAAAACGGATATGTGATAAGTAAGACGAGATATTAAGTCGTTACGAAAATTAATATCATAAAACTCCTTTATAATTTACCCAAATAAAAAAAAAATAAAGATTTCATCGAAATCTGTCTGCATTTTGTAAACAAACAAGAGCGCCACTGCCTAATATCTCCGCAATTTTTAGTTTTTAACTTGGAGAACTAGACTAGAAAAAGTACCTAAAAAGGTACTTTTTTAAGTCAGCACTTTGTCCAACTTAAAGGCAAGACTTCCAAGTTCGAAAATAGACTAATGATTTTCGGGTCGGAATTGGACTTTGATGAAAGTTTAGTGAAATACCAAAGTTTAGTCCGAAAAGCCTCAAAGTTTAGTCAAAGTTTAGCCTAAAACCACGTTCGGAATTCGGCCCCAGATATATAAACTTTGTGTTACAAACGGCCCAGAAAACATATCAAAAATTGGTCATTCAGGGAAACCTTCATAAAATCCAGACATAATTATATAATGAAAAATTCTTTTGGGGATTTCAAGTTAAAGAACCAATCTATTGATTGAATCAATTATTTTTTTTTGCGATTTTTTTCTCCCTGAAAACCCAATTTCATCGGACCCACGTACCAAAGGTTTCACCCTCCTCTATTAGAATAAAAATATCTCCGGATCCATAGAGATAGAAATCCGGAGAAAATGCAAATCGATTTCTTTTGAAATTTCGAATACGTATGCTCAATTTGTTTTCCCCTCCCTACTAGCACACTTAGGTCTATTGGAAGTTTAAATTGGGTCCGTTTTTCTAACCTGGACGTCCTGGGTGGACGTTATTCTAACCTCTCCATAGAACGTCCATACCGGACATCCATTTGACGTGAAAACGAACGTCCATAGGATGCTCGGACGTCCGAGAATGGACGTATTTTGGACCTTACAATTTTTGGGAAATATTAGGGAAAATAAACACCTGCTCTAAGAATTGAACCCAAATTCCCTTGTGTCGTATCCCGAACGCTCTAACCGATACACCTATATTTAGTTGTAACAGTAGAATTATTTTTTGTAGTAATAGAGATAAATTACAATATCATATCTAGCTAATAAAAGTCCTAAAATGCATACAGATTCTAATTCAAACAATTTAAACAAATAATTTAGCAAAAAAAACAACTTTTTTATGCAATTTATAAATTTTATTGTTATGCATTTTTTGAAAAAAGATCAAATCGTGAAATGTGACAATTTTTACATTTACGCAGATAAATGCATGTTCATTTTTTTTCTTTCAACTGAAAATTCTCATCTTTTCCACCGCACATAATCCACAGAACGTCCATAGAACGTCCAAGTTTCTAATTATAAAAACTCAAGGTCTTTCCGTTTTCAGGCAGCCACGGACATCCTATGGACGTTATTTTTTGGTCCAAATTATTGGTGGTCTAAGTGAGTATATCCGTAGAATGTCCAGCTTCTACCAAAAAAAGGGACGTCAAAGTGAAGACGTCCATTGGATATACTCGCTTTGACTAAAATAAAAAGGATCCCTATTGACCGTCTATAGGATGTCCGCAGCTGACTGAAAACGACCGAACCTAGTTTGGATGGCCGGACGTTCTATAGACGTTCTACGGATGCGGTTTGCTAGTGGGCTGCAACCCTTTCCGGATTCAAACAAAAATTGAAAACCCTCAAAAAGGGAGTGTTTTGGTCTCATTCGCTCGTGAACTGCGTGTTAACACTTTTTTAGTGTTTTTTGGGCAAACTACAGTTAAACAACCCAAGAAATTAGTTGGATTAAACCAAGTCTGCAGCAAGTTTTCGCTATCCCCCGCCATCGTGCGCACTAGTCAACAAGCCGCACGGCTATTGGCTAGTGTGGGTACGAAGTCATGGGAAAAGGTCTATACTTACTAAATACTAAATAAAAGAACAAGCTTTTGGGGAGGAGCCTAATGTCCGTTTCTGCTCATGCATCGCTTCGTTTGGGGCACGCTCCCCCCTGGTCCCCCTACCATATTAGTGTGTTAAAATAAAGAGGGTTGTTTTGCTGGTTTTATGAAGAAAAATTAGTTGGGAAATGGAAATTTTTTGGAGATTGTTTCTATAACAGATAACTCGGGAAAGAAATGGTACCAAATAGTAAAAATTTATATGACATTTAAACAAACAGGTTGGAAATATTTTTATGGAAATAACTGACGGCCGGGAAAAAATGAAAAAACGACGGGCCGTATAATCAAACTATTGAGATGCGGTGTGGTCTTTTAACGGGCAGTGAGATGTTGATTTGTACATTTCAAAATGCCGCCAATAACCAAAACAAGATTCTGGCGTGCAGGAGAGCAACAAAAAAAAAACACTATCAACTCCATAGTCCAAATACTGCTAAAAAAGCGTTGCGAACCAGTATTTATTTAATTCTACAAAAATTTCTGAAAGCCACTCAGAACAGAATACATTTGGAGAAAATGTTAAACCCAATAATTTCTCGTATTATTTTAAGGAAAATGTAAAATAGGGCTTTTCATTCCCGACGATTTTTTTATTTTGATGACGGCCTTCATGGATCGGGGTTCTGTTACTTATAAAAACCCTGCCTATTTTTTTTCACCTCATCTATAATGCGCTACAATGGAATGAAAGTTGTTTTCAATCCAGAGAACATAAGTTGTTAATATGGAAAGCCAAAATATCCGCCGATTGACGACCATTTCAGCAATTGTTAGAATCTTTTTTTTTAGGTCAAAGATCTTAGCTTGAATTGTCTTTGCTTTGGCCTTAATGTAAGGATTCACCTTATTCCAGTTAGTTACAAAGAGCGGGACGTACTCACGTCTCCCTTGCTATGTAAATGGAGTCAAGGCCACAGCCACCCTCAGCCTCCCAAGTAGTAAACTGCCATACGAAGCTTTTACCCTCGACTTTCATTTCAAATAAGAGCAGTTCTAGCGAAAACATCTAGAAGGTCATCCTTGTTAGGTTGACAAAGGAAGTCAGAAAGATGCTTTCAAATAATGAACTATAGTAAACCCATGTAGACGCTTGGGTAACTTTAACCCCCATCGAGTAGCATTTTAGAAATGTAATAAATAGAACTAGCAACTAGTAAAAACGCGTACTTGTTACTTTCTCTTCTTCTCGTAAAGACCTCCTTACACTCTTCTCCAAACAACCCTTTTTCACTTCATTTTCCTACGACTCGCAACTTTAATCTACATTGTGTTCATCAACTATCCTCCTCATCGACCAGACTTTTCCATTGACTAGACCTCCCGAATAGACTGTTCTAATCTCCCTCAAGTATCTTCAGCTGTGCGTTATAAGAAATACAATGCGGTAATTAAACGAATAATTCTTGTCTTGTTAATTATTATACTTTGCATGTTAATAGAATCCACGACCGGAGAGAAACAAAAAACGAAATATCAGAGTTAAAATCAGTCATCGAGCAGTTAAAACAGAAATTTGCAACCACCACGCTAGAAGGGAATAGCAAAGAGGCAGTGAACGTAGCCGCGACTCAAGCTACTCAGATAACAAAGAGCAAAGGGGAGATAGAAGAATTAAGAAACTTACTCAAGGCTAGCGATGAAAGTTATACCGAGATGATGAAGCAGTCTAGGGAAACGGAGAAAGTCATGAAATCCCTCCAGTTACAGGTCACAGGAATGAGACAGTCAATCTTAGAAGCTCAACCAATAGGGCCATACCAACCATGTCATGATAAAAAATTTATGGATCAGAGAAATTCCAAAGACATACTATTAGGAAGGCGAATTTGTTATGTGTCGTGAAAAAGGGCACGAAGCCAATGCTTGTCCAGCTAATTAAAAGGTAGCGCGCGATAACAGAACAGAACCCGCAGTTTAAACTAGAGTTAGTCTTGCCAGTCTTGTCCTGTTAGTAGTTTGTTGGAGAGCTGCCCTCTCTACATGAGCCTTTTCCTCGATTTTCTCCAAGCACCTTCTTCCGTACGTTTCGCCTTCCAGTCTCACCTTTTATCTGTACTCTCCCTCTTGACGTCTCCAAGTGTATCTTAGAATGCGGTAAATACAAAGTAGTTTCTTGTCTTAAATTATATCATTCTAAGTATTTCGTTTTATATTTTTATGTAACGGTTCAGCATATCACGCGTGCCGAATCGTCACACTAGACTAAAAATTCCGGGAATTGGCCGGGCTCAAGTTACTAGTTTATAGACCATTTTCACCTTGCGAAAAGCAGTATTAATGTACTCCGGCAATGCTGCAATCCGTCAGTTGTTGTAGTCCAACTTTTCATTTTAGGCGCGTTTTGGCGCCAACCTGGTTGAGTTCAACTTGGTTGGAGTTGTGATCAACCTTATTTTGGTGCCAACCTGGTTGAACTCAACTAATATTTTGGCGCCAACTGAGATTTTTGTGACCTCAACCGACAGACTACATGGCCGAGTTCTACCATGCTCAGGGAGCATGAGGTAGAACCAGAACTGGTAGAACCCTGTCGTCTTTGCAGAACCGAAAGCAGACGACTCAACCCATTTTCTATCCGGAATGAATTTTGAATATGGCAACATAGCCTTCACTAATAATTTCTATAAACCAGCCAACTAGCAGACAAAAAAAGTATTATATGTTTTCAGAATTAAGATGGCCGACATTTTTTCTGTTATTATTATTATTTGTACTAGAACGAATTTATTTTTAACTTTTTTTTAGATAAGTGAATAAGTAATACAAAAAGTTGACGATGAAATCAGATGATTTTTTAAAGATTTAATTTATTTTCATTTTTAAAAATATTTCCCTTATTTGTAGCAAAAAAATTGATTTATTATTTTTAGAAAATATTTTTAGCAAAAAGTAGGGAAGGTCACTACAGATTTAAGGAAAAATGTGTTTTCACCCATTGATGAAGTGATGGGCGTGACTTGAGCTCAACTTCCATTTTGGCGTCAACTGAAATGGGAACTCGGTTGGTCCAACTTCGACCAACTGAACTCAAATCCATTTTTGCGTCAACTTTATGGTTGAGTTGAACTCAACCAGGTTGGCGCCAAAACGCGCCTTTTGTTTTGAGATAAAATAGGCTAAAACGTACAACGTTCTACACGAATTTAATTTATCGTAGAACAATTAGTGAGAGAAATCGTCCCTCAAAATTTTTTGCCTATTTTAACTTAAAAAAAAATATTAAAAGTTGGACTACAAATGGCGGATGCAGCATTGCCGGAGTACATTATTACTGCTTTTCGCAAGGTGAAAATGGTCTATATTATATTATAATTTAAATATTATAATAGGTTTATAGGCCTATAACAAGGCAAGCGATTAGAATTTCAGCATTTCTCCATTAGATCGCACTGCGGTAGTCGCCGACTAAGCCACTGTTGCCACCACTATTTTAATTTGGCACTGCTGTATAGGGTACGCTTCTTCATATGAACGTCATTGAAAATTTGGGACAGTCGGCGGAAGTGAAGTTTCTAGAGGCAAGTTTCTTTATGGATTGTATTCATTTTATTTCCTGGAAAGTTATTTTATTATTTAGTATATTGAAACTAGAAACTAGACTAGAAATTTCATATAACATTTGTCATTCATTGTTCCAGTTATTTGATATCACGACATGGGTGTTCAAGTGGAAACTATTTCACCTGGGGATGGTGAGACTTCATTCATGCATACATTATATAGGCTTATTAAATTTTAGTTAGTAAAGCATATTTATTTTAATCATACAGCCATGATATATATTTATTAAATATCATTGCTGTTTAATTCTTGATTGATAAATTAGATTTTTTTTTTCATATTTGATAGGGTCAACATTCCCCAAGACTGGACAAACTGTAGTTGTTCATTACACAGGTATTATTACTGTAATTTTTATAGTTTTTAAAATAGGTATTAACATAAACAAAATTTTAGGAACACTTCAGGATGGTAGCAAGTTTGATTCTTCGAGAGACCGTGGGTCTCCATTTAAATTTCGAATAGGAAAAGGTGAAGTTATTAAAGGATGGGATCAAGGAGTTGCACAGGTTAATTACCTTTCAGATAGAGCAATATTGTTTAGCCTCTATTTTAAATTTTTTTTACAGATGAGTGTTGGACAGAGAGCTCGCTTGATTTGCTCCCCAGACTATGGTATGATGCAATGGTATGATAATTTTTTATGTATCTTATTTATTAACTATTTTCTCAGCTTATGGCTCTCGAGGACATCCTGGAATTATCCCACCTAATGCTACACTGATATTTGATGTGGAGCTACTCAGAGTTGAACCATAAACTCCTCCTTACATATTGTGATTTTTTAGCCTAATTCGGTAAACATTTATGATTGTTTGCTGATTTCAAATGTGTGTGTAAAGGCTTCTAGACACAATACAATTTAAAATCCTTGAATTATATAGTGTATTGTTGAATATACAACTTAAATTATTGGTCTACCACATAGGTCAAAATGTTCATTATTTTCATTACTTCCAAGAGATGCTTCACTCGAGTCGCTATCACTTGTCTCATATGAACCAATTCCAGGAAGAACTGCAATACATTTCAGACTTTCAGGTGTGATAACAACTGGGATATCTAAAAATATTTTAAAATGACAATGTAATGAAGAGAAATAAATTTACAATATTAAAAAAAAAACTTACCAGTTTTTTGCTTTTTTGAATTGTCTGCTGCTGCCTCAACATTACCAGCAGATCTGTGCTTTCTTTTCACTACACAAGCATTCAACTTACTCTTTTGACTTTCTTTTGATACACCAATTGATGGTAATAGAGATTGTCCAGGTTTGGTTAGCTGCACAATTGATTTTACTTCAGTTCTTAATCTTTCTTCATTTTCTTTGATAACAGCTTTCCTGTACTCCTCTAATTCATTTCTTTCCTCTCGAAGAATCCTTGATTCTTCAGCCAATTTTGTTTGATCAACAAAATCTAAAAACCCCGCTTCATCATCATCTAAGCCTCTGACCAAGTTTTCTATTAAGTAATAACAAGCATTATATTAATATCATGCACAAATTTTTCTTAAAAATATTATGACAAAATGTTATACTTAGTTTGTGGGCTTCATCCCAGTCAGCTTGCTTTTTGTCTTTCTGTTCTTTAAGCCTAATAAAAAGGAACAAACATATGGGTTGTTAACCAAAATTGGTGGACATTAGTACAAATTATGTTAACAGACCTATCAAACAAGGATCGTGAGTCATACTGCTCTTCTGGGGCTCCTGTTTTTTCAGTAATACAATAACAAATGGGTAATGCAACACTAGCTTGTTATCAAATTCATAGAATTATAATTGCAATGAATAAAATTATTGTCGTACCGACAGGATCTTCCGGCTTCCTAACCTTTTCCCATTCTTCCTGTCGGGCCCTGTTTAAACAAGTCGAATGCTCAAAACATATTCACCTACAAAAACAATATTCAAACTTTTCATATTTATGTACAAATTCTTATTACCTCCGTATTTCTTCAAGCTTATTTTCGGAAATGAAACCACTACTCATTTTAAGAATAAAGTATAGCTACAGAATAATAAATATAGTAAACTATGTTTTCATAGAATTTTAATCAAACGTGAAACCACTACAGAAACAGAGAGTTATATTATTATATTATTCTATTAATATTTGAGTGCTTGAGTGTTTGATCTTCTTTTGTCATGGTAAAAGAGCTGGCAATCTGGCATATAATAGAGACACCTACTATGCCCTGTCGCCTGTAGAATTGTCGTTGTTTTCAGGAATGTAGTTGGCGCTGCTAAACAACGTAGTCCATAGACTACTCTAACATAAGGACTGGACTCTTCGATGATTCCTATGTCGGCCATGTAATTTTTTTTACATCGATATCAGAAAAAACATTAAAAAATAAGTGCTGAATTAATGAATGTCCCTATAGATCTTATTGCAATTGTCCGTGCGCGAAAAGCCAAAAGTCGTGCGCAGCTTACAACAATGCGCACCACTGTGGCCTATTCCCGAACTAAACATTGTTTTATGCTTGACTACCACTCTATAGCAAATGCTTTCCATTAAGCAGACATAGTTAAGCAGTCTATAGTTCAAACCTACGAGGGTCCATTATGTATGTTATTGCTTTTTACTTTTTTTTTTACTTTTTTTTCATTTTTTAAAGAAAAACTGATAAAACACTCAAGAAATTACTTTTTCTGAAGTTTTTTGGTGCAATTAAGGGATTTTTTTATTTTGACACGGGACTTTGAAAAAAACGCTAGTTTTTCAGCATCGTCTGCTTAATGGAAAGCATTTGCTATAGAGTGGTAGTCAAGCATAAAACAATGTTTAGTTCGGGAATAGGCCACAGTGGTGCGCATTGTTGTAAGCTGCGCACGACTTTTGGCTTTTCGCGCACGGACAATTGCAATAAGATCTATACCTAAAATGAATTGTTTAAAAGAAATTACTGTTTTATTTGCAGAAAAAGCAGGGAGAAAGGGAAGTTCGTGGACTTGACCATTTCGCCATCTACCCGACAAACACCCGAAGCTCTTACAAAATGGGTCTGCAGGCGGCAAGAATTATGCTAATGAGCTAAAAAAAGTTGGTTTAAATCAGAGGTGTGCGAAAATTAATTTAACTGCAGTTAACGGAAAGTTAACGCGTTAAAGTTCGTACGAGTTAAGTCAATTCTTTTTAAAAAATCATGCAGTTAACGGGCAGTTAACTGCCCCTTAAAAATGTCAAAAATATCATTAGAATTTAACGCGTTAAAAAATTTAACGGAGTTAATTTCAACAAAAGCACCAAATCAGAGATCAAACCAGAGTCATCCTGGTTGCTTGACTTGCTTCTCGCTGTATTGAAAGTTCCATAAGGGGGTGATAGGTTTCGTGGTCCCATTTGGCGATTTCGCCATAGATAAAGCGCCTCTATCGGCCTTCGTGGAACTTTCTGTGAGGCAAATGAAATGGAAGGGGGGAAAAATGGCTCCCACAAGCCAAAAACCGGACCACGAAACCCATCACCCCCCTTATGAAACTTTCAACATAGCGAGAAAAGCAACCAGGATGACTCTGATCAAACAGAGACAAATAGGAAAAATTTGACATCTCATCTCGACAATTTTGTTTGTTAATTTCAAATTTTTAAAGGAAAAAAACACATTTACAGCCGGCAACTGTAATCAGTAGTCTAGTTTTCTCTAGACGCCCTGGTAGCACACTCACATCTAGCGTCTATCTTGTGGATGTCTTAATGTCTAAATCGGATCTTATCTAGCTACAACCTAAATTGGATATCACATGGATAATCAATTTACTACGGCCTTGAGCTATCTTCGTCTAGATGTACTATAGATGTACGTTTCTGATCAGTTTCTGATCCCATCGCGGACATCCATTTGTGACTAGAAATCAGACAGTTAACAGACAGACTTAACCAGACGTCTGTGAGATGTTCAAATTATCCGTCTATAGGCTAGACGAGGGCGAAAAAGACTTAAACTTTTAACCATTTAAACTATGCTAATGTTGTTATATTGTAAACGATGAACTAAGGAAAAATCGATTAATGCTGATCGAAACAAAAAAGTTTATTGAACGCTTAATTGACTACTATTTTAAAAATGAGTAGCATATTTACGACATGAACAACGGTGAAACGAAATATTTTCCGTTTTTGGGTTGTGACATAGGAAATCGGATCGCTTTACGCACTACATAATCGACATTTATTTTTGTAAGTTTGGTCGATAAATCAGATACCACCAATTCTGCAAATGTACTAGAAATCAAAGGATTAGTGTAAAGATCTTCCTTTTGTAAATATTTTTTGACATACAGCGAAATTTTCCCGTCTGTGCTTTTAAGAATATTTTTTACTAATGCTACACTGCCGTCATTCAAAAACACACAGTTGTCAGGGCGTTTTGTACATATTGTCACATTTCTTAGCTGAATTTTCTTGTACTGGTAACCTTTGAAATTAATAGGAGTTGGCCCATTGGTATGTTCACATGAATAACTCAGAGTCTCTGTTGACGAGGGTGAGGCGTAGTCATTGGTGGTATTAATTTCTTCTATTTCCTTCAGACGCCTGATTACTTGAGCTAGTGGATTGGCACTTGTTCTCATTAAATTCTTGATTGTTTGAAGTTTATTTTCAAATGGGAATGCACTGTAGCTATCAAGGGATCCAAGTTCTTGTACGTCGGCTGGAAGGTGGATTAAGTTGTGCACGTTATAGCTAATGAACTTTACTCCATAAATTGAAACACAATCCTCGACAAATCTTTTGAGTAGGTTTTGGGCATAGGTGGCGTATGTTTGACAATGTTTCGAGTTCGTCAGGATCTTGATGGCCACATGAAATAACATGTAATGGTCGTACATCTTTTGTGATAAGACGCCTTTAAGAGCGACAGGGAGGAAGTAGAGTAAATGATTCCTGTGCTCGGTAGCCTTAAAGTGTGGAAAATCGTCCAAAGTTCTTGTTTTTCTCGGGAATTCAACTGGACAGTATTCTTTAATGAACACTAAAAAATCAGAAACAAACTTTTTTTGGTCAGTTGTCAATCTTGTTGGATCCATTTTTCCGAATAACCAAATGCGTAGCAGCTTTTTTTGAACACCTATACAGACATTGTGCATGTAATCGATAGGAACTGCTTTTACTAGATCAATCGGCAATTTTTCAATTATGGATCTCTCTTTCTTTTGATTGTGGTGGCCTGGCTGGCTGCGCGCACGAAAAGATGCATCATTCCTTAGTGGTGCGTTCACTTCAGGATATGCCACCTGGCCGCCGTGCGCGGAAAGCACGGTTCGGGCCCAGACTCCTTTTGTTTCACACTTGTGGCAACTAAAGTATCCGTTGTGTGAAACAACACTTGTGACCATACATCTTGCTGGGGCATCACAAACGAGAGCTGCTATTTCAACTTCAACTACTCTTCCATCATATTGGAGACCTTCTTGTAGCAATTGGGTTGCTTCACATACGAAGTCGTAGAGAAAATCATTGACATTTTCAGGTTTCTTAAGCCCATGGTATATACCGATGATGATCACTTTACTTTCTTTATATCCATGTATCGAACAAAGGATAGGCCAAAACTGGCTCCCACTGCTTTTTGAAACTGGTATTCCATCTACATGAATGATAATTCGAATCTTGGTGATGGTGCTGTGGATTTTGTGGTACGACATCAATGTAAGCAGTCCTTTTGCCAAACCAAAATGCGCATACTGTCCTGGCGTCACGGATCTCAAGCTTGGCTTACTTCTCATAGTGTTTAGCAAAGTTCTGCTATCAATCGGTACATTAAGCCCACAGTCAGACTTAAGGCGTCGAAGAAGGTTGTTGACGTGAGATCTTGGTACGTTGCATTGAATCACCCATTCTGCCAGGGATTTTTTCATTCTTGCAGTTTCTTCAACTTTTTCCTTATCATCATCTTGTTCTTCGTCGGAACTGGGCTGAGTTTGCGTGTCACCTAATAACTCACACGCTTGCTCACCATCATCGTCATCCCATGCTTGGTAAGAATCTGCGTCACTGAAACCGCTATCCTCTTCAGTTGCCTCAGTAGAGGAATATTGGTCACTAGCATAAGAGTACGCTCCATCAACTAAATTGTTTACGTTATCCTCTCCAACACTAGAAATATCTGTGTGTGGTGTGTGTTGTTGTACTGGATCATCAGGTATAGCAGTGACTGGTTGAGTATCGTTGATGATTGTGTTTGTATCACTGGTAGCAGCTTGAGACTTGTCTCGACAATCCAGCAACACTTCCTCTGTAAGATTTAATGAATATATTAGTTTATTAAAATAATTTCAATCATACCATACGACAAATCATACCAAGCATTTGTTCTGCAGCCAATTTCATTCGTCTTTGTTGCTGTCGAACACCAACAACCAGCTTCCTCTTTCTCATATTGTGACTTGCCTCGTTCATCTAGAACAAATAAGTTTTATAACGTCATGGTTTATGCACAATTCTATACGACAGTCACAAGATTGTATAAATGCTACTGTTTTTTATTAAGAAGTTACCTTATTGTTGATTCTTATCAGGTGTATCCTGACAAAAACACGATGTTCAAAGCGAACACGGCGAAAGAAAAAGACTTCTGCTAGATGAGTGTTGAGAAATACCCGGGGTTGTCAAGTGGTGTTCATACTTTGGATCTGGTAACATGCTGATCTGGCAACATGTTTATGACACACCGGTTTTTTTAAGATTCTCTTCTCCGCAGTCGCCATTGTTTCAGCCACGTTTTAGACTAAGCTCCACGCTGCTCACGTTGCCCAGAAATCGTCTTCAGTTTATTTTTAGGAATTGGTTAATGTGTCTTGTTTTTACCAATCATGGCATCAAACATTGTAGTAAGTTCAAAGTTTACGTTTTTTTTTTGCCTGGTTTAAGAGTTTGCAATTTGATTCATGTTTCAGAATGATGGTAAATTTTACATCGTTGATCTGGAGACCCAAAGTGGGCTTTGTGTTGCCATTATACCTGACTTCTGGTTGCACGACACCAACTTTTGCTATTATCCTGCCAAACGTGGAGACATAGCTTGTTCGAAGAGAGAGCAGCCAAAATCAACTTGGTTAAACTACAGATGTGTGTACAGGGGACTATTTGGTATGTTAAATTTGTTGTTTATCAACTGTTAATTGACTTAATTTGTGTATACTAATTTAAATTCTATTTTCAGATACATACAGCCAAGCACGAGAGAAGGTGTCTAGGGCAGTGCAACATTCAGACATACAAACGGCTTCTGAATCTGAGGGGAATCGCTTAGGAAGAGGAAAAAGGATCAAGAGAACTCGTGCTGTCTACTCCCCCACACCTAATAATCATCAAGAATCCAGTACAGAGGATATGGAGAGTGACTTGGAAGACACGATACAGACTTCAAATGTACCACCCATACCAAATGGACTAGCTGAAAATTTCAATCGCTCAAGTAGAAAAACACTTTTAATTGTGCTGTTATAAATTTCCATATTTACTTATACTTTTATAGTGTTTCAGTCTACTTTGACACAATCAACTCAAAGTCAACTTGAAACTCCTGGCTTTTACTCGTCAGTCAACATGACGCAACATTATGAGAATGCTTCAGACAGTGGGGATCCTACCCAACTGCATACCAGCTTAAGCCAGCAAGCAACAATGAGCAACAGAACAAGAACAGAGCAACTTCCGTCATCCACTCATTTGTTGCCGGTGCCTTCTCACCCAGTCTCGCAAACACCACACAATACAAGTATTCCTGGCAGTGGGTCCCCTGCCCAAATTAGTGGCAACAGCTTAAGCCAGCAACCATCAGCACCAATGAGTAGTACTCCTGCTCCCCATGTCCAGCAAGTACCGCCATTTACACCGATGCTGTCAGTTCCTTCGCAGGCAATCGCCACAATACCACAGCAATCAAGATCGGCGTCAACCTCTACTATGCCCAAAACTACTGGAAACGAATCGCCGTTCGAAGTAAAAGTTCTAAGCTATTTATCCAAAATTGTAGGCAATCTGGAACAACTGAAAATTGAGGTGAATGTGCTAAAAGGAAAGGTTGATAATGTATCGACTACAACTCCAGAAAATTTGCCTTTTGAGATTGTGGAAATTCCCATTCTACCCATCAAAACCATGGCTGAACTGAAGCTTTACGAAGAAGTGCTAAAGAAGGATCTTGATCAGTTCTTCAAACTGGTACTTAAAAACACTATCTTAAATTATATCCTTTACTCATGGCTCTTGGTAATGATTTTATTTCAGGTACGGTTCGTAAAACAAATTGGCGGCCAAACGCTTTCTGATTGTGTCAAACGGGCCTGGGAAAGTGTTCTCACTCTTGAAGTTAGAGCTATGGTTAACTGGAATGGTAAACTACGTACAGGTCAGCCACAGAAATTTGGATTGAAGGAAGCAAAAGTCACAGAGGCATTTTTAAGTAAGATTTCTGACATTGTAATTTATTTATTTTCATCTCCTATATACAAATTTCTTTCATAGAGGGAATTGCATTCAAAAATTTAACAAAGTCGGCGCTGGAGTTTGAGACTAAAAAGGCTGTAAAAAACTGTGCGAACACTTTGAAAAAGAAAGAACTTGGAATTCCAAATGATTCCTCAGACAGCGACGAGTAATCTGACCAAAGTAAGCGACTAATTCAACTTAAATTGGATTGATACTTAATAATTATGTGTTTCCCACCTAGCTGTCATGGTGTACAAGAGAATCAGCTTGTACACCAATCCAAATTCATGATTGATCAGAAGATTAATCACTCCAACTAACGAAAGTTTATATTGAATCAAGCAATTTTTTTTAAATTATTTAATTGAGGCCGACTGTCTTAAGAAACACCAACTCGATCCGTTGTATCAACAGACAGAAAAGCTGTCTGCTGTCCTACCTGCTGAAGTGATTGTTTATTGTTTATCAATTATATGATAATAATTCAACCTAGAATAATATTTTGTGGAGTCAAATAGTTGAACGACCGTTGATACGATTGGCCTTTGGCCCATATTTAGCTGCTGATGTGCTCAGCCATCTGAGTGTCTCGTCCGACATCAGCCTGCGATGTAAGTTTTTAAATAGTCACTGTTGAGCCACTGTCCCGTTTCTACGTTTTAATTTGTGATCTCTTTTTCAAGTACTGTGAATGCAGCGGCGAGTCCCGATGAGTCTGCAAATGAGCCTTTTCTACATGTTTTCCCTCGTCGATTTCCAGATAGACAGGTGATAGAGATTACTGGTTTTCCATAATTGACAAACTAGACATCAGTTCTAATTTTTTTTTCAGACCGTTGGCTCGATCCAGATTTGGCGACATAGAGTTGTCAAGATGAAGAAAAACGTACAAGCAACATTTATTTTTTTTTTTGTAAACATGATGTCCATTTAATAAACAAGAATCAAGTTTTGAATCAAGTTTTCTCGTTAGTTGTTAATGTCACTGGGGCGGCGATACTGGTTCGGACTAAATCTAAATCAAGTCTATATTCATTCTAAATAAAACGGGATGTGGATGTATTCTGGACACGAAAAGTATGTCTAAGAATAAACTCATGGTGACATCTATGAGCTGTCCACAATCGGATCTCCTATAGACGGCTCCGAAGACGGCTCTAAGCCGTACCCATTTGGATGTCTTACAGCGCGACATTAGTATAGACTTAGACGATTCTATTGACGTCGGCGAAGATATCTCACTCGGCTGACAAAGATGGGAGACGTACATCCTATAGATAGAGGCGTGCTACCAGGGACATGATTTGACCACAAAAATTCGCGAAAATTTCAAGTGTACATCTTTCACGATTACAGAACACGAGTTCTTCTAGGTGTTTTTCATATGACAAGTGAGGAAAACCCATGGGAAAACAAGGATCTCAATAAAATCCATGAATGGAAAAATTTTTTTGAAATTTTTTTTTTAAATAGAGGTCGGTAATAGTAATTTAGATCTGAAAATCGCGCTATTTTTAACGCGTTAACGTGTTAATTTGTTTAACTCAGTTAAAATCCATTAACCAGTTAAATACAGTTAACTCGAATTAACTGACACGAAAAATGCAGTTAACGCGTTAAGGGTTTCAAAAATAACAATTTAACGCGTTAAGGAAATTTGGCAAAATGCACACCTCTGGTTTAAATTCTTGCCGCCTGCAGACCCCATTTGTAAGAGCTTCGGGTGTTTGTCGGGTAGATGGCGAAATGGTCAAGTCCACGAACTTCCCCTTCTCCGAAAAATGAAACCTTAATAAATATCTTTTTTTTTCCTAATTTTCTATAAAAAATTTAAACGCAGCTGAACTCGTCTTTAAAAACTCTATATAACTGTGTTTTTTCCTTATTTTGCTGTAAAAAAGCCTACCCGACAGGCTTTAACACGGCGAGATAGGGAAAGAGTCCAGTCCTTATGTTAGAGTAGTCCATGCGTAGTCGAGATTGTTCAACCAGCTGGCGCGCCAGCACTCAATGTGGCAACGGTCAAATGGCACTTGGCACTTGGGCTGTAGTCATAGAACGGAATACCACTAGAACTTTCGAAGCCGACACTAGAACGCGACACTAGAACGCTTATCGATGCCGTCTCTAGAACGCGCAACCTGGTGTTAGCTGGCGCGCTAGCAGACTACGTCAAATGGCACTTGCTGGCACGCCAGCACGCTACAACAAAGTCATCGTCGTCTTTCGCCAGTACAATCCGACTTTATTATCCACAGCCCACGGCGGCATCCAGTACGTCTGCGGCGGTGGCTTCCCGACATTTATTTATTCGTTTTATTTACAATAGACCACGAACGGATGCTGAGTTGCCAGGTCTGGAAAAGGTCGAAAATCTCGATTGTGATAAGGTTTCCTAAAATTAACACAGCCTTCTTATGGAGACCCCTTTTAAAATAAATAATTCAGTGTGAAATAACAAATTTTTTCCTCTTTTTATTTTTTATTCCTATAAGTCATCATTCTGGCTAGTAGCTTGTTTTTTTTATACCTGAAAAACTATGGTATATATTTTAAATTAATTTTTTTCTGAGGTTGTTTACATAAACTCGTCGGCTAGTCGCAGTTTCAAATTAGTCAGCCGCAATTGTCATCTGTCAATATTTTAGTTTGTTTTTAGTTTGTCAGTTGTGGATGGGTTTAGGACATATTCCGTGTGACATTGAGCAATTCCATAGTGATTGTACTAAGTTGCAGAGTACACTGGTCATTCTCAATCCATAAGAAAATCTCTACTGAATTCTTTGGGCTGCAATTAAAAGTGACATGTTGATTATATGCTCGATTATATGTTCAAGCTGTGACTGTAACGCTGCGTCTGTGTGTTTATAATACGTATTTTATATTATCTTTGTTATAACAATAATGTATGTTATATTTAGACTTGGTGGTGTGTGTTCACACGTAGGTACAATGTTGTACAAGCTCATAGCAGTTAACAACTTGCCATGCACATCACAAGAAAACAGATGGATTGATACGTCAAATAGAAATGATTTGGTATGCTATATATTTCAGTTTAAAAAAGTGTATTGTATCATTTTTGTTTCTTCATTAACAGAGACTCTTCAAAAGACTATAAGTGCCAGGAATGACACTATTTACTAATCCAAGTTTCACGGTAGCAAAAACAAGACTAAGTTTTACGACTCAGCATCAATACCACTTATGACAACTGAAGAGCAGAGTGAAACTGAGAAAGTCCTATTGAAGAATATAACGCTGTTCATCTTCAGGTTGTGTACAACAACGAATTCTACAAACATTTTTAACCACCTAAACTTCCATTTGCTTTTGGCACAATGTTTATAGCTTCTCTAGTAGGAAAATTCTATGTCACGGTAATGGAAGAATGTGAAGGATTCGTTAAGGTTGCATACTAAGTGTCAGAGAATTTCAGAGTGAGAATGTAAACATCTACACAATATATGTATATATTTATTATATAATGTACAATATATGTATGTAAAACAATGTAATGTACAACAATGTATGTATTTGTACAATATATGTTAACATCTAAAGTCTTCGTATACATCATCACATGGTTTACCTTTAATGAAGAAGATATACCATTTAATTACTTGTAGCTAGAAGATAATGATAAATAAGGAAATGTTACCTACATAACTCCATGAAAATGATAAGAACAGACCCTTGGTTTAATTAAGTCATGTGAAAACTTTTACTTTGCATTCTTCAGCCAAGCAAGTCTTCTTTTTAACTTTTGATCATTCAGTTATTTTGAAAATCGAACACTAGTTGATGGCAAACAGAAGAATTTAACATGTTTAGCACTTAATTTCCTACTATTACTCTTTCAACCGTGAATAAAACAAAGTCATTTTGACAGATGACAATGGCGGCTGACTAATTTGAAACTGCGACTAGCCGACGAGTTTATGACTTTATGTAAACAACCTCAGAAAAAAATGAATTAAAAATATATACCATAGTATATCAGGTATAAAAAAAAACAAGCTACTAGCCAGAATCATGACTTTTAGGAATAAAAAATAAAAAGAGGAAAAAATTTGTTATTTCACACTGAATGATTTATTTTAAAAAGGGTATCCATTAGAAGGCTGTGTTAATTTTAGGAAACCTTATCACAATCGAGATTTTCGACCTTTTCCAGACCTGGCAACTCAGCATCCGTTCGTGGTCTATTAATTAATAATACGGAAACTTCAAAATTTCTTTACTTTGTCTTACTTTTTCTTAATTTTCTTTTTAAAATTTCCTACCCTCAGTAATCAAAGTTTGTAAAAATTTAAAATATGCATTTTGTTTTATTTTTAAAATACATTCATTTAAGAGTTTTGTATTCGTTTTGGGTTAGTTTATTTATTTCATCGATAATTTAAATATTTACGGGTAACTAGGGTGGAGTATGGCGCGCCGTTTCCAATATGCAAAAAAAATTCTTAAAAACGTCCACCGCCATCTAGCGGCCAAATTTTGAACTACATTAAAAAACTTTTCTCCTTAATTATTACAGCTTTTAGTCTTATAAAGAATACCATATATTAAGGTAAATAGATAAACAACTTCAGAACATAAGATAAATACAGTATTGCCTCGAGCCCTAGATATTTCGTTGGCCGCCATATAGAGGATATCAAATCAATGTAGTCCCTTAAGCTTTTGCGAATCGCCAATTCGCCCTTCTATTATGAATAACAGAATAACGACCAGGTCGCCGGCAAGCTCATTTTACATTTGAAAACCTGCTACTAGCTAGAAAATAGACCATGATTCCATTATCTGATACCTAAAAAATACGAATCTTTATTACTGAATGAATAGCGTATCTCAAATGTTCAATCATTCAATTCGAGGGCCAAGGGCGTGCAACAATAACATTCTCTTTTTTGATCGCTTATGATATGTCTCTTCTTCCGCTTGCTTGAAACAATACTTTTTAAAACATCCGATTTCCCTGAAATTAATACCAAATCTATTCAATCAGAAATTAATCAGAATTTCATCTTTGTTGTATAAATCATGCATTCGGCACGTCTATAGCGTGGAATGAATGCTCATATCAAGCAATAGGGCGGTGACATGAATGATTATAAAAACCGGTCTTGTCAGTGCAAGCGTGAATAACAGCCTTAGTTTCCTATTGTAATATCGTTGGCATTTAGGATTCTTTTTTGAAATAGACTAACCAACATACTCCCTAAGAAATATCAAATAGGTCCACAAAATATGGAAAAAAGGTCTCCAGTTTAAAGTGGACAATTCTTTGTTAGAAAGTTGAAATTATTGTCTACTATTTCTCGCTTTTAAAGCCTTGGAGAAAAAAGGCTTTTCTTCCGTTGGCAAAATCTAAAGATAATCTTCTTTTTTGGTATTCTTAACCCCCTATACCCTTTTTTTCCTTTCCGATCACCACCCACATTCCTATAGTGGGTGAAACAAATCACCATTACCTTGCTGTGATTAGGCTGTTAGGGGTTTTGCACTAAGAATAATTTCGAACCTAAAATTGGTAATGATTTGAAAAAAATACTACAAAAGCAATAAATGAAATAAGTCTATATAACCTAGATTGGTTTGATAATCGAGTTGATTACAAACCCAAACTTAAGTTTCTATATATCCTAGCAGAAAATCATCAACGGCATATCTTAACGAAAATTCATTAAGTCCTAACTTTGCTCTTACACACACCATAGGATATTATCCCTGAGGTATATTTATATACGAAGGTCCTTAACAATATAGGGTGTGGGGTATAGGGGGTAGGGTAGTAGTAGCTAGTAGTGAAATTCAGAGGGTTTATTGTCCATTTAGTTATCCTTTATACGTTTCTTCCCTGAATGACCAATCGTCACCAAATTTTGTACATAATTCTGTCAAAATTTGATACAGTGCGTAACGGGGTTTTCATTTGTTATTATTACTGTTTTAGAAATTTAATTTGCGTATTTATTACCTAGCTGGTTGCCGAATCTTAGTAAATTAAATTCTTGTTCCATTTATTTGCATAACCTCGTTTCTGTCAACACAATTAGTTGCCAGAATGAATGATATCAATTAGTCTTCAGACCAAAATAGAGTTTTACTAAAACAACTACATTATATCATCTATTTGACAAATGAACTTTATAAACTAGTTTATTTCGATACTTTTAATGCAAAAATATTCAAAATAAGTTAATGATATGCTATCTTAAAAAGCGAACGAAATGCTTTACTTTCGTTAGCCATGTTTTTCTATAAAAAAACCTATACATGTAGTGGTGAAATCAATTCAATTTTAGGTTTTAAGATATTTTCTCTCTCATGACATGCCTGATCAAAGATATTGTGCGTTTTACTGATATTTTTGATGTAGCAATCACAGGCCTTATGATAAAGATGATGATGATGATGAACGACTCATCATTTAAATTCAAATTTTTTAAATAATGCAGTCAATTGTGGGGATTTAACAAATAAAACATTGGAAGAAAACAAGGGTTCCGATTAAAGGAATTGGGACAAGGTAAATAGATAAAAATATTTTCACGATATAAGACCCTAGATAATAATCTTACAAGTAGATAACGAGTCGTTATCTAATTGGTTGCCGAATAGTGAAAGTCTTGTCACTTTTATTTGCATATCTTCGTTTCTGTCAACAAAATTAGTTGCCAAAATGAATGATATCAATTAGTCCTCAGACCAAAATATAGTTTTACCAAAACAACTATATTATATCATCTATTTGACGAATGAACTTTATAAACTAGTTTATTTCGAGATTTTTAATAAAAAATATTCTAAATAAGTTAATAATATTCTATCTTAAAAAGCGAACGAAATGCTTAACTTTAGTTAGCCATGTTTTTCAATAAGGAAACTATATATCTAGTGGCGAAACTATAAAACAAACAAGATAAAAGAAAATATTAAAATTAAATTAATATGAGAATGGCCCTTGTGCAAAACTCTGGAATTAAACCGGGGTAAATGGGTAACAAACCAAAAAAACTACTGAAATAGAAAATTTATAAATTCCAATGTGAAATCTGTCCTATAACGCAAAAAAGTTGTAACACCGGTGCAAAATACTGGCATCAAACGGCATCAATCTGGCATTTTAAATTTCAATTCAATGTTCTTGGAAGTATATTTAATAATTTCTTAAAGTATTTTGAACGTAGGTTCATATTGTTGATGGTAATAAACTTCTTGAAAAAAATTCATCAAGCTATTTGTTCGACCACTCATCATAGTTTGCCATCATTTCCCTTACATTTTGCATGTCTTCTAGTTGATTTGTCCTGGAGTATAATTAATGTGGATAAATAAATTTATTGGTATCTTAGCGATAAACCAAAAATCCCCGAAGGACATTACCGAAGGACTCTTGTTTCATATAATATTACAAATGATATGAATAAATAGCTCAGTGCGTAGAGCAACAGACTGCCAATGAAAACAAGCGGGTGGCCTTGTTTTGTAAGAGATAATTTTTTTAAGCTTCTTTTTCTCTTGGACATATTTCTTAGGGAGTACACAAGTGACTTACCCAACTAATCTCGCTAATGTACCTCGATTTGTATTGCCAGTTTATTTTGGCGTGTTTGTACTCATGACTCATTTGTTAAAAAAAATTCTACCACCAACTCACTCATATTTAAGTGTACCCATCGCATAGTTCATACCTGATATGAATTTCGACAACTCACTCGTCCCATCTCCGCGAGAATAACCGATCCCTTTTTCCCGCTTTTTCCACCTTTTCTGTGGAGAAAAAACTTATCCTGATCAATTCCGTTTTTTGTAGTTGGGAACGCTC
The DNA here is from genome assembly GCA_030770115.1 of Daphnia galeata. Lineage (NCBI taxonomy): Eukaryota > Metazoa > Arthropoda > Branchiopoda > Diplostraca > Daphniidae > Daphnia > Daphnia galeata. The sequence continues at coordinate 8,860,585 of CM061123.1, forward strand.
CTTAATTCCTTAACATCAAAATAATCAGTTTTTTAACAATATAACGTTCAGGGGAAAATTGTTCGCGTTCACGATCCATCAGCGAGCAAGCTTTAATAAGTTCAACAACAGTGATTTTTTTATCTATTTTCCTTGATGTGTATGGTATTTTCTAAGACTTAAACCGAGAATAAAAGTTGAAATTTAGGAGGAGAAAAATTTTTAACAAAATTTGACCGCTAGATGGCGGTGGCGTTTTTTTTAGTTTTTTTTGCATGTCGGAAACGGCGCGCCATAATAATTGCTGCCGAAACGGCTGGTTTATTTCATATACGAGGGCATTTTAAATACAAAGGAGGACCATGCGTTTTTTATGGGTGCCGAAAACGCCAAAATCAAAAGTGCAGAAAAAAGTGCCGAAACGAAGTGCCGGACACCCAGCTGACGAACGAACGAACGAACGAAACACTTCTTAACTTTCACATTTTTGAAATCCTTAGATCTTTCGTTCAGTCATTAATATAAGTCTAATTATAATAATATTAAATACTAGACATCTTTAGCCAGTTTTAAAGCTAGTATAAGGGAAACATGAGAATTTGGTGCGGGAATGAGTATTCTCCAACTTGGCTATAGAAATTTTTTTTTCAAGAGTAGCAGAGGCCAGTTGAACACCGAACATAACAGGAATTTAGGTGAATTTGGCGCGCTAATAGATTTCTCTTCGTTAAGTTAAGCTAGGTTAGGTAAGGTTAAAATCAGTGTGAATACATTTGCCTGCCCATGATCTGCCCGCCGGTTGTAAAGAAAGCATAACTGAAACATGAGAATTTTGTGCATTAATGATTCTGGAACCCAGCTATCGAAATGCTTATGTCAAAAGTAACAGCGTCGTACCTCAAGTAACATCACTTGCCTAAGCCAAGCTAACCAAACCTAACCAACCTAACCTGAGCGTGAATGGCCTGTAGAACCTTTATTGTTACAAATCGGCCTACGGCCTGATGAACTTTATTTTTACCAATCGGCCTACGGCCTGACGAACCTTATTTTTATCAATCGGCCTACGGCCTGTCGAACCTTATTTTTACCAATCGGCCTACGGCCTGTCGAACATTATTTTTACCGATTTTTACCAATACCTGGTTATTACCTAACCTAACCTAACCTAACCTAACCTAACCTAACATAACCTAATCTAACCTAACCTAACCTTCGTGTGAACGATCTTCGGACTGACGAACCTTATTGTCTTTTTTAAAATTTAATAATCTCTCTGCCCGTAATTAACCTTTTTCCTTCTGCCAGTCATTTTTAAAATTTAAATCTCCTCTCTGCCCACGCGGAATTAGTGCGAATGAATATATCCGTTTGTAATCTAATTTTTTTCACGTCAGTCGCCCTTTTTTAAATAATGTTTTTACTGGACGACTGCCAGTTAAAATGAAAATTCAAATTTTTGCCAGCCGCCTTCTCTCAAAAAGCGCTGTTTGATTTTTTTTTTACAGTCTCTTAAAAGCAAGATTAAAAAATTTGCCAGCCGCCGTGCCCTTCTCTCCAAAACCACTATTTAAATTTTCGTTGGACGACTGTCCGTTAAAATCAATATTCAAAAATTTGCTAGCCGTGAGCCAGACAAATGAGCGATTTTAACGGATTTTTATTTTGGCTTGACGACTGTCCGTTAAAATAAAAATTCCAAAATTTGCCAGCCGCCTTCTCTCCAAAAGCGTGATTTAAATTTTTGCTGGATTTTCCATTCAAAGCAAAATTAAAAAATTTGCCAGCCCAATGTCAAATACAAAATTTTAGTTCAAGAGCTTTATTTATATACATGCAATCTAACTAAAAATTATTTTATTTAAAATTTATTAGGATTTAAAATATAGAAAATACGTAGTTAACTCCAAATTCCGTGTTTAACACGGTACTTAACGGAAATCACCATCATTTTACCAGCTAAAAACTATTATCCCCTTCCCTATAATTTTGAATTTATAATGTTTAGATAACTAATTCATAAAAAAAATTATTGAGTATAGGATACATTTTGTTCCATTAGAAATATTGGTTTTTATATTCCTATTTTCTAGGATTAACAAAATGTTTGGCCCTGTAGTTGTCGTATTGATCACACCCGCTGCAGCACAAAGCGCCACTTGGTGCTTAAAATGAAACCAATATTTCTAGTTGAACGAAATGTCCCTGATGCTCAATGGGTTTGAGTATGTACAAAATCGCTGCGCAATATTATATTTTTATTTTTTATGTATATTAATTTGTTCCAACTCCGTGTATACTGAATTTTTTTCCTTTAATATGAACTGAGTAGAATGGAACCAAATGTCCCTGCTCAATTATTTTTTTTATAGACAATTACATTATTATCTAAACTTTATAAATTAAAAAAATTATAGGGAAAGAGATAATGGTTTGGTATATATAGGTGATTAAATGAAAGTAATTTCCCCGTAAGCACCGTGTTAAACACGGAACTCGGAAAAAAGTGCAGAAAACTACGTATTTCCTGTATTTTTTAAACATTGTGTAATATATTTTAATGAAAATAAGTTTGAGTATACATTACACGTAAATTAATAAAGTTCATGAACTTTAATTGTAATTTTAATCTAAAATGAAAGCGGTTTCCCCGTAAGCGCCGTGTTAAACACGGAACTCGGAAAAAAGTGCTGAAAACAACATATTTTCTGTATTTTTCTAACCATTGTGTGATATATATTAATGAAAATAAGTTTGAGTATAGATTACACGTAAAGTAATAAAGCTCATGAACTACAATTGTAATTTTATCAATATTAATCTGATTTTTGATACATGAAAAACTACGAAAAGTATTCATGTAGTTGGAGCAAAATTCCCTTTTTCGCTATCTTTTTGCCACTGGTCTACGCCATCACGTGACTATTTGCTACCTGAAAAAGGGTCAGAGCCCACCCCAAGGGAATGAACCCTTTTTCGACCCTTTTTCAGGTACCAAAAGACACGTGACTGCGTGGACCAATCATCGCATGCGCACAACCTTTAGGCTCCACCTTTTAGACCTTATTTTTTTATTAGTATAGGATTCCTGATCTTCGTGATTCAAGGGACACATTGGTATCAAGGAATATTTTTTATTTTGCCATTTCACGTATCGAACTTTCAAATATTATGCCCTAAATGCTGCCCTTTCCCCGCTACGTTTAGATTTCCTTTTATGAATAAATTTTATTGGAAAAATAGCTCTGATCATAAGCTATGCATTGAGCAAAAATTCTGTTTGATTAGAGCTTTATTTAAAAAGCGATCTCCCACTCAAGTAGTCCGGTTTTGGGGGAGGTCAGTGTTGAAACTAAATCCGGAAAGGGCCGTAGAAATTCCGGAACAGATTATTCTTGTTCAGAATTTCACGGCGGATTTAATGGCGCAAAGACAGGATTTCCCACCGTTTGGGAGATATTCGTGATAGAAATCGGGAAATTCCACTGGCCGAATAAAAAAAACTAATTGTAATAAAAAGTTCCGTCTTCCTCTATTGGAATCCAAAAGGATTTTTTTTTAAATTAATCATTTGCCGAGATATGAACGATCTCGTGAGGTACCCATTTGTAACGATTTCCAAATCATTTTATTCGGGGTTGCCGTTTGGTTTATTTATGTCTTTTCCTCCCCCCTCCCGTTTAATACATGTTGTAATGACCCCAAATCACGCATAGCCGTCATACTCACAAGGTCGGATGCACCGGCGTTTCCTGCCTGATATCGGCACGATATGCGAGACGCGGCGAAGTGTGAATCCGCGCGCCGCGTTCGCATAAACACACGAAAATCTCCGCGATAGACGCTGAAGCGCGAGTTGTTCTCTCGCGCTCCAGTATAAATACGCGGGGTTCTTGTAAGGTACTTCAGAGTCAGTTAAGCTTTGTTCCAGCCTACCCGTGTGTATTCTCTTTCTCTGTGTACTGTTTTGTACTCTACTGAAATTGCTTGCAATAAATGGTGTTCTCGCGACACTTTACAATATAAAGGACAAAGAACGAACAGAGCGAAAAGACAAAAATACGGGAGGGGGGAGCGAATATTTTTGCATTAACGTATCGATTACTGCATCAATACAAAACCAATTGATAACATGATTACTTTTAATAATGATTGTCAATTGTCATAGATGAGTACCTTAACCACTACATTTACATTTTTCTTATTGAAAAATACGGCTAACGAAAGTAAAGCATTTCATTCGTTTTTTAACATAAATTTTTAACGAATACAGAATATTTTACACTAATAATCTCGAAATAAACTAGTTTATAAAGTTCATTTCTCATAAAAATTATATAGTTTAGTGGTTTTGCTAAAACTATATTTTGGTCTAAGGACTAATTGATATCATTCATTCTGGCAACTAATTTTGTTGACATAAACGAGGTTATGCAAATGAAAACAGCTAGAATTTCACTTACTAGGATTCGCCAACCAACTAGATAACCAGTACGCAAATGAAATAAAGTAACTGCCATAAAACCCAACTGAAAATACGACGGTGACATCCGCTAAATTATGATAGAATTTCCTACAAAATTTGGTGACGATTAGTCAAGCAGGGAAAAACGTATACTAACAAACATATTGGACTTTTTTGTGCACAATAAACCCTCTGAATTCTACCCTAATACCCTACCCACTATATATATTCTTTAAGGACCTCCGTATATATATACCAAATATATATATATATGCCCTCAGGGATAAAATAATAATTCACATAAACTCCCCCCTAATGTTGAAATCTTTAATTAAATTAACGCCTAACAAGTGGGTATTATAAAAAACATGTATTTAATGATACAATTTTAAAAAGCTGGGAAGACATTCGTAACGGCAACGGTGTTATCCCTATGCTTTGCAGGGGGGAAACCACGCTGTCAAAAGCGAATGTATTGGCGGCGCCAGCTAATATCGTTAAAACTTTTAATGTGAATAGTTTTAACACAAAAAAAGAGATTGAAAAAATGAACAAGAAGGTATCACGTCAGACGGTGAGATCAGACGCAGGTTTGTAACGCTTTTCCCATACCTGTCAGTATTTTTCTGAAAGGGCAGCACTACATGATATTCGCAAAACTGTGAAAAAACACGATAGCAAACATGATAACAAACTCTAAGATACCCCGGAAGAACTGGATCCTGTCTTTTTTTCTAGGAATGATGTTCACCTAACTCAACCTAGAATAAGAGGATCGTATATGGAGTAGGCTTCAACAATGGAAGGGATGGACATACGAATCAATCTGGAGAGGAGGGAGAGGATCGTATGGAGGAGGCTACAACAGTGGAGGTGATGGTCACCAAAGAAGGTCGCCAGTCAACACATGTTGAATCAGTGACACTTCTTCGATGAAAGTGACTTTGAAGTCATCAATCCAGGAGTTTGGCAAGTCAAGGGCATCGGTGGCAAAAAATTTTTCTTCAGAGGACGTGGAATGATCTATATTCAAATCCTAGTTGAGATAACCAAACACAGCAGTAATCCATGATCTACTGTATGTGCCACACCTCGGCGTTAATTTTGTGTCCATCTCTACAGTCACTAGGCGAGGGATGGAGGTAACGTTTAATTGATTAAAGACATTTTTTCCTGATTCAAAGGTCGTTGCAGTTGGTACTCGTTCCGGCAGCAGTCGATAGAGTGGTTCAAGGTTGCCATCTTGGATGAATTTTAACCCAGTTTGGTGCAACCTCAAACAAAAAAGCATTGGCTTATTTATTATTTTTTGTGGAAAACGAATGAAATATGAACAATTTTTTAAATGGTTTTTTTAACGACAAAAATAATTTTTCCTGGACAAACAAAATATTTTTTTACTGGTTCAAAACTTGTCTCTTTCGTGATTTTCTAAAGATTATCAGTTACTGTAACTTAGAAGAAATAGTTAAAGTCAGTTTGATACAGCATTCGTATATAATTTCTAAAGTATTAAAAAAAGTCTGATTGCGAAGTGCTTAGCGAAGTATCATGAAGGACCAATGTTCGACTCTAGCAGTCGTCTTTTATATTTATAGTCTATTCCCTTATATTATGTATATTTCTGAAGCACCAAAGAGACCAGTACTAATAGCACATGTAGGGGGTAATACCTGCTTGCCAATGAATGAAATCACGAATGATAAAATCGATAAACACTTCGATCTTGATGGGGATGGACCGGTTGATCAAAGTGTGAAAAAAATTGGTGGAAGAGTCGTCTTATCCTTTCTAGATGTCGCTTCACGCGACAAAGTGCAAGACCTTTTCGTCAGGAATCCAGCCCAAAATGTATTCCGCTCTGTTTCGGTACCACAGAAACAATCTCCTGCCCTTGTCAGGTTTCGTGAGTTACAAGGAATCACACATCTAAAAGGCGCTGAAAATAAGGATGCTCGGGTAGCACAAGAAAGAGATCTTAAACGTAGACATCAAGCTGAAAATCCTACCTTACGGGATGAATTGGAGTCAGTGCGAGTTCTTCACCAGCATCCGAACAGCAACTCTTTTCTTGTCCAAATCACTGTCTCTTCCAAGCCCTTCTGTGAGCAACTGATAACAACTGCCCCAGGAATTGGGCAATTTGGCCACCTTTTTTTCTAAATCTTAAATAACTATGCCTGGTATTTTTCCATGACTTTGGAAAAAAGCAGTAAGAAGTCCAATTTTTTCTGTTTTTAATGAGAGCAGAACCAATAACTGATTCGGTTGAAAATTAGCGCCATTCTCCCCAGTGTTCCCTACTCATGCGGTCGTCGAGTCTGACCCCAGAAAAGAGTTGCGGCGTCTCAATATGCCAAAACTATTGACATATTCATCATTTATGTAAGTCAGCTTCCACATTTTGTGGGAAATCTCATGCTACTTCCTCCTTTCCCTCTTTACCTAAAAACTGTTTGCAAAATCACCAAGTTGGCTCTAGCACTTGTCCTGATCTGACCAAAGCCGTAGCTCAGGCAATATCTTGCCTAATTTCCTCCGATTAATTATGCCAGTCGACCATCACAACATCAGCAAAGCGTCTGCCCCACTCAAGTGCTTCCAGATTAATCTTAGGCACTCTCGATGTGCTGCACTTAATCTCACACAACGGATTCTAGATCTAGATATTGACCTGGTACTTATTCAAGAGCCTTATGCCAAGGCCTCCACTTTATCCTCTTCCATCGAACTTAAATTCATTTCCCCTGGTTACTCCTCTTTCGATTGTCTCTCGTCCAGCCACGCATTTGGTTCAGGAATTATTATTAAATCCTTGCTAAACGCATCACCTTGTAGCTTTGCTCAAAGCAACAATTGCTGTGGGTTGAAATTATCTAAGGATATTTTCTTATTATTATTCTATTGCAGGCCGTCTTTGTTGTCTATTCCAGCTCACTTGGCCTTAATTTTTTACAACGACAGAATTGGAAAAATCAAGCTTGTTAAAGCTAAAACTACCTAGCTTTTGTACTATCTAATGAAATTCAAGCTATTTCAAGCTAACGTAAGCTTGCGGGACGGAAAAAAACAAATTAAAAAGTACTTTTAAGCTATCTGTCGCGTATGGGCAAGTCGCCGAGCCCTGATGGAATATCTTCTGTCTGGCTGAGTCACGCCTTCGAGGTAATCAAATTTCACCTCTTAGCTCTATTCTCTACCTATTTCAAATTAAGTTACTTCCTGAAGAGTTGGGAATCGGCCAATATTCAAATCTTGAAGAAGAGCAATAAAGCAAACTACAACCCCCCCCCCCACTGTTTTAGACCAATTAGCATTCTCAATGCCTTCTCAAAGTTGCTCGAAAAAATAATGCTTGTTAAGTTAAATTAGCGTTTAGACTATACTGAAAATTGGTTTAGCCTAAGTCAGCAGGGCTTTAGGTCAGGCCTATCTACCGAAACCGCATCTCTTATTAGTCTTGTTGAAAACAATAAAAAAAATATCTACTTGTTGTGCTTTCCTTGACATTAATGCAGCTTTTTATTCGACCTGGCATCCTGCCATTCTAAACAGTCTTATTACAAAACTGCCCGCCTTCCCTCGCTAAAATCCTAAGCAGTTTTCTCAGCTCTCGATCGTGTATTCTGTCAAATAGTTCTAAGGGATCATTGGTCACTAAAATCGAACTCGGCTGTCCTCAAGGAAGCGCGCTTTCTCCTTTTCTTTGGAATATCTTGCTAGAATAAATCCTGGACCTTAGCTTTCATTTTCGTTTCATTGCCTATGCGGACAAAATTGTGATTTGTAACGGCTTAAAATCTGTGCTGATGATCTTTTCATCTAAACGAAACTTATCTCCACTGTCCTTATTAGTTGACAATGTCCCGGTTACTCATTCAAACTCTTGCCTATATCTTGGGTCAACAATAGACCACAAGCTCAGTTGAAATCTCCACGTCTCAAAAAAATGTACATCGGCAAAAAACTTTTATTCCTAATCCTCAAATGTTGTCGAATGCCATGGGCCTTTCACGTAACACTATCTCGTTGCTATACAAGTCAACTTCTATCCCTACTATCCTTTACAATTATACGGTTTGGGCTTCATAGCCATAAATAAAAAGCGAGTTTTTGCAACTTTGAAATCGGTACAATTTTCGAGACACCATTTTTCTTTTGGGAATTCCTCACAAGGCCAGTTTTCGCTAGACAAACATGGCGCTACCCGCACGAATGCGTTCACAAACAGGAGGAGGTACGCGACAGTCACTTGCTGTAAACCAGGAGGGTTTCGATTGCAGGGGGAGATAGGAAAAAAGGGGGTTTTTGATTTACTTAACCCAGAAATACTTTTCCAATTCAGGAAATGTTCTGGAATCCTATACCTTAAAACATTCGAAAAGGTAAACCATTCGAAAAGAAAACCTGTCATGGTAGGGAACTGCCCAAATATGTTGTTTTAACACTTAGATGAGAATGAATGAAAAATACACCGAGAAATATTGATTAAAAAACACGTTATGAAGCAAAACATGGTTTATTTACGGGAAATTCATGTTGAACAAATAAAAATTAGACTTTAGAGTGGTTCGAGGTATTTTTAGAGAAAGAGTGCAAACCATAAAGGAGGAATGAAATAGACGTAACTATGCCTGAGGCAAAACTGACATCGTCTCAAGCATTTCCTCGAGTTGTGCCTCCTTTGATCGCGAACCACTCTATGAGCAAGTGATGAAGAAATCGAACATACGTTGGGCGTAAAAAAAGCCAGTAAATTATGGTCCTATTCGGTTAGAGAAACACATACTCTGTATAGCAATGAGAAATGTAGAAATATTTGGAAATTTGTAATACTAAAGATAAAATTTACTGAAACCAAAATAATGTTAAATTTATTCGAGAGAACTAGTGAACAGACCTTTTTCCAAAAGTAAGTTTTGTTCTGTTTGGGCTGCAATGAGTATTTAATTGGGTTAAAAAAAAGGTTAAAACTGGTCTCTTTCGGGATTTCTCTATGATTTATCATTTACTGTAACTGTTACTTGGGAAGAAAGTTATAGTCCGATAGATATAATGTCAATATATATAATTTCTGATAAATTGTTTGTAACTTCAAGCAGCATAGTATTTAGCAAACTGTCTTGGCAACACAAAGGTTCGGTGTTAGACTCTGTTAGCGGCCATGTATAACAATGTACTGAAGGAAATAGCATATTACTTATTTATTTTATTATTTTATTCAATTTCTATAGCGCACTTTACAACTACACGATCAAATGACGCTTTAGGCAGAGTCGCTCAAAGAATATTGTCGCGAATATATGGAAGCCCTTCTCTTACTTAGTTACTTTGAGTTACTTTGAGTTGCTTTGTTCTTTGTTGTCAGGCATCGAGGAATCCAAGGGATACACACGTGTAAATGGATTCCTCGTGCCGTACTGCTTTCTCATTTACCCTCCAAAGGGGGTAAAGGAGCCTGGCGGTCATCTAGACCTGATCTAGATGACCATCTTCATACTAAAAACTTCCGGCGTCATTCCGTAACAAGGTGACGCTCTTCTCTTTAAAAACCCTGAGCACTGTAGGCACAGAAGGTCAGTCTTGCTCTCAGTTTGTAGTAGATCGTTTGGTTGAAAAATACATGTTGTTGCATACCAGTCTTAGTAGTCTACTTCATCGCACCCGGATCCCCGTCACAATATGTACAATTTGGGTCATTTATAACAATTACTGAAAAAAATAGAATTTCAACAGAGTTTTACAATTCTTTAGCTCCGTCGTTTTCTTGATATTATCTGGCATATCGTTCCACAGCTTCGGACTCATTCTCGAGAATGTGCGCGAGCCATAGAGCCCAGGGATGACAAATATGGAGGGGCATATCCATGCAAGCACTTAAAGGCCAGCACCAGACACTTAAAGAAACAGGATCAAACCTCCTCGCTCCGACAATCAGCCTGGCAGCAGCGTTTTGGACTCTCTGCCGTCTCAGGATCTGTTCCTTCGGAAGACCGGCGAACAGCGAGTTGGCGTAGTTCAGTCGGGATAGAACCATGGCTTGAACCAATGTTTTCGCCACATGTGGCGTCAGGTATTTTCTTATTTTTACCAGTGTGTGAATGTGGTAAAATCCAACTTGCACACGATGTTGATGTGAGGAATCATGTTCAAATTGCTGTCGAGGATCACTCCAAGGTTCTTCACCACAATAGAAGGTTGAACAAGGTCGTCTCCAACAGGAGAGGCAACTTTTCAATCGGTTTGGATCGGTTTGGAGTCGATGTGTAGAGAAGTTCACTCTTGCACACGTTAAGCTTCACTCAATTTGCAGTAAACCAGGTCTCCAAACGCGCCGCACAATCAGACATCGTGCTCATCGCCGAAGGCTGGTGAGATGGAGCCGGAAAGAGTCGAAAGCCAATCTGGAGCTGAGTGTCTTCAGAGAATTGACCCATCCTCACAACTCCACTGTTGTGATTAGTACCTTCCAACAAAGACGAGAGCGGATTTGCATAGGCGAGGTAAAGGAGCGGACCAAGTACGGAGCCCTGTGGGACCCCCGAAGTTAGAGTCACTAATTCACAACAACAGACTGAGAACGGCGGTCAAGGTAGGAGGAAAAGCATTCAAAGGCAACTCCAAATACGCCACAATGAGACAAAAGTCTCTGCATCTTGTGGTCGAGGGTGTCAAACGCAGCGCTAAGGTCCAAAAGAAGAAGTGTAGCGCCATCCCCGCGATCCGTTGCCGCAAGTAGATCCTCACAAATACATAGAAGCGCTGTTTCGGTAGAATGATTCAGACGGTATGCTGACTGATGAACAGAAAGTATAGAGTTGGCCGAAAAATGTTCATGATTTGCAGCGACAACCCGTTCAATAAGTTTCGATATGTACGAAAAATTAAAAAAGGGGCTATAATTTGAGAGCTCTTTAGGATCAAGGGAAAGTTTCTTTAACAGGGGAGTGACCAATGCATGTTCCATTTTAAGAGGGAAGGCACCAGACGACAGTGAGAGATTAATAATCTTAGTGATCATATTCACCAATACCTCTAATACCTTCTTAAGTAGCCAAGTTAGAATGGGGTCCAGATTGCAGGATTTAGTAGGCGAAGACACGATTATAGCTCTGACAAGGCCTGAAATGACCGGCTTGAACACGTGAAGAAGGTCGGACTCTCGTCTGGATGAAAGGAAAAGAGCATCGTGGAAGTTTGGATGGTCTAGATATTCCACTGACGCGGCAGCCGCATCGATTCCAAGACCAATCTTCTTGGTTTTTTGGTGCTAAAAATCGCCGAACTTCTTGGCAAGGTCTTGATCAGATGAGTGGGATGGAAGTGGAGACATTGTGGCCTTGCCAGTCAGGATACCGAAAAGACGAAAAGGAGATTTCTGATTGCCTGAGCACTCCATCACCTTTGCGTTCATGTAGCTGGTCTTCTCGCGCTTCAAAAGAAAAGCATACATGGAGCAGCATTCGCGAAAAATTCGTAGATGAACGTTGAGGCCAGACACTCTTGCTGGTCTTCCTAAGAATAGATCGATGCAAGCGGATAGCACCAGTCAGCCATAGGGCTCTATGTCGAACAGTAATAGTCTTCGTACGCACAGGTACATACTTCAGAAGTAGTCCACTAATCCCCACATCATATTGATCAACAAGACCCTCAAGAAAAAAAGCCGGGTCACACAGTAATGGTAGACATCGGAGATCGTTAACGAAATTTTCAATGTTGATTTACTTGAGTGATCTGTACGTCACCGTTTACAACCACTGTCCAGAAAAAAACGAAATAACTGAACCAAAAACACAATAATAAGAGACAACAATATTTGAGAGACAACAATATTAGTGCAGCCATCAAAATGGTGCGACTCAGATGGACTTCACATTAAACTTTATCACGATATTAATAACGATATTAACTACACATTCTTCATATTAAACATTATCCTTGTTGTGATTTTATCTGGAATATGTCCGTTTCGGATGTCTGTTGAATGTCCAACGGCTCTGTGTAGGGTGGTAAAAAAACTACATCCCTAGGATCTCCGTTTCGGCTGTTAGGATTTTTTAAGCAGCACTGTCCAGCAGACATCCAAAGGATAGGACCAATGTCCAGAGTTGACATCTTTTGGACATCCACTTGTGTTATGTGGGCAGCCTCTTAAGGCCTACTGTACATTACTGATTTGGTATATGCCCACTCTTATAATTATTTATATTATTATTTATTCTATCATATTGTGTCTTTCATACCGATCTGCATTTCTTCTGGTTCGTTTACAATACAGAGATCTCGAACAAGCCCATTTATTATAATTATTTTAGTAAGAGACAAGATGCGACACCGGTTTGATCTCTTACAGTAGCTTACAGAAACAAGTTTTATGGAAATGGAAAACAATTTTTGTAACGTTAACTCAAATTACGTATGAACAAACCAGTTTGACTGAAAATTCACCAGTCAGAACAATGCTTCCTATCATTTTATAAAAAACAAGCACTTTCACAGCATTTTAGCGCAATGTCTACCGGCGTGCCAACAAATTCTCTATAGTCTAGCTGGTAGACTAAACAAATGAGAATTTAGAGTGGCTTCTTGGATTCTTTCTGACCACGAAGCCAGAATAGAAAGGAAAGGAAGCCACCACTCATTTTTACATTAGTCAAGAAGCCATTGCCAAGAAGCCACTGGCTTCTTGGATGATATAGCGGTGGCCTCTTGGTACTGGCTTCTTGGGAAAGTGGTTTCTTGACCATCTACCCTCCTGTGACATTTGGCGCCAACTATAGCAAGGAATATGGCGATCATGTAGTTTGAGATCTGAATGGCGAATATTAATTCCATAAATTCTATATTGTCTGTTTATTTTACAGTTGTATCCTTCGTTTCCAAAACTATGTTTAGGACACTGGGTACGTAAGTTTCACATTCTCATGTGTTCTCTCGTATCGATGAATTTTACTGTCTGCGACGAATAAAAATGGCTTGGCTTATTTAATTTGGATGCAAAACCATTTTTATTAAATTTCAAATCAATTACCCTATATTCTGCCTATATAGTCTTTGCAACTATATTAAAGATGTGTGGGGGGGGGGGGGGTCTTTACTTATTCCGACCTTTATAAAAATTGGGATACTAATTTCTACGATACGTATTTGTACGCTGTCAAAAGATCGCTGTTAAACTCCCGACGTTTCGTTAATTGCGGTTTTGGAAGTTCCCAGACAGCACTGTATCGTCTTTTATCCGTCTTTCAACCCAGGTATTGGGACCACACATACCGTTTTAAAGACGTCGGTTTATGGGCTCAAATCAGGCCCAACTTGAAAATGTGTCCACTTTTTCGGAGTTTATGTCCGTCTTCTGGCCTTTTCATTTTCGACTTTAAAATGTATAAACTAGTATCAAATAGACTATTTTTTTAAAATAAAAGGTAAGTATTCGCCTAGGCGAATTTTTCCTGTTTATTTGAAGGGATTGAAATATATACATGTACAAAACAAAAAAAATAAATAAATAAGAGAGGAGAGAAAAAAAAACAGCAGAGAGAGAAGAGACTGAAAGACAAAGAACAATGTGCATGCATTTTTTTAAAGCAACATTGAGAAATGGACGCTGAGTGCTTTGTTGCACAACCGGGAGATAACGGACTCGGGGAGTCTGATTGGCCACAGGTTGAGGAGTATTCAGGACGTTGGAGAGACTTAAATCTAGGACGAGGGATTGTGGGTGATATTGAGCAGACCGAGTGCACCACGTAGGGAAACTCCCGACGATCCGATTAAGGCGGCTGCTACAGCCAATGGTGACACCGGACCAAGAGAAACCGCGGATCTTCAATCAACAGCTTGGTCGTCTTTGAGTCCAGAGAAAGGGAGACTTTTTGTTAATTGGAAGTGTTTTAGTGCTTCCAGGAAGTGATCAAAGCAGACCACAGGGATTTGTGTTTGGGGAAGGAGTGCAATGGGACTGGCCACGACAATTCATAACTAATGTCTACGATTGTTACTATCATAATTGCCACAATCAAATAACATATGGAAGATGTCCTCTTCTATGCCAGACATACAGGAGCAGAGCGGCGAAGGAGATATTTTTAGCATGAAGAAGAATTTATTGAGGACGCAGTGACCAGAGAGAAGACTGCAAAGAAAGAATGGAGTTAGTGAAGATCCTAAAATCAGTGCCGATTCCACAGTGGGGAAAAACAAACGTGTTTGGGAACCAGAAGATGCGCTTGACCAAGCAAAGTTCCCTTTTGCCGTGATTTCTGAATTTATTAGTCTTTCCCTGTGGTTACGCAACGAAGTGTTAGCACACGAAGTGTTGGAACAGACGTGATTATTTTAACTGGGATTTATCCAGCAACCTGACGTGAAGAATATATGATTCAAAAATTCAGCAAGAGCCCAGATAGAAAATTTTGTCTTGAACAAGGCTTTTACCCGCCATTCCAAGACCTCCTAAACGGGATCAAATTTAGACGACTTTAAGTTATCTATTCAAGATTCCAACAAGATATTACAAACAAGATTCTTTCGGTAATGTCCTTCGGGGATTTTTGATTAATCGCAATGAAACCAAATTTATTTATCCACATAATTTATATTCCATGACAAGTCGACTGGAAGACATGAAAATTGCGAGGCAAAATGAAGTAAAATGATCGTAATAAAACTATGATGGGTTGTCTAACAAATAGCTGGATGAATTTTTTTCAAGCTTTATTACTAACAACAACTTTATTACTAACTTTATTACTATCAAAAATATGAATATCCGTTCAAAATACTACGTTTTTGGTTTGTTACACTTGTTTAATTCCAGAATTTTGCACTAGGGCCATTCTCGAATTAATTTTATTTCGTTATTTTCCTTTATTTTGCTATTAAAGTTAATATCTATTCCCATGTTCCGATTTTTTTAATCGCAACTCGTATTATATTACTTTTTATTTATTAAATCTCGCCGTATTTATTTTTTAATGTGAATTGGAATTTTCTGTCATTCATCATCAATTTCTAAGTATCTGATATATTGAGAAGCTATATCAATGATCAATGATATAATGAGATAATATCATCTTAATATGATATCATTTTATTATCAAGTGATCACATGACTTGTTACAAAAAACCTTTTAGCGGAGTGTGCAAAAACGTACACACAATATAATGCCGTCAGATATGCAGCAAATGCTGACGATGATAGGAAGTGTGAGTTGGAAGAAACATAGTTATCTCTTTATATGATTATATGCGATGTTGAAATTGAGAATAATATGTATGATGTTGAATAAAAATTATTGTGACATTAACATGGCTAACGAAAGTAAAGCATTTCGTTCGCTTTTTAAGATAACATATTATTAACTAATTTAGAATATTTTTTCATTAATAATCTTGAAATTAACTAGTTTATAAAGTTCATTTGTCAAATAGGTGATATAAATTAGTTGTTTTGTTAAAACTATATTTTGGTCTGAGGACTAATTGATATCATTCATTCTAGCTACTGGTTTTGTTGACAGAAACAAAGGTATGCAAATAAAAGCGACAAGACTTTCACTATTCGGCAAGCAAACAGATAAAGACTCGTTATCTAGTTGTAAGGTAATATTCTTATCTTGGGTCTTATCTGGTTAAAAGATTCTTATCTATTACCTTGACCCGATTTAATTAATTGGAAACCTTGCTTTTTAAAAATGTTATTTATTATTTAATCCCCATAGTTAACTATATTACATAAAATATTTGAATGATGAGTTATTCATCTTAATTTAATTTAACATGTTATTTTTAATGCCTGGCCAATAGATTTATGCATCATTACATAATCGACTGATCACATGATTACTTTTACCACGATTATCATAATCACGGTTATCATTAGTGAGAATAAATCCGAATCTAAATTTGAAATAGTTTAACCCCTAAATATATAGTTTTCTTACTGAAAAATATGGCTTACGAAAGTAAAGCTATTCGATCGTTTTTTAAGATAACATATTTTTAACGTATTCAGAATATTTTGCAACGAATAATCTCAAAATAAACTAGTTAAAGTTCATTTCTCAAAAAAATGAAATAGTGTAGTTGTTTTGGTAAAACTTTATTTTAGTCTAACGACTAATTGATATCATTCATTCTGGTAACTAAATTTGTTGACAGAAACGAGGTTATGCAAATAAAAGCAACAAGAATTTCACCTACTAGGATTCGGCAACCTACTAGATAACCAGTACGCAAATGAAATAAAGTATCTGTCATAAAAACAAACTGAAAATACGACGGTTCCATCCGCTAAATTATGATAGAATTTCGTACAACATTTTGTAAAGATTGGTCAAGCAGGAAAAAAACGTATAAGGAAAAACAAATTGGACAGTTTTGTGCTAACAAGATTCCTTCGGTAATGTCCTTCGGGGGTTTTTGGTTTATCGCTATTAAGATACCAATAAATTTATTTATCCACATAATTTATATTTCAGGACAAATCAACTAGAAGACATGCAAAATGCAAGGGAAATGATGATAAACTATGATGGGTGGTCGAGCTTGATGAATTTTTGTCAAGAAGTTTTTTATAAAAAACTTGATAGTATACTATCAACAATATGAATCTACGTTTAAAATACTTAAGAAATTATTAAATATACTTCCAAGAACATTGAATTGAAATTTAAAATGCCAGATTGATACCGTTTGATGCCAGTGTTTTTGCACCGGTGTTACATCAACTTTTTTGCGGGATAGGACAGATTTCACATTGGAATATATAACTATTCTTTTATACCCCGGTTTAATTCCAGAGTTTTGCACAAGGGCCATTCTCATTTTAATTTAATTTTAATATTTTCTTTTATTTTGTTTTATTTTGTAGTTTCACCACTAGATATATAGTTTCCTAATTGAAAAACATGGCTAACTAAAGTTAAGCATTTCGTTCGCTTTTTAAGATAGAATATTATTAACTTATTTAGAATATTTTTTAGTTTATAAAGTTCATTACTAGTTTATAAAGTTCATTCGTCAAATAGATCATATAATGTAGTTGTTTTGGTAAAACTATATTTTGGTCTGAGGACTAATTGCTTTCATTCATTCTAGCAACTCATTTCGTTGACATAAACGAAGATATGCAAATAAAAGTGACAAGACTTTCACTATTCGGCAACCAACTAGATAACGACTCGTTATCTACTTGTAAGATTGTTATCTAGGGTCTTATATCGTGAAAAGATTTTTATCTATTACCTTGTCCCGATTCCTTTAATCGGAACCCTTGTTTTCTTCCAATGTTTTATTTGTTAAATCCCCATAATTGACTGCATTATATAACAAATTTGAATTTAAATGATGAGTCATTCATCATCATCATCATAATCATCATCTTTATCATAAGGCCTAACATTGTGATTGCTACATCAAAAATATCAATAAAACGCACGATATCTTTGATCAGGAATGTCATGAGAGAGAAGATATCTTAAATCACAAAAATTAAATTGATTTCACCACTACAAGACATAGTTTTTTTATAGAAAAACATGGCTAACGAAAGTAAAGCATTTCGTTCGCTTTTTAAAATAGCATTTCATTAACTTATTTTGAATATTTTTGCATTAAAAGTCATCTCGAAATAAACTAGTTTATAAAGTTCATTTGTCAAATAGATGATATAATGTAGTTGTTTTAGTAAAACTCTATTTTGGTCTGAAGACTAATTGATATCTTTCATTCTGGCAACTAATTTTGTTGACAGAAACGAGGTTATGCAAATAAATGCAACAAGAATTTCATTTACTAGGATTCGGCAACCAGCTAGGTAATAAATACGCAAATTAAATTTTCTAAAACAGTAATAAAAACAAATGAAAACCCCGTTACGCACTGTATCAAATTTTGACAGAATTATGTACAAAATTTGGTGACGATTGGTCATTCAGGGAAGAAACGTATAAAGGATAACTAAATGGACAATAAACCCTCTGAATTTCACTACTAGCTACTACTACCCTACCCCCTATACCCCACATTCTATATAGCTTAATGGTTAGCAAGCTAGCGAGTCAACAAGAAGGTCCAGTGTACGACACTAGTTACGGTCGTTTGTCAATATAGATATATTCTTTACCTTTGGATCAGAAATATACGGACATTAAGATCGTTAGAACTAATCTTTAAGTCGGAGCTGCTTCCTTTCAAGATGAATTAAAGCTGCATTGACCAGTCTTGAAAAACTTGAATTAAACGTCTAAAATCGGTTTATGTTCTATATGGGAGGCGAGATCGCTCTCTTAGCTACCAATTTTACTACTTCCAGGTGTAATGGGGTTTAGTTGGTGAGAATGAGAGCAGCATCCAAGGATGTCCATTTGAAAAGGCGACCAATGGCTAAAACAAAAGGACGTAACTTTTTCAATTTATCGTAGAATCCTACCAATAATTTTGTGAGAAAGGTAAGTGAAGTGAACGAGCTACATTTTAATATTAATTTCATCGGTATTTAGTTATAAAAAATAGCTCAATTTAAATGTTAACGGCATTTGAAATCAATTTCTCGACCAAATCGTAGAAAATCCGCCCAAAATTGTGGGCGGGCCAAACGGAAAAAGAGAAACCAAACCGAGAAATCCGCCTATTTTGAGAGGATTTGGTCGAGAAATTGATTGAAAATGCCGTTTAAGAGTTAATGTATTATAATAAATTTTTTTTGCAGCTAATAAATGTTCCTTGTGTTTTTATTTATCACATGACCAAATTTGAAAACGATTGGATGAGCGATACTCTTATAATAAAAATAACTTTGATGGACGAAGCGCAAAATTTCATCAAGTCACGAATTGGTGTTTACATCATGAGACCCTATGCCGGATAGTCCCTCCGTAGATTCTATTTTTATAGTAAGAGTGGTCCTAAAATTTTTCTTTTCTTATACAAAATACTTAAGATAATGATATATAATAATAAAAAATTAATTTGCAAATATGTCTAGCAGTTCTGAAGTTATTCCGTTTTTAATTTCACAAAAAAAAATGATTTGCCGCTACGGTTCATAAAAAGGCCGCCGCATAGACATGGCGTTTGGCTGCTTGTTTTCTTGTTGGTTGACATATTTGCGAACGACTTTTTTTGTATTATAAAACATATTAAGTATTTCCCCTGAGGGTTATACTTTTAATTATACCGAAAACAATAAAGTTTCTGATCGTGTCGCACGTATCGATTTAGGAACGATATCTATTGGGGAGTTGTTTTCATCTGAGGATATATATATGTTAAATGTATATGTCATTCAGAACAGGTTCCAACAACTTTCAGCAATTCAAATTAAAAGAACATTCCTTCATTTCTTTCTTCAAGTTCTTTATTTGAAGTGTTGAAACCTGTTGTGACGGTAATTCACTTGACAGCAGTTCCCATACAACCAGGAAAAACAATCTAGCTATTCTGATAATCCTCAGATGAAAACAAATATGATAAAGCTTACAAATAAACAATCTTAAATGGTCTTTAATTGAACTGAATAATCAATTACCTCAAAACAAAATAGTGTAAACAAACATATAACTTACCCTTCCATTAATAATAATGTCAGTTTTTTCTTCCATTTTAACCAAAGTTTTCTTCTTCTTTCTATGAAATCTCTTTTCTGAGATGAATTAGAATTAGTAATCTCAGGAAATTCACAAAATCTTCTTTTTATAACAACATTATCACTTGTCTATTTCAAATTTCAAGAAAAGTGCACAAAAATCTACTACTCTACACGCAGGGTGAAGCAAAATTTGCAGCAAGAGTTTGTCTTTTCCCATTCCCATCCCCCCGCCATGGTGCGCAGCAGTCAGGTTGCCGCACGACTTTTGGCTCTGCGGAACCGAAGCAACTTTAAAAAGGTCTATACGATTTTCCACATTTTTTTTTGTTTTCAATTTTTTTAATAGTAAACAAGAATTTTTTCGATAAGGGTTTTATACTACAAATACAAAATACTAGTATCAACAAAGCTCATGAAAAAAAACTTGTGATCGCATTTGTTCAAGGTTAAAAGTTATCTCGACTCCACTACTAGGAATAAAGCAGGCAAAAATTTACGCGGAATTTCTCCTATGTGCACCTTAACCTTCGTGATCGCTTTTATTTTCGCAGCAAACAAGATCTTTGGGAATACGCCTTCGGGTTCAGGTTGAAATTTTTTTTTGAAGTAGGCCTAATATGCTTTGCGACTTTGGTGCGGTGCCACCACCTCACGTCGCACTACTTTTTTACATGAATTAAGAGAGAAAAAAAAAATTAAGACAATAACAAAACCTTCACTATCACTTTTATCAGAAAGTGGAAATCAAAATTTAAACTTTTGAACGAATTGCCTTCGGTATACAAAGTATACCCTCAGGGATAAATGCACACCAAACATGCAGTTGCCCTAAGACTAGAAAATCTACACATGGGGATTAGTGGATTACGGAAAAACTACATAAAAAAAACTTAAACAGATACGAACGAAAATATCCAGTAGTCCTGTAAGAAATTAAGTTCCTGAAATTTTCTAAATCCCGTATTAGTTTCCTTCACACCCGCATTGAGCGACGGCGCTACATTTGGTATTCTCTTATTAGGAAAGTGAAGCGCCACGTCGCTCAATGCGGTGAATGAAGCAAACACGGCTATGAGAAAATTTCAGGAAATATGGGCTGTATATAAAATCTAATAACTTAAAAACTAATACCCCCTTCCGAAAATCTTTTACTGTGTTTGTAGAAGAGAATATGCTCTTTAAAATAAGACAAAAACGGAAGAGGAGGGGATTACTGGTAATTAACGGCAGCGATTTTCGCTAAAGCCATTTCCCCGTAAGCTCTGTGTTAAACACGGAAGCGGTTTTTGGGCAGTTAAAAGGGAGACGCAACTCATTTTTCGTGGAGGGTTTCATCATTTAACAAGTTATGGAAATGAAATTTGGCATGCATCTAGAACAATTAATAATAAACAAAGCTCATTTGTTAAAATTTCAATATTTTTATATTTAATCAGAATAAATTACATTAGAAAAAAACATAAATTTCATAATTAAAATTAATCATAGTAAATATTAAAATTTCGCGGGAGGGTTTTAGGAGAACATAATTAGGGTTGATATCAATACAGCTCATGAAAAAAATTAAACCGAGCAATTAGTTTTAGGTTAGATAGGCATTTTTTGCTATTCTGACCGGACTATATAGCTCTGCATGCCTAAGCCCCTAATGTGCCAAATCCACGTATTTCACGCAATCTGGCACCGATGCGCACGAAAATCATAGTGGACAACTGGACACAGGATATACCTTGGTTTGTTAGGTTACTCCGGCAGACCTACTGTGCAGCAGTGTAGTAAAATTTTCGCAACACAGTCATGCCTACTATTAGTATCAACAGAGATGTACTGTTCAAAGCCCTTGGAAGATCTTATAGTGAGTTGTTAATTACATATTTACGAAATATTCTTTTCTTTGAACTTTGTTTTAAAAGGATTTGTTATTTATCATATTATTTTATTAATTAGCGGAAGAGGAATTTGACGAGCTTTGTTTCAAATTTGGTATCGAACTCGATGAAGTTGTAAGTACCCCCAAATCGTTTCATGATAAAAAGCAATTTCTACTAATTGATATTTTATGTTAATTTAAATACTTCCAGACAAGTGACAAACTGATCATTTTGAAAGAACAAGGAACTGAAAGATCAGAAGGTGCATCAGAAGATATCATTTACAAGATTGATATACCTGCCAATCGTTATGATTTGCTATGTTTAGAAGGTCTCGTACAAGGTCTACAAGTATTTTTGGGAGAGTATGCATAATTAAACAATTAAAATCTTATAATTTACTAATAGACCTCTTTATTATTTAAATTAGAACTCAATTTCCAGCCTTTAATCTTGTTCCATCGGTATCAGTTCCTCAAAGATTAATCATCAAGCATTCAGTAGGTGATCATGTTAAGCAATTTTAATAATTATTGAATTTCAATATAAACATTTGATTAAAGACTGGATCAATCAGACCACATGCTGTTGCAGCAGTACTGAGAAACATCAACTTTGACCAAAATATTTTCAGTAGTTTCATAGATCTTCAGGAAAAACTACATCAAAACTTGTGTCGGAAGCGTAGCCTTGTTGCTATTGGAACTCATGATTTGGATACTATCCAAGGGCCTTTTGTCTATGAAGCACTTGCACCTGATTCTATTAATTTTAAACCATTGAATCAGAGTAAAGAGTTTACTGCTTCACAGTTAATGGATTTATATTCAGTAATCACTTCAATTTTGTGGAGTTTTGTGATTCCTTATAACATTTTTTTCTACCTTATACAGACTGATAGCCATCTTCGCCACTACTTACCCATTATTAGAGATAGTTCAGTCTATCCAGTTATTAAAGACAGTAATGGAGTAGTTCTTTCTATGCCACCCATTATCAATGGTGAACATTCTAAAATTACCTTACATACCAAAAATGTTTTCATTGAATGCACTGCTACAGATCTAACTAAGGTAAATCGAAATTTATTCAGCTGTCGTCTTTCTTGGTCCACTAAATGGGTCTAGGGTCATTTTAGTTGTTAAATTTTTAATATCCAATTTTGTTAGCAATAGGAGTTAGGTAATTGAGTTAATATTTTAAATCTTAAGTGTTTAAAAGTAGCAAGTAAACAACACAAGGAAACGCCACCTACAAGACGTGAGGCATAATAATGACTAGTAATAAAAGATAGGCCTTTGTTCTGAGTACCGAACACTTAGAGCACTTAATTCGTTATCTATCTACCTTGATTTAGTGCAAACTATCAGCTATTAACGCCAGTGAACCCTGGAATCCGGAGTCGTAGCTCCGCCCATTTTTTTCCAGGAAACGCATTCGCGGACCGTGATCTCCCTAAAGAAAAAATTCTAAATATTTTTGGCAGTTAGAAGTGCCACGCCGAGTCAATAACTGTAAACCGGAAAAAAAAAATCACTGTCGTTTAGGAGTTATTAACGGTCAAAACAATTTTCAAGGGTAGCAAAACAGAATAGGGGAATGGAAATAAGTGACCCCTAGACCCTCTTGGTTCACCAAGAAGGGTTACAATTTTTATTTTGTGATGCACTTTAACTTTGTCTCATTATGTCCTTTCAACTTGTATCCAATTTCCTTCTCTTAGGCTAGCATTGTTTTGGATACTTTGGTCTGCATGTTTTCTAGGTACTGCCGGAATCAGTTCACTGTGGAAATATGCGAAGTTGAAACTCCAGAAGGAAAAATCCACCATTATCCGATTTTGAAAAATCGATATGAAAAAATCAGCGTTGACAGAATCAATACGATGGTGGGTATCAATGGAAATGCCGATGAGATCGCAGATTTACTCACTCGTATGTGTTTAACTGCAACAGTAGAAGGAACCAGTTCGATTTCGGTAAAAAAAAAATATAATAATTAATTATCTTAGATTAATGCTAAAATATTCTTGAACAGGTTAAAATCCCTCCTACTCGTCATGACATAATTCATGCGTGTGATGTCTACGAAGATGTTGCCATCGCATTTGGATACAACAACATTACTAAAACTTTACCGAAAACGAACACAATCGCTTCACAGTTTCCACTTAACAAGCTCTCGGATCAGTTGAGAGACCAGCTTGCTCAAGCCGGTTTCACTGAGGCCCTCACATTTTCCTTGTGCTCGGAGGAAGACATTGGCGAAAAGTTGAGGAAACCTTTAAACTCTGCTCTTGCAGTTCACGTTTCGAATCCAAAAACTTTGGAATTCCAAGTTGCACGCTCGACTTTACTTCCAGGCTTACTTAAAACTATCGCCGCAAACAGGAAAATGCCATTGCCCATGAAGGTAATACCATTTAGTTAACGGTGTAAGTTATAAGAGTTGAGATTCAGAAAAATATTCTAAATTTTTCCAGCTCTTTGAAGTATCTGATGTGGTAATGAAAGACAGTCAGCGAGATGTTGGAGCTCGTAATTGCCGAAATCTATGCGTTGCGTATTACAATAAGACACCAGGATTCGAGTTAGTTCATGGATTACTTGATCGCTTAATGCAATTGCTGGAAGTACCGCTTGATCATATTGGGAATAAAGGATACTTCCTTAAACCGTGTGAAGGTTGACTCCTATGAAATTCGTAGATTTTTTAGATTCTTTTCTAATATAACTGTAACATTTACAGATGCTACTTTTTTTCCCGGAAGATGTGCACACATCATTTTTGCTGGATCAGTTGTTGGAATTGTTGGAGTCATACATCCTGATGTTGTGACGGCATTTGATCTAAATCTCCCATGTTCAGCATTAGAGTTGAATGTTGAACCGTTTTTGTAAACAATTTCAAATAATAAATAGGGTTCACTGGTGATCAGATATGATTATTATTGAATTATCTTTGTGAAACTAAGCATACAACATAATAGATGAAACAGCCTGCATCCTCATCAGATTAACGGGAAAAAGCGAAGTTAAACATCATGGGGTACGAGTAAAAGTACGACCAGTAATGGTTTTCTTTTCCACATTCTTCGATTCAGGTCGGGCTCGGTTTAATACTTTCAAAAAATCTGAAGTTTTAGCTCTCATGCGTGAATGAATATAAGCTTTGCTACATTTGATGTGATAGTGTAAATAATCACGGAAAAGATGAATCAAATTAATGGTATTATCGCGAACATTTTTGTTCGTATGCCGTGGAAATAGAACTAAAACCATTAAGTAATATAAGTTACAAAAACTTTGTTAATATAACAATTATATCATACCAAATGTAATATATCCAATATTATCACCAATTTTGGCATCGGTACTTTGAAGTTCCAGAGGAGGTTCCCGGTGAGAAAAAAGAACTTGTGGGGCAGTATGAGAAGCTCGGCGACCTTCTCGAAGTTCTTGTAAGAATACTTTACCCAACACAATATCATCCTCATCACGGAATACAGTGCTGAAAACTACTGTAACTCTGTCTGCTTTAGCTTCTATGTACAAGGTCTCTTCATCCCGATAGTTAATAACTGCTCTCTTGTGCCCTTCTTCACCTGTTAAAAAAAAATTATCATCTTCTTATTGCTTGTCATTGGTTTATCTTTACCTTTTTCCTGAAATTCAAAATATTTCTCAAAAACAGATGCAAAACAATTTCTTTTTAGCAGTCCAATTTTCTTCACAAGTTCTTCCCAATTATTAGGTATGTTCTCCAAATCAAAAACAAGTGAAATATTGTATCCTTGAAAAACAAAAGACAGTCAGAAGTCAAGCCTGTGTGGCTGACTAGCCACAAAATATATTACATTTACCATCTTCAGCTTGACATAATAAGTTTCCATATTCTCGTTTAAGTAACTCATCAGCACCATGTTCTTGAAGGTCTTTATAGAACTTCAATGAAATGCTAACCTATGAAATAAGGAAATCAATCAATTCTGCAATTTTTAAGTCATTGAATGTCTTTCTTGTTTTACTTACTCGAACTTTAGATTTTTCAGAATCAGGGTTGGAAATATGAAAAAGCACTCCATCGAAATCAGCAATTACAACATTTACGGAGTCTGGTTTATGTCTATAACAAATACGGATAAGAACTTTAATAATGACTCAGAAACAAATGTTTTAGATAACTTATACCCCGCGAGAGAATTTTTTATTTTTACTGTGAGGGTATCTTCGACAATTTTGTTATTTATTTCAAGAAGAATCATTGCGACAAAGTTTAATGAATTGTATCACAGCCCTTAAAAATGTAACATACTAAAATGGGGTGATTTCAGTCAGCACTCAGATATACCAATATTATCAGTTCTGTCAAAGCCACAAAAGGGAGTGGACGTACTATTTGCCAGATTTATTTTATTTTTACGGGCTGTGACCCAGACCGAAATGTGCGGGTAGGGCTGTATACCAGTTAACTCAAACCGGGTTGTAACCCGGTTAAAAAAAATTTGGTCCGTAAAACGATAAACTGGTTCAGGCTTTTCAAACACGGGTGGCGGGGCGGGGGTTAAAGTCTATTTAAGCCGACCAGTTTTCACTTTACTTTACTTTAAGGGGGGGGGGGGGGGGGGGGGGGGGGGTTAGCTCTACTTAGGGCAGGTTAGGTTAGGTTAGGTTAGGTAGGGGTTAGGGGTTGCTTTAGTTCAGTCGAGTTCAGTAAAAACTGCTGGTCGGCTAAAGTAGACTTTTACCCGGGCGGGAACCGGTTCCCGCCCGGTTTTGCCCAAATCATGCCCAAATAGTAAAAACGGGTACCCGTACAACTGCGCCATCTAGTAGTCGTATTATAAACGAAGCCAAATTGCTAAAAAAAACTATAGGGAGCGTACGTACGCGGTACGCCGCAAGGTACTATCCGAAGGGATTGGAATTTAAATTAACTTTAATTAATCCCTGAGGGAAATATACTTGTATATTCCGAAGCCTCTAAAGTAAAATGCCCAGAAATCGTGTAAAAGGGGGAGGAGCATGTTACCCCACCCTTTAATACTCTCCGGCTTGGAGAGTATTGAAGTTTAGAAGTTTGAGTATTATTCAAGTTTAGAAGTTCGCTATAGACCTCTTATCCCTGAGGGTTATCTTTCTAGTATACCAAAGTCTCTTAAGTTTTTGATCATGTATCGTGTCATGTATCGGATCGTAGTAATCGATACCTATCTTGGAGTTGGGCTCCAAAGGGTTTATTGTCAGTTTCGTTATTTGCTATCTTCTTTTTTTCTACTTGACCGATTTATTCCAAATTTCGGCAACCTTCTTAACTTAATTTCTTACGCCACGACTGGATATTTTCGTTCGTATCTGTTTAAATTTTATTTTATGTATTTTTTCCGTAATCCCCATGTGTAGATTTTCTAGTCTTAGGGCAACTGCATGTTTGGTGTGCATTTATCCCTGAGGGTATACTTTGTATACCGAAGGCAATTCGTTCAAAAGATTGAATTTTGATTTTCCCTTTCTGATAAAAGTGATTGGGTGAGGGTCGCAAATGTAAAGTCGCACAGCATATTAGGCCTACTTCAAAAAAAAATTTCAACCTGAACCCGAAGGCGTATTCCCAAAGATCTTGTTAATATCTATAGGTATGAGTCAATCCAACCCCTCTAGCGGCGAGTTGCAGTGTGAAGGGGTGCCGTGAACAGCCGCTCTTTTTTTGTTTTGCCGGATGGGGTTACTCGCCAGGCTTTTTAACCGTAGCAGACGAATAGTGGAAGTGCACTACGCGTACCCTACCCGGTTTGTGAATGCATCCCGCATTCTGCCCCCTGCTGGGACCCCTGGGGTTCGTTAAGTGACCAAGATTTTTGGTTTTCTTATCGTTTTGCGGTATTGCCTGATTGTGCTTAAGAAACTAAGTGAAAAGGGAACACATGTTATGAAATAGAGTACAAAACTAAACAAAAAAATGCCAACAGCTCTGCTAGGACATTTTATTTACATTTATAAAGCAGTTGAAGCATTTCGCTTTGGTAAAAAAACAAAAGTAAAATTTTTCAAAATAGTAAAATTTGAATTATTCGAATAAAGTTATGTTTTTTCGTCTGCTTTTCTCGTGTTTTTTATTTGAAAGAAGAGGATTTGGCCTCGTCTGTTGCATCATTGCCATATTTTTCTTATAAATTTCACTTTCGCATCACCTTTTTGTCGTCTGATAGTAGTCAAACAATGAAAGAGAGAAAAAGATCGTCGTTTTTGCAAAAAAAATCATAATTTAAAAACTAAAGGTAGTAAACTAGTAAACTTAGTTAGTATCAATAGATAACTCGTTTAAAGCTCCGTAACGTAGTTACGTTTTAAACATGAACACAGTACAAGTTTAGATTACAAAGTTGATTAAACACTTTGACTTTGACTTTTTCACAGTAAGACAATGGGAAATATACTTTGCAGGGGTCCCAGCAAAGGGCAGCATGCGGGGTGTATTCACAAACCGGCTAGGGTACGCGTGGTGCACTACCACTATACCACATTTTTTTTTCAAAAATGATTAGTGATACAAGTTGTAAAAACACTAATTCCTTAATAAACTACAGCACTGTTGTTGAAGTAGCAATTAGCCAGAATTATGAGGTTTAATTACAATTGTTTATCCTAGCAGTGATATGACTATGACTCGCGTCAATTTCGAACAGTAAAAGCTTTTCTTAGTTACTGATGTCTAATTCTATTAGGAATTATATTCTGCTAGGATAATCAATTGTATTGGATAATTTTTGGTTTGACTCATACCTATAGATATTAATAAGGTCTATAGACCTTATTAGTACCCATAAGTATGGGTCAAGCCGACCCCCTAGCGGCGCGTTGCAGTGGGAAGGGGTGCCGTGAACAGCCGCTTTTTATTTTGCTCGGTCGATCTGGTTGATCTGTAGGCACATTTTTTCAAAAGTTTTCTATATAACAACCAATTGAGATACATTTGAATAATAAAGTGGCGTTTCTTTTTTGTCATATTTCATAGCTCTCCCTATATAAAAAGGTGATGATTACAATACAATCTATGCAAAACAAATGAATGATTAGTGACGTAATGATATTTATTATACATGCGAGATCGTCCCCGTGGTCTTAGATAAGCTGGTTCCCACTCTGTGTTATAAGGTTCCATAAGGGAGCTGATTTTTTGTGATCTTTCGTTACTGCGACAGTCCCGCGACCTGGTGTTGGAAGGGTGAAAGCTAACACTAAAACAACACTGAAATTTTCTAAGTCCCTAGTAATAAAAACGAAGTTGTAGAGCTATGATAAACATGCGTAAAACAGATTGATTTATGATTTCTAATTGATCAATTTGAGATGACAAAAATAAATAAATTTCATTTCACTGTTATTTATGTTGGTCAAAATGAAAAACGGGCGATTACCGGAATCGAACCACGGAACCCGAGATCTATAGATAGACGCCTTATATAACCACTATACCATGAGATGTGATGATAGAACAGTAGCAACATTGGTGGGGACTGGGGACTGTTGCCCCTGTGTTAAATCTCTTATGGACATGGAATTATTATTGTTGTAGGATAGAGATTGTGTGTGCAGAAGGCAGCACTTTCGTAGTAAAGATGCCCTGAAGGAAGATCATTGACGGAGAACTTTCAATTTTTTTCTTATGGGACCTTATAACACAGACAGTGGGATCCAGCTTATCTAAGACCATGATCGTCCCTTTGGCGATGAAAGTTTAGAACAACAATAATTTTATGTTTTTTTTTGGAAATAGAATTTTTTCATGTGGTGGTCGATCTCGGCAATTTTTCAAAGCATCTCTAGTTCTCTACATTCTGACACAACAATTCATGCCTCGTCATTTCAGTTCAAACAAAAAATATGAAAATTCATTCTTCAGATAAATTGATTGAAAAAATCCACTTTTTATTTTAACAATTAATCAACAGGCCGGGTCTAATAATCTGTTCATAATCTAAATTTATCACCACTACCACTACATTATTAATAAAATCAACTTGGACAAATTGGTCCGACATCCTCAGTTATTCTTTTCTTTTTTTTTGTCGTGGAATTATTTTAATAGAAAATGTAAACCATGACGGTGCGTCTATTGACTTGAATTTATTCAAATTCTTCAGAGCTTTCAACTATACAGATACTTGTATCACTAGTCATGATACCAGCATAATGATGTAATCCAACACATGAATATAACAGAAAACTTTTGAAAAAATGTGATAGTCATCTGCTACCGTTGAAAAAGCTACAGAGCAACCACATCGGCCGAGAAAAATAAAAAGCGGCTGTTCACGGCACCCCTTCACACTGCAACGCGCCGTTAGGAGGTCGGCTTGACCCATACTTATGAATGCTAACAAGGTCTATAGGCTTCTAAACCTTTCGACCGATTTCGTCTAAATTTTCGGTAAAGACTTGTTGCTATTTGTCCAATCAATCAGCCGGCTTACTTTTCTGTAATATTATACTTTTTAAAATAGTTATATGCGTAATTAAATTGCTTTGGAAAATACGTCACCTAAGGCAGCCGCTCTCTTAAAAAGTTATCGGAAAAAGACCACACTAGTCGTGCTTTTACACGACAGTCGTATCCGTAAACATCAAACGATATGTTTTTGTCGTGGAAATACGCGATATTTTCATCGACATGCCAACGACAAAATGATGGACTTCTATAAGATATTTCTGTCGTATTTTTGTGTTGCTATATTCATGAAATTACAAGCCCTACCTTCCCACGTTTTGAAGGTCTTTCAAATTAAAAACTAATCGATAAATTTGCATATTTTGTATTTTTCAAGGGCAAGTTAGGGATTATATTTAATATGCTAAGCCACGAATGAATTTCGTTTATTACATTTGATTTCCTATCAATAAAATTCAAAAATGAATTTATCTTTAATTAGATAAGACTTAAGTTTAGTTGTATGGCAGTTAATTAATATTGGGCAATGCATGTACACATTAATTTTGTATGTATGAATACGTTTTCATTTTAATATTTATTTCTCTAAGAATCGGTGAGTAGGATTGAATTTGTAAGAGCATCATGTAGTTATTTCAGGTGTGTATTGCATCATCCCAAAGTCATCCCTTATTTACTTCCCCAAACATTTTTTTGGCTGGAGTAGACTTGCGAGAGGGGGGGGGGGAGGATTTTAAATACATATTCAAGAAAAACAAAAAAAGTAGTTAAGTAATTAGGGTATTTACAGTTCAAAGTATATTGTAGCAGACGGCCCATTTGTCCCTTACCCGTCCCTCTCATTTCCCTGTGTGTACCCCGAGGCCCTTGCGTAGCCTCACTAGAGGGCGCAAGTGGACCGAAGGATCTCTCTCTCTCAGTGTGTGTGTGTGTGTGTACTGACGTGTAGCTGAACGTCATCTCGTCTCACGTGTGTGGGATCGAAAACCTAAGGAAGGGTTGCGGCGTATGCCTGGCCACTTCCGCGTAAGTGTCAACTGCCAATATATTTTGTCCCTAGTCATTTTTGTAGTCTTTTATTGTTCTAGCTTAAGCATAAGTCTCTTTTCATATCCCGCTCGTTCAACTGAAACCGCTCGCCAGTTGACGAGCCGCCACATTTAATATCAAAGAGGGACTGATTGCAACAATATGTTAAAGCAAGGAGAAGGGCAACAGCACTTAAAAGGCATGTTTCCTTGATATCGATAGCAAGATTGAAAGACTTAAGGAAATATTTATCGCCAATTTTAAGAATCCCTGGACGCTCCATCCTGTTTTCCTCGGATGATTTCATTGCCTCTTCCAAAGAGATGTCTGCCTATTGGCAGATAGTTCTAAAAAAATTTTCGAAATAAGTACTGAAATTATTGTTAACATTGAAGATGCTGATGTACTCAAGAAAACCATCACCTTTCAAGCCACTGCTCTTGACGATTACCTTGATACAAGTAAGTTATTGGTAGTATTGTCATGTTAATTTGAGAAATGTTAACAGGTTTCTGTTTTTACAGTACACTATCACCGTAAAAATTATATGGTCAAAGATATGATTCATTTGCAGACTACTCTTTATCATGGCTCTATGAAGATTTCTACTGAAGCTGATTTCGAAAAAATTATCATTCTCAACTTATTGCTTTTAAATAAGATTATTACCATTCAAGCACATGTGTTTGTTAGAATGCCAGCTGTTAGTAG
This sequence comes from Daphnia galeata, assembly GCA_030770115.1. Taxonomy (NCBI): domain Eukaryota; kingdom Metazoa; phylum Arthropoda; class Branchiopoda; order Diplostraca; family Daphniidae; genus Daphnia; species Daphnia galeata. Next base: position 8,892,683 of record CM061123.1, read on the forward strand.
GTGGAATCGGTTCATTCCAAAGGAATACAGAGACCAGTATTATTCTCCTCTGCATGAATAACGAAATTTTGTGTTTTGTTGTTTTTATTTTTTTAAATTTAAACTGTTTCATTTAGCTGAACTATATCATAAGTCCTGTGTACACAAAAGAATAGATATATGTACAAAATAAGATTTAAAATACGCGGCTATAAGAAAATTTGGGGTGCAAGTCTTAAACGTTAACACATTTAGATTAGAAAAAAACAGCGAACGAAAAGAGATTAGGTAACTAGAGAAAACAGAAAAAAACCTATTTTCAAATATAGTATAAAATGCAATGCTGCGAATACTACTAACTTTTCATTGCCACGTTACGCTTGACCATAAAATGTTTAACTGTTGTATGTGTCTCAGAGAAATAGGGGTTGATTCAATTGAAGCTTTAAGCCATCACGTGAATAATCACAAAAAGGCTGGACAACTTCCTCATCCAGTTCCTTGTCGTCAAAGGGATTGTTCCACATTTTATCCAGATGTTTGGCGTTTCATTTGGCATTTTAGGAAGAAGCATTCTGACGACGTTGCTGCTACTGTACCAGATGACCTTAACGAGTCTTACGACGACCAAGATGGTGGTGAAGGTGACATCACTGGGAGGTAATAGCCTATATGTATAGTTAGAAAAAGTAATAGAAAAATCAAATTTAAGGAATATAGCTACTAGCGGTATTTGCACCGTAGTAATTTTATGGATGGTGGTGTATAGAAAATGTCGTGATGTTATCCTTTGTCTCGTTGCAATCACGTACAATTATTACGGGGCTATCTTACCTATAACATTGTTAGGTATTAGATTGGGTATTTAAGTAATGACACATGGAAATTTTTAACTCGGCAGCAGATCTGACGATGACATGGAGCTGGACGATGCCGCTTTCAACCAACCACTGGGGGATTTAGTGAAGGAAAAAGCCGTTTCATTGTTGATAGAACTCCGAGCCAAGGGGAATACTCCGTATACCGAATCGCTGGACTTTATCCGCCGCTTGAGCACTTTTATTGACATACTTATTTCTTCGACTCTCAAAAGTTTCAATCAAACATTCTCAGGTATTTCGGAGGTCAACGAAGTATTTGAAAAAATTGCAGCATTTAATGACCAGCTAGAAATGGCCAAATCAGCCCTCCGCGACCTTGATTCTGAATATAAAATTCAAAAGTTGTACGAAATACATCCTCTCTTTGTTAAACCTGAAACTGTTTCAGTAGGCTCCCGTAATGAGATTTTACCAGACGGTACCATCGAAATAGTTGAATGTACCGCTGAATATGTACCCATCACTAAAACTATTGAATCTCTCTTTAAGAGTCCAGCTTTCGTAAAATGCTTTTTTGAAAATTATGACGTTCCTTTCTCTCCTGCAATCTACACCCGCTATCAAGATGGGCTAAGGTATAGGAAAATCTTACTTCCCGCTATCCAAAATATTGCATCTGACCCTCAAAATATTTTTTCTTTTTCTTCAGTACTTTTACGACGGCATGGGCATGACTAATCCTTTGCTAGCCCAAGCATCACTACATAGCTATGCTATGTTTTACTTTCTGCTACTCAATTTACCTCCAGCCTATTATGCCTCGCTTAAGAATATTCATTTGGTAGCCACCGATAATAGCATAGATTTAAAAAAGGAGGAAGGATTCAATGTTATTTTTTGCCACATGCTTCCTCATTTGAAAACACTAGAGGAAGAAGGAATAGTAGTTGACATACCAGGGATAGGCTTGAAACGAATCTTTGCCTTTCTCGCACAGTTTACGGGGGATAACTTAGGAATAAACGAAGCCTTTGGCTTTATTACCTGTTTCACGGCTGATTACGTCTGTCCTTTGTGTATGGAACGAAAGAACAGTTTCAAATGTTTTTCCGTGAAATTCAGTTTCCATTACGAACACTAGATCAGTACAATCAGGATATTTCAAAGCTTTCGGGCCTTCCACTTGGACAACACTATCACGGTGTTAAAAACACTTGTGATCTTAATCAATTAAAATATTGGAAAAGTGTTGAAAATTGGATAAATGTCTGCTTTCATACGGTACTAGAAGGAATGGCGAACGACGTCATAGGTTCAGTGTTATTCGCGCTCAATGCCGATGGCATTATTAGTTTAAAACAAGTAAATCAGCGGATTCTTTTCTTTTCCGCTCTTTTTGTAGTTGACAAAAAATATAAGCCTTGTCATTTAAATAAATTTAAAACACCAGGGGAAGGGCTTTCTCCAAAGCCAGGGGCAGCACAAATGTGGTGTTTGCTTCGATTCCTCCCCTTAATGCTGTCAGATTTAATCGAGGTTGATAACAAATATTGGAAGTTATTTGTTCTCTTTCAAGAAATTGCAGACATAATTTTTTCCCCTATCATTTACGAGTCAACTCTTTTGCACTTCGAAGAGCTCTATGCTGATTTTCTGTCCAGATTCAAAGCCCTGTTCCCAAACGTAAATATCAAACCGAAATATCACTTCCTTGTTCATTTTCGAACTATGGTGAGAAAGAATGGTCCCCCAAAAACCTATTGGATTTTTAATTATGAAAGGATGAACGGCGCAATAAAAATTCCCTCTCGTGTCATTAATAACTTTAAGAACCCCGCAAAAACCTTAGCATACCGTAGACAATCCACTGCATTACATCACTAACTTGAAAATGAATTCCATCAGCAGTCTGTCACTTATGGCGCAATCAGTATTCAGCCAGTTGACTTAACACTTTACGATTTTGACGAAATTTTGTTCTCAGCCTCTACTTATACCAACGAAGTATATTTCCCTGTTTCCTCCAAGGTCATTATAAATGGAACTGAATACAGGAAAGGGGTGTTTGTTATAATGGGGCGAAACGAAAACGGTGACCTTGTATTCGGAGAAATTCTTTTTTTTTTGCATTTCACCGAAAGACCCTCTCTTTGTTTTGTCAATTTATGATACAGATCACTTTGATTGTCATAGTTATAGCTATTGTATTCATCGAAGTTTCCCTTTTCGCCGCGAAATTTTGAAAATATCTGATCTCTTAGACTATCATCCTTTAGATGGCATAGCGGCATCATCCTTCCACCGATATACTTCCATCGTCTACGAATGCTTGGGATTGCTTCTTCGCTAGATCTAGACGCAGCTATAGAGGTGGTAGGGCCGCCATGCGTTCCCGGGCTGCTAAGTGTTATTTACATTGTGGTCTTGCCAATACTCGTTCACTAGGCAACAGCTGTGCTCTCGTCGAGGATCACATTGTTTACAACAATCTTGACGTATTTGCCATAACTGAAACCTGGTTGACTAGTGTGGACGGCGATGATATCCTTCGTGCTGCCTGTCCAGCTGGCTATTCTGCTCTTCACATCCCCAGGATTGGAAGGAGAGGAGGTGGAGTCGCGCTCATCTACTGCAGCTCTATTGTGCTAAAGAAGATCACGCTCGTCCATGTTCCTGTATCCTTCGAGTACCTGGCAGTAGCTCTTACTGTTAACTCGTCTCTTATTACGCTTGTGGTTGTATACCGCCCTCCCGCTTCCAACTTTGGATTATTTATTGAAGAATTCTCCACCCTTCTTGAAATCCTGTCCACCTACCCAGGGCGTATCCTGATCGTGGGTGACTTCAATATTCACGTTGATGATCCATTAAATCCTGCGGCTGCTAAATTCTTGTGCCTCATCGAGTCGTTCGACCTGCTTCAGCACGTTTCCGGCTCTACTCACGCCGGCGGCCACACTCTTGACCTGGTGCTCTCTCTTTCGTCAGATGATTCTGTTGCAGACTGCTACACGTCTGACCCGCTGAGTGACCACTCTGTGGTCCATTGGGTGGTGAGAGCCAACCGACCATGTCACCCGTTTAAACCTGTGTCATTCAGGAAGCTGAAGTCGATTGACATGGATAGCTTCACCGCTGACATTCTCGATCTTCCACTGTTTCAAGCACCATCTGACGATCTTGAGGGCTTACTTCTGCAGTATAATACTGGTCTTGCTACTGTCCTTGATGCACACGCCCCGATGGTCCACAGATCTTTCGCCGTTCGTCCTGACAATCCTTGGTGCTCGGAGAAAATTTTGGCTGCTCGGAGGAGACTGAGGCGCTTGGAGAGGACTATGGCGTAGGACAGGTCTCCATGTGCATTATGAAATGTTCAACGATGCCTGTCTGTCGCGAAACAAGTTGATTCATGAGGCTAAATCTACCTTTTTGGTCGCTAGAATCAATGAAACTCTAGAGAAGAAGTCCCTCTTCAAAGTCGTTGATTCTTTTCTGATCAAGAAGCCCCAGTCGGCCCTGCCCAACCATGACTCACTTCCAGAACTCGCGGAACGTTTCAGCGCGTTCTTCACCGAAAAGGTGAACAACATTCGCGTCGCGCTGGAAGTTTTGGCCTGCAATGTGGTACGTGACTTTGCACCTTATCGGGGCAACTCTTTCTCGGTGTTTAAGCCTGTGAGTGTCAGTGAGATCCTGGTTCTCATCAAGTCGTACCCATGTAAATCTTCATTGCGTGACCCCATGCCGTCATTTCTCGTCAAGGCCGCGGCTGATTTGCTTGCTCCTCCAATTGCTGCCCTAATCAATCGTTCCCTTGAGCTTGGCATCTTCCCTGCTGAGATGAAACTGGCTTTCATCTCTCCTCTGCTGAAGAAACTTGGGCTTGATCCAAATGTTCTGGGCAATTATCGCCCAGTTTCTGCCCTTTCGTTTATTTCGAAGCTTCTCGAGCGTGTGGTGGCCAAGCAGCTCATTGAACACCTGGAGACTCAGTCTCTCTATGTGCCAGTGCAGTCTGCCTATCGCTCCTTTCACTCGACCGAGACTGCCCTTCTCAAGGTTCTCAACGACATTCTTTCATCCATTGATCATGGCGATTCCGTCATCTTGGCGCTTCTCGACCAAAGTGCCGCCTTCGACCTCATTGATCACGAGATCCTCTTGAATCGCCTCTCCACTCAATTTGGAGTAACTGGTGTTCCGCTGTGTTGGTTTGAATCGTACCTTTCAGGCAGGTTGCAGTCTGTTTGCATTAAAGGTGTGTGTTCTTCACCTGTCCCTCTTCAGTACGGTGTACCACAGGGATCCGTTCTTGGACCGGTTCTCTTCACACTGTACATCAGTCATTTACACGAGATCGCAAATAGTTTCAACCTGTCTGATCACTACTATGCTGACGATGTCCAGCTCTACCAGTCATTTCGAGCAAATGAAAAAAACGCGGTCTACTCAACGCTATCTGCTGCCATTTCTGAGATTAAGTGTTGGCTATCGCAAAATTTTCTTAAATTAAACGAGGAGAAGACGGATGTTATTCTTCTCTCCTCGGCAAGCTCCAAAAATCCACCTGTGGGCACCTCACTTGACGTTGGCGGCGCCCTCGTCCCAATCTCCGATGGTGTTCGTGACCTGGGAGTTATCTTTGATCCTCATCTTACGATGGCCCCACACATTCGTTCATCATGTAGGAAGGCGTACTTCCATCTCCGCAGAATCGCTCGAATTAGGAAATTCTTGCCAAGCCTAGCAGTCAAGCAGCTCGTCCATGCTTTCGTCATCTCTCAGCTTGACTATGGCAACTCCCTGCTTGCTGGTCTTCCTGACGTTCGTCTTGACGGGCTACGCCGTGTACTGAACTCTGCTGCGCGACTGATCACCGGGGCAAGGAAGTTCGAGAGCATCACCCCCCACTTACGCTCTCTTCACTGGCTACCGATTCGCCAGCGTATCGATTTCAAGATTGCAGTTCTGGTTCATCGTTGTTTACATGGTTCTGCTCCTTCTTATCTGGCTGAACTGATAATTCCATATTGCCCGCCTCGTGCTCTTAGGTCTGCCTCCCTCTACCAACTGTCTGTTCCAGCTTGTCGCTCAACATCATATGGTAACCGTGCGTTCTCGGTGTTTGCTCCTCGACTATGGAATTCCCTCCCTCTCTCTATCCGCTCTGCTCAGTCCCTTGGACAATTTCGGTCACTTTTAAAAACCCACTTGTTCAGAACTGCATTTCCAAATTGAACTCTTCTGTATCTAGTCTTGAGCCCACAGCGCCTTTGAACAATTTTTGTAAAGGGCGCTATATTAAATTCAATACATTACATTACATTACATCCAATAGCTATATACACGTGAGATTGAAATATAAAATTTGTAGTAGTAAAATGTAATAACTGTTAATATTGGATTCTTTTGTACCCTATTTGTAACATGCAAAATGAATGGAAATAAAAAGATCCTTGTTTCTTTAACTGCTTTTTTTTTATCCATGCAAAGGTATAAGTTTAAAGGAATTAAATTTAAAAAAATAAGTGTTGTCGTCTTTTTCACGACGTGGCTGTAGAGAGAAAATTGAGTAGGAAAGGGAGAATTTCTACAAAGGAAATTTTAAAAGCGCGGAAACGAGAAGAAAGTAGCTGGAATAAAACTACAGCGTTTGTCGTCTTTTTCACGACTTCTGTCGCGAAAATGTTCACGACTAAGTTTTGTGAACTTTTTCACGATAACATTTTAAGAGAGCGCAGCAACGAGGTAGCAATATAGTTTCGGTATATTGAGTCAAAGACCATTTCAAATCATTGTAAAAGTTTTGCTTTCAAGTTTATTCATTTTCAGATAAATAAAGTGATGCCTCCAAAAAAACCAAAAGGTTTTACAAGTCGTAAGCAGAAAAAAACCAATGACCTTCGTCCAAAGGAAGTTAGTGAATTAATGATGCACATGTCACACTATAGTTAATTTACAATTTGTTATGCATTATTTGTAGCAAACATCAGATAATCATGAACAGAAGACAAGAGTCTTACATACTGTAAAGAGTAGTGAAGATACTGTGATGGCCCCCTCGTAAAAAAAAATCTTTGTCGAAGAAACCAATTCCATAACAATTGTCTAAAACTCATATACCGATAGGTACCTATGATGAAGTGGCATGTGTTTCAACAACCAACAAGGATAGTGAAGATACAGTTGCCCCATCTAATAATCACCAGTGTTCTCATGGTCCAACAAAATATCTGAAATTCACAATTTGGAAACGCAGTCATTCATTGGTTGTTTGCAACGCCATACACATATATTACGAATAATTAGGGTGTAACCAAAAAAAACCGAAGGCGTACCTGGCCAGGGTCTTGTTTTACCAATAAATATAAAGTTACGAAAAATATTCTGGCATCCCTGACGGGTTGCAATGTTCCCGTAGGAATATAAAAAACATTAATTAATATTGTAAATTATGCAAGAGTTGTATGGAATGTGTCTACCTAAATTGCATACCTTAGTTTGATGAATAAGTTGACACACCTGATGATTGTTGGGTAGCCTCGTTTATTCTCGTGTTCTTTCTCTCGTGTTACAAAGATTCAGACTGATAGATGATAAAAGGTACAAGTGAGAGTGAGAGTTAGATTAATAGGGGGTTGTTTGTAGTAGAATTAAAGGGGGTTTGAATCACATAATTAAGGAGGTGAAAAGTGAAATAGGGGGAGCCCTCTGTTGAGGCTCCTACAAAATATATACAGTTCCCTTCCAATAGAGTTCACTAGTCCTTGTCGATCACTGTTTGGAACTATTCTGTTCTCCCAACAAACAAATATCTAAAAGTTTTAAGCAACTAATATATATCATAAATTCTAACTGCGTGCGATTTATTAATGTCCCCAAGTTTCAAGAAATATATATCTAGCTAATAATACAAACGAAGCCCCGTTACACCACGCCGCAAAATTATCTAAATCTCATATTTCTCTAAATATCCATTCAGATATTGAAATCCTGAATCAATATTGAATGAGGAATTAAAATCCAATATTGAATTCGATATTGAAATACGCCTCGTGGCGGGGAAATCCGAAAACCGTTGATTTATATAAACCCCATTACCCTATGTCGTAATACATTTTTAATTCGAAATAATTAATTTGGCTATCAAATTGCGTGCGTTAAATTGGTGCTATCAGCCTAATAAATTTTGTCTTGCAGATCACCTAACTAATCTGACAGAAAACGAACCAAGCCGTTGTTGTTCAAAACGAACTCGAATGCCCATTCATCCGGGAAGGGATCCAGCGTCGCCTGCCCAGGTTCTCATATATTTTTATAAGGCAGGAGTGAAAGCGGATAAAGTGGCTTTATATCATTTAGATGGTACTTTGTGATTGTTACTTTTTCTACGTATTTGGGTATTTTAAACTAAGTTTACTGTATATACCATATAGGAACCTTGATTCAGGACAAACATCTATTTGATTTCGCTGCCATGGGTTCATATTTGGAGTTTTATCTGTTTGGCGTTGAGTACTGACTTTATCAACTAATCGCCAATTTATTTTTATTAAAGAACAAAATTAAAATAACTCCCTGTCACTTCATCATCTCTAACTGGAGATTGATGGTGTTTATTGATCACACACACTGACTACTATCATTCAATAATCCTCCACCTAAATGATAACTTAGAAAAGAGAAACAACGTGCAATTAAAATCAAGGAACAATTGATTATTATGAACTAAGCCACTAGCTCATGTTTTTAATTTTGCAGTGACGGTAGAAATTAGGTTTCATGAAATTGTGCAGGCTGGTCGCAGATCTCTCGCCGATTCCTAGAGAACTAGTCTATAGGAGTCGACTAGCCCATTAGAGTGTGTATTTTTGTCTTTTTTGATACCTAGTGGGTAATTATTATTTTATTAAATCGTTTAAATGTAAAGTTTAAATAAAAAACGTTTGCAGAATATATTTTGTTTTAATTTTTGTGTATATTGTTCATGAACGCTTTATTTGAATGTTAAATTAATAAAAGGTGACACTCTCACTTGGTGCTGGACTAGTGATATACGTAGGATAAATTTACAAAAATAGTACAGGAATATACATAACTGAAGTTTTTATTTAATTAGAAACGTAAACAGAATTTGTAAATATATATTTAGATCTAATTTAATCTAGAATATGCGCAAAAATTGCTCGCTAACCAATGGACAATTATTATAAATTATCATTATTATTAATTATAGACTAGTGTATATTCTGTTTATTATTAATAATTATTATTATAAACTTTTAAACTAAATAAATATCATTATAAGGAATATTTATTTAGAATATTGTGACGTGCTAACTATTCGACGTGTATTGACGGTATGAAGGCTACAAGGGAACAGCCCCGACATGGAGGCACTACACACTTATATACTAGCCGGGTTGGCTCGTGATGGCGGATGCACTACCGGTTAGCCTGAATACCAGCCGGAACGTGTAGCGTGGTCAATGACACACGTCCGGTTGGACTACATACCAGTAGTCTCCTATAGCGTGGTCAATGACCACGCGACAATATTGTGTAATTATACAAATTAGAAGTTGATAAATAATTCGATAACAACCCGTTTCCGTCGCCTAAAACCAAAAAAGTTTCCGTGTTGGAATTTTGTTAATATATCATTTCTTATATAGAATAGTTAACACTTTTCTATGGAGTGAATGGTTCGTAAACCATTCGATAATCATAACAGGGTAAATGATTATCAGGCAGCAATGTGCACACACTGCTGCAGACGAACTATTCACAAGCAAAGCCTAGCTAAGAGAACAAGTAATTTAAAAAGCAGGTTCATAATTTTTCATAAAAGTTAGAGAAAAATCTTAGTTTTGCAATCAAAAACACTTTATTTCATCAATTTCTGACGCAGATCATTATTATCTACACCAAGATTTAGATAAGTGTAACCATGGCAAAACCATTCTTTATTGATGACTGGGAGACAAGTACAAAAGAGGAATTGGCAGCATGTCGAGCACAACTGCTTGGATTTATCGAAGCTGTCCCAGATAGGGAAAAAGAGTTGAAAGAGGTACAACAACATTAAAAATATTTATAAACAACGAGATACCTATGTGTACGTATGTTGGGTGTGTGTGTGTCAGTTGGAATCTGTGAGTATACCGTCGAATATTTTCGAAATTTCTTTTACTCAACTGAGTCACACGGGCTTTTGTCCACCTTAACTACTGCATATTCCAGTTATCACTAAATTGCAGGTGCACAGTCGTGAAATTCTACAACTGCATATTGTTTGTTATGAATTTAGTCGTACGTACTGAGCCGTAGCCATTAGGGTGTTTCATTCCCGCACTTTTTTTTTTGTTTTACATCGGGGTTTGCAGATCGGGGTTCCAAATAATGTTAAACTCCCCTGTATTTTTTATTTCACGCGAAAATAAATATTTAGGGTTCCCACCACGTGAAAACGTGAAAAAACCCCTATTTTTCGTGATTTTTTTAGTAAATTCACGGTACCCCTTCGGAAAAAAATTACGGGATTCAGAGGGATGATTATTGTCCTTATCTATGTTCCCTCCAAAAATCGTTTGAAAATAAATATATTTAAGGGTGCCACTCGTTGAAAATCCATCGGGATTTCTATAAATAATTAAAAAAACATGCGTTCTCTACCAATAGCGGCCGTCATATTTACGCTAGAGCAGCGAAATTTTAACTAGAGCTTCCCAAACATGTTAACTACTTATGCCTAAAATATTTTTAAAATTGATTGATATTTAAGGGTCCCGCGGTCAACTTTATTGTTTAGATTCGTATACGAACCGACGTCAGTTCTTGATATCGAAGAAGCAACAAAGATTAGATGTTTGGGACATACAGTAACAAATGTCTTATAATGAAACATTTCCAAGGGAGGAATATTCTTTCTTTTACAAGAGTTTTGTCTTTTCGTTGCAACATTGTGTGTTGATTATTCACTTTATAGCATCAGGTGATCCTCGGTTTAAAAAGTTAAACGTCGTATTCAATTATCAGCTCAGTTCCATGCGAACTGGCTGTTTTTATTCGTTCTCTTTATCTTTCTTTCAATTAGTAGTTGTAGCTATGTCATTATGCGAATTTGTATCGTCTTTTATCTTAAGTTTATGTTTTCTCTCGTTTTCAGTTTATTTTGTCTTTAATTGCTTGTCTTTAGTTATTAAGTTGCAAAAATTTTAATTATTTCTTAGTATGATTATATCTCATGTTGTCATGTTAACATGACAACATGACAACATGACAACAACGTTTTCTTGAAATTTTCTTACATTTCATTTCCTTTATTTTTATCTGCAATAATACGTTCCGCCTCTTTTAAACTTGTTTTGTCGATCCGTCCACAATGATTTAAATTTTAGCCGTCTTTTTATTTATTTTTATCGTCTTTATATTTAATTTCTCGCAATTTTCTTATACTTTCTTCTACCCGTCAATATCATTAATAAGCTGCCTATTGCCGACAACATGTTGTTTTGTTATGAGATCATCGCACATTATTATTAGGTTTCAAATATCAAATACAACCAACAAACACTATATACTATCTATAAGCAGCAACCTTTCACCTACGAAAGAGTTGCCAGAGTCTAGGCTAGTCAGTAAAAAAGGGAGGGTTGCAACTCGTCTTTGTAACTCAAAGGGGCGAAACAAAGAGTAGAGAAACATTGATTAATACCTAATAAAAGAACAACCTATCGGCGGTTCATGTTCTGCTTGCAACAAGCAGAATATTCTTTATTTTTCATTTATTTACATTTTTATGTCAATATCCTAATTTCAATTGACATCGCAATGTACTCAACAACCTTAATCCTGCTCTCACATCCATCACTTTCACTTTCTTTGGTAAAAACGTCGACGGCTGTTTTTGTTTTCAAATAAATGAATGAATAAAATGGGAAAAGTGTAAAGCCAACCTGGTCTCAGGCAACACGAGAAAACATAACGTCGGCGACAATATTAAAACGACAAAACATTACGTCGGAATCATGGTACGATTTTGTCACACTGTTTTGTCGCGTTGTCAAAAATTCTTTCTATTTTTAGGCTCAAATATTGTTTAAAGTGCGATCACCACCATTTATTTTTAAATATTTTCGATAATACCTTTGTCGCGTTGCATTTTTTTTTAAAATTCCGTATTTTTTTTTGGTTTGAAAAAAAGCAACCGAAAAATAAGTGATTATTATTGATTCATTTAATTTGTCTTTTACCAAAATATTTCGATTGTTTTCGAAAAAAATTCAATAACATTTTTTGTCGCGTTTTTATCTCAGAGTAGACTTTTACATTTTGGTAGAAAAGAAGGAAAATAAAAACTGTGAATAAATCGTCCGGTTTAATGGGATTGTTTTCTGTGATGACGCCATCTGGCAACACAGCACCCGTCGGCTCTATGTATAGGACGGTATCCCCTTCCTATCGGCAAGGAGTAAAGGAGTCGGCACTCCATACCTAGACAGGGGAACCATGCTCGGTCCGCTTGGCCGAAAAACGCCCAACAAATTGTATGAGAAACACCCCCTTTCTCAAGGCTTTAGAGCTGAACGCCAGATCCCTCGCTATCTGGTGGGTATGAACTGAAACTGTGATGGTTCTCTTAATGACACAAAAAATACTGGCAACGCGGTCTGCGCCAAAATTTAAAAAAAAATCAATGAAATTCGTAATTTTATGAATCAGCGAAATACCTATTATAAAACAATATAATTGCCTCTGGCTATTAATAAAAGTGACTTTTATTAAGCCGACTACATTTGTTTTCTTTTTGTAATTTATTGTGGCCAGTTTCCCGATAGGGATTCTATCGTCAAACGATTGTAAGGCGCGCTTCTGGACGAGGAAGTTGCGCTTACAATAATTAATTATACGCAAGCAAATTGCCGATCTACAATTTATTACGTTCACACATACAGGATACACAAACAGACTAACAGGTTAAAAGATACTCAAACGCACACGCTCACCGGCCTCTGCCTTATGCATGTGAGGGTGCGTGTTTATATACCAATTGTGTGCAAGAGAAGACATAGGGTTAGCTTTAGAGTCACGAAAGGCTTTGATACATCGAAAGGCTTTGGTACCTCGAAAGGCTTTGAGAGCTCTGAGACGTCTTGTATAAACAGAGTCGTCATCATAGAGTGTCTGGACAGAGAGGAGGGGGAAGAATGAACATCTGGCCAGTAGCCAGCGCATGCGTAACTCAGCGTGCGCAACTTAGCGCATTACACGACCTTTTTCCGACCCGACCCAACCCAACCCACACCAACAGATGGCGTTGTTCCTCTCAGTGAGATAGGAAAGGTGTTCATTTCATTAATGTCTTATACGTTTTTTGTCTGATAGTTAAACTATTAGGAAATTTTGATCATCTTGTGCAAGAAAATGTTTTACATAGAGCCGTCGTATTTAGATTTTTATTCGTCGACGAAATCATAATTAAAAACTAAAATTTGCGTTTTCGTGCTTTATTCAACTGCCGTTATATGGTTCTGACGCATTGCTATAACGCCGTGCTATATAAACACAGCCAGATTATCTAGGCAATCTCGGTCTACTGTGTTTACGTTTAATTACTACTGTGTTTACGTTTATTATTAGTTTTGAATTTTTTTGTTAGACAAATAGACAGTTCAGTTCGTCAGTTCTGTGATTGCAATCAATGGATGAATTGCTGCATTTTCACATTAGTTTTTTTTCAGATTCTCACATTATTAGCGTTTTTCCGAATATTGTGTCCTTCATTTCATTTTTGAATTATTATTGTTGATGCAAAAAATTCTGTCCCTCTTGAAAGCTTTTTATAACTGTTATGAGTTGGTAAGAAATTTGTAAGACCTTAAATGTTTGAAATTTATTACTTTTATTTTTTGTTTAAATATTTTACTTTTGTCTTTCAGAAGCTAGTCACACAATTTGTGGAATGAACACAAGATTAAAGGCTGAATGAGAAAGAATATATGAGAAAAATAATGTCTTATTTCAGAAACTAGTCATACAATTTATGGAATTGGCACAAGAGTAAAAACTGAACGGGAATTATAACATGTAAGAATAATTGCAAATCAAGATTTAAAAGAATTTGACACTTAAGACTAATCATTCCCTTTTATTTAGGTCGACACTTGAAAAGACTTCCTAGTTGAATGAGATTGCTGAGAAACTAAAAATCATTTCTCTGCCGGCAACTAAGTGCTAGATTTTTGTAATCAAATTGATGGGATTTCATTACCTCCATTACTTTTGGAAAGCTATTCTTCATACAGTCTTAGTAGGGAATACTCAAATAAAAAGTAACATTGATTCAAATATTTTCCAATTATTTTGTGTCTAAATGTTGCTTCTTCTTACAGGTGTTTGTACTCAATTAGAAGCAATGAAGGAGGGAAATTACTCAACAACTCTGGAAAATGGTTTAGCTCTGCGCCTCTGCTACTATTTTAGCCTTTTTACTTTTATGTAATATTGGACTTTTTATAGTGGATCACATTCATTTCCAGTACCACGGGTTGCTGACTGGAATTTTGCTTCTCTCAATCGGCTCTATGCTTCAAGTAAAATATCTTGATTTGTAAATGAAAAGAGATCTTTAATTACACTTTTTTTTTAATTTTTATAGATAGAAAACCCGAAAGCAGCATTTTGGTTCTCAGTGCTCCTCATTTCAAAGCACATATCTATACATTGTTACAGTTTATTTTGCGTACCTCTTTCAAAGTTACTGTATGGGAATTCAAAAAGCAAGATTGACATTTCATTTTAAGAAGCTAATAAAATTGGGGATAATATTTGTTGCATGTTATTACAAATGATCCTTTTCTTGGCCAATTTCAGCACGTATCGCATGGATAAACCTGGATAAACAATTTCCTGTTAAAATCATTCTTACTGTTTACATTTGTTATTTTCCAGGTCGTCCTGTCTACATTGTTTCCGTTTGAATATCGTGGGCTTTGTCATGCATACTGGGCACCTAATTTTGGGGCAATTTCAATATCGATGATAAGATCTTAGCTGTGTATGGAATTTATATTTTCAGTGAACGGTTTGATTTCATTGTAAATATTTAATTACGTTCTGAATCCTAGCTCGGATATTTGGTTGGACTACCTTTTCAAAAATTCACAACCGCTTCAATGACTGGAGGCTTAGTTCAAGAATTTGAGCACGCGAACTTTGGTTTGTACGTTATTAGCTCTAGTGGTGAGTAACTGAGTATATACGCTAAAAAAGGCTTATATAGTATGTGAAAATGGTAAATTCACAATTGTGTTCAGCCAGCGATTTTGATCCTTCGACCTTTTCCGACAGCCTAACCAAACGCGCGTGTTCATCCGAACTATATTATGTTGTGTGCCTTTGCATCGTTCTCTTCGGTTGCACATCCACGGAAAAGCCATTGTGATCGTCATCATTCCATTGGCGTCAGTATTTACAAAGTTTTTTTTGTCAGCGCTTAAATTATAAGGATGTTTGGTCATCATCCTGTGATGTTTGGTATTATTATGTGGAAAAGGCCTGAGCAAGTTCTACAGCTAGAGGCCGGTGCTAGTGCTCTGGCTCAACAAGTAGAGGTGAGTTTCTTTTTTTTTATAACCAGAAGCTGCATTCCGACCGTGGTTTATAAGTACGCTAGCATGCCTGGCTTACTAGCAACCGTAATAGCTCCCAGTACTAGTTTGTCGTAGTATTAACTAACATGGAAAATACTAGGCTAGTCGAGATAAAATTGGATGCGCTAACGAAAATTTGCGCGCTGATTTTGAACGTTAGAATCAAATAATCACGTGTGAACTGACAAATGTTTTACAAGAGATGGCAGACCTTTTCATACAGATCCATGAACAGGTATGTTGTGGATTTAACGGGATTTAATTTGTAGACTGGTTCATTTAGTAATTAGCATATTTCAAAATACTTGTTTAGTAAATGAATGCTTGGTTAGCTGCGTTGTCTGTATTAAAAAAAGAATCTCGAGCACAGTTTTCAAACATGCATTATAAAAGTCAGCGTTCCTCCTTATCATACCACTTGTATGTTTTTCTGAAAAATGTAATAATAAAGAGTCGGTAACCGTATGAATCGTTGTAATATTTTTTTTTTCATACAAGAAAATAGCGAATGTTCAAGATGGGTCATAGCATAGATTACATTGAACGATCGCCAGGTGTAAAGAAAAGAAGATAAACGTATGAACAATTATTGGCTGGGTTCTGGACTTCTGAGAGCTCAGCGACAAAAACTATAAATGTTTCATGCGATTCAAAACTATTTTATGCGAGACACGCCTTAGGGCCTACAGGCCTCCCGGCCGAATAACCATTTGGTTCCGCTTTCGGTAAATCATGTACCACGGGAGTCCCCATATTAATATAATTAGTTAACTACTGCTTCCGGATTTAAAGCAACCCGCAGAAATAGCGGAATTGATTGGTACGATGAACAAAAGAGTCCACCGGGCGCCATCGTTGCGTCATTTTTGTGAGGCTGCCCTTTAATACCAACAACTCTTGAGAAAATGTTGAAAGGTCGGAATTATGATGGCCCGCGAAACTGCTGAGGGTTGCGATGAAGAGGTAGAAAGTCGTGAGAATCGCTCAAAGTCATCCACTCTTTAAACCTTCTCGACTGGAACGATGACTTCGTTATAAACAGTCCAAGTCGGAGATTCTTGAAAAGATGGCCAACGTCAAGGGAGTAGTCTCTTTTGCCGACAAAAATCAACTGCTGGAGAGAGAAATGGCTGCATGATTGCTTTGACACGAATTTCACTCTGGTTATGAGAGTTCCGCCGCTGGATGAAAAAACAAACACGATCCTGGAAGGTAATATGTGCTACTATCTGGAAAATAGTAAGAAACTGATGCCTGGGGGTAACGACGACGAAGAAACGGATGAAGAAGAAGAAAGTGATTGGCTAGAAGAAGACGGAATTCCGTAATGGTGCGTGAAGGTATATGATTCAATGAACACGGAAGCAGGTGATGGACAATATCCGGAATAGTTCGTCAATCACGTAGAGAACCACAAACACTTGGAGAGTCAGGTACAGTTGTACATCACTTCCGGAGAACCCTATAAAAGTGAGTCGCTATTCCGTCTACCAAGCCGACAATCTACTCATTTGTCAGCCCTTCCTAACACCCGGCAACGCCAGCAAGACAACTCGAAAGTCGCCATTAATCCGTATCGAATGGAAATACAAAGATCCTGGCTATCCTTGTCATTTTGTAGTCAAGTTTCGCCCGAAAGGAAGTTCTGATGTGTCGTGGATGTAACGGAAGACGGCCATTCTGGGCGACAAACAAACGACCATCAGCTTCCAAAGTTCTATGGAATAAATTTGAATGGCAGCAGAGACTTGCACTGGACGCTGTAAATTTAGCGACTTCATCGACACGGAATTCGTAATTGACGCGAAAAAGGATCGTGGTCATGGACCACATCTTCAGTGTGTTTGGTCAAAATCATTTTCCACACGCTCATCCTTTTTTTCTCGTCAAGTCCTCGGAGGCAAGTCGAATAATCCAAGAATCGCTGAAATATTCGCTCAAGATTGTGGCAAACACAGTCAACTCCGGTCAACTCATCAATCAAGGTAACCCAAACGTCTAATTGTTAAACGCTAAGGAAGATTCAACTGGCGAGGATTTCCGGTGGGTCGCCATTAGCCGGATGGATTTCTCTCCACCTCCATACGATCATCGTGATTAAAAAATCTTCCTCTTGATGGATGTGGCTGGAAGCGGTAAGAGTACCCTCACCAACGGTATGGTCAACTACTTCCGGGCCTTTCAGTAGAAAGATCCTTTCCGCTTTAAGTGCGTCCACGAATACGATTTAATCAACAGGTTCCAAGTAAACAATAAAACGAACTCCGTGACCGCCTACTGTATGCGACTGTATGCACTTCGTTATCAAGAAGGAATATGTCTATTCCGTATTCGATCACGATCGTTGAAACAGCCGGCTACGGCCAAGGCTACGGCAACACGAAAGGACGGACAAAGACGGGATAAGGAAATCATTTGCAAAATTCGACATTTCCTGACGCAAATGAACTTCATAATCGATCACATTCACGCCGTCTGTTCGTTGCCGCTTCCTACGATATTAGGTCGACGTCCATGCAGCCCTACATTCTCGACTTGGTTCTCTCTTTTTCGGCAAGACGTCAAGGATAGCATTTGCATGATCGTGACATTCGCAGACATGGCACATGAGCCAAGACGCATATAGGGCGGAATCTCCACGGGTCCACGAATAAGAGCTAATCAATAAGAATGAAATCTTAATATTTCATTTTTGAAAATTGATAAATTTATGGGGGGGACAAATTGGGCTATAAAGCGTGTAACATAAAATAATATAAGGTTTCGAGCCGTTTGAGGGAGAATAGCTTCTGTATTTCTTTAAACATAATTTTGCGGGACTACATGCGAAGTGCGGAACTTCTCTAGCATGAGCCGGACAAAAATAAAGTTCAAATAATACATGGAAAAGAAGGAACCCAAAAGACTGAGGATCAAGTCGGGTGAGCAGCTTGGAACTGACTCGCATGTCAACCGCTCGCAAACTGAGGATGAATGGAGGAATTCTCAAGCTTTTTATACGGCACAAGAGTAGGGTCAAACGAGGTCATCAAGGGCGAGGTCACATAAGGTGAGAGAAAAATAGCAGGCGCGAATGACCTGAATCTAGGTTAGCGTGGGCAATAAATCGACAAGGGGTGAATGAACTATTTTAGCCAAGAACTAGGGAGACTGATAGCCAATCCTTATATAACTTACCCTCCCGGAAGATTGCGTCCCACAATCTAACAAAACAAAACACAGAGACTGAGACTTAGACAGAAAGAACTGCGAAAACTGACGGGAAACAACGGTGTTCGTAGAGTGCATCTAAACCTAGAATGCAGTATTCTACGATGCCATGGACAAAAATGAACTTCAGAGCTTCAGAATGGACCTGTCCGGGATTCACCGACGAGACAGTCATCATCGAAAATAAAAATAAAACGGAATAGCGAGAGAAATATCAGTATAAAATGTTCTTGCTGACTGCAGGGCAGGGTGAGTTTTGTCGTGTCTGGTAGTGAAACTGGATCGTCGTGAACGAAAGGAACAGAAGAATCGGGAATAAATCTTGGTAGGTAGTGGCGTCGTAGCGGCTTCTCCGGGCGTCAATGGCATCCGACCTCGCTGTCACCAGATATAAGGTTTCGAGCCGTTCGAGGGAGGATAGCTTCTGTATTTCTTTAAACATAATTTTGCGGGACTACATGCGAAGTGCGGAACTTCTCTAGCATGAGCCGGACAAAAATAAAGTACAAATAATACATGGAAAAGAAGGAACCCAAAAGACTGAGGATCAAGTCGGGTGAGCAGCTTGGAACTGACTCGCATGTCAACCGCTCGCAAACTGCCGACGAATGGAAGAATTATCAAGCTTTTTATACGGCACAAGAGTAGGGTCAAACGAGGTCATCAAGGGCGAAGTCACATAAGGTGAGAGAAAAATAGCAGGCGCGAATGACCTGAATCTAGGTTAGCGTGGGCAATAAATCGACAAGGGGTGAATAAACTATTTTAGCCAAGAACTAGGGAGACTGATAGCCAATCCTTATAATAAAAATTAGCCGAAATTGACCAAACTAACTTTGAAATTTGACGATTTTCATTTTTAAATAGCATAATCAATGAAAAACACTTTTAAAGGAGGCCCTAAAGCGTGTAACGTATAATATTGATAAGAAACGTGACAACATAAATAATTTTTAAGTCAGATACCAAATACCATATTTGCATGTATTTTAAATTAAGCGCCCTGGTTACAGCGTTGCCGCTATCCACTTAGCACGAAATTCCGTTACACACCGACGTCTGGTGCACCCAAGGGCCCAGATTTCGACGTCTGTCTACTGGAATTCAAATAAAGCAAATATTTCTCTATTTTTTAATGTAAAAATTAGATCTGCCAAACAAAGTTGAAAATTTTATAGTTTTATTAATTTTTAAGATAATCTGTTGGTGTTTAAGTCCTATAATTTGACGTCTGTCGTGCGAGATTATTGATCAACTTTATATTGGTTCTCCTTTCTTTAGATATTTTGGGCTTGCTAAACAAAGTTGATTTTTTCCAGTTCCCGCCGACTTTGGGATCGCGTCACGTTTGAACGCCCCGGCCACCAGTCGAGAGAAGTGGCTTGCAATAGCCACAATAGACGCTAGAGGACTCCAGAATGCAATGCGCTCCGTAGTGCAAAGGATTTTACCACAAAGGGAAAATCTGAAAATTTAGACTGATGGAAAACTATTTTCCAAATCGTTCGACCAATCCTATCGGGAAACTCGCGCGTGCAACAAGGGATCGGATTATTAAGAGTAAAGTGGGATTCTGTTATTTCTCGATCAGACACAGTGCTAGCTGATAAAAGTATAAGGTTTGTGAACTTCACTTTGAAGATGATGCCATAATTAAAGGCGAGTTCTTACGTCACTCCAACGGCTCTGAAGAATTCATTCCTAAATTGAGATGGAAATTAAAATCTGATGCCATCACTACCCTGCATCTTGAAAATGGTACGTGTAACGACTATGAGATTACTCTTACCACCCGTAATAACCTTTTTTCAACCAAAAATTATGAAAATGCAAGTTACTTTTATCGCTTTTATGTTACATTTCAAGAGTGTACCCATCTACAAAAAAAGCAAAATTTTCTCCGTTTGAAGACGATGCTCTGCTCATGGAAGATAACATCATCAACGTTGAATCGCCTTTTAAAATGAGAAATTGGGAGGCTGTTGCTGATGTTGACGTTGTTCACGATGGCCCGATTCCGAGTCAAACTATCCATCTAGATTTCGAACCTATTTATCCGGGAACCCACAACGAAGGCTTCTCACAATTATTTCCCACAGCGTCGTATTGGGAACAGAGTGAGCCTCAAATTTCGAATTGTGAAGATTCAAGGACTTCATTAGAAACAACGTATTCTGATGCGATGGTTGATAACACAGCCAATTTGCCCATTTATTTTCAGAACGAAGTTGTTGATCGACTTGATAACGCGTCACTCGTTTTTTCCATCAACATGGCACCGATAAACTAGTTTGAATAACATCTACTCAATTTTTTCAGTAGCTAGGGATGACAAAAACACGATGGTAATCCAAAAATGTATCGACATCGACCTAGAAAAACATGAAGCGACATTTTCAATTTGTGGCGTTGATCTTAAAAGAGTGAAAAGTATCATATCCCTTCATCAGCTACAGGAACCACTTGATGAATTCAATAGAGCAAAGTTATGCCAAGGTTTAAAAAGCCTAAATGTACGATCAGTTTTTCAGGCAAGTAAACATGGGTACAAAAATGCTGAAACGTGGAGAGCAAATTTGTAAGTAATTCAATGTTTAATTTCGACTTATCTTCATATTTAACTAAATAATCAACATTGGTTTGTTACATAGTTGTGATGGCCTATTAGACAGAGGCCCAAAAGGAAAGGGTTCCTATTGCACATTATGCGGGAGGATGAGGAAAATCACATTGCAAGCAAGCAGACGTAGCCATAAAACCCAATATACCATATGAATGTGCGATTTATGTCTCATGAGGAAATGAAGTCTACAAAAAAAAATCCTCCGCAAACAAGACGTAAAAACTCAACAACGGTTAAAGGTATTCACTTCCACATATTTCGCTCCTAGCTTTAAGTTTTACAATTGGAGATTAAATGGGACTATTTCCTTCATATTTCAATAAGAAACTAAATGCCGAGACAAAACAAATGTGCGAAAAGATGAACGCGTTAAAAATTGACGAAAGGAATGCAGCTTTCAAATACATTTCTAAATTGCACCCCAAGGTAAATATGGAAAAACAAACAACCGAAACGAATAACCTTAGTCACACAGTAATTTTCTGAATATTTCACAGAGTAAAATACTGGTGGAAACTATATTCCACAAAGCTTCATTGAAGAAAAGCTCGAAGGGTATGCGGTACAGACCTGAATTTTTACTTGAATGTTTGTTGCTTCATGTGAAAAGTCCTTCCGCTTATGAACATCTACGTACAAGTAACTTGCTGCCTCTTCCTGATCCAGATCATTTGCGGAGATTTTTACAAGGAATAACTTGCAAGTTTGGCTTCCAAGACTTTTCCCTAAAGTCTATTTCAAACGAATTCCATGGAAAGGGCTTTAAAGAATGCAGCAGTATGGTTTTTTTCTTAATAGTTATCCTATATTATGTTAGGGAAACATTAATTCTTATGGAAAATCCAAAATTTGTAGGTGTCGTAGTGGTCGATGAGATTTCCATAACTTCTGATCTATATTTCAACGCAACACTTCTTCAGTTTGAAGGATTCGCAGATCACCTATGCGATCTTCCTCAAGGAAACAACGACTAACAATTTAAAGATTTAGCAACAAATGAAACACCTTATGCTGACCACGCATTGGTTCTCATGTTCCGGCCTTTCGTGGGGTCTTGGGTACAGCCAATTGCGGTTTTTTTCTGCCAAAAATGCTGTACCGGGTGCCGCAATGCATAAAATTATTAGGGAGGGAATTGTGCTACTTGAAAACGCAGGAGCGAAAGTGATGGCTGTTGTTGGAGATGGAGCGCAAACCAACAAATCTATGTGGAGACTTTTTGGGCTTTCATGAAAAAATAATCAGCATTTTAAAAATTTCATTATGAATCCAATGGACCCAGAGCGACCAATTTTTTTCATATGGGACCCACCTCATGTTTTTAAGTGCATTCGAAATAATTGGTTTACCCATAAAGTTGTCCAGGTATGAAAAATCGAATTCTCCGGTTTACTTCTTTTTATAAATCCATTTATACTTTCATATGGAGATGTCAGGCCAGCGCGTAAATTTCCATTTCCTAAAAACTTTGTTTGATATTGAATATCCTATGTCGGAGTCGCTGCGAGCGGCTTGTAGATTGAAGCGTTATCACATATACCCGACTAATTTTCAGAAGATGACAGTTAGCACTGCTGTCCAAGTAAATGTTATCTTTAACAGTTTAATTTACGTTAATTTATCAATAAAGTCTTTGTTGTGCAAATAGGTTCTATCAAATTCAGTAGCAAAAGCTCTAAAAATCTATACAGATTCACAAGAATACCACGACAAATTTGAAAATTCTGAAGCCACACAGGAATTCTTGCAAGCATGCAATGGCGGGTTTGATTCGATAAACCGTCGATCGGAATCCTCCGCAATTACGAGGGGAAAATGGAAAAGCCAAAAACAAGTAGTCACATTTTCATTCCATTCAAAGGATAGCGGGAAAGGGTGAAAGGGGACATTCGTAATCTAAGGTGTCAAATAACATAATTATTCTTACAAAATTATTTTTACGGTTTATTTCTTCCTTCTTAATCAGCCTATTGAACGGTGGCTGAAGGAACTGAATGTGTCCGAAGAATCCTGGGTGCAAACCAAAGTTCAGCCTTTCGTCGCTCCAACATCAATAAATATGTTGCGAATAACATTAGTCAGTGTAATTCAGCTTACTGAATATCTATTGCACAACGGTTTCGATAGTGTGATGACAGGGAAATACAATCAAAACTGTCTTGAGGTAAATATTGGATTTTTTAAAAAGAACAAAATATGGTTAACTGTATTTACAAATTTTAATAAATTTTTTTCTTTGAAAAGCGCTTCTTCGGATTAATACGGACAGCTGGTGGTTCAGATGACAAACCGTCATGTTCCTCGTTTCTTCAACTCTACAGAATGCTATCAATATATTACCCTACCAAGCGGATTCTTGGTTCCAATGTTGACGACGCAGAAAGATTGAGACTCCTGACTTCCTATAAAGACGGCCTGATGAAAGCATATAGGGAGAATAAGAAGGATGCTCATCTGTTAAAGGAAAAGGTGAAAGATCGTCTTCTTCGATCAATCATGTTTGAAGCTCAGCATGACACAAGTATAAACATTTTCACAAATTATTGCTAAGGATTACACTTATATCTTTATTAAATTTAAGGCATAACGACATCTGGGAATGGCACATTATCGGAAAATATTCTTTATCATGTATGCGGGTATATGGTTTACAAATACCGTAACATGAAATGTCAAGCTTGTATCGACAGCATCAATCTGGATCTTGATTTGTTGCCAGAAATTATCACCAAAGAGAAGCTCACCCTTTCAAAAAGTAAAGGGAAGCTAAAACTTGCTTCCAATTCTTTCTTTCGCCTCATTGGCATGGTCGAGTCGTCTCTACTTACGTTTTGCATAACTGATAATGTTCTTGTAAAAGGGGCTTTCGAAGAAGTGGTGAATTTGATCATCTCCGAAGATTTATCCCGAGTTGGATGTGATGAGTATTATGACAAATTTGTTTAAAACTCAATCTATGACTATCTTTTACTGAGATTCAAAGCCATTGCTAAAAGGAAAAAACAAGAGAAGTTTGAGGCCAACAATGCTAAACGTCATGCAAACCGCAAACTGTCCAAAATATAAATTAGTGACTAAACCAGAGAACATTTCTTTATTTTCTCTTAAGCTTTATTCACATCATAGCCAATTATAGTTTAACAATAGTGGACTGTAAAATCCCCTGACAGCAAAGTTCCATCTTTCTTTTTTCATTTCATAAATCCCGGTTTATGTCACACACACGGATGCCAAACCAACCTTTTGTAAAGGTCCGCTCCATCCGGAAGCCGGACTTTACAATATAATAATAAATGAATAAAGAACTCGGAGGCTACCCACAACGTATTTAGACTAAGACTAAATTAGGAAGTACATATATTGTTGACATACCGTTTCTGAATTTATCCAATAGAAGAATAAGAAGAGGAGAGAGAGATTAAACACACAGAGTAGAGTCACGGAACTTTCACTGAGAAGGCACGCTAGATTATAAGATGAAAAGGCACACGGAGAGAAAACACAAACTTATACTTGGCACAAACTGATAGAGGAGAAAACGGGAAAAGAGAGAGAGAGAGAACAGTCGATAATGACGGCTAAAGACGAACTGATTTTACTTTCGTCGCTCATTTGCGACGAAAGCTTTCATTCAGCTGGACACATCTGGTCTAGCAACAAAGGCAGATTAATTATTCTTAAGTACTCTGTGTAAAGGATACCCCGAAATACGTTGACGTGTGAACTGGACACTTGTCAATAATATTCTGGGGTAGGCATAGCATTATGGGAAACTAGTCGTTAACTAAATTTACGGGTTGCTACTCTAGACTACTCTTATTCTAAATTACTGATATAATATTACTGGCGCCGGACGGCGTCAGTTGACACGCCTCGACGGCCGGAGAGGCGGGATTCGTTACATCACCCCGGGAACCGTTGGATTACGACCCGTAATCCCGAGCTCCAAATCGTTTGTTGCCGGACCGCGAACTGGTTTGCAGCATCTCCAGATGAGGCCGCAAAATCCGCACATGATGCAGACGCGAATCACGACGGCTGCGACGATGACAACTACCGTGAAGTACAGGAGGGTGGACAGCTGATCCATCCAGGTTGTTTTGGCTGCTACATCAGCTAAGGTGCCGAGAATTGTTGACGTGCTCGGAATGTGGGATGGCGAATAATTCCCGGCCGAATGTTCGTTCATCGCTGCTGCGATGTCTGCCATGATGTTCATGTGGTCTATGATGGCGTCGTTGTAGGCAGGGTTGCTTTGATGCGTGTAGTCGAAATATTTCACGTCGTCATATCGAAATGAGTGTGCTAGTGTTTGGAACGGGAGTACGATTTTTGCCTCGATCGGGACCCACGTGTTGTTGCGGTATCCGTACGGTTTGTTGTTAAAATTCACGAATCCTTTTGTCCAATAGCACGGAGCGAACGGTACCAGCTCCCAGCCGTCCAAGTTGATGGTATAGTTGCCGATACTTGGCTGGGGTCCGCACGATGTTATTTCAATTTCGAAAGTCACGTTCTGGGGCGTGCATGTGATTAGCACGGCGGTTTTCCCGAACGCGTTCAGTTTTGCACAGAGTGGTAAATCAAGCTGAGAAGCAAATAGCCAGCCGTTGTACTGTGCTGTTGATATTGCTCGTTCGTGAGTTGCCTTCCGTGAATCACACTGCAGAGATGCGATGGCTTGAGCGAGCTCATTTTCGTGATCGATGAGTTTATCCCGCATGTACTGAATGTTGGCGAGGACGTCCAATCTGTCCGCTTCGAGTGTATGTCTGTGTGCTTCCTTTAGGGAGATATTTTGCGGCGTGACTGGAGTCGTGATTATGAACACGTCGGCTTGTCCGATCACGTCGAACGCCACTGTCTTTCGAGTGCACGGCAGGTGCGACGGAATAAAACGCGGGTTGAGTGTGAGGTGGAAAATTTATTAGTTGAAGTCATCCGTGAGCCAATATTTCCCGGGAATCCCGATATATTTCAAGGTGGCTTCACCTGCTTCCAGCTCACGGGCTTTAGGTTCCGACGTTTGTGTGTAAGTCTTGTCCCAGATGAGGGTGAGATGGTTATGCATCAGGCCGCCAGATGTCGCTGATGCTGTCCCGATGGGTGTGGAGAAATCACTGCCTTCTGTTTGTTGATAAAGCGGCACTCTTTCTAAAACACAGTTCACTTTTTCCGTAATAATAGTTTGGAGCCAATAACCAGATTCACTAGGCTCTTCGTCAAACACATATTTGTTTCCTACTAGTTTCATTTGTTGATCGTTACACCGGTGGCTTTCATACATAATTTGGCACTCGATGAGGGAAGTGTCTAAAGCGATTTTGTCGGTCACGACCATTGTCAATCCGAAGAAGTCTACTTAAACATGTTTTTGAATCTTCCATCGTGCACAAAGTTGTCCGGGAAATTTCGCTTCGGCCCTTTTTTCGGTGTAAACGGCGTACGTCACTGGGAGAGCCGACGCCAGATCCTCTTCCGGGCGGCAATTCTCGTCCAAGAATTGGAGGATGCCCATATGGGCCGGTGTGGTGCAATCACACACCGTGGCTTCGATGGCTACGGTAGCCGGCGTGAAGCCTAAGGCGAACACGAAACATACCCACAGCATGGTGCTACGGTAGGCGGGTGGGGGGTTTGGAAAAAACAAGGGTCACGTGGCGGGTGTGTAAGGAGGGTGGGTCAAACAACACAATGGTTTATGGAAACATATATAGGAGGGATATGCGTACGGAAAGATAGGAAGAAATAAAAGAGGCGATACAAAACATGAATATGTAGCGTGTGGGGTTTTTTGTGAAGCGTTTTTATTTTCTTTCTATTTATTCTATACTAATACTAGACATGGAGAGAAGAAAGGATATGGGAGTAAGCGGGACAGGCTGATAGAGCATGGGACCGCGACGAATGGAGGGATAATCGGCTTATCTCTCGAGCACGAGTGGCTACCGGAGAAGGGTCGAGCGACTACCTGCGAAAGGGTCGGGTGACTACCTGCGCTGTGAGAACAAATCCGTAGACCGGCGGGTGGTTTGGCGTGTGGCTGAAACGGGCCTGTAGGGTCGCTTTCGGTGACGAAAGAAAAACCGTCGAAAGTTTTCAAAAGTTGGAAAATTTTCTAAGTATTTTCCATCGGCTCTTGAGGATTAGTCATTTACTATATAGGGGGGACAGGTTTTCTGAAGAATGGAAAAATAATCTAAGTATTTTTACCGGCTCTGACGGATGCGACCCGCATGGTTATGTCTGACGACGGCCTCATGAGCGAACAAGAGTTACCGTTGCTATTTATACGGCGAGGCTAATACGGCTGCCTACTCTTACTTGTCCCTTTCTGGCCATATATGAGCTCATATGGCTGCCTTTGCACGTACATAGGGTTTCATTTCATTTTCATTTTTTTATGTTTATTTTTTTTGTTTTTTTTTTATTTTCATTTATTTATTTATTTATTTTTTTTTTTAATTTTTTTTTTCTTTCTCTTTTACTCTACTTTATGTTTTTATTTATTGTTTCCCCTACCCTATTCGCATCTCGCTTTCGCATTTGCCGTCTCCTTTCTCCCTTTTTAGTGAACATCAACAAAGTATACGAAAGAAAAACTTTTATTTTTACTTTAATGGGGTTACTAGCGGCCAACGGGGTAGAAAGGGTCAAATTAAAACACCGCAAAACATGGCAGGAAAAGAACACACACACAAAAAAAATTCAGCTCCATTCTTCTTTTTTTATTTCCACCTTGATGGAAACGTCGGGGGAGCGGCGGAGTGTTCCCCAGTCGAAATCCGGATCAAACGGCTGGAATGGAGCCGTTTTTGCTGCTGCCGGCTGCTTCGTCCTCGTTGTCAGAAAGAAACTCTCCCTCAGGGATCGCCCAATCTTCCGGGGAGGGTGTCCCTGAAAGTCGATTGAGTGGGTCGATTGCCAGGATCTGGTCGATGTCCCCATGCAGCAAGTGCCATTCTCGCATCGTGATGTGTTGAATCATCCTCCTCTGGATGATGAGTGTTCGTACCCGCTTGACGTCATCTGGCTGGCGGGCCAGGGCTTCCTTGAAACGCTCCCCTGGGCAGTAGATGACGGTGTCGACCGCCTCGGGATACTGTGCGTAAAACGCACGGAGCGAACCGCTGTTGCACTCCCATTCCAATAGTTGTTGCGGCAGCTCAATTACTCTTCCGCCGTGGGTGCGCACCGTGCGGGTGACGCGCCATTTTTCCCTGGCAGCCATCAGTTCCTCCATGTCGATGATGCCGTCGGGACGAAAGATGGTACCGGGGAACGAAACTTTGCCTTCTGCCCTCCACTGAAGGAGCTGGTTAGCTTCGAGTTGGAAGTTGTCAGCCATGTTGTGATGTGTTTGGACGTTTTGAGCGAGAATGTGACTTATAGTTTTCCTGTGTCTTTATTTATACGAGATTTGTTTCTCGTTTTGGCCAATGGGATTCTTCGTTTCATAGGTTCAAGAGTTATTCCCAATTGATCCAGATGTTCGTTACTTACTCCGTCTTTATAACGTTCAGGTTTCCGTTGTTCAGACTGATTAACTGGTGGGAATTCGGAGGCTGTGTTTTCGCCGTCCGTGACTTTATTAGAGGGTGCAGATGTGGATGGTATTTTATGATTATTTTCCGTGACATCTCGTCTTACGTGTCCAGATGTAGAGGGGCAATTCGGTTTGTTATTAGAAATTTCTTCACTGCAGTCACTGCATGTTTCCCAGTCGGATTCGTTGTCATCCGTGTCGCTAGTGGCGCAAGTGGCGCTTTTGTCGTTTTTAATGCTTTCCTTCTCTTTTCCGCCAACCGTTTTGGCCTTGTACGGATTGCCTGTACCATTCTCCCACGTCGTATGTCGATTCAAAGGGGGGGTGTGGCTCTTGTTGCCAGAGCATAGTTTCGTAAAGGGGTTTGAGGCGATTGACATGTACGCATTGGGAAACATGAATTATCTGCTATATCTACTGTTTTATTCGAATACACCTTAATAATTCTAAATGGGCCTCTATACTTTGAAGTAAATTTTCTACTGTCACCCGTTTTTACTACACGGATGTCTAACAATACTCTATCTCCTACTTTGTAATTGAATTCTTCCGCGCGCTTGTTGTATTGTTCTCTTTGCCTTTCTCTTGCTTTGGCGCTTTCTTCTGCCACTCGCTGAAAAGAGTAGCGAAGGCGGTTGACTAATCCTCCAACATAGTCCGAAGGGGATTTATCCGTTTGAGGGGCTGCGCTGAGGAATTCTTTTATTGGTATATTTGGATCTCTACCATGTACTATATAGTACGGAGATTCTTTAGTTGATGAGTGTATAGATGATCGATATGCAAATAAAAGGGGGTCGATAAGCTCTTCCCAGTTCGAATGAGCACCGTCCACTAGTTTCTTTTCTTAGCATAGTCGTGAGCGTTTGGTTAAATCGTTCAGTTTCTCCATTGCTTGCTGGGTGATACGCAGTTGTGAATTTCTGTTTCATTTGTAGTTTGGTACAAAAATACCGAAAAAGTGATGACGTGAAGTTTGTCCCGCGGTCGGATACAATTGCTTTTGGCATGCCGTGTCGCGCAACAATTGTCTCGAACACGCATTGCGCGGTCGTGAGCGCTTTTTTGATTTTTTTGCGCGACTGCCTGACGACCCAGCGTGAAAAATAATCCGTCATCACGAGAATATGTTTATTTCCGTTGTTGGATTCGGGAGTTATTGGTCCCAAAAAGTCAATCCCGATGACCTGAAAGGGTGCTTTTGCAAGGTCGTGTGGGTGTAAGTATGCTTTTAATGTTGATTTGGAATTTGCGATGCATATTTCACATGCTTTACAATATTCCTGAATATCTTTTCTCATATTTGGCCAGTAATGGTTGTTTTTTACTTTAAGGTAGGTGCGTAAGAATGCTAGATGGCCTCCCATTGGTCCGTCATGCATCTCTTTCAACACCAGGGGGCGAAGTGAGAGAGGCAGTACTAGCTGGTGGTTGACCTCTGCTCTTCTACTTTTTTTAGTGACGAGCTCTCTGCGGTAGAGCGCGCCTTCTACAATTTCAAAATATCCAATTTCTTTAGCCCAGTCTGGCTTTTTATTGGTATATTTGTCATGCAGCACTCCATTTTCCAAATAGTTTCGAATTTCTTTACAAAGTTCGTCTTCGTTTTGTTTTTCAGAAATAAATTTTATTTTCTCAGGCATTTCAAGTTTTTCAATACAATTTATATTGGAAATTTTTAAACGAGAAAGACAGTCAGCGTTTTGATGAACTCTTCCCGGTCAATATTTAATTTCATACGGGACTCCCGCCAGTGCGATAGCCTAGCGCCCGAGGCGACCTTTTCCATCTTTTTGATTTTTCAACCATTGTAAGGCGGCATGGTCGGTGATGACCTCAAACGGCTTATCTAGCAAATAGTGTTTAAAATGTTCGATAGCATAAACAATGGCCAGTGCTTCTTCTTCTGTCGTGTGATATCTTGTCTCAGCATCTTTTAATTGCCTGCTGGCATATGCAATGGGATGTTCTTTCCCATTTTGTACCTGCGAGAGGACCGCCCCTATCCCATAGTCGCAGGCATCCGTAAATAGTAAAAATTTTTCATCAAAGTTGGGATAGGCAAGTATAGGGGGGCGTTATTAATCGATTTCTTAGATCTTCAAATGCTTTTTGATCTGCCTCTGTCCAAATAAATTTCTTCTTTGCCAAATCTTTATGTGTCTTTAATGTTAATGGTTTCGCAATTGAACCAAAATTCGGGACGAATCTTCTATAATAACCAATTAAACCCAAAAACGAGCGTACTTCATCAGCAGAGGTTGGCACTTTATAATTCACAATCTTTTCAATCTTGGCGGGGTCGGGGTGGATGCCCTCTGGTGTTATAACGTGACCCAAATAGTTGGCTGATTTTTGCATAAATTGATATTTCTCTAATTTGAACTTAAGTTTGGCTTGTCTAATTAATTCAAACACTTCTCGGATATCCTTTTCGTGATCTTCTAGTGTGTCGGAAAAAATTATGACGTCATCCAAATATAATAATGCTTTCGTTCCTAAGACGTCTCTCAAGACATAATTCATTAGTCGCTGAAATGTCGGAGGGCCATTACATACGCCAAATGGCATTCTAGGAAATGATAAAGATTATTTTCTACTATGAAGGCTGTCTTTTCTTTTGCATCATTATCTAACTCTATTTGATAATATCCTGAAGCTAAATCTAGAGTGGTGAAAAATTGTTTTCCATGTAATTTATCCAATGTTTCATCGATACGTGGCATTGGAAATGAATCTTTTTTCGTGATACTATTCAATTTTCTGTAATCGATACATGCCGCCGTTTTTCTTTTCTACTAAAACTACCGGTGCGGCCCAGGCGGACGTTGATTCAATTATTATACCTGCTTTTTTTAATTCCATGAGCTGCCGCTGCAGCGCTATTGCATGTCTTCGTGGGTGTCGATAGGGGCGCTGTCTAATGGGACCTCTTCCTTGTGTATCTATTGAATGCTTAACTATATCCGTGCATCCTAGTTGAGAATTTTTCTTGGCAAACAAATTATTATAATCCTGAATTATTTTTGAAACTATTTTCCTATATTTTGGAGCGACCTCGCTGAGCGTAGTTGTAAGATCAAGTTTTTCTTCCTTTGTATTTTCATCTCCCGTACTACTGCATGTGATTTGTCCAACCACATTCAGGCGACCTCTATAGTGCCTAATTTAAATGTCCTTGGTAAACATATATCTTGATGAGATTGATTCTCGATAATAATTTTATATTTTCCATTGTCTGATACTTCTCCTAAAAAATGCTGAATTCTAATGCCATCTGTTAGTTTTTCCGAAGGGGTGAACATAAATGTAGCTAACGGGGAGACATACGGGAACGAACCATTAGTTCTCGCTTCCACCACCACCGCAGTTCGGCGACATATTACATGTCGCTTATGCAAAATGATGGATATGTCTGGTGCCCGGAAATGTGCTTGACCAAGCGTTTCTTTAGCTAAATAAATACAGTTTGTCTCTCCGTCTATTGTGAAACCATGTTTACGAATTGCGTCCCATCCTAAAATGCATTCTTCTGATATCCCGTCTGTAATAATAAATTCTTGCATCAACGTTGACTTCCCATACCGAATAGGCAAAGTCACTTTTCCCAATGTATTTAATTTCTTATTGTGAACGTCATAAAGATCAAAGTCGAGCTTACTGCAGGTATCTAGGCTTTGCAATGGGAATCTTTTAAATAATTTCTCATGAATTATACTTCGAGCGGCACCTGTGTCGAAAAGAGCTTGAAAAGAGGTCTGATAGCTTGATAATGGAATGCGGGGGGTCGATTCATTTGTTTGAGTTGTTAATCTAGCAATTTGTCGGGTTTAACTATGAGGCTCCCTATCAACTGACCTGAAGCCGCAGTTAATATTTATTGGTTTCCCTGTGGCTGTTGCTGCACTGGGCCTGGCATATTTGAAAAATTTGGCGCAGTTTTCTTAGGGCATTGGAAAGATTTATGGCCAATTTCTCTGCATGAATAACAGACTGAGGGTCGTGCGCCATCTAGTGTATCTCGTTGCATTTTTCGGCATTCCTCTTTAACGTGCCCATGGAAACCACAGTAGTCGCAGAATTTGTGTGGGGGGTGTTGCTGGTATTGGGGTGAAAGTACTGAGGGGGCGGAGCTCGTGGTGTGTAGTGTTGACCTGCTGCCCTATTGCCAAAGGGCTGGTTCTGTCTATACTGTGGCCGCTGCGTATAACTCGTGCTTTGTGGGGTGTGTTGTTGGGGGTAGAAAGAAACTGCCTTTTGTGTGTGGTGCTGGCTCTGAGAGGTGGGAGGTTTCCCCTCTCTGCGTAAAAGAGTTTCAACTGCTTCTGTTAGTTTAGCGAGGTGGGCGGTGAAATTGTTGCTATCTGAGCTACTGGCTAGCTGTCGATTGTAAAGTCGAAACCCTGAGGCGATTGCGTTGACTGTCTCATTCTGTTTTTCTATCAGCTGTTTCATCTCTTGCATAGTGTGCGACTCACTTGTTTGATTTATAGCGTTTACAAACTCTTGTTTTTCTCTAGTGTTCTCTACGGCCTCCATTCGAGCTAAATATTTCCTTGTTGCCGCTACTAATTCATCGAATGTGTCATAGTCTTTGTATATAACTTTGAACTGTAATTTTTCGTCGAGCCCTTCAATAAATTTTTGTTTCAGGATAACTTTAAAAGAGTCCTCAGCATGAGAGTCTGGATAAGCATGCTTAAAGATTTCCTGTAGCCGAATTGCATAATCATAAATTTTCTCGCCTGGTTTCCGATGTGCTTTCTTAAATTTTTTCACGTATTTCTCGACTGTTTCATCTCCGTGAAAATGATCTAAAAGTTTTTCTCTTATTGTATCATACTCCTTAGGATTATTATCAACGATATATTTAAAAACTTTGTGTGCTTTATCGGTCAACTTCCCGCGTAATTCTAATATTACATTATCTTCTGAGAAATTAGATCGTGCAATAATAGACTCAAAAGATTCTAGCCAGGAGTCAAAACGTGAAAGGGGATTTCCTGTAAAAGACGGCAAAGCTTGTAAGCTAGCTCGTAGGTGAATATCTTGTTGAAGATCGGCGAGTGCCGAATAGTGAGTAGATTGTGAATTATTATTAGTGGTCATTTTTACCACTGGAGTGCTAGTCGTGGGTGTTACTGATTTAAGTTTAGTCGTTGAGTGCAAAGGGAGAGGCTGCTGTGAGATGCCTCGGGGTCTTGTCGTCTGTAATGTGTTTCCCTGGTAACCGATAGAGCTGCTTGCGCCAACTGGCGGGCGGGGTTGAAATGAAACCGATCTTCCTGTGTTTGACCGTCGGGCCGCCATTGGGCTGTGCCTGCGCGGCCGCCTGTGGCGCTCCGATCGATGGCCCGATGGTTGAGAGGGTGAGCCGGGGGGTGGCCGTATGGGTGGTGGTGGTGATAGGTGGGAGAGTCGATGACCCGCTGGTTGAGGGGGGAGGCTGGGGGGTGACCGTGTGGGTGGTGGTGGTGATAGGTGGGAGAGTCGATGACCCGCTGGTTGAGGGGGGAGGCTGGAGGGTGACCGTGTGGGTGGTGGTGGTAGGAGGAAGAGAATGTATCGAAGGCCAGTTGTGCTGTGTGCAGTCGGTCCAATTGTTTTGTCTTTCCGTGTGGTATGAGCGGCCAGCGGAGGACCGGGAAATCGTTTAATTTGGAAAGTAGGTTTTGTAGTTCCGGCACCTGGTTGTGAATGGGCTTGATTTCGTATAGACAATTGAGAAATTTCGTCAGAGTCTGAATATTCGCTAGGAATATTTTCTGAAAGAGATATAGCTGATCGTGAAGAAAGTCGGTGACTCCGTCGATTTGAATGGTTAAATGTTCCTGATACTCCCCGTTCTCGTCCCTGTCTAAAATATCTCTTCGCGGTTGAAAACCCAGAAATAATTTGCCTTCTCTCGGAACGTACTCTAGAAGATCTTGCAAGCTTAGATATTGTCCCAGGATTGTCGTCAAGAATTGTCTCCCAAAGTCCTCGAATATCCCCGTCAGTTCCGGGATGAAAGATTTGCTCCTCTTTGATATCCTGGGCTCCGTTTGAGTCGATTGGATTCTCACAAGTTCCAGAAGGCTCTCTATCGAGTACAGGGCTCGTGTTACGTCGACTGGTTTCGGTTTGTCGGTCGTCTGCTGAATGCAGCAAAAAAGTTTGTGGAGCTGTTTCCATACACGCAGCTCCGTCGATTGTAGATCGTGGCGTCTCTCTTTGAATGTCCTCAACGAGAGGATGAGAAACGGAAGTTGGCTGGTCAGTGGTGGAAAGAGAGAATTCGGTGATTCCTTCACGTCGAGATATAAGCGGAGAATCTGCTCGTCGACCGGATTTCCCATCCGTTGAGCGCTTCTCGAGATACTGAGCAAACGTAGTCGTGATTTGACCAACTGGTGTTGCGTTAAACGTGCGTGCTGGAGAAAGGCGGGAAGCCAAGCGCGAGAGAAACGAGGGGGGAGATGGTAATAAAGGTTGTCGGTCTTTCTGTCGCGCCCAAGATTTACGAGGCTGAGTTTTTGTCTAATTTATCTACTGACTTATAAGCTGTGTTGGATCGTAATCTACTCAAAATATTGCTTTTAGTTTTATTATCGGCAGAGACGGATGCTATCGGAGAAAGGGGGGCGTTGGTAGCTTCGTCGCGGTTATAGGGGGTCGTACAAAATTCAAGAAGGGGCTGTGAGGGTGTATGGTTTGGTACAGTGAGAGCAGATGTATCAATTAAATTTTCAGTAGGCGAAGAAGAATGAAAAAATTGTGGTTCAAAAGCGGTGTCAAAAGCGGGATTCGCAAAAGAGTTGGAAGGTGTACGCGGGATTTTAGGCTTTGCTCCAAATACAGTAGTCACCAAAAATGTTAGAAATTTTTTGATTTCCCATAAGCTCCCATGTAAATGTTCGCTAAATTGCGACTCAACTACGGGAGCTAGATTTTTTCTTTTTTTTTCTCAAATACATTGACTTATAATGTATTTGTAAAAAAAAATCATCGCAGTACGACCTTCTGCTGAGGCTGTACGCGAGAATTCAGAATTATTAGAAAATTTTTTCCTTGCGTGCTTTTCTTATGGCGGACCTGATTTTTTAGGCGGCCATATCTTTTGTTGACAGTAAGATATCAAACTGAAATTTCTTTTATGAATTGCCCACAGGGTGCTTTATTCCATGAGTTTGGTTATATTGGAATATCTCAACCCCTTGTTTTATTAATTGCCCGGGAATATTGTGAGATTGAATCACGGAGTAAAAAATACATGTACAGAGACCCTGCCTCATAACTTTGCCGCGCGCAAATCTTGGCGACAAAAGAAAACTTCTGTGCCTCTATCGGACAAAGGCAAAAGCAAATGAGGCAGGGACTTTGTACATGTATATTTCCCTTCATGGTGGAGTCTCACAATATTCCCGGGCAATTAATGAAACGAGGGGTTGAGATATTCCGATATAATCAAACGGCACTACCCAGTAGACTCATTACTTTTGTTGGCCTACAATTTTTCCCGCCATTTATTCTGTTTAAGTTAGTGATTGAATTTCTTGCATCCACGTTCATCCAAGCCATCTTACTTGACATTTTGTAGCTTTTGATTGGAGGTGAAGTTTTCGCTCACGTTGGTCCTTTTCATGACAGCAGTCGTGACTGATGGGCCACTGAGCTGCACATTTTTACAACATTTGTCCTTCGCCAAGCTTTCGTTGGTCCTTTTCATGACAGCAGTGAATGTGAATTTTGAATTTTTGGTCACCGCAACACACTTGCAACGAGCTTCCATTTTGTATCCAGACTGGAGAGCGGAGTTGGTTTTGACGTTAGCTGGCTTTGGGGCAATTACATCAACATGGCGAATCCGGAATTTAAGCCGTATGGTAAAGCTCCACCTTTCGATTTGGATGAATATAAAGACTCTTTTGAATTATGGCAAAAGAAGTGGACGATTTTCCTGTTGAGAATATACAAGGTTATTCGAGTCACATGAGGCATCTGTATTAACTAATACAGGATACAAGATTCCAATATGTGGAACATACATAAGTGACACATTATTACATTGAGAAAACTCACCAGAATCAAATAAGCACAATACAGGTATGTGCAGTGTCCAAATAGTTTATTTGGAACAGAAAAAGAAAACGAGAGTTTTAGATTAACTCGCGACTGTAGCGTCGTTATCAGTTGACAGGGGTTCGTTAAGTGACATAGCCAGAAATGGAAACTGCTGATTGGTCATATGTCACGTGCAGCAGCCTTTCAGCCAATTAGAGGAGGTTTAGAATCCGCCTGAGTAAGCTTACTTTTTTGACGGAGACAAAAGTGGAAAAAGCACAACGTCAGATTTTCTTACATTTCACAACATGTATACGAGTAGGGCTGTAACTCGGGTCATGAAAACCCGGGCTATTGTCCGGTAAAAAAAATGACCCCAAAAACGATGATTCGGTGCACACAATTTTTGTTTTGGGTCAACGCTTGCGGCATATGTTTTCAAAAACGGACTTTGAAATTTTTGGGTTCTAATTCTATACCTAGTGAATGTAAATAATTTCATTTTACTACGACGTAATCAGAAAAAGAACCATAGATTCTTATATACTAGGATGTTAGATTTTTTTTATTAATAGCAAACAAATGGTCATATTAATTTTAAGTTTTTCTAAGTTAACGGAAGGACTAGTGCACATAAGAGGCTAAGAGCCCGTGTAATTAATTTTGGGTTCCACGGTAAAATTTACCAAAAAGTTCCCATTCGTAAATTCAATAACTCGAATACGAACTGACGAAAACATTGGTATTTGTTGATATCATAAATATACACACATCATAAATATCACATCATAAATATACACGTTTCATGAATTTTTTTTTAGTATTTTGATTATTTGTATTCGGTACTTAATTAACAGTTTATTAAAACTTTATATTTCAATTAAATATTTTGTATAGTAAATTAAATTTGGGTCAAATTCGAGTCCAATTCGGGTCGACCAGAGTCAACCCGGGTTCCAAAATCCTGATCCGGGTCACAACCCAAAAATGGAAATTCTCCGTTTTTGAAGACCCAGGTTGCACTAGACCTACCTTTTTCATCCGGGTTACAGCCTTATGTACGAGTTTTAAAGAAAAAATGAAATTTGTTCGACTAATTTGAAACCCGGATTAATTTGGTGAAAGAAAACATTCAAATAGCTGCTCGCGGTGATGATGGTTTGCGTTTAAATTAAACTCTATATGAAACAATTTGGCAACATGGAAAATTCCATCAAACTAAGCTTTGGCGTAGTCACTTAACGAACCCCAGGCAGAGAGAGAGAGAGAGAGAGGCTAATCAGCAACCGCAAGTAAGGAACCTTCACTAGATTATAGGTCGGTGGGTATTGGCAGATCCATCTAGCGGTGTGAGTTTGCAGCCAAAAACAACACTCCCTCTCAAACGCACAATCGGTAATAGGATGGGTAGATAAACAAAAAGAATGAATAGACGAATAACAAAGGACAGTAAACACAATTTTTTTTTTTTTTTTTATTTTTCTTGTAAAGATGTTGACACCAAAAATGTTTCGGACTTCTTCTCGAAACCTTAAAAGAAAAGAAATTAATTATTTCGGGACGCATACAATGCCCATCAAATTTCGCAAGACAGAGAAACGGGGATTCGGAAGTGGCTTGGTTAAAGGATCAGCCAACTGATCATCCGTCGAAATGTGCAGGACATCAATATCGCCTGCCTTCTGCCGCTCGCGAACAAAGTAATTCCGGACTTCAATATGCTTGGTCCTCTGATGCAGTATCGGATTCTTGATTAGGTCCATAGTTGATCTATTGTCGCACATCAAAGGGATTGGGCCGGTCCACTTTGGTGAGATTTCTGAAATAAGCCGTCCAAGCCAGACGCACTCTTTGCTGGCCTCGCATGTAGCCACAAGCTCCGCTTCCGTCGTAGATAACACCACGCAGGATTGACGGCGACTTTTCCACGCTACGGGCCCTCCATGTAGAACAAAAACAAATCCGGATGTTGAACGGCGAGAGACTGGATCACCAGCGTAGTCGGAGTGGGAGAAGCCTTGGAGTCCATCAGTTTTTGGACCATATCGAATTCCGTGTTGAAGAGTCCCTTTCAAATAGGCGAAAATTCTGAGGGCCGCCAACCAATGCTCTCTTCCCGGGTCTTCAAAAAAATTGAGATATCTGCCCGACGGCAAAAGCAATATCCGGTCGTGATGCGATGGAGAGGTACAGGAGACTTCCCACAGCTTCCCTGAACGGTACTTTTTCTGTATGGACTTCATCGCTCTTTTTATTCAGACGATTTCCAGGTTCAGCAGGCAGCTTTCTGGGGTTGCAATCAAACATGTGGAAGCGGTGAAGAATCCGTTTGATGTAGTCAGGTTGCGACACGTACAAGGTCCTTGCTTGGCGATCTCTTGTGATGGAGAGACCAACAAAATGATTAGCTGGGGTACAATGCATGTCAAAATACTTATTCAGATCTTCGATGACGGATTTTACTACATTGCCTTTGTTGCTGCAGACAAGACCATCGTCTACCCAGATGACAACTGCCAGGAATTCCCCTTGAAGATGGCGCAGATAGAGACAAGGATCGGAAATGCTTGGGAGAAGGCCAAATTTCTTAAGGAAAGTGTCGAAAGTCTGGTTCCAAACTCGAGAAGCCTGTTTCAGGCCGTAAAGGCATTTGTGCAGGTGACATACAGAATCCTCCTGTCCAGATAAGATGAAGCCATCCGGCTGTACTAAGTAGATTTCCTCATCCAGTTGGCCGTAGAGGAAGGCAGTCTTTACGTCTATTTGTGACATCTCCAGATCGTTGGCGGCGACAAAAGACAGGATCACTCGAAGGGTGTCGTACTTGACGACGGGTGAGAACGTCTCTTCATAATCAATTCCATGACGTTGGGAAAAACCTTTTGCCACTAGCCTGGCCTTGTAGCGTGGTGGTGATCCTTGAACACCAGGTTTGATCGTGAATACCCAACAGGATCCAATGGGCGTACGACCAGGAGGTAGCTGTGAGATGGACCAAGTTTTGTTAATCATAAGTGAATTATACTCGTCTTCTATCGCGGCTTTCCATAAATGAGCATTGGGGCAAGCCATGGCGTCAGAGTAGCTGGTGAGCACTGAAAGATCTTGGCTCTCAGTTGTTGATTGCATAGATTGCCAGTGACGTCTGGGCTCACGAATGCGCAAAGGGTAGGGGGATACCCGTGTTGTCCCTGAAGACATTGATGAGCTGTCGTCAATGATGGCTGGATCTGGATCGTATGATGGAACTAGAGTTGGAGCAACCACCTGTGTTGGCACATCTGCTGAGGAGGAAGTGTGTGATGTTTCAGGTTGGGCATTTACATCGGATTCCTCTTCAGCCTGAGGCATCACACCTCTTTCTTCGTTGTTGTTAAAGGACTGGATTTCTCTTGATGGTCTTAATAAAACTTCAAAAGGATTGGCTTCTTCATGATTGGATGGAATATCTGGAACGTCGTGGAGCTGTTCATCAAATATGACATCTCGACTTATCTTGATCCTTCTGCTAACAGGATCCCAGAATCTGTATGCCTTTTGGGTGAGAGAATACCCAACAAAATAACATTTTAGGCTTTTGGATTCCCATTTCCTTCTCTCAGCTTTCGGAATATGGATGTAGGCTATGGTCCCAAAGATCCGCAGGTGCGACACTTCCGGTTTGTCATGATGCCACATTTGAAATGGAGTTATAGGTGAAATGCTGTTGCTGACACGATTTAACGTGTATACTGCATTGGCCACTGCTTCTCCCCAAAGCTCAAGGGACAGATGTTTTGCATGTAGGAGACACCGACATGCTTCGACGACAGTCCGATTGGCCCTTTCAGACACACCATTCTGTTCCGGCGTGTGTGGGGCGGAAGTTTCAAGACGGATTCCTTTGCTGGAGAGCCAAATCTTGAATATGTGGCTGATGAACTCTCCTCCATTGTCGGACCTAAGAGTGTGGATCAGGTGGCCAGTTTCGCTGCGGAGTATGCCCATGTATTCCTTGAAGGCATCAGCTACTTCAGATTTGTTCTTCAGAAAGTAGACGCAGCGCCATCCGCTGTAGTCGTCGGTGAAGAGTACGAAGAATCGTGATCCAGCTGGTGTTGCTACATGCATCGGGCCACATACGTCGGAGTGAATCAGCTGGCCGACTTCCTTCGCCCTTGACCGACCGACTGGAAAAGGAGATCGCTGCATCTTTCCG
Source organism: Daphnia galeata (assembly GCA_030770115.1). Classification (NCBI taxonomy): domain Eukaryota; kingdom Metazoa; phylum Arthropoda; class Branchiopoda; order Diplostraca; family Daphniidae; genus Daphnia; species Daphnia galeata. The sequence continues at coordinate 8,933,760 of CM061123.1, forward strand.
CTCACACATCCGAGGCATAGTTGTGTTGTTGTGAAGTCGTCAGTGCGGAGATTGAGGCCATTTACCACACCATTCCGGAACATCTTGGAGATTGTCTTGTGGCTGGTGTGTGCCAGACGCTGATGCCAGACTGCTATTGCTGGAGGTGATGCTATCGCCAGACAAGCTAAATCCTTAATTGAGTTGGCAGCAGAAAGTCTTGGGTGAATTGCCAGATGATATAGGCTCTCTCCTATGCGCTCACCAACCATGATGACAGCTTGACCCTTTTCAAAGGTGACTCGTGTTTCTATAAAATGAACCGATAGGCCAACATTAGTTACTGCTGCGATCGAGATCAAATTTTTTCTTAAACCAGGGACGTATAGGACTTTTTTAATGGTGGTCGTCTGCTGCGCTCCATTGACCATAACAAAGAAATCGATGTCTCCATAGCCGCATACGTGAAGATTGGATGAGCCAATCCCCTTTACACTCCAGCTGCCGGGTGACATTGCAGTGAATGTGGTAAAGAAAGCTCGCTGGTCGGTCATGTGTTGCGTCGCACCAGAGTCGGCGAACCAATCATTTAAGCAACGACTGATGAAACACGTAGATGACAGATAGGCATTATCTGTGTTAGATGCTTTTGTCTTCTCTTTCGTTTCGGGGGAGATAGTCGCCATTGCTGCAGTAGAGTCTTCTTTTTCTTTAGGTCTTCTTGCATCGGCTTCGTCTCGTTGTTTCTTACGACACACCTCGATGGTGTGTCCCGGGGTGTTGTTGCATTGATGGTAGGTGCAGACCTTTGCAGTGTACGGTTGATGTCTATTGTTGGATCGGCCACCTCTTTTGAAACCTCGACCACGAAACGTGGGTGTAGAGTTTGAGTTGTTTGGGCGATTGTGAGATGGGAAGTTGTGAGCAAAGAAAGCTGTGTCGTTCGCGTCCGGTTGACCTTTACTCCAACGCTTCGCCATTGTTTCCTCTTTAAGAAGGCGAGATGTCAGGAGTGCAATTGTCTTCTCTGCTGCTGGAATACTATCCCAGGCTGTGGTGAAGCTTCGATAACTTGGTGGCAGCGTGCAGATTATTTTCGTCATGATTTGGATTTCAGAAACGGGGGCTTCAACGTCTTGTAGCTGGGAAGCCATGGTCTCGATCTCAGTAATGTGTGTCATGATATCATGATCAGGCTGGAATTGGTATTCAAAAAACTTCTGCTGCAACACATGTTGATTCTCAACTGCATTTCTGAGGTGTTGTGCCGAAATGCGCATCCACATCTCGTGGGCAGTGTTGCAATTGACCAATGCTCGTTGTTGTTGAGTCTCAATCGTAGCAACTAGATAGTTTCTGGCCAGAACATCTCTTTCTTGCCAACGAGTTCTTGCTTCAGTGTTTGTGACTCTACCTTCTGTGATAATCTGTGAAACGATATAAATAGTTATCATCTGTGAGAGTGTACAAAGATAAACATTTTGTACAACGTACCTCAGCAGAAAATCTTTCGTGTCCATTTATAATCTTAACCAACTGGTGTTGTTCGAGTAACAACCAGCAGCCAAACTTCCATAAAGGAAAGTTTTGTCCGTTAAATTTTGCTATGTGGCTTACTTCTCTCAGTGTCGACATCTTGTGAAATTTCAGAGGTTAGAACGTTCTGGGCCCATAACCTGTTGAGAATATACAAGGTTATTCGAGTCACATGAGGCATCTGTATTAACTAATACAGGATACAAGATTCCAATGTGTGGAACATACATAAGTGACACATTATTACATTGAGAAAACTCACCAGAATCGAATAAGCACAATACAGGTATGTGCAGTGTCCAAATAGTTTATTAGGAACAGAAAAAGAAAACGAGAGTTTTAGATTAACACGCGACTGTAGCGTCGTTATCAGTTGACAGGCAGAGAGAGAGAGAGAGAGAGGCTAAACAGCAACCGCAAGTAAGGAACCTTCACTAGATTATAGGCCGGTGGGAATTGGCAGATCCATCTAGTGGTGTGAGTTTGCAGCCAAAAACAACATTTCCTCAGTTTGTCGACGCTTGATTCAGCGCTTGACGCTTCTCATCGGGACTTCTACAAGACTCATACTCTGATATCGTGCTTATCGACCGACACACTTCAAGCTGTTCTCTCCATGGGCCTCACCGACGCTCAGCTCGACGATCACACGGTCGTCATCGACCATCTTCGTTCTCGTTGCAATGCCGGCCGAACCGACACGTGTGGCGCCAGCAGTTCTCCGCAAAGAAGCAAGGCGTTCAACAAGCAGCAGACGATTGGTTGTGCGAGTTGCGTGACTTGGCCCGTAGATTTGAGTTTGCTACAGATTGTTGTGCTAACTGTGAACTGACTCGTATTTTAGGTCAGCTTATATTCGGCGTTGAAAGTGATGATGTTCGCGTGAAACTCCTTGAACAAGGTGCGACGTTAACATTGGACATGGCGCTGACATATGGACTGCAGAAGCCTCCAACAAGCAGTTGAAGAATTTAAAGACAGGAGATGCTGCGGCAATTCAAGGCCCAACTTCATCTTACAAGCGTTTCAAACAGAAGTCCAGCAAGCCACCAGCAGGTGGCAGCAGTTAAGCAGGCACAACATTCGCGGGCTGTTGGAATTGTGGATCGAAGACACGCAGTAAGCCTTTGACGACCTGTCAGGCCCAAGGGAAAGATTGTAGAAAGTGCGGTCTACTGAACCATTACTCAAAAAAGTTTGCCGGAACCCAAAAGTAGCAACGAAAAAACAGCAGGGCATTTACATTTATCCCTCCCCTCCGACAATGGGGGCTGTGAACACGAGTGATTTAGTGGAACTGACCATCAGACCGGAGAAATGGGCATCGTCATTTATGATCAATTTTCTTCCTGATACAGGTGCTGACCTCGACACCATCCCAGAGTCGCTCTACAAGCGGAAATTTAGCAAGGTGGCGCTGTAGAAAGGTGTACAACTAGTTACAGCAGTGGGGAGCCCGATTGTCAGCATTGGTGTTTTCAGCGCGGTTATTGTTTGGACGACACGCGACAAGTTGTCCCGATCAGTAAACACCGCCATTCACGTTTTGCGTGAGTTGAAGCAGCCGGTGTTGTCCAAAAGGAGCCAACAGACGTTGGGAATGCTTTCGCCAGCCTATCCGCTCACATACGTTGGAATGGTGACAAACACGCCAACTGCCGACAGCCGCAAACAAGCCGATCTCAAGAATCTCATGAACGAGTGCCCATGGATTTTTGATGGAACATGCCACCAGATGTCGGGACCACCATGCCATTTCGAGTTGGTGGAGAACGCGTGGCCTGTGGCAGTAGGAGGATCGCGTCCAGTATCCGTCCCTTTACTACCAAGAGTGAAATCAGAGCTGGACAATCTCGAATCCGCCAAGATCATCCGGAAGGTGGCAAAGCCGACGGCATGGGTGCATCCGTTTTAGCTCTTCTGAAGAAAAATGGGGACATCCGTCTGGTAATCGACTTTCGTGAGTTAAGCAAGTGTATAATCAGGCCAAACTTTGAGACAGCCACACCTTTTCAGGCAGTGCGTATCATTCCGCCCGAATGAAATTTCTTATTGTGATTGACGCGCTAAAAGGTTATCATCAGGTACCGCTAGATGACAAATCGATCGACCTTACGACATTTTCTACTCCTTTCGGGCGGTATCAGTACCTTCGTCTTCCGTTCGGCGTCGCGCATGCAGGTGACGACTACTGCCGTCGTGTTTCAGAAGTTTTCGATGATCTCCCGAATTGTAGACGCATCATTGAGGATATTGTTGTGTATTCCGCAATTTATGAAGAGCATGTTGAAGCGGTACGAAGACTATTCCATCGAGCAGCAGCTCACAACGTTGCCATCAACACCTCCAAAAAAGTGTTCGCTCAGCCCGCTGTTACTTTTGGCGGGTACGTCGTCGATGCTGACGGTTTTAGCCCGGATCCAGAGCTCACCCGAGCAATCCGCGAGTGTCCAACACCCGGCTCGATTACAGACGTCCGTTCATTTTTTGGACTTTGCCAGCAAGTTGGCAATTTTTCTGACCAGCTGGCCGCTGCATTAGATCCATTATCACCACTGCTCAAGACTGGCTACACGTAGGAATGGACTACACAACACGAAGAGGCTTTCACGGAAGCGAGAACACTCTTGTCTACCGTTCTTGATTTAGCGTTTTACGACCCAAAACGCCCAACTAGTCACCACGTCGATGCATCACGGCCTAATGGTCTTAGTTTCCTGTTAAAACAACTCGACGATTCTAAAGTATGGCGTGTGGTGCAAGCGGGATCTCGTTTTCTCTCCAATGCTGAATCACGTTATGCCATGATCGAACTCGAGTGTTTGAGTGCTGCATGGGCCATGAATAAGTGTCGTCAATTTCTTGAGGGACTTCCTTCGTTTGAATTAGTGACGGGCCACAAACCATTAGGGCCCATTTTGAATAGTTATTCGTTGGACAAATTAGACAATCCCCGTTTGCTTCGTTTACGACTTAAGATGCAACGCTATTAATTTGTTGCTCGTTGGGTGCCCGGAAAACACAATTCCGACGCTGATGCCCTCTCTCGAGCTCCGGTCGATCAAGCCACCACTGGTGATGAACTGGGTGAAGGTTTACCATCATTTCAGGGAAAAATCGCTATGATGAGTCTCTCTGGAAATCAGCTGTCACAAGCTGATCCAAATCTCGATCCAGTTTTGGAAAAAATCAGGTGTGCTGCGGCTATCGATTCGGTTATGGTGAAACTGAGAAGTCAAATTATTTCCGGCTTTCCAAACGACAAGTGTAATCTGGATAGTGACTTGCGTCCATTTTGGAGTGTAAAAGAACGTTTAGCAATCGATGACACTGATGATATGATTGTAATGAGACCTCGGGTAGTTATTCCGCATTCAATTCGTGCAGACATCTTGCGTGATTTAGTGCAGATGCCCCAGGGTGCAACAAAGACACGTCAACGAGCCCGTTTATCGGCTTATTGGCCAAACATCGACAACGACATTGTGAACGCCACCAAAAACTGTGAAACGTGTACCAAACATTTACCTTCACAGCAACCAGAGCCATTTCGAGCCCGTCCACCAGAAACTCGTCCGTTTGAGCAAATCCATGCGGATTTGGGTGACGTTAATGGCCGCCATTTTTTGGTTATGGTTGACAATTTCAGTGGTTGGTCGCATGTTGTGTTTCGTGACACAAAAACATCAGCACGCAATGTTATTGGCCATATCAGTAATTTTTTTTCTAGCGTAGCAGCTCCAGTAACCTTTTGGTCCGACAATGGGCTGCAGTTTGGCGCAGCAGAGTTCCAGCGCTTCCTGGCGGATTGGGGGATTACTTCTCTTACGTCTTCACCATATTATGCTCAGTCCAATGGCCGGGCTGGAGCTGAAATCGACTGCATGAAGGCGCTCATCCGTGGATCATGGAAATCTGGCGCATTTAATGAAGAGAAATTCGCCAAGAGTATCCTGCTTTTTCGCAACGCGCCGCGATCTGGTGGTGAAGGTCCACCACAGTTGATTTTCAACCGTCCGGTGCATGACTGTCTACCAGCTCATCGCCGCTCATTCGCTCCTGAATGGCAAAAAGCAGCTGACGTACTTGAGAAACGAGCGAGGCGATCCAAGGAGCTTCAAATCGCTCATTACAACAAGCACACGAAGCTTCTCGCTCCTTTTGTCATCGGCAACCATTTCCTGATCAAGCATCCCATCAGTAAGCTGTGGTGTACCCCCGGAATAATTGTAGAAGTCGGCCACCATCGAGACTACCTCATCAAGACTTCAGCCGGGCGGATTTTTCGGCGCAATCGGCGTTTTCTTCGCCCTCGCGTACCTGTTTTTCCGACGCCCAGCGCTACACCAGCCCAGCAGGAAGTTGTTCAGCCGCCTCCACCGGAACCAGCCGAGCCACCGGTATAAGAGAATCCTGTTCCACCGGTGCAAGAGAATCCTGTTCCTCCTATTCTACGGCGTTCAACAAAGAGAAGACAACCGCGGCGTCACTTCTTTCCAGCCGAATGGACACAATAACACCCGTCTCATTTTCATGTTTATCTATTCATGTTTATGTGAGTGTTTTGTGTTCCAGATTTGTGTATTCGTTTCTTTAATGTGTTAAAGAGCAAAGTTAACTGTTACGTTTTCTTTGCTCATTGAAAGGGGCGTGTGATGACGCCATTTGGCAACACAGCACCCGTCGGCTCTATGTATAGGACGCTATCCCCTTCCTATCGGTCAGTCTCTGTCTGCTACTCTGCTCGTCCTAGAGCACTGGTCTCTGGTGTATCCAATACACACTGTTGCAAGCCGTACATTCTATCTCTCATTTCTAAGTTCATCACATTTTCGATTAGGCTTTTTTAATTTAACGGTATTTTCGATTATAAGTTTTATCACGTTTTTTTCGAATTCGTCGTGAAAGGATAATTTGAAATACGTGTTTTTTTTTATTGTTGAAACAGTACAATTTCTTATATTATTCCGGAATTTTTGCCATGGAAATCGACAAATATTTGGTTGCGTTTTTGTTTTGTTTTTCGTGCAAAGCACGGCACCCTGTGTTGTCAAAAACGTTATTAAATATTGTTAACGTTATTAGAGCGCTCAATATTGTTAATTATGGGTTTTTGTTCATTTCTTTTTTATTATTTTTGATAATAGGTTTTGTCGCGTTGATATTTTTATAAATATTGTTTTTTCTCCTATTTTTGAAAAAAATCGAGATTTCATCCATTTCTACATTATGGTTCGTTTCATTTTTTTCACTTGGTTTTCGACGAAGGGGTTTGTCGCGTGGTTGTTTTTTGGATTTGTGCATTTGTTTCTATTTCCTTTTAAATTTGGTATACAAATTTTCTGATAACGTATTGTCGTGTTGTATTTATTGCTTGAATATTAGGAAAATGAATCAATAATATTTTATAGAATTTTACTCACCAATTTACTTTTATATTTCTAAGTATTTTACTATTACATTTATTCTTTATATTTTAATTATCTTAGAAATATCCGAAACCAGCTATTTTTAAATTGATTCATTGTATGATTGTTCACGTTGTTCACGGAGAGTTACAACACCTTATGTCGCATTAAATAAGAAAAACAATATCGTCCTCAAAACTTCTTATTCCCAAAATTTTTAAATTTCTTTGTAGAAAACCTGTTCTGACTGTAACTCAGATAGGTAAACATAATTCTCACCACTTGACCCCGAATATATCATCATCATAAATGTGTAAGAAATGAACGAAACAGAACTTGCGTCAGAGGCTTCTGTATTGTGAACAGGCATTTCACTAGATAAAGTGGAGATATCAGATAAACATAAACAAGATAATTCGAGGTGGAATGCGTGGATGGAAATCACGTGTGCACAACCACTGATTGACAATACAGACATAAATGATAGATTACGTGTGCACTTAACGATAACGTTTTGCACATATTCTTACATACATTAACATAGAATTAGAAAAGGTTTGCCACTTGTGCACTCAGCGATAACGCTCTGCACATCGTCTTACAATTACTGACATGGATAGACATAAAATGATAATCATCTGCACTCAACGATAAGGTTGTGCACTTCTCAGTTTTGTTGTATCATCACTTACACAGAATAGTGAATTGTTTAACTTAGAATAATTACCAGATGAACGTGGATGAATAACACTTAGAAAGAATAAATCAAATAAAAAATGGAGGTTGAGAGAGAACCTTTCTCTTAGCGTGGTCTAGCAGACTGAATGAGAGAGAGAGAGGAATAGTGTCGCTATAAGTCAAAGGCCGATCAGCATACGAGGCAGTACAGGGAAGCCATCTAGTGGTCGAGTGAGGAAATGTTTGATTATTTCCGACAAAATATATGTGAATTTTGAAAATAAAATAATCCGAGCCCTTGTTGCACGCGCGAGTTTCCCGATAGGATTGGTCGAATAATTTGGAAAATAGTTTTCCACCAGTCTTTATTCCCTTTATGGTAAAATCTATTGTATTCACTCGGAGCGCTCTAGTGTCAAAAGAGGCTATTGCTTTTGCACTAAGGAATTTCACGTACATTTACTCCTTAGGGGATACCGGCAACCCTGTATTCATGGCGCTTAATTTAAAATAACACCTGGTTCGACCTGGTTTTCAAAACAACAAATTTATATTAAAAACCAAAATATAATTATGTTAGTATTTCTTTTCATGAAGAATTTATAATATTTATGTTAAGCTTCTTTGTCATCCAACGGCAAGTCGACACGATATTTTTTTACACGCATTTCTTTAATAAAAGAAATGAGATGAGGAGGGAGCGATGAGAGTTTCAATAGTCGAGTCAAGTTAAACAAATATGGTGAAAGGAAAATATGTGTTGTGCCCACTGGTATTCTTCCATCATAAGCAAATATTGTTTTGTTTCAAGACTTGACTTTAAAAAAAATATAGGATAAAAATGCATAAAAGCATGTATAGATAAAAACGCTGTCTTTATATGTTATGCGAGAGAAGTACTAAGTTGGCTGGGCGGCCTACCGGCCAAAAGGCCTCTTTATGCCGAATACCCATTTGGTTCCGCTTTCGGTAAATAATGTACCGCGGGAGTCCCCATATTAATATTATTGGTTAAATATGCTGCTGCCGGATTTGAAGCAACCTGCAGAGAATCGTCGAAATAGCGGATATGATTCGTACGATATGAACAGAGGAGCGCAGAGGAGTCCATCGGTCATCGTTGCGTCATTTTCGTGAGGCTGTCCTTCAATACCAAGATTTCTTGATAAAATTTTTAAAGAACGGAATTTTGATGGCCCACAAAACTGCTGGCGGGGGGGGGGGGGGGGGGGCATTAAGAGGCGATGAAGAGGTAGAAAGAGTGGTGAGAATCGCTCAGAGTCATCCGCTCTTTAAACTTTCTTGACTTGAACTATGACAAAATTACAAACAGTTGCGAGTCGTAGACTCTTGAAAAGATGGCCAACGTCAAGTGAGTAGTTAGTCTTTTTTGCCAACAAAAATCAACTGGAGAGAGAATTGGCTGCATGATTCCTTTGAGAAGAATTTCACTCTGGTCATGAGAGTTCCGCCGCTGGATGAAAAAACCAAAACACGATCCTGGAAGCTTTGCGATACTATCTGGACAAAAGTACGAAACTGATGCCTGGTGGTCACCGGTGGTCACGACATGACGACAACGAAGTCACGAATAAAGAAGAAGAAAAAAGGACGCGCGGACTTCCGTGATGGTAAATGATTCAACGAAAACGGAAACAGGTGATGGAAAAGGTCCGGGATAGTTCGTCAATTTTGTCGAGAACAACAAACAATTGGAGAGTCATGTCCAGTTGTACATCACTTCCGGAGAACCCGGTAAAGGTGGTTGTCGATATTCCGTCTACGAAGCCAACAATCTACTCATTTGTCAGTTGCCCTGTCATCCTACCGATCCTTCGAGCCCATCCTAACACCCGGCAACACCAAGACATCTCAAAAGCGTCTTCATTAATCCGCATCGAATGGAAATACAAAGATCCTGGCTATCCTTGTCATTTTGTAGTCGAGTTTCGCTCGAAAAGAAGTTCTGATGAGTCGTGGATGCAACGTTAGACGACCATAAGCTTCCAAAGTGCTATGGAAATTTGAATGGCAGCAGAATTTGCACTGGCCGCAGTGAATTTAGCGACGTCATCCACCCGGAATTCGTATTTGATGCGAATAAGGATCGTGGTGGTGAAAACGACAACATCCTCAGTTGTGTTTGGTCAAATCATTTTCCACACGCTCATCCTCTTTACTCGTCAAGTCCTCTGCGGCAACAACAAGAACATCAATCTTCGTCAGAAAATCCCAGAATCGCTGAAATATTCGCTCAGATTTCGGCAAACACAGCCAACTTATCAAACAAGGTAGCCCAAACGTCTATTTGTTAAACGCTAAGGAAGATTCAACTGCCAGCGATTTTCGGGGGTTCGACATTAGTCGGATGGATTTCTCTCCACCTCCGTACGATTATCGTGATTAAAAAATCTTCGTCTTGATGGGTACGACTGGAAGCGGTAAGAGTACCCTCACTGACGGTCAAAACCATACACTGCGTATGGTCAACTACATCCTGGACGTTCAGAAGATCCTTTCCACTTTAATGCGTCCGCGAAGACGATTTCATCAACAGGTATCAATTAACACAATAAAACGAACTCCGTGACCGCCCATACACTTCGTTATCAAGAAAAAATATGTCTATTCCGTATTCGATCACGATCGTCGAAAAACCCGGCTACGACAACACGAGGTGCTAGACGTGACAAGGAGATCACGCGCAAAATCCAACCTTTCTTTACGCAGATGAACTTCAGAATCGGTAAAATTCACGCCGTCTAACTTTTGACACTTCCGATGATACTAGGTTGACGTCCATGCAGCCCCACATTCTTGACTCGGTTCTCTCTTGTTCGGCAAGACGTCAAGGACAGCATTCTCATGATCGTGACATTCAGCGAATCATCGCAGACTTGGCACATGAGAAATAAATAACAGTTATTTTTTAAAATTAAGCGCCCTGGATACAGCATTGCCGGTACCCACTAAGGAGTAAAATGACGTAAAATTCCATTACACACCGACGTCTGTTGTGATGTCCTAACTCAGAGCCGTATATAAGGGAGTAACTCTAGAATAACGATGACGGAGGATAATCAACTTGTTTATTCTGGGATAGCTATATACCAACTGCCCTTAGCTAGCTGCTAGGGGCACGGCGTTGCCATATTGTTGGATATTACATTTCTCCCTACTTTAGATAGAGATACAGAGTATACGTGAAGTGAGAATTACAACTTGTTGTGAGTATCTGAATTATGGAGTTTACGCGGTGTGAAACCGGTTTGGGGTGTTAGGTTACATTTGTTTTAATGAGTACATTTGATTAAACACGTTAGTTGTTGTCTTGTTTCTTGCCCTGTATTCCTTTTCCCACATAGTGAAGAGGATCCGGGCGTCGTCTTGGCCGCGATCCACGACGCTCCGGCGGCCCAGGGTTCTGCGGTTCATCTTCTTCTTCATCGGATGTGATCGGAGGGAAGTTGTCTGCCTCAATTGCCTCGTTTCCGGGGTGTGCTGGGGGTTGTTGCGCGTCACGTTCATCCTCTGGGACGTCGTCCGCTTCTGGTGGTGGCTGATGATGTGGAATTTGAAGAGCAGGTGGAGTCGGGGCTTGAACGGCATCGCTATCCAGGGTTACTGGATCCCCACAGTTGAATGGCTTGAAGAATGAAGAATTTCTTGTGATTATCTTGTTTTTCGACGACGCTGTGATCATGCTGCCTTTTGTTTTGGTGATCGTTAGCGGTTGAGGGAAGAAAGCGGGCGCCATCTTGTTCTTTAGCTTTTTGTCGTTGCGCAATAGCACCGTATCACCAACTTGAAGAGTAGATGGTTTCCGATTGCGATTGTCATTGGCGTAGTCAGCGATTTTTTGTTTAGCTTCGCCGTCATTGATGCGGGCTTGACGATGATGATCTCCTAGATGATCTGCGTTTTCCTGCGGGACTTCTGGCAACAGAATTTTGAGTTCTCTATTGAAAAGAAGTTTTGCTGGGGAGAAGCCGGTTACTGTGTGTGGTGTGGCTCTATAGCTTAACAGAAAACGTTCCAGACCATCTTTCCAGTTTCTTCCTTCCACAGTTGTGGTTTGAACCATCTTTGTAATGGGTTGCATGATTCTTTCAACTTCTCCATTGGCTGGGGCCCAAACTGGGGTGACTTTTCGCAATTTGATGCCCATTTTCTTCATGTACATCGCAAATTCTGATCCATTGAACGGTGGGCCATTGTCTGCACGAATGACGTCCGGAATTCCATGCTGTGCAAAGATGCGTTCGAGACATGTCATTGTGCTTCTGGCCGACGTGGATGTTACATGATGAATCTCTGGATAGCGGGAGTAGTCATCAATTACGACAAATACCTCTTCGTTTGTTGGTAGAGTGTAGAAGTCCATACTGAGGTTGGTCCACGGACCTGAGGGCATTGGGGACATCACCACCGGTTCTTTGTTGTGCGATTTGGTGCACGCTTGGCACGGAAGACAGCTCAGAATTGCTTTTTCGACACTTTGATTGATATTGGGGAACCAAATTTTGCTTCTAATCAGCTCCTTGGTTTTTGACAGTCCTTGATGACCTTGATGAGCCAGTTGAATCGCTTTTGCTTGCAGCGCCTTGGGTATGCACAGCTTGCTGTTCTTTGTGATTGTCTTTCTGTCCGTGTTGACTGCTAGCTGCTCCCGGCATTTGAAGTATGCTGATGTTTTTAGAGTTGTCCAGTTTTGTGATGTAACCGCTTTGATGACTGCTTGGATTTCGGGATCAGCTTCAGACGCCTCTTGGACTTCGGATAGGGTCATTGATTTCGGGATGGACGACGCTGTGATGAAATTGACGTGTTGTTCTGCTGTTTTCGTTGCCACCGTGTCGTGACCGATATCCATGGGATGGCGGGATAAGTAATCTGCTGGATTTGTCGCCCCGGGTATATGCTTGATTGTTGCGTTGTATGGAGCTAGTTTCAGGTTCCATCTCTCTAATCTTGTGTTGCGATGTGATATGCTGTTGTTGAAGATTGCGACTAACGGCTTGTGATCACTGAGCACTGTCACTGGTTTTCCAAAAATATATATATGAAAGTATTGACAACCCCACAGTACCGCGAGAGCCTCTCGTTCAAGTTGAGAATAACGTTGTTCTGTTGCACTTAGCGATTTGCTGGCAAAAGCGATGATGCGGGAGACGTCATTCTCATAACGTTGGACTAAGATTGCGGCCAATCCAACCGGGCTGGCATCGACTATGATTTCAGACGGGATTCGTGTGTTGAAGTATGCCAAGACTGGCTCATTGGCTAAGAGTTCTTTGATGGAATTGACGGATGCCTCACAATCGGCCGTCCACTGAAATGTCGCATCTTTTTTTGTGAGTTCTCGTAAGGGCGCTGTGATGTCTGCAAAACCGGGTATGAATCTTCTGACATAGTTTGCCATTCCGAGAAAACTCCTCACTGCGTCGCACGATTCTGGTGTGTCGAGAGAAATTACCGCCGCTACTTTTTCAGGATCTGCTTGAATACCTTCTTGAGAGAAGACGAACCCATAAAACCTGATCTTGGCTTGACGAAATCGACACTTTGCTTCGTTCAGAGTGATGTTCACTTGGTCTAACCTTGATAACACTGCTTTGAGGCGGCGATCATGCTCTTCCATGCTTCTTCCCCAAACGAGGATGTCGTCACTGACATTGATGGCACCTTCTAATCCAGCCAGGGTCTGACGGATGGCATTCTGGAAGACTTCCGCTGCTGAGTTGACTCCGAAGAATAGACGTTTGTATCGCCACAGTCCTACGTGAGTGGAAAATGTTGTGATGAATCGACTTTCTTCATCCAGCTCCAGTTGATGATAGCCATGAGCCAGGTCTAGGGCTGAGAACACCACCGCTCCGTCTAGGTCCGACAGGATGTCATCTAGTGTGGGGGTGATGTGGCGCTCTCTTTCAATAGCTTTGTTAGCTTCTGTCATGTCCACACAGATTCTTATTTGAGTGTTGTCGTGAGGCTTTGTGGTGACGACAGCGGGAGAGACCCATGGTGTTGGACCTTCAACTGGTTCGATGATGTCTAGTTCGAATAGTAGACCGAGTTGTTTTTCGACGGGGTCACGTAGATGGAACGGGATTCTTCGATGAGTGTTAGCCACCGGCTTGATGGACCTGTTGATGTGTAGTTTTACGGAGTAGTTTTTTAGCTTACCGATTCCACTGAATAGTCTGGGGAACTTTGCTTTTACTTTGTTGGTAAAGTTGTTGTCTTTTCCCATTGTTACTGTGTTGGCCATGTGCATTAGTCCGAGTTGAGTGGCCAGCTTTCCGCTCAATAAGTTTCCACCGTTTCCTGGACACACGTAAGCTGTTTCTGAGACGGTGTGACCATTGTGTGAAATATTGACTGCTATGGAACCTTGAAGTGGCAGAGGCTCCTTTGAATTATATGTGTAAATTTTGACCGATGTTGCCGTCAGCTTTGGTTTTCCTAGGCTGCGGTATGCATTTCGATCCAAAAGAGTCACAGTGGAGCCAGAATCAGCGATGACTGCAACTTTGATACCATTTATAGATACCTTGTATTTGGCGTCTTGCAGGCCCTTAGTCGATATTTGAAATGAGCTTTCGTCGTCAGACTCAGAGTCTGATTTTTCAACGATGGTCACATTTGTTCTTTCCTTTGGCTTTGTGGATTGATATGACTTGGTTTGTTGCTTTAGGATGCCGCTGTTCGCTTGTCTGTTGTGGCTGGGTCTTTCTCTTCGTGGCGAGCGGCAAAATTGCTCGAAGTGATGAATGTTGAGGCACTTGTCACACTGATGATAGCGAGCTGGGCATGAAGCTAATCGTTGGTGAAATTGACCGCCACAGAATGAGCAGCTTCTTCTGTCTATGGGTTGCTTTGACTGGTTGGCTGTCTCGTGTTGGGTATCTTGATTTTGTCGTCTTGACGGGTCTCGAGTTGGTTTGTTGTGCCGCATCGCCAGGGCTGTCTGTTCGGATCCTTTCTCCATTTTAGTTGCTTGAGTTGCTGCAGCCTCGATGGCTCTTGCTTTGTTCAGCACGGCGTCTAATGTCATTGTTGGTTTCTCCAAAATTTTTCGTCTGAGCTCGGTTGAAGTGCATCCTATTGTTAACTGTGCTTTAATTTCCCTATCTTTGTCGGTGAAGCCACAGTTTTTAGCTGATTGCTGGAGTCGAGTGTGAAACATCTCAAATGACTCTCCATCTAGCTGTTTGGATTGTCGGAACGTGAACGTTTCAAAGTCTGTGTTCACACGAGGTGTAAAATGGTCGTTCAGAGCACGTCTTGTTGCCTCATAACAGGTTTCGTTCACCGCAGCCGCAGTTGCCGTGGCTGGCGTCACTACACGTGCATTTGAGTCCAGAGTTTCGAAGATTTCGAACACTCTCTCTCCGCCATAATGAAGAATCAAAGCTTTCCGACGTGCGTCATCCGTGATGTTCAGAGCGGTCAAAAAGTTATCAAAGCGATTTACCCATTTAGACCAGCGAGGTCCTATGGAGGATTGGTCTTCGTCCACGTCGAACGGCGGAAAGGATGGTAGAGACGACGCCATGTTGATCACCACGCTGTGAGACACACACACACCGAACGACTGTATACAATTTTGTCCACTTACACCACAGAAATTTTCAACAGATAGTTACACGCACGTTCTTTAAATCTCGTCGCCAATGTGATGTCCTAACTCAGAGCCGTATATAAGGGAGTAACTCTAGAATAACGATGACGGAGGATAATCAACTTGTTTATTCTGGGATAGCTATATACCAACTGCCCTTAGCTAGCTGCTAGGGGCACGGCGTTGCCATATTGTTGGATATTACAGTCTGTCTACCCGGATTCACACGTAAAGAAAAGAAAAAAAGAACCAAATAGTCCCGAATAACAACAGCGACGTGAAAAGTACGTAAAAGAGGGAAATCCATATTGATTAGAAACATGGAAATGGTTTGTTGTCGTGTACTGTATCCGCTTGTTCACTGTTCAGATCCGGGTATATTTCCTATTCGATCGATGTCTTGACGATAAGAAGCGGCTTAAAGCTGAATGGAGTAGGGTTTTTTTGCAAACTGATGGGGACCTCCACACACAAATGTTTATCTATTTTTTTAATGTAGTGACATTCTCAACATGTTTCATTTTAGTGATTTTACCAATGTTCTGGAGAGTGCCTTAAATGAAAAAGAGCTAGTCACATTCGAAGAGGTCCTACTTCAAAAAAGAATCATAAAAACCTGTAAAGTGTATCAAAGAATGAATTGAGTTAAAATAAGATTGCATGATCATCATAAAGAAAATGAATAACATTCCTGTTTGTTCCATCTGTTAATTTACTCAAATAACTTATAAGTAGAAAAGAGTTAGGCCTACAGCAACTAGGTATTCATTAATTCATTCAGTTTAAACTAAATAATAATCATAAAATAATTATTTTAATCAAAAACAATCTAACTTCACTGATTAGTGATTAGCTTTAAAAAAGTGATTAGCTTGATACTAACCTTGCGGTATTTCAAACTTTTCTAGTCGGCATTCCAAACCGTGCTTTTGAATTTCAGTAAGAAATATCTTTTCCATCTGACTATTTAGGTAAATGTCTTCAATATTATTCCATGTAATGCCACCTGAAAATGTAAATCAAATTGCGTAGCTTTAACATTTTAACGAAAAAATGAAGAAAACGAAAAATGACGCAGTTCTTATGTGCTGTTCAAATTTCAAGTTATACACAGAACTTACTTCTAATGGAAATCGACTTCAAATGGTCTGGATTCGGCATAACTTAAAAAATAATAATAAATGGTAAGTCGAATTTAAAAACAAATCAAAACAAATCATTTTATTTCTAATGCAACAACAAAAATCTTAGTAGGATCGGCATAGACAGATAAATTATGAAATTGTCTATTTAGGAACAAGTTTTAAGTATACAGAATCCAGTTACGTCCTTTGCGTCAATCATTAGACAATCGACATGCTTGGGCAACATAAAAACATTTGAGTGTTTGGTAATCAGCACATTAAATTTCTTTCGTTTTGTTTACCAAGTCGTACTACCCAGTGCTTGCCTTATCGAACTCATAAAGACATCGAGCCAATAACATTGCTCTGAAGTTTGACGCATCAGTTGGATTCGAAACGCTTGGCTTCTTCAACGACAAACATTGGCACGTTTTGGCGTACATCAACGAGAAATTGGGATCTTCAACAGCCTAATGTATAAACATTTAAATGATAACTAGCTTGCGTTAAATATAACACTCCAAATACCTTTTCATCAAGCAATTTTGAAACTTCCGATAACCGTTCTTCAGTATTAAGATTCAAAGCTTTGATTTTAGGCAATAGCTTCACAAAGGTTGAAGGGTTCAGTCCATTTAAAATCTCGGCGACTTGTTTAATGTACTCCTGCAAACAAAAGGAAAAAATGCGTAAATTTATCGTATTAGAAATTTACTTTCCTATTTACCTCGATGCCTAATTCATCGGGAATGGTTTCTATTTTTTCCTTTAACTTGAAAGCGTTCTTTGGTTTACTAATGTCTTCTTGAGATCGCTTTCGCATCTTCGCAGATTTAGACTTGGGTTCTTTCTTTGATAATCCCTAATACATAATTAAGTAGGAATAAACGTTATTTGAGCTTTACAAAAATCTTCATATAGCTATTACATTTTCCGGGATGATTTCAACAGTAGTCGGGTGTTCTGGTGGAGGATTTTTATTTGTAATCTTTTCCTAGGAGAGAAGAAGTGGGAAAAGTAAACAACGAAAGACAGCTCCAGTTATTTATGATTGATGATACAATGTGAAGTGATAAATGAAAAATACCTCAGACGGAACACCATGAGTAACTTCATCGTTGACCAATTTTCAGGTAATATCTGGGAAGCCGGTTTGTTTTGCAATTCCAACAAGGAATCTCGGTTGTATATCTTTTTCCCTTCTGGACTCCACGGCACTGAAAATAAAGTTTATTTTCATGGCATCTCGTAATAAGATTTAAATCCGAAAGGTTTCTTAAACATACTTTAAGAATTGAGTTCCTGAGTAACTGTATTTGTTTTTCCTGCTGAGTTGAATAAATAATGGCAATTTCCAACGTTTGCCAAATGGAGAGCAATGTACCTACAATGCAATTAGAGAAATGAAAAGATTTCCTTGAGGAATAATAGATTTCATACTTTTTTTTCTCTGTCATTTCTTCAGTTAGTTCTCCAAACACAGAGCACACATAAAGAAGCGTCTCAGCAGAGAAGAAAGCTCCAAGAACAATCCTGTAAATGATTAGTATGTTTGACTTCTACACAATTTCAATTAGAAGTTTGTTTTGTATCTTACTTGTTAAATTGATTGACGGGGAATAACTGATTGGCTGTATCTGTCCACTTTAAGAACTCAAGGGCCAATATTATGCCTATGTTGCAAATATTTCCCATATCATATTCAGTACGTTAAATCCCATCAATTAGATTACAAAAATCTAGCACTTAGTTGCCGGCAGAGAAAAGATTTTTTAGTTTCTCAGCAATCTCATTCCACTATGAAGTCTTGTCAAGTGTCAACCTAAATAAAAGGGAATGATTAGTCTTATCAAGAGAAACTCGTACCATAGACTTACATGAGATACTTGACATAATAAGTGTCAAATTCTTTTAAATTTTGATTTGCAATTATTCTTACATGTTTTAATTCCCGTTGAGTTTTTACTCTTGTACCAATTCCATAAATGGTATGACTAGTTTCTGAAATAAGACATTTGACATAAGACATTTTTCTCACATTTTCTTTCTCGTTCAGCCTTTAATCTTGTGTTCATTCCACAAATTGTGTGACTAGCTTCTGAAAGACAAAAGTAAAATACTAAAACAAAAAAATACAAGTAATTAATTTCAAGTTAAAGTCTTACACATTTCTTACCAACTCATAACATTTATAAAAAGCTTTCAAGAGGGACCACATTTTTTGCATCAACAATAATAATTCACAAATGAAATGAAGGACAAAATATTTGGAAAACACTAATAATGTGAGAATCTGAAAATGTGAAATCCAGCAATTCATTCCATTGATTGATTGCAATCACAGAACTGACGAACCGAACTGTCTATTTGTCTAATCAAAAATTCAAAACTAATTTAAACGTAAACAGTAGACCGAGATTGCCTAGATAATCTGGCTATGTTTATATAGCACGGAGTTATAGCAATGCGTCAGAATCATCTAGCGGGAGTTGAATAAAACACGAAAACACATAATTTAGTTTTTAACTATGATTTCGTCGACGTATAAAATTCTAAATACGACGGCTCCATGTAAAACCTTTTCTTGCACAAGATGATAAAAATTTCCTAATTGTTTAATAACTATCAGACAAAAAACGTATAAGACATTAATGAAATGAACACCTTTCCTATCTCACTGAGAGGAACAACGCCATCTGTTGGTGTGGGTTGGGTTGGGTCGGGAGACGGGAGACGGGACGGGACAGGTCGTTTGGTGAATAGAATCCCTATCGGGAAATTTTTTTGACAATTGGAAAATTGTTCAAGCGAACGGAGCTTGTGACGAACAATTCAGTGTGTGAACTTGATATTGAGCGCTTTCATAGTAAACAAATGACTTGGATAAGACTAACTGACAATGTCGAAGAAGAGGGAAGGTAAAAGAGGGCGTTTAGCTTTTGACGTGCGCCCAACAGAACAGAGCATCCTCAGATATTGGCAGCACAAACGGGGGGATATGCTAACGCAACAAGGGTGAATGGATACATATAACGATTATTTCAGCCGTGGAGAATAGTAAAAACTTATTGCTTGAGTCTGTTTGAAGCGCTGTTAGCGCTATTAGTAGAGATTTCGTTATTTTTGTGTCCATATCGCCCGTTTCGATGGTACCCATGATTATTTCCACTGAAATAAACAGAAAAGGAAATAATGGTTAAATAAATGCAGCGGTGGGGGTGGAGGGACAGTTAGTGTCTCACTTTTATTTAACAAACAATCTTAATTATTCGTCACGAGCTCCGCTCGCTTCAACAAATTTACAAATTGTTTTGTAAAATCCGTTCAACACTAACTGTGAATTAAAAGTAAATATAATTATAGAGAGCGATACAGTGTAAGAGAAGGTAGAAGTGTCGATGCCTGCATCCTTCAACTGGTCTTCGATCCAACGACCAATCGTAGCGACAGAGCATGCGTGATATGGCTTGTTTGAGTTGAGAAAGACGGACGCAGAGTTTGACGTGTTACGTAAAGATGCAGTACGTTCCAGATACAACTCAATGCATCTAATTTGGGCAAATGAAGAAATTCTGAAGCGAACAATCAATAGATTGTTTTTGTAGCGGCCCGGAATTTTGAGCTTTCTTTGGGTGTGCCTAGGGTAAATGAAATCTTCGTATCGCAGATGCGAATATACTCAAGAAGAATAAAGGCAATTTCGAAAATTCTTAAAAGAGAACAAAGGGCTAAAAGCGTAACAGCTTTTTGCGACAGATGAAGGAGGGATAAATAAGCATTTGCATGGGCATCGAGATAAGCAAGAACAATATCAGGATCCCAGGTGTTGACATATTTAGGGACAGGAGGGGAGATGTTAAAACACAAACATAAACACCTTTGAGTAAACTAATGACTCAAGGAGTCGGGGTCCCTACCGACGCTGAGAAGGTTACCCGGTTTGAAATTTAAAGTGGAGGAGAGCATGGAACGGACAACTTTGGTTCTGTAGCTCTTCTTACTCTTGTGAACGTCATCGAGAAAGTTTAATACGTCGGATACGCTAGCCGACAGGGGATCATTGTGTTTCGAAAAACTCCAATCTCGCCAAAGGTTCCATGCCGACTGGTAGGCAGCTCGTGTATTTTTACGAGTGGCTGATAATACGAGGTTGATAGCTTCGTCTGAAAGCCCTTGCGTTTGGAGGCCACGCCCGAGAGTCTCCATGTGATTAACCGGATCGAATAGCTCAGGACCAGATGGTGACTCTCTCCTGTAGGTGAAGTCAGGAGGTCTGGGCCCGGAGGAAGCAGATGAGGGAAGTCGATTGTGAGGTCCATCGCTGTCGGGAACCAGGGTTGGCTGGGCCAATAGGGAGGGACGATGGTCACTTCCGCTTCTTCTCAAACAGTTTGGACAGGCAGAATGGAAAAAGGTTCAACGGCGGGCAACAATAACCGCCGAGCTCCTTCCAGTTGAGGTTGAATGCATCCACTTTCAAAGCGCCTGGTTGAGGGAGACAGCTCACGAACTGCGGAAGTTTTATGTTCTAATTGCTGGCAAATAAATCAACACGGACTTCCCAAATAAAATAAATGCTCCTGAAAAGGGAAGGGGTGAGTTTCCAGTCTCCTGAAGAAAGAGGACGTCTTAACAAAAATAGCATCAAGAGAAATATTTTTCTTTTCACACCAAGTAGCTATCTGGAGAGCAATTTTACAAAGATCTTTAAATTTGCATCCGCCCAGCCTATTGATGTAGCTAACGGAAGCTATATGGTCGATCTGTATCTCGACTGAGCGATCTCTTACTGAAGCTGTGGAACATTCTAGAGATTTAAGAGTTGCTAGTAGTTCAAGACCATTAATGTGTAGGAGAAGTTTGGATCTAGTCTATGGACCACCAGTTCGGATGTCCAAACAGACAGCGTCCCAACCTGTACGAGATGCATCCGAGGGCAGACGTAAATCAGGCCGAGAAATGAGGATGGCTTTACCGGATGGAAAGTCAGCTTCCGTTAACCACCACGAGAGGTCTGATCGGTCTTCTTGTGTGAGGCTGATGATAAGATCTAGACTGTCTTTAGAAAAGGAATTGTAGAGAAACTGGAGGTTTCTGAAATGGGCTTGAGCAAAATTCACTGCGTAGGAGGCCCAATTGACGTTACCAATGATTTTTGCCAGCTCCCGGATAGAGCATTTTTTCTTCTTTAAAGTCTGCTGACTCAGTCGCTTTATATAATCGATTTTCCTCTCCGTGAGATGAAAGGACATTGAAACCGCGTTAATGATTAGGCCAATGTACTCCATGCATTGGGTCGAAAAGGTCTCAGATTTTTAAAAATTGGAAAACCGAAAGATTGAAGGGCCTTGATGACTAAACACACCGAAGCCGAGCATTCTTCCATAGAAGATCCTATGATGAGTAAATCATCAAGGTAGATAACCAGACTGATGCCGCACCTGCGTAGGAAGGGGACTGCCACCCTCAGAAGTTTAGTAAAAACCCAGGGAGAAGCATAAGGACCAAAGGGTAGACAAGTTTTCAAAAAATTTTTGATCCCAACGGAAGCGGAGATATTTCCTATGGTTCTTATGGATCGGGATCGTAAAGTATGCGTCGGTAAGGTCAACTTTGGCTAGAAAATCGCCCTTTCTTACCGTGTGTCGTACCGTGATAATGATTTCCATTTTTAAATGTCGACAAAGAAGAAACTGATTCATTGGTTTTAAATTGATAATTTGTCGCTTTCTAAAAAATATCTGCTGATATACCCGTCCTCCCCGTCGACTTCTATCACTGCACCCTTTTCTGTGAGAGCTTCTACTTCTTGAAGTGACTGACCATGAACAGACGCGGTTTCCATAACAGTTAGTGTTGAACGGATTTTTACAAAACAATAGCCGTTGTGTTAAATGTTAATCCAGATGCGCAAAAAACCGTTTTATCATTTTCAGGTTATGGGTTATAGAAAAGAACATTTGGAATTTCAATTAAAAGGAGGACTTTTTCTTACGACTATTTCAGTTAAAACTTACATTTATTCCGCATTTATTTCTCGAGTGCGACGAAATCAGAATGAATGATATTTTAGTAGAACCGATTGAATTGAAAATGGCCGTATTGGCATTATTGATTAGTTGAGTGCGTCAATTTCAACAAAATTGTTTATTTATAAGTTTTGTTTTAGCCTTTTAGCATAAAGAGGGAAAAGCTTGTGTTCCCGTCCCTGGATGCGTTTCTTTTACAATAATTTCCATCTTTTCCTCTACTTTGATTTTGTATCCATTCTGTTATTTCGTTAATTTGTTTCCGAATTTACTGAAGAGAGAAAACCAGAATTACAACTTGCAGAAGTAAAATTAATGGTCCCGAATGGTCCAAGGAAAAATTATCCCAGACAGAATATTTTGTCTTGAATACGTCTTTTACCCGTCATTCCAAGACTGGTCAATGCCACTTTAATTCATCTTGAAAGGAAGCATCTCCGTCTTTAAGATGAGTTCTAACGGTCTTAATGTCCGTATATTTCTGATCCAAAGGTAAAGAATATATCTATATATTGACAAAAGACCGTCCCTAGAGTCGAACACTAAACCTTCATGTTGACTCGTTAGATTGCTAACCACTTCAACCACTGGAGCGGCATAACCGGTTTAAATTCGCGAAGCTTTTGCAAGGAAAGCCAAAGTAAGTTCAGCTCTTCTGCCGACTACAACTCTCTCTCTCTCTCTCTCTCTCTCTCTTGTTTGTGTACTTTGATTATATTAGCTTAATACACGGTGATCTAGTATCTACTACACCTGCATGGACCAGTGAGACCATGTTAACCTCAAAGCTTCTTAATGACTTAAATCATTTGTTATCATTTAAAAAATATTCATAAAATCATTTATAAATAAAAACTAATTAAGTTAATAATTGTAAATCCTACCCCTCACCCCTTCAACGGAAAAAATAAAAAAAAAATGTGAAAAGTAATGTGATAAAACGTTCACACGACAGCTTTTTCAAGCGTTACCTATAACATAATTCGGTTTAAGCAAAGGTTTTACGGACAAAAAATTGGGTTGCCTTCCACACAAAGATTGCTGAAACCAAATTACGTTGCACATAACGCTCAAAAACGCTCCACTAAACCATGTCCTACTCCCTAGGCCGATGGTAGAGCTATACCCCTGTGGTGAACTTTTTCAACCCATCCACTTCCGTTCAACCAAACTGAGAGGTGTCGACCCAAGCGGTGAGATGTAGCTCTCTGCATGATACCCAAATGGGCTCACCGAATCTCCCCAAGAACATGAACAAATATCTGTCGATTTCCATGGCAAAAATCCACTGCACAAATTTTACCATTTCGCCATTTCAACAATAAACAGAAAACAAATTATTTAAAAAAATTTTACAGGTCAATAACACAGTGAATTCGAAAAAACGCTACAAAACGTGTTATCAAAAAAGCTGTAAAATAAAAGGAAACCAAATCAAAAATAAACCTGTTAAACAATATTTTTATTTTCCCTTCTTTCTTTAAATAGTGTGAAAATAAAAAAAAAACAACGCAATAAAGCAACACAATTTTTTGTCGAAAACAATCGAAATATTTTGGTACGAAACAAATTAAATGAATCAATTATTATAACTTATTTTTCGATTGTTTTTTTTCTCAAAACTAGAAGAAAATTCCTGGAATTCAAAAAAAATGCAACGCGACAAAACCTATATCGAATTTTTGGGTCGAAAACAACGACGAATAAAAAGAATGAATACTAATTCTTACTTATTTTTCGGTTGCTTTTTTCAAAACCAGAAAAAATACGGCACTGAAACAAAAAATGCAACGCGACAAAACGTATTATTGAAAAATTTTAAAAATAAATGGTGGTGATCCCGCAATAAACGATATCGAATCCTAAAAATAGAAAGACGTTTTGACAACGCGACAAAACAGTGTCAAAACGGACCATGCTTCCGAGTTCCGACATAATGTTTTTTCGTGTTAATATTGTCGCCGACAATATGTTTTGTCGCGTTGTCTGAGACAAGGTTGTGTAAAGCCTATGCCATCTATTAGTCATCCTAGATATCACCAGCGGTTTTCACTTAAATTATCAACAATCAACAATATAAACACAAAAAAAAAATAAAAAAAATCGCAGAATAAACGATGAACAAGCAACTACAATGATGATGAGTTGTTTATTCATCACGTTTATTATCTGCATGGGGCTGGATTTTAAAAATGTTTTAATCGGGTTCATAAACTAAGGGTTGGGATCGATAAAATTTTTTAACAATTATTCATCCAGACATTGGCTGTGTAAGTCCAGGAAACGTCAATTTATCGTTTCCCAGTTACATCGAATTGCTGTCTCTGAATGTTCACCAATATAGTACCCCGCAATATCCTGCAACCATCATTTGCCGTAAATTTTTCATCCACATACATCTGTTTACCACCTTATTATTTTTATTTGACGCATATCATCACTGCCATTTTCATTTTATTTTCGTTCTATTAATAATTAGCCCAAACATGACTATTCTTACACGAACTTTTACCGCCTAAAAAAACTTATAAATCATCCCCTTTTTGAACCACTGACCTTTGATACTACAAGTCAGCCAGCTAAGCACTGCGTTATCAATTACATAAATATTACTTAAAATTGGGAAAGTCAATCGGACGAAACTTCCCCTCGTTAAACAAAGTGCATGATAATTGTTACATTTTCTGTGTTCTTTTGTAGCCAAAATGAAATAAATGGTACGGATAAGGTACCTTTACAAGGGACTGTGACAATTGCCACGTTTTGGTGCTTTTTTTATTTAGAAGAGACCGCTTTTAAATGTTTTATACTTGAGCTTGTTTCAGACGTCCCATTGGTACAGTATGTTGCATAAAAACATGTGCATATGCTTTTTATTAAGGGTAAAACTGTGTTTGAGACGATAGAGGTCTCTCATAGTATGCTAAATTTCATTTCACTTTTTATGAAGCAAAACGCGAATTATTGATAATGATACACAGCATATTCTGAGGAATATGGAATTACGGATTTATCGGCTAAGGTTACGGCTTGTGTTAAATTTTCAAAATAGTGTCCTGAATGTCTATCTTTCTTTTTTATTCAGGTGTTCCTATACCTAAAAAATTGCGTTTACGAGTTATTCATCCGTAACGCTCTATTTGCTCGCGTTAAGCTCCTCCTTCCCAAAATGGCCTCTCTAGCTTGTTTGGTGGGAGTCGCTTAAATTGCGCGAGAAAACCCCTCCGGCTGTTGTAATGCAGACGAATTTTAAGGTTGTTTGTTTCGTTATCGTTTAGGGTAAGTAACATGACACATAAACTTTTACCGGGTTATAACAAGGCAAATAGTGAAAATTTGCCTTAAGTAGACATTGTCATGGTGGCGGGAACTATATTTCACATGAAATCGCGAACGTTAAAGCCATCCGAAATTGTAGAGAGTCTTACGGGGAATCTGCAATCGGACAGAATCTGGCAAGTGAGAGAACAGGAGATATTGTCAGTGTCATTTGTGGTGTTGCTCCAGAACATAACGTTACCAGCAAAAGATATAAAGTTGAATTAAAAGTAGACGCACAAAAGTGTACAATTACATCTTTAAAATATTCAGATTTCGTCGGCAGCACAGGTGGATGCAAACATGAATTAGCCTTTCTGGGATAGATACATCGTAGAGGAGAAGAACCCAACCTAACGGGGTTGGTTGGTAACAAGTTCTTTGTTACCGGAAGAAGAGTACAGTTTCTAAGGTGAAATCAACTATAAAGTTTATTGAAGCATCTAAGATCCACACAATTTAAAAAAGGGACAGGGAACGTCTTCGTTTGTCTAAAACAACCCCCAAAGGTAATTTTCTTCGTAAAATCATTGACCATCCCAGATAGGAATTCTCGTCCCAATCGAGCCCCAAAGACGTACCAATGGGACGTCTGGAACAGGCTCAAGTATAAAACATCTAAAAGCCGTCCATTTTAACAAGCAGTTCGCGAGAGAAGTAAACCGGATTTAAGGACCCCCCGTTTTTTTCTAAATCCGGAAAAGGACTTAGAAAAAAACTAAATAAACCAATTTGTTCGTCTCCGAACGCCGGA
This sequence comes from Daphnia galeata, assembly GCA_030770115.1. Classification (NCBI taxonomy): domain Eukaryota; kingdom Metazoa; phylum Arthropoda; class Branchiopoda; order Diplostraca; family Daphniidae; genus Daphnia; species Daphnia galeata. Next base: position 8,960,210 of record CM061123.1, read on the forward strand.
TTTAATGGCGTTTTCAGAATTTCAAAACTCTTTTTCGTTTTGAAGTTATTCGGGTTTGAAGTTGGGAAAATTTTGAAATTCTTCGATTTGGGGGGGTGTTTGACATCACTTTTTTAAAAATAGGGGAAGAATTTCGAAAAACTAATTTTTGTAAAAGCTTTATTCATATTTCCACTATGAGAATCTAAAAGGAAATGTGTTTCCGGATTTGATTGACGGAGATATTAGCGGAATTCTAGACGCCGATTTTGCTCATTTTCCCTCCCAGAATATCAGCCATTTTTTCATGGCTTTATACCGCCTCTTGCGGCTTTGAAGATAAGCTGATAGTCCTCGGCCTTCACTTTAGACCTCAAGTAGTAAGTGAGGCCTACGAAATCTAGTAATGTGCCCTACATAGTTCGCTGCCGAGGGGGGTTTATTATAATAGCTTTTCTTCGAAGCCGCGTTGTCCGGTTTGTGGTGTGATCTAACTTTTAATCTTTTTAAGTGGGGTTGTTATGTAAGATATTAGGGTACCTTTTTTAAAATACATATTTAAAATGTCATGCACATTAACAGTTATCTTTATTTACGTACAGATTTAGCGTGTTTTCTAATATTAGTCTCACTAAGGATTTTTCCGAGCAATTTTTCCCAGTTGCTTAATGTAATGAATCTATTGAAACATAATTGGCCAGTGGCCTGAAAGTCCCCGGCCACTGGCCTGAATGTCCAAATCCTTTCAGGCCAGTGGCGGCAGTAGGTAAATTTTCATTTTCAAAGTCTTGAGCGGTTTTGAGTCTCTACAAAGGCCTACCCTGTTCATTTAAGACTAGAGGTATTAGGGTAGTAGGGTGGCTATACTTTACTGGCCTGAAAGTTCCCTGGTACTTGTCTGAATGTCTCCCGTTCAGGCCAGTGGCCGGGGACTGGCCTGAATGTCGCTGGCCTGAACGTCACTGGCCTGAATGTCACACATCCTTTGTTAGTATTTAAAATCAAGTCGCAATGCATGTTTTTCGCATATTTATAACTTAAAATTGAAGAAATTACATTTGATAATAAGCCTAACTTACGTTGGTTTCACTTAAAACAATTTGCTTTTACACGTTGTTTTTCTGTTCACACAAACCGAAGAAAGATATCTTTTATGATATATCTTACAGATAGTTGCCATCTATCTCAAGAAGATATCTAATAACATATATCTTCTAGATATCTTAAAGATATCTTTATTTAACGAGACAGTGATAAGATAGGAAGATATCTTTCAAATTGGTATAATCTGGTGGAGATTCTTGTTCCTGCTGGAATCTTCTGACTGATAGTTTTTTTCCCTGTTTGCATTTTAAATTAAGATTCTTTGAACTTGAATTTTGCACCCAAGACCTCTGGCTTCCTTTGTCGGCAATAAATAGGATGGTCTTGGTTTCTCGGCCATCTGAGCAGATCACGTAAATTGTCGCTGTCTTCAGTATGATGTTTCCAAATAACCTTGCGCATGCTGTAGTAACAGTTTTGGCGCTTCCTGTGCCTGTGGAGCTGGGTGGCCCGACTCCGGATGCTGTGGAGCTGGATGTCCCGGCTCCTGTTAGATGCCAGGGTTGTCATCATCGCCATATTTTCCGATCACGATCCCGATACCGATCGCACGATCACGATCGTTGATCGGGATCTCGATCAAAATAAAAAATTGCGATCGGTATCGAGATCGATTATGAAATTTTCGGTCAATTTGTATCGATCACGCGCAAATTATCATTGGCTAAAAGTGTTAGTATTGAAATAGCTTTGACAGCTCAAGTTTCGTTTACTTTCTTCTTGGAATATTGCCAAGGTTTTTCTGAGTGCAAAATGGCTTCGATAAGAAATTGGGAAGAAAATGAGTTTATCGATTTTGGTAAGCATTAAAAATGTTCATGATCGAATATTTGCGATCTTCATCGGTATCGGTATCGCGATCACAATATTTTTTTGATATCGAGATCGGGAACTCGATCAAGATTTTCTGAGTTCATCGGTATCGTGATCGATGACAAGCCTGGGAGATGCAGTTGCCGGATGTGAAGATTCCTTTAGAGGTTGTGAGTTGGATTGATTGCTGGATTTGGATTTTTCCCCAGTTTAGCCTTTCCGCTGCCCTTGTCGGATGCCTTGGGGACATTCAGGCCCAAACCCTTCAGCCCAAAGTTATAAATATTCTTTAATTATAAAATTGTTTCAAAAATGAATTTTTACTTATCTAACAGTCTATCCCGGATACATCCGGATGCCGAATTACTACAAAAATCACTCATTCTGCTTTGGAACGCTCGTGATGATCTTTTCCATGGCTTTTTTCATTTGCCTTACCGTGGAAGTCCCCCTCTTAATTTGGAGAAAATTCTCCTTAATCCCACCAAGACAAGTTAAATTTATACAATTTAATCAATTAAATGGTTCAATTATATTTTTTCAATATCTTTAAATAGAGAAACCTGCTAGAAGAGAAAGTAAGCAAACAATACCAAGAATACAGCTAAATACTAATGCAAAATTTTCTGATGTCGAGTTGTCTAATAATAAGAGACTAATAATATTACACTTTGTATTCCCCAAAGAACCCGCCGTAGTGTTTTAACCCGTAATATTTGCATCTGACGTCTCTATAAACAAAAAGTTTCAGATTTCCATAAACCGATTGTCGTTAAAAGACTATCTGTTGTGATAGAAATCGAACATAATTTAAAAAAAACAATCTCTCAAATAAGTTTAATAAAATGTATAAATTAAACTTACTTTTTTCATCTACAAGAAGTGCAAGAATTTGTTAGCTTAGATCTAAAGCTGATGTTACTGCTGAAATATCTGTTTCTTTAACTGTTCTATCACGATATAAGAGGAAAGGTACACTCTCGGGCTATCCCTGGCTCTTGGAAGAAACGGCGGGTTTTTAGTAAAGGGTCCCAAGATTCCCCACCAGGTTCGCTAGGTTAGTAGGCCGATCGCCTCTCGGGGATATAGTAAAAAAAGGGGTTTTTCGTTCGTAATACAGAAAATTACCAGTAAATTGGTCCAAAAATTGAATGAATAGAAACTTTATTTAATTCCCTATCCTTCAATACCAAATTCATCTTGTTTATGCAATTTTTTCATTCTTAAATTTATGATTGAAAATCGCAATTTTTTGAAAATTGCGCCTTTCGCAACATTGCCTATTTCTTAATATCACGGTTTTCTTCTCGAAAACCAGTGACATGGTGTATTAGTATGGTGGGGGAACTTATGGTTGGAATCGGCTATCTCAGCTGAAGCCAGTGGTCTTTCCCGTCGCAAGTGCCTTTTATTATCCCGCGCCAAAGTCAACAAAGGATAAAAACCCTCAGGCTATGCCGCGGGTAGGGACAGGCACTTGCGACGGGAAAAGCGGGGAAAAGAGTGAGCCAATAATTGATGTCTATCAATTATTTTATTAATTTATGAATAATTTTTCAAATAAAAATCAGAAAGATAAAGAGCCATTCTTGATCTTTCTGATGAAAAAAACCCGATGGCTCTACGAATAAAATTAGTATTTTTAAAAAATTCCCGCGCGAGACACCGTAAGGCCTATCTCGCGCGGGTTAAAACACCAAAATTGGCAGGGGGTGAGCCAATACTTGTTGTGGGTACTGTATTCTTTCAGATAATCAAATGTTTGTACTGCTGTTAAATTTGAAGTGTGGATGGCTGCGTTGAATGTTTCCCAGAAGGACGTCCATTCCATGATATCACCTGTAAAGTCACGTATTTGCCTCTGGGGGAGCCTGTTTGAACTGGCTCCGGACCCTGTTCCTGCATTAACTGTGTTAACTGTGACGGTTGGATTTGGAGTGATGCTATGAGCTGTTGTAATGGCGCGTTGGTTTTAGTTGTTGCTGTTGGATGAGTAACAATATTGTTTTCCTGCTCTCCTCTTCCATGTCTTTTTTTCTTTTGGCCAATTTGTCCACCCTCAGCTTTTCTCTCCTGTCCCAATCATCTTGTTTTTCTTTTTCTTTTATTGCCTCCCACCTTTATTTTCAGGATCACTTTAGCAGCGTTAATTTCTTCTTCCGTCTGCCTGACGGCTTCAGCCTCTCTGTCGTAGAACTCCTGTGGAGCATCCGCATCATCCAGCTCCTTTTGGATCTTTATGCTATCTTCTGTATATTTTACGGACAGTTTCTTCAATTTTCCCCTCGCGTTGTCTCTCTCAGTTGCTTCTTTTAGAGTCATGGGCTGCGATTCGTAAGTTTTCTGCACTTCAGTTGATATGTTCATTTCTGTTCCTTGTCTGGATTTTTCTGTTGTCGGAGCCATTTTTGAATTAAGTGGCTCCACCTGTATCGATTTTCCAGAGAAGTAATTGAAACATTAATTAAATTCTTAATTTATTGACTGTTCGTTGCCTCTTTTTTTCTTTGGCTAATTATCGTACTTGTCGCTTTTGTTGCCTCAATTTTGGTGCAACTGGTGTTTATTTCCACTCAGTTGCTCTTTTTTCCTAAATGATGGCGCTACAAATGAAAAACAATTGCCAATGGCATTAATGGAGCCAGTTATTACATAGCCTACTTTATTATAGGAAGCCGAAAGGTTTGGGCTTTTTTTGAAAGCCAATTTGGGTTCCCTTCCTCTTATTTGGCTCCGCCCCAAGTAGACCTACGGGAGCCAATTTATCGTCTAGTGACGATATTTGAAAACACGGGTTTGTTTACTTTTCTATCGATATGATTTCATTCGCGAAGGAATGGAATCAGATTGAAAGATGGAGGCCATTGTTTGTTTTCGAGTTTGTTTTGTTTTGTTTTCACCCCGGTTCTGTAAGAAGTGCTTTTGAGAAGTAATCCCCATATAAGAAGGTAAAGTTTTGTGTTTTATCATTGTAAATATTACTTTAAATTATTATGAATTCTGTATGGGACGTTTGTGTTGTGATTGTGAAGGACAACAATATTTTTATTCAGATTCGCTTATGAAGACTTGTCAAATTCCATTATGAAGTGAAATGAGGATTCATTAGATTGTTGAACTATAAAATTGAGTTTGGGGTAAGTGCGATTCGGCTTAAATTATATGTAATCACTAAGCCATGTTTTCTTACAGGCTTAGGCGTATCTCACAGATTCTTGAAGACATTGTGGATATTTACAGGAACTCGCATAATTCTATCAAATGAAAAATGATACAGAGAAATTTTTGCCAAACCATGTTGAGAGGAGAAAATCAATTCAACACAGTAATGTTAGGAAAATTTTCTGTATTTCCGAACTAAGGGTTTCCCTTTTTTGAAAGTTATCTTTGGTTTTTCCATCCCTGAAATGTAGTTGGCATAGTTGCTTATTGCTGGTGAAAGAAACTTGTCCAAAATGCATTGAACTAATTCTTTGTTGTGTATAGGAAAATCTGGAGTTGGTCCTTCCCCACAGGACATTGATTCACATTTCAAGAAGTGTGGCCTGATGAACTCAACAAGATCCTTAACGATGTGTGTTGCTCCTTGGATTAGTGGCACAACTTTTCTCAAGAATTTCTCAATAGTGACAAGCCTGGAAACGAAACTCCAATGTGGGTAAAACAATCCTCCTCGATCTAAAATTGTTATTTATTGAAAATGTAGGTTAAGCCGGCTCAAGCAGTACAGTTATATAATTAAAAACTTTACCCGTTTCGAAAGTTAGATATAGGAAATCGCACTTTTGCTGGCTTGTTTCATTTATTGTTTCCAGTTTTTCAATGCACTTACTGCACTGCTCACGTTCATAAAGACATCTTATGATGAATCCGCCAACGCGGGCAATAGCTGCCGTCCCAGTTCCTTTGCCAGGATACACTAGAAAATAAAAGAAGCGTTAGGTAGGGTAATAGTACAGATTTTCTAAAATTATTCACCTGGGCTTTTTGTAAGCTCATCGAGTATGGCTAACGTAGACTTTTCTAATCGATTGAGAACATTTAATGTTCTTACACTATGGGGTAATTGCCGACTCGCCGATTCCTTAAGAAGATTTGCAGTAGTTTCCTTGTCAATTTTTATTGGTACGTTGCTGTCAAGGGAACTGTGGCAAATGTTAGTCCGAAGGATTTTGTTAATTGCGAAAGTCGCAGAAGCCACATCACATTTGTTGTTTCCCCCGCACATCGAGCGGATTGTACCGAACATTCTTTCTATATTATCGGTAGAAAATCTTCTAGTCAGAACAAACTTGAATTTGCGTTCTTGTAACAAATACCGAACACAGGCTGCGGTTGATTTACATGTAAAAATTAATGCTTCATATGTCTTCTTACTTAAAAACCCCTGGGAGTTTCTGGTTTTTACTGTGTGATCTTTCCATTTCTGAAGATAGTTCTGTAGGGTTTCTTCTAAATATCTTAGACGAGGGTCGTCACCTTTTGTAAAATGTTTCTTTATAGCCAGTCGTTTTCTGATATGCTGGGTTGTATTGCAGACGTCATGAATTTGAAAAAAAACATGTTGACATGCTTCATGAATTCGATGGTTGCATTTACATGCCCTTCATTTGTAAAACCTTCGGCTCCATATTTTTTAAATAGTTTGAAAGTTGCTATCATTTCATCACTGTAAACATCATATGCGAACCTTACTTTCATGCGGTCTAAAGTATTCGGATTCATATGCTTGTCGGTGAGATTTGGATACGGGCGAAAGAATGGATAATTTTTCTGTATAAGTTGCACTCGTCTCAGTAGGTCAAAAGACACAGGATAGCCACAAATGTCAAATTGTCTGTCAGCTTGGAGGTTTCGAATATTTTTTAGAATATGAGTGTAGTCGAAGCTGAAAAACAATAGGCGATTCTTATCGTGAGGATGTTCGATGAAATGAACCAGCTTATTGTCGGGACTCCACATTTTAAACATTTTAACATTAGTGGAAGCATTGTCACCGACTATTCTTGCTACTCTAAAGCTTTTTTTTTCAAGGCCTTCTAGGACAAATTGCGTGAGCTTGAAAAGATCCGACGCCGTTAGACCCCGTACGAAGAAGTATGCAACAGGAAATTTAAAAGCCGTTGACAGCCCAGTCATGTGAAATGCCAGGAGACGGTTTGCTAAGATGGGTTTTCCATCTTGGATTACCAACACACCGCCCGTATGTACTTGTCCAACAATTCTATCCCATTGTTTGATTTTTTTTCATTTTGGGATCTAATGCCATTTCGTCTATTTCTAGGCTTACCTCCTTTTCTTGTTCGCCTAGGATGGCAGCTAAAGATGTCAACCTTTTCTCGGCAATTGGAGTGAAGCCAACATCTCCAGTCGATTTCCCAATGTAACTCCTGAGAGTAGAAACACTAGGGAGCAACAGAAGTTTACTCCGACGCATATATTTATATGTGCCAGGCGATCGAGCATGAAGAATAATGCAGCACGCTATAACTTCTGGTTCCCAGGTAAATTTCTTTTTCATCAAATTTTCAACCTGATCAAATATGAATAAAAGTTCTCAAAGCAAAAGCAATTGAGTTCTGAATAAGTAATATACCTGATTTAATAACAACACTGCCATTATCTCTTTATTGGCACGTCGTTTAGATAATTCTTCCAACATTGATTTTTCTTTTTTTCTATCTGATGCAATATGTTCATATTGCTTCAGTTTTTCATTTTTCTCCAGTAATCTTTTGTGGAGTCTTCTTTTTTGCTGATGTAATTCCCGCACTTGTGTCCGGAGCGATTTCACATGTGATTCGGCTGTATTAATTATTCGAAAGCTAGTTCGAAAGTCTTTAATATGTTCATTATCACAAATTTTTCTTTTTTTAGGTGGAACGGAAGGGGCATGACATTCATCAGTGGCAGACGCTGTACGGTATTCTGAATTTCCTCGACTGTTTCCAGCCACACTCGGATTTGGAAGGGGACCTGCCGTCGAATTCAAATCAAAGATGTGCGGATCATATTCCGGAACAGCCGAAATTCTTGAAGTAACCGCCAAGGGAGCCACACAGGGCTTGTTAACTGGAACAGACTGAAGTTGGCTTGTGGTAAGCTCTTTAATCATTATTTCACGTATTTGTTTCATGTCGTTTTGATGGAAATTGAATGGCAACCCTTTGCTTATGCAGAGAGAATACTGACAAACAAATACTCCACAGTCGTAGGAGTTTTCTTGTCTCGGAATGTTTTTCATAGCCTCAATTGTCCATTCGTTGACTTTCGTATTTGTTAACGTTGCAAAATGTTGTAGTATTAGTCTAAGAATTTCTCCCCCTTCTCCGCCTAAGCTATCGTAGAATTTAAGTAGTTTTTCATTCCATGACAAAGTTACCAGAGTCCAGTGCACGTTGTTGATATTCAATGGAATAAGTATGATGTCCGTCTCAAAAACGTTAATGTTCCGTGTTGCTTTCATAACCTGAGTCCAGTTTCCGCTTTGTTGCGCTCTCAATAGTGACGGCACAAAAAAACAGCTCAGATTCGTAATTGATGGGGTCATAACTGATTCCATTTTTGACGATTCGACAATTAATTTTAAATAGTCATCAATAACCTATTAACAGAATTGAAGTAGAAAATTTAGTCAAAAATATGCGAGATGGTTAACCTACTATGTCGTCCAGCCAGTTTGATCCTTTCAAAGTTTTGATTCCCGTAGCTTGGTCATTTCCTTTATTTAAATAATTTAACTTGTGAAGCAGTTCATCACTCTTATAATTGAAATCTTCATTTGCAGGCAGCGTTTCTCCTTCGATTACTTTAACGGTGCTATCATCAGTTTCCTAAATTATATATTGTTTATTAGTTTTCAGATGAGCGACATCCATTTCTCTGAGTAGACTCGGGAATAGTATTGCAAGGATCACTGTTTCAGACCAGGTAGCTATATGTTATATCTTTCGCTGTATGCTATATATTCAACTTGTTGTTAAACGTTTATTTACATTTTTTATATCTCATTTTAGATAATATATCCCAAATGGTGGGTGACGGCGCACACTCTTCCCATTCGTGCTCTAATCTATTTTTTGGGACTCGGAAGTACCGCACAAGCAGATTGTGTTTTAAATTTAAAGTTACAATTAGTATTTCTATTCTAGTCTTTCTTTTCCGTTAATATTCTACAGTTGCCGGGCAAATGATTTTCCCTTCGTCACAATGTACAGGTTAAAAATAAAATACAGTGGTGAAATATTCTACCTTATTTTAAAGCGAATTGTTTTCACTAAATTATGGCCAATTCATTTCAATGTTTACCTTGCAACTTGTCTTAAGTCTTGAGAATGGGACGGCCAATTTATAATTCAAACGCTTCATTCCCGTGAAACCCAAGAATCCAAGATGTAATCACTATCATGAAAATGTTCACTACACACACAAGATTGACCGCCAATCGTCTTCAAATTTTTTTTTAACCCACAGGAGCTGTTCGCTATATTTTCTAACCATTGTTTCCTGTTGGTTTCATCCGCAGGTAACTGATGAAACAAAATTTTTTTCCCTTCTCCCTGTTTCTCCTGACGATTACCGCAACCCCCAATTATACAAGTGATGGCCATTCTCGTAAAACGAGTCGTAGAAAAAAAAAATTTATTGGACGATAGCACGTGTTAAATGGCTACGAAGGGCCATTCATTAAACAATAATTTACACCGTTCCATGTAACATTGTCATGAAACGCTCACGGCAACATATTAATGGAGCGTTCATAAATTACAGGGTAATCCCCCCAAACCATAACATTCGAAATTTCGTAGGTGTCATTATTTCGATCACCAGATGGCTCCCGTGGGTCTACTTGGAGGATGGGAAATCGGAGGAAAGGTGAGCAAAGTAGGCTTCACTTTTCCAACACGCGAGAGATATCCTTCCTTTCGGCTTCCTATAATAAAGTAGGCTATGGTTATTAGCAGGCTTCGAAAAGTATCCTAAAGAATTAAATATTATGGAGAAGAGAAAATTTTTCGACTTGGCAACACTGTGTGTTGTCTGAGAGTCTTTTTTTGTTAAAGATCATAAACAGAAATGGCTGTAAGACACTTTTATGGACGAGTAAAAGATGCGCTTACTTAAAGTTCCGTAGACACAAAGACCATTTAAGACAGAACTAGTTTATTTGTATATTACCACAGGAGATCTAGTAGAGAGGAGTCACGCAGCAGACTGACTTACTACTCGGTCTCTCTAGTGGCTTTATATACTACACAGATTCCATGTAAGTGTGAGGATTGAGAGAGTGTTATGGATTTGAGGATGTCCATGGATTGGAGGTATCCATGGATTGGAAGATGTCCATGGATCTGAGATGTCCATGGATTGGAGGTACCCATGGATTTGAAGATGTCCATGGATTTGGGAACATAATAATAATAAAGGGAGATAACATATCGGTGCATTACAAACCTCCCCCCCCATAAAAGACAAGTCCACGGGTCTTAAACGGAAAAAGAAAAGAACGGGTCAGTTTCTATTTTTACTTGCGGAAGTGTGAATGTACCGATATCTATCCATACAATGCATCGTACGGCTGATATACATGAACAAGGTTGCATATACTTTTGGGGTGCACTAAAAAAATGAAACTGGTAGCTTTCAATTTTTAAAAGGCAACAATTTGTCAAATAATGGACATGATGGAAAAACAAATAAATCCTCAGTCTTTTTTCGTCTTTGTCGGATGCGGGGAGCTCTGCATGATTTTTTAAAAATGTCTTCTCAATTCCAATAGGTATACCGCACAGGTAATGCTGGTGGAGGACAGAAAGGTTTCATTTCCATCTCCTCTTCAGGTTGGCTGGAACCTTCTTGTCTGTCGTTTGACGTAAATTTGTAAATATTTCGATGCAGTTGTCTCAGAATGTTCATCTAAGTGTTTTTGTCAATAAGTATATCGGAACTTTTATTGCTTTCCCGATTTCAACAACAAGCCCATGATGTCCATGGCCTATGGACAGTATTTCGAAGAGGGATCTGGTTGATGACATAAAATGTAGGCTTTTTCTTTTCGTCGCTATTATGATTGTTTTGCAGCAGTCGCCATATTAGCTCTCGGTTTTCCTTTTTTTCTTAATAATTAACCGTTTACCATTTATTTAATTCCATGTCTATTTTCGTTGAATCCCGTTTCCATCTCGTTCTTCGTGTGAACGGTATTTAAAAATTAATTTCTTTATGAGGATTCCTGGACCGGTATCCTTACTACAGATGTACTGGGTAGATCATTGTTGAGCTCAACGATCACCATTATTGTCGTCGTCGACTTTTTGGTAAAAGTCTATCACTACTTAATTCTTACTTTACTGTACTTAACTTTATACTATACTCCATGATCTGTTTTGTAGCAGTATTGAGTTAAGTACAGTAAAGTAAAGGTTAAGTAAACATAGATCAAAGTATCATAAAAGCAAAGTTAAGTAACACAACAGTAAAGTATCCTACATTTAATACAAATGATTAATGATATCATATAAAATGATTTCACACATCTAAAATAAAATTAAATTTACAAACCAAACTGAGATTTTACCAGTGTTCGTCCGAATACATTTTTAGATGCCGCTTTTAATCATCTTGATCCCAGAAATACTCCCTTTTTCACAGTAGAAGTTCTTAATCTTACCTCTTTTTGTTTATTCTCGCCATCAAAACGATGAAAAGCGGCATCTAAAAATTTATTCGCACGAATTGAAGGACCTTCGTATATATATACCCTCAGGGATAAAAAATATATACGCCCCCTATATTTATTGAATTTCGAAATATTTCTTATTATATGACAACCTTGCACCTAAAACCATACACAGTAATAGGACAACTCTTGAACAACGAGCGAAATAATTAGATACCTCACAATAAATTAAAGTAGAAGTAAACTAAGGCAAAGTAAAAATTTTCATTATTAATTAAGTAAAAATAAAGTAATAATTCAGTAAAAACTGGTCGGGTAAAATAGACTTTAACCGACTTTTTTTTCATCTGGTAGATATTGGTCACTGTCTCGGGGCTTTCGTCGATCGCATTATCCATAATCGACCTGTCTAAATTTCTTTCTTGATTTATATTTCTTTCGCGTGTTTTCACATTTTTTTGTCGTTTTGTTATGGTCCTTCTGCTAAGTACAGTGTCTACCTAAAGTATCCGAACACCCGAGAGAACCTTATGGGAAAAGGTCATATTCTCGGCACTCCCATAAATCGAGTTTTCGTCGGAAAGCGACGAATTTTTGTTTAAAGTTAGTCATGTAGTTCATCTTTCACGTGAATTTTTGTTATAATTTTTTAATCACGGGAAGGTGGGGTTTTGATCCGAGCCAAAATTATCCGAACACGCGAGAGAGCCTTATGGAAATAAGGCTACTTTGGCGTCTTATAACTCAGAAACGGCTAACGCTAGGATGACGGAAAAAGTCTTAATAAATAGAGCTTCGTCAGCTCTATATGCCCTCTAAATATGGGAGCTCTTTCTGTTGTGATGTGATGAAAACTGCTTTCTTGAAACTGTAGAGTGCCTTTGTTACTCTATCAGTAAAGGTTTGCCCGGAAAGAGTCACTTTGACAGCTCTTTCTGCAAGATCCTTTCGAATTTTTCTGGTTAGGTTGATAATGGACTAACAGAACGCCTTTGTTACTCTGTCGTCATAGTTCGAAAAATTGGCGGTTTAAATTCGAAAACGGTTTCACCGGAGACGGACATTGGCTACGTTTTTCAGGCCAGCCCTTACTAATGACTCACTTTAAAAGTTAAAGAGTAGGATCCGATGAAGTGGCGTTTGCGTATCTCTGTCGAGTTGATGATGAGGACAGGACGTATCGTTTTTGTGTTTCTGTCAGCGACGTCGAAGAAAACGCAACCGTTTGCCCCTCCTGTAGAAGTACAGCACCAATACCCATTGGCGACGCATCAATCGAAACCACCATTGGTTTAGACAGATCAAACAGCTTCTAAACTGGTAACGATGAAACGGAAGACTTAAGATCATCCAAAGCTTTTTCTTGCTGGTCATCCCAGACCCAGGCCGCATCCTTTTTCAAAATGTCACGAAGTGGACGGTTAATCAGACAAATTCTTACAGAACTTGTCCAAGTACCTTACCATTCCCAACAACCGAATCAAGCTTTGTTTATCCGCCAGGGCAGGCATATTCACAATGGCTTCTAATTTCTCGTTATCCACTTTCAGAGCTCCTTAAGCAATAACATGTCCTAACCACGGTAGCTCCTGCAAAAAGAACCGAAACTTTTTTTAATTTAGTTTTAAGTTCACTTCTCGGCAACGTACCAGACCTCGCCGCAAGTTACATTCTAGTTCTTCTTTTGTTTCACCCATCACTAAGAAGTCTCAAAGTAAATAAGCACTCCCGGTAGATCACCAAACAACTCTGACATAGCTTGCAGATACACCTCGGGGGCAGAAATGAGTCCAAAAGGTAGTCGGAGAAATCGGTATCGTCCTTTTGGAGTTGCCATAGTACACAAATACGGCGAACGTTCAGAAAGTGGAATTTAATAAAAGCCAGACGCCACGTTCAAACTACAAAAATACTTTGCATTACTTATTTTTACCAAACAGCTGTTCAACAGTTGGCACCATGAAATGCTGGCGTTGAATGGCTTTGTTCAAGTTGGATTGATCAAGAAAAATGCTGACATCTCCATCCGCCTTGGGCACCACCAACATTTTGCTGACCCACTCTGTCGGCTCCATCACAGGAGCTATGATTTTCAGCGCCACCATCTGGTCCAGTTTGTCAAACACATGTTTCTCCAAACTAAAGGGAAGACGACCTGCTGCCGAGACGACCGGATCCACATGAGCTGCGGGTCAAATTTCATGTTCCATTGGCAGTTTGCCAACTCCATGAAACATTTCCAAAAACTCGTTCACTAAAGGTGGATGATTTGGTTGCTGTGCCCCTTTAAATGTGTGAACTCTCTTAATCGGTTTCATTAGTTTGCACGCCGGAAGGCCCAAAAACCGGTTGACCCGGTTCATTTAGAACTACAAATCTGAGTGCATGAGTTACTCCTTTTCGCACGACACGGCCTTTGTAAACTCCAAGTACATATAAATAACCACCTTTAGCACTATAGTTTCTCACACGAGGGCCTGGTCCACCATTGGGACACACACGGGAATACAACTCATATGGCAAAACGTTACACGTGGCTCCAGAATAAAGTTTAAAGTGAATTACCGCTCGTTCGTCAACCGATAAGTCTTCGTACCATTCTTCTTCTTTTTCTTTTGAGCACGTGAGCTGGTGATTCACAAGATCGGCCAAAAACCCGCCTTCTTGACACTGGTTGTCCCACTTCTCCTCCTCAACCGCATGCAACTGCTGTTGCATGAACGTCTCTCTTTGTGCTGGCCGGAGGGACTGCTGTCGGCCATCATGTTGAAGTGTACCTTATGGCGCCACCTGTCGATTTTTAGCTGGACCATTACAAGCCTTCGGATTCGGACATCTATTGGCGAAATGTCCAACTTGGCCACATGAAAAGCACTCAACATTTGCCGAATATTGACCTTTTTTATGACGTCGACCACAGCCTTGACAATTAACGAAATTCTGCGGCTGCCCGTTTCCACCATTTTGACAACTTTGTTGGGCTGAGATGCTGGCCTTCCTTTCGACGAGCTATCCATGAGACGATGAACGGTCAAATCCGTACGAGCGGCCATCTGTGTAGGCTGTGATGATGCTGATTCACACGCACGAACAATATTGCACGCCTTAGTTAAAGTCAGACCCGATTCAAACAAAAGTTTTTCACAACCTTGTTCATTGGCCACGCCAAGTACTATCTTTTCCGGTACTATCGATTCAATTACCGCCGCAGAACAATTATTGCATGGTTTAACTAGACTTAAAAGTTCTACTAACCAGGCGTCAAAGGGTTCTCTTGGTTGTTGATGACGGCGATGAAACAAGAATCTATCAAACACTTTCGTTTTAAGTGGTTGAAAATAAGTTGTCAAAGCATTCAACACTGGCTTGATCTTCTTCTCATCAACAGCTGGCAAAGCTAAAGTGTCATAGATCTGGATTCCTTCTCTGCCCAGCAACGATAAAAGCACACCGACTATGATTTCTTCATCTTTTTGTCTTTACGTGTTGCTAGGATATACCAGTCAAGTTGGCAGCACCAGTACTGACACTCCAACGCAAAATTCGGAGCCGAAAAATTAAAAGGATCAGGAAACTTTAATGCGGTGGCCATGATGACCACGCTGGATTTGCTGACGCGAAAAACAGAGATAATGGGCCAACGCAGGCCAAATCACGAAAAGTTTACCAAAAACGAGTCAAAATTACACTGCGTGAGAGATAACAAGTTCATAATCACATATGCAGAAACAGTAAACACCTGAGCAACGGATGTTCGCGATTGCCACGGATACAGATGAGAGAGACAACGCGACAAACTCTTGTCCCCACACACACTCAGTACTTCAAAGTTTCAGAGGTGTACATTACACCAAATGTAAATTACAGACACTTTAAGTTACTTACTATTCATCCAATAGTTCCACTCAACAGTGGGAAACACTCAAATAAGAATAATCACACGAGAAATTGAAAAATAACTCGACAATTTCTGACACCATGTTGTAGTCTCAAGTGTCTGAGTCTCGTTGAATGTATTCTTCATCAGCCTAGAATTATAATATGGTCAAATAAGCGATTTTACCCCAAACAAATTGTCTACAGTTTTTTTGATCGTGAGCACTGTTTCTATAATGATATTGTAGCTATGTTTAAAATATTTCTTAAAAATATCGTGCAGAACATGTTTAAATCGTGATTTAACCTTTTTTTTGTTACCCGTGTAAATATACTTTTTTGTTGAAATAAAACCTTTAAAAAAATATCAAATGGTAGGAAATATGTCATTCTACAAGTGGACAAATTTTGGTGCAATTATGAATAGATTTAGTATTTAAAAAAAAAAATTAAACGTAAAACCCCTTTTTTTCCCGCTAGAAAGGGTTTCCATTTTTTAACACAGGCGCATATAGGACAAATGTTTTTTCTTATAATAAATATTTCCATTACATCATAACACATCCTCCCCTTGGGTTCATTTGATAGCTAAAGAATCATTCTATCAAAATCATTTGTATTTATTACGACGGGTACGTTTATTTAAAAGTTATTAATGATATTATACACCCTATGAATTCCCAGTTTTTACGGTTTTCTATTAGTGTTCCACACACCCGCTTGGTACGCTTCATCTACAGTCTTCTGCTTAATCATGTTCTGTAAAAATTCTTGTTTTAGCATGCTGTCCCCATGCACCAATTGTATGACGTTCTTGCCATGTTCGATGTTCTCTTACCTGCATGCATTAAGGGCCTTTTGAACTTCTCTTCTTAACTTATCTGTAAAGATACAATTTCACTTTATTTATACAACCAAAATAAAATTCTACTAGATGCAGGAGCAGGAGATTCCAGGTTCGATCCCTGGCACGTTCACCAATTGTAAGGCACTTTTATGGACGAGTAAAAGATGCGCTTACTTAAGGTTCAGCCGACACACAAAGACAATTTAGGACAGAACTAGTTTATTGTTATATTACCACAGGAGATCTAGTAGAGAGAAGTCACGCAGCAGACTGACTGCTTACTCGGTCTCTCTAGTGGCTTTATATACGATACACAGATTCCATAACTAATCTAGAAAACATCGAAGGTATGGATCTGAAGATGTCCATGGATTGAAAGTATCCATGGATCTGAAGATGCCAATGGGTCTGAGATGTCCATGGATTTGGGAACATAATAATAATCCGATCCCTTGTTGCACGCGCGAGTTTCCCGATAGGATTGGTCGAACGATTGAAATATAGTTTTCCACCAGTCTGAATTTTCAGATTTTCCCTTTATGTTAAAATCCTTTGCACTACGGAGCGCATTGCATTCTGGAGTCCTCTAGCGTCTATTGTGGCTATTGCAAGCCACTTCTCTCGACTGGTGGCTGGGGCGTTCAAACGTGACGCGATCCCAAAGTCGGCAGGAGCTGGAAAAAAATCAGCTTTGTTTAGCAAGCCCAAAATACCTTAAGAAAGGAGAACCAATACAAAGTTGATCAATAATCTCGCACGACAGACGTCAAATTACGGGACTTAAACACAACAGATTATCTTAAAAATTAAAAATTAATAAAACTGTAAAATTTGCAACTTTTTTTGGCAGATCTAATTTTTACATTAAAAAATAGAGAAATATTTGCTTTATTTGAATTCCAGTAGACAGACGCACCATGGACAGACTTCGGTGTGTAACGGAATTTCCTGCTTAGTGTATAGCGGCAACGCTTTAACCAGGGCGCTTGATTTCAAATACATGTATTTATGATATTTGGTATCTGACTTGAAAATTATTTATGTTTTCACGTTTCTTAACAATATTATACGTTACACGGTTTAGGGCCTGCTTTAAAAGTGTTTTTTATTGATTATGCATTGTTTAAAAATGAAAATCAATAAATTTATCAATTTTCAAAAATGAAATATTAAGATTTCATTCTTATTTATTAACTCTTATTCGTGGACCCGTGGAGATTCGGCCCTAATGCGTCTTGGCTCATGTGCCATGTCTGCGAATGTCACGATCATGTTATATCCTTGACGTCTTGACGAACAAGAGAGAACCAAGTCGAGAATGTAGGGCTGCATGGACGTCGACCTAATATCGTTGGAAGCGGCAACAAACAGGCGGCGTGAATGTGATCGATTCTGAACTTCATTTGCGTCAGGAAACGTTGAATTTTGCACGTGATTTCCTTGTCCCGTCTATGTCCGTCCTTTCGTGTTGCCGTATCCGGATGTTTCAACGATCGTGATCGAATACGGAATAGACATATTCCTTCTTGATAACGAAGTGCATACAGTAGGCGGTCACGGAGTTCGTTTTATTGTTTACTTAGAACCCGTTGATTAAATCGTCTTCGTGGACACACTTAAAGCGGAAAGGATATTTCCATTGATGCCCGGATGTAATTGGCCATACCGTTGGTGAGGGTACTCTTACCGCTTCCAGTCGCACCCATCAAGATGAAGATTTTTTAAGCACGATGATCGTACGGAGGTGGAGAGAAATCAATCCGGCTAATGTCGACCCACCGGAAATCCTCGCCAGCTGAATCTTCCTTAGCGTTTAACAAATAGACGTCTGGGTTACCTTGATTGATGAGTTGACCGGAGTTAACTGTGTTTACCACAATCTTCAGCGAGTATTTCAGCCGTTCTCCGGAGTCTCTGCTGCCATTCAAATTTATTCCAAAGCACTTTGGAAGCTGATGGTCGTTTGATTGTCACCCAGAATGGTCGTGGTCTTCCGTTACATCCACGACTCATCAGAACTTCCTTTGGGGCGAAACTCACTACATAATGACAAGGATAGCCAGGATCTTTATATTTCCATTCGATACGGATTAATGACGACTTTTGAATTGTCTTGGCGTTGCCGGGTGTTAGGATGAGCTCGCAGATCGGTAGGTGAACAGGGCAACTGACTAATGAGTAGATTGTCGGCTTGGTAGACGGAATAGCGACACCCACCTTTATAGGGTTCTCCGGAAGTGATGTACAACTGTAACTGACTCTCCAAGTGTTTACGAACTATCCCGGATATTGTCCATCACCTGCTTCCGTTTTCATTGAATCATATACCATCACGCGCCATTACGGAAGTCCGTCTTCTTCAAGCCAATCACTTTCTTCTTCTTCATCCGTGTCTTCGTCGTCGTGACCACCAGACATCAGTTTCTTACTATTTTCCAGATAGTATCGCATATTAGCTTCCAGGATCGTGTTTTTTTTTCATCCAGCGGCGGAACTCTCATGACCAGAGTGAAATTTGTGTCAAAGCAATCATGCAGCCATTTCTCTCTCCAGCAGTTGATTTTTGTTGGCAAAAAAGACTACTCCCTTGACGTTAGCCATCTTTTCAAGAATCTCCGACTTGGACTGTTGATAACGAAGTCATCGTTCAAGTCGAGAAGGTTTAAAGAGCGGATAACTGTGAGCGATTCTCACGACTCTTTCTACCTCTTCATCGCAACCGTCAGTAGTTTCGCGGGCCATCATAACTCCGTCCTTTCAACATTTTCTCAAGAGTTCTTGGTATTAAAGGGCAGCCTCACGAAAATGACGCAACGATGGCGCCGGTGGACTCTTGTTCATCGTACCAATCAATTCCGCTATTTCTGCAGGTTGCCTTAAATCCGGAAGCAGTAGTTAACTAATAATATTCATATGGGGACTCCCGTGGTACTTGATTTACCGAAAGCGGAACCAAATGGTTATTCGGCCGGGAGGCCTGTAGGCCCTAATGCGTGTCTCGCATAAAATAGTTTTGAATCGCATGAAAAATTTATAGTTTTTGTCGCTGAGCTATCAGAAATTCAGAACCCAGCCTGTAATTGTTCATACGTTAATATTTCTTTTCTTTACACCTAGCGATCGTTCAATGTAATCTATGCTATGACCCATCTCGAATATTCGCCATTGTCTTGTATGAAAAAAAATATTACAACGATTCATAGGGTTACCGACTCTTTATTATTACATTTTTCAGTAAAACATACAAGTGGTATAACAAGGAGGAACACTGACGTTTATAAGGCAAGCTTTAAATCCACAACATACCTGTTCATGGATCAGGAAGTGCAGGTCAGCCATCTCTTGTAAAACGTTCTTCAGGTCACACGTGACTTGAATTGATTCTAACATTCAAAATCAGCGCGCAAATTTTCGTTAGCGCATCCAATTTTATCTCGACTAGCTTAGTATTTTCAATGTTAGTTAAAACAACGACAAACTAGTACTGGGTGCTGTTACGGTTGCTAGTAAGCCAGGCATACTAGCGTACTTTATAAACCACGGTTGGAATGCAGCTTCTGGTTAAAAAAAAAAGATACTCACCTCTACTTAATACGCCAGAGCACTAGCACCGGCATCTAGCTGTTGCATTCGTTGCTGTTGAACTTGCTCAGTCCTTTTCCACATATTAATACCAAACATCACAGGATGATGACCAAACATCCTAATGATTTAAGCGCTGACAAAAAACTTTGTAAATACTGACGCCAACGGAATGATGACGATCACAGTGGCTTTTCCGTGTATGTGTAACCGAAGAGAAACGATGCAAAGGCGCACAACACAATAGTTCGGATGAACACGCGCGTTTGGTTAGGCTGTCGGAGAAGGATCACAATCGCTGGCTGTACACAATTGTGAATTTACTATTTTCACATACTATATAATCCTTTTTTAGCGTATATACTCAGTTACTCACCACTAGAGCTAATAACGTACAAACCAAAGTTCGCGTGCTCAAATTCTTGAACTAAGCCTACAGTCATTGAAGCGGTTGTGAATTTTTCAAAACGTAGTCCAACCAAATATCCGAGCTAGGATTCAGAACGTAGTTAAATATTTACAATGAAATCAAACCGTTCACTGAAAATATAAATTCCATACACAGCTAAGATCTTATCATCGATATTGAAATTGCCCCAAAATTAGGTGCCCAGTATGAATGACAAAACCCACGATTTTCAAACGGAAACAATGTAGACAGGACGACCTGGAAAATAACAAATGTAAACAGTAAAAATGATTTAAATAGAAAATTGTTTATCCAGGTTTATCCATGATACGTCCTGAAATTGGCCAAGAAAAGGATCATATGTAATAACAAATGTGGCAACATGCAACAACTATTACCCCCAATTTTACAAGATATTTTACCTGAAGCATAGAGCCGATTGAGAGAAGCAAAATTCCAGTCAGCAACCGTGGTACAGGAAATGAATGTGATCCACTATAAAACCAATATTACATAAAAGTAAAAAAGCTAAAATAGTAGCAGAGCTAAACCATTTTCCAGAGTTGTTTAGTAATTTTCCTCCTTCATTGCTTCTAATTGAGTACAAACAGTGATGCGAACGTCAACGAAATTTGACTGACGTATTTAAATACGTATAAGTCATACGTAATTACAAACTCTTTCGTACTACGTCAAAAAAAATACGTCAACGTAATCCACTTTTTTAAAAACGTCAAACGTCTGACGTTACGTCATGAATACATCACCATTTTATTAATAAATTTTTTTTAAGCCTAGCCATTTGTTTAAAAAAACCTATTGACAGTTACTAAAAACTTCATTAGCACTAGAGTTTGACAATATTGCGAAGAGAAACTGTAAAACCGTGGAAAACAGACGATTTTTCATACTCGTAAAAATGTTTCGCAAAATTGAAAAATTACGTGTTCGAAAAGACAAGAAAATTTAAATTTACGTCAAACGTATACGTAAGAAGTCAGTAAAAAATAAAAAATACGTCAAGTCAACGTAAACGTAAAAAAATTGCAAAAATTGACGTTACGTATGACGTTACGTCAAAATTTGACGTAAGTCAGTTTTTGACGTTCACATCACTGAGTACAAACACCTGTAAGAAGAAGCAAGACACAAAATAATTGGAAAATATTTGAATCAATGTTACTTTTTATTTGATTATTCCTTACTAAGACTGTATGAAGAGTAGCTTTCCAAAAGTAATGGAGGTAATGAAATCCCATCAATTTGATTACAAAAACCTAGCACTTAGCCGGCAGAGAAATGATTTTTAGTTTCTCAGCAATCTCATTCAACTAGGAAGTCTTGTCAAGTGTCGACCTAAATAAAAGGGAATGATTAGTCTTATAAAGAGAAACTCGTACCTTACATGAGATACGTGACATAAGTGTCAAATTCTTTTAAATTTTTATTTGCAATTATTCTTACATGTTATAATTTCCGTTCAGTCTTTACTCTTGTGCCAATTCCTTAAATTGTATGACTAGTTTCTGAGATAAGACATCATTTTTCTCACATTTTCTTTTTGTTTATCTTTTAATCTTGTGTTCATTCCACAAATCGTGTGACTAGCTTCTGAAAAACAAAAGTAAAGACTAAAACAAAAAATACAAGTAATTAATTTCAAACAGTTAAAGTCTTACACATTTTTTACCAACTCATAACATTTATAAAAAGCTTTCAAGATATCACATTTTTTGCATGAACAATAATAATTCACAAATGAAATGAAGGACCAAATATTTGGAAAAACGCTAATAATGTGAGAATCTGAAAAACTAACGTGAGAGTCCAGCAATCCATCCATTGTTTTTAATTATGATTTCGTCGACACATAAAAATCTAAATACGACGGCTCCATGTAAAACATTTTCTTGCACAAGATGATCAAAATTTCCTAATTGTTTAACTATCAGACAAAAAACGTATAGGACATTAATGAAATGAACACCTTTCCTATCTCACTGAGAGGAACAACGCCATCTGTTGGTGTGGGTTGGGTTGGGTTGGGTTGGGTTGGGTCTGGTCGGAAAAGGTCGTTTGGCGATAGAATCCCTATCGGGAAATTAAAGGGAGATAATATATCGGTGCATTACATAGATTTTTAATGTTAACCAAGAGCTTCAAGTCTGATAGCTGCTTCAGTAACTTAGCGACTTTAAAATTATTCGTCTGAGTTCTTTTTTTTATTCAACAATGGACAGCAGATGTCGTATAGGTCGGAAGATATTCATATTCCAGGAATTAGCGGCATTTAGTAAGATCCCCCCTTGCACTTCTGCTTTCCACTTTAGCCCTCCAATCTAACCTCCCACCTTTTAACTCAACGTACAATCAGCAATGTGCTCTGCAAAGAGCTATACTGCTACGAGCTATACTCCGCTGCAAAGGACTTCGCCTCTGGAACGTGCCGTTCCTTTAGAATTGAACGTGCTTTTCCTGTTAAGAATTGACACAAGGATAAGTACGAGGCTTCTGTATATTAATACAGGATATTATCTCACAACATGAAAATAGGTTGAATTGTGTGATCAAGTAAATAATTATAATTACCAGAATGCGCACTAATAAAGATAAGGACAGATACCAGATAACGTAGATAGATGTGACACTAGTGTGAATGAGAGAACAGATTTACATCGTTACAATGACAAAAGACAGGAGACGAGAGAGAGAGAGATAGCTAAACAGTATCCGAAGATACTTCAAGTTAGCTCACACAAGTCAGTGCCACCTGGTGGTCAGTGCCATCTGGTGATCAGTTTACTTTCACATGTTTGTCTTTCTCAACAGGATTCAGTATCCCTCCGACAACGCTCCTCTGGAGTATATAAGGACTCCGTCGGAACCAGCCAGGGCAGTGCAGTTCCAGCCACCCAAAAGTGAGCTGTCCCTCTAACACATAAATCCCCCGCGTTCAATATAATATCTTTGGTGTAATTTTAACTAGTCTCTGAATCAGCCGATAGTATATTTATCGTCAATATTTTAGCGTCACTAAGGATCCCTTGTTATAGTGGCTACCGGTCTGGCTTATAAACTTAGAGCTCAGTGTATCTAATCTTCAGGCCTCTACCAGGCAATAAAAAATAACAATCAATTATGAGGCAAGTGTGCGTCTTTTAAAAAGTCAAGCAACTTAAATATTTTTGTTTTGTTACAGAGGGTGAAAAATGATTGCGCTAATTGTTTTTATTTCAAACCAATATATTCCCACCATGAACTATATAAAACCCTTTCATTCCATATTTCAATATGTCAAAGACTGCAAGGCATGCGGAAAAAGAGTGTTCTATAATATTGGCAAACTGAAACAATGTAGTATAAAAAAAAACAACAGGATAACAAAAGAAGGCCCCTAAGGCTATGTCTGGGAATTTCCAAGCCTTTAGTCTATATTTTTCCTTACTAGATGTTTAAAAATAAATGGCATTCGGATTTTTTTTTCAGGATGCTGTACAACAGATTATAAAATCATGCATATTTCTAATTATAACAACTTAACTATAACAGCTACACAAATTTACTGTGTACTAAAAAAGGAGAATTAATTCCACATTGAACGGCCTATCTCGTTTTTTAATTACGTTCCTGCAAAATGAACTTATTAAGTTAAGGGTATTTTAGTGTTGGGTTATTTTATTATTTTATTTACAGTACCCACGCGAGGTATTGGCTCACCCCCACCAATTTTAGCGTTTTAACACGCGCGAGATAGGCGTTATGGTGTCTAGCGTCGGATTTTTTTTTAATTATGAATTTTACCCGTAGAACATCCATTTTTTTATTGGAAAGATAAACAATTGCTCTTTATCTTTCTGATTTTTAATTTGAAATTTAGTCATAGCTTATATGGAATAATCCATAGACATTAATTATTGGCTCACTCTTTTCCCCGCTTTTTCCGTCGCAAGTGCCGGTCCCTACCCGCGGCATAGCCTGAGGGTTTTTATCCCTTGTTGACTTTGGCGCGGGATAAAAACCGGCACTTGAGGTGATCACCAACCAAGGCATCCTGGCGAGGATGCAATTGGACAAGGGTACACAGCCCGAGGCCCATGCTTTCCAGTTGAAGCTGTGTGAATAGGGAATTTTCGCCTCATTACAGGAACTTGCGAAAAGTTACAGTTACAGTAAAAGATAAATCATTAGAAACTTCCTAAGAGAAAAGTTTTAAACTCTCTTTTTAACCAGTTAAATACTCAGTGGGGCCCGACAAAAATTTTTTTTTGGGCCCTTAAAAAACCCAGTTTGCGACTTATAAATTAGACCGCCAAAAGCCGTCTTTATCAAGCCTATTCGAACGGTCACACAAACGTCGTCTTTGTCCCAAATTAAAAAATTTTGCGTCTACATTAGAACGCCAAAAGTCGACTTTTATCCAGCCTACTAGGACCGTCACACAAAGACGTCTTTTGCCCCCCCCCCCCCCCCCCCTAAAAAACCAAAATAAAACAAAACGAAACAAGGCGTGCTGTCTGGGAAACAAAATAGCTTAACAGACTTATGAGAAATGGTAAATGCCGATCTAACTGATGATTTTGAAAGTGAGCTTGTGTGGGTTTATTTTCTCAGAATTTATCAGGTAAGTAATTCAGACCTAAAAGCTTTAAGTAATTTTTAAAAGACCCGAAGAGAAAGTAGTAAAATAGTGCATATTATTATACGCATATAGTATATGCACTGTAAGAATGTGTTTATCTTACAACTTTGTTAACTTCTAGATTGTTTTAGACCAGTACGGAAAACAGATGAAAAGACAACCTAAAACATTTAAGATAATTTTATTAAAAGATGGTGACAACATTTTTCCGATA
The DNA here is from genome assembly GCA_030770115.1 of Daphnia galeata. Lineage (NCBI taxonomy): Eukaryota > Metazoa > Arthropoda > Branchiopoda > Diplostraca > Daphniidae > Daphnia > Daphnia galeata. Next base: position 8,985,352 of record CM061123.1, read on the forward strand.
AATATTGTAAAATGATGCTAAATATTGATAAAATGATCTCCACCAATTTCGTCGAATACATCTAAAATTAGATAAGGAACTTCAGCTTGTAGAGTTTACCCAGATAGTACAATAATTCATCTCAATGCCATGACTGCAGCTTGAATTGACACCCCAGTTAACGAATATCATTATGATCCCACTAAGAGACATGATTGTTCCAAAAACTGCCATCAATAGTGCTGGTAATTTATGCAAAGCTTTCCATGGGCTAGGTTCTAGACGTAAGTAACAAATTGCTGGAAGAATATACGCTAACGGGATAGCAGCAAGCACTCCCTAAAAGAAAGAAAAAATTAAAGGTTTCCGTAAAGAAAAATCTTACATCTTTCTCTCACATTTAATTCCAAGACTATACTGAGACAGTCGGTGGAAAAAGATATCAAACTTGTTGCGATTACAAGGGAAGTTGTCACGATCGTTTTTGGAAGAAAATTATTTCTGCCGATGACAGAATCACCATCGATAGTCTTTCGTTCTTTTAAAGTACAGATTATTAAATCACGTGCGACGAAACATTCAATGGGGGATGTCAGCAGAATTGTTATGCAAAATATAACTCTTGCAGCATTCATTAAATGATCTCCACGACAATAATTTTCCAACAAATCACCTAAATGTAATAACATTAAAAAACCATTCAATAATTTAGATAGCTATATTCTCGTAAATATTATTTCATGAGATACAAGGCTGAGTAAATCATCCGATATATGATAGCTACATTAACCTTGCATTTATTTACTATTAAATAAAAAAACGAAATATAGCTACCTTGTACGAATCCTGTGAAGGTGGCGTAACCGAAAAAAGCAAAAAATATTTCAATCAAAGCTGAAGAAAAAACCGATGCGTGTGTGAGTCGAGCCCAACGGGCCTCTGTAGGTTGTTTCAGTGAATCATACAACAAGAAAGTCGAATGGTGGCACATGTAGGCAAATGAAGCAATAGAAACCGCTTGCGTAATGCCAGGTTTTGCAAGAACCCATGCATCACTTGATTGTGGTCTGTCAACACATAAATTTACATACACTTAATTTTTCATTTTATTTTTACCAAAAGGTAAACAACTTACACGAAGGGGCCAAGCGTAAATAAACGAATGATGATTGAGAATAGGACAAATCCAGTGGCAATCAAAGAAATTAATGAAACTCTTGCAAATTTTGCCATTCCATCACAAAGAGAGAGCGGAAGCGACAAACAGAGCGCCCTGTGAAAAAAATACCAAAATGTCCATGTTTTCATCAAAGTATCTCTATAGGAAACATCTAGACTGAGTACTTTTAAAATAACTTATGCAAAAAAGTAAAAAGTATTTCTTGCTTACGTAAGTGAGATCACTAGTTCCCTTCGGCCAAATATACTGTCACTCTCCAATCCAACGTAATATATCATAACCTTTGTTATTGTATCCCCTACTATAACGTTGTAGCTCACCATTGCTAATCAAAAATTAAAACGGTAAGTAGTTATGCATTAACATTGCCCAAACCATATTTACCAATAAAAGGATAGGTAAATTGCAAAAAGGAGAGAATGGTGTATCCAATTGTCCCGAATGCAGCATTCATTACTCCTTGATACGACTGAGTGCCTGATATACGGCTAGCTTGAATTAGAATAATTAGTGAATAATCTGTAACCTGTAACAAGAATTGATAATTTTACAGCATTTAACAGATATGGAAGGGTGGGGAAAACTGGGTGAAGCGGAACATTAGGATATAAATAATAATATTTATTTTAATATTTCCCAATAAATACTTGTTTCCCCAAAAAAATATACATTTAATGGAAAAAATTTGATGAAGATCAACATGACAATCTGGAGTTTGGTCAAATATAATTTTAATTCATTTTGAAAATAAGGAACGCTGTATAACGTTATTTTGAGCATATACAAATGAAAATATGCGTATTTAGGGTTTTAGCGCTTTTAACACGGTGCCTTACGGGCTAACGTGTCCCCAGTTTTTCCGCGATAACTCTTGTTTGAGTTATCAATTTAAATTTTAAAAAAATACATTCTATTAGCAAAAGAATGACCTATCACCGTGTTTCCACAAGTGACACATTTTTGGGGAGAGTGATTTTGTATAAAAGGTAAGTAGCAATGGGTGGAACCTAAAAATGCGAATACCTTTAACAATTAAGATTTCGTTTTTCAACGGTTAACTTAACCTAACCTAACCGAAAAGACTCTAAAGGTTATCGGCTAGCCCTCGGTATAGTCGACTCAATGCTACGCACGACTTTGAAATCTGAAGAACCGAAGCCACTTTAAAATGGTCGATGAGAAAAACTTTTTATAACATACGAAAATCGAAAATAGTGCATATTTATATGAATAAGTGACAATTTTTGCCATAATCAGTGATCGGCCGAATCAGTTTTGATTCCAATCAATTGATTTTCCGATTTTTTGATTTTCTCACATATCACATTTGATTTTTGCTTCTGATTTTTTGATTTTACAATAAAATTGATTCAAATCAATGATTTGCTAAATTAGAATCAATTTTTTTTTTCAATGCAGACTTTAAAAAACGTCACAACGTTGTTCTCTCAGACTACAAATAATGAAATAAAATAAGTCTACAATTTGCGGACGTAAGTTATTACTATATACGTTGCAACGCCGGCATATATAAAGCAGGCTTTACTTCCAATAAAGATTGAAAGACGATTGACAAGTGATTGAAGTATACTGCCACCCTTGACGAATTAGAATTATTTTTCATAGATAAAGAAAAAAATTTGGCTATGCTTGACAAATATCCAAGAGTAAAAAATTTATTCCTGGAATTTAACACAGCATTACCATCTAGTGCGTCAGTCGAGAGGCTGTTTAGTGCTGGGCCACTTGTGTTGACGGCAAGACGGAACCGTCTTGCCGATGCCATATTCGAAACTTTGTTGATGCTTAAAGTAAATTTGAATCCCTAAAACTAAATTTTTCTGGGAAACCTTTTGGCATTATATGAAAGTTAATTTTCTCCATGTTTTTTTTTTCAACCAGATAAATTGAGATCTGTAGATTTTCATATCTGCAATTCTAAATAAACAAGACGGAACCAAAAAAAAACCTCATTGATTCTGATTTCTGATTTTTGATTCTTGATTCGAAATTTGATTCCAATCAAATTCCAATCATTGATCTGATTTTTGATTCTTGACTCTTGATTTAAATCAAAAATCATTGGATGATTCCAATTTTGATTTTTGATTCTTATGATGGTGTGATTCTATTCAGTTTTTATTCGAATCACATTTTAAATTGATTCGGCCGATCACTGGCCATAATTATGGTAAATATACAATTTATGGATTATTTCAAATTAGTGCCTCATCCTTCCATCCTCCTCTATGATGTAGAACTAATCTAAATATTATATTTCTGATTTAGCCACATACATAATTTCCTGATTTCCTATTATTATTTTGTTTTCGTTATAATTTTCTTAAAGCTAAGTTCAATATACATTATTGAAAATTCTAAATTCACCTAGTTTCGCCACTACATATATAGTTTCCTTATTGAAAAACATGGCTTACGAAAGTAAAGCATTTCGTTCGCTTTTTTAGATAGCAAATTATTAACTTATTTAGAATATTTTTGCATCAATATTCTTGAAATAAAATAGTTTCTTAAGTTCATTTGTCAAATAGATGATATAATGTAATTGTTTTGATAAAACTATATTTTTGTCTGAGGACTAATTGATATCATTCATTCTAACAACTGTTGAAGGTATCAGGAGTCTCCATGCCTACGTAAGGTACGTTTTGTTTCTTCGTTTCTGTCAACCAAATCAGTTGTTAGAATGAATGAAATCAATTAGTCCTCAGACAAAAATATAGTTTTATCAAAACAATTACATTATATCATCTATGGCATGAAGACTCCTGCTACCTTCGACACTGGCTACCTGGGGGGTCGACAGTGGCTACCCCGACACTGGCTACCCATAAGACCGACACTGGCTACCCGACACTGACTACCCGACGCTGGCTACCCCGACTCTGGCTACCTCCCATTTGCTATTGGCCTATCAACCCATCAATTGAATTTGAAAATACTTTACCATTCCTAAGCCAATAATGAGGATCAGTCCTAGAAGCAATAAAAAGTAAGATGTTAATACCAACAGGCGAGTAAATTAAAAACTGTCAAATAGAGCAAATGGAGAACGCGTACCACCCTAGTTTTAAGAACGCACCTTGCGGGTGGACTCATTTTTACCGCGATTTTTTGGATCGCCATGTACATGTCCTATGGGACTACAAAAGTGATTTTAGTTTTTTATTTGTAGTAAATCATCCAAACGGAGTAGAATCATATGATTTTTTTTTAAAGGTTAGTGAACTGGCTTTCTTTTGATGTAAAATTTTATATCTTTTTATTGTAGGATAAAGAAAAATTTAAAAATGAAAAGAATAATGTTGACTAAATTTCTCGACCGACGGACCAAGCCTAGAACGATTCACCCGAGAAAAGAATAGACGAAGAATAAAAAAGGGGACCACCTCTTTCTTTTCCCTTCATTTTTCCCTCAAGCAGTTCTTTCTATGGTTAGGCAGAGAAATTTACGTAGCGTACATAGTGATCCGAAAAATCCCCGTAAATATGGAGTCCAGTCGCAAGGTGCGTTTGTAAAACTAGGGGGACCGCGTTCTACACTTGCTCTATAGGTTCTACCACACATGAAGATGGTAAGAGCACTACGATTGAGGAAAGAAAAAAAGAGTAACACGATGGGTTGCCACTCTTTTACCCGGTGTTTTCTGGAATAAAGTAAAAAATTCTGGAAAAGTTGGAAATTTCCGGAGAAAACGTCGGAAATTTATAAAAAAAGTTCTTGGTTATCAGCGTGAGAGGTCACACACAAAAAATTCCTAGAAATTACATTTTTGAATTTTGAATTCAAAATTCAAGTGATTTTGTATACATCATGATATGCACAAACACATATGGGGTTATAGAGCTAACGTTGCTCTTTTTCAGCAATAATGCGCCCTCATAGCTCTATAAGTCATCCTACAAAAGAGGGCCAAAGTAGCCAAAAATAACTACTGGCCATCTCAGCTGTCCGGAAACGTTTGCATCTTATTTTAAGAGGCCCTATTCATGAAAAAAAATCCTCCAAGAATACCAGACATTATTTTAATTATAAAGATTACATGTTTCAAAAATCATGCCCTTAGCAATTCCTGAATTTTTTGCGAATTTTACCAGATCATTAATTCCCGTAATAATATATATTCCCGCATATTCCCGCTTCTTTCAGCGAAACGTTCTGTGAGAATTGTATGAAGTTTAAAAACTTATATAAAAAAAGGCTTTGATTACATTTTAACATATTGCTTTCGGTTATACTGCACTATAGTTGCCCAGTTTCAAGTTAATAAGAATAATACAAGTTAAATTGAGGAGTCCGGAGTTAGCCAATGATGTAGTGTCGTCCCCTAAACCCCCGATGAGTGAGTAACCCGTGCATCAGTGGGTAACTGATGGATCCAGTTTTCTTTTTCTTTCAGTTGTTACAGTAAGGTAATTTACAATCATTTCATATTCGGAATCCATACTGCTAACGAAGCTCTTTTCCCGTCTTGATACGTTGATTATTTTTATTGTTACACCACTCCAAAGTAGGCTATGCCCCTTCGGTACAACTCCTCTTGGCGGTGAGAAGACTTAGGAATCGTCCCGATAATGACACACCACGTAATTGGATAATTCCAAAACAAAACATGGGGTACCCACTTCTTATTGGAACCCACCAAACATTTTTTATTCAATTCCAACAAGAATTGCCTCTCTCTAAAAAATGGGGTATAGTAAAAGCTATACACTAGTTTGTATAGTTAAATTTCTATACATTGTATGCAGAAAATGTCATACATCGTGTACATAGAAAAGAGAAAAAAAAGTATTTAGTGGCGGCCATTATGATAAAATGCCGCCGGCCTTCCAGCCTCATTAACAACGGCAGTGTAAAAAAGGGCGAGGAAAGAATTGTGGAAATGAAGCGAGAAAGGGGATTAAACGAAGGAGGGGAAAATGGGTTATGGAAAGAGAAATGGAAAAAGATAATCTTATTTTTGGTATTCTTAACCCCCTATGCCCTTTTTTCCTTTTCCATCACCACCCACATTCCTATAGTGGGTGAAACAAATCCCCCCTTCACCATCACCTTGCTGTGATTAGGCTGTTAGGGGTTTTGCACTAAGAATAATTTCGAACCTAAAATTGGTAATAATTTGAAAAAAAACTTCAAAAGCAATAAATGAAATAAGTCTATATAACCTAGATTGGTTTGATGATCGACTTGATTACAAACCCAAACTTCTATATATATCCTAGCAGAAAATCATCAACGGCATGTTTTATCGAAATTTTACCAAGTCCTAACTTTGCTCTTACACACACCATAGGATATTTTTTTATGTAATATTAGGCATGACATGAACACATAGCTCAGTTGGTAGAGCAACAGACTACCAATTCAATACTATTTTCAAGCTCAGTGGGTTCAAATCTGTCCTAAGGTTGAATAAAAAATAGAAAATATTTTATACACGAACAAAGGAATTTTCCATATTTGCAATTTCCGCCCTTCAAGGACTTCAAAGGGGGGGGGGTTGCGGGTGGCCTTGTTTTGTAAGAGATAATTTTTTTTAAGCTTTTTTTTCTCTTAAGCTTTTTTTTTGACCAAGTATAACTTTAGCCCAGTACAGTGGAATGTATAGTTTTTTTTTCCTATACAAAATGTATCGGAGCTCAGGGCTATACAGGGGTGTACAGAGCAATCTATACAATTGTATACTTTTAGCTTACCCCATTTTTTAGAGAGCTTAATTGAAGTGATCCAAAAAAGGTTTTCTCTACTGTTTTTCTCTACGGAGGCTTGATAGGTACTTTACTACAGTATTTCATTAAAAAATGTTAGGTACAAATTTTTCAATAACTTATTTCTTTAAAGATCTGAATCAGAAAGTTTGAAAAAAATTCCTGCAAGTTTTTGAAAATGTAAGAAAAATTCCGGGGTGTACACCTTGAAAAAGAGTAGGCAACCTCTCGAAGGAATAGTTAAAGCCATGCACGTCCGTTGTCGAAAGACAGGGCGTCAACCCTCAGGCAAATATCATGGAGTTTACCTATTTCCCTAAATAGGGGTACTGATCCGGGTCTTTGCGCACCGCTTCCCATTAACGTTGAGTATTAGGAACATGTAAACATCATTAACAAATTCAAAAATTGATAGTATCTTGAATAGTATAATCATGGGGAACTTCTTCTTTACTCAGCGGGAAACGACTCGGATCAGTAGGTTACAAATGAAATAGTTCATAACGTGTTACCTATATGCATTAGAGTTAGCTACCATATACGGCATAGGACGTACACAGCTTCAAGAGTTTTAAAGCTGTTCTTAGTCTTTACCCTCCTAGTTTTGGCTCTACTCGTGAACTTACCCACAAGAATTCCTGCTTGATTTAGCTGAATCCCAACGACAATATATTTGAAAAAAAATAATTAATTTTAATTGCGTTTTAAATTTAGACTTAGTTTACCGCATAAGCCATTCCTAATAAAAAAATCAAACAAGATATTTCGATTTAATAAAATGTCAAATTTGCAGATAAGAATAAAAATAATATTTTTATTTACCAATAATTCCACTGCCAACTATTGAATTGACATAATTAAAAGATGCCGCTAAAATTCCAATAAAATTTTGAAATTAAGTTTGATGGCAATAGTGTAATATTCTGTGGCCGTCAGTAGTTTCACCTCGGTACATTTAAGAGTGAAACCTATTTCTGGCTAAAAGTCATTCAAGAAACTAATTGTTGTTTACCTGGTAAACTGCTACCACCTTTCTTTTCTTCTTTGTCCTTTAAACATAAATGTGTTATAAAGCTCGTTGATTCCTACGATTAGATTTTAAAAATAAATTGCTGCACTTGAAAATATCCCTTACCTCATTTTCAAACAGGTTTTCAGATGGCAGTATGTGTTTTCTTTCCTCATCCAACGTTGAATTACTATCTTCCATAATATGAGTGAATAGCGTAACTTGTTTAATTGACGTTCAATAACGCCTTGACGTAAATGCGCCTTGTGGTACAACAAAATATGAATGAAACTGTTATGTGTATAAGGATCTATCTGACGAACTGTGTTTTAATAATAAATATTTTTCTATACTTAAATGTAAATACTTGTTCGATCACTAAGAAAACCAGTTGATTTTATACAAGCTAACTTTGTGTAACTGATATACTATCTCATATAACTTTGACGTTTCTTGTCTGTAGGTAAGTGCAAAACTAGATGTGTGCGCAGTTGCGCACGCATGATGGAGGAAGGGTGCAACACAGTGTAAATCGATAACACCTAGGAAAGTAATATCCGTCTGTTCTCATAGCCCTTTCTCTGGCTTCCAGAGCTTACGAAATGATACTAGAAGATATTATTCACTTCCAGACACATATATATTCACTTTACATCGAGTATAAAATATATTGTTGTGCATTATGTATGTACACATGCATAGTATACATCAGTCACACGTAGGACTTAGAAGTTTCTTGAACAGGATTAAAATGATAACCTGTTTCAGAGCATATATTGGTGGAAAGTACACTGGCCGGGCTCGCCGTAAACAAACGAAAGGGAAATAATTGAAGGAGAAAATAAGAGAAAGAAAAAGAGAAAAGGTGAACACGTAGGAATACTTTCCGCCAATATGCGGAAACCTGCTATACGTTTTTCAACCGATTATACGAAGCGACTTGAACTATTCGACCTGAATCAAAATTATACGACGATTTCAATCATAATAATTTAGTTTTTACTACATTCCATAGGGACAGAATTTGGGCAAACGTAGGAAAAATGGGTCATTTGTTAAAACGGAACGAAACATTTTATTCCGAATTCCTTATTAGATGCTACAAGTAAACAAGTAGGTTTTTTTTCCCTTTAACAAGCATCAATAGGCAGCAAAGTCGGGAGCACGCACGAATCATCGGAAAACGGTGCGTAAATATTTCTCGAAATATTTCATGCAAAAAATTTATAGACTATATTTTTTATTATTTCTTCTTAGGCGTATGAATACTGTTGGTAATTACTTCCATGACAACAAAATTACGGAAATAAAGATTTTATGATTTTGGATTTTAAGATTTAAATTATAATTTATCGTCAACGGACTCCCTTCAATTTAATGCTTTCTTTTAAAGGAAGTAATTGGGCGCAATCGGGTATTATAATTAAAAAGTCTATCATAATTCGTGATTTTTTTATTTCCCTCAGAATTAATTGTTCTAGGTGATTTTCACTGGTAAACACGTAATTGATCGTGAATTAGCATTAAGATTTGATGAATTTTACTTTTTATTCGAAATTACCTTATTTTAATTTAATAAATAAACGAAGAATATAACCTTCGAGTTAAAAATAAGTAAATAAAGAAATTTCGAACAGAGAAAAAATGTTAATTGTCTTTGGTGGAGCCAAAGACATAAATCATCCAAACGGCAACGATTAATCAAATGAGTTATTGGAAATCGTTTCAGATCAGTATGTTACAAAATTGTTCATATATCTGCCACTGATGGGAAAATATTAAATCATTTTGTATTCCAATAGAGGAAGAGCCAACGAACATTTTTTATATGACAATTAGGTTTTTTAATATTCGGCCTAATGACCAAGAAAAACGATGTAATGTCCCAAGTAGAACACGATATCTTAAAGCTATCCGATAAGATCTATATGATAAGATATCTTATCTACTGAAAAGACTGCTCAAAGATATCTTTGAGCAATCTTTGCAGTGGCGAAATGTCATGTCTACTTAATATCTTTCAAGATGACTGCTCAAAGATATCTTTGAGCAGTCCTTTGCAGTGGCGAAATGTCATGTCTACTAGATATCTTTTTGAAAATATTTACTCTCCTTCACCCACTCTGTCTGTCCCGAGGACTGTAGCACATGATAGTCAATTTAACTTTAAATGCCCGATTCGAGGCTCGAACCTCTAACCCTAAGATAAATAGCTTGTCTCGCTACCCACTAGACCATTTCAATATTTACAGTAATGGTAAATTAAAAGAGTATTGTTTCCCAATTGTTCTATGTTTATTTTTATTTTCGTTTCATTTTCCCGACTATGGATTTATGATTTTAACTAAAACTAATTTATATCAGCAACATGCAAGTAATTGGAAATTCACAAAATTGCATTTTTCCTTTCTTCATTTATTCCCTTTTACCGAGCAGACTCTGATTAAGTTATGACAGAAATCAATGAAATCAAAGATTAGTCTTTTTTCTTCAATTTTTCCATCCATAGTGGTTAATAAAAATAGATTTAAAGAAAGCAAAGAATTTTTTTTATTCAATCATTCTATTCAACTTTTCTCGGCGATCGTATTACACTCACTTCCAGGAATATGGCCAATAAAACAAGTGCGTTGTTTTGGCTGTTGACTTATTGAAGGAAGTGGGTGTACATTTTCGGTAATAATGTGTTGGAAAAACAGAGATGTCAAAACCATATATCTACAAGATATCTACAAGATAAAAATCGCATATATCTTTTATATATATAATTTGATATATCTTAAAGATATCCTGTAGATATCTTAGAAATGTAAGTCAGCACATAGACATGTTTATATCTATAGGATATCTAAAAGATATCATGTTCTACTAGGGTTAGGGGGCAGATTTGTGGTTTCCCGATTTTTTCCGTTTTTAATACTTGAACATCTCCAGAACGTTAGGAGATAAAACCTGTCTTTGCGCTATTAAAACCGCCGCAAAATTCTGAACAAGATAAATATGTTCCGGAATTTCTACGGCCCTTTCCAGATTTGGTTTCAAAATAGACCTTCCTACCTTTACTAAAGAATTAGAAATGCTACTTTTATTTAAAATGTCGTATGGATGTTCCGATGCAGTGTTGTTGACATTTTTTTGCTTAGTTTTGTCTTCTATTTCATATTATTTGTTCCTATTTCACTTGGTTTCCTAAGCACAATCAGGCAATACCACAAAACGATAAGAAAAGAAAAATCTTGGTCACTTAATGAACCCCAGCGCTTTTAACACGGCCGGCGTCTTACGGACTTACGTGTCCACAGATTTGTCGCGATAAATCTTGTTTGAGTTATCGCATAATAAAATTTAAAACATCATTCTAAATAATAACAAAGAAATGGCCTATCACCGTGATTATTTTCAAATCACGATTACTTATAGTTTAGTCGGAAATCGTCGAGTTAAAATTTTGGAAACAATAATTAAAAAGGCCATTGGGTGTCCGCCTTCGAGATTTCGTTGGCTTGGTTGAGCGATGTTTCGATGAAATCGTTATCTAATGGAGTGCCGTTAGTAATTCTAAAGTTAAAGTAGCTATTGTCTACGTTAAAAAAAGCGCCATTTCATGAAGTTGTTTGTTCGCTTGACGCCAGAAATACAGTCAAACGAACAAAAAGCTATCTGTAGTGGCGCCCGTTTCTTATATGCATAAGCCGCTTTAATTCTTTCTTTACTAACGAAAATCATCCGTTATCGTTAACGAAACATCACTTGGTTATCGTTATCCAAACATGAAACAAATGACGAACACCACCTACAGTGCCATGACGTCATGTATCTAAAATATGAAATATAAATTCAAAGATGGAACGTTTCACGAAAAAAAACAAATCTTGCACTGTAGAATTTCACGCTGAATCCAACTACAACAAAATTGATCCCCAAAAGTGAAAACTGTGGCCACCAAGTGGTTTGCAAGCGTTTGGACCAATCAGAAGCCGAGCTGGAAACCCTTGGGACTGCGATAAAGGTTTTTGGGCCCTGGCCTACCGCATTAAATGCCGTAAAAGCCTTCTAGATTTACTTTAGTAAATCTCTCAGGGATAATAATAATATAATAATGCATTTATATGAGGCGCCTTTTACAAAAGAGACAGATGATCAAAGGAGCCTTTTGGCTCAGGACTAACACAGGAAAAACAGCGTTCAAATACTTCATGGAAAAAATTAGTTTTTAGAGCCGTATGAAATCGCGGGAGGGAAGAAGAAGAACGAACAGACACCGGGAGCTTGTTCCATGCACTCGGTTCATACTTACGTCTTCGAGTAGACAAGGGCATCAGATTTCAGGTCGAAACAAGAGTCGTTTCCGTCATCTGAAGCCTTGCTATTCTAGATTTTTTTTTTAAATCGCCATTAATTCAATAATCATGATTTCGCATTGAAACATGCATAGTTTAAAGACGACATTGCCTTCTACATACCAACCAAATATCAAAGAAAAATCATCGTATGCAAAGTAGATATGATTTTTTTTATAAAAAGTTATAATTTTCACGAATTTTCGATGATATGGGAGATTTCGGTCCCATTGAAGAATTAATAGAAGAAGCTAAAGGGTAGGGGAGTTTAAAACCATTCGAAACTTCATCTCCCCTTTTTTTCTATTCTCTCCCTTCCCATTCTCCTCTTTTTCTAAAATTCTCATAATTTTACTTAATTCAGAGCAATTTACTATGATAATCGCGAGGGGTAGTCAACTCATGATTTGGGTGTACGGATATTTAAATAAAAATATATTTTTTCATATTTTTTAAATTTTTTTATATTTTTTCATATTTTTTATATTTTTTCATATTTTTTATATTTTTTTATATTTTTTCATATTTTTTATATTTTTCATATTTTTTTAGTATTTTGTCATATTTTTTCATATTTTTTCGTATTTTGGCATATTTTTCGTATTTTTTCATATTTTTTCCTAATCTTTTTAAATTTTGCATACTAGACCAGTTCGATATCCTGCGTTGCCACTTCTCGTTATCTCATTTGGCCAATCAGGATTGGCCATTTTGGACACAAATGAGATTTTGGCATATCAAATTGGCCATTTTGGACACATATGAGAGGCAACGCAGGATGTTGAATGGTCTATTATAGCAAACGAGCAATAGAAACAGATGTTTTAATACAGTATAGGACTTTCTGCATGGACGCAACAGTTTCATTTGAAAGACGCACTTCAGATTTTTTTGGTTCCGATAAAAATGCTTACATAATTAGAAAAAAATAAAAATTGTCCAAGGATTTCTGAAAATCCACCACTGCTTGACTGTTCCAAATCAAGAATTTCAGAAAATCCTGGAAAAAAGGAACAGAAAGGGCATTTTATTTTTTAAAGTATAGAAGCATATTTTATTGAAAATTAAGTTCACGAACTTTGAAAATTAATTACTTCCACGCAAAATTCCAATTTTTAAAAATGAAAAAAAAAAAATTACTCTTAATGTAAAGCTTCAAAAGCGGTAGTCCCATAAGACCCATGTTAAGTAGGCCCTCAAGCTACACACCGGCCGGAGTTGCCGATAGTTGACGATTTCAATGTTGTTCTAATTTTCGTCATATTTTTGCAGCCGACTCTGGGGGAGATAGGCAAAAAAATAAAATAAAATGAATAAATCATTTTGCCTAACTCCCCCTGCAAACGATACACGCTGGAAATTTTGCAACGCAGCATCCGCAACTGGTCTATTATTTATCAATAGTGGAGTAAAAATAATTTCATAGTCGAAGAAATTGCAAGATGCAATATGTTCACGAACTTTGTTACTATAAACGATATTACCTCTGTATAAAACCCTTCTTGGATATTATTGAATTTTCTAAAAAAATATTGAAATGAAATACAAAATTTTTAGTAAACTCTTAATTAAACACCATATTTAAAATAATTTAAAAAAACCTAAAATTTTAAATTGATTCATTTTTTATGTGCTAAATCATAATATAAATATAACCAAACGGAATGAAGGATATCACCTGAAATTTAAAAAAAGTTATGAGATTTAACAGACGATGTGAGGCTTAACGTAGTTTTTGTATTGACGCCATCTAGCTTTCGATTCACGTAAGGCCCTTTACTCCTATGCGATCTGATTTTGTTTTGCGCGGATATAATGATTGCATTTTGGGATTTGAATGATTGGGATTTTGAAATATTAAGTATAGAAATTGTCAATTGCGTTTGTTACCCGTTTATATTTTCTCATATTTTTTATATTTTTCTATATTTTTTATATTTTTTCGTATTTTTTCGTATTTTTTTCATATTTTTCATATTTTTCCGTATTTTTCCATATTTTTTGTATTTTTTTATATTTTTTATATTTTTTCATATTTTTCATATTTTTTCATATTTTTTTCATATTTTTTCATTAAAAATACGGGGGTGTACGGATATTTTTTCGAGTTGACTACCCCTCGGTTTCCCAAGTATATAACATGGACCTGTGGAGGAAAACAAGCAAAAATCAGGCACCTTGCCTCCATCTTTTTGAAAATCATTTTTAAAACTTGAAATAAAAAGAAGAAAATAACTTACTTATTTCACAATCATCTACTCTTTTACTCATATATTTTATTGGGGATATTTTAAATTAGAGTTTAACTCTCAGGAAGTTTATAGCCAACTAATACTATAATGATTTTTTCAATGGAACCCGTCATTTTTAACTCATTTATTAATATCCGTTGACAATTTAAGGTTAAGCTGTAGTTTGAAAAGCAGTAGCCGATGATCCCGTACGATTCATACCCCACGAGAGGTAATCCGACTTAGTTGCAGCCGTATATTCATCCACTAGATTTTGAATAACGTCCCGTGAATCATCCATTTCATCAAGACTGTCTTGAAACATAGCTTCCTTACGGAACTGATCAAGGAAAGCTTCTCGCTTTCTCAATTTATCAAACTGTTGAAGCGTTCGTGCAAACAACTTTTGCAAATAATTAAAGATATTAATTACATAACGAAATATATCAAGAAAAAAATAAAGGCAATCCTACTAACAGTTGAAATGCTTGTATGGTTAGCCAACATAAGTCCAGATACGCGATGCGATGTTGTGACGTATGGTGATTTTCGAGAAAGAGCCACTTGGATAGAAGCCGGACCCCAGGGGATGAACTGGGCAAGCTTTCTTTCACGAATTCTCTGAAGAGATTTATGAATTTGCGTTGGGTCGACTTCTCCCTACGGAGACATTATAAATCATACGAATTCTGATTCATAATCAAGCAGAGTTTACCTGAATAATATTTAGAATAGAAGTATAACAATGCGATCCATTGCGGTCGGGCGTTGTAGAGACCATCATGTTCTGAGGTTGCAGCAAACGCCTCATAACGTCCAAAACGGTCGTTTTTCGTACAGAAGTTTCCTGTTGTACAAACGTTTAAGACAACCAAATCCATCGTTCATTTGTGAAATCGTTTAACCTCATGATCGTTGGTAAGTGGTGTATAGCCTGTCATCAGAAAATGAAGCCGAGGAGTGGGAATTAGTGGTGCGACCAAGCCTATGAGGTCGTTGTTCATATAACTTGGGTATCGCAGTGTGGCTGTAGACGCTGACATGATGGTTGACACAAGAGAGTTTATTTGTGTAAACGATGGCGTTTCGATATGAAGTCGATCAGTAGCGATGCGATTGAGAGCTGTGTTGTCCAAAACTACGACACAGTCAGCGTTCAGAGTCAGTCGCTTCAGAGTCAATAATGAATTGTAAGGTTGAACAACTACATCGCTAATAAGGAGAGGCAATTTATCTTGTCTAAATTAACACAATTTTTTCATCTTAATACCTGGATTCAGCTAGATTTGGAAACACGCTATAGGTTTGCACTAATTTTTTGGGGTAGCGTTCCGATATTCTTTCTAACATGTAAGAACCCAATCCAGAACCAGTTCCTCCAGCAATGGAATGACAGAGTGTAAATGCCTGTCATACAAAAGGATTTGTTTATTAAATCGAACAATGAACATGAAGAGGTAAAAATAAATAATCTTTTTTTCCTTTTTACCTCAAGATTTTCACTACCTTCTGCCTCTCGATCAATAATGTCAAATATTTCATCAAAAAGTCTTTCACCATGACTATATCCAGAACCCCAATTGTTTCCTGCTCCTCCGCCATGTTTAGATAGGTAGATATTTTCTGGATTGTACAACTGTTATGAGTAGAATACATGTGAATTATTAGAATTTTATTCATAACAAAATTACATTTGTGATTCATACTTTGGCATATGGAGAATTCATTATTGTGTTTATGACACGTGGCTCCAAATCAAGCAAAACAGCTCGAGGAATGTAGTGCTCATCATCAGCCTAAACCAAATTTAAAAGAATGAAATACATAAAATCCAAAAGGAAAAGAAGCATAGTATAAAAATTTTACTCATATTTATTCATAAAAACATGTTATAAAAGCATTAAAATCATTTGTTAAAATGAATCATGCAAGACCTGATAGAAGAAAACATCTTTCCGATCAACTCCTTCTGTTGCAAAATCCTCCAGTACCCCTTCAGAACTGATTCCATGTTCTGCACAGAGTTTCTTCCAAAACTCAAAACCAACTGTGAATTTGAAACATTTGAAACTGTAAGACTATCTTAAATGCAACTACAAATTATCTTAAAAAGCAAAAATTGAAGTCTGTTAAAGCCTTGAATGAAGTTTCCCATTTTTTGCAGTGATATCAGATATTCTAACGTAACAGCCAAATAACTAGTAAGATTTTTTCGTGCTACATTTATTATACTTTGATTTCCACATTGTCCGAGTTGGAGAGTTATGACTTCACTAGGCATTATTAAGTTACAAAAAAACAATTTAGAACTTTTTCTTTTGAGTTTGGAATCAATTATATGAATGAACCGTTATTTGAAACCAGAATTTAAACGGACAAAACACAAAACAAACGAAACGATGTTTAGCTAGTACCAGACTCCTCTAACTTAAGGACGAGACTCTTGGACGATTCCTGTGTTTTCCAATATATTCCTGAACGGCTATGTTTTTTTTTTACGGCAACATCAGAATAAGCATTCAAAAATAATAGTTTACTGATTAAATGTTCTTATACTTATAATTAAGCTTTCAAAAGATATTTCAATTTGTTTTCCTGGAAAATTTGAAAAAGAAGAAACACCAGTGCCATCTAGGAACTAAATGTCCTTAACTCTTGGTTGTTTGCAAAGATCCCCGTAGGGGAGACCGGGGCTATATGGGACAAATTCTTGAAAAAATTTTCAAGTTGGATTTTTAAATACAAAATTTAACGGATTTTAATTTTTTTTGTACAAATGTAATAGTAAACTATTTCCCCTCTCAAAATCTTTTTTCAGAATTCCTTTATTTAAACCCTGTAATTAACTACAATTTTTTAAAATGACTAGACCTCTTTTTGTCGAACGGGAAAAAAGGCCGGGGTTACCAGGGACACTTCAATTTTTTTATTTTTTAGCTATAATGAAGTAATCTATTTTAAAAACTAAGATAGCCATTGTATAGAAAATTTAATTTCCTATTCAATCCGACTCCTCGCTTCGCTCGCGAGTTTCCCTCTAGGTCAATTCCTTGTCTTGGCACGTTGTTTCTTGTTTGGCGTGTAATCGAAATCAGCGTCCCATCAGCCAATTTTAAATATCGTTTTGTAAGGAAGCGTAATGGAATGGACCCATTTTTAAATTCAGCTGTACTATCCAATACAATTCGGTTGATAAATTTCGCTTTTCTATTATTGATGAAATTAACTCAAGTATTATTAACTCACACATCCGTTTCGAAGACGAAGATATAACCTCCCCTCCGTTACGACGACGATCATATGTTAACCTACCCTGTCCCCTAGGATCAAATTCATCTGTTGAATTTATTGATGCAGCCCGTTTAACTGGGGGTTTGTTGGCGACGATTGAACCATGGTTTCCTTTTTCTGATGTTCCCACAGGGCAAAACAATACAAGCAAGCGTCGTAGAAGGCCTTCTTCAACTCATCGCACATGTGGTGATGGTCACGGTTTACTAAGCGCGTACGAATTCCTGCGGAGTAACTCAGCCAATAATAACCAACTAAAAAGTCTGCTGGCGCTTTTTCTACTAATGCTTGTACGCTATATCACGTAAACTCTTTGTTCATCACGAACCGTTGGCTAGCGCTTACGAACAGTCAATCCAGCAAAACATCATTTATCTCACCTCGTCAAACGGCGAGACCATAAATAACTCGTGAAGAAAACGGCGCGCGCGCAATCGGTAACCGTACGATGCCATAATGTGGTAGACATCCGAGAAGAGAAAAACGTCGTGAAATGCCCATGGAAATCGCTGCTTTAATCTAGTTATTAATTAATATTATGCAAAAGTTGTTTTTCAAACTATAATTTTTATATGTTTTTCAAAACGAACCCGAGAAGACAGAAGACCGTGTTTGTTTGCATTCAAACCTACAGAACTTCCCATGTTGGTCACCAGTCGTAATAGTTCTTTTCTTACCAACCATTTTTCTTCATCGGTTTGTTCTGTTGTTGAACAAATGTATTACAAAAATGTTTATTAACTAAATAAACTAGTGAATGAAACTTGCTTGATTCTGATTCGACAAAAAGGATCGACTAATCTTTAGAACAAATGATGCAGTGTTGGCTTTCGTGAACAAACTGAGGCTCTTCATTAAGCGTCATGTTCGAAAAACTCATAGTATTAATCATAGGATCCGGTTGCTCAAACCAATCTGACGGTGGATGTAGGTACGTCAGCTGAATAGGCAGGCAGAGTCCCATGTAGCAACCAAACCTGTTGCTCGACGAGTTTAAAACTCTTGGCCTTATTTTAAAGGGAACAGATTTTAATCGACTCAAAACTGAGCCGATGCGATTGAGTCGGTATTTAAAATGTAATGGAGCTTGGCATCGCTTAACATCCGATTCTTCTTTATCGTCGTCTTCACTAGAAACGTCTTCCGCAGTGGACGAGGAGAGTGTATCTTCTGCTAAACTTAGTGTTCCGTCCATCAGTTCCGACCGAAGCAATTGAATAGGCTCAGCAGATTCTGGTGGTATGAAAGAACTTTCTTTCCTTGAGTGTTCTTCTGCAGCTCGCAATAGCACTCTTATTAGGGGTGCCATAAATTCGACCAGATTCCACAGTTCCAAGTAAAAAAATTTTCAAGATGGATCTGCATTCCAATTGGATTTGTTATAGATTTAAAAGTTTAGAAATGACGCTTCCCAACTAGCATGGTTGCAGGTATAATTTCTTCTTTTATAAAAAAAAAGAGGAAAAACCTCGTCCGAAAAAGAACCCTACGGCCAGTACGGCCTACGCCACCTTTATATTACATTTTAATTAAAATTTCATTACACACATTGATGAAACCGATGAATATAAGAAATATAACATTCTCGAAAAAGTAAATGAATTTATTTAGCATATCCATTCGCATGGAAATTGAGCGTGGAAGTGATAACCTTCAAGTAGTACTAGCTAGCATTTGTACTAGCTACCATTTCTTAAAGGCTATAATTGTTTTAATAAATTAAGTAAGTAATAGACACTGTTTAAAGAAAACATAGAATTCAATATACTCTTGAAAATTCCTTTCCTAAGCCTTTTCTAAGGCATTAATTCCATTAGCAGTGCTGCTCAATCGGCTAATAAACTGAAAATCATTTATCTCCTGTATTAAAGAAACTTGAAAGAATCAAACCGGGAAATAACTACCTGGTGGGTTCGCTGATGCATCATGTGCGATTGCTGAGATTGATGAAGCGCCAGGGTTGGGATGAACATATGCTAGACCCCATACGGCGATGGTGGACCTCCAACACCCACTCCCACACTTACGCCAACCCCCAAGTGAGCTGCACTAGCATTTCCATCCATACCATAAGGAGGCGAAGTACCCGTATGGAATCCTCCCGTTTTATCGTACGTCTGAAAAAATAAAAGAGCGATTGGTCAATGTGATGTTCAATGCAAACGCAAACGGTGGATAAAACTTTATCTCACATTTATCTTGTCGAGTTGACTGTTGGTGTTGCCGTAAACGTTTGGTCCCAAATCGGAAGATCCAGCGGCACCAACGGAGGGGCCAGTTGAAGCACTGACTCCGCCGATCTTTTCTCCTTGCCCAGCCGAGCTACCAACGCCTACTGAATTGTATACCGCCTTGGAAAAATTGCCATATGTTGAACCGTAGCTAGCGTATCCAGAGGCAGTAGCATTTGACGGACCCGCAGTGGCACCTTCAGATGTTTGACCAGACTGGGCACCACCAGTACCACTAACACTTAGCCTTCTTTGCAATATTGAGCTCCGTTGCTAGCAGCGTGACCTGATGGGGCAGGTGAAACCGGATACAAGACTGCAGGAGCACCAAACTGGTAACCACCAGGCATTACACCACCACTGTAGTAATAAGCATAGGCCGGAGTAAGAGGAGCTGCCGCTGCGGCGGCCGGTGCTGTAATAAACGCTCCGCCATGACTTTGAGCAGCATTCTGTTCAAAGATGAGAAAGAAGTAAGACGGAAATAATATTAGAATTTACTGGAATTTCCAAAAAAACAAAAAAAAAAATTACCTGAGATTGCGAGGTAGGAACTGAAGAGTTATTTTCATTGCGCGAGAACTTAGCGTCGGTACCAGTAGCGTAAGCCAACGAGGCCAGAGTTCCATCGCGGCATCCCGCATCCGCCTAAACTAGTGGGCGACTGATAGCCATGTCATAGTACCCTGCTGCAGCTAGATGGGGATACCTATACTGCATGTCTTCGAGACTGTACACTTGTTGATGCCAGAATACCAGCAGCAGCGGCGGCGGCGTAATACGGCAGACCGGGTGCCTGGCCCATGATGAAACTGCCAGGTCCGAGCATTGACACACCAGGAGGCATGTTGGGAAGTCCTGAACCGTAACAAGCGTCGTACCCGATTGCTTGTTTGCCGCAGTGGCCACAGATGTAACAGCACTAAGTTGTCTAGAGGAAGTCGATGCAGCCGTAGCACTAGGCATTTATCCTCTTAACGAAAAAACAGACCTCGATGGATCATTCATGCAACTAGCTCTCATATTGTTGTTGTACGTCTGGTAGCTAGATTGCTGTTGCTAGTTTAAGATCCGTAAGCGGTTTGACTGCTAGCACCTTGATATCCAGAGTTTGATGAACTGTTACTGTACACATCATCTTCAAAGTAGATATGGATATTAAAATAATGTTGATGACAAAAAAATAGGTCATTTTCAGGATAGCACATACTTGTCTGAATGCTGGAGGGATAAGCACCAGCTGGTACACCCGTAGTCATTGCCTGAGTATAAGCACTATTCACGCCGGGAGGCGCGTTGACTGTAAATTTCGTTTCATTCTATTTAAAGGCTGTGGCAGCACCGATGCCGGAATCAGCACTTTCAATGAACACAAACTTATATAGACGTCTATATCTATTATCTATACATATTCGTCGTATATTGAGGAGCCAATCCGGGAGCGGACACGAAACGGACGCTGGATCTTGCCGGCCTTTTGCTTTTAAAAGAAACTGGTTATAGATTTTTCACAGTTTTCAACACTGAAATTTTCCGTTCTAGCTCTTCTATTGTAAATAAAAATGATCCAAAATTAATAGCTTTATTCCATCACAAATAAGGCAAGACCTTACTATTGTTGTGCTACAATACAACTTTTCGCTCCCATCAGAGCAATCTTCCATTCCATAATAACAGACCCAGTGAGTCAAATGAATCATGTTCGGGTAAACAGCTGTGAATAAGGCTTCAGGACCTGATATTTCAAAATAAAGTTACCCAGTAGTTTCAATGTTAAGTATTTCACCTACCACCTACTATTTCATCAGACCCATCAGCACGGTCTGTAACACCATCACAGACCAACTGATTATAGATGCAGTTTTAAACTCTGGAAATTTCCGTTCTAGAACTCCTATGGTAAAAAAGATCAAAAATTGATAACATTATTCTATCACAAAAAAGGCCAGACCTTACTATTGTTGGGTTACAATGCCACTCAGCGCTCCCATCAATCTTCCATTCCATCACAGACCCAGTTTTGAGGAAGACAACAGAACAGAATGTGTCAATGGTTGGAGAGTGGAGACTGTTGTTGGTGGTTCATCACCTGTGTCATTACCTTGGACTTCTTGTTGATTTTTTGTCTAAATAGTCTACGATAATAAGAGTAGACCATTTTCAAAGTTTCCCGATAGGGATTCTATCACCAAACGACCTGTCCCGACCCAACCCACCCCAACAGATGGCGTTGTTCCTCTCAGTGAGATAGGAAAGTTGTTTATTTCATTAATGTCTTATACGTTTTTTGTCTTACAATTAAACAATTAGGAAATTTGGATCATCTTGTGTAAGAAAATGTGTTACATGGCGCCGTCGTATTTAGATTTTTATGTGTCGACGAAATCATAATTAAAAACTAAAATATGTGTTTTCGTGTTTTATGCAACTGCCGTTAGATGGTTCTGACGCATTGCTATAAGGCCGAGAAAAAATTTACAGAAGGCCGAGTATTTTACAGTAGGACTTGACCGTTTGTTTACGTTTTTCTTTATTTACTTTAATTTGTTCAAAATTGTGTTGGTATCTAAAACTTGGATGTATACTTGTAGCTTAGACTGATTGAATCTGCAACGGGATAATCGGTTTAAATTTTGAAATCTCCGTTTCATTTAGATCTCTGAGAGGAGTTCAGAATAGTTGAGCCAATCAGTCTCGAAAATTTCCATCATAAGTTTTTTTCATTTCAATGTATTTATAGTGCTTGTATTTTATTTTTTTCATGGCTTTTTAAATGATTTTTTAACCCATGCTGACTATTTGCATTAGGTATTATTTGAAGATTGGACCTAAGGTGCCAACTAAACCACCCATTAATTCAGCACGGTCTTAGCAAGCTTGGATGACTTCTAGAGATTGAGATCTGGTTCAAGTTACGCCAACATGGATGCTCCAGTTAAAGTTAAAGTTCGAATAAAATCAATGGATAATTTGGAAACCGATTGTTTGATTCATGGCTTGAATGATGAAGAACTTCAACATTACCAAGACATCATTCTTGTAGTTATCATCAACAAAAGTATAAAAAAAAACACATTTTTCCCAGAAAGGAATAAAATAGAAAGTTTAATTAATTTGCGTTTTCTTTTTTTTATAGGTCCAATTCAATGAAGAAAAAGAATTTCAGTTTGACCATGGTCTGTAATATATTTTATCATTTCGCTACCTAAATACATAATATGTATAGGTATTTAATTTTAATTCATTCTCATTTGTGTGCAATTTCTATAGTCTCCTTGAAGTACACCATTTAGGACTCCACTTGCTCAAATTCAGCGAAGTAAAGTAGTAACTCCCGGCGGCTCATCGTTCGCTGTCCCTAAAAAAATGGCCATTGTTGGAAAAGTGCGTGGATCTTGACGAATCTGTCCTTATGTCTGGATCATCCAACTTACCTAAACTTTCTGAATCTTATGATATTGAAAATCGTATTCATATGGCTGTAATGGAAAGAGTCGACACATTCTTGGAAGGATTTAAAAATAAACTAGCACAATCTTTATTGGCTAACTGTTTTGGAAGAAATTTTAGTAGTTAAAGTCTACTAGATGGGAACTCCGCTTACAACTCAAGCCATGTTAAAGGTTTGACATCGATTTCTTTTTTGTTGAATCGTTTTATACCGTTATTATCCATATAGCTTGTCGCAGTGAATTTAATGGGTTGAATCTGACATCTGCTTTAGCGGGAAATAATACCTTAACTTCTGAAATTGATAGCCGCCGTAGTAGTGTCCGTTTGGCAGAGAAAAGTAATGCGCAGTGATGAATGTCGATTTCTTTTTAACTTCGTGGTGTAAAAGATTTCCTCACTCTTTTCACTTAGGAATGACGTTATTGGACGCAAATGATTCACGGCTAACTATTTCAACACTCCGGCGTTCCAGTACTGTCAAGAAAGTTTTTAAGCGAGCTCCTGCTTTACCACTGACAACTTCTGAAGGAAATTCAAAGAGCAAGTCATCAAATATAGGTAATGGGTTTATATAAATACTTTTACTAATACTTTTAAAAATCTCTAGATTAATGATTTCTAAAAATATTTAGCCTATAGAAAAGACTTGCTCTACTTTTTAAATCATGCTTCACAGTCTCAAATACAGAAATTACCCTCAGCCGGCCCAAAAGCAGGGCATAATATTATTACTTTTCGAAATCTAAATGGGATGCTCAAGGATTTCGAAACGCTAAAAATGGTTCCAGTCGACTTAACATTTTTTGTTTTGTACTTTCTTTTCGGAATAGGCTAAATGTTTTTAACACAGAAAATAACTGATCATTAATTTATCATCTGATTACCAAACACTCAAATGTTTTGATGCTATCCAAACATGTCGATTGTCTAGTGATTGACGCAAAGGACTTAACTGGATTCTGTATATTTTAGAGAACATGTGTGAAAGTTACACTGTTGTACATTAAGTTACTGCTTCTTCAAACTAATAAATTAATAACTAATTATTTCTTTAAACTAATAAATTGAGATTTATATATTTTAAATAAGGGAGTCAGGCTGCATAAGGTTATTACTAAAAACCGTATATTAAATATTTTAAACGGCTAGACCGGCAGAGGCTAAAATCGAATCGGAGTGCAATAGCCACAATGGACAATAGAGGACTTCAGAATGCCTCTTTTGACACTAGAGAGCGCTCTGGAGTATTTTACCATAAGGGGAAAATTGAAAAATATTGACTGGTGGAAAATTATTTTTCCAAATTGTTCAACAAATTCAACAAATCCTATCGGGAAACTCGCGCGTGCAACAAGGGATCGGATTATTTGTTTATTTTGTTTACACTTTCAAATATTTGTTTACACGTTTCTGGCAACGGCCTCACACATATAGCAAGTTAGTAGTTTACGGCCTTAAAAAAAGAGTTTGTAGAACAAGCAAGAAAGGCATCTAGCGGAATAAAAATGTATTACCAAAACGCGTACTCTAACACTTTAATCAATTAAAACTAAACTAATAGCGACTCAAATCTAACTGGCACTATGACGTTGCCATCCGTCGTCATCTCTTCTACAACCTACAATTAATTATTTTTCTTTTAATTAAACAACGAAAAAACGTATAAATTAACAACGAACCCCCCCTCGTTCAACCCATACCTCTGAGAAAGATGGCGCTGTGGTAGGTTTCGGGGGTCGTATGAGAAATCGTACATATATGACATCAAGTTCGGATAGAATCCCTATCGGGAAATTGGTTATAAAAAAGTTTTAAAAAAATACAATTACAGTGTAGATATTTGTGTAAAACAAAAAAAGTCTTCGAAAAGGCCATTTTTTGTCGAACTCCGCCCTTTTGGGCAGGCCTAAACATGTCCCAAATAGCTCCCAGTGGAAATGTCCCGTTTATCCCCGCATGACTTTCCGCATATTTTTAATTATAACAACTTAGCTATAACACCTACACAAATTTACTGTACACCAAAAAAAAAGTAGAATGAATTTCCTATCGAATGTCCTATCTCGTTTTTTATTTACTTATCTGCAAAATGCACTTATTTTAGCTTAAACATTTTACGAGTTTTTTCCGCCCCCCAAAAAAAATTTATTTTCACTCATAACTAACAAACTACTTGTACAATTTTGATGAAAATTTTTCTCGGTGTCCGTTATGTTAAACTCCATGTATGGTATAAAAATTATAAAAAATATGTTACGGGAACATGCTGAAAACTGCGATGTCCCATCCAGCCCCTGTCCCATATAGCCCCGGTCTCCCCTAGTAGTGGAGTAAAGTTATGCCACAAGGCTATCTTAACCTAGGACAAATTGCAAAAATTTAATACAAAAAAACATTATTTAATAACTCAAATTTTAAGTATTATATAGAAGCTAAGCTAATATTAGCTCCGCGATTAATTAATGTCTTTAAGTTTTAGTTATTAGATATGTAGCTAATACTAAATCCGTGCGACTTTGGTGCGGCGGAGCTTCGCCCCACGCCGCACCTTTATCTAAAGCTTAATTTTCTCTAAATATTCATTCATATATTGAGATCCTAAACAATATTGAATAAGATTGATTGATGATTGATAAGATTGACAGGGGTGTAGAAGAGATCTCTTCTACACCCCTGAGATTGATTAAGATTAAAATACCTTTCGTGACGGGGCAACCGTTGAATTATATAAGCCCCGTCACCCTTTAAAGTAATATATGCTCCCAGCTCCCCTGGTGGCGCAAACCCCAATCATGACTTTGTCTAAAAAAATTGAGGGTGCACCAGCTTTAGGATATAGGGAACGATATTGTTAAATGATCAAATAGGGAAATATAGGACTAATTTCTATAGTTTAAGGAATGGTGCATCGTTTGATGCAAAAAAATGAATTTTTTCTTGACTATAAGTATTTTATAATGAATTTTGAAAACGCCGGTTTTAACATGGCGCTTATGGGGCTATAGAGTGTACCTAATCTAGTGAACGATACTCTAGCGCCCTAGGTGTAACAAATGCAAATTTTTCATGTGTGTAAAATTTGTAGATCGTCTTTCCTCCTGGTAGAGAAAAAAGAAAAAAAAAATCTATCCCTAGCGATAAAAAAGATATCAACGTTTTCCTAAAACAAGTAGCGCCATAAAAACACACTGAAAAAAGGGGGGTGTAATCGTTTTGTGGGTACTTTATGTAGCTTATTATAAGGATTGGCTATCAGTCTCCCTAGTTCTTGGCTAAAATAGTTCATTCACCCCTTGTCGATTTATTGCCCACGCTAACGTGGCGTGACTTCGCCCTTGATGACCTCGTTTGACCCTACTCTTGTGCCGTATAAAAAGCTTGAGAATTCTTCCATTCGTCAGCAGTTTGCGAGCGGTTGACATGCGAGTCAGTTCCAAGCTGCTCACCCGACTTGATCCTCAGTCTTTTGGGTTCCTTCTTTTCCATGTATTATTTGTACTTTATTTTTGTCCGGCTCATGCTAGAGAAGTTCCGCACTTCGCATGTAGTCCCGCAAAATTATGTTTAAAGAAATACAGAAGCTATTCTCCCTCGAACGGCTCGAAACCTTATATTATAATACTAGCTCTGCGACTTTGGTGCTGCGGGGCTTCGCCCCGCCGCTTAGTTTGTGTTGCGCTTTAAGTATGTGTTTCCTTGTGTCGTTCAGTTTTTACCCTTATCGTGCCTACGTGAAAGTGACTCTACCTCTGCTATATACACTCTCCCTCTCTCTCTCTCTCTCTCTACTATTGGATAAATTCAGACACGGTATGTCAACAACATATGTATTCTTTTAGTTTAGTCTTAGTTTAAATGCATCAACGTTGTGGGTAGCCTCCGAGTTCTATTCATTTTTATTGTTATATTGTAAAGTCCGGCTTCCGGATGGAGCAGACCTTTACAGTAACGGCGGGAATAATCAAGAGTTAGGGTAAAAATCATCAAGATTAGGGGATAACGGAGTCAACTTGGACACGGGTTATATTGGACAAAGACCATAAGTGCTACATGTAATGAGAAACAATTTTTTTTTTTAATTTTTGTATAGACTACAACGTTTAACGTTCTAGAAAAAATATTAATTAAAATCGAACCATTATTGCTCTTGTTATCGCAGAATTGAAAAAATGGCCCTGTTTGATGTAATATTTTCCCCTATTACTCTAAGTATTTTTAAAGGAATATCATACGTTTCGGCCAAAAAATAATTGGCCGAAACGTATAAATGTGTTATATGCGATTCGGCCACGGGCCGAATCGTACAAAAAAAAATATTGCTTTCGGCCAGATGTATATTTTCGGCCAAAAGTTTTTTTCGGCCAAAAAACTTAGTTTCAAATTTGTTCGATTGGGCAAGTGACCGAAACGTATTTTTATACGTTTTGGCCAATTGGCAATGTTCCTTATCGTTGTTCTATTTGCAGTAGCTCATGCCACTTTTTGCTCGACTTTTTGAGAAGGGGGGCATCATTCTCAATATCATTGAGAATGATGATTTACACGCACAATCACAGTAAAATTACATTAAAAATAACAAATTTTCTTTGTTTCAGGACCTAGTAGCCTATGTCGCATAAAAGATTTAAGAAAAAGGAAATTGCTAGTAGTACTATTGAGAACCAAATCTCGAGTGTTATAAGAAAAAAATAAAATTTCCCCGTTGAAATTTAAGTTTATCGTTGTTACTGCGTTTTTGTTTTTCGAGCGATACTTATAACGTAATTCGATTTTAAGCAACCATTGTGTGGAAGGCTACCAATTTTTATGATGCGTAAGAATCGTAAGAATGCTTCCTAAAACCGGATTCATAATCATGATCTTTTTTTCGTCGATTGACCACTAGGCTCCACAAAAAAAGGAACAAATTACGAATCCCCCTTCTAAAAGGGGAATATCCATTATCCATAGAAGTGACAGGCCTGGATTGCATTCAAGCAATTTACACGACCAAACTTTTTTTTTGGCCGAAACGTACAATAAATAAATTTGTCCGAAAAATATAAATTGCAACTTTTGGCCGAAACAATAAAAAAAAAACTTGATTGGCCGAATCGTATAAATTAATATTATATATATAATATACGATTCGGCCAATAGTTTTGGCCGAAACGTATACCAACCTTTTTAAAGTGCAAAACACTACAAATGAATAAAATAATGATAGGTGAAATAGCCAATTCATTTCTTTAATGATTGATAAAAAAATTAAATTTTAGTGCCTTTGCAGTGTTAAGTTATCCCTGAGGGTATGTATATACGAAGGTCCTTAAAGAATATATATAGGGGGTAGGGTATAGAGTATTAGGGTAGAATTTCCCGATAGGGATTCTATCACCAAACGACCTGTCCCGACCCAACCCACCCCAACAGATGGCGTTGTTCCTCTCAGTGAGATAGGAAAGTTGTTTATTTCATTAATGTCTTATACGTTTTTTGTCTTACAATTAAACAATTTGGAAATTTGGATCATCTTGTGTAAGAAAATGTGTTACATGGCGCCGTCGTATTTAGATTTTTATGTGTCGACGAAATCATAATTAAAAACTAAAATATGTGTTTTCGTGTTTATGCAACTGCCGTTAGATGGTTCTGACGCATTGCTATAAGGCCGAGAAAAAATTTACAGAAGGCCGAGTATTTTACAGTAGGACTTGACCGTTTGTTTACGTTTTTCTTTATTTACTTTAATTTGTTCAAAATTGTGTTGGTATCTAAAACTTGGATGTATACTTGTAGCTTAGACTGATTGAATCTGCAACGGGATAATCGGTTTAAATTTTGAAATCTCCGTTTCATTTAGATCTCTGAGAGGAGTTCAGAATAGTTGAGCCAATCAGTCTCGAAAATTTCCATCATAAGTTTTTTTCATTTCAATGTATTTATAGTGCTTGTATTTTATTTTTTTCATGGCTTTTTAAATGATTTTTTAACCCATGCTGACTATTTGCATTAGGTATTATTTGAAGATTGGACCTAAGGTGCCAACTAAACCACCCATTAATTCAGCACGGTCTTAGCAAGCTTGGATGACTTCTAGAGGTTGAGATCTGGTTCAAGTTACGCCAACATGGATGCTCCAGTTAAAGTTAAAGTTCGAATAAAATCAATGGATAATTTGGAAACCGATTGTTTGATTCATGGCTTGAATGATGAAGAACTTCAACATTACCAAGACATCCCAGGTAACACAGATACATCGTTTCGATATCGTTTTATCGATGTTGTCATGATATAGCCGATGTCCCTAATTTTCCAAGGGATTTCCGATGTATTCGGGCGATGTCGTACTTCCATCTATCCGATGAAGTCAGCGATGTACCACATTCGTACTTATGCCTAAAATTGTATTATAGAATTACTGAAAATGATAATTACCCTAATTTTTAACATTTTAAATCCCTTTTACCGTCAATATATGTAAAAACACATAACAAAAAAATATAAAAAAATCGCCCTCCGTCACGTTTGAACCTTCAACCCCAGATTCCATACGCCGACTTGCTAACCACTAGACCAACTTGATATATAATAATGTGTAAATTAAATCAATTTATTCACTATGAATGGACTCGTAATTTTCTGCTTCTTTCAACGAAATCTTTAGTTGAAACTTGAAATAAGTAATTATGTGCAAAATCAAAGTATCTTATAATTTAGTTGATGAAGCCGTATACCATTTTTACACGCAGATTGATTTCGACACAAAAATGTATCATATTTTGTTATATATCATTTTTGTTAGATTTGTTGTTCATCGATGTCGTTGGTACATGGTCCATCAACTTAAGAGCAATATGTGCTGCCCACCAGTTTGTATGATTATTTACGATTTTCTTCCGACGTAATCCCAATGTCGTTTTTTTCTCGCTTTGCAATCTAAATTAGTTATTGGTTACCGATATCGATGTTATGTCGATGTTATGTCGGTCACCGAATGCACAAATGGTATTTTGTCAGACGTTTGAGATGTAGTGTTACAATGTTTATAAGACATTGATCCGATGGATAACCCCGACTACGGGTTTCAGTAGTTTTTCGAAAAGTTGAATGTCGCAATTCAATGTATTGTAAACGTCTTATTGATATCGGATAAATACACATAATTGTGTGTGAGTAATGAGAGGTTTTAGCGATGTCGTTTGCACATCGTGTTCAATAACCGACATAACCGTCGTGTTCCCATATACCAACAACGTCGGACATACGTATTGTGCTACCTGGGATCATTCTTGTAGTTATCATCAACAAAAGTATAAAAAAAACACATTTTTCCCAGAAAGGAATAAAATAGAAAGTTTAATTAATTTGCGTTTTCTTTGTTTTATAGGTCCAATTCAATGAAGAAAAAGAATTTCAGTTTGACCATGGTCTGTAATATATTTTATCATTTCGCTACCTAAATACATAATATGTATAGGTATTTAATTTTAATTCATTCTCATTTGTGTGCAATTTCTATAGTCTCCTTGAAGTACACCATTTAGGACTCCACTTGCTCAAATTCAGCGAAGTAAAGTAGTAACTCCCGGCGGCTCATCGTTCGCTGTCCCTAAAAAAATGGCCATTGTTGGAAAAGTGTGTGGATCTTGACGAATCTGTCCTTATGTCTGGATCATCCAACTTACCTAAACTTTCTGAATCTTATGATATTGAAAATCGTATTCATATGGCTGTAATGGAAAGAGTCGACACATTCTTGGAAGGATTTAAAAATAAACTAGCACAATCTTTATTGGCTAACTGTTTTGGAAGAAATTTTAGTAGTTAAAGTCTACTAGATGGGAACTCCGCTTACAACTCAAGCCATGTTAAAGGTATGACATCGATTTCTTTTTTTTTGAATCGTTTTATACCGTTATTATCCATATAGCTTGTCGCAGTGAATTCAATAGGTTGAATCTGACATCTGCTTTAGCGGGAAATAATACCTTAACTTCTGAAATTGATAGCCGCCGTAGTAGTGTCCGTTTGGCAGAGAAAAGTAATGCGCAGTGATGAATGTCGATTTCTTTTTAACTTCGTGGTGTAAAAGATTTCCTCACTCTTTTCACTTAGGAATGACGTTATTGGACGCAAATGATTCACGGCTAACTATTTCAACACTCCGGCGTTCCAGTACTGTCAAGAAAGTTTTTAAGCGAGCTCCTGCTTTACCACTGACAACTTCTGAAGGAAATTCAAAGAGCAAGTCATCAAATATAGGTAATGGGTTTATATAAATACTTTTACTAATACTTTTAAAAATCTCTAGATTAATGATTTCTTAAAATATTTAGCCTATAGAAAAGACTTGCTCTACTTTTTAAATCATGCTTCACAGTCTCAAATACAGAAATTACCCTCAGCCGGCCCAAAAGCAGGGCATAATATTATTACTTTTCGAAATCTAAATGGGATGCTCAAGGATTTCGAAACGCTAAAAATGGTTCCAGTCGCCTTAACTTTTTTTGTTTTGTACTTTCTTTTCGGAATAGGCTAAATGTTTTAACTAAAAACCGTATATTAAATATTTTAAACGGCTAGACCGGCAGAGGCTAAAATCGAATCGGAGTGCAATAGCCACAATGGACAATAGAGGACCTCAGAATGCCTCTTTTGACACTAGAGAGCGCTCTGGAGTATTTTACCATAAGGGGAAAATTGAAAAATATTGACTGGTGGAAAATTATTTTTCCAAATTGTTCAACAAATTCAACAAATCCTATCGGGAAACTCGCGCGTGCAACAAGGGATCGGTATTCAGATGGTTTATTGTGCACAAAAAAGTCCAATATGTTTGTTGGTATACGTTTTTTTCCCTGCTTGACTAATCGTCACCAAATTTTGTACGAAATTCTATCATAATTTAGCGGAGGTCACCGTCGTATTTTCAGTTGGTTTTTATGACAGTTACTTTATTTCATTTGCGTACTGGTTATCTAGTTGGTTGCCGAATCCTAGTAAGTGAAATAGTTTTTGCTTTTATTTGCACAACCTCGTTTCTGTCAACAAAATTAGTTGCCAGAATGAATGATATCAATTAGTTCTTAGACCAAAATATAGTTTTACCAAAACAACTAAACTATATCATTTTTTTGAGAAATGAACTTTATAAACTAGTTTATTTCGAGATGATTAATGCAAAATATTCTGAATACGGTAAAAATATGTTATCTTAAAAAACGAACGAAATGCTTTACTTTCGTTAGCCATATTTTTCAATAAGAAAACTATACGTGTAGTGGTTAAACTTTTTCAGTATTGGATTTACTCTCACTCGTGACAATTGACAATCGACAATCGTGACTAAAATTTATCATGTGATCAATTGAATCTGTATGGAGACAATAATCAATACGTCTAGCATTAAGATAAAATGATGATGTATTATTCAAATTCATTATATAAAATAGTTAATTATGGGGATTTAACAAATCAAAACATTACATTTTAAAAAACAAGGGTTCCAATTAAATAAATCGGGACAATGTAATAGATAAGAATCTTTTAACCAGATAAGACCCTAGATAAGAATCTTACCACTAGATAACGAGTCGTTATCTGTTTGGTTGCCGAGTAGTGAAAGTCTTGTCGCTTTTATTTGCATAGGGGAGAACGGAGTCAACATGGACACGGGTCATATTGGACAAAGACCATAAGTGCTACATGTTATGGGAAAAATTTGTTTTTTTAATTTTTGTATATACTAGAACGTTTAACGTTCTAGAAAAAATATTCATTAAAATCGAAACATTATTGCTCTTGTTATCGCATAATTAAAAAAATGGCCCTGTTTGATGTAATATTTCTCCCTATTACTCTAAGTATTTTTTAAGTGAAAAACACTACAAATGAATAAAATAATGATAGGCGAAATAGCCAATTCATTTGTTAAATGATTGATACAGAAATTAAATGTTAGTGCCTTTTTAGTGGGTTGCCACCCATTTCGGCACTTTTTTCGGCACTTTCAATTTTGGCGTTTTCGGCACCAATTTTTTCCGTTTCGGCACTGCAATTGTCTTTTTCGGCACCGCCGCCAGAGGTTGTTATAAGTATTGGTATTACGATGTATTTTTTCTTAGCCACTTTTGTCCGTTTCGGCACTATTTTGGTCTGTTTCGGCACCGCCCCCAAAATTCGTAAACAATAAATTCCACTATAGGTGTCGTGTTATAATATATTGTGAAATTTTGCCCACTTTGTTCTTTTAACCTTTATTATCAAGTGCTATACATTTCTCAGATCTTAGATTATTTATTCCTAAAGTTTATTGCTCATTATCACGGAAAGACCCACTAGATCGAGGAAACAGCCTAGCCGGTTGGCAGATTTTGAGGTTAGTGGTGATGCGGCGGGTTGTGCTGGGCGGGTTGTGCGAAGCCGAGGTAGACGTGGTGGATGTGATAGAGATGATGTTGAGGTTTCTGCTGATTCGGGCGGGTTAATAGTAAATTAATAAGTAAAATTTTGAAATATATTAATGAATATAATAGGTTTAAAAAGAGCATATCGTGCAGACATGCTAATTCGTGGGATTTGCAAGTGAGTGGGAATGTTTTTATATGTATTGTGGAACTTTACAGATGTATTTACTAAGTATTGCAGGAAGATTATGTCTCTCCATCTCCTCCTACATGGAAAAATCCCTACTGCCTTTGCAAATTTAAAATCATCAGCTGTCTGGGAAATCGAAAACAGGGAGAACAGAACTAGGATGCGAAAAATGTACAACTACATGGAAAATACCTGGATCGACAGCTTGCTTTGGCCTCCCAAAGTTTGGTCGGTCTCATGCAAGAGGTATTAAAAGGTAAATATAATGTAAAACACTTAAATGATTACATTCAATCTAACATGCTGTAGGTGAGAACCACTAATGAGGTTAAAGGCAGGCACAAACATCTCGCAAATCACGCTGGACTAAGCATTAGCAGTAAAGGCCTCAATCCTTACATCCTCCTCAAATTTCTCTACGAGGAGGCTATACAGGTTGATATATACACAAAGATGCTTGAACAGTTGGTGCCGAAAAAGACACAAGTGGTGCCGAAACGGAGAATATTAGTGCCGAAACGGAAAGATTTTTTAAGAAACGAGAAAATTTTAAATACAAGGGGGGACCAAGCGTTTTATATGGGTGCCGAAAACGCCAAAATCGAATGTGCCGAAAAAAGTGCCGAAACGGGTGGACACCTTTCAGTGTTAAGTTATGAACGAAATACTAAATAGCACCGAGTTGTGTCATTTTGGACACTAGTTTTGGGGTGTAATTGGACCACGCTAACTATAGCAACGAGGGGAGCTTGCCGCCTTAGGGCATAATTTACAGGCAAATGTCAAATTCCCCCCCCCCCCCCTCTTTTCTAAAACACTCGTAACTCTTCATTGTTTTACACAAACGTGTCATTATCAGTGTGCATGAATAAAAAAAGGGCAGATGAACATTCTAAATTTTTTTTAATTTTTCCGTTTATTATTTTACGTTTTATCATGATTGTCCAGTTTTAGACAGAGCCTGTCCAATTTTGCCCGTCTATTTAAAAAAGGCCAAAAAAATTTGACTTTTTAAAATCGTCACAACTACTTTATTTTTAAAGGGAAAAATATATAAAAAATATGGGAAGTAAACAAATGGACATTTAACGAAACATACGAAAAAAAAATTAGGAAAAAATGAAAAAAACAAGAAATATTGCAAAAAGAAAAATTTTGTCCAAGTAGACTCCGTTTTCCCCTACACTGTCTGGAATTTTATTACTCTGTTTATTCTATATAAACTCCAGAATTTTTAATACTATAGTTCCGAAACGTATTTATCGGAAATAGTAACACTTATCAAAATTGTAGTTTGGCCCCACTGTGCGGTTTCCTCCTAGCGGCTGGACTCAAAAGTCATTTTGGCTATTGAGTACAGAAATTCTGTACCCAATAGGTGTGACCAATCCAAAGTTGAACCTATTAAATTTTTAAATTATGTTTGGTATGTCTTTAATTGCTGTATTAATGTTCATAGGTCATTTTAACTACAAACAAGATGATACACTCGTAGACTGTGGAATTTAAGTGCACTTGATGTTGGAGGAATCTCTTGTGGTTTTACGAATGAAATTGCAGTTGATACCTTTTTCTGGAAAACATTGTATCTTAGAGTGTTTATTCCTTGGTTAATTGGTCCTCCATAAATCAGTATCATGGCCATTTCACCAGCAGCAACAATATCATTTTTCTGAACATCACTCCCTTAGAAGTTAGAAATATGTCCACTTTGAAAGTGGACAATATTGTCTCGCGCAAAAGTAGACAATATTGTCTTCAATTCGCGGACAATATTGTCTAAAATCGTCTAAAATATAGGAAATATATGTCTTATGTTAAAACTGGAGAATATTGTCCAAAAAATATGTACCAAAAAGTCTCCAGTTTAAAGTGGACAATTCTTTGTTAGAAATGAACATTATTGTCTACTATTTCTCGCTATTTAAGCCTTAAAGAAAAAATGCTTTTCTACCGTCGGCGAAATCTAAAGATAATCTTCTTTTTGGTATTCTTAAACCCCTACGCCCTCTTTTTTTCTCGATCACCACCCACATTCCTATAGAGTGGGTGAAAAAATTTCCCCTTTACCATCACCTTGTGATTAGGCTGTTAGGGATTTTGCACTCAGAATAATTTGTAACCTTAAATTGGTAAAAATTTGAAAAAATACAACAAAAGCAATAAATGAAATTAGTCTACATAAACTAGATTGGTTTGATAATCAAGTTGATTACAAACCCAAACTTAAGTTTCTATATATCCTAGAAGAAAATCATCAACGGCATGTTTTAACGAAATTTCACCAAGTCCTAACTTTGCTCTTACTCACACCATAGGATATTATTTTATATAATGTTGGAAATGATATGAACAAATAGCTAAGTTGGTAGAGCAACAGACTGTCAATTCAATAGCAGCAATAAGCTCAGTGGGTTCGAGTCTGTCTTAAGGCTGATTAGAAATTAGAAAACATTTTATATACGAACATAATTTCAATTTCCGCCCTTTAGGGACTTCAAAGGGGGGCGATTGGCCTTGTTTTGTAAGAGATAATTTTTTTTAAGCTTCTTTTTCTCTTAAGCTTTTTTCAGTTTTAGAAAATGGGATATATATGTCTACCATTTTAGAAGACAATAATGTCCGCGAAAAAAGGTGACATATTTGTCCTAAACGGGGTTTCTGGACAAAATTGTTCGTAAAAAAGTGGACATATTTCTTAGGGAGCATATTTGTAAAATTTTGCTGCAAATGTTTGGAACTGGTCACTTTTCAACCGTTTTAGGGAGATCATTTTCCCAATACCATTCGGATTTGACGTAGTGTCACAACCCAAAATAGCATGAGCAAATAAAATATATTTGCAACATGTAATTTTTATGGCATTTTTGCCGTTTCTTTCCACGGGTCATGCTCATAATTCCGCTACCCTAGCAGTTATGTTTCGCATATCGATTGGACGATCGGGGACGATAGCGAAATGGGTTGGATAGGGTTATTTAGATATTTAGAAATGCTCTTTATAGTGTAGAGCAGGGGTAGAGTAAGAAACAAAGGATTATAGAGCGTTATAGACTTATAGAGCTAACGAGAAAGTTATGGCCATCGACTGTTTATAGGGCCCATGGGCCTTATAAACAGAGCATAATAAGAAAAGAATATTTGAACTTGCAAATATAGAAAGGAATCGTGATTGTTTTATACCTTTCATACAAAATCTCCAACATTAAAGCCAGAATTAGGCAGGCAAGTTAGGAAAACATTCACACCGTAATTATTTGGTGACGTCACACAATAATTAAATTAAGCCAATTTCTTAAAATTTATTACACGAGTATAAACAAGGAAGATAAACAATATACATGTTATGTTTGCAGACAAACATAGTTTGACACTGCAAGGAAATGAGGAATATATTTATACTAAACACAACCCAACTGAGAAACAATTGCCATCTTAGGCCTATTTCTTTTAAGAGCGAGAGACTTATAAGTATCTCTTAACACATGACGCGCAGCATTTTGTAGAAGAAAATTCTAAGTTCTCTTACTTAAAGCCTTAAAATTTTCAAACCACAATGTTTTTCTTACTTAATCAGGAATTTTCTGACTTAAAATATTTAAGTATCACAAATTGTTAGTTTTAAGTTGGGAAATAGTGCGTTAAGTAGGGAATATAGAGTTTAAGAGGGAAAAATAAGATACTGAAACTTTTAAGTGTTATTATCTTCCTTAAAGACTTAAATTTAAATGGTTTCTCGCTGCTGTGCATTGCATATCTCCAAATGCGAAATTACAATCCACTTGCGGGTGGAGAAGTGGCCAAGAATGGCCGAAAAAAAAGAAAAACTAATGTAAATCCAAATTTCTTTTACAGTGTGAGAATCCGCCAGCCACTGAACAAGGTCGATCAACGACCTCATGACACGCAAGGTCGAACCGGTTCCCACGACCTTATCACCACCTGACCTCCAATTTTAAACTTTACCCTATTTCACACCTCAAACCCACCGGGACCTATACCGGCCAACTGACCTTGCCATTCCGTATATATTGCCCCAATTTTTCTTTGTATCATGCATTCTGGACTGAAGCGCTGCTGGATGAAGTTGTGTCCAACCGGAGCTGGAAAATACAATGCAGTAATTTCTCTTTTTATTCCTACTTCCTTTGTCTAGTTTCTTATCGGCAAAACTCGTGGCGGTTAGAGTCCCCACATTTGGTGACAGTGAAGTGCGGACCGCGCTTGAGAGACTGAGATCGAAGTACGAACATCCGAAATACTACACCCACCCTGTCCATCCGGGCGTCGGCTTCGTTCGACGGCACTGAAGGATAGAGAAACCGGGCTGTCAGCTAACTTAGCTCTGACAGTATTCAAAGCACTGTTAAGACAAACTGCTTACGTAATCATTGTTTTCTTCCAAGAGAGGACTAAGACTCTGATCACGTAACTTTTTGTAACTTTCAACGGTAGCCGCCAGCGTTCTCTATTGCCACGTCAAAGCTCTATCTTTGTAGAGACGAATCGGTGGTGATGAAGGTTTGACGAGGCAGAACTGTTACCTCGAAGACTAACGTACAGTCCCGACGGGCATTAGCCTGGGTCGTACTTACTCTGTGGGCAGAACTGTTAAGCTACCCAGAGACCAGGGCTAACTTTAGCAAAGTACCCTCTGGCCTGGCGCTCGTCAAGACTTTGTTATCAACTATCCGGATCTGCATTGATGGGGTGGAGATCCCCGTGGTGCTTGTTGTCTCTCCTCCACTATTGAATGTCTACAATCACTAGAGTAAATTTAAATTTACAGACTAACGAGGTTAGTGGCGCCGCTACTAACTGGACGGGTCCCTGGCTCGATTCAAGAGCACATCAACTCCATTAAAAAAAAAAAAAAAAAAAAGAAGAAGAAAAGAAGTAAAGATCTAGTTTAATGGGCTAACGAGGGTAGTAGCGCCGCTACTAGCCGGACGGGTCCATACTTCACTTTTGAGCCCCGCGACTTTTTATTTTCGTGAAAAAATAGGTGAAAAGGGGGGAAAAGGGAACGGCGACTAGGTAGATGGCGCGAGTTTTCACCCCCATCGAAAATTTATTCGATAGCGCGAAAAAAGCGGCAGCAAAATTAGTTGCGAAGTCAAAAACAGGGCCTCACGCTTGGTTATCTTTTCGGTTGGGGAACTCTAGACCGCCAAGTGTAAACAACCACTCCCCGTCAGCACCAACCTATACCACAACTGCAGGCGTCGTTGACCCTCCATATTCAACAAATTCAGAAGAAACCGAAGAAGAATTTCAGGATAGAATAAACACATTACAAAATCGTTTGCAGTTTATACTAGCAGAGCAGCCCACTATCCCAGAGGTCGAAATTTCAACGTTACCTCAGAATATTACGGGAAACACCCATTTTTACAACACATACGGAGATCGAGCGCTCTACGAAGTTCCACTAATCGAACTAGTCCACGAAGTTGTATTTTTAAGATTGTTAAACAAACTACCCGGGCTAACTATTGACACGATAAAGGAAAGTGTTGAAGCAGCCTTTAGGATCAACCCAGATATAACCCCCATTGAGCTTTTCCACCGAAACGGATATAAGACCTATTTTACACCCAGCAACAGTACAGGCATCCCAGAACCATCGCCTATCCCAGAAAGCTTTGGTAATACTTTTAGCCCTATCCAAAGTTCGGAACAACCTCAAACAAGAGCCTTTTGTAACGACGAACGGACAGAGAACACTAGGCCGGAGGTCGTAAATATTTCAGAGGACGAAGGATCTGTTAATTTAAGAATCAACGAATTTAGGGAAGAAGGTTCCGTTGCCTCAGGAAACAACGACGTTAGAGAAGAAGGATCTGTTGCTTCAAGAAACAGCGATATTAGGGGAGAAGGTTCTATTGACTCAAGCAACAACGATAATAGGGGAGAAAGGGTAAATCTTGAACTGTCAGAAAACGCTACCCCACCTCCAGAGCGCCAAGAAAATCAAGAACTCCACCAAGAAGGGCAAATTACGCCAAAATTACCCGTAGAACAACCAGCTGTTCCAAAAAGGGTAACGTTTACACCAGGACCTTTAGGCAACACCGTGGAAGGTAGAGGGCAATCACCCGGGGGTGATGACCAACAAGCTAAGCTAGTCGAATTTGAGACGATCTACAGGACCTTGATCGAACAAAATATCCCCTCAGAAATAGCTACACTAGCCGCCTCGCAGGTACTGAGCGGTACACGGTCATCAGGGCCGCGATATACTTCGACCCCCCATTGTCAATCTAGCCAGCCAAGAACACAGCAAGTTTCTTGCAACAACAGTTCACAGACCACACCATTGGGCAATCAGCTAAACAGCACAGCGGTGCAAACGGAAACAAAAGAATATAACGAAACAACAACGAGGAAAATAAGCGACATTGACAAGCAAGGGGCCCAGTTGCTCACCCAAATACAGATTTTTAAAAATAAGGGAGATGGGATGGATTTCGAGTCGTGGATACGCCACTTCGAAAACACATTAGATATAGGGGACTTCGAGGAGTCAAGAAAAATTAAATATCTAGTTTCAAAACTAATGGGCCCAGCCGGTGACTTCGTGGAGCAGTATAGGTTAGACCACCCCGTCGAAGCTAGCTGTTACAAAACACTGAAACGCGCCCTTAAAGATAGGTTTATGGGGAAAAACATTGAATACAAATATCAAACGTCGTATGACAACTGCAAAAGCGAAGAAGGGGAATCCGTAAGAGCTTTTGCATGTAGGGTACAAAAATTGCTCAGGAAAGGATACCCTGCCCTAGTCGAAGGAAAAAGCCAGGAGACGATTGAACAGTTCAGTCGCCACAAATTCGTAGACGGTCTATCCGTAGATCTTCAGGATAGATTACTCTGCCTCGAATTTACGTCATTCGACCAACTGATTGAGGCAGCAGAAAGGCACGACACCACTCTAGAACAACGTGACGCCAGGAAGAAAAGGGAGATGATAAACCCGATGAACATCCTACCCCAAACAAGCCCTCTCACTCCAACTAGACAATCAGACCAGTTGATAATGGACTCCTTAAAAAAACTAAACGAGAAACTCGATAAGACAGCAGAACAGCAAGAAGAGTTGAGGGTCAGTTTCGAAAAGCTGAAAACAAGGTCCAGCCCTCGTAACGTTAGGTTCGAAGACAGACCGAGGAAGTATTGCGAGATCCACAAATAGGGGAACCATACCACTGAGGAATGCTCTTTGAGGGGAAATGCGAACGAAATTATTTGTTTTAGATGTGGAAACCCGGGCCACAGGGCATATGAATGTCCGAAAACTTATCAAAAGGGATCCCAACAACAAAACTGGCGACAACAGCCGGCAGAACCACCAGCTAATACAACGGCTGGGGTTAATGGCGCCTCGCAAGGGTCGTCAAACTAGTAACCACCGATAGAAAGGAAGGGCCAAGCGGTGGATCTGGTCGTAAGCCCCGCCAGTTTGTCAAGAGTGTTGATGTAAATTGTAAACCCCCAAGAGTAAAACTTAAAATTGGTTCAACTGAAGTGCAGGCCCTTTTCGATAGTGGGGCGGGTAAATCGTTAATTAGAACGGATTTGTTTCAGAAATTAGGCAGAGATGTAGGGATATTCACTCCCGAGGTCGCGGTGGAGTTGTATGACATCAATAACAGGCGTTTGAGCACAAGAGGGACTCTTAGCGTGTCATTTCAGGTCGTAGGCGAAGAACGCCCTGAGCAATTAACACAATCGTTCATAGTGGTAGACAACATCACGGAAAGCTGCGTACTAGGTTTAGACGCGCTGTATGAACATAAGTTTATGTTTGATGGACGCGAACGATCCATCTACCGGGTTAGGGAGCCTGATCACCTCCCGTTCAGCCCAATTTGCGTAGCACAGAGAAAAATTAAAATTTCCGCCCGTTCTGTACTGGTAGTAGAGAGCGGAGGGGGAGGCGGAGAACTACCCCCAGATATAGCCTTTTTTTTGTACCAGCTCCCGAGCTCCCGCAGGGAATCCGCGTAGATCCTCGGTTATCCAAGGAAACAACCAATGGACTATTTAAAATTTATCTGATAAACGATTCAGATACAAAAATCAAACTGCCAAAATTCCAAGTCTTAGGTAGAATAACTTTTGAAATAAACCCCCCCCCCCCCGCCAAACAGTCGCAGCCTGCACCAATTCCAATAGTAAAACGAACGATTTCGACCCAGTACTGTCCAATGTACCAGCTGAGGGCAAGATCGCCATGAAAAATTTGCTAGACAACAGCCAGCATATCTTTGGGTCCAAAAACCGACGAACTAGGTTGCACAGGGGTAGTCAAACATACAATTGACACTAAGGGGCGCGGTCCGATCTGCTTGCCTTGCGGGCGTACCGCAATTCTTCCCGACAAAGGGAGATTGCAGAAGAAATAATAAAAGAACTACTGAAAAACAAAATAATTAGACCATCTTTGTCGCCGTGGGCCGCACCCATTGTGCTTGTTAAGAAGAAGACCGGAGAAACACGTCTTTGTGTCTATTATAGAAAACTGAACGCCATAACGAAAAAGGATTCATTCCCCCTACCGAGGATCGACGACGTGTTAGATTTATTAGTAGGGAAAAAATGCTTCTCCACCTTAGACATGGCGTCTGGGTACTGGCAGATCGAAATCGACGAACAGTCAAAAGAAAAGACTGCGTTCATTGTGGAAAACAACGTTTACGAATGGAATAGGCTTGCGTTTGGGTTAACGAATGCCCCGGGAACCTTCCAGAGAACAATGAATAACATTTTGCAACCGGTAATAGGGAAAATCTGCCTCGTGTATTTGGATGATATAATCGTTTTTTCGAAATCTGCTGAGGATTATGTCGAGAATTTAAAAACTATCTTTGATTTGCTAGAAAAAGCTAATTTGAGGTTAAAATTGGAGAAATGTAAATTTATGCAGAGCTCAGTTGACTATCTAGGTCAAGTCATTTCTGCGGACGGCGTGGCACCTAATCCCGATAAAATAGAAGCTATCTTGAACTTTAAGCGACCCCGCACCGTGAGGGAACTCCAGTCGTTCTTGGGTCTAGCATCCTATTATCGACGGTTCATAAAGGATTTTGCGACCATAGCGCACGCACTTGTTGTACAGGCCAAAGAGCAACCCCAAACACCAATAACTTGGGGAACGGAAGAAATTACAGCCTTCGATCAGCTACGTATGTGCCTCACTTCAGAGCCCGTGTAAGCATTTCCCGATTTCTCCAAGCCGTTCGTAATCTTCACGGACGCGAGCGATTATGGGCTGGGAGCCGTACTGTCACAGCTAGACGAGAACGGAAAAGATAGACCAATTGCCTACGCTAGCAGACATTTAAACAAAACTGAACAAAAATATTCGACGATTTAGAAAGAGGCGGCTGGGCTGATATTTGGAATCAAACGCTTCAAATACTATTTGCAGGACGAACCATTTACCATCGTAAGCGACCACCGACCATTACAGTGGTTACAGTCTTTTAAAGACGAGACAGGTAGATTGGGCCGCTGGGCAATAATGTTAGGAAACCTAAAGTACACTGTCCAATACAGGCCAGGAAGAGTGAATGAGAACGCAGATTGCCTATCCCGTGTTCCGATTGCGGTAGTCCACATGCAACCCAAAGACGCCGATGATATCTTGCGGGAACAACGAAACGACCCCCTTTGCCAGGATATTAGATCGTACATGGAAGACAAAATTCTGTGGGACGAAAATCACAGAAACATGCCAGATTGGGCGAAAGAGATTGACTTTTTCTTTGTCGAAAACAATATTTTGTGCAGGGCTCAGGCCCCAACTTCAGAAAAACGAAAACCATTTATCCATAGACAGGTCGTCATGCCACTATCGTTGCGAAAGTCTCTAGTAGAGGAATATCACAATTCCGCTCTGTCTGGGCATCTAGCTTATCGCAGGACCTTTCAGAAACTAAAGGATAAATACTATTTGCCTTCTATGTTAAACGATATTAGAGAATACTGTCAAAAATGTGAAGAGTGCGCGAGGCAAAAAAGGTCTAAGAACAGGGCGACACTACTCTCTCTCCTACCTGCGGCGGGACCATTCGAGAGACTTGGTTTAGACTTTGTGGGACCAATACTTCCCATGTCTTACGAGGGGAATAATTACATCTTAGTAATCACGGATTACTTCACGAAATGGGTCGAGGTTATAGCACTCCCGGACTGGACGGCTGAAACAACTTGCAAAGCACTAGTCGATAAGATAATTAATTATCATGGGCCTCCCCGCGTAATCGTCACGGACCGCGGTACGAACTTTACGTCGGAACTATTTAACCACCTGTGCAAGGCGCTAAAAACAAAACACTGTACTACCACCGCTTACCACCCACAAACAAACGGACTAACTGAAAGATTCAACAAAACCATGGTGGACATGCTGAGAAAATACCTTATCGATGGCTATGAGGATTGGGAAGAAATGTTAGGACACGTGGCCTTTGCGTACCGCCACAGCGTGAATTCGTCCACTCACGAAACGCAATACTTCTTGAACCATGGGCGAGAT
This sequence comes from Daphnia galeata, assembly GCA_030770115.1. Classification (NCBI taxonomy): domain Eukaryota; kingdom Metazoa; phylum Arthropoda; class Branchiopoda; order Diplostraca; family Daphniidae; genus Daphnia; species Daphnia galeata. The sequence continues at coordinate 9,029,920 of CM061123.1, forward strand.
GCAGTGATGCCGATCGACAACTTCCTCACTCCACACTCAACGGAACCAATTACACCCCAGGACTACAAGAGCCAGACGATTAAACGCCTTTTCGACGCCTTTCAGCTAGTTAAAAAGAACTTGGAGCGAGCGCGACTTCAACAGAAAACGCAGTACGACAAACGAGCAAAGAATTTCGAATATCAAGTGGGCGATAAAGTACTCCTAGACGTCAGAGCCGTTAAGCCGGGCGTGAGCAAAAAACTACTTCCTCGGTTTGAAGGCCCTTATCGAATCCTCAAAATCTGCAACAATCACACCGTAGAGATACTACCAACAAAGGGTGGAAAAGTCCAATTAGTCCACGTGAACCGAATAAAACCGCTCTTAGAAGCCATGATCTGGAAAGATGACCCATGCCCAGAATTCAGAGATGTAGGAACGAACGAAGAGGAGCTAAGCACTAACGATAGCCTAACAGAAAACACCGACGAAGTTGCGGATCAGCCAGCTCTCCCAGAAGATACGTTTTCAGATGACCCACAATTCTCGGAACAATTTCATGGGTTTCCAGTGGCCTCTCCGCGTGGGAAAAGAAGAGAGTTAGTGCACGACCCGATTCAACGACCTGAAAGGCCCGCGGGTTTAAGACCGTGATCGAAAATAAAACCACGAGATTGTTAAGCAAAATTATGCAGATTGCGATTTTTTTTCATGTTATTTTTTGTATGTTTTGTAGGACTTTAGTTATTCTACTGCTCACCCTTACCCTGAAGACTACAGATGGATTCGAAGCAACCATCTGTGACTGTAGCTACCCCGCTAGGAAAGGTTTCATTGAATTAAACGACGAAGATTGTAAACATCTTCCGAACACGGATAAACCAAGCCCCATCCACTACACAGTGCTCTCCACATTACCCGTAGTGCAGAGGTTCATGGGACATACCTGCAGCATGTGGAAAATGTCAAAATCAGTGTATCGCGACTTCTTGCAATGGGATTCAGTGACGGAGAATCGTATACCGTTGGAAGTTTCTAGTGACAAGTGCCGTAAGATGCGTGACTCCCGTTTATGTGACGGAACCCCCATGGATATCCTAGGGTCGAACAAGTGGTCCTTAGAAAAATCTCCCCATGTGCAAGGATCTTGGTTGAGAACCAACACCGATTCTATAATAAACTGCCGGTTAGAAGAAGTAGTTCTAGAAACTGAGTGTTCGGATTGCGTCATTAGTTCGCCCCTGGGTGATATCCCCGGAAAAGCTAACGGATCGTTATCACATAACCTAGTGACCATCGTGTGGGACAACTCCCTGAAGGAACCACGGAAATGTAAAGCTAAACAAGTAGAGGAAGGATTGGCAATGCTGTATACAACAGCCACTCCAGGTGTGTTAAGGGTTAGAGACTCCCGAAAGCAACTGGACTTTATCGTAAAAAACGTGAGCGTAGGATTGTGCGAAACTCCAGCCAATAATTCGACATACAAGGAAGTGTTAGGAATGGACCGTGTCGTGATCACCTGGTATAATATTAACAACAATACCCAAGGACAGAGCAACGGACAAAAATTCGAAAACATCTCCTCCACACTCCGAGCTGAAATAGACACCGCGGCCCACCACCAGCATATGCGTGACTTCGCCGTGGAAATGACTAATAGCGTAGCCAAGGAAGTGCGTGAATTACAGTGCAAAGTACGAGAAATTACTCATCGAAATGCCATCTCCACAGCCCAATACAATGGATGGTTGGCAGCAGCCTACCTCGACTTACCGCAGTGTAACAAACTTCAACCCGTAGGGAAAGATTTGGCAGTGTTGCAATGTATGCCGAGGAACATTACGTTCACAACCGAAATCACGCGTTGCGGACCGCAACCCCGGTACTAAAACCAAACCATCAGTGTGGAGGGATGGGAACTCACGGACTTCACAGAGTTCTACTGGCATTTCAATTTCGTCAATTTTAATGGCCGCTCCCACACGTATACAAGAACGGGACATGGACAACTATCGAGCCATCGATTATAGTGCAAGGGGACAAATTGATCAACCCACTACCGTTGGAAGTCGATAACACCCTGGGCACCTTGTTGCAGTTACACCCGGCCCTAAAGGTGAATCCCCTGAGTCCAGCAGCGGCGATGGCAGATATATTGGCAGCCGTGCAACAACACCACTCCTCCGACTTCACGAGCAATCGTCACGTCACGAGAATATTACTTAGCCCCCACGACGCTCCCCACATCTCCTTTCTATCCAGAATAGGGAGTTGGTTAAAAAACTTTTGAGTACTCTCCGGAATAGGAATCCTCATTGCCGTAGCTTTAAGATTTTGCGGATTAAGTTCCATTTTGTTTAAAATAATGCCTTGGTTATCATGCTTTCAATATTGTAATCCTTGTAAAACTGTCGCGTCCAGCGTTTCCCGAGGAGAAGACATTGAACTCGGAGTAAATGTCAGCAGCAGTCAACCAGCTAATGCGCCTATTAACATAATTAACATGCCAACCGGCATCCCAACTGGAACTCCGCAGACTGGTCAATCATTCAGGCCCTGTCAGGCCAACAGGGTGGAAATGACTGATCAAGAAGCGCTCCAGCAACAAGCTGCATTACTGATGAAACGTTAAAAAAGAGAAAAATTTGAAAAAGTGTATATAATGCGCATAACGTGACTATTTTTCAGTGTTCTGTCCTGTGTTCATTTTTTTATCTGACCTAAAACATAACTGTTTTTTGTGTGTTCTTTCCTTCTTGATCTAAGCGTAACTTTTACTCTTTGTGTTTTGTTTATCTCGGATATCGTTTGATTTACACATATGGTCAGTGCTATGTTTTGCCTATATTTTGTCCCCCCCCCCTCTAGACCGACTCCCCATCCTAACCCCTTTGCACCGGAGAGACCAAATTTGCGTTGAGAAAAAAAAAACCAGGTTGCGGTTATGCGTTTGATTGCTCAGACTTCCTAAAGAAAAAATTAACAAAACCTCGACAACCTTTCATTTGAAAAAAAGAAGTGACAAAAACGGGCGAGCCCCTTAGTAGAACCAAAAATACAGATTCGGTTACCTGAGCGAAAAGTTACGGTTCGAGAAAATAAAGTCACTGTTAAAAAAAGAGAGAGAAAGGTAATCCACATGTTAAGTAGATTGCGGGACGCAATCTTCTATGAGGGGAAGTTATGTGAGAATCCGCCAGCCACTGAACAAGGTCGATCAACGACCTCATGACACGCAAGGTCGAACCGGTTCCCACGACCTTATCACCACCTGACCTCCAATTTTAAACTTTACCCTATTTCACAACAAACCCACCGGGACCTATACCGGCCAACTGACCTTGCCATTCCGTATATATTGTAGCGGGAAATGTAGGCTATAACTTGTAGAGGGTATTGACCGAGCTGTAATGAGAGTGTCGGATGATGTTGGCGGTGGAGACGAACGAGTGAACCGGATAAGGTGTCGAGTAGTTCCGTCAATCAGTCTTTAAAAGGGCCGGACAATTACTGTCTCGGCCTCAGTCTTAACGCTTGTTTGTCATACGGTCAACTGTAGCTTTTTAATAGTCTGCAGAATACATTCGGTTCTCTTTTGCTGCGTCTTTCGTGTGTTTTATCAGCTCTGGTTCGACTCTTTGCGTCTAGCCGTTACATGGTGGAGATACAGGGTACGTTTTTTAAAAAATTTTTGGTCGTTGTCGGTCATCCGTCGGTGGTGGTGATTGTTGAGTGCGAGAGGTGAAAGCAGAAGGAGGCGTTGCTCGTGAGAGACCTTTGAGAAGGGGACCCAGCTGGTTACGCACCTTAAATTGCTGGGGTATAAGGTCACGAGGGCGGCCAGACGCGGACACTGCCAAGCAATCAGAAATCCCAACGGCGAGGAGGCCGGACGGACAGTAAACGGGACCGCAAAGATAGTAGATGAGCAATCAAAGGAGGACTGGCGGCATCACCGGCTGTGGTGTTGGTGGACCGTAGGCAAAGAACAGGCAAGGGAGGCGAGGGGCGACCGGAGGAACTGGAGGCAGAGAAACGGAGAAAACAGAGTTTCAGTGGCGAAGCCGAGGTGACAGGGTCGGGTGCAGAAGCTGGGAGAAGCACCAGTCAGGAGGAGACGAATCCAGCGGGGCACGGAGGAAGAGGCCGTGGTGGAATCGCACAAGAGGCACGAAGAGCGAGCGAGGGCAATATTGGTGCCCAGCGAGCGTCGGGCAAGGTGCGAGATAGCGGCTTTGGGGATAGAACGTGCCGGGAAGGAGCTTCGAGCGAGTGTTCTCTCGCGTGGGATAGGAGCGACTTGTTGAGAGGGCCGTGGGAAAATTCCTTGGAGGAGAGACAGGATCCACTTTCAAGTGACGTGTGTCTATTTTCGCCAGAGAGGAAGGAAGGCTCGGGTGGAGTCGAACGAGGTCGGGTTTCAGAGGAAAGTGACTTGTGCTCACCAGTAAGGCGACGCTGCGGCGGATATCAAATCGTGTGGGGATTCAACGTACCAGGATCGGATAGCATCGAAAAAGTGGCATCGGCTGCGACGCACGAGCCCGAGTCGGAAGAGGAGACGCAAATCGAATCCGAGGCCATTACGGGGACGACTCAGCAGAGCGCTCAGGGATCAGCGTTGCAGGGAGGAGGAACAGGGCCGGCAGGAAAGCAGGCCATCGTTCAACGGACTGGCGGGAGTAATCAACCAGCTCCTCCGGTGACGCAGCAGAGCGCCCAAGGATCAACGTCAAGTCGGGCAGGAAATTGGCCCACTGCGCAATCGGTGGGCGGAGGTAATCAACCGGTACTTCAGAATAGAGCTGTAGGAATGGCGATGATAAAACTCAGGGCACCGCCAACGTTCAGTGGAAAGCAAGGAGAGGATGCTGCTGACTGGTTGGAGTTATACGAATCTACGGCGGAGTATAATAGATGGGGAGAGACCGAGAAGAGAGCAAACTTTGGAATGCACCTGGACGGCCCGGCGCGGAAGTGGTTTCAGTGTCTCAACCCACCGGCACTGTGGGTGGATACAGCAGCAGTTCCGGGTGTTGGAGGTGCACGAGGGGCTGCGGCGATCGACGGCCTACGGACGGTGTTTTTGAAGGAGTTTCTCAAACAAGGACACGCTAGGCATAACGAAGCGAGGCTCCGAAAGAGAAGACAAGGGGCGAACGAGCCGGCAGTGGAGTACTATTACGATATAGTTAACCTCTGCCGTTTGGTTGACCCACAGATGTCGGTGGCGCGGAAGCTGGGACATCTCTTCGATGGATTAAGACCAACGTTGGTCGAAAAAATTTGGATGACGCAGCCCAAAACATGTGAGGAATTTCTGACGGCAGCGAAACTACTCTCGGAGGCAGCAGAGGTGGTGGGTCAAGGAAGATGGGCAGTAAACCTGTTGGCAGAGGAAAAAGAGAAGCAGCTACAAGCACTTGCATCAGTTATGGAGAAGCAAGGGGAAGCGGAATCGACGCCAACACTACAACAGCTAGTATTCAAACTCGCGGCCCGTGTAGCAGACCTGGAGAATCGTCTGCAGGAACAGGAAGAGGACGACGAGATGTAGCCAGCGTCCCACTCACCTTCGTCGGCGGATAAATTTGTTTCACTTGATTGTTAGTCATGGTCTTGTTGTTTGAATAGATATTCCAACCGCTTTTTGTGGGGTTGTAGCGGGAAATGTAGGCTATAACTTGTAGAGGGTATTGACCGAGCTGTAATGAGAGTGTCGGATGATGTTGGCGGTGGAGACGAACGAGTGAACCGGATAAGGTGTCGAGTAGTTCCGTCAATCAGTCTTTAAAAGGGCCGGACAATTACTGTCTCGGCCTCAGTCTTAACGCTTGTTTGTCATACGGTCAACTGTAGCTTTTTAATAGTCTGCAGAATACATTCGGTTCTCTTTTGCTGCGTCTTTCGTGTGTTTTATCAGCTCTGGTTTGACTCTTTGCGTCTAGCCGTTACAATATTGCCCCAATTTTTCTTTGTATCATGCATTCTGGACTGAAGCGCTGCTGGATGAAGTTGTGTCCAACCGGAGCTGGAAAATACAATGCAGTAATTTCTCTTTTTATTCCTACTTCCTTTGTCTAGTTTCTTATCGGCGAAACTCGTGGCGGTTAGAGTCCCCACAACAGCTTGAAGACATTTGGAAATATGACGCTAGAAACCATATCATAATTTAAAATGTGCGCCAAAATTAAGAAATTAAAATGCCAAATCCCCAAATGACGTGTAAGGCATTAAAAAACATCTCTGATAACTGTACGGTTTTAAAAATTTCTAAAAATGTTAAATATACATTCACACAAACGAATATGTTTAAATTTAAATGTTTAAACACACAAGTTTAAATATGAACACCGTATTTATTGATATCATGTTTAAGATTCGAACACGAACCTTTTTGCTTCCTACACCTCACCTATGACCATTAGATCTCTGTTGGAAGAAACACAAAAAAATTAGATGAGAATACCAAAATTAAATAATCCTGATATTCGGCAATTTTTTTACTACTCTGATGTTAGGAGACGTACTGTAGTATAGTACTGTAGTTATAATATTAGATAAAAGGCCAAAAACAATTGTTTGTATACTTTCATTACGTATTTTGAATGATGAAATTTGAAAAACCTTTAAATAAGGTGTTTTTGAATGACGAGCCCTTCATTAGGGATTTTAATTTTTCAGCATCGTCGCATAATTTGTATACTGATTACTGATTAGGCTATATAGGGCTATATTGGTTTATTTGGTTCATCCTTTATATTTCTAAGAATAATCTAAGAATAAGATCTAGGAACGTATTTATAATTTATATTAATATATTGCTCGATCTCAGCCACTTTTACGCTCGCGGGTGGATTGTAATTTTGCTTGGAGCTATGCGGTGAGACTTATAAGTTGGTAGAAATTCTCAAGCGCTTTTTCTCGAGATTTTCGAGAAAATGGTAGTTTACACCTTTTGTCTATATATTTTGGGCGAACTCTTTCCACTTGGAAAGATTTTCGCTTTTAATTCCCTTTCCTTTAGCCCCGTCGACGAAACAAAAAAGAAAATGAAGGCCAAACTTTTCGCCAACTCTAACGCTCGGTAAACATGAAACATGTTTTTTATTCCTTTGTTTCCTACTCTACCCCTGCTATACGCTAAAGAGCATGTCTAAATTTCCTACATTTCTAATGTTATTTTAACCCTACCCACCCCACTTCGCTATTAGCTAGCGAAACATGGCTGCTAGGCTAGGACCGTGAAAATAAACGGCATAAATTCAAATAGTTTTCACTTATCTATGCTTTAATATTGCCTTATTTATAAATTATACCAGCTATAACTTATTACATGTTGATCGAGGAGGCTGGTGTATGCAATGCCAGATAATCATAATTGCTAGATGAGAGGGCTTATTTCATTTTTTCTGAATTTTTTTTAAGATAAATTATATTTTGTAAATAGTCGCAATCTCATTATATCAATCAGCGTTTTACTGACATTTGACAGCATCCCGTATTCCCTTTTATCAGTTCCTCAAAATATGCACGGAAAATAGACTAATCTGCCTTTTCCTTCGCAGAAAATGGAACGGAATGGGAAGCACTATAAGCGACCTCTAGCGCCCCTATCATATTTTTAACTTTATATATTTTGGCGCTAACCCTGATATACAAAGCCTTCACCAGTATTTTTTTAACATGACTGTACCTTCCTAGTTGCCTTGAAACTGATTTCAGGTTCAAGTTCTAAGTAGCGAGGTAAATTGGTAGTGTGGTTGTTTTTGTTTACAAAATGGTGGATTACAATGACATAATTGTAGCTTAAAGACTACCACAGGTGCATTTTTTTAACATGGGGCTCTGAAGACAGTTCTCTCTTGTGGATGTTGTAGCTCTGCCCCTTGCTCCTCCCCTTTTTTTATAACATGAGGGCTTTGACATTTATGAGTTAAAAAATAAACTGCATTGTTTCGTTAACCGAACGTTAACCCCCGCGTCAACGTAAAATCAGGTTAAAAAAGCACGGCGGACATGTCACTGCTAATCAATTAAAGAAAAAGAAAACTATTACTGTGGAATGAGTTGGCAATGTCACTCCCTTCCCCTTGGAGCATAGAGACGGCAGTTGGACCTAGTACGTTGACGAGCAAATACATCCTGTTTCTCTCTTCTCAATTCCCTTGTCGTTTCACTTCATTCTATGGCGCAGTTGATATATTCTTAGTGAATTCCCGAACTTATTCCCTGACTCTCATTCAGTTCCGGTAGTGTGTGACTGTGAGGACATTTTTAACTAGTCTCTTGTGAATTTTCCCCCTGGCTTTGTCCCGGCGTGGTCTTGTGGAGGCCGCCATTTTGGTTTTGAGTGTTTTTTCTCCCTTACACCAATCCATTTTCTATCGTTCTTTATCGCCGGATCCCTTGCCATAGTTTCATCCTTGTTCGAGTTCATTTATGTCATTTTTCCCCTTTTTTTTGCGTTTTCGTGCATCTATCGTCCGTTAAATTCACACCCCATTTCATTCTTGAGAGGGCCCACATGTTACGTGCCCACCATTCTGGCTTTCACCGTCAACGTTCGGCACATTTGTTTAATTTTCGTCATTTCATTTTCACATTCAAATCTTTCATCTTTTTGTTTTTCTTTCGCCCATCAGTCGTATACCCTGCATTTCCATCGATTTCATTTTCAACGTTTCACTTTCGTCATTTCATTTTCACATTTAAATATTTCATTTTTTTTTGTTTTCTCTCGCCCACCAATGATACACCCCTCGCCGTACTAGCCACTCGTTTTAATTCAATTCTTTCATTCAGCCCATTCAAATACTTCATTCAAAATTCTCTTAGTTCATTCTTTTTCATCCGGACTCCCTCGTTTGTCGTTGCCCCCCATCTTGTTGGTGATTCATTTCCCGTGGTGTCGCGATGCCTCCCAAACCATTCAAACCGTATGGCACGCCGCCCCATCTTGACTTAGAAGAATTCAAAGACAACTTCGAGATATGGCATCAGCAGTGGAAGATATTTCTCTCCCTCTCCACCATCAACACGGCGCTGCCTCAGGGAGAACGCCCGGAATACATTGTAAACATTCTTCTGTCCTGTCTCTCGAATGCGACACTGAAGGTGGTGTTGACAATGGGTCTTTCCGCGACCGGCTTGGTGGATGCTGACGTCATCATCAAGAAACTGCAGGAGCGGTGCAACGCTGGCCGAAATTGTCATGTTTCGCGCCAGCAGTTTGCGTCTCGTGTTCAGCGTGATTCCGAGTCAGTCGAAAATTGGCTCGGCGACCTTCGAGATATTGCTCGCAAGTGCGAGTTCGAAAAGGATTGCTGTGCTGCCTGCCAGAACACACGTCTGTTGGGCCAAATTGTTTTCGGTGTTTCTGACGACGATGTGCGTCGAAAGCTTTTGGAGCTCGGCGCTAAGCTGACACTGGACAAAGCCATCAACATTATCCGCACGGCAGAGGCTACGCGTCTACAGTCGTCCAACATGAAGCAGGGCACCACAGCACCGGTGAATCAAATCAAGTCTACTACAGGAAAGCGCCTCAACGACAAACAGGCCCTGTCTCCGAAAAGTCAGTACCGCGGTAAACCACCTGTTCGTTGGCATCCCCCCGGTTGTCATCCATATGGTTGCTGGAACTGCGGATCAGCTTCACGTCACGCTAAAGAGGAATGCCCTGTGTTCGGGAAGGAATGCCATTCGTGCCACAAGTTGGGCCATTTCCAAATCATGTGCACTCAAGGTAATTCGTCCCCCAAACCCGAGACGGCCGGCAGTATTTTGATTCAGTCCATCCTTCAAGACGACATGGTCCGGTTCAGTGTCACCCCTGCCTGCAGCATCGAAGAGTCGTTCATTCAGATGCTTCCAGATTCTGGAGCGTCCATCGATGCCATTCCGGCCTGCTTATATTGGTGTCAGTTCAAAGACATTCCGTTATCTTCAAATGGGCCCAAGACAATCACTGCTACAGGAGCTCCAATAGTGGCACTGGGCCAGTTTCCAGCATCGTTGGTTTGGGCCGCCAGTTCCGGTGGTCCGGTTGTCACTTCGGTCCACGTTCTTCAAGATCTACGGCAACCGGACATCTCGAAAGCGACACAGAAAAAACTTGGAATGCTCCCCGCCCAATACCCTCACGCTTGTGTATTGGCGGCTATTACTACTTCGCCATCGGATGTTCCAAAGTTGCCAGATATCCAATCGACATTGAGTGAGTTGTTGAAGGTGGTACCTTCAATATTCGACGGTGTTTGCCGGCCCATGCGCGGCGCACCCTGCCACTTCCAGCTCAAAGACGATGTGGTCCCCTCATCCATCCGTGGTTCGCGCCCTATTTCCGTCCCGCTGATGCCGAAGGTCAAACGCGAGTTAGATTCATTGGAGAACCAAAAGGTCGTCGCCAAAGTGTCTGAACCGACGGCGTGAGTCCATCCTATAGTGGTTGTTCCAAAAGCGGACGACTAAATCAGGATCTGCGGTGATTTCACTTCTCTCAACCGATGCATCATCCGTCCGGTTTTCGAGGCCCGACTCCCTTTCAGGCGGTCCGCACGATCCCTCCGGGAATGAAGTTCTTCACTGTCATCGACACTCTCAAAGGCTACCATCAAGTGGAACTTGACGACGAGTCCAGCCTCATGACGACCATTTCAACTCCGTTTGGCCACTACAAATACCTTCGCCTACCTTTTGGTGTTTCTCTCGCCGGTGATGACTACGGTCGGCGTCTTTGATGATTTTGATGATTTCCTGAACTGCCGGCGTGTAGTCGAAGACGTTCTTTTCTGCCACTTGGGACGAACACGTTAGTCTGGTACGGAACTTATTTCATCTCGTGGTGAGACATTAAATAGCCATCAACGTGAAAAAAATTGTTTTTGCTCAACCCTCCGTGTTGTTTGGCGGCTACGTCGTCAGTGAGAGTGGTTTCCTGCCCAATCCTGATCTTCTCAAGGTAATTCGTGAGTTCCCAAAGCCAACATGCGTTTCAGAGATGCGGGCCTTTCACGGCCTCTGTCAACAAGTTGGTAACTTTTCAGACGACTTGGCAGCCCTTCTTCGCCCCCTGGCTCCCCTATTACGAAAGGATTTCGTATGGAAATGGACTCAACAACACGAAACGGACTTTTAGGCTGCCAGGGCCGCCTTATCTTCGTCGTCCGTCTCCAAATTGCCGTTTTACAACCCGGCTCACCCGACGTCCCTCCATGTTGACGCTTCTCGTCTGCGCGGATTAGGCTTCATCCTCCTTCAGCAGCAGACCAATGGCAGTTGGAATGTCGTCCAAGCTGGATCCCGCTTCCTGTCGGATGGCGAGTCCCGCTACGCCATGATCGAACTGGTGTTTGGCTGCGGCATGGGCGATGCGGAAATGCCGACAATTTCTTGAGGGACTTCCATTGTTTAATCTCTTTACGGATCACCGCCCCTTGATCCCCATTCTAAACGATTACTTTCTAGACAAGCTAGACAATCCCCGGATTTTGTGCCTTCGCCTTTCCATGCCGCGATATTCTTTCGTCGCGTCGTGGGTTCCTGGAAGAAATAACGTAATGGCCGACGCGTTATCCTGTTCTCCTGTTGATCAGCCTTCTCCAACAGATGAAATTGTAGAAGGCCCCCATTCTGCCTCCGAGCATGTTCACCTGATGGAAGGTTCCAGTTCCAGCAACCCTGATATTTTGCTATCAACAGTATCTGCTGCATTGGCCGTCGATCCTGTGTTGATTTCTCTCCGTCACACCATTCTACAAGGTTTTCCTAACGATAAATGCAACCTTCCTTTAGATCTCCGTCCGTTCTGGCAGGTCCGCAGCCAACTATATATTGATGGGAACCTCATCCTTGTCGGCCCTCGTGTTGTCATCCCGGTTTCCTTACGTCAAGAAGTTCTCCGGCGGCTCCTTCAGATGCACCAGGGAGCGACGAAGATTCGTCAGCGCGCACGTCAATTGGTGTCCATAGACAATGACATCGTTATGGTCGTCAAGTCTTGCCCCACATGCTCCGAGATTCTCTCTTCCAACCCGTCGGAGCCCCTACTTCCACACGAACCGGCATCCCGTCCGTTTGAATTTATCTTTGCCGACCTTGGCACTTTTCGCGGTCGCGATTTTTTTTATTGTTGCCGACCAGTTCAGTGGTTGGCCCCAGGTGCACCCCTTTCCCGACACCAACACATCTACACGCCGAATCATCGACGCCCTCCGCTCCTTCTTCACTTGCGGAGCTGGCGCTCCTGTCAAGTTTTGGTCAGACGGTGGCCCGCAGTTCAAGTCGGAGGAGTACCTAACTTTCCTTCGAGAATGGGACATCTCTCACGGCCGGTCTTCTCCTCATCATCCCAAGTCTAACGGTTATGCGGAAGCTGCCGTGAAATCAATGAAAAAACTCATTGCAGGATCCTGGACCTCAGGTTCCTTTGACCTGGACAAGTTTCTGAAGGGCCTCCTTCTCTCCCGTAATGCTCCCATTGCTGGAGGCGCATCCCTTTCTCAGGTGGTCTTTAACCGGCCCACTCGTGACCTAATCCCTGCTCATCGTCGTTCGATTGCGCCTGAATGGCAGAAGGCTGCCGGAATTCTCGAAAAACGCGCACTCCGCGCCAAAGAACTACGTACACTCCATTACAACCGCACCACACGCCCACTTTCTGCCCTTCGTGTCGGTGATAACGTCGTCATTCAGCATCACCGGTCCAAACGTTGGCGCATTCAGGGACTATTTGGTAAAGTCCTCCGCTGGTCGGCTATTCCGTCGTAATCGACGTTTTCTTCGTTTGCATTTCCCTACGGCCTTTCCTCATAGCCCGTCTCCGGCGCCAAATAGTGTCCAACCTCCGGTTTCTTCTTCTTCTCCGACGACAGCAGCCCCTCCTGTACCCACGGCTCCCGATGATACATCACCGGACGGTCCTCGTCACTCGACGCGTCTTGCGTCCAAGAAACCGTAATTTCCATACGTTGGTGAACTAGTGTTCTTAACGGAATATTGTTTCATTCATTCCTTTCGTGTTCATTAGTCACCTGCTTTGGCTCATTATTCGTCCTTTCATTTGTTTATTGTTCCTTTCTCTTTCCATCACTTCCCATTCAGCCGTCTTCTGCTTTTGTGTCATCTCATTTTTTTTTCTTTTGGTTTTGGTTCCCCCCCCCCTGATCATCTCTTGTAACTTCATTGTTTGTGTGTCTGTTTTGTGATTTATCCCTTGGAGAAAAAGACATAGAATGACTTGGCGATGTCGCTCCCTTCCCCTTGGAGCATAGAGACGGCAGTTGGACCTAGTACGTTGACGAGCGAATACATCCTGTTTCTCTCTTCTCAATTCCCTTGTCGTTTTACTTCATTCTATACTGTTGTATCTATGGGAATGTTTTCGATAAAGAAAATGAGATACAAGTAAATATCTTTTCTGTTACATGGTAATTAACAAGTTATTATCGTGAGTTATTCACGAATTTAGTATTCTAACTTTTTAGGTTGCTTATCCTTTTCAACGTCATTACGATGTGAGAAAAGTAAACAAAATGTGAAATCAGTAAATGGAAAAGGCGAGGGGTAGTCAACTCAAAAAAATATTCGTAAACCCATATTTTTAATGAAAAATATCCCATTAGAGGCATAGGGAAAACCAAAAAATATATTTAAAATATTTAAAAAATATGAAAAAATATGGAATTTTCGTACACCCTGGCAAAGAGTTGACTACCCCTCGGGAAAAGGTATTGATTTTTAAAATTAGTAAGTCAACAACCAAAGATAAATTTTTATTTCCTTAATTTTACAACATATCTTCTAGATAATAAAGCTAGTCGAAGGCAACTTTCAAATATAAGGCCTGCTGTTCATGCCCAACACCAAAGTTTTAACTAAATAGTGAATTATAATGCATGAAAAGTTTAACTTTTTTATCAATGCATTATTATCTTGTTACAGGATGTGTTTCTGCTCATGGAAAACAGAAAACGTGTAAGGGGATTGTAGTAGTGAACAAAGGAAGCACATTTGAAAAACCTATTCTTAAAAATCCCATTTCTATTCTTGTTGAAGATTTTGATGAAGATGTGTGAACTATTTCAGACACCACAACTCGTCTGGTTCAAAAGTTATTGAATCTGAATCCTCTCCAAAGACTAAGGCCCACCAAGTAGGCGCCGTGCTAGATTCTACCATTGCCACAAGCCGTCTCTCGTAATCACCTGAATAATCGTAGTTACAGGTTTGCGTCAAACTCGTGAAACTATTAATAAAACTAAGAATTTAATTGGATTATTTTCCCTACAGGTTTTCCCCGATATTGATTCTGATGTACTAGACTACCACTCGAAGAAGAAGAAACTCCACATACCAACCTTCCTCGAGGAGTATCGCAATTTTAAAGTGTCTTGCAACGCCTTCAGGTAACAAGTTAAATCATCTACCTAAATCTGCAATGAAATATTTAAATTCGGTTTTTCTAGGCTATTATTGAGGAGCCAACGGGTAGTCTTCTGGCATATATCATTCAGTCACTGTTCATGGCTTAAGTCCATTTCAAGTGGCTAAAAAGTTTGGAAACTCTAGTGCTCATCATCCGCATTTAAACCTTCTCATCACTCGGACTATTATTGAGGCTATTATTGAGGAGCCAACGGGTAGTCTTCTGGCATATATCATTCAGTCACTGTTCATGGCTTAAGTCCATTTCAAGTGGCTAAAAAGTTTGGAAACTCTAGTGCTCATCATCCGCATTTAAACCTTCTCATCACTCGGTCGTCAACAAGGATCCGTTCGAACTTTAAGCCTCGAACAGAAAAAATCGCTATCGACACTTGTTGCCCCCATGAATGATGACTTCCCATAAGCATTTCCATGAAGGAAATAGCGTAACCACACTCCAAAGAATAGCGTCTTTTTCTTCTTATTTCGCCCAGAGCCCGCTATCCGCCTTCCCCCTATCCGCACAATCATTGCGTAAGTAATATTATAATGATAACGTGCAAATAATTTTTCTAATTCAAGTTTTGTATTTTTAGGCGTGGTGAATCCTGCTTTTTTCTAGCCCAGTTTTCTTCCGCATCGTTTTCAACAATCGCAACAACAACAGCATGCAATGCAACAACCTCCGTCTTCTTTAGCTCCAATCAATGGCACCCGTCGAATTTTAATTGATTCTCAATCTCTTTGTCGTCATCTCGGCAGCAAGATCTACCTGAGACACTAGACTGAAGCTAAAAATTCCAGCAAAAAAGTTTTTTTTAACACCATTTATAAAATTTAAATTGAAAAGTTATCATTAAAGTTATCGTTTAAAAATAAAATACTCCAGTTTATCTGAAAAGAGATAAAGAGATTTTTGCTATGTCTCTAATTTGTTATAGCTATCTATACTTCTTTAGAGAAGGATTTCTCGTGAACTGCTCAGATTGCATTGCTTGAAAGTGCTGACAGATCTCTTGATTGCTGTGGATGTAGGAAAAAGCTTTCATTCTTGCACGCAACAAGAATGCTGCATTAAATACAATTGATCATCAGAGCTTATATAGAACCCAACATCGTCTGGACGTCCTTTCTAGTGCCCAATGTCCCGAACCGGAATGGGAAGTAACGACGTCCAAAAGAGATTGCGGTAGGCGCCAGTATGTTTTTGCTTTTTTTCTATGTCCCCAAAAAGCTATTGGCCTTAGTTGCTACTTGCTAGCAGGGTTGGACACGATCAGGTTTTTTCACTTTACGCTCCGATCCCGATCTTTCAAAAAAACACATTTTCCGATCCGATTATCGATCAAATCTTAGACCAAAATCCCGATCAAATCCCGATCATCGACCCGATAAAAAATAAACGCCATCTACAAAAAAAAAGCATTTTTTGCAAGTGATAAGTTTTATTCCTCTTTGTGAAAACGAGAAGCATATCAAAGTCTACTAAATATTTTTACTCATTTTAAGAAAAACAAACTGCTCAAATTTTTCATCGCTTAGACGATTTCTGGTGGGTTTAAATATTTGGCCCCTGTAGTGAGCTACTGGACCACCGTGTATTTTAGGCAATCCAATAAAGTACAAAAACAGTATACAGAGGAAGAAAAAGAGAGATAGAGAGTGAACACTTGAACAAAGCTAAACTGACTCTGATTTGCTTTACAAAAACCTCGCGTATTTATACTGGAGCGCAAATGAACAACTCGCGCTTCAACGTCTATCGCGGAGACTTTCGCAAGTCTGTGAAAGCGTGTGAATTCACGCATTTCAGTGTGTTTATGCGAACGCGGCGTGCGGATTTACGCTTCGCCGCGTCTCGCATATTGTGCCGATTTCAGGCAGGAATTGCTGGTGCATACGACCTTGTGTGTACGCCGGCTATGCGTGATTTGGGATCATTACATTCCTCCCCCCTTTGTGGGAAAAAGGAATTAGTCCCCTAATTCAGACAAGAAGAAGAAATACATATTTTGAAGTAAAAGAAAATTAAGGATATAATTGAAGTATAATAAATGGATAAATGGTAAGGCGATACATGGAGGGTAAATATGAAAACAAGCAAAATTAATGTAGTAAAAATGGGTCAATAAATGGTTGTAGTAAAATAAATGGATAAAAGGTAAGGCGATACATGGAGGGTAAATATGAAAACAAGCAAAATTATTGTAGTAAAATGAGTAAATAAATGGTTGTAGTAAGATAAATGGATACTACGTTCCCCTTTCCCTTCACCAAAAGAATTAAACGTTATAATGGGGTAAATGCAATAAAACGAAGTGAACTAGAATGAACTAGACTTGCTTATGGTTCCATTACAGCTTTGATTCGAAAGATAACGAACTGAAGATACTGAATGGCTTATTTTCTAAATTCTTTTTCTTATCTTGGGATAATAATAAATGGCATGATAATCATGCGGAAGATTTTACTTTTAACAGAAAGCATAAGAATTTAACTATGCTTCACGAATATAAGATAATAATGTATCCCTTCCCTCTTTATATATTATAAAAACATTTTAAATATAATACATAAATATCGCTGTCTAAATCTACTTTCGAAATCTAATTCTTTTTGCAGAGATATATTTATATATTATATTTAAAAAGAATAAGATACATAATACACGGGTAATCCCTTCCCTTATTCAATATTTGGTTCCTTTGTTTCCCTTTTATTTGGTTCCCTTCTTTGTTTTGCCTTTTGATTTTACCCTTTCCATCCTGTCATGTATTTCACCGTTAAGCAATACATGGTGATGCCGTGTCACACTACATTTGGAATTTCTTTTGAAGCAAAACATTATTACCAAGAGCTATTTTCCTTTTAAATTCAGGACATTACTAACATAACCTCTCATTTTTTTTTGAATAAATATCCTATTAAGGAATTAATGGAAATTTTGTTAATACCACCCCCCTTTTTTTTGTTTGTTTGTTCCCTTCCCTTTGTTTAGTTTTTGGTTCCCTTTGATTCATATTTTTCTATTGCATTTAATACTTATCTTGAAAGCGTCAATCCTCTTTTTAATCAAGGGAATAACGGCCAAGTATAAGTTTCATTTTAAATGCACAAATTTACTTTCGATTTCAACGATTCGAAAAAGTGTGCGAGCAATTATTTGTTTCCCCCCTTTTTTTTAGTTAATGTTTCCGGGACGCGTCATGGCTGACAGGCGTTTTTGGAAAACAGCCCTTAGTAGAACCCCTTGGGCCTTTTTTAGGTCATTATCTAAATTATTTCTTTCCCAATTATAGATTTCATACAAGTCACGCTTGTACCAAGATCTGTTTGCGGTTTTTAATCTATTGGAATATTCTAAGTTTGGGTGCATATTAAGTGAAATTTGTATGCATTTGGGCTGTCCATAGGATATACAATTTTTGGTGCTGAGTTTTCTAAGTCTGGTCGTGTATAATTTGTTGGTCGGTGTGGTTCAATTGGGTAGTTTTCGGTCCATCGATATTCTGTTTCAAACCCAAAAATGCTTATTTTTGGTAACTTTGCGTCGTCTCGTAGTGTCGGGTCGTAGATGGTATAGCAGTTCGTGTCTGGTTCTCTAGATGTTGTTGTCCGAGTGATGTTGATTAACATCGGTAGATCCTTTGTAGATCGGTCGCTTACGCGTGATCTTTTAAATCCTGAAGGACCTGGTTGAGGTTCATCAGCTGTTGATGTTGTTGGCGGTAGGCAAAGTTGCTGTTCTTTGTTGATTTTAAACGAAACAGCTCTGGATGGACCTGGTGAAGGTTCGTCAGTAGTTGGTGGTTGATGCCTTTTTATATTTGTTGAAGTTGAAATAGCTTTTTCTCGCTGCGCTGCTTGTATTTCCTTTGTTGGTGTGATGATTCCTGGTTCGTAACTTTTTGTCTCGTAGTTATATTTTAAAGAAAATCCATGTTTTTAAAACAATACACCGATTTCATCATCGCGAATGCAGTCTCGTACATACGTTCCAAAAAGGTCTCCCCATTCGTCTCTAGCTCCGTTTTCCAGTAAAATGCGTGCTATTTCCACTCTTGACTCTTTAACAGCAATGTGTAGTGCTGTTCGTAGCTCGTGTGTTGATCGCTGGTTCAATTTGATCCCATGTTTGGGGTCGCATGCGTAACGAGCTACTTCCGGATCATCATGACGAGCGGCATAATGAAGTATCGTTTCCTTATTTCCGGAAGAGGTGTCTACGTTCCAGTAGTTTAGTATTTCTTTTGTGGCTCCTGTGTTTCCAAGGGTTATTGCTATCATCAATGGGGTTTCTCCATCTTGATTAAGGAGCGAAAAATCTCCCCCACATCGATAAATGATGTACAACATTAATGTATCGTTTGCTGCTGCTGCTCGGTGGGCTATTGTCTGTCCTTGTTCATATATATTGACGTTTGCTCCGTGCTCTAGTAGTAAATCTGTGATATCGTGCTTTAGAAAAATCACACTTTCGTGCAGTAGTGTCAGATTTTTATATCTTTTGTTCAGAATATTTTTATCGCCTGATGGAATTGGTGTTGGTATGTGTTTCTTAAGGTACATACGCAGGGATTCACGAGGGGCGTGTACAGCTCTCATAGTAAGTTTATCACTTGTTAGTTCAACGACGGCTAATTTTTCGTCGTGGAGCTGTCGTGCACGGGTGATTTCTTGAGTTGATTGTATTTGTATTGATTTGAAAATATGCGTACTCACTTTTTCGGGTGGTGGAGATGATTGTGGTGGTTGAATTGTTTCAGCCCCGTGATCAGTTGGTGTTATAGAAGATGATTCTTGAGTAGGTGTTACTATATTAATGGTCGCGTCACTGTCAATGCTTGCATCTGTGTCTTTGACAATGTCGCAGTAGATGGTGACAAAAGGATGGGTTTCCTTGTTCTCCTCTTTGCTTTCCATTTCACTTTTTTTTAGTAACCTTTCACAATTCACTAGTTGTGTGAGATGATCACTTTGCACGACGGGTGTTTGGAGCAGATTGAGAGTTGCAATTTTTCGTGCTGTATTTATATGGTTTGTGTCATTTTTCTTTTTTTGTCATTTTATTTAGTAGTCACTCCTGTTTTTTTATAATTATTACTATTGTTGTTTTTGTGTATGCTTACACATGTGGTTCACATCCATGATTCGATAAAATCATGAATATTGTACATATATGGACACATGATTTTTCGAAGAGTGATGTTGCGTGCGTAGGCTGTGTAAAAGTCTTCTTTTATTTTACAGTGTTCTCCTGTGTGCAGTGTCCATACAGGAAGGAATAAATTTTGATCTTCCGCAATGTTGTTTAAGTATTTCTAGCTTCCGACAAAAAACGGAACTCTAGTAGAGATATAGGGACCAATCATACAACTTTTTCAGAGGGTGATTTTCCCTTTAATGAATAGTAGGGTTGGTATTTTTGTCTGTGCTTTCTACACTGCTTTAAAAGCTTTACTAAAGTGAAAAAGAAGGTTAGTTTCGTTAGCTTCGTCAACATGAATGGTTACAACAATTTGATGTCAACTTTTAGGCTTAATTTTCGCGAAGTTGTTGAAAACAAAGAAGCGATGTTGAATGGCTTATCCGCCATTCAGCATTTTTTCAATGGCAACATTTGGTTACCTTTAGGTGCCAATGTAGAAACTCTCTTTGTTCGTGGTGTTGTTGGCGCCACCGAAGGTTTGTGCGATTGGTTTGAGGTGCCCGCCTCCTGGCCTCCTTTTGAGCCCGAGAAATGGGAAGAAAAGGAACACCTTTGGTATGTTTTAGGCTCAGGTTCCTCTTATTTTTTAATATTTGTCATTATTATATTTGATGGTTTTTTTTTGATTTTTTTGTTTTCTTTTGTTTTTTTGTTTTTTTGTTGTAAAAAGGCCACAGGAAGGTTTCCGCCGCTATCGGGAGGTTTTTTCTGTCGTGCATTCCAGGATTCTTTGGTGGTTAGAATCCTGGCAAGACGTTTTTCATCCGTCTCCCGGGATTTTCCGCTTTCCGCTGGTTCGTCAAGAGGACGCCCCCTTCCTTGAATTGTTTTTTGCTCCACCGCTGCGTCGGGGCTGGCACGAGGAATTCGAATTCTCGGATGATTCCGACGAGTTATCGGATTTTGAAGACTTTGACTTTGTGTAGAGATGAAATTTGACAAGACTTTGGTAGAGGAAGAATTATCTGTATGTGGTGGTGGGTTTAATGTTGTTTGGTGAAAATAAACTCGTCCTAATTGGATGTCGTTTTGTCTGGTATTTTTTTTTTGTTGTGTTCTTTTTTTTTATATATATATATATAAACTTTAATAAAATGTGGGGTCTGTACTCAAATATGAAACACGAAAGTGTTGCTTCAAATCAAGAATGAATCAAGAATAAAATAGTCGATTGTAGGGTGTTTATAAAAATAATGATAGCGGATGTGTGAGAAGAGTTAATAGTCGCGTGTTTTTAGCTATGCCGTTGCGTCATTTTCATCGCAGCGGCATAGGTCTTCCCAGACCATTCCATATCCGGTTATGTAGCTACACGTTGTGTGTGGTCCTACACATTTCGACGAATCTGTTTTATTATACGTAGGGGTAATTTTGTTTAAAATGTTAGCGTGTGTAGAAAGTTGATTTTGTAGTTGGGTTATACTTGGAGCACTTGGGCTATTGAGTGCATATTTTTGATTTGATATCTTGCTGGTGTTGGGTGCTTGTAACGGTAGAGGAGCGTATTTCCTCACGTAGGCCGGTTCATTGACCGAGGGTGGGTTGAACACGGCCTCAGGGTTTACGTTTAACATGTTTTCTAGTTCAACTGCTGGATTTTCTTCAATTCTTCTTTTGAAAAATTTTGAATTTTGTATGCGGTGACTTATTTTGGTTATTTTTGGGATAATGTTACAGGCTACAAATAGTCTAATGCTTATTAGAAAAAGAATGAATCCAATGGTGCTTAATCCCATTATCTTCAATGTATCGAACCATGAAAACATAGTTCCGATGTTGTTGTCTTGTTCTCTTGTTACTACAATGTTTGACATTGCTTTCGATTCAGTTTCATGTAGTTGTCCTACCAGATCGTTTAAGATATTTAATTGCTCCATTTCCATCACGTTATGTGCTGGGTGGGCTTTGAGTGCCAAATCAAAGTCTTTTAATTGTAGTTCTTCAAATTCAGCAATTAAATCTAAATTAGCAGTATGTACAGTTGGATTTTGCTTAACCCATTCTCCACTGGTTGCGTTATGCTCCCAGCGAATGCATTACCGTTGATGTTGACAAAATGTGACTTCCAAAAACATGCAGAGTATGGATGAATGGACCATCCATCCATACCTACTGTATAATTCTCGCTTGCATATGTAAAGAATGGTTGAAAACCGCACTGTGTTTCGATTGCTGTCAAAACTACAGTTTTTACTTCACACTGTTGTAACAACATGGTCTGGCCTAGTCCTTGAATTCTGCTGTACGTTGGTAATCCAATAGCAGAAGCGGCGAAAATTACTGCTTGATTTTTCTTTATTGTAGACAGTTGGCAGTATACATCACGGATTTCTTTCGCTAATTTATTTGCATTGTCAGTTTCAATTCGTATTTTGAATTGGTCGTGCATTTTGCCAACATGGTATTTTAACTCTTCGCTAAACGGTTCAATTGATGCTGGTAACTTAGTATTAGTTTGATTTCCGTCACTAGATTCATTTTGCATTAAAGTATCGTCGTCGTCCATAATTGTTTTGTGATTAAGTCGATGTGTTGACTTGACTTTGAATCGGTGAATATTTTCATTGACGTTCGGTACGCCAGGTTCACCTTTGAGTCCTGCGATGCCGGGTTGTCCATCGCGACCATCTCGACCGGGCGATCCTGGTTCTCCTTTTATACCATCTTTACCGGGGGTTCCAGGCTTACCAGCTTCTCCGACTGAGCCCGTGTTCCCTTTGACTCCCGGTAATCCTGGTTCACCCTTTGATCCTTCTATACCAGGCAGTCCATTTATTCCGGGTGTTCCTTGAACTCCTCTAGGTCCTGGTTCACCGGGTGTTCCAGTATTACCTGGATTTCCAACCGGGCCGATTTCGCCTTTTTCTCCATTCATCCCAGTTGGTCCTTCGGGTCCTGGCGGACCAGCTTCTCCTTGGTTTCCAGTCATTCCCATTGGTCCTTCGGGTCCTGGTGGACCGTGTTTTCCGTCGATTCCGTGTACTCCATCTTCACCAAGTGTTCCTTTCGGTCCTCTAAGTCCATGTTCTCCTTTTGGTCCGGGAGCACCAGGTGCTCCCTCTGCTCCGGGTAATCCTCTTAATCCACTAATACCTTTAAGTCCTGGAGGTCCAGATGGACCAGATAAACCTGAGGGCCCTTGCGGTCCTTGTTCACCTGGGGCTCCATCATTTCCGTGATTTCCACGTTCACCTTTCGGTCCAGTTGCTCCAGTCGGGCCAGGAGCTCCTACTGGCCCGATTGGTCCAGGCGGGCCGGTCTCGCCCTGTTGTCCGGATGTACCGTTGGAGCCGTGTTACCCTGATAAGCCTTTAGGGCCAGGTGGACCTGGTAAACCTAGATGGCCAGGTGGGCCAGGTGGACCTAAGGGACCAGATGGTCCAGGTGAACCGATTATTGACGGTGGAGGAATAGTTGTGCTTGTCATTCCGACTGATGCGTTAGTTTCTTTTTCCATACTAAATATTGTATTTTCAATGTCTCTTTTTGCTATTGGTGGTATTTCATTATTCGCCATAAGGGATTTGGTTTGATTGGTGTCCCAGGCGATAATAGTAGCTGCTGAAAGTGTCTGTGTTTGATAAGGGTTTTTGTATTCAAAAGTAAAGTGTTGTTTTTTACGTTCGCCGTGACAACCTAAAGTTGTTGATTTGACAGTTAAACATTTTCGGTTAATTGCTTTGGAACGGAGGCCTTTTCTGTCGTTGGCCATCAGTTGTCTGGTGTGGTTGTACGTTCCCCAAATGGTACTGGTTTCCGTGCAAGGTTCCAATACTAACATTGTACTATTGGCTGTTATACAGAAGTTGGTGTTGAATGGTCTTATTGTAAAATCTGCTGCATATTCGAGAGCTTGTCGGACTCTGCCTTTTTCACTACAGTTAGCAACTGTTGTTTGGAAATGTACCACTGGGTCGTTTGTAATGTTAGTCAGACGTTGTTGTAGATTCTCTTGACACTGGGTCCAGTTAGGGTAGGTTACACACTTTGAGTCATTGTGTCCCTTTGATCGTAAAAGTCCCAAGCTAATTAAATCCCATACAATATTCCCTTTTCCTTGGTTGACCTTAAGTAGTCCGCCAAAAATTGGTGAGTTTATTGTGGAGGTGAGGGTAATACTTTCTTCAATTCGCCATTCCTGCAGTTCCTCTGATGATATTTCTGGATTATTTTCTACAATGTCTGAGTTGTTATTCACGTTCTGGAAGATCCACTTTTGCGATTTGTCGTTCCTATCACACGTTTTTATATCAATCGTAAATTCAAGGCTAGAAGGCATTCGCCCAGCGGCGATGCACTGTATGTATTTTTCTGCGATGATTTGATTGTTGTTTACGTCAAATATCCATCGATCTGTGCTGTCGTTGCAATTTTTGAATGTGATTCTTGATCCTGATTTCACCATGCAGGAAGTCGTATTTTGTATTCTTATAGTTCGATCTACAAGGTACTCGAATTAAGTTTTTTCAACCGTCATTTTATTGAAGTCTGATTCACGGTTTAAAGTGATCCAGTTATACGTGGCTTTTGGGGAATAAAACATTTATAGTTTTTCTAATGATTTAGTGATGCTGGGTAGATAATTGGTGGTCAGGTCTATTTCTTCCTTAAAAGTTATAGTTCCCCATGCATACGAAATGCTGTATAATCGACTGTCTTCTGTTACTTCCTCATCCTTATTGTATATGAATTTGACTTCTTGTGAAATGTTTCTTTTCCGTCGGTTATGATGTCCAGGCCATGCGTCTTTTTGAAGATGTTTACAGAATTCGGAAGTTGTTTTTTCTTGATTTTTACAGATTACAAACGTGTGTCTGTAAATGTGATATAGGTTTTCTGATGTGTTGGTTGGAAATATTGAAAATGTTTTTGGCATTCCCACTACCGGGAATGAGGCTTGAACGTAGCTCAAACGGTCCGGAATATTGTTAAAAATAATTTCTATTTTGACGTTGGGTGTCTACTAATCTACTTATATTGTTATTTACATCTGTTTGAGTTAGTTCTAGGTATCCTTGACCGTCGAACAATGTTATTGTACTCGAGAAGTTTGATGTTATTTTTCCCCATACAATAGTATTATGGTTGTAAGTTATTTGTTTATCTTGTTGTGTCGCGTTGAGTATTCCGAACGGGCTCTCTATTAGATGTTCTTCTGGATTTTGTTTGAGTGTTATCTTTTCTAATAAACAATTTAGAACATGGTATACGGGTGACGTACCATTTGCCTTCTCCGGTTGGTGATGCCGTGAAACTTATTGTGCTATCGCTTGCCTGCATCAAGTTGTCTCCGCATTTTCTGTTGTTAACCATTTCCCAACATTCGAGAGGAGGTACAAGGACTGTTTTTTGTGAAGATGTTGTGTCGAAGGATCCGATCCAGAAAGATCCAACAATCTTTTTTGATTTTATCCATTGCTGACAAGACCATCCTTTCCAGGTCACTACTGGCTTTTGTTTGGTGACAAGCGTATAGCTTGATGAGATTCGTGGTTTGTGGGGTGTATCAATCGCTCCTTGTTGACAGTAATAAGGTTTGTTGATATCAAGAATACCTCGAGTTTTTGCTTGGTTGCAATCACAAACAGGTATATTCAAGGGTAATGCAGAATATATGAAGAGTAGTTGGTAGACGAATAAGAGTAGATATTTTGCCATCTGTTTGGAATGGAAAATCCAATATTTACAATAGTGCCTCTTTCATTTCTTGTAGGTTTAGTGTCGTGATCTTAAGTTATAGCGACTCTGGAGTGGGATCTCTCGTCTTGTAGTCTCTGGGCTAAAGCTTTGTGGTGATTTGTAAATTTCGCTAGCCTGTCCTTGTCGTTCTGAACGTAATGACTGGCACCTGGGACAGTGACAGGTATGCTGAAAGGTGTGGGAATCATTCGGTGAGGACCTTTATGATTTTGGTAGCTTGGAGTTGATTCACTAGCTTGTGTCGTATTTTACGTGGACGACCTCGGCCTCTTTTAACTGCTGTTGGAGGGAGGTCTTTGTTATCGTGAGTGTCCGTATTTATTATTTGGGGTGGTTGAATACTTTGTTCTGGGAATGTAGAGTCATCTTCACGTTGATTGAACTTCTTTATTCTATTTACATGGACGATTATCCTTTTTTGTTTTTTGTCTTGTAGGTTTTCGATTTCGTAGTTTACTTTAGAATAAGATTTTGTGATTTGATATGGGCCATTCCAACGGTTGATAAATTTTCCAGCCATTGGAGGTGCTTTTAAAAGTACCCAATCTCCTACCTCATACATGGTTGCGACTGTTCCTAAATTATAATGAAATTTTTGTTTCTCTTGTGCTTTAAAAAGATATATGCGTGCTAGCCTTTGAGCCTGCATCCATTTCTTTGTGTACATTAATGCGTCGTGGCCTGTTACTTCATATTTAAAATTCAATTGAATATCGTTTGGAAGGACCGGTAGTCTCCCAAAGAAAAGAAAAAATGGACATTCCTTTAGTGTTGATTGTACTGCGGTATTGTATGCAAAAGTGACATATGGCAGAAATATTTCCCATTGTTCTGGTTCATCTACTACATAACAAGTCAGCATATCTACTAGTGTTCTGTTGAATCGTTCAACCAGTCCGTCTGTTTGCGGATGGTATGCCGTTGTGCGCATTTGTTTTATTTTAAAAAGTATACAAATTTCTTTTACGAGGGTTGATAAAAAATTAGTTCCCCTATCAGTTAGTACGTGCTGTGGCGCTCCATATTTCGTGATGACTTTGTGGACTAGACATCTTGCTACATTGTGTGCTTTTTGATCTTTCATTGGTATGGTCATTACGAAACGACTTGCATAATCCGAAATCACTAATATGTATCGATAACCTTTTCTACTTTCTCGTACTGGTCCCAGCACGATGTCCATCGCAATTCGCTCCCAAATTTCGTATACTGGTGGAAGTGGTTGTAAAGGAGCTTTTGTGGCACCTATTGCTTTTCTTTTGTCACATAGTATACAACTGG
The DNA here is from genome assembly GCA_030770115.1 of Daphnia galeata. Classification (NCBI taxonomy): domain Eukaryota; kingdom Metazoa; phylum Arthropoda; class Branchiopoda; order Diplostraca; family Daphniidae; genus Daphnia; species Daphnia galeata. The sequence goes on from CM061123.1 coordinate 9,056,522, forward strand.
TTACATGTGTAACTACGTCCCTCTTTAACCCTTTCCAAATATAATGTCGTTTTATTCTGGCTATTGTTTTAGCTATACCTAAGTGTCCTGCCAACATATGGTCATGATTTTCTATTAATATTTCTTTAACTTTTACTCGCGGTACAATTAATCTGTTATTGATATCTATTATTTCTCCTTTTTCGTTAAAATTATATCTCTTTGTTTTTAGTTCATTTTCGGCATTCGGGCCATCTATATTATGTCGCAAGCTCTTGACTTCTTTGTCGGCTTCATTTATATTTTCACTTTGTTCCTTGTTTTTTCGTTCTGCAAATAGGTGTCTGTAATCCTTTTCTAATTGTAATTGCTCTTTATATCTAGCCTGTCTCTTGGCTTCTTGTTTAATTTCAGCTTCTATTCTTTTAATCAGCATCTGACAATATTCGTCATTTTGTTGTAATTTAGCCCATTCACTAATATTAGCGTCAGGCGTATTCACATGGACAGATCCAGTAGCTGCTTGTGATTCCTTCCACGGCGTGAACATCACAGCGGCGATCACTCCCCCTTTGTTTGGAGTTTTTGGGATCGCTCCAAGATTTTTAGGGATACGACTCAGGCAGTCAGCATTTTGATGTGACTTCCCAGGTCGATACCCTATTTTCATGTCGTATTCTTGGATCTTTAGTGCCCATCGCTGCAAACGTCCAGCCGGTTCTGGCTTGCTCATCAACCACTCTAATGGACGGTGGTCAGTAAAAACAGTGAAAGATCGTCCATACAAATAAGGCCTGAAAACTTCTATCGCGTGAATAATAGCATAACATTCTTTTTCGGTTGTGGACCACTTGGCCTCTCGTTCACTAAGATGCTTTGATGTGTATGCTATTACGACTTCTCGGTCGCCAGTTACTGCGGAATCCGCCTCGCTGGTTTCCGATGTGTCGGGGAGGGCCGGAGCCTGCATTTGGGCTAACACCGCACCAATTCCATATCCTGAAGCATCTGTATAGATGATAAATTCGCGCGTAAAGTCCAGATACCCCAGGATTGGTTTGGTTGTCAAGCATTGCTTGATGCAATTAAAGGCGTCCCTTTCCTCCGGACCCCATTTCCATTGTGCACTTTTCTTAGTCAGTGCTGTAAGAGGATGTGCTTTTTCTGCAAAAGCACGGACAAACTTACGGTAATAGCTCGTGAGTCCTAAAAATGATGCTAATTCTTTCTGATTAGTCGGTTCTGGATACGAAGTAATGGATTCCATTTTCTTTGTGTTCGGTGCGATTCCGTCTATTGAAAGAATATAACCTAAATAATCTATCTTATTTTTGAAAAATTCACATTTTGTTCTATTTAACCTCAGCCCTGCGGATAACAATAGATCGAAAACACTTCGCAGATGTACAATATGGTCATCGAATGTCTTACTGTAGATGATGATATCATCCAAGTAGACTAATACGAATTTGTATAACTCGTTTTTGAAGATATTATTCATTGCACGTTGAAAAGTGCTCGGAGCGTTCGTCAGTCCGAATGGCATTCGGTTAAACTCAAATAAGCCTAACTCGCAAATAAAAGCTGTTTTATGCTTGTCGGCTTCATTGATTTCGATTTGCCAGTAGCCGCTTAGAAGATCTAGTGTTGAAAAGTATCGAGCACCATACAGTGCGTCGATGGTGTCGTCGATTCTTGGTAGCGGAAATTTATCTTTAATAGTGATCTTATTTAGTAATCTATAATCAATGCAAAGTCTTAACGTGCCATCTTTCTTTAGAGCCATAACAATACCTGCTGCGTACGGACTTGAACTATTTCTTATTACATTCTTTGCTAACATGCTACGTAGTTGTTCCCATACTTTCGATTTCAATGCTTCAGGTGTACGTCTAGATCGCATGCTTACTGGTGGGTTATCTCCTGTATTTATGAAATGCTTTACATCTATTGCTAGACCCAGATCCCCTTCTTTGTTGGAAAAGAGATCCATTTTCTCAAACTCGTATAGTTGTTGAAAAACAATACGACGTTTGTCCGGTTCTAGGTGACTTAGGTTAAACTCACTAACTGGTACTGTTGAGACTAGTTCTTCCTCATCATTGATAATAAACTGTTGGAAGGGTAATAAGTCTAGTAAATCATTAGCGGTAATTGGTCTCTCTTCATACGTATCGGGGATAACAGCTATACGTTTGTGGTTCGGACTCATTTGGTTAAATACCTCTGTTCTTTGATATGTGCTCTCGGTTGTGACTAACTCATCGGGTATTTCAACTTCCCTTCTTCTAATGATATTATAGGGTCTATCATATGCTGTTAGTGGTATTTCGGTTTGATCATCTCCTATGGTGATGCTATATACTGGGCAATCAGTTTCTAGTATTTGTTCGGCTGCTGCGTGATCGTAGTTTAGTTGTTTATTTTTTGTATTTATTTTAACGTTATTTTGAGATAGAAAATCTATTCCCAAAATGCAGTTTTCTTTAAGATTATTCATTACATAAAAGCTGTGCAGAAAAGTGTGGTCTTTATTTATTGTTATAGGGAATTCGTATTTTCCTAAAGAATGTAACTCCTGTCCTGAAACAGTTCTAAATATGGGTGCGTTTTCTTCATTCTTCAATGATTTGACTGTTTTTCCTCTAAGCTTAAACAGTATATCGGAAGATACTAGGCTGGCTGCAGCGCCGGTATCAATTAATCCATTGGTGCGTATATCAAAAATTAAAATTGGAATTCTTATGAGTTGTGGAAGGTTTGTGCTATTGGGTTGTGTTAGATTATTTATGGCTAATATAGAATTGATGGCTACATTTTCCCACACTAATTGTTGGGGTTGTACGGTTGATTGGCGCGAGCCATATCCGTCCAACATTCTCTAGCAATATGTCCTCTCTTACCACAGTTATAACAGTTTATGTCTCTCCGAGCCGATGACGTTTGTCTCTGTGAGTCTCCTCGATTCTGACTACTTTTGTTATTATTTTGCCGTGGGATTATTGCTTGTGTTCTACTAAAATTATTTCGTACCCCATTTTGGTTTCGATAATTATTTCTACTGGTTAAATCTGGTTGTGATCTATAGCGCTGTACCGGTCGGTTTCTAAAGTTACTCTGATACCTAGGTTGGTTATTTGAATACGACCTTTTATTGTTGTGAAATTGGTTTTCCCTATGATGTGCTGGGCTTTGGTCTCTGCTACGCGAGTAGCTGTTATTTCGTCCTTGCTGGCGTGAAAAACTAGAGTCCCTACTCTGTGATGGTGATGGTCTCGAAAATTGTACTCTTGAGTCTCGTCTCGGATGACGATCTAGCGAAGAAGATCGCCTTGAATCGTAGTGATCCACAGCTGCGATGGTCGTTAGTTGTTCCTGCGAAGAGTGTCGTCTTTTACTAAAATTCGTCTTTAACTCGGCTAGTTTTTGTTTAAGACTTCTTATTTCTAATTTCTGTTGCGTTAACTCTTCGTCCTGTTGCTTTTCGTGATGCGTAATACCGGCGATTACCGCTGTTAACTCTTTATCCTCATTACTTTCTTTATTTTGTAAGATTTGCTCGGAAATGAATAGCTGCTCGCATAACTTTTCAAAGTCATTGAAATCTGCTGGCATTCTTAAATATAATTCGCTTTTGATTTTCGGTAAAAGACCTTGCAAAAGAATTTTTATTTTAACATCATTTCGCATTTTTCTAACTTTTGATAATAGATGATCTTCAACAACGGTTTTATTATTGTCGTCTAATTTATCTACCTTTCCTTCAATGGTGTCATATAGACTGTTTAATCGGGATACAAACGCTCTACAGTTTTCTTCGGGTTTTTGTTTTAATGTATGTAACTTTTTTCGCAAAGCAGCTAAGTCGAAAGAGTCCTGAAAACGTTCTATTATATCTTTTCGCCAATCCTCATAGTTTAGTGTGTTACCTTGTTCCTCAATGTAATTGTCGTGCCATTCTAGAGCTTCTCCCTTCAATCGATCCGAGAAGAAACGAATTTTTTGATCATCGTCCCAGTCGTTATTTCTGGCTACATGTTCGGCTGCTTTTAGCCACTCTGTGATGAGTTTGTCTGTACTTTTTCCTTTAAATGCTGGGATGGACTTCTTATCTTCTCGGGAGAAAAGTTCTCCCAATACCTTTACAATAGGCTTAGTGACGTTATCTAGTATGGTTGTGTCTTGTGCCGTTAATGCTGTTGGATCCTGACTTGTATTGGCGCCGGATGGGCCTGTACCGCCAGCACCGTGGCTTAGTCCTGCGCCCATTCCCATGATTGGGATGCTCACTCTTCGAGTATTAAGTGCTCTATTATTTCTTTTTTGTAGGTCAGATATAATATCGCCTTGATCGTTATTCTGTGCGGTCAAGTAATCTATTATTTTGTTTAATTTCTGAGTTGGTTCCTTGGATAATGAGTTCTTGTTGTAGCGATTGATTTGGGTCACTCGAAGTGAGATTTTTTAGTTCCTCTATGGCCTGTGCTGCGTGAGAGGTTTTCTTAGCGATGTGCTGAAAATTTCTCCCGTAAAATTCTTCCGTTTCTTTAAAAACTTTTTCTCGTTCTTCAAGGTCTTTTATTCTGGCCTTGAGTGTCTTGACCTTTTGTTCGATATCGCCCTGGATTGTTTCGAGATCGGCTATTTTAGTAGCCTGTACTTTACTATGTAGGGATATTTGTTTGTAGCTGTTTTGAATTTGTTCTTTCGTCGCGTTTATCTGATTGTTCAGTTGTTTAGCCGAATCTAATTCTTTCTGCAGAGATGCGTTTTTGTTCTGGTGGGTATGGTTGTCTTGTTTTAGTGCTAGTATGTGTTTTTCGGATTCCTTGATCTTTTCTTCTAAGGTGTTGTTAGCTTCTAAACTACTCTCTTCTATCTTTTCGATATATTGTTGTTTAGCATCTAGTGCTGTCTTAAGTTGTGTAGTACGTTCGATCTCTTCTTTTAATGCTTGCTGTAGGTTGTCAACTTGTGAATTCGAATCTGCAGCTGACTGTAATTGCTCAGCCTGCTATCTTGCGTCTTTTAACTCTCCCTGTAGTTTATCTATATGTAGCTCACACTTATCTAACGCTGCTACCTTGAGGTTGTATTCTTTTCTTAATTGTTCTGTATTCCCACTATCTACTTTACTGCTTTCGAGTCTTGTGTCTGTAGCTTTTAATTTCTTTTCTAATTTGTCTTTTTCTTCAATTAAACTGCTATTGCTTTTACTGAGATTTACATGTTGTAGAAGGGCTTCTCTCTGTAATATGGCTACTAACTCTGCCGTAAATTCTCGCTGCTTCCCGTGAACCGTATGCAATAGTTGAATTAATTTATCTAATCTCACGGTTTCAAGTTGGTTAAGGCTAATGTATTGTCTAAGTGATTTGGTGGCTTCCTGGATTGATTCTGGAGTTATTTTAGGACCTTTGGGAGGTTCTAGTTTGTCTTTTATGACGGCATATACATATAAGTTAAGGCGATTATTAGTTACTTTATGTGCTGCCTTTTTCTCTTCTTCTAGTTTTATAATCGAGTTTGGGGTCTCAGTTTTACTGCTCGTTCGAGTTTGGTTTTTACTATTTTCAATCTGATAGCGAGTCTCTACTTCTACGGAAGTTTTCCAACTAGCTAAAAATGCACCACGCGCTGTACTGACGGCGGGATTGCCAATTAAGTCTATATATGTGTGTTCTGTATCGATGGGTTCTAAAGGTGGTAAATCTTCTGATAGATTCGGATAAAGGCTAATAAAAAGTGTCTGGAGAGTAGTCTCTGGTGTTAGATTTATAGTATCTGTCATCTGCTTACCTTACTCTTGTGGAGAAGTTGGAGTAGAGAACTGATCTCACTCAAATTTCTCGATGTTTCTCAATCACTCCCGTATCTGTCAAAGTACTCAGTAAATTACCGACAATACACGATACCCGTAGGCATCCAAGGGTGATTCGATCCTCCTTTCAGAGAATTGTGACTCACTACTTATATTTCGTTAGTCTCGTTGGGACCTCCAAATTGTAGTGACCACGAGATCACCGTGTATTTTAGGCAATCCAATAAAGTACAAAACAGTATACAGAGTAAGAGAAAGAGAGAGAGAGAGTGTGTAAGCACTGGTAAAGAATAACTGACTCTGATTCGCTTTACAAAAACCTCGCGTATTTATACTGGAGCGCGAATGAACAACTCGCGCTCCAACGTCTATCGCGGAGACTTTTGCAAGTCTGTGAAAGCGTGTGAATTCACGCATGTCAGTGTGTTTATGCGAACGCGGCGCGCGGATTCACGCTTCGCCGCGTATCGCATATTACGCTGATTTCAGACAGGAAACGCCGGTGCATACGACCTTGTGTGTATGCCGGCTAAGCGTGATTTGGGATCATTACACTACTAAACTATGTAAAACACGGAAAATACAGGCATATACTCAAGTGAGAGGATTTTCGTGATCGTGAATAATCACGACAGATTAATCAATGCCAAATATCGTCTTCTAAAATTATAGGGACTTGTATTAAGTGTTTTCACATTATGACTTTTGAGGGATTTCGAACCTCGTTCAAATAATGTGGCGCAACCAAGAATATGTTGTTTTAACGACGATTCTTTACCAACTATAAGGAGATTCACCTTGAACAAGATGGATCGTTGGCATCGGACATCACCGAATTGAAATTCTAGGACAAAAGAGAGATTCATGCACGTCAACGGCACGATCAAGCCAATAACGTTCCACGATGTCCTCTTTGCTCCAGTATTAGACATTAATCTCATAATGATATTCTTCCACTCGTACGCCTATATCGTTCACGGTCGAGCCATCCAATTTACAGCAAGACGAACCCGTGACTCACTACACGAACTCGACATTACAATTCCAACAGATGTTGCGTCCATTGCGCGCACCATAGCACCGCCAAAGTCGATTGAAAAATGGCATCAGATCATTGTGCACATCAGCTATCCCACACTCAATGGATGAGCTTGAACCCGCGTCAATTGATGCTGTATCGGATACGTCACAACCACCACCATTCCTCCGTGACCAACCCCATCAATATCACACGTTATCCTTGCCTCCAATCACTGGACTTTGTCGATCCGTCCGCATTCGAACGCAGCGAAGGGATGACCAACACAAAGCACTTCCGCTCGTTTCGCCGTATCACCGACCCCAGAGAGAACGGAAGAAAACGGAAACCATCGGTATGTTGGCTGCTCTTGACCAGGGAGAAGAGCCGAACCATTATAGAGACGCCGTTTTCCTATCCAGGGAAACGCCCGAATGGATAGCAGCCTGCACAAAGGAATACGGAACCCTCATCAAAACTGGTACTTGGAACCTTGTCCTACTGCCTCTAGATCACCAATCCAGGTGGACCTTCAAAATTAAACCTGTTCTAAAGACGAGGGGGGGGGGGGAGATCTTCAAGGCTCGCTTGGTGGCTAAGGGCTTTTCTCAAGTTCCAGGAGTCGATTACAACGAGGCTGAAGTATTCGCATCAGTCATCAAGCACGACTCATTACGGCTGCTACTAACCATAATCACAGCACTAAATTTCGAACTTCATCAGGTCAATGTGAAGATCGCTTTCTTATATGGCGACCACGAGGAAGAGTTATACGTCCAACAACCAGGAGGTTTCATCCAGCCGAGGAAGGAGAACCACGTGCCACCTACAGAGACCGCTGTACGGCCTGAAACAGGTATTAAGGAAATGGAAAGAAAAGTTTCGCCACTTATTCCTGACTCTATTTGGTCTCACTCGCTCTACGACCGACCCATGCTTATATTACTTCATCGGTGAAGATCCCGAGGATTTCGTAATATTTGTATTATGAGTTGACGACGGCATCCTCACCACCAAGACGAAAACAAAGGTACATTTGATCACAAGCAATCTCGAAACTCACTTCGATATTTCACTGCTGGACAGATTTAGAATGACAGCATGGAATCCCATCACCACTCATGCTGACCCAAACTCTCATCTGAAACTGACGGATTGTCCCAAGAAAAACAATATAAGGAGCCTATCGACTCAACATTCTTCCGCGGAGGTATTCTCGGGCTATTTGTATGTAGCAAGGATGACTCGATCTGAACTGATGTACGCCATCACCGCCGCCTCCAGGTACTGTGAAAATCCAGGCAAGCCTCACTGGGGGGGCCGTTAAACGATCTCTGTCCTATCTGGCCGGGACTATGTATTATAGACTGTACTACGGAGGAGACCAACCCACCAACACGCTTGTCGCCTACACAGACTCCTACTTCGCAGCCTGTCCCGACAGCAGAAGGTTAACCAGTGGCACCCTCTTCATGTTCAACGGTGGTCCAATCGCTTGGAACAGTCACTTGCAGAAATCTTTGGCGCAATCAACTTGTGAGGCGGAGTACTACGCAGCCAGACTCGGATCTCGCTCGATTGTGTGGCTGAAAGAAACCTCCACGACCAACTCGGATTCAAGCAAACGCAACCAACTGCTCTCATGTGTGATAACGAGAGCACGTTCCGGATGGTACTCAACCCTGTGTTTCACGAACGAAACAGACAAATTGAATTGAAAAACCACTAAATTCGGATGCAGTACGAGACCGGCAAATTGAAAATGGTTCACGTCCCCTCAAAAGACGAGCTAGCCGACATTCTTACAAAGCCGCTTGCTAGAGTCAGCTTTGAATTCAACAGATCAAGAATTGGAGTGCGCCAAATGCCACATGATTTGCTTCAAGGTTAATTAAAGTTGATCACCTCACTTTAGTTGCCTTTCCTTGTGTCTACTTCCGTTTAAGGGGAAGCAAACCTTGTTTGTTTCTCTTATTTCTTTTTTTATGCGTACGGATTGAAGCCCTTTGTTAATAAACTCTATGCTTAATTAACACTTATGCTTAAACAACAATTCTCAAAAAGGCTGTCGTTTGAATGTACCTTTTGCCTTATCATGCCTTATCACCTAATCATATATAATTTCCCAATAACTTAAGTAACGTAAGATTTAAGTTAGAAAATTAGAAGTTTATTATTTTATACATGTAATGTAACAATTTTTACAATTTATTGGTATTTATGGATGGATGCAATATAACATTAGTTTAAAAATAAAAAGGAAACGTAAAAAAAAGTTTGACTTCTAAATTATGGTGTACCCATTATCGTCGTCCTCATAAGTTCTTTTTAATTTCTCTAATTACTTGAGAGAAATCTTAAGAGCTTTTTCTCATTAAAAAGCGTCTGCTAATTTAGGGAATATTTTAAGAAAGGCCTTCTCTCATTGGCTCAGTTGCAAATTTCAAGTAAAGTAAAATTCGAGTTAACAAATTAGTTAAGCCTGGGCTACACTGGGGCGTTTTTTAAGGTTTTTTAAGAAAAATTGGTTTAAGCAACTTTTGTGTGGAAGGCAATCAATTTTGCTGGGGCGTAAAACCGTTGCTTGAACCGATTTTTCCTTAAAAACACCCCAGTGTAGCCCAGGCTTTAAGTACAAGGAAAAAAGTGAGCTTTTTTCGTTCGGAATTATACTTGAACTTCAAAACTAAAGTATCGAACTTCATCCCAATACTTGACTTAACTCGAACTTAACTAAGACTGTTTCAAGTCAAGTTCAAGTCAAGTGGGAAAAAAGTTCGGAATTCGACCCCTAGTTTTAAAGAACAAAATCTTAAGAAAGACATAAAATATACCATGAGATTTGAACCATAGACCTTTGATTTTGAAAGCCAGCCTGCTAACTACTACCCTAACCGTTACAAAACAATAGTATAAAATTATATATTACCATTTTACAAATTGTTCGAATTTTCTCCGCGTTGAAACAAAAAGCACGATAATTGAAACATTTTCTAAGTGTTTTGTTGGGGCAGAAATCTAATAAATGGTACGGAAAAGGTACTTTCAAAAGGGACTGTGAAAATTACCGCATTTAGGTACTTTTTTTGTTTTAGAAGGGACCGCTTTTAGATGTTTTATACTTCATCCTGTCTCGGGCGTCGCATTGGTACGTCTTTGAGGCTCAATCAGGACGAGAATTCCTATTTGGGCGTGGGATTTCTCTTTGCGGTTGTTGTTGTATTTATTTTGGGTGTAGTTTTCAGTTTGGGAGTTGTTGTCGTTGACAAATTGGGTTTGGGCTTGGTACCGGGGGTTAAATATATTGAAGCATGAGGGAATCCTACAGTTGGCGGTTGCAGAACCCTACTATTATCTACCCATCTTATGTCTAGTACAAGCAGACGACTCTAATATAATGTCTATGTAATAGGATAGTGCTTTCACAATGTCTCACTTCTCCTGAGAATACCCTATGGTAATGTTATAGCTCTTTAAACTTACAGATGACTGCCATGTAAATGTGAATATGCTCATCATCTATTACATTGTGCAGGGTTGGACCACCGCGGTAAAAATCTACCGCGGTAGTACCGCACTAATTCACCGCGATAAGCTCAAATTTTTCAGACTACCGCACTACCGCATGCCATGTATACTACCGCGCGGTAGCGGTAGTACAACGCCATCTATCAGCCGGCAAATAAACTATATTTCAATCAACAATAGATGGCAGCATGTTATTTTCTGAGCCCCTAACTCCTACTGTTTAGCTCTGAAGCTTGTCATTCTGAATAAAGTTACTGAAAAACGTTTATTTAACAGATGAATAGTCTTTAATCATCATGGGGTAAGTCAAACTTGTCAGTGTTACTATGAATGAATGTAATGAAAGTATCCAAACTATATTTTATTAACAGTAAATGAACCCAGAAAACAAACGAGGTAAACGCAGTGAACCTGCCAGTGTTTTGTTACATCAAACAGGTAGTTGTGACTTAACTATTGCTTGTGTAACTTTATTAAAAATAATCGTTCATTCTCAACCAGTTAATCCACCTGATGCAGCACAAACACATGATGTTGCTGTCACAGTACCTGCCACTGCGAAGGAAGCTTCAGTACCAGCTTCTACCAGTACTCCCCCTGTTCAGCGTGAGCAATCAGTTAATTTAATAGAGAAAGAACAAAGATAATAAGAAGAAAAAATTAGGGAAATTTAACAGAGAAAGAAGACCAAGAAAGATTTCTTCAAATCAATTTTGACAGCCACGGTATCGGCGGAGTCCAATGAGGTTGATATGTTTCTTGCCGACCAGTCCACAAAGCTAAGCAGCCTAATATATACTCCAATAACCGTTGTAGTCATAATTGTCGTTACACAATGTTGTTGTCAATTTTCAGGTTGTTTTTAGCGTCGATTGCTGGGTCTCCTGTTCCAATAGTAATTCAGTAACATTATAAAGGACAACTGAGAAAGAGACGAAATGCATGCGAAATATTTTATTTTATTTACGGTTGGTGCGACGAAATGGACGATGACCACCAAGTCTTTTCTCCTCATTAGTTTCAACGAAAGCTTATCGACCCACCTACCACTTTGCCAGAGGCGAGTGAAACCTCCCGATCTAATTCCTAAATATCCTACTTGAAATACACGTCTTTACTTCATCGTTCTTGTATAATTAAATAGCTCAGTTGTTCAAAGCTACTGATTCAAAGTAGTAGCATTTCGTGTTCAAACCCCGGTTTAGTCTAAATAGTGTATGAAAATATTGAGGAACACTGAAAGAAGAAAAACTTTTAACGCTAAATTAAAAGTTTCCTTATCCCTTTATAGTAAGAGTATTAATAACACTTTGAAAGGGAATTAGGAGCCCGGAAAAGAGATTTAAGCCTACGTTTCAAAGTGGTTCAAAATACTGGTTTGAAACGTTGTTCTACACGCAAAAAAGCGGTGTAGACTGTAGAACCAGAATGCAGAACCAGTTTTTCTCTATGCCCTGGTTTTAAAAAACCATAGAAAAACCGGTATTTTCATGCAAGCCAACTACTAGGGCAATAAGTCCTTAGACCAAAATATAGTTTTAGTGTTTCACCAAAACAACTACACTATATAATTTTTTGAGAAATAACCTTTATAAACTAGTATATTTCGAAATTAATAATGCAAAATATTCTGAATAAGTTAATAATATGTTATCTTAAAAAACGAACTAAATGCTTTAATTTCGTTAACCATGTTTTTCAAAAAGGAAACTATATCTAGTGGCGAAACTAAGTGAATTTATAATAGTGAATTATATTTAGAATTTTCAATATTAACGGTCACGGTCTAACAGGAGAGGTAGACAAACGCCATAAGAGCAGACTGGCTCAGTTGGGTTATAGGGTTCCATGTTATTCTGCTACGAGCGCCACGATTTGCCCGAATGTAAAAGGACAAGAAAATAGATCGTGCATCGCTCAAAAGAAACAAGATTCCTGACAGCTTGAGCTGGATGCTGCAGGTTATCTATTGAATTTATTAATAACCACCATCACCTACCAAATCTATTGGTTATTTATTGAATTTGCGTTCATTTATGACAATCGTGATAAATCCAAGTGGGATCATGTCACTAGTACCTTTTTTTAAGTACCTTCGCCACAAGTACTTTTATATTTAAAAAAAAAATTGTCTGTCATAAGTACCTTCGTGTTAACTTTCGTCGTAAGTACCTCTTCTTTTTTTTGTCATGGCACCTCCACCATAAATACGTTTTATAAAATTTAAGTACTTCTCTCACAAGTAAATTATTATTTTTCCCAAGTTAACCGCCACCTACTTAGATTCTGATGGACAGAATACCACCAGCTCAACTTAATGACTACAAAAACCAACCTCATGAGGCCTATAGATATGCTATATGTATATTATCATTACTATTATTATATTTTATCATGAAGCAAAATAAATATTAAATAAAGGGGAGATATGCAGTAGCCAAGGAGAAAAAGGGCCCATTATCAAAACACGTTATTATATGTATAGACTAGCTGAACCATTGGCCAATGTTGCCTCCATGGCAAGGGGAGAAAAAGAGAGATGAATGAGGAAAAATTGGAAAAAGATGGAGAGTCCAGGTGTACAAAAGAGGATGTTTCACGGTCAAGAGTTATATCGCCACGAGTGATGATAGGTTTCGACGGCATACGACGTGGCCGTTGACGCATTATGTAAAGATAGGGAAAGAGTATCTGCTGGTGTGAATCCAATATGTTATACATACATCGTCAAAATGGAATCGTAGCCCAATCCAACCTGCCGAATATTACAGATACAAGAATAACCTATTTTCGCATGACCTATATCATCCCTTGTCTTTTATTCTCCCTTTTTTTTCCTTATGTATCTGTTAATAATAATGGGCTTTTTCTACGTTAGCCTGTCACAGACAAAAATGTTGCATATTGCCGATGAATGACAAAAAAACTGGAGGGGAAATAAATCAAACGATGACGACCATCAGATTATGGGGAATATTATATTCCCCATAATATTCCGATATACCATAATAATCCGAATATACCATGTACACGGATTGATTTCTCTCACAAGACCGGGCAACAATAATTGGACACGTACGCCTTTCAAGCGCATTCTACACTATACTATTTACAATTCTTATTCATCAAATGGCTGAAAGATAGTAAAAATCGTCGCCATATTGAATGCGCAATATACACACAGTAATTTCTGGAAATGTAAAAAAGGCTATAGATCAGTTATATTCTTGTTAAATAGTCTTTGCAAGGTGGTACAAACTCATCAATGGGTTTTCACGCTTGGTTTGGCTTTGCACTATGACGATATAACTGCTGACGTATAATATACAAAGAGAGAAAGGGGAATTTATATTCCCATATGTAAATCAGTTGCCGAAGTTCAAGTCGGGTGGAAGATTTAACAAGCGCGCTTTGTACTTCTCTGCTGCATTGCCGTTCTCTCTAAGTCTTCATTGTCTTTACACAGCATACATGCAACTCGTGTGTATATAGTATGGTTTTGGTGCATCTGTAAATGTTAGATCCATGTCCGCTTTTTCGACTCTTCCACTGCCACCGATATCCATCCAACACAGCCAACAGCTCATGGAATAGGATGTATGAGCCCAACCGCTACCAGTTATCAAAGTCTCTCCTAAATTTCTGCTCCTGTGGTTGTTTTCGTCTTTTGTTGCTTTCTTGACAAAGTTTTTAACAACTTTCCCATAAATTCCCTACAACTCCACATTTACGCCGGGCCACCCCATTTCATTCCCCCACTTTTGTTTTGGTTTTTTACCTCTTTATCATGGCATTATAAAGGAGGGAGGGGGTGAGATAAAGTTTTCGATCGGAAACAAAAGCCAGTCACAAAAAGATCCGGAGAGAACAAAAAACTTGGACAAATATCTGACATTTTTTTTCTCTTTCGTAAAAAGAAGCACGCCAAAAGATGAGCTATTTGACGGGAAATTAAGCTGTACAGCACTTAAGAGGATATATAGCACAGCATCTAAGTCTCTAAAATGATGAAGGAGTCGCACAGAGTACCAAAATGTGATAGAAGAATTGAGTTGCTCTCTGGGTGATGGCGAATAAAGTTGTATATTACGCGAAATAAGTATAATAGCTCTTTATCTTCTTTGACTCGAGTTGGAACACATGCAAATATAGAATATGACTTTCTCTCTCTCTCTCTCTCTCTCTCTCTCTCTGATTCCTAATTTTTTCTTCTTCGTCGTCGTGCATGCTTTCCCTAGTAGCTGTTTGACTCCGCGGTCCCAGTTATGTTTGTCTGGGTTATTGGAGGTTTGCGTGTTGAGCATTTAAACTTTACGATAAAAAAGTGCCATCAGCATCAGCGGCAATCAAACTGTGAATAAATTTTTTCTTCTTGCTTTGCATTCGCTTTGCGAGTCTCTCTCTCTCTTTCACCAATTATGTGCCGCTCCATGGTTGCGCTAGCGACGCTGTATTTAGCGTCCGGTAAATCTATTAATTAGTGCCTGTAGCACTAGTAGAGCAAGAAGAACATGTCGCCACCATGCAAGTGTGACGAGAAGCAAAGGCAAATAAGACGAAAAACAAGTCAGCATTTATCGTTGTTTATTATATGTCTATATACTGTAGATAAAGGCATCCGTGATGATGATGTGCGAAATTTTGCATCAATAGCCACCAATCCAAACCAAAAAATAACCCTAGACAATTTTTTTTTAAGTGCTATAGCCTCCCAAATCGAGTTCAAAATTTCTTCAATAACACTGTCCTTAAAACTTCGTCTGTTCTGGTATTTTAATTACTCTTAAATTAACGAGAAATTTCCTAAGATTAAAATCATTTTGATTATTTATGTCGAGAGTATTTGTTGCGAATTAAGATAAAAGGAAAAATATCAAAATATATATGATTTCCAACTAACTAAAGTAATTCTGCTGTTACTTTAAAAAAAATATTTAAAAAAAAAGAGAATCCAATTCGAAACCTTTCCCTCATCTAACGCTCAAAAGTAAAAAAAAATAAAAACAGATGCGGAGAAGAAGATAATATATTTACGTTATATATAGGCATCGATAGGCATATATATATAATTCTGCGTCATTAAAAAAATGTATCTTAACTATCATTGATCCAAAATCCTTGGTATTATAGAAAATAAATTAAATGCTTATGTAACACCTACTTATCCGTGATGCTGTCTCTATTATAATTCACGAGAAAGGCGACGCTAATCTAGTAAAGAGACTTTTGACACATCAGAACCCTTAATTTGTTGCTCGTCGTCATTGGCTGTAAACCCATCTTATAGCCTTGTTTTTTCGCCTTTGCCTTTGCACCCATTTATAATCCCTTTTTGAAGTACTGGAGGGGGGATTATCAAATTGATTACGGCACACCTTGAAGCAAATGTAATCAACAATACACTCGCGACTCACTTACGCTCGCTTGCTCTGATAAATCACGAAAGCGGTTTTAAATCGTTGTGATTCTTGTGATGACACGAGGGGCGAATCATGATAGTAAAAACACACGACAGATATTAAAAAAAGATCCTGGTCCTATATTTATTTTTTATTTTTTCAAATATGATTCTCAAGAGCAGTTAAAATAAATTTTGCAAAAGGAAGAGAAGAACGGATTCAATCGTATTACGATACACTAACAAACTAAAAAAGTCCTAAAAAATGTTAGCAATTTTAAACTAAGCTTAGTATTCATTAAGTGTCTTGGAAATCACTTATAATAAAAATCAATTTATGAGGGAAGGTGTGAAAAGTACTTAAGACATGGTACGTATAAGAAAAGTACTTATATTAAGAGATACTTGTGCAATAAAATTTAAAAAAAATAAAAAGTACTTATGGTGAAAGGTATTAGTGAGATAAAGTACTCTCTATATCTCAATATATCAGAATTTTAGGAAATAACGATGACCAACGAAACATTCAAATTCACAATAAAAATTTAATACGGGGACATAAAAAATAAAAAATAGTGTAATAAAACGTGAGTTTCGATCAAATAAAGAAAAAATTAAATTAATACAAGAGTGGCTCTAGTGTAAAATTCAAAAACCCTCTTTGAAACTCTTGCCCTCGTTAGCAAACCAAAAAACTACTAAAAACAAATTGTTCTAAATTCCCGTGTGAAACCTGTTCTATCACGCTAACAAGTGGATGTAACACTGGTGTAAACCAAAGTATCAAACGGCATCATACGGGAATTTTGAATTTAAATTCGATGTTTTTAGAAGTAAATGTAATAATTTCTTAGAGGTATTTTGAACGGAGATAAATTTTGTTGATAGTAATAAAGTTCTTGAAAAAATTTAATTGACAATTTGTTCGACAACCCATCATAGTTTACCATCATTTCAATTTCATTTTGCATGTCTTACAGTCGAATTTTCATGGAATATAAATTATATGGATAAAAAAATTAGGTATCTTAGCGATTAACAAAAAATCCCCGAAGGACATTACCGAAGGAATCTTGTGTGAAACTTGAAAAATGCACGTATATGAAGAACTGTTGTATGAGAAACCAAATGGTAGTGACATGGTTAGACTTCTGAAAAATATAGAAGATTAAAAAGTTTTCTTTACATTCAGATAATCGGCGGAAATAATTGAATGGGATATTCAAATAATCTGACCATTATTTAAATAATTTAATGTAAGCTTGAAAGATGTAAGGCTTGAAAGATGTTTAACTGCAAAAAACAAACACATTTCAATATTTCTACTTGAAACAGATAAAACTCGTCAAGGAAAGTGACAATTAAAGGCTTCATAAATTTCCATAGAAAATGCCTAATATAAGACAAAATAAAAACTTCTACAATAATTTACTACAATAATTTAACCTAAGTGGGACTTGAAATATATGGAAATAGCTATTGAAAGCTATTTTAAAATCACTTCAATACGTCTACTTAATACAGATAAAATCGCCATGGAAAGTGACAAAGGGGAACCATAGCAAATTTGCGTGGGAAATGGAGAATATGCATAAAAATTTCGTTAGACACAATAAAAACTTCTTGGTATTGAAAAAAAAGCGATTGCGTAACGCTTCGAAAAAACATTAATGAAATACTTCTTAGTACTATTTTTGGTGTGATATTAAAACGATATGAATGATTAAATTTGAACTTAGCAATTAGAAAACTGCAAAGAGCCGTCATTCTCAAATACTGTTAGTCAGAGCATTTCATTTCATCAGCTGTTTCACAGATAAAAAGGTTAGGGTGTTCTTGCAAGTCGCCGACGTAGGTAGTCGAGGCTTTTCACCAGTGCTGACAAGATGTTTCTTTAAAAAATGTATCTGCGGAGCAATCCAGAAACGTCTAAAGTTTGCAGACCCTTGATGTAAGGATGGGCAGAATCTCGAAAGAATCTTCTAAAACAGTCGTAGACGAATGGCTTCATTATTGTTTCTTGAATCAATGCAACCGCGCAAAATAATCCATAGGCGTAAAGCCTCTCTTCTGCAGCATATCTTAAAGTCTCTTCGTTTGAATCATAGTTCCCGTTCTCAATTAAACAAGTGCGTTGTTTTGCGCATTGGCTGAAGATAGAAATCGCATATTATCTTAGAAATGTAAGTCAGCACAATTAAAGACATGTTGATATCTACTAGATGCCTTCTGGTCATACCTTCGGGGATCGGAGCATAAAATTTTTAATGAAATTTTCAATTAATCGTCATCCATGCCACCTAATGTCTCGTATGTTGATACTTCCAAAGAATTTTTTTTTTTTTTGTTCTATTCAAAACAAAAATGGGTCAGTTAGTTAATGTTTGTATTCAAACGTTTATATCGGTTTATATCTAAAAGTACTAAATAATTTTTTGCGTCCTAAATATTTATTTTGCTATGAAGACCCCAGAAATAATTATATTTTTAAATATAAACTAGCGATTTAAAACGAAGATTTATCGTTTATTTTAAGAATTGGAGTTATTATAGCCGAGTGATTCGGGATTTATTAAAGAAATCAATGATCTGATGGTTATTATTTATGCAAAATTTCAACTGGATTTCAGCAGTGTATTGGATTTGAAAAAATCAAATCAAATCAAATCAAATCCAAAATATTCAAAGATTTGATTTGGATTTGAAAAGTTTTTTAACTCGATGATTTGATTTGGATTTGCCCTGATTTTCGTTAAAAATCCAAATCAAACCAAATCAAATAAAAAAAAAGGTCTGGCAACGTGCTGTTTGTAAGTCTTTCCTCTCGAAAGTCAGAAATTCCTCAAAAAAAGCAGCCGACTTTTTGGATTGATATTGCGAAATGGTATATGCGAAAGTATCGATGTTTGAGTGTATCGAATCGTTGGCTCGTCGCCAACAGTGGATATCTTCTAACAGACTAACACTGCGTAAAATTTTTCTATTTCCATAGCGAAAATTAGTAGAACAATTGTATTAGAGACAAAGGAGCAGCCTTGTTACAACCAGCTAGCTAAAACCTGTTGATACTAGACTGCTTGCGTTCAGCAGTAATTTAACCTTGGATAGCTAGTAACGGCCAGCCTATGTACGCAAAGCTATTTCAAGCTAGTCGTTCGACTTATAAAATTTATCTAATTGCGTTCAGCTGTAACTTAACCATGGATAGCTAGTAACGGCCAGCCTATGTATGTTAAGCTATTTCAAGCTAATCTTTTGACTTATAAAATTTTTCTAATAATTACGTTCAGCTGTAATTTAACCAGGGATAGCTAGTGACGGCCAGCCTATGTACGTAAAGCTATTTCAAGCTAGACGTTCGACTTAATATATATTATTAAACTGATTTAAGTTAAATGAAAATCAGCTATGCGTAAAAATAATAATAATTTACAAACAAATAATTGTTATTATTAATAGAATTGAATAGAAAATATATTAATTTAGTGTATATTTTACTGTATTCATAAATTTAAGAATATATAAAAATATATATCGTCCTATGTCAGCACCTTTTCGATTACTCTGCCGCAGAAAACAATAAATCAATAATGCGTATCGTGGAATTAGTTTTTATTTAAGCAATGTATAGTCATTGATATTTGTAAAAATATAGAAACTAAGTATGGCCGAACAGGATCACCGGAGACCAGCAGGAAAGAAGCGCAGCGCCCTTGAACATCATCAGCATTCGGATGGGTGAGCCAATATAATAGAAGTCATAAGGTGAAGTATACTAGCTATATAATAGAAAGCTATGAGTTGGCGCGCGCGCGCTTTTGCTGTTTTGTCTTACATAAAAAATAGGTTGAAATTACCTAGCTACGCTAGCTTAGCGCGATAAGTTTAATTTAACCCTGAAATTCCATGCTGCATTTTCAAAATTTGATCCTGAAAGCAGCTAGCTTTTTCCCCCTAAATCGATAGCTAGAAATAAGCTAAAAACTAGCTAACCGTGTCGTACGGGTTCTTATGGTCTAGGAAAATTTTTTTTTTTGAGGATTATTGGACTTTCTTAAACCATCATCCTTTTATTCTTCAACGTTCCTTCATCTTCAAGAAAATTTAAAACTAGATCACCACGTTGAAATAATGAAATAAAGCGAGTGAGAGAGAGAGACCGAAACAAATAAAGCTCCCAAGCGAAGCAAACATTCCCGTCCCATGTTGTCAACGCTGTTACAGCCATGACCGAAATGTACAGGAGCTGATGCTAACAAGGTTTTAGATGAACTTGATGTTTATCTAAAGGAACCGCTTGCAACAAATGAAGAAGGGGAGTTTGATTTGTCATTCATTCTATTGCAGTACTGGAAATTGAATGAACACAGGTTTCCAGCACTTTCACCCATAGCAAGGGACGTAATGGGGGTAAAAGCTTCGTCAGCTAATATCGAGCGTACTTCTAGCACAATTAAAGATATGAAGTCAGCTAAAAGGAATAAAATCAAGGAAACCTTGTTCCAAATGCCCCTTTTCATTAAAAAAAATTTCCATCTTCTTTCTCTTAAACTTAAATGATTAACTCATTATGTCCAATTTCATCTTTATTTAATTCTGTAACTGTCTTCCTTATTTTATTTTGTTTTATTTGAACTGTTATCTATCATTGATAGATAGACTATCAGAAAGTTATCCCTGAGGTATATTTATATACGAAGGTCCTTAACAATATAGGGTGTGGGGTATAGGGGGTAGGGTAGTAGTAGCTAGTAGTGAAATTCAGAGGGTTTGTTGTCCATTTAGTTATCCTTTATACGTTTCTTCACTGAATGACCAATCGTCACCAAATTTTGTACATAATTCTGTCAAAATTTGATACAGTGCGTAACGGGGTTTTCATTTGTTTTTATTACTGTTTTAGAAATTTAATTTGAGTATTTATTACCTAGCTGGTTGCCGAATCCTAGTAAATGAAATTCTTGTTGCATTTATTTGCATAACCTCGTTTCTGTCAACAAAATTAGTTGCCAGAATGAATGATATCAATTAGTCTTCAGACCAAAATAAAGTTTTACTTAAACAACTACATTATATCATCTATTTGACAAATGAACTTTATAAACTAGTTTATTTCGAGACTTTAAATGCAAACATATTCAAAATAAGTAAATGATATGCTATCTTAAAAAGCGAACGAAATGCTTTACTTTCCTTAGCCATGTTTTTCTATAAAAAAACTATATATGTAGTGGTGAAATTTATTTAATTTTGGGTTTTAATATATTTTCTCTCTCATGACATGCCTGATCAAAGATATCGTGCGTTTTATTGATATTTTTGATGTAGCAATCAATATGTCAGGCCTTATGATAAAGATGATGATGATGATGATGAATGACTCATCATTTAAATTTAAATTTGTTATATATTGCAGTTGATTATGGGGATTTAACAAATAAAACATTGGAAGAAAACAAGGGTTCCGATTAAAGGAATCGGGACAAGGTAATAGATAACAATCTTTTCACGATATAAGACCCTAGATAACAATCTTACAAGTAGATAACGAGTCGTTATCTAGTTGGTTGCCGAATAGTGAAAGTCTTGTCACTTTTATTTGCATATCTTCGTTTCTGTCAACAAAATTAGTTGCCAAAATGAATGATATCAATTAGTCTTCAGGCCAAAATAGAGTTTTACTAAAACAACTACATTATATCATCTATTTGACAAATTAACTTTATAAACTAGTTTATTTCGAGACTTTTAATGCAAAAATATTCAAAATAAGTTAATAATATTCTATCTTAAAAAGCGAACGAAATGCTTAACTTTAGTTAGCCATGTTTTTCAATAAGGCAACTATATATCTAGTGGCGAAACTACAAAACAAACAAAATAAAAGAAAACATTAAAATTAAATTAATAGGAGAATTGCCCTTGTGCAAAACTCTGGAATTAAACCAGGGTAAATGGGTAACAAACCAAAAAACTACTGAAATAGAATAGTTATAAATTCCAATGTGAAATCTGTCCTATCACGCAAAAAAGTTGATGTAACACCGGTGCAAAACACTGGCATCAAACGGTATCAATCTGGCATTTTAAATTTCAATTCAATGTTCTTGGAAGTATATTTAATAATTTCTTAAAGTATTTTGAACATAGATTCATATTGTTGATAGTAATAAACTTCTTGAAAAAAATTCCTCAAGCTATTTGTTCGACCACCCATCATAGTTTATCACCATTTCCCTTACATTTTGCATGTCTTCTAGTTGATTTTTCCTGGAATATAAATTATGTGGACAAATAAATTTATTGGTATCTTAATAGCGATAAACCAAAAACCTCAGAAGGACATTACCGAAGGAATCTTGTCAAAATTTGATATTTAATGCTTAGGGTGGAGGAATGGACAACGCAGTGTTAAGATAAAATAACCCTTTACCAGTAATATTACCCATATTACTCACGCTGATAAAACCCAGACCACAAGTAGACTCGGAAAAGTAGGAGAGCCTACAAGCTGAACACCGTTCCTGCTACTAAACAGTAACTGTCAAAGGCATGTTTGCCATATTGATATAATGATATCAACACTCTCCCTCAAACATGACTTGGCTCGTTTAAGGAAATCTCCTTGTCGACGCGTATACGTATTTGTATTACCGTCGGTTTCTTCAATCCTTTCAAATGTTCGGAAGATACCAATTCCTTTGCTAACTCTTACAACGTTGTCTTAATTTGAGATGTCATTTAATTGAGTATGCAGAAGATTCTCCGTCAAAAACCAATTTTGCGATTAACTACGAGTAGCATAGCTCAATCAATTAGAAGAGACTCACTTAACGCGCCATCCGATTTTTTTTATACTGAAGCCATTAACCCGCATTGTGAGTTCTACTCAATAATTAATGGTGCTCTGCGTTAAAATCATCTTCACCCGAGTGTACTCCCCAATGATGAACAAAATAAATCAGATGCCCTGAAAATTGACTTCGAGTTGAGTTTCCACTCCGCGATCCAAAGGAAATGGTTACGGTGACACCAAGTAGCCTACGGTAACGGAAATAGCTATAGCAAAACAGTGGTGGCATCTACCAAGGCCTTCGAAGTAGCCCCGGCCAAGTTCTTTCCTAGCGTAGAGCCAACGATGATGACGACAACTGGAATACCTATCACGGCCGTTCTTCCGAGTACTGGAGCTCCGAAACTGCACACATTGGCTCCAGTTGTAGCCACCCCAATGCCTTTTATTGAGAAGTTACTAGACAAACAAACGAGCCGCTTGAATGAAATCAAGTACAGACCGTTGCGGCTCAAACGAACGCCAAGCCACCCATTCAGCAGACGAATATACTCGGAATATAGCTACATACATTAGTCGACTGGGCTTGGTCATCGCCGTGCCGTGTCGTGTTCAGTCATTGTGGCCGGTGTTAAACTCTATACTCGTCCTTCATCTTTGTTGCATGTCAATGTTAATAAACCTGAGAAAATTGTGAGAAGCGGACCAGTCGTCAATTCGCAATAGGACGGGAAGATGTAAAGGCATAAGAAGGGACTCGTTAACTCTAACCTCTCTCCCTCGCTCGTTGATCACATCGACGCAGCAAACTGTGTGTTGATGTCAGCGAGCGTCGAGGCACGTGTACAGCTTCTTAGGCAGCCTACATAACACATAGATTCAGCGATGTCAAATGATCAATACATACAATATCTAAACGTGGGATTTCCTCTCCTTTATTTAAACTTGGGCACTAGCGAACATATTTCCTCTACTCTTTCCGACTCTTTCTGCCCCTTTTCACTACAAGTCTATGATGTTCCACGTACCGAAGGAACGGGGTACTTGATCTGTCGTGCGCCAAATGTGTATAAACACAGTATACAGTAGGGAACCTCTGGATAAATATGAACGCTACCTGTGTCGTCCAACAATCTCCTTCTCGCCTCTTTTGAATTCACGTATAATGCATCTCACCTTCAACGGAAAGGCGCATCGAAACCAACTTCCCAACAAACTTTTCAGCACTAAGAAATCTGATTAATGGGAATAAGTAACTCTATGTCTTCGACGGCTGACTGTTGTCATATCTATCATCTCTCTCTGTCACATTCAGACCAATTCAGGTTTCAGTTATTTATTACACAGCACAGTAGTACGATATGGCTAGCATTAGACACAAACACAATCACATACAGAGCCATTCAATACCTCACTGTGTTAATTGTAGTAGTAAGATATGACCTTGTCTCTTGTCATTCTTTACATCACTACACTTCTGTTTTTCCTACAGCCGTAAGATATAGTGTATTCATGAGAATACTCTATTACATTACTCAACTGTCTTCAGTGGATTTCTGTGTAATTACTACACTTCCGTTTTCCTACAGCCGTAAGATATAGTGTATTCATGGGAATACTCTATTACATACTCAGCTGAGTTCTCAAAGAGACCTTTGAATATCCATTATTCATTTTTAAGCCAATTCTCGAATAACCATATTCGTTCTAGGCCAATCTCTGAAGTGTAACATGCACTGATCTTTGTTGTTTCTGTTCTTATTCCAGACATAAGAACTTGTTTAACTCTTTACAGGCATAAATATTGGTCAAAGGTGTTGAAACGATGTTCACCACTCTTAGACGAATACTTGTACAAAGAAAAAATTTTTACGCAAATGAATTTAATAGACATGCATGTTACCGATAGAGATTCAGTCACGTCATATGTGACTTTACTGACAGGCTTTTCTACATAATCTTGGTATCATCCCACAGTCTAATATCAGGTGTATGATGTTGAAACTTCCAAATATTTCAACATATAACTAGGATATTCATCGGGATAAACAAAAAAAAATGTGCTAATAAGCCTCACTACCCTACAGAAGGTGAAGAGACACATAGCACATGAGATGTTAAGTCATTCAAAACTATTTCTTGACCCACTTCTATATCTTTGGTTCTCCTTCCCCAAAACTTTTAGAATATACATCCAAGAAATTCAGCAGAGATCAATTTAAACTAATTGTGAGAGTCTGCGAGATTATGCCCACCCCAGATTCTGTTTACCTGTAATGAAATATTGGCTGGTTACTGATGCACCAACAGCGAAGTAACAATTCTCAGATTTAGGCATAAGGACTGTTTGTACCTTGATCATCGTTTCATATGACCCAAGTAATAACCTGAAGTTAAGAGTTCACGACATTCCTGAATACCTTAGTCACGCAGCTGTACGACCAGAACATCAAGTATAAACGATCACTATAACTATGCCTATATCCTAATACTCATGTCAGACCAGTAATTTCCAATCGCCACGTTGACTGGAAACTATAGCTGACCACATATCTACCTTAAATAAAGGAATTTCCCACAGAACTGCCAATATCTATCCTGATTGTCAGTAGTTTATCTTTCCCCAGCATATTCTTAAGAAAACAGCACAAATGTGCTCTATTGAAAACATGAATAGCAGATTCTGACCCACCCTTACAATGGTTCAACCTGGGGAAAAACTCTAGCAACGGTAATGCACTGTTTGATCGGTGAATAAACATAATAAGACACGAAAGATTTACTCACATTAACTGGTTTACATTGAGTACCTGTACCAACACACTTTTAGATGTTTCAACCTGAAGAGTAGGCAGGTAACGCAGCAGTGGTTCTGGGCCCATAACCTGTTAAGATAAAATAACCCTTTACCAGTAATATTACCCATATTACTCACGCTGATAAAACCCAGACCACAAGTAGACTCGGAAAAGTAGGAGAGCCTACAAGCTGAACACCGTTCCTGCTACTAAACAGTAACTGTCAAAGGCATGTTTGCCATATTGATATAATGATATCAACACGCAGCGTGGGAAAGTGTAAAAAGAGAAGGGTCTTATAAAGTATCAACAATTGAATCGTAATCGATTATACAGTTATTCATAATTTGAAGTATTTTGACTTAATAAGAGCAAAATAATAAGTAATAATAATTATAAAACTCACGAATAATTTTAAATGTGTTTGTTTGTTTACAAAAGTTAGTTTTTAATATATTTATAGTTTACTGCTCTTTAGACAGATATATCGCTTTCGTCCGATATTACCCCAAAAATGATGCCCATTATTACCCACAGCAAAGAATTTTTTCTAAATCGTTATTATTCTTAAACGATTAGCCGTAGCAATGAAATTTTTACGTAACATGAAAAAAGAACGAATAAAGTATTTTATTCAACAATCAAAATTTTTTTACCGTAGAGGTTGTTTAGTGATACGAAAATCTATGGCAATGACAAACATAAAATTAGACCGCAATTTTTGTATTATTGCCATAACTCATAAACTATTTCCATGATTTTACTGAAACTTATATCCTATATTAGTTATAAAATTCTTCATTTCACACTATTTTTTTTTCTCAACCACACCGTAAGTTATTCAGCTTGTCCCACCTAGTACGTGTCCAGCGTAACCCAGCTCTCCCCTACATGTATATTACTTAAAACTTGGTGACATTAATTAATCGCACAGAGTTAGTATATTATACATATATTAGTTACTTAATCTTTGAGATATTAATTATTGTTTTTTATATTCCTACGGGAAGCTTAAACCTGCCAGGGATGCCAGCATATTTGTCGCAACTTTAAATTTTTTGGTAAAATTAAAGTTAATTTTTAAAAATACCAATCCCTTCGGGTAGCTTGCGGCGTACGTACGCTGCCTGCAGTTAAGTTTTTAATTTTTACGACTTACACTGTTTTGCGAATTTTCTAATTCTTGACCCAAAAGAAGGCGGAGCTGGAATAAATGCTCTTGAAATTAAATTATGACCACTAGATGTCGGGTACGATGAGTAAATAAAAGCAGAAGATTTATACAGTCGCGGCTGAAAGTTTGTATACCTCGGAGACGCCTTTCAGATCTCATAGTGACAAGACGTGCCAAATAGTGCGCCAAACAATTCGCCTCAGGCTCGTGTTACACCCCCTATCTCACGCAACCCACCCCAACCCCCAAACCGACCACGCCAAACACTACATCATGAATCTAATCAACCCAGTTTGTGAATCAGATATATCAAGTGCCATCGACGTTACTACACAAATGGATTTTGAAGAAGCTTCCGCGAAACGCAAGCTCAACAAGGACAACCACAGCCCACGACCCGGACATCCCCGATACTCAGACCTCTTCGACCAGCCATGCAGCGGTGCACCGATCGTCATCCACCTCATCAGCAAGCCAAAATCCTTCCAACTACTAGGCATCTCCGAAAAACTGGCCTTTATGAACGCCCTAACAGACACCATCGGTCAAGTCAAAGCGGGCACAAAGTGGACACACCAAGGTTACCTTAACGTATACCCAACCTCATCATCGCAAAAAAGAAAACTCCTGGAACTTAAGGTACTAAAACAGTTTGAAATCAAATGCAATCTCGCCATGTCTGAAGCCTCGCTCAGAGGAGTGATCCGGAACGTCCCCACCCAAGATTCAGAAGAAGACATCCTATCTCTACTGGCTGAACAAGGAGTCACGAAGGTACAACGGTTCACGACCCCAGCACCAGATGGCAGTAGAACCCCACTGAAAATAGTCACGCTCTTCTTCAAAACCTCTCAACTCCCCAGAGAAGTCATCATGGCCCCTGAAATCTTCCCCGTCAAACAGTTCATCCCAAGACCAGCACTGTGCCGTAAATGCTGGACATTTGGACACCCAGAAGAAACCTGCACAAACCCCCCCATCTGCAAACAATTCTCACAAACCCACCCACCATCAGACCCCTGCAAAACCCCACCAAAATGTCCCACATGCGCCAAACCGGGACATGCAGCTGGAACTCTCGATTGCCCAAAGTACAACAACAGACAACAAATAATCAAATTCGCATACGAAAACAGAATCCCAATCGCAGAAGCAAGCAAACTACTAAGCAACCCTGAACCAGCGAGACCACCCCAACTACCAAGAATGCACCCTACCGCAAACCCCGATCAAGAAATGGATGACCTAAAGAAGGAAGTCGCGAAACTGAGATCGCAAATTGAAACCATTTCAGTACACCACCCTCAAACCAACGCAAGACTCGAAACCTTAGAAGCCACCGTCCAGGTCATCCAAGAAAAAATAGCTCCCCTAGTAGAGCTGCCACAAACAATTGAAAAAATAAAGACCGACATGACCAGAGGATTCGAGTCAAGTCACGAACAACTAGCCAATATCACAGCCCTACTGCAAGCCACCCGACCTCTAGCCAAACCACCAGACATACAAACCACTAGCACCACTTCAAGGGCCCGAAAATGACGAAACCACTCAAAATCATCCAATGGAACGCCCGCAGTCTCTACAAAAGTAAACTTCAAGAATTTAAATTTAACATCAGATGCTTGAACCCACACATTGTATTACTAAGTGAAACTTTTTGGAGAGACGAATACATACCGAAATTTTCCGCATTCAATATCTTTTACCTAAACCGAAATTCCCACGGCGGAGGAGTAGCGATCCTAGTGAAGAAATCCATCCAAGCAGCCCCGCTGTCACTCCCCCAGACACCAAACGTAGAAGCAGTAAGAACAACTATAAAATTAAAAAACAACAAATCAATTGACATCATATCGGTATACTGCCCAGACGGAAACGCGAACACGAAACAAGACATCACAGACATTCTCAACACCTTAACCAACAGCTACGTGATCGGAGGCGACCTAAACGCCCACTCTACAGTATGGGAAGATGACCACCAACAAAACCGTTGCGGAAAGCAGATAGCAGAAATACTTCTAGACGACGAAAGAATTACCTTATGCACTCCAAAAAACCTCGGGACGCGCCCAAACCCAAACGGAAAAGAAAGCTCAACCATAGACCTTACCTTCTGCTCACCAGATCTAGCAAATCTAACCAACATCAACGTAGGACCTTATTGGGGAAGCGACCACCTCCCTGTCATCACCTGTCTTAACATTGGCTCCTCCCCAATCAAAACACCCAACGAACACTGGAATTTCAACCGGAACCGATGGGAAGAATGGAACGAAGACATCGAGAGGAATACCACACCCGGAATCCTAACAGCAGCAGAAACTCCTAATGAAGCATACCAGTCATTCTACAACGCCATCATCGAAGCCTCGAACAAACACTTCAAACCAAAAAGAACAAACAAAGAAACCAAAAAACCATGGTGGACACCCCTCTGCATGAAAACTACAAAAGAAGCAAGAAAGGCCTACAAGTTATGGCGCTCCACCCTCCTCCCGTCAGACAAAACCAACCTTAACAAATTAGAAGCAATCAAAAAACGAACAATCATAACAGCAAAAAACCAGGCGTGGAGCAACCACATCGCATCAATGGAGAAGAACACCACAGCCTTTTGGAGATTTGCCAAACAAATGTCAAACAAACCATCGACCACCCGAACAACCGCACCAATAACAAAACCAAACGGAGACCAGACAACGGACCCATCAGAAAAATCAAAAATCCTGCTTGAACAATTTTGCCCAACTGAACGACAAGAAAGAAAAGACGACCGCACCAAACTGTACGAACAAAAAATCCAAGACGCAATGCAAAATAAAGAAAGCCACCCACTCAACACCCCAATATCAATCACGGAACTGGAGACCAACCTCAAAGGACTACTTTACAAAGCAATGGGTAGAGACAGGATCCACAACGAAATGCTCAAAAACCTGAACCAAAACAATCGCACCACCCTACTGAATCTGCTGAACATTTCACTCAACACTGGATACCTACCACCGGACTGGAAAAACGCCGCTGTAGTCCCCATACTCAAACCAAACAAACCAGCAAACCTACCAGAGTCCTACAGACCAATATCTCTCACGTCATGCCTGGGCAAACTGATGGAAAGAATCATCAACAACAGACTAAAATGGTATATCGAAAAGAACAGACTCCTTCCAATATTCCAGACAGGGTTCAGAAACGGATGCACCACGAACGATAACCTACTACGGCTAGAAACGGCAATCAACACAGGATTTGACAACAAAAAAACAACATCGGCAATATTCCTAGACCTCGCAAAAGCCTATGACAGCACCTGGATTACTGGACTTCTCTACAAAATAACAAAACTAAAAATCTATGGCCCGGTACTACGCTGGATAAAGAACTTCATAACAGAAAGAAACATCGCCGTACGAGTGGACAACAATCTATCACCAGATAGAAAACTCAAGAGAGGAGTACCGCAAGGATGTGTACTGAGCCCCCTACTATTCAACATAATGATGTCCGACTTCCCAAACCCAGACGACGGGTGTGAAATATCACTCTTTGCAGACGACATCGAAATTCACTCAACCGCAACAACCAAATGGAAAGGAACCTGCAGAAATACCTCAAGAAAATTGAAGAATGGGCAAAACAATGGAAACTAACATTCTCAGTCCCGAAATGCATAGCAGTTACATTCTCAAGAAGAAGAAAGAAAGAACGCGATCTTAACCTTATCCTCAACAACAGCCGCATCACCGAAAAAAACAACTTCAAATTCCTTGGAATCATATTCGACTCAAGACTAACTTGGGATGACCACATCGAATACATCAACGCAAGCCTGCACCGCCGAGCAAACTGCATCAAAACTCTCACACACGGAAAGACGCCACTTCAATTAAAACTCCTAGTACGAATATACACAGCCATGATCCGCAGTAAGCTAGACTACGGTGCCCTCATCCTAACAACGATACCAAAAACAAAACTGAAGAAACTAGAAACAACTCAGAATCAAATACTGAGAGGCATCCTAGGTTGCTTCAAATCAACGCCGATCCCACTTATCCAAATCGAAACAGGAATATCACCCATTAAAGATAGATGGGACATGCTGGCAACAAGGTACCTAACTAACCTAAGCACCAAGACGTGGAACTCAGCCTACCCATCACTGTACAAAATGGTTAAAAAAAGAAAAATATGGAAACCCAGGAGTATACCAGCAATGTCAAAATACCTTACAGAATTAGACGTAGTAAGCAGCCCCCTCATCCTACAAGAACCAGCCTACCAGCCGTACACAGAACCACTAGCACCATGGCAGCTGTTCCAGATAACCACTGGATATCTTACGATAAATAAAAAAGAAGCTGTGAAGAACAAAGCACTCACCGCAGCCACATTCCTGGAAGCCAAGAGCAATGAAGATCAAAACCACCTGGACATCTACACGGATGGATCAACATGCAAGACCACCAAGAAGACCACCTGTGCTGTGTATATACCTGCAACACAAACAAAAGAATCATGGTTACTCTCCAACTTTACAAACAGCTTTAACGCAGAACTAGCTGCTATTAAACAGGCACTTACACTCACCTACAACCAGGACTGGAACGAAATAACCATCTACACTGACTCTAAGTCAGCAATCCATGCCATTTCCAACTTCAAATGGAAATCAAGCAACTACATCCCTGAAATAATCCAACAAATCAACAATTACAAATCAGCAGGAACGAAAATCAACTTATTTTGGATACCTAGTCACGCAGGAATATCAGGGAACGAAATCGCAGACCAGCTAGCCAACAACAGAAGGACAGCAGACGACGGTGAAACGATGTGTCACACACCCAACATGGCCGAACAACTAATGAAAATCAAAAACAATCATCAACACAAAACACTAGAAAAACTAAAAAACAATTCCACAAATCAAGCCACCACTCAACGTACAAAAATGGGAGTGGCCAGCTGGCACACCCACAAAAGCAGAGCAATACAATCCGCACTATTCCGGCTAAGAAGCGGCCATAACAAACTAAACGGCACAATCAGCAAATGGGACATGGATATCCAACCGGAATGCCCTCACGGATGCCCAGAAATAGAAAACTCGACACACGTCTTACTCCACTGCCCTCACTACTCCACAGCCAGGAGGGAACTGGAACACGAGATCGAGAAACTCAAACTACCGTTTGATGTACCAACTTTAACCGGCGTCAACTTCTCCATCCCTAAACACACTCAAGAAAAAATTGCAAAATCACTCATAAATTTCATCACAAGTTCTAAAATTATTGAAAGAATTTAAACTGGTCCCCCAAAATTAAATATTCTCTAAATACGAACCCCCCCCCCTTATTTTCTTTGTAAAAATTCATGTAAAACCCAAACACAAATAAACAAAACGGTGTGTAAGGGTCCCCGACAATGGCGGCCCGTAAACTGTTACCAGTGGCGACCAGCCATGGCCAGTGGCACCTAAAGTTTAAAAAAAAAAAAAAAAAAAAAGTTTGTATACCTTGTGTTAAAAACCCCGTCTTTTTATTTTGTATTATCGGATATTCTAGTGTTATTTGTTCGAATCTTTTTTTCTAACCCAAACCCCCTTACCCCCTATTTCCTTTAATACTATCCAAGCAACTTCAAAAATTGGAAATGAATAATAATTTTGACGTCCAATTATACAATTGGAAAAGCAAATGTGCTGTTGGTGTAACAATAGTTCTACTTGAGCCAATGCTCCTTAAAAAAGAGCTATAATCCGTAAAAGACATCCGTTAGGACATCCATGGACTAGATGTTATAACGACGAAGAAAAGCGAGCGAGGCATTCTTGGTACCATACAATTCTGAAAGAGGCTGCTATATCAGATTGTTATACTTTTCACAATTTCACTCGTTTGAGCCCAACTAGCTTTGAAAAATTGCTGAAAAAAAATTGGTAGACATCATACAACGAGGAAAAAACATACCCAAATGAGAACGTGCATCACACAGCTGGTATTTTTGTTTTTAAAATGTTACTTTAATTCATTAACATAATGCAAATTATATTATTGTTCTGAAAAGGAGAGAGGTTAGCACTTACTCTACGCTATCTTACTACTGGAGATAACCTTCCTACTCTATTACCATATGGATTCAGAGTTTCTTCGTCTACAGCATGCCTTATAACACGAGGTACAGCAATTGCAATATATGAGGAACTCGCACCAACATATCTATATGTGCCAAATGCGAGAAAATCTTAAAGTGTCTGCCTTGACTACTACAGAAAATGGAACTATCCAAATTGTTGTGGAGCAATCGATGGAAAGCGTATTGCTATTATTTGTCCACCACACAGTGGGTCTCTTTATCAAAACTATAAGGGTTTCAAAAGCCTTATGCTTATGGCTATTGACGGACCAAATTATGAGATTTTTATGTTTGATCTTGGTGAATATGGACGACAATCAGATAGTGGTATTTTGGCATCTCCTGACTTACGCAAAGCGTTTAAGAAAGGGACATTGAAGCTACCTACCCCATTTAGTCTTCCTTTGTCAGAAGAAGGCTCTTTATTACTCCACCCAATTGTTCTTGTTGGTGACGAGGCCTTTGAGTTAACTCATTATATGATCCCTAGTAGAACGAGATATCTTTTAGATATCTTTAAGATATCTATATATCTTTCTGGTGTCTTTTTTTGTTGGTTTCTTACAGATATCTTTTAAATATATACAAAAACATCACCCGTTTATCATATCTATAAAACATTTAGAAAATATCTTTATAAAAACATTTTACGTAAGATCTAAAATAAAAATAAAAGAACCAAAATGAATTCAAACCCTGATCCTTCATGTTCACTCAACACCTCGCTAACCACTACACTATCACGTTCTTTGGTGAACTTAGAAATTATATATTTAGACTGTATTAAACGGAAAATCTTTAGTAAATCCTGATAGAGACAAATTTAAACTCTTTTTAGACCAATTAAATAATCTTTGCGGCCAGAAAAAAAAATTATTTTTGGACTGTTAAAAAACCCAGTTTGAAACCCATTAATAAGACCACCAAAAGCCGTCTTTTATCAAGCCTATTCGGACGGTATAGACGACGTCTTTTTTATCCCAAATAAAAATATGTGCGTCTAAATTAGACCGCCAAAAGCCGACTTTTATCCAGCCTATTCAGATGATCACACAAACACGTCTTTTTTCCCAAATTAAAACCAAGCGTGTTGTCTGGGTATTGAGACACAATGAATAAACAATTCGAGTATCAAGTTATTTAGAATCAAATCATTGAAATCGTAATGTCAAATTTTAAAAAAATCCTTCAAAATATACTTTCCACCACTTTTTTCAACACATTGGAGATTAAGGTAAAGTTGCAAATCTCCTACTAGGAACTGAGGTCCTGAGTTTCTAGCAAACATTTGAAAACGGCAGTTAACGAAGGAGGAACATTGGACCATTGTTATTTTTAAAATGTAGTTTAATCGCGCTTGGATAATTTAACTTTTTGGATGGGCGGATTAGATATGAACTCGATAGTACGACTGGCTAGTTGCAATAAAGTGGTTCCATGCACTCTTGTGTAACGGAACGTCCGTTTTGTTCGTGTTCTTTATTCCCTATAATTCTATGTTACGTTACCTTCCAAAACTACCTAATTTTATATTCGTCATGTTTTACCCAGACGAGTGCTTACTATAAGACCGTAAGTCCCGGAAGCGTAACACTTGTCGCTTCCCGGCGGCAGATAAACCATACCGGCTCTAATAACGTTTCGTTTATTATACTTTGGTCCGACTCTTTTATTCTCTTATTTCTACATTTTTATTTCTGCCTTGCTCTTATTCCCTTTTTCTTATTTTGGCGCATTGACTCTCTCTTTTATTCTGTGTTTACTATTTGCCTTTTAATACTAGATGGCGCATTCAGACTCCGTGTTTGAATCACCCGCCAATATTTCCCACTTATATGTTATTCATTTAATTGTCAGCAGATATTATTCATTTATAGTTTACCTCCCGAAAATATCTGCTTTTGCCTACTTTATTCCCAAAGGGACTGAACGAGACTAGACCCGTTTTTCCGCGTATAACCCCTATGTTGCGCGTGCAAAATCAAAAAGTATAAAACCCCGACGCAAATGCTATTCGGTACGCACTCTCACCCCGTCAACTCACTCACGTTTATTTAAGTCTTGTTCCTCATTTTATTTCCCTTTGCCGTAAATATTTTTATGTTTTAAAAACTCCTCCAAAAGTTGAACGAGTTCCGCTCATCTTTACTCGAGCTTTTCCCCAAATTCTCCGAATTTGCCTGACGCTCGAGCCACTACCCGCTACCCGTTTTTATCCACCTTTCTTTTAAAGTAAATGTTTCTTTATTTTATTGTCTTGTATTTTTATAGAAGTGTTTATTTTGTTATGAGATCTGTCTACTGTCGTAATAAATACACTGAATAGTTTATACCCGCATTTGTTTTTTGGTCTTAACTTTATATATGCATTGTGAGTAAATTCGCCTCATATAGTTAAGTTTATTTTCTCCGTATTGGTTTGACACAATGAACCCGTTGGGTCAACCTTTACATCTGGTGGCAGCGTTTTTCGAACTCACTTACAATGTCATTGTATACTGGTGCTAGACCAAAGACGAGGAGTATTTTATCAAATAAAATAATTAATGAAACTGAAAATATATGTATTGATAAAACTGTGCCTGTCATTTCAAATATTGCTGCTCCTATTAATTCATCCACCCCACGTACATCTTTAAGTCCAAAACGCCGACTGCTCAACGATCTTGCTGTTGACAGGCCTACTAGATCTAATAAAAATTACGTTCCTCTCGCACGTTTTTCCGATCCTGAAACCCTTTTTAAAAAAAAACAAAACTCCCAAATCTTTGACCGCTAAATTTATTGATTTCTTTTATCCATCGCAAAAAAAGTCTATACCTGAGCGTACTTTTTCTCCTATTGACAAGCCTATTTTTGAACCCGTTATATTTCCGGAAGACGTTCAGATAGAAAACTTGGTGTGCCCTACAGCTGAATCACCTGTTTTGACAAATCAGCCTTCAACAAGCGCTGTAGAAAATTCTGTCAGGCCCACTCATTTAATTGATACTGTTATTAATATACCTGACGAAGTTCTGATTGCCGACGGCAATTTGGAACCTCAAGAGCGCGTAGTCGAAAATAATAATACTTTCATTCAAAATAACGCCGAGATTTTTGTAGCAAACGATAGATCTTCGGCTGAAATCACTGATTCTTTTTTTACTGTACTTAATCGTGTTGCTGATTTATTAAATAACCCTCGCCCGGCGAAACCGTCATCTTTGCCTATACCGACTGAACAAGAGAGCTCTACGCTAGAGGCAGTCAATCATCCCGTTTCTTTCACACCTTATATTGATTTTCAAAACGTTTTGAATTAGAAGAACAAAATATTGTCAGTAACGGGGCAGAAGATAACATTACAGATAATTTAGACATTTTATTAGAAGAAGAAAGAAATTTTTTTCATGGATTCCAGCATAGCGACGATCAACTCAACGTTACAATCGATCCACGCCCAATGCAACTATCTTGCGAAAGTGGAACTATGGAAGCCACTCCCAAATTACAAAACACCAACCAAAACGATCAAATTGCTCACTCACCTCATCAAGGCGGGGCCCACTTTAACGGATATTCAAACAATCCGGGAGGTGATCAAGAAAGCCTACAGGTGGCCATTCAACCGATATTCACACTTTCCGATCAAGTTCCCAACTTTCCAATTTCTTCCGCAAATTATCTTGCTAACGAATCAATTGTACGAGAGGCGAACGACGTCGAGCGGGTCGATAGCCCTTTTATCTGCACATGCGATAGGTGCAGTGGACGAATTAATTTCGACAATCAAATACATTGCGGTAACGGGAGAGTTTCGAAAAATTTCGAAGATATTTCAGGAGAAGCTCGAAACAAAAGGAGCTGTCTTGAACAAGAGAAGCCGAGGGATTCTCTCATTATATCAGCCAATTCACGACCTGCAATCTATCCTGAGCTGCAACCATCACTCAGCGATCAGAGAATTCTTTACACGGTTCCACCAATTAACGAGCGAGATCGACATCGACCACTACTCAATCCTTCCACCACAATTAGGAGCGAGACTGCTGCGCCTTCTGGTGCTAATAATTGTACACCAAGAGTACATTTCCCCAGCGAAAGAAATTATCACGCTACGGGCGTTCACCATTCAGGAAGAACTGCAAACCAACCCAATAACAAGGAATATTTATCGGACAAAATATACGGAGGAAATCATCCGGCGGTACAACCAAAGTGTTATTATCCACAGGTTAACATTGCAGCAGAAAAACAAAATCAATTCCATATTGATAGGCCAATGCTTCACGCGGCCAGACACGTTTCCGTACCAATTATCACCGTTGATGCTAAAAAAAAAGACAAAAGAGGCGGATCAACGAGACAAAGTGAAGGTGACAGACAACAGCACAGACGAGGCAGAGAGGAAGAATCAAGAGGAGGAGCTAAAAACAGAAACGAAAGCGAAACTAGAAAAGACAGAAAAGGAAGAGACGAAAGGGAGGAAAGAAGAAATAAAGAAAGAAACATGGCTGGAACCCACACACCCGCAGACTACCGACCAACAGGGAGATCTACCTCTAGAGACCGCAGCGACAGAGACGGCAGAAGAAGAAACTACAAAAATGAGGCAAGCGGATGGTCAACAACCAGAGGGTGTTCACGAAAGCCACGATCATCAGACACATCAGAGAGCGACGACTATGAATTCTACGACGAATATTTGCCGTCTGGTGACCCAACTAAGAGCTTCAAACCCGCAGGCAACGATTATCATATTTCTCCCGTAAAACGTCCGGCGCAAAAGAAAGAAGACCACTCACAGAAAATAAATGCATTCTCAGATTCAAATAAAGGAAGAGGAGCAATCACAATGTTAAACCATATTCAAAATTATACAGGCGGTCAAGCAGTTCGTTTCGATCGCTGGATTAAACTCTTTGACAATGTTGTTGCCATGTCAAACTGGAATAATTCAGACATAATCAGTATGCTATCTACCAAAATGACTGGAGAAGCATACGACTTCTTACAAAATATTTTGGAAAGTGATACTATATTAAAATAAAAGCTCTATTCCAAGAAAATTTCCACGGTGATGAAGATGCCGACTTCTACAGAGACAAGTTTGATGAAATCCAAAGGAAACCGAAAGAGAATATTTTAAATTACGCTTTTCGGCTGAAAACTATTTATCAATGGGCCTATCCGTCTAATAAATTGGAGACTTAAGAGGAATTGGCCTCTTAATTACAATTTTTAAGGCAAAAATTTTTACAAGGATTAGAATCGGAGTTACAACACATAGTGCGTTACAAAAAAGTTTCCACTTTCGAAGAACTTGTTGCAGTTACCCAAAAATACGCAAAAAGAGTTCAATTGGAACAAAATGATAAACATAAAAAATTATTCGTGAATGCTGTAACAAATACTCAAACTGACTCATTATTGATCCAAGCGATTGAAAAACAGAACGAATCAATTAATGCTATAGCAACAAGTCTGAAATTTGGAAACAAACCCGCAGAAACTACAACATATAAAAAGCCTTCAACAAATATGGACTTTCATCAACAAATGGATCGCTTAACGGAATCAATGCTAAGTCTTGGTGGTTTACTTCAATCTAACATTCAAAATGATATTATCCGCAATCAACAAAAAAATGTACAAGCTAATAACCGCAATCAGCCTCGTCAAACAAATTTCCCGTACCCATCACAGGACAGTAATAATTTTAAGTCACGGCCCGGCAATAAGTTTCAGCAACCACCTACCATATCAGCTGGTCAAGGCGGTCAACCTTTCCAAAATCCAAATTTTACTCAACCCAACTTTCTTCCGCAGCTACCTGCTCAATACCCACCCCAACCTTTTCAGAAAAATCACAACTCAACACCCACCAGTACACACTCACCAAATTTCCCGGCCTTTTCGGCAACCCCCCTTTCTTCAGCAACCCCCACAAGTGAATTTTCAACAAGGTCAAATTTATCGCCCTCAGCAACAGGACTGGTATGAAATGTACAAATTGCGGCCTTACAAATCACAACATTGAAACGTGCTTTCGTATACAACGGCAGGCTTTAGATACAAATGTTTGTTTTTATTGCAAAATGCCGGGCCACAGGTCAAATGTCTGTATACATAGACCAAATATAATTCGACCAGCTCAAATTTCTTCAAATCAGGGAAACGCTTAGGGGTCGACTGTAATAGGTCAGTCGGATATAGGTCATTAATTTCAAAAAAACCTAGACTTATAGCGCAGATTACATCTTTCAGTAAAAATTCAGCACCGCGTCTTCCTATAAAAATTTATGATGTCCCGTTTAATGCATTATTTGATACTGGCGTGGCAAGAAGCCTGCTCCATGTTAATATTTTTAATAAAATTGTATCGGAACAAATTAATTTGTCTGACAAAACGAAGAGTTTGTCAAATCATCAATTAATTTGTACCGAATCAGATGTTGACCTATATGATATTCATAACAAGCCATTGCTTACAAAAGGGATCATTACCCTACCAATCATATATGGCAACCATGTATTACATCAGGAATTTATCGTAACAAACGGTATTTCTGAGTCATGTGTCCCTGGTCAGGATGCTGCTATCAATCATGAATTTATTTTTGATGGCGGCAAAAAGACAATATTTTTGTCACGTGATCAACCAGTGGATCTATTGGTTGCTCATCACGAGACACATGTACAGAAAGAAGTTTCCAAAACATTGATGACCTTGTTAAAAAATGTTAGGATGGCCCCCCTCACCTCTCAGGTAGTGGAGGCAGAGATCCAAGGGCATTCCGATGTGATATCCCCCTTCTCGCTCTTTCTCTTTTCGCAAAGCGTAAATTTGCCGGAGGGCATTGTCATACAAGACTTTATTAACGAATGTAATGAAGAAGGAAAATATTTAATAGAAATAGAAAATAAGAATAATGTATCTGTACTGCTCCCTAGGAAATGCCTTCTCGGAAATATAGAATTCTCTTGCATGATGGTGGGAAAAGTTTCCACTAACTGGCAAGTTGCCGATGCGCAAGATGATGACATAACTATAGCAGAACCAATCTCTGATTTAAATGTAACGTGTAATTTAAAAAACCAATTACTGATTTGCTGCATAATTTTCCAAATCTTTTCGCGACGGAAAATTCTGAACTAGGATTAATTAAACATTCTATTGACACCCAAGGACAAGGGCCTATACGACTTCGCCCATATCGGACAGGTAGAAAACAAAAGGAAGAATTAGAGAGACAGATTAAAGAAATGATGGCTACAAATGTTATTCAACATTCCACTTCTCCGTGGGCAGCGCCTGTTATATTAGTCGAAAAGAAAAGCGGAGAGCTTAGATTTTGCATTGATTATCGTAAATTAAATAGTTTAACAAAAAAAGATTCTTTTCCCCTCCCCCGCATAGACAGTACGTTAGACAGACTTTATGGAAAGAAATTTTTCACCACACTCGACCTCGCTTCAGGCTATTGGCAGATCGAGTTGGATGACCCTTCAAAAGAAAAAACCGCCTTTATAGTAGAAAATAACCTTTATGAATTTATTCGAATGCCTTTTGGGTTATGTAATGCGCCAGCTACTTTTCAAAGAGTAATGAATTATATTCTGAGAGACGTCTCGGGAATTAAAGCTTTAGTCTATTTGGATGACGTTATTATTTTTTCCGAAACTTTTGAAGATCACCTTAGAGATATTAAAGAAGTCATTTTTAGGTCTAGCTGGTTACTATAGGCGCTTTATTCCAAATTTTGGGTCTATAACACAGCCTTTGACGGCAAAAACTCATAAAGATGTAGTAAAAAATTAATTTATTTGGACAGATATTGACCAGAAAGCATTTGATTTTCTTCGTACTTGTCTTATCACACCTCCACTTTTAGCTTATCCAGATTTCAACCTTGAATTTTTATTATTTACTGATGCTTGCGATTACGGAATAGGCTCTGTTTTATCACAAATGCAAGATGGTGTAGAAAAACCAATTGCTTATGCTAGTAGACAGCTAAAACCGGCGGAAAGAAAATACGCCACTGTAGAGAAAGAAGCATTAGCCGTCATATTTTCAATTAAACATTTTCGTCACTACCTGCTCGACAAACCTTTTACTGTCATTAGTGACCACCGTCCATTAGAGTGGCTAGAGAATCAAAAAGATAACAATGGGAGATTAGGAAGATGGGCTATTTTACTCGCAGGTACAAACTACAAAATAAGATATAGGCCTGGTCGTATACACCAAAACGCTGATTGTCTTTCACGCCTTCACGTTTCTTCTATTCAAATTGAAAATTCAGATATCGATATTTTAGCCAGCCAAGCGGCTGATCCCCTTTGTAAATCGATTATTAATTATCTAGATAATGGATTTCTACCTGTAGAATGTGCGAAAAAGATGCCGTTTGGGCAAAAGAAATTGAGCGAAGGAAATAATTGTATTTGTGTGATAACTGATTATTTTACTAAATTCGTAATTGCTGTCGCTCTACCTGATCAGACAGCTCAAACAACGGCCGAATGTATTTACAAAGAAGTTGTTTGAATGCATGGCCCGCCTTTGGCAATGGTGTCTGATAGAGGTACAAATTTCACATCAAAATTGATGCGTTATTTTTGTAAAAAGCTAAATATTGAGCAACGTTTTACTACGGCTTATAATCCCGCCAGTAATGGGGAAACTGAGCGATTTAACCGTACAATGACTACAATGTTGCGTAAAGAGCTGGTGGATGGCAATCATGACGATTGGGAGGATGTTTTGGGAGAAGTATGCTTTGCATATCGCTCATCCATTCATTCTTCCACTAATGAGTCTCCTTATTATGTGTGTTTTGGGAGAGATGTTAATTTTCCAATAAATAAAATTTTGGGGGCTGTTCCAGACCCAGTTCCTTCTTCTAATTATGTCGACACCCTTTTAGAAAGGTTGCGCTATAGCTTCCAAAGAGCAAATGAATATAATGTAAAGGCTCGATTAAATCAGAAAAAGCAGTATGATAAAAGAGCCAAAATTTTTAATTATAAACCGGGTGATCGAGTTCTTTTAGATATTAGACAAGTAAAAAAGGGAGATAATAGAAAATTTACTTCCAAATTTAAAGGCCCATATAGAGTTATAAAAATCAGAGACAATCACACTGTAGAAATTGCTGATAGTTCTTTTAAACCACAGCTTGTTCATTGTAATCGTCTTAAGCCCTTATATGAAACTATGTTATGGACTGATGAACCAATGCCTAATATTATTCCTGCTGCTGATCCAAGAGAACGTTCACGTAAACATATCTCTACTCAAACAAATTTTGACGTAGAGTAGTGATGAAAATGATCGTTCAGACGAATCTTCAGATTCTGAACGCTCAGATTCAAG
This sequence comes from Daphnia galeata, assembly GCA_030770115.1. Taxonomy (NCBI): domain Eukaryota; kingdom Metazoa; phylum Arthropoda; class Branchiopoda; order Diplostraca; family Daphniidae; genus Daphnia; species Daphnia galeata. The sequence goes on from CM061123.1 coordinate 9,098,545, forward strand.
TTCTCTTTCTTCCTCCTCTTTATCTGTACTTGATGATGATTATAACGACATTTCAGTAGAAAATCCCGATTTTGATAACACTTCCTTCATTGATCCCGAAATTCTTGAACGAAACATTTCTCCCATAATTATTCCACACCCTCCCCCATTGTCACCTGTTATAACAATTGTAAACGAAAAAGATAATAATTTGATTCCTCCCGAACTTCCACGTCTTCGATCACGATCTGCAATTAAGCCTAGATCGCGATTGATTATGGAAATCTAGTAAAAGAAAAATAGAAAAAGCCACCCCCCCCCCCCCAATTCTAAATAAGTGAGAAAAATCATATCCAGACATGTGTCACATGATACGGAGAAGCATAAAAACATAAAAAAGAGAATGAGAAGGAAATGGAATTGAAAACAAATTTATTTATGTAAACTGTGTTGTCACCACCTGGTGAAATCGAGAAAATCGGTTCTGAAAATCAAAAACAATTATATGTGTACCTGTCCCAAACCGGCCAACTCTCAAGTGAATAGTGGTGTCAAACGAAGCCGTTTTTCAAATCGACAAACGAACGAAAAACGTCGAGTGTTCTGAAAGTCGGCATTTGTATCAAAAGGATATGCTTTGCAAGTGAACGTAGTATATAACACACCAATATTTTATTTCCAGTTCATTTCGAGTGAAACCACTGAACATTTTAGAAGAAATTCAAAAACTAAATACTCAGAATAACAAATCACACGCAGTTCAAACACAAAGGAAATTCTAATTAATTTAAATATAAAAGGACCTTGAAACGGGCAGAGTTCAACCATTCAATTTAAAGTAACCACCGAACAAAGTAATGGACTCAGCACCAATTTCATCTTTGCTGACGTTTTCCGAATGGGAAGAACTAGAGAGAATCATCGAAGCTGTGGCATCTCGGCCAAATCTTGATGCTGATTTATCAATCAGCGAGTCAGATTACGAAGATTATCCCGATTCTGAAACTTCGACTGTGGACCTAAACTTGTTGGACGACACCACTCTCGACGAGCTTTACGTAAATCTCGACACCCATTCCGCTTTGACAAGAGACCCGATGGATCAAGTCCATTGGGGCAACACCGTGAGAGTTTCCAACTACATTCGGGATCTTCAGCAGCCAGGTGGTGTAGGTGGAAGAGTTTGGACGCCATTTGGAAAAACAATCCAACCGGAACCAACTCAACTTGACGTTGTTGTTGAAATCTTGCAGTGCATAATTAAGATATTATGCATTGTAGTATTCGCATGCCTCTGTTTTTTTATTTCAAATAAACCTTGAAATAAATTATACGGAGGGGTAGAAAAACAAATCCTCTCTTTCCTCGTCTTTACTCTTTGGTTAAATTTTGTCCTTTTACTTCTTAAGAAATCATTTTTTTCTCCTCACCTTATGTTTTTCCTAAACAATTGTTTTTTTGTACTTTTCAAAAGAATTTTGTCGTGTAGCTGGCGTTTTTTTTTCTTTTCCACATCTCCCCTACCAACATTTCCCTATAAATTGTTCCCCTTTTTGCTATCACCATTCACTTCTAACCTGCTCATCAGTCGTAATGGCCAACCACGAATCCGATGACGAGTGGTGGGGCACGACCGATGACGAAAAAAGCAAACAGGACCACTTCGCCTACGACTGTGTGACCAGTACCACACAGTCAACAATCAACAACGAAGACATCGACTGGGAAGCAGCCTCGTCAATGGCAGCGTTCACCAGGCCACTCACGACTTCACCGACCGGCCTAGGACCTGGAGTCCTACAACGACCAGAAACCCCTGGAAGAATCCCATGTCGTGGAAGAGGTTTGCTCTTCACATGGGATACACCGTCTCCCACTCCGGGAGCATTCTACGACATCGATCCGTGGGAGCGAGAGGTGACCAGTACCGACAACGTCAGCAGCTGGGGGTGCCTAGCAAGTAAGCGGGAGACTACCACCACAGATCAGCTGGATCTCTGCGACCGAATCCAGCGGGAACACGAGGCCGGCATCCGGGCCACCCGACTTTCGGAATGGGAGAGGGAGAGGTACCGGGCAACTCAGTGGTATGTTATGGAGCTGGAGCTCCTGCGCCAGCAGTATAACTTGAAGCTGGGCAACATTCGTCGCTGGTTCGAGGAAGACGAAACATTTTCCGATTGAACAGGAAAACAAAATTTTGGTGGGGGATTTTGGGTTCACTTTTTTTTATCCGATTATGTTTGGTTATCAGCAATCCCCTTCTTTCCCTTAACTTGTAACCTTTTTACCTTACTGTATCTTGTATTACACAAAAAAAAAATAAGCACAGTCGAAAAAAGGACAAAGCAACGAAAATGACAACAAAAAAAAATGATAAAAGAAAAATGAAAAATAGGAGTTGTAAGAAAAAAAAATATATAAATGAATATATATATATATGCGCTATTGGTAACATATATTGTGTATTTAAATACAAAAAAAACCTATAATGGAAATTGCATGTATAAAAAAAAATAACAAAAATAACAAACAAAACAAAACGAAACATGAAACAATACGAAACAACACTAGAATTGTATCTGCCGTTCTTGCAGCTCTTCTTCATCTTTTCACTCGTCTTGTTTTGTTTCACTTTTTACTATACACCATTTTCCCTTCTCTCTCACTGGCGTTCTTCAATATATGTATCTCCTTCCACAGCTCAGGCTCGACTGACGCTATGTTCATTAAGCGAACAGTACGAAGGCCATATTGCATTTCCGAGAATTATTTTCTTCTCTTCATTGTTCACACCTACCCACCACATCCCTCCTCCTCCGCATTCTTTATCAATGTTTTTCTCTCCGCGTATATTATCTACTCTTTGCCCTTCTCCCTTCTTTTCATTAACCTACTTCTTTCTTTCCTTTTTTTTTTTTTTTTTTTCTCCTACTTTTCTTTTATCGCCACCCTTTCCCCTTCGATACCTTTTTGGTAATCGATTTCAATAAAACAATCGGCGCGCTATTCGCTTCCCCCTTTTAATGTTTATGTGTCCCCAACGCTCTCTATATGTTGCGCGCGGCAAAATATTAAATAAGTCCATTATTAATAACTTCCTTCTTGTACGCATATTTTTCCATGTTCACAAATTTATATCTTCTTTTCCCACTCATGTTTACTTTTATTTACCCCTTTCAATTATATGTATCTTTCGACTACCTTTTTCAGATCATGCTGTCGTTATTTTTCTCAGCCTGATCGTATCCACGTCCGCTTTTGAAGTAACGCTGTGTGACTGCACCAAACACACTGGAATAGGGTTGCTAACCTTTTCTGATGGTGATTGTGAACCAGCCGCAAAAATCGGGAAAACTCGTGTCGAGTATCGCATCATGACTGACAAAAAAGCAGCTTATAATTTCCCTGGATTTATATGTTCTCGTTGGAGAAATACGAAACATATAACTGAAAATTTTCTTGGCCAATTAATTGTAGTTCAAGAACGCATCGCCATCGACACATCAGCTATCCAATGTGACATCATGCGTCAATCATTACGCTGCGGTGACAATGCCATGACAAATTCCGACAACAAATGGGTTTTCAACGACGAACCTGAAACCGTCGGTTATTGGCTCCGTTCGGTGACAGTTGAAAAAATAAACTGCGTATTCGAAGAAATCAGCCTGGCACACGAAGACGAAAGTGATTTTATTCATACACCTCTCGGTAAAGCTAACATTACTCATCGCTCGATTTCCCATAACCATATGACATTGTTTTGGATCGACACCTACGCAAAACCTACCGAAATTGTCTTACGTGAACTTGAAAGTGGTGAAGGCTTGTGGTATGAGTCGACAACCAAAGACAATATGATTTTACTGGACAAAGCAAATCAAGTTGACTTCCATGTGCAATGGTTGCCTAGATGTCAAAATGTGAAATGTGATAAAAACCAAAGTGAGTGGACAGTAGTCAACAACCATCATCTATTTGTCAAAAGAAAAGTGATTCAATTCGATGCCAAACAACAGTTTAAACCTCCACAAATACCACGCTCCGTAAATTACTGGGAGAATATCGAACTAATGAATACCCACCAAAATTACGCTATTCAATATTTAACCGATCAAGCAGTCCGTCATGAAAATGACATTATCCGTCTCATTCAAAGTGTTCAGTGCGAGCAGCGACGCATCAAACATGCTTAAGCTGTTTCTACAGCTCAATATAATGGATGGCTAGCAGCTTCACAGCTTGGTCTACGTAAATGTGTTAAACTAGCAGCCACTGGCAATACAGTTTCAGCAATCGAATGTGCTCCCATCAACGTAACATTTACTACAGAGATCACATCATGTGGTGCTCAGCCTCGCTACAAAAATTTAACAGTTAGTCGTACTGGATGGGAGCTGGCAGCTTATAAAGATTGTTACTGGACCAGCGGCACGGTTAACTTCAATGACCGTCCACACTCATATCGAAATTTTACTTGGCAACTAGTGGAGACATCTATAGTTTGGCCTCAACGAGATCTGGCCAACGCTTTTCGTTATTCTGATGTTAAATTCTTCGATTATCAACAAAAGGCAAACCCAGCCTACGCAGACTCAATGACCAGCCCAATGGACATAATTGCCGATCTCACCTCATCAATCAATGAGCATACGGCAAAAGGTTCTCCACAGGATGTAGCCGTAGGCGCATCAAACGTCATAGTTGCTGCAGTAGAAAAATCTGCGTCATCTTTTTCCAATTGGCGCAACATTCTTATATTTCTCGTATCGATTCCTATTTTAGATATAGCAATAACTCTTTTGATTGCGACTGATTGTTTCGGAATACCTCGCTCAATCAAATTCTGCATTACATTAATTCCCAAACGTAACGATGAATCAAATAACTCGGATGATTCAGAGTGCGAGATGACTACAGTTTAGATTCCGTGACGTAATCTCATGGGGCCGGGAGCGATGTAACGGAACGTCCGTTTTGTTCGTGTTCTTTATTCCCTATAATTCTATGTTACGTTACCTTCCAAAACTACCTAATTTTATATTCGTCATGTTTTACCCAGACGATTGCTTACTATAAGAACGTAAGTCCCGGAAGCGTAACACTTGTCGCTTCCCGGCGGCAGATAAACCATACTGGCTCTAATAACGTTTCGTTTATTATACTTTGGTCCGACTCTTTTATTCTCTTATTTCTACATTTTTATTTCTGCCTTGCTCTTATTCCCTTTTTCTTATTTTGGCGCATTGACTCTCTCTTTTATTCTGTGTTTACTATTTGCCTTTTAATACTAGATGGCGCATTCAGACTCCGTGTTTGAATCACCCGCCAATATTTCCCACTTATATGTTATTCATTTAATTGTCAGCAGATATTATTCATTTATAGTTTACCTCCTGAAAATATCTGCTTTTGCCTACTTTATTCCCAAAGGGACTGAACGAGACTAGACCCGTTTTTCCGCGTATTTCTCCCTATGTTGCGCGTGCAAAATCAAAAAGTATAAAACCCCGACGCAAATGCTATTCGGTACGCACTCTCACCCCGTCAACTCACTCACGTTTATTCAAGTCTTGTTCCTCATTTTATTTCCCTTTGCCGTAAATATTTTTATGTTTTAAAAACTCCTCCAAAAGTTGAACGAGTTCCGCTCATCTTTACTCGAGCTTTTCCCCAAATTCTCCGAATTTGCCTGACGCTCGAGCCACTACCCGCTACCCGTTTTTATCCACCTTTCTTTTAAAGTAAATGTTTCTTTATTTTATTGTCTTGTATTTTTATAGAAGTGTTTATTTTTTTATGAGATCTGTCTACTGTCGTAATAAATACACTGAATAGTTTATACCCGCATTTGTTTTTTGGTCTTAACTTTATATATGCATTGTGAGTAAATTCGCCTCATATAGTTTAGTTTATTTTTTCCGTATTGGTTTGACACAATGAACCCGTTGGGTCAACCTTTACACTTGCAAAATCCAACAAGATTTTATAGCTTGCTAATAATACGATTTCTATACGCAAAACAGCTGAAGATTTCAAGGGAACCGCAAATCGTCTACCTAGAATCCTACATGTTGCAGATAATATGTATTATCTTTAGTTAAAACATAAATTCCATAGGTAAAAAAAATATTTCTTATTTTTACTCTTTCAGTATGTAACATTGGTATAGTGGTTAGCGAGTGAGGCTACCATACTAATGGTCCGAGGTTTGATCCCCACATTCGACATAAATCAAGTTCAAGTAGTTAGGAATAAATAATATGAGAAAGTGAAACAGAAATGGCGTAGTATATTTAAAAGCATTTTTCAAAGATTTATTTAAAATATCTATCAAAGATGTATAATAGATATATTTAAGATATCTAAGAAAGATATATATTAGATATTCAAGAAAGATATCTTTAAGAGGTGACAATAGGTTACTAGATAGTTATCAATAAGATATGTTTCTAGTAGATAACTCTTTGTCTTTAAGATATCTAAAAGATATCTCGTTCTACTAGGGATGGAAGGGTATTCTAGAAGGAGAATTCTACTTCCTGAGGATGAAACTATCTACAATTATAGGTATTAATTTGCAGGCTTTTATTAGAGCGTAATAAAAGCATAAATACGTTGCTAGATTGTATTATTTCATTTTGCTTTGTTAAACTGGGCATTTTCGAGCAAGGCGAACTTCTGTACATTTGTTTGGAATTATAGCTAAAAGATGGAGGCTCTTCTTAACAACAATAAACGCCAAACCTGAGAACATCGAACATTATACTCGTGCAGTGTTGGTTCTGCATAACTTATTGATTGCTGAATGCAAAAACTATGGAGGCAATGGAGCATCTGATTATTTTGACAGAAATGGTGACCTGGTTGATGGAGACTGGAGAGACGACGCAGAATTTGCTAACGCAGCCAATTTCAGTAATATTTCTGCATCTTGTATTCGTAACTCACCACAAATTGCAAGACCTGCGTGATTCTTACAAGGAATATTTTTGCAATGAGGGCAGCGTACCTTGGCAATATGAAATAGGAATTAGTTAAAAGCATCACAGGAAAAATGCAACAATTTGTGTGAACTGAGACGTTACAATAAATGCACGAATTTTGCACTGAGATTTGAAATTTAAGAGGGCGTCCATTTCTTGAAAGTAGTATAGAGATTCTCCGTCCCAAGTCTAATTTGGTCCCGAGCATCTTCATACTGTCGATACAAATCATACATACATAGTCATTCATACAAGTCGATAAGAATCGACTTTCCTCAGTAGTAAAAGTGCAGGTGCGATTCGTCGCAAAGGATCGACGAGACATCTGCGACGAACCTGTTCTCAGTTGGCTGAGGGACGAACCAAACTTGTTTCCGCGAAAACGCATTTAATTCGATTCCTGTAATTTGGCAACAGAGCCCCCTCCTTTTTCCCTTTCTTTCTTCTAATTGTCATAGCTTCTTTATGAGCCATTTGTTGTCTGCTAGTTTAGCGTGGTCGTTGTGACAGCACGTCACGCCATTTATCCCTTTTTCTCTCTCTGATCTCAGAGCAGTGTTTTACTTGCATCTCGTCTCAGCATCACAGGTTCGATTGGTTTATATTGTTTATGTTTTTTATTCTAATTAATTTTCCTTTATGCCACAGAACTGTGTTTTATGTTCTTATTTTGCCATCCTTTGGCCTGTGTGTGTCGCCTGGCACTGTCCAGGTATAAATTGCTTCTTTACGTTTATCAGTTTATGGTTCTTGCTTTAAAGCCTATGTTTCTTCATAGGAACCACACCACACCTAAACCACCCACATCATCTCATATTGCATATTGCATTTGGTTTCGCATGTGTCTACTGTCATCCTCATACACATTATTGAAGCACAGAAGTTTCTCGAGTTTAATCAGGTTCCAATAGCTGGAACAAAACTTATTAGGCGAAACACGTTTTTTATAATAATCCTTGTTGGTTAAAATTTTTTAACTAAATTCTAATCGAAAAATACAAAAAAAACAAGTAAGTGTCAATACTTTTGTGGCGGCACTGGTATATATAAAAAGAAGGACGAAGTACATGCCCATCAGATTTTGCCAGGGTTGGGACTATCGTTCCGATACTCGATAAAAACGTCATCGTAAATAGTTTTTTAAATTTCCCGATTATCGGCCAATACATTTTAAAATGGTCATCGATCGACAATCGGAAAACCATCGATCTATGAAATAGCCGATACCGATAGATTTTTTTAATTTTACAAGAAGCAGGCGTAAAATTAGTACATATTTTACTTTTTAAGACTCAAAATGAGTCAAACCAAAATTTTTCCATCCTTAATTTTGTACTTAAAACGGCTGGGAATTTATATCACATCTGCTGCATTAACTTTCCCAGTAACTTCCCTATGTTAAAATCAACCCCGAAAATTTTTTTGGTTATTTTAAAAATTTGATCGCAAAATCATCCTTCATCACGATACCGATATTTTTTTAAAGCATTATCGGCCAATAATCAAAAATAGAAAAAAGACTGGGTATCGGTATCGTTTTCGAAAATAGTTTTTCAAAGTATCGGTTCCCAACCCTGGATATTGCTATTGGCTAGAGCTAAGTTTTTGTCAAAAATTTAAAAACATTTTTTGATATTTAAGATTTTAAACTTTAAATTCTTAGGTTCTTTACTTTACAAAAAACCTAGTGTAAGTCGTAAACTTAAGAACCTAATATCTTAAATTCTTAAAATTAAAAACATAAAAGCTTAATTGACTCCATGCAGGCCATGCATGACAAAGTAATATGATGAAGCAAATAACATATTTAATGTCTTCCTTAATATGTTGTGATTTTATCCGGAATGTGTCTGTTTCGGATATTGGTAAAACATCCTGTGGCGCTAGCTAGGGTGGTTACTTTTATCGAAATGTACATCCTCTTCGTTTCGGCTGTTGGGATGTTTGAAGGGTGTCTTGCGGACATCCAAAGGATAGGACCAATGTCCGAATCAGACATCTTTTGGACATCCATTGAACTAACCTGTGTTATGTGTTGCCGGAGAAACTTGCCAACTTTTTGGGCTATCATTTTCCTTTCTATTGAGGAAACTCGCATCGGGTTGGTTCGAACAGATTTTCAGTTCGTTGTTAGTCCAGAGCCTAACTGAATTTCCTCTTCGGGTGTTGTGAATTGCTCTGGTTCGCAGTGAACAACTGAACACATGTTCATGTTCCTTATTTCTCCTTTACTTTACCTCAGTTCTTCGCAAATCAGCGTTTTCAATAAGTTGTACCTTTCCGTAATAAGAAAACTCGATAACTGTCAGGCAATTATTTGGTTTCAACTCCAATGTCGCTTCACTAAAATTCCAGACCGGCACATACACGACACCTTTTTTCAATACAAACGAGACAAGACGGAATACACTATTCCTTTCCAGGAAATGAGTTTCCATTAGGCCGTACGAGAACGGTTCCGCTTTTTTTTCTTTAATTTACACAGCACAAATTATTCACTCGGTACATTTGCTTTGCCATCTCCACTGTGCTTTCGCTTGTTGACCACACATGTTGTTCTTTATTTTCCGCTCTTCTTGAAATGAACAAATCAAATCGTCAGATACAAAAAAGTTTTCTTCTTCTACTCCCTTACATTCAACGACGAAGTCAGGATAAAAATCGTCGATGATTGGCATGAACGTGTCAGAATACAATTCTCGTGCGCACACAAGTCCAAAAGTTACCGTCTTCTTTTCCTTTCTTGGCTCTGATGGAATAGGAGAAGGAAACGATGGGAACGACTCTTCGGGTTGAATAGAAATGTTCTCCGATTCTTCTTCACTTACACCGACACTTTTCCCTGCACTTTCCTCTTCTATTTCTTGCGCTACAGGTACAATTTTTTCTTCTGTCACAATTAAGTCTGTCTTGCTTGCAACTATTCAGTCGACTCCAAGAATGATGAGAGGGAAAAGTTGATGTTTTACTGACGCTACTCGTTTCACTTTCGTTTTTCTACCTTTCCACGTAACTTCCATGTTTGCAAACGATTTAATTCCCAATGTTTTACAATCTCACCCTCGAAATCGCACATTGGGACTTGATCATTTGTTTAGTTTTTTGGCGAGAATAAGATGAATAGCACTCGAGCTCGCGCCTGAGTCCACTTATGCCACAACTACGCCAATTCCGTCAATGTTTACCGTGTGATTGGGAGGGAAGCACTGCAAGGAGCCTTTCTGTAACCCGTTAAAATTGGCCCTGCTCCAAACGGGAAATCTACTTTATTTCGGGACAATCTTTGGCAATGTGACCAATCTTGCCGCAACCGAAACATTGTCGATTGTTGACTGATACGAAGCCACGGCCGACACCTCCACTCGTTCGTCCTCTTCCATCCGGACCCAAACCTCTTCCCCGTCCAGCAGGAGAAACAATTGCTGCCACCACCCCACGTCCGACTGGCACAAACCTTACGATGACCATTCGTTCGATTCTGACCGCCAAATCATCCACTGAGAAGCCAGGAGAAAGACTCGCGCTGTCGCAACTTGAATCGCCTTTGTTGCTGACAAACTGACTGGTAATGCGGCACATGCCGTGTAAAAAGTGACTGTTTGCTGGCGCAGCTTGGAGAATTTATGCCTGATGTTTCCAGTCACTCAGGCCATCAGTCATAGCCCGTATCTTCTGTTGATCGGTGAGCGTGACTGGTGACATCAACAGCTTCCCCTTAGCCACTGCGTATTGCAGCATAGTCTCGCCGGGCTGCTGTACACGTGCTATCATCATGGCCGTCTACTCACTTAAAGGGAGCGTTGATGGGAATGCCGCCCTATGTTAAGAATAGTACAAGGATAATGTGAACGAGGCATCTGTATTTCAATACAAGATAGAACATTTTTCATTTTGTGATGTAAGCATGAATTGAATTGTATGAACACAGTGAAAGATTGTAATTATCATACATAAGAACAATGGAAAAAATCAGATACCAGATAAAGGATGGAATAATTAACACAAATATTAATGGTGACGTAACAAATCTGTCATACGTCATTGTTCCCAAATGAGTGAGAAGAGACAAAAGAGAGAGTGGCAACTAAACGGTATCCAAAGATACCTCTATAGTTACCTTACAATAGTAAGTGCCCCTTGGTGGTCAATTTACTGTTACATGTTTGCCCTTTTCAACACCCTTAAAGCTACTAACCAGGCCGCCCAATCCAAATTGATCCTTCATCCTACTCGTGCATGTCATTCCACGGCTGCTCCTCCTAGACGTCAAACAGCACCCAGGACCTATTGTTGGGCAGTCCATCCCTCTGTTACAACCAATGCCTCGATTCGATCAATAAACTCGGTCGCCAAGTCTTCCACGTTACCTAAACATTTGCTTATAGAATCAACCAAAGAATTATCAATTCTAACGGGCCCACCACCACCACAAATACCACCACCGGCTACTGCAACTACCTGAGCTTGCAGCGCTGCAATTAAGTTATTATTGTCCTGCACGGCCTGTTGTAATTCATTCTGTATACCTGCAGTTGCTGTGGCTGACGCTTGTTGCAATAGGTGTCAAACCAGTCGATGGGACTACTGTCCCTCTATTTTAAACTGTACTGTGGGTATTTATTTGAAAGAGAACTGCAGATGGTTCATTACTTTTAGGTTGTCGATTACCACTTACAAGCTTAGGGGGCATTAACTTAAATTATTACTCAGAATGGCTGAGATACAAACAGATACATAATGTGACATACCTCATTGACCGACCAGGGTTCAAAATCTACATACAATTACGTATATGAAAGATACATTTTTAAGGCCTGTAAAATTTGCGCCAAAAGTATCGGATCACCCCACCGTACCACCTCCCCTATCAACTATACAGGAACTTTTGTGTTTTCTTTGATTTTAGAAACTGGAAAAACGAATAAATCCGGGAAAATTCGAAAATGGTTCAGATACTTATGGAAAACTCACAGTTAATTTATGTAGGGGAAAAGTAAATACGGATTGAAAATAAAAATTCCTTCTTAAAAATTAAATGTATAAAAACAAGGTAAAAAACAAGTTTGGCCCATAAGATAACACGGGTGGCGTCGGAGTGATCCGGTACTTTTGGCGCCACTTTTACAGGCCTTACAAATAGGAGAAAAAATCTGAAAAAAATTCAGACAAAACTAAAGACATAAAATGACATAAATTCCAAGTTTTGTGAATTTATGACATCTTTTCACTTTTGGCCAACCCAAAAACCAACTTGGGAAATACACGCCGCCTTGTGGAACGGCGCGAGGTGATCCCATACTTATGGAGGGGACTGAACATCACATATAATTTTTTTTTTTTTGCAGCGTGTATAGAAATGGCTACGGAACACATACATGTACTTAGTTTCGTTATTAAATAATAGATGAAGGAATTAACTCAATAAATTAAACGGGAAAATTTGTAAATTTCGAGCTTGTTTTTTATTTTGTATCATAACTCAAAAATAATATACATGAATGAATGAAAATGAATGAAATGAAAAATGAAAACACAAAATATAAAAAAAAAACATTTTTAAAATTTATTTTACTATTTTTCCGGACACTGTACAAGGTGGTACAGTGTCCAATATGGGTCCGGTCTCCCCTAACCCCTACCAACAAAGTTATAAACAAAATTCAGTAAACGAAAGAAACTCAATAATCTTAGAAAGAAACAAGCAAAAAGCAAGTGATTTTGTATTTTGATTTTGTTTCTCTACAGTTTCTAAATTAATGATACATTAATATTTGACATTTCGAACTTGAATCATGGTTGTAGATATAATGGTTCCCAGTCTCTGTGTTATAAGGTCCCATAAGAAAAAAATTGAAAGTTCTCCGTCAATGATCTTTCCTCAGGGCATGGTTACTACCAAAGTGCTGCCATCTGCACACACAATCTTAACACAATCTCTAACTTACAACAATAATAATTCCATGTCCATAAGAGATTTAACACACGGGGAACAGTCCCCACCAATGTTGTTACAGTTTCACTATCACAACTCTTGGTACAATGGCTAAGGGGATAAATTCCAGACTTCGGTTTCCGTGGTTCGGTTCTGATTATAGTCCATTTTTCATTTTGATTTCGACCAATACACATAATAATAAAACTTAATTTATTTATTTTTGTCATCTGAAATTAATCAATTAGAATTAGAAATCATAAATCAATCTGTTTTTACGCATGTTATCATATCCCTACCACTTTGTTTTGATTACTAGGGGCTTAGAAAATTTCAGTGTTGTTTCAGTGTTAGCTTTCACCCTTCCAACACCAGGTCGCGGGGCTCTCGCAGTAACCAAAGATCACAAAAAAATCAGCTGCCTTATGGGACCTTATAACACAGAGACTGGGAACCATTATATCTACAACCATGACTTGAATCTTGCTATAGGGCTCTTCGGGATGTGTTTTGTTTTGACGTTTTATCTGGCAATGCTGTAAAAATTTTAACTTTAAAAAAGAAAGCGCGGGGAGAACGGGTAACCTGCTACGACAAGTTCCACCCCGGGGCGGAGGGAGGAAGAATTGCTGAGCTTCTTATTCGTACGTTCTCCCCGCACTTTTGAAAAAGGTTATAATTTTTGCTGCGTTGCCAGATAAAACGGCAAAACAAAACAGATCCCGAAGAGCCCTATATAGTTATAGATCTTTAAAATATAAAAGACTAACAAGAAACACGAGGATAATGACTAGAATTAATTTTTAATTGGTTGAAACTTATTAGTTTATTATCAAATTCATAATAAGTCAATGATAAACTTGAAATTCTGCAATCTCTGTACGTAGGCCTACTTTAAAAATGTAAGCGTGAAAAGTGTAGTCTGCAGACTACGAACACATCTACGTAAATATGGCTTCGTAAAAAACGCAGCAAAATTTACGATGGACAAACGTAAACGTTTAACGTTACACGTTGTACGTTATACGTAGAAAAGAGCTGTAGTCTGAACGATACTTAAGGGGCCGTGCACATACTACGTCACGCGATTTTTTCCCTTTTTTAACCCCCCTCCCCCACCCCTTTGTCACATATGGAATCAATCGAAAAGAGTTGAGATGTAATTTAATTGTCAGGGAAAAAATTTCGTTCAATTTTCTGACTACTGATTCTGAAAGCAACGTGTTTGGACTACTTTTTTATTTAATTGATTTAATAAATTGGCCAGCAGAGGGCAGTGGCGATTGTCAAGTGACGTCATATTATCAAGGATCACCCCTCCCCCCCCATGTCACACCAGGACCAGGGCACACTTTCATTACCCCCTCCCCTCCCCCTCTTCACGTGACGTAGTGTGTGTACGGCCCCTAACTCACTACTCACTAACCTGAAAGTTCAGTGTAACCGATTTTGAGGCAATTTTTTAACTGTTTCGCTTCGTTTTCAATTCGACTACTAGATGCATCAGTTGTCCGGATACCTGTGGGCTCGTAAAATTGAACCCACCAGTTGTTCGGATACCTGTGGGCTCGTAAAATTGAACCAAGCCCGAACGGGGTTTGAAAAGCCTGCACGGTGTAACGTTTTTCCTGAAACCGGATAATTACCCGGGTTTCGTTCATGGACTACTCTATCAAGAGGACGGGATTCTTTCCCTATCTCGCCGTGTTAAAGCCTGTCGGGTGGGTCAATTTCACGGGGAAATGTTTCAAATTTGCATTAGATAGAGCTTTAAAAGGCGGTTACAATTATATAAATGGTTTTAATTAAAAAGTTAAAATAAAAAAGATATTAAATTTTTAGTTTTAGGAGAAGGGGAAGAAACTCATTTCACCGGTGCCCCCTAGCGGCCAATTTCAGTTCTAGGTAACAAATCTTGCAAATCGTAGCTAACCAAAACAAAACAAAGTGTTGAGTCTATTGCCACGAATTTTCCGCCTGCTTTTCGTCGCAACGGGGCCCCATAGGCTATTGCCACGAAATTGCTTTCTTTTGTCAATAAACACCGAATTGTTTATTAGGACGAAAGCCTAGTGGCCCTCTCTTTACGTGGCATACTTTTTACTAAAATTTTTTAAAATCTTGTCTGTTTTAGTGGATTTTAGACAATTAGTTGTAAGAGCTTATGGAACTTGGTCGCTAGGTGGCACCGGTGAAATGAGTTTCTTCCCTTTCTCCTGTAAGGAAATTCGAAATATCTCGTTTACTATTAATTATAAGTATAGGAACATTTATTAAGTCAACCAATATTTTTTGGTGCTTTTTCTATTGCTAATGTAAAAAAAATTACATGGCCAACATAGGAAACGTCCAAGAATCCCGTCCTCTTGATAGAGTAGTCCATGGTTTCGTTAACCGGGCCCTTAGTTTCGAGCAACGTTACTGGTGGCGTTCCCAGTGGAATGCTATGGAACCCTCTCAGCTACTTGATACATTCTTGCTGATGCCAGGGATAGCGCGTTTGTGTACCTCTCCTGTTAGACCGTGCTAGTACGCTATCCGCACGACATTTTGCCCTTAGGACTAGAACAGAAACTTAAAAGGTCTTTAGTGAGCTTTATCAAAATGTAAGATTAAATAAAAAGTCAACATGCTGGATTCAAAGATGGCGCACAGACAGTTATCAACAACAGCAGGAAAAAGTCAAGCGCAAAATAAAACAACACTCGTGGCTGGAGAGGTAGTTAATGTCAAATACGGTTTCTCTATTCTCGACTTCGGGAATAGAAGGGGACTGGAAGACTGGAAGACGAAGTGTTACGACCGTGTCTGTTTTTTCCTAGTTTTATTCCGTTCTCTAGGCAGTTTTTCTTTTCCGAAATACATTTTGAAAAGACGTACAAAAAATAAAAAAATAAATCTTACGCCCATCTTAGCTTAGGAATGCTTGCGTTGCGAGAAACGACGCTTGCGGCGGCGCCGTTTTGAATAAAATAAGACGAAAAATAATCATAATCCCAGACCAAGCCGCGCGATGGTTGAACGCGATACGCGAGGAAGCCCTTTGACGATCTAAGCGATATATTGCGATACCTCCCGTTGTGTTCGTTTTGTATATTTGATGAGCACGGCGTTCACGGCCAGTACCTTGTTATAAGTATATATATGTAGGCCTATATAATATAATTGTATATATACGCAGAGGAAAACACTGCATGCATGTATGCACACAACTCAGTATATTCCCGCCATATCTTAATGCCACGCAAAATTACGAGATGAATCAAATCGAACGAGAAGCTTTCTATATTTTCCGCCTTTTGCTACAATTAGCTAGACTATTTCGTAAATAACATTTTGATAAAAAGCAAAAGAACTACTGCTGTACATGAGATTTCCCGGAATGAAACCTAGATGCCATGTGTTCTTCTTATTTTGGTTTTATAAATTTATTGACCATAAGCAATTGTCGCTCTGAATTCAGTCCACGCACCAACACATATAGAGCTTTTCGGATTTTAAAGTAGAAGTAGATTTCTAGTTAATGAATGTAGAAGAAATCGCCGTATTAGTTCTAACGAAATACCAGAGTGCCATATTTTCAGTGATTCTCGTGACACAGAACTCATTGAAAGAAGAGACGAGTTCAGAAGTGAACAACACTTTAGAAAGCAAAAAGGTTTGACTTTTGCTGTTGACAGGTACACTAGCCGACTAAAAATGTATACAGGGCTTTACAGTGTTAATCAATGGGCCCCCAGTCAAGAAGAAAATAGACACTAGACAGCATTCAGCATCACAGCACACTTTCAGAAACCCCCACCCCACCACGAGGCGCACGCGCACTAGCCGCTGTGGTTTTGCTTGATTCAGCCGGTTCAAATCGGGAAAGCTCATTTAGATTAATAGATGTAGCCTAGTTTAATTCCTCTCACAGTTATATGCTGGAGAGTGGAGACATTCAAAAATGTGCGAAAAAAAGTGTTCTAAAAAGATATTAAAAATCATTTAAAATAACAGAAAATAAGTAACATTCAATACTTTACTTTTAATTGCTGTCTGTTATAAGGTACTGTATACCATGGCGCTTTTTATCCTACGAAATTCTTCCATTCGCTTGCAAAAGAAGAACCTTCAAAGCAACGTAACTGAGGACTATTTTAAAATAGTCAAAATAGTTCAATGAAATGTCATTTCACATACGTGATACACGCGTTATGGCTTAATTTCTTTAAGTGTTCTTTTAATAAATCAATAAAAATACTGACAAATTCTAAAGGTTTTGCTACATTAGTTTTCCTCGAGTTTTCTTAGTCATTGTCGGATTTGTAGGCTCTATATAGGCCCATAGCCTACCCATCATGAGCTATACCGACGAAGTTACGAAAAATTACAATGATGCGAAACATTAAGCTATAAAATTATATCGACTATATATTATACACAGTAGCGCTATAAGCTATGAGCTATAGGCTACATCATCTGGTTTCGGCAATAATTAGCTTTTCTTATGCAACATCCTATTAGTCGATGCAATCAGTCACGTCGAACAAGAAAATAAAAATCGTTTATTTTGTTGGCATTTTTACTTAGCCTACGTAGTGTCGAGATTATTTGTGCATTGTGTTTAAACATTTGAAACTGATATGTATAGTGGTCGATGATTGATGTACTATTCTGTAAACGCATTAATTAAGAGAAAAAAAGAGTAGCCTATTTGGCGAAAAAAAAGTGATGTCTGATGTCTCCAGCATATGACAAATGTGTCTTAATTATCTACACTAGCTGCCTATTAAGCCTAGCTATTCCAAAGATTCTAGGACTTCTTATTTATTTAAAGTATATTGTATGGAAAATAGGCTTTTTATTTTTCTTTTCTTTTTAGACTAAAAACAGCCTTAGATAGACTTTTAAGATTTTATTTTGGAAACGTTAGCCGCTATTTGCGCTCATTTTGTTATTTGTATAGAAAACAACTGTGGTTGCGTATTAAAATATTCGACGTTTTGTGAAAATGACACACTCCGTCGTGTTCAACACGGAAATTGGTGGGCCCGACAGGTCTTAGCCCGGTAAGGCTATTTTCTTTTCAAAGAAATTAAAATATTATTCATGTCACTCATCGAGAGTTTTAACACGAAGTTTTGCTATATCTAATTATCTATATGACCCACTTCTCTTATTACTCACGATGTGTGACATTGATTTGATTAAAAATCATACCGATACTGATTTTTATAAAAATATGTCCATTTTTGATTAAAACAGTGTCCAACATAGTGTGAAACCCGTCCAACATCGTGGAATACAATACATGGCACAGTCACACGCAATATTGGACATGAATAACATTTTTTGGTGGATGAATTGGGTGAGTGGGTGACATGAATAATATTTTAATTTTTTTGAAAAGAAAATTACACCGGCCTTTCGGTGCCGGCCGGTGCGCTCCGATGCGATGATACTCGATAGCGTCCGATCATAGCACAACTAGGCCTATATACGCCTGTTGCAGTTCACGCCGTTGCAACAAATGGAAATTCCAATTTTGATTGAATTCAAGCTTTTAAATTCATCTCTTATTACCTATTGCAGGATTCAGAGTAGATTCAACCGGATTCGGTTGAAATGACTGTACATTTATTATGCATTTCCATTTTTATTATGTACATTGCTTAGAAAGGGGTGAAATACCAAGTGAATAAATTAAAAATGAGGGCAAAGGTTTCTCATAGTGATAGGTCTGAGAAATGTGGGAGAATCAGGGTGAATATTGGGGCATTGGGGAGCAGCTGCATATATAACAGAATTTACATATTCACAGCGAGCAATGGTTTAGGCTACATAGGCATATAGTCTCATATAGTCGCTTATAATTTGATGGGGGCTGGCATTCAGTGGCAAATTTGAAGAGAAGAAGACTCCTGAGACTACTTACTAAGCGTACGACGACTCTTCATGTTAAACATTCAAGACTTTTGTTCTCTGTACCATCAGAAACCACCGGGCCATAAATAAACGCAAGAGATATTCGATTGTACACTTTGGTTTGTAGCCCTACTTCAATGATGTGTCTATATCTACAGTATTTATTGTGCATGTAGGCCTACTAAAGAAACAACTAGGCCTACTAAATTATATATATATATATAGTGAAGGTACCTAGCTATAAATTGAAGGAAGAAAAAAAAATGAATTAAATGGTATGTTCAAAGCGGTTCAAAGAGCATCTTGGTTTCTTCTCCTATTAGGCTTAATTCAATCAACCATAACTAGTATTCAATTCGATAACTGAAGAACAGTGTTACCGTTGTTATCTTAATGATCACCATACTGTCACATTTTTGCGATGTGCTGCGTTTGTAATTCCATATAAATATTTAAAAAAATTAAAAATTAAATAAAATTGAGTAACCAAGTAACTATTTGTCATCAGACAATAATATAGACGCGTCGCCAAAGCTATTTGTGTGTCCAATTTCGAACAAATCATAAACTCGATGAATTGCAGCTCGTGTAGCTCTTTCACCACAATAACGTGCAATCGTGCATGATGCCAACCAGACTAATTTTGACTGGACAACAATTTAAAAATGCCAAAAATCCAAAATATTTTTATTGCGTTTTTTTGCGATTGTGAAATTTGATTTTGTATGTTTTAAAGTTTTAAAAAAGAATGTCGTTTTTATCGTGAGTATTCTTAGTTATTGGTAAAGTATCTAGCATTCAACTCCTGACTTTTTTCTCTTTGCGAGCTAGGTCCTGTTGTTTGCTTATTTGTCAGCTAATTTGTCTTCTTTGGATTGTATTTAGATATTTAAGATATAGATGCTGTAGTATATTATGTATGGAACTGCTGCATAGATTGCTCATAATCTCGTTTCCTTCTTCTTCTTGTTTTTTTATCCCCTCTACTCCTCCTTCCTTTCTTCTTCTTATTCCTCTTCTTCTTCTTTTATTTATTTTTCTTCTCTCTCTATACATCTTATATGGTCATCCACATATTTTCCTCTGACTTTCCTTTTTTTTTTAATTCGTATGTATATATAGATTTTTTTTTCTGTTAAAAATCTTTTCTTCAAACTGAGAGAATCTCCCAGTAATCAGACACAGGCAAACGCAAAAAAAAGGACTTCAAAAAAGGAGTTTAGGATACTTTCTATTCTTTATTCTCGCGGTCGCCTTTAAGCTACAGATGGAACATTTTGATTGGTGGCTTGCCTTTCGGCAGGACTAGAGCGTTCAACACTATTTTTTTCTTTCTCAATATTATTCAATACGTTCCAGACGTTCAATTGGTGAGCAAAAAAAAAAATATTTAAAAATCTAACGATCAGGACCTTGAAAAAGATTATTTTTTTTTAATTTCACGTCCGAGTCCCGATGAGAAAAAAAATCAAGTAGATATTGTAATTTTTCTTTTCTTTTGCAAAGCAAGTGAAAATAATTTTGTTTCTGAAAAACTCTTTTTTTTTCTTGTTTTATTAGATGAAAAGAAAAATAAGAAAACTTTTTATGAATATCCATTTTTGGTGTAATTTAACTATATATAATAATTTTGATTGAAATAGTGCCTGCAAAATGAAAACATGTATAACGAAAAAAGGTTCAGTGTCACACAAGTTAGATTCTTGTTAAATCTCTATAGAATTCTACCGATCAGGTTCTCGCTATCCACTCATAAAATTAATTTTGAACATTTGCTGATATTTCAAGTATGAAAGAGAAAGACAGAAGATATTCTCTTGCAGTCGCGCGTGGATTGAATTTCGGAAGCAATTCAAAGAAATAAAGCGATAAAAGAAGCTAATATCGAGTCAATCAACGATTATTTCATTTCAAAATGGAATTCAATTTTTCTTGTAATAAACAAAACAACGGACGAATTAAAATCTCCGTGACACTGATTAGAAACGACACATTTAAAATTCTTTGTTGTCGACTTTTTCTCGTTCTTTTTAAATAGCAAAATCCAACCGAATTGATTTGTTGAATCGTTATTGAAAGCATAATGCCCTCAGGGGAAGTAGGACTGCATACGACGCGGCTACGTGTATAGAGATTCAGATTCAACAGTCGACACTGAGGCTGAGGACAGTGAGGACGTTATGTATAATATGTAACTAGGTCGATGCCTCGATAGAGAAGAAGAAGAAAACGTTTTTTTCTCACGCGGGATCAGCCGTTAGAAAAACGACGAGGGAATTTCAATCATCAATGCAGTTAGGCCTAGTATAGTATTCAAGTACAAGATGACAATAAACATGCAAAAGAGCTTTCCATCCTACACCAACACCAACAGCATCAGCCACTGCGACTCTCAGCGCTCGATGAACTGAGAAGAAAAACCGTTAAGCCATAAGAAATATGCAAATGGTTGTAATAATAGGAAAAAAAAAGGGTTGCGAGAAAGAGACTGGATGAGAACGATGGAGCACCCAGATGAATAACGTCATGTATGTTATATGGAAGTACGGAGCAAAAAAAAAAAAAAATGATCAGGTAAGTTGCATATTTAAAATATTCGATGCTATATGTATATGATGTTTCCCCTTTACGTTTTGGGCACCATTGTCGTGTCATCGATGTTAGTTAAAGCCTTTTTTGTCGGTCTTCCCTCATCCTCCACCTTCCTCCTCTTCTTTTTTTTTTGTTATTTTTTTTTTCTTTCTTTCATTTCCCCTACTACTACTCTTATCCGAGTATATGCAAACGATCGTATGCAAAGGAGCGAGCGAGGGCGCCACAATGGGAAACCTTTTCTTGCGTTTACAAGAGTTATATACCACCAGACTGTATATGTATAGATATTTTTTTTTGTAACCTCTCTCTCTCTCTCTCTCTCGTTCTCTCACTCTTTTTTTTTTTTCTTCTTCTTCTTTTTTTCTCTTCCTCCTTCCTTCTTTCATAGATTTCTAGTGACGGTTGGGTGTGTTGCTCTGCTGTGTGTTGCACTGTTGGTGAATGAGAAAAAATAAGAATCCCACGTTATTTATAGGAATTTATGCGTTTAACATTATGTGCTACATCGCATATAGCGCGCATCATCTGCATCAAAAGCCACGGTCTATAGTTCTCTGTTACATTTGCATATAGTAACGATGAAACCATTTCATATCGTCGTCGGTTCAACTGCTGCATTTGGCAGGGCAGGGCTATGTGGCCATTTTCAATAGGCCTATTGCTGCCCTACGAAAACTATGCACCGTAGGACGAACACGTAACAGACGGTATTGTGTTATACCACACTTGGATGAATGAAACAAATTCAAATCATTTCAAGGCATACGGTTGCTCGTAAACGTAATAATTCATTGGACAAGAACTGATGAACGTGATTCAAACAGCTGATGCATTTCTTTGAACGTTTATTAGTTTATTATACTTCACTGCCTTATTCTTTGAGGAAATAGCCCAAATGATATTGCTTTTCTGAGCTTTGGCCGATGTGTTTCTTAGAAAACAAGAGCTCACAAATGAGAGGCGTTAGTCAATCGTTTCCCAGAATTCTGCATCTTTTACACCTTTCTTTTTAAGCATATTAACTTTAAAAATGAAATAAACAACAACATCCAACATGCATACTGGGCTACTTTGACGACTGTTTGTTTCTTGTGAAATTTCACAAAGATACTGTCGAATGAATATTAATATAAAATATAAAATATTAAGGATTGCTATTAAAAGTTTGTGCTTTGATATGATTTTTTGTCTCATGTTAATGCAGTGGAAATAAGCAATGATTCAACTTTGGATTTGGATTTGAATTAGAATTTCCCACTAATAATGGTTATGGTTGTTATGCCGAGGGTTATGCTTTTGTTTATTGTTGTGGACACGCGTGCTGAAAAATAATATGCATAATAAATTGTATGGAGACTATAGGGCTGGCGTGAAGTGTGTGATTGACCCAAAGTGGATTTGTATGGAGCTTATTTTCGTTTATTCTATACGCCATATACAATGCGAGAATGCGAGAGCCAGCATAGGGATGTATAACAGTGGCCGTTTCATGGCTGCTGCGGTGCTGCCTGCTGGTCGCCATGTACAATTGTTTGCTGGCATCTCCCCCATCTTCAGACGTATATAGCCCCCTGCCCCCTGTCTATATTACTGCCCCTTGTCCCCCCCCCCCTCGGTCGAATTCCCCTATGAAGCTATATGATTCACACTCTATTGAGGACAGAGGCTGACTCTTGCAGTCTTGGTTTATACGTAGCGGTTTAAAGGGGGCACGTGCCCTTCCAATTGGAATCCATCGCCCATTCTCTCGCTCATATCTCCATTCAAACAAACAGTAACTTTAGTTTAGCAGCAACAGGCCACTACTTGATATAATGGATAGCGGATAGCGGGATATAGTGGCCTCTTTCAATGGCAAACCGGTTGCTGTTGCCTAAATGCCTATATAGATCCGTTTATCCATTGATTGCTGCGACCACGTGTTGTTATTGCTAATTCAAGGCTTTTTCAACTGTGCCTTATTATTATTTTCGTATTATTAGCCTACGTATATAACCTCAGTCTTGTTAGTCGATGCTACACGATAGATTCTATTATTTTTAAAAATATCACTGACGAATGCATGTTTGTTTATTATTTGACACGCGATTATTTGTTATTTCTTGTCAATTGTCGAAGGAACTTTGGTTGAATTTTCATTATTCTTTATTCACTATTTGACGATGGTAGGCCTATTCCACATTTGAAAAAATAGCACAAAGAGATACAGTAATATATAAGGTATTTCTATTGCTTTTTACAAGCAAGAGGATTATCTTAGGATTAGCTTCTAGTGCGAAAAACTGAAATCCTATACATACTTGGACTGAAAAAAAAAAGATTCAAGTATCAGTTCAAAATCAAGGATCTATCGAGCGTGAAGTTCAAATATCCTAAACTCAGCTCTATTTTTTTCTCGCCCAACCGGCTGAAACATGAATGGCTATCGTTTCTGAGATTCTGTCGATAAAATGTCTGTGTTGGTGATGTATAGTCTTTTTCAACAACAGAAGAAAACACTTGCTTTTCGGCTCATTGTATTCTATTATATAGTCATCAGCATTTCTGTGCAACAACATTAACTGTGCAGCGCATCAGGGCATCTGTCAAAGCCTTATCATCTCTTATTCATCTATTTAAAGAGACAAACAAGAAAAAAAAAAGATTTCCCCATTTATTCTACACTTTAATCAATATACTGTTATTTTGATATGAAATACATAAGATAAACTAGCCCACGTTACCACGTTGAAAATCCTATTTCCTAATTCAATATTAAATATTAGTATAATAGATTGCTAGAGTTGTGAAATAAATTATATACGGTAACTAATACAAAACGTCATCACACGTTGTTGGTGCTCGGAACAATTTTTTGGCAACAATACTTTTTATTCTCCTGACAACTAAAGGGATGAATAATAAACAGCAAGTTTCTCCGTAGACTTATTGACTCATTAGATTGATTGCTTTCGTAGGTCTTTTTTGTCATTGATACACAGCGATTTTAAAAATATAGTAATAATAACAGTACTTGTGGAAGAGTGATGACTGATGATTAATTGATTACTCGTTACTGGGCGATGATCAGCATCTAGTTTGTTTCTTCCTCAATATGGCACGACGAAAGCATATATAGGCTAATAAGAAGACCGAACGAATAAGAAGACGCGGTGAGGGAAATGTTTCGCTCTTCGCTGTTGTTGCATCTCATTAATGTTACGGTACTGGTACGTTGGTACGACTATACACACAGACACGCACACCTCCAGTTGTTTGACCTTGTCAAGATACTGTTTCTGTCTTATTTTCTTCGATTTTTATGTGTCTCGTTCGCTGCTGTTGCCGGCTGTTGCTTGCTCCTCACATATCCGTGTCAAAACAAAGATGGGATACGCCGATACGGTTCACCAAGTTTCACCAAGTTTATTCAGCAAAATGCGATCCTCATCCAATCTGTTTCAAGAGTCAAGACTAGCAGCGTGGCCCACAATATGTGCTGTGTGCGGTAATTCGAGCGCAAACGACCAACGACCCAAAAGAAATCATCCGCCAAAATTTGAACTGTCAGAATACATAATTTCAACATTGAGCCAGCTGTAATGACGACAGTCTCAGCACTTCAGCTGGGTGCTGTGTACACCGGCGGTAGTTTAGAGAATATTAGTAGTACAACAGAAAAAAGACCTTTTTTCACACACAATAGAAAATAACGACAGATTTATTTCATGCTGGGATGAGAGGCTATACAGTCATCACGAGGTGGAAATTCTTGAGCGCATGACATTCAATTTGAAACGGTGAATCACAAGTCAAGAATTGTCGAACTCGAAGCCAACCTGAGTGACAATTTCAGCGGGCTCTAAAAACATATAATATTCGTTTGTTTTTTATTTTGTTTTTTTGTTTTTTTGTTTTTGTTTTAATTTGATTTGATTTTTTTCTGGAATATCTTCTTCTTCAAGAGTCATCATATCGCATGGGCAGTGTGCCAACTGAAAAAATGTGTTTTCTTTTTAGGAAAATGGATGGAAGGATATCCCTTGAAGCGGCAGTATATATGTCGGCGTCATGCCGATTTCTATCAAAAGATTAAGGTTCAACAATTTTTGACTTGCAGCTGATTTATTTATTTATTTATTTATTTATTTATTTTTTGCGTTGTTTTCTATACCGTGTAACTGAAGCGCATCAACACACGGGTGTGACAACTGTGACGTGCATGTATATGCGACAAGAGGAAAGGATCGTCTTCGCTTAAAAGAGTCAAAACATGTAGGATTTAAGGGTACGCTTGCTTTATTGTCTTTGTCTTTTTTTATACATTTCACTTGATTGTTTTTCTTTGGCTTTTTGTTTTTGTTTTGTTCCTCATTTGGGACTAAACTCACTAAAGACGAGAGAGACACACACACAGTCACACACAAAAAAGGGGGTAGCCGACTAGCCGCGAGGTATGGGATATACGGGTGGTATATAGCCTAGTTGGTGTGTACCCGGTAGTTATGCAGACACAGTCGCAGCAGCAAAAGCTTAGCTGCTTAGCCCCAGTTTGACTCTCTCTCTCATCTCTCACAGTGGAGTGGATTTTTTTGGCTCTGGCTGATAGAAGTGCATCGGTTGAAATAACTTGGCGTCCATGCCCATTCCCATGGATATTTGGTCTTGGCATTTTCTATTTCAATCGCCTCACCCCACCACCACCACCAGCAACAACGGGCACATTCTACTAAAAAAAGCGCATTTCTACGCCACCACCGTCTCCTCTGAGTGCCACTGTGCGTGGTGCACTGGTGCTCGTGTAAATCACGGACACTAATCATGCTCGCTTATGACATTTCCAAACAGGACACGGCCAGCAACCGATGCAAGCCGACAGCAGCCCACCGGCCAACCCCAACCAAGCCAACCCTCTCATAAGTCCTAGCATCGTATCATCTCGACATTGTCCGTCTGACTCAAAATATTGTGTGTATCCTTCCTTCTCAGCAACAAAAACTGCAAATGCCAAATTTATTTTTATTTTTTTTTCATTTTACTGGATTTGATGCATATTCCATTATTCATATAGGCCTACCTATCAGGTTGTGAATTGAAATTTTCAATGACGTCAATATAAATGACATTTGTTGGGAGTGATGATAACCCCATCACTGTTGATATCGTATTATTTTTTTATAAAATAGTCTACATCATATTATACAGGAGTAACAGGACGACGAGTACGTTCCATCATAAAATTTTAATTTTATTTGAAAAAAAAGTCGTTTTTTTTAACCATCACTAGTACTAGTAGAGAAATGGGAGCGTGGGAAAAATCAAGCAAATATTCATTCAAATGGCGTTCAAATAACAGCATCAAGCCTTCCTTGTGTAACACAATTTTTTCAGACAGCAAAAGTTTATAAACATGTGAAATAAATGTATCAGTCAAACATTTTTTCATTGGATTGGGTAAGCCAACATTTTGAAATATGAAATATATTCTTTTGCATGGCCACTCAATCTGTCTATGGATGTTGGAATTATTGGAAATAACTGGAACTCGCCATTATATACTATACTTAGATAATATTGAAAAAATCAAATCAATCTCCAATTTCAATAGTCGTGCCGACTGCGGCTATTATATATCATCAAGTAAAAACAAGAATAGACAGAAACCCAAATGAATGTCGGCCAGCAGCAGTAATTATACTATATAGTATCAGCCTGAATCGACATAAGTGTCAGCGAATAAACCAACAGCATATCATAAAAAAAAAATTTTAATGAAGGGTTTTGAAAAACAGTTATAGGGAAATTTTTATTTTTATTGAAAGCTGCGCTTTTCTCTAGCTGCTACGCTACGTGCTACGCGCCAAACATAGGAATCTTCATTTTGTTATTTTTGTAATTTTTGTTATTTTTGTTATTTTTGTTATTTTTGTTATTTTTTTTTATCTTTCTTTCTTTATTCTAGATTTTGTGAGACGAACATGGAGAGAAGTCAGCAGAAACCGTTGCCAAAACACGCGGTGAACTGTCGTTAAAATGTGGGTGCGGTTACCGCGCGCGTCCTCATTCGAATCAGTTTTTCTTCCTTTTTTTTCTTTTCCTCTTGTAATGTATTCAACGGAAAAAAGAAATAATCTCGTCCTTGTTATTAGACTCTGTCAGACTTGAAAATGAAAAAAACAAAACCAAACAAAAATAACAAGTCAGAAACACGTAAACTATTTCAAAAGTTTGCAAATTCTTAATGGGGTACACAAAATGTTAACCCTTTGCTAGTTAGTCGGGTGTTGGAACTGTTGTCTTTTAGCTGGAAAATCTGGACAACACTGCACGGAATACTGCACAGACTATTTGAATATTAGATATGCGCTTCACATGTTATTCCTTCGCGCTGTTGTATATTATGTTGGTTTTAGGAACCGACCAACGAAAAAAAAAAAAAAAAAAAAAAAAAAAAAAAATTAGAACGTTTCCGTGTTTGTGCAGCATCTCTCAGTGTCACTCTTGGCCTGACGCCTTTCAAGTTTTACGCAATCACCAAAAAAGATTGCGGCACGCGACGACACTTTGTTGTTGTGCATTTCTAAATTCTATGGTTGGGCGAGTCTTTTGTTTTCCATCAAATATGACAAGAAGTGCGTCAATATGACTCATTTATAAATCATTTTATATGGTGAGTGAGTGACAAGTTATACCCCTTACCAACGTAATATACTAGTTGTATAATAGAGACTGTGCACATTTCGCCACATTTGTCTTTTTTTATCTTGTAGTCAATTGATGACATCAACTTTAATTGCTTTACTTA
Organism: Daphnia galeata; assembly: GCA_030770115.1. NCBI lineage: Eukaryota > Metazoa > Arthropoda > Branchiopoda > Diplostraca > Daphniidae > Daphnia > Daphnia galeata. Next base: position 9,126,731 of record CM061123.1, read on the forward strand.
GTATACTTTTACATTGTATACTTTAGTGCATGCTAGCATGATCGAGCATGATAAAATCGTTTTAACATGTGATTAATCGTGAAAGTACGCAATTTATTGCGAACTTAGACAATTAATTGTCTCGGATTTTTGCCTGGGTATCCATAATTTCTAATAATGACCACCAAGATGACCACCTAGTAAAGACGAGAAAGCGTTTACGTCAGATTATGCAACACTTTTTTTTCCGGTAGAAATTGATTAGCCTATTAATACCAAAATTTAAAAAATCCACAAAGAACGGTTAGGAAAAAATATTGCCAACAGAATGAGAAATAGAATCAAACAATTTTTCCTAATCGATTCCAATTGATTCTAATTTGCTATCTATTACATATCCGTTTAGACACAAGAAAGAAAAAGGATCATTCAAAAGATATAACCTAGCTCAGGTATATCCCCAAAAGATAAGATACGCAGGTGAAACATCAACTGCATGAAACGGTCAAATAGACAAACTTTCGGTTGTTTGTTTTGTTTCCCGATAAAAGGTTTTCTTTTGCCATTGGCCGGCATGTGTGTTGTTCTTCCTGTCGAGTTATAGAGGTGGGATTATGGTTATTTTCGAATGTCTAACCAGTAACGTCCGTGATTGCATGTTTTATATTGCTGCTGCTGATGCTCTTGTCTCAATGTCTGATTGTAGCCGTAGCTCGCCGTAGCTTTCACAAGCAAGCGATGAAATTTCTTTTATCCTTATAATAAGGGTTGGAGGTTTATCCACATAATATAAGAGGCCAACAACATGCTGGACGCGAATCGCGAAAGCATTTTTGAAATGGCTACTGTCAAAGATATCAGCCGATTTCAGCGTTCATCGTCAATTCATCAGTACCATCGCATCAGGAGAGTAGCAGAAAAGAGCTCGGAAAAGAGCATTGGACGCTTTATCTTTGCAAGAAAAATCTAGCGAAACACGAGTCTGTCACTTAAGATAGTTAATCTCAAACGATGTAACGTGTCAGATGGACCGTGGTCAGTCACTGTATCTACAAATGGTAACTGCTGATGGTAAAGGCACCGTCATCTGTTCAATACATTAACTGCATTTGTTCAAGATTTTGGGGAGTCGAGTTGTTTTCGATTCAACTGATGACACGAAAATGTCGACGCTCACATCAGACAAATTTAACAACAAGAAAAACAAAATAAAATAAAAAAATACACAAAAAGTAAATTCAAATCAAAAGCGATGTGGCCTTTTATAGAGAGAGCAGAGAGCTGTGTCTCTTGAGTAAAGTCGTCTTTAATCCGTCGCCCAATAGAATATTAGACAATTGATTTCGAACATGTCAACGGCTCATACAGCTAAAGGTACACATATACCCTACCCAAAAAAGGTAGAAGTTTTTTACTGGCTACTATTTACTACGAGCTATAGGCTGTCTAGGCAGCGGCTAAAATAGTAATAGTTGGTGAAACCGTTGTTTGAAACCAACTCCACAAGAGTGTAGACTGTAGATGTACTTTTAGTATACTTTTTCCCCCTTCAAGAAATTCCCTTCCACATTTTTTTATGTGAGTGTATTTAAAAAAAAAAAAAAAAAAAAAGAAAAAAAAAAGAAAAAAAAAATCCAAAAGGGGTTATGTGCTCCAGAACTGACGAATGCATGAGGAAGAAGGAAGGGCTACGGGGGTCTCCAAGAATAAGGGCTGGGTCATATCTTTTCTCTCTTCCTTTCTTTTTTTTTCCTTCTCTTTCGAGGCCTATTGTCGCATCGGCAATACTTTGTCGGATCTGGGGGTTTCATGCAATCTTTCTCATTGGTGTTCTATCAGAACCTCTTCAGCTCAGCCAAAGGACGGACTCTCTTACGTCTGGAAATCTTGGGCAGTACATTGCGACGATCCGTCGATCGGAGTTCTACGCTAATCTAAGGCTCTTACAAAATTGAACTTGATTGAACTTGATCGAATCAAATTTATCAAAATATAAACTAAAAACAAACTATCTTTTCCCATTTGCATTCGATTCAATGTCATTCATTCAAGTGTCCGAAGTTTTGATTTTGTAGATTTCAATTTGATTTGAAAGAAACTGCGGTGCGGCGGTGGCGTGCAGTGACGATCAGAGAGAGCGTTGAGCAAACTGTGAGCGGCCCGGCAGGTTTCTTTTTGTGGGGGGAAAAATAAAAAACAAAACAAAAAGAAAAGAAAAGTCTCACTCGCTATCCAGACGCGCACGCTCACGCACGCTGCTGTGCTCTTTCTCTCTTCTTTTTTCTCTCTTTTTTCTCTCTTTTCCCTCTATTTCCTTCTCCCTTTAAAAACGAAATCAAATTGAGGTACGTAAACGTGATTGTCGGTGTTCTTTATCTGTTCGTTTTTGTGCTGCTCTGCTGTGTTCACTGTGCCTCTTGGAACCTCTCGGACATTGGAACTGGCGGCTCGGTTGTTTCATCATCGATTGACTCGACATCAAAAGTGAATTTTGAGTTGGTTTACCAATAAAGCTGTGAACATTTTGCAACATGGCGTGATTTAAAAAGAAAAAAAGAAAAGAAGTGTAAAAGTGCCGTCGTCAACACACAGAAGACAAGTGCTCGGATTGTTCATCTTCTTCTTCTTCCGAAATTCATTTGAAACAAAAGCAAAAAAAAAATCCCAAAAAACAGGACCAACCGCATCGTCATACGATCATTTCCATATCCTCCAGGTATTCATTTCCATTTAGATAGACATAGACTCGTTTAAGAAATCCGGGTCAAATGCCATCTTTTGTGCCTTCAAAACTACAATATTCATATAATCTATTCATATAATCATATAATTTATATTATTGTGTGTATCGAAATCTATCGGAAACGTGCTGGCGCCAAATCGTGCCTCATGATTGAAATGTGTCTGCTTACAATTTCAAAAAAATATAATTTAAAATATTACAAAAAAAAAAAAGAAAAAAAGAAACGGGAAAAAAAAATTCCTCACGCTCTGGACATTCAAATGGGCTAATTGGTTCGGGTTTCAACCGGCGGCCTTGAATGATTGAGCATGAAATTTCCAACAGATCTCTTAATTGAGAAAGAAAAAAGAAACACACTACGTATACTTTATACTTATATACGTCAGCCGAGAACAGAGCATCAGGCCATCAGTGTTTGTGATTCAACAAATGTTTCTCAATATTCATCAGTACAAGAGCAGCAGGAGTTTTCTGCCTTATTGTGGATGAATATTGTTAAAGCACGTTGAAATGGCAAAACGAATATGATGGATGAGGTTCTCTTTATTTTTGTTGTTGTTGTTGTTGTTGCTACTCGCCTGTTGGATGGCGTCTTCTCAATTTCGCTCCGATTGAATTTCTACTTCAACTTAATAAAATAAAATAAAATACGAAAATGAATTGGTTCTAGCCACCACGGCAGCAGCTAGTCCCGTGAACGAACCAGTGAAAGTGACTGATGTCTTGAAGTAATTGATACATATTCGCCTTCGGCTTGAGAAAACCGAGTCGCACCCACCCGTGGCTCCACATTCAAATCTAATACCAACTAATGCTATAATATTCTCCGTGATACAAATAAACCAGATACGTTTTGCGCGCCGTATTTGTGCGAGTAACGAAAAACCGATGACGATTTGATGAACGATTTCACTTTGTAATACCCAAATAGTTTTTCAAATTTTTTCGACTTGCGGCGGCGCAAAATGATGCCAATTGGATAAATGAGGAAGTCATAACTTATTGCGTTCACGATGAATTTTCTACTTGAAAAGTCCTGATTTCTTTTCTCCACTGATTACAATAATCAAGTGAAAACATTTTTACATGTAGAGCCAGTATATTCTTCCCCCCCCCCCCCAACTCCCCCTTAATAATAAACCACGGTTTTCAATTCGAGTTATCCGAAGGAAGCATCCAATTTAGACGCGCTGTCTCCCTCAGCTTACTTCCTTTGCAGAGTATTTCGTTTTGTTTTATCTCTTTTTGTTTTTGTTTTTTCTTCGTATCCTAAACTCTGACGGTTGTATACGAGATTGACAGCCCAGATTTCGGTTATGTAGCGAGTCGTAACCACCGTAGAAATCCATTTTATGGGGACATTCTCGTTTCACTGTGAATTGTTTCAACATGCCCAACAAAAAATTGCCCATCATATGTGGACCCTTATAACTTGAAATTTTTTCTTTTCATTCTTCTTACTTACCCGTTCACGGCAATTTCACACGGCGGGAAAATTCAAATAAAAAGCATTTTTCTTGGATATCCAAATGGACATCTTATTGAGTGTTTCAGATCAATAATTTGATAATTGCAACAGAGAGAGAGAGAGAGGGGGGGGGAAACAATTCTATAAAGAGTGTCAATGACGCATTATGTTTCGGCTAGTGGAACAAACCTGGAAGAACTAAAATGAGCAAATGAATGATAGTGATAGATGTGGACATCATCCATCATGGGTCCGAGGGGAGTACATTAGAAGGCGACGTTACTTTTCGTTTTTTTTCTATTTTTTTCTATTTTTTTTTTTTTTTTTTTTTTTGCGTGAATTCAACACGCAGCAATCTGGCGTACCCTGCACTTTTCCATGTAAAAACCAGATCATTTTTTTTTAAGGGGGAGGGGGGAGGAGAATCAAAATGGTCATTTAAAAAAAAATTAAAAATATCAGGTTCTAATCGTGAAACATCTTTTGTTTCGGTCATCTTTTTTTTGTGTGTGTGTGTGTGTATGTGTTTTTGTTGTTGTTATTCTTTTTGAGAAATTTATTCATGTCTACCGAGTGCGTGTGTGTATGAATGTGTGTTAAATATGGCAATGGCCTTAAGCCGTACGCGCCAGGTGCGAGACGCGACTTATTTAGACAAAACGTTCCCCCAATCTTCTTCTTTTTCTTCTTCTATTCTGGTTTTTTTGATGTCTCCTCCTGCGGCCACGTACTCTCTTTAAAAATATATACGTACTGCTGCTGCTGTGTGTGTATTTATTTATACATAGAAATATATATCTCTTCTCTTTTTTTTGCTGCTTCTCTTTCCCTTAAAGCCTCTGGAAATGTTATTATATTGTAGTATCACTGGTGTGCTGGCGCTGGCTGTTTAACCACTTCGACCGTCCTACAGAATTTCCTTCTTCTTTTTCTTCTTTTTCTTCGTCTTCGTCTTATATTTATTTATTTATTTTTGACATTTTTCCTTATCATTTTATGTAATAAAATAACACTTGGCAGCTGGATTAGCTGTTCAATCCACACAACCCTTTGCCCGTTTCGATGACGTCAGCAATGTTGGTCGTATTGTTGTGCTAAATATCTCTTCTTCTTCTTCTTCTTCTTCTTCTTCTTCTTTATTTTTTTTTTCCAGTTTATTACACAATCTTTTTCTTTGCAAGAACTCTATCGCTTTTTTCTTTGATTTTATTTTCATTTTTCCCAAAAAATCAGCATCCATCAATTCCCCTTTAGAAAAAAAAACAAAACAAAAAAAAAGAAAAACATTCTCATTCTATAAGACCTTTTGTGCGTTTATGTTTGTATGTTTTCCTGGAATGTCAAGGCTATATAGTATATTATGAGTCCTGTGCCTGGGCTCCGAGTTTTAGAGCTCTCTCTCTCTCCGCGTTGATTCAAAACTGGCCTTATGTCTCGCTGGTAGTTGTAATTCAATCACGGCCGTCTATAACCTGAAACCTCAGCTGGCTTTTACCCTTTTCTCTGTAAACTTCAATATGTTCCCTCCATCTCTTTCGTTGCCTCCTCCTTCTTCTCGCGAGCCGTTTCTTCTCACTTTTTTTTCATCCCAACTCTTTTGATCCATCAACGTTGTGCAGCAAAATTCAACATGTAGACTATAGAGCGACGAGCACAACAGCCACATGGACACACCAACTGTTGAAGGCTTGAAGCACACTTTATAGTGTCTCTAAAACGTTATCGCTTTAAAACTGGAATTTGTGGTAAATTCCAGTCAATTCAATCCAGACGGGCGAGTCGTTAGCTTTTTAGAAATAATTACGTAAATCGGATTTTTCGCCCTGAGATATACTCCAACAGCAGCGTATAAAGTAGAAGTGGACCAAAAAACATTATTACTATTTATTATTATTATTTTTTGAATCGCCAAGAGTTGGCAAAGCCCATCACGATATTACGATATCACAGGGAGAGCGGCTGCGGCCATCCACCCTTTGAGCTACAAACATTTAGGCTACATTTCGTCTCGTTATTCATTTTGTTGCATTTTTTTTAAATTAGCGGACTATATGTGGATACGTGGCCGAAACTGAACGATGTTGAAAATGCTCAAATTGTAGATATAAAAATAAAATACGGCAGCCTATATATTTAACTATTTAAGCCGTAAAATAGTCTAATTGATCTAAACAATTCATGAGCATTGAGTGCATCAGGTATTTTTGCGTGATGTAGCTGAGTTGTGACGCATAATTGGTGTCACGTCGCTATCGTGAACGAATGTGCATCATTGCATGTCCAAAGGTCGATGACTTGACTATTGTATCATAGGGATCAAGTCGACTGATTCCCTCTCCTCATCCTTCTGTTGGACGGCTTATAACCTCCACATTGGTTATTTGCGTGAGACAGCAGTCTCGATTGATTTCCCATGGCGATCAGCTTTCCAATCAATCCCTGACTTTTGAATGTGTCTAAAGGAGGAATCCCGGCTACTGCTGCGGCTGCTGCTGCTTTGTCGGGCTCTTGGCTGACCGTTCATTATATTCGAATGGCTCCAAATGAAGAGAAATGGAGTCTTTTTATAATATCTAATGATAAATTTGTTCTTGATTTTTGTTTCGACTCTGTTGTTTGTTTGACTGATTGATTGACTGTGAATGGTTTGCGTTTAGGTGATGGGGGTCAGGTGGATGAAGTGACAAAAGGTCGTCCGACACTCTAACAGCCAAGTGAAGGTGCTACGCGCTATTATTACACGATTCATAACGCCATATAACAACACGGATGCTAATATGTCTACCAGCTGCACTTCAGCGGCATTGGCAGCAACGACGTCGGGGTCCAGCAGTCTTGCACGCAACACCACTGGCGGTACTTGCGCTGCAAGCCTCTACGCCTCCATAGATCTTCATTCAGGTAATCAAAAACGATGATGCTCAGCTCAGCCAGGAAGAAGAAAATAAAAACAAAAACAGACAAAAAAACAACAGATGCTATAAGACTTGACACTTGGGACTTGAGAGAGAGAGTGATTGATCTAATCGATCTCTTCATGTCCTTACAATAACAATATCAAGTCATTTGATTATTATGATTCTGTGTTTATTGCGGTTTATTGCTGCTGCTATTTAGAAAAGATGAATTGACTGAAATGATTCCATAGATTTGAATGACTTTATTTGAAAAGAATATCATGCTTTTGTTTGTTGTCGATAATATTTAGACGATGCAGATTTGAGAAGTGGAGAGGAAGTGAGCTGCGAGGAGGATAAAACGATGCACGAGAACAACGAAACGAGTCCACAGAGTTGCACACATTCAATGATGACGCCAGTGTTACAACATCGAATGAATGAATTGCCCATCTCAATCCCCATGTCTATGATGTCAGCCATGACGGCAGCAGCCAACAGTTCAACCCGTCGTAACAAACGCAAAAATTTCCAGCCACGTAACATCCGACCCAACGAGTCGCCAGACAGGAACGATCCGGATAACGACGACAAAAATCAGAAAGAAATAACAAACAAGGAAATGGTTGGTGAGGACGACATGTTGATCCTGCCATCGTCTGACGAGCCGATCGCTTGTTGTTCCATTTCTGAATCCAAAATAACGATGATCTCTTCTCGCCATTGTGCCGATGATCTTGACGAACGTAAGAGCCGTAGAGAAATGAATGACGAAAAGAAGAAGAAAAAGAAAAGAAAGAAGACGACGATCGCCTCGATTTCGACGGACAAGTATAGTAGTGGCTTTGACATTGGATCAACAGACGAATCGAATCGAAATGACGTCGTGAGAACCAATAGCAGAAGCAACAGCAACAGCAGCAGCCGCAATAGTCAAGTCACGAGTCATATCAGCGAAGACGATGAAGAAGAAGACGATGAAGACGACGCATGCAGGAATAGTAACAGTAGCCGCAGTGTGAGTAGCAGCCGAAACAGCAGTCATCACGGCCGTAATAAGAACACGGCAGTGGATCTGAGATTGCGTCCGACTTTCAATACGGAAGACGAAGAAGATAATGATGATGACGATGACAACGAAGAGGAGATGTCTGACGATGTCTCTGGTCTAGAAATGAAAACGTGGATGCTTTTTTGGCAGCAACAACAATCGTGCAACGACAAACCGTCCTTTCCTCGTCCACCTTCCATTTCATCCATTTCAGCGCATGGACAGCAGCAGCGATCAAATCGATTGGCCTCGTCGGCCGTCAACGAGACTCGATCCAGACAGCAACAGGCGGACGAGGCTGTTGCCACCATTGGCGGCTATGCGGAAACAACAATGAGAGAACTACTTGGAATTTACGGACTTCAACGTGACGCTGCTCCTCCTCCTGCTCCTGCTCCACTTGATTCGTCCACTTCAGGTAAGTCTAGATCTAGATTACTCATCTGATGACTCGGATCTCGTCTGTTTTCGCATTTTCATGCTAGGACATGTTAGAAAAAACATGAAGTTAGGTTTTAAGAATTTGAAACAAAATGAAACCAAAAAAAAAAACTTTCATCGAATCCTTAAACTTGGACCCAAATCGGGCACGCGAAACGGTCAAAATAGTTGAATAGTTGTCACAAGAAATGTAGGACAGCGTCAAGACGAGTCGATTCATCGTCATATAGCATGGGATTCGCCGATTCGATCCCGATGGCGAAACAGCCATGTTCTTATATCTTTTTACAAAGTTAGCCGTTCAGGAAGACACGACATGTTCAAGATAGACGGACCTTCTATAATATAGTGACCGCACCACAGTCTTTATCGATATTCAAATTGTAGTCATTGGTAACCAGCAAAGTCAAGCAGCTCTTTTTTTTTCAAAACCGCCAAAGCTACAAAATCTTTCTTTGTTTTTGTTTAGTTCATTTATTTTAAATTGAACAATTAATTGTTTGCTAACAATCGCTAACAATGTCATAGACGTGCTACACTTGAACATTTTTAGCCAAACACCTGGCGTTATTGTTTATCACATTTGTTTCTACCATCCCTTGGCTTGTTTATTCATGACACGACTATATTGTTTGAAATTAGATACAATGCAGAAATGCAGTGCGTTGCTTAATTTTGAAATAACCTCAAACAGATAGAATACTTTTAAATGTCGTCTCCTTGAAGAAACTCAAAACGAAACGAGCCAGAGAAGAAAACAAAAACAAAAAAACCAAAAAAAGTTCGATCTATATTTTAGCGTCGCATACCTTCGAGACTTTCACGTTCAGGTACGTTGAACTGACACAGTGAATTGAAAGACGCGTTCATGTTTTTTTTGGTTTTTTTTCTTTCTTTCTCCCGAGGATGCTGCTGAAATAAGATTTCTTTTCTTGGATAGTCGAAAAAATTTTAATGGTTTCCATCTTGAATTCTTTCCCCGAGGGTGTTACGATGTTTATTGCTTTGGCTCAGGGCTTCTGCTGTGGAAGGGCGGGCGGGATGAGCCAGCCTGGCAGGTTATAGGCAAAAGTACCGAGAATTTATAAAGTTTACATATTTTTATTTATACATATATTTATTATATATATTTTTTTTAAGGGAAATACAAAGTGACTAGTGCGCGGGAATGGACGATTTCTTTTTATTTTTTTATTTTTTCATTTTTTTACTAACGCCTTGAGCGCTCATCGCGATTTTACCGGAAAAAAAAGGGGCAATCAAGAGATTTTTGTTTGTGTAGACGGGAAAAATCCGCTCTGTGTGCAATCACAATCAATCTTGTTTTCCTTTTTGAAATGTTTGTCGAAAAAGAAACAATAGTTGAATGAACATTGAGCGTTTCTTTTTAAAAACAGTGCTGCATTCAGCATTCCAGTATCTTTTTTTTTTCTCGGAAGGTCAAACGCTGGCAGCCATTTTTACGGCCGCCTCGTTGGTCGAAAACTCACAAAAAAGGGTTAATTCCATATCTTTTTGTGTGTTGGCTGGCCCAGCAGCTTGTATTCTTTTGGATGATTAAAGACTTTGTTGTCGCCTTGAACCACAGAATAACCTGTTTAAACTTCTTTTTTTTTCGGATTAAAATATAAGAAAAAGAAAAAGAAAAAATCAAAATATCTGTAAAGAAAAACGGAACGAACATTTTTATTTTTAAGGAAAAGCAATAAAAAATATTTATTATTATTGTCATTATTAGTTATTACAAAGAGCGGGAGTTGAAAAAAACCCTCAAAAAAACAAAACAACAACTATAGCTGATAAATATAAGAACAGAAATGCGCCTGCAGCACTCACGCTGACCTCTCGTGGCTCTCCGTTATCTGCAACATTAATTCCAGAAAGAGAAAAGAAAAGAGGGAGGGAAAAATGCGAGAAATATTTACAAGAAACTAAGAAAGAGAGAGAGATAGACAGCAGCACTGCAGCAGTTCAGCAGCATGCGCATTTGAAAATATATATAGGATGGAGAGAAATACGAGATGGCCATTGTTTCTCTTCTTCCTCTATGGCCTTTTTTTCTCGATTTTTCTCGATTTTTTTTTTCTTCTTCTTTTTTATCCCTTTCCATTCACTCAATAGATTCTTTTCATCCTCTCTTTCCAAATATCAAAAATAGAAAATCATCTATTCTATGAAAGATAAACAGTATCTCCAAATGTTTTCTATTTTATTTCCCTGGAAAGAAAAGAAAAAAGAAAAAAAAGAGACGACCTTTCTTTGTGTGGAGTAAAAAGCCATTTGGAGTTAACGAACGAATCTCTCTCTCCTCTTTCGACTCCCGATCTCTGTCCCGTATCCTATCCTGGCTCTCCCGCTCTCCGCAGTCCCTTTAAACCCGTAGGAAACATTAGCATTAGAGAACGACTGCAGGCACTGTCTGATCCACTTTTTCATCCGTCCTCGTTTATTGCTTTTTATTTTATTTTCTACTTATACTGGCCATTTACTATTTGAAAGAAAAGGGGAGGAGGGAGAAAGCAAAAGAAAGAGGAAAAAAAAAACACACACACAGATCGTCGTCTTTCATTCCACTTCTTTTCCCCTCAATTTTGTGTGTACACTATGTTGTTAGGTAATTTACCACAAAAACCTAAGGACACTGTAGAAAATCTTCTGGCGGCCCGTTTTCAAAAGATCCGTCTTCGTGGAAATGATCACTGCAGTTTTCAAATGATTTCATTTTTTTTTCTCTGTTTTTTCCCCTAATTTTTCTTTTATAGCTCGGAGCTCCTGCAGCTATTTCACTGCAATCAAGCAGCTCAACAATAATAAGATGATTCTCGAAATATTCTGGGTCGTCGATTAGACCTTCTCTTTTCCTTCTGGATTCAAGCAGTAGAGGGGGGGGGACTATAATTAGAGCAATTTAGATTGAATGCATTTTACTTGATTATTGTGAAAAGGGTTGTTGTCGAAAACCATTTATGCAGCAGGACGTAGACAACATTACAGATGCTACACTCGGAGGCTGAATACTTTTATAAACTAGTCATCCTTGATGGAACGATCCGATGTTTTATTTTATTTTTTAAATTTCACATTTCGAAAATCTGAGCTAGGTTTTTTTTTACTTTCTTATTTTGGTCTAAAATTGCCAGAAATTAGAAGTAAAAAAAATCTAATATAATTTCGATTACATCTCGTTAATATCATTTGTGAAAAGATTTTTTTCCTTCTTCGTTTATATTGAATAGACGGCCATAATAGAGAGCCGTAATTTTGTCCTTTCATCGAAAAAGCTCCTTTATATTTTATTTCAAAAATAGGAAAAAACGCATGTCTCATGTTTGATGCTCATTTATTCGGGTTTCTTTTATTAACTTGTATAAGATAACAAATAATGGTTGAATGTGCACCAGCAGGGCATATTGTCATTTAGCAATTTCAATTTGTTCACCATTCTTTATCAAAATTGGGGATGATTTGGCCAAGAGTTGTATATACTACTCCATAATAAAACTGTACAAGAATCGTCACATGTGGAAACCGGTTATCGCAATTCGCAACTCCAGTCTCCGGAAAAATATCTAGAATCCATTAGCCGGTTAACTGCTGGCTGTGTCCTGGGTGGGACAGCAGTCATTAGAATGTTTTGTCGAATTTCGTGTCCTTACCGCAAACACGCATGATTATATTATATAGCGTGTTGAACAACATATACGAAAGGGGACGTCGCTTTAGAGATTTTTTTTACCACAGTAAATGTCTTGTTCCCGTAGGCTAAAAACCATTGTCGAATCTAGACTACATTTTTAAAGATACTACATCGAAAATGTCTAACAATAACAGAAATAGATCCCAGTGGTAAGAAGTTTGACATCAATTAAAATCGTGCAATACCGTGTCTTTTGTGTGTGTGCGTGTGTGCTGATTTAACGTTATTTTCGTGGAAATGTGTTAGTTAGGGCAGACTAAAAGGTAAATAAATAAAAGAATGAAAAGGAAGAGCCTTTTCCTCGAAGAAAATAGTTTCGTTAGAAATGTGTTCTATTTTTCCCAAAACAAAGTGTAACATTAGAAATAGAATAGGAAAAACAAAACAAAAAACGACAAAACAATTCTCAAGTCAGCAGTAATTTATTTTGGCTAGCTGCCAATATTCTTCAGTCGCTCAACTTTCCAATGGATCGAGTGCGGTAGTTGTGGTACGCCGCCCATGGCCAGTATAAATTTCAGCGGCCTGTTAAATTCTCCTTAATAGAATTCTATCTATGAATTGTTAAATACCAGTTCTCTTACTTCTAATACCATGATTTAAAAATAAATGTAAAAATAAATGTAAAAAAAAAACAAACAAAAAACGAGTGTATCCTTACCGTTATGGACAGCACTCATGAACAGACAGAAAGACGTCGTTATTGGTCCGTCCGTAACCCTTAGCACTATTTGATAAATCGCTCTAGAGAGTACGGTTGACTACGCTGTTGGTTCATTGCTGGGTAAAACCAAAAAAAAAAAAAAAAAATTATTTTCATTTTTTGTTGTATTTATTTTTTTTTTTTATTTCTGTTCTTTTTGATGGATTACATACATTGACGTAACAATTTTTTATCCCGTGTTCCGAATCGGATGGAGTGGCCTGTTTTGTCCACCCTCCTTCTCCGCCGCAAAAAAAAAAAAAATAAAAAAAAAAAACAGACCCAGACCTCGTTGCTGTCAATACAAGAGAGGACGCGACCATCGGCTAAGGTTATAGGGAGAGCCAATAGGGGGGAGACCGGAGACCCTAATCACACACGCTAAACGACCATGATGGATTGCGTAAGGGGACCAGAGAGCCTCCGTCGAAAGAGACAGAAGAGTAACAAAAGGACAAGAGAAAGAGAGAAAGAGAGAATACAAAAAAATAGTACCTGACGATGTCAAAGGAAGTCTGGTTGTGGAAAGCGTTAACACAGGACGGTTCATTAGCTACTTGTATATAATGTGACGTCGCTGTCTTTCTTTTTTTCAATTGAACGCTATCATCGATCAATCTCGTCTGTTGCAAGTTGATGTAAGGGATGAGTCGTTTTCTTTTTTTTATTAAATTTTTGCTAGATGCAGAAAGCGAATCTCGTGATAAATGTGTCGCTTTTCCCACGTTCAATGTGATCACATTGTAGCTCACTATATAAATTGAGTTTAGTATGTACAAGAATTGATCATATGTAGTATAAGTTGTCGCCTGATGGAATGTTGAACCTTATAGTTTGACTCCTTCAATTTATCCCCCTTCGACATGCTTTTACGTAAATGATGAAGTCAAATCTGACAAAAAAAAGAAAAAGAAAAAACGCCGAAATATTTGAGGGAATGAAATGTCTGTACCGGTATATAATATTCGATTGTCATATCAGTAGAAGTTGGCAAGAATTTCAACAAGAAATTCTATGTGAATCTCGTTTCAGGATTGTATTCAAACGTACGCGCCGGATCACCAATCGGCTCTTGTCGCTCAGCAGGAGCAGAAGGGCAAGTTAAGATGGTTGCCGAGTCGGTTGCTGGTGTCGGCACTTTAAGAACCTCATCGACACCATCTGTTCAACAGCCACCCACTCCACCGCACACGCCTAAAACTACAAACATGATAACCGGTCAAACTGCTACCATGCCACTTGGTCTGTATAATTATACATACGTACTACCTTTTATGTTTTTTTTTTTATCTAGAAATCGTGTCCACCTGTTTTCCTTCTTTTGTTTTGACATCAATCAAGCGCTAACATTTCGTTTGGGTTTTTCATTTGTCGTTGCCACTTGTCATTCATTCAGGGAGAACGAGTGATTTCAATGGAGCAAACGACCTCTCACTGACGGCTTTACAAACACACATGCACTCCATATTAAGTAACGTCAAATCATCATCGTCGACTGCCTCATCCAGGCAGTCGTCGTCCTACAAACAAAAGACCGCAATGACCGCATCGATTAGCGATTCTCAAACTGGTGCCAATGTTGATCTTCGTCAAATGTCGGCAAATCACCAGGTATGCATGACAATAGCTGCAATCCCATTTCTATTCAATTGTTGATGGCGTTTTTCATTTGAAATCAACAGGTAGGAGAACCGTATCAATTCAAAGCGGCCTCTTTCGCCAGTATCGATCTCCACGTTGAAGTCGCAAATGATGTCTCGTCAGCGTCAAAAACACTTTACAACCAGCACGAACTACAGCAACTATCAACAACTATCGGAGGTAAGTTAATTGTCGTATACGGTATATTCTTTCTTGATTTCTTCCACGATATCATTTCGATTCATTTTGATATAAATGAACTAAATGACCAGATAAAGGAAAACATTTGGAGGGGGACAAAATACAATAAGGCGTTATGTAATATCTTTCTTTGCAAACTATACGTTTGTGTGTGTGTGTGTGTGTGTAGAATGATTGCATTATAGCGGTCAATCATGACACGCCCCTGAATAGATAGAATTGCCCCTATTTTTGAGAACATGGTTGTTAGAGTTGTTATTAGCGATGCGCGCCGTAATTCCTTCAATGTTCAATGAAAACAACCTTCCCGGCGGTATTCAATGAATACTCGTTGACTTCAGCCGAATTCAGCATTAATGTCTATAGTACCTTACAAACAATGCCTTGTTTACGAACAAGAATCAAAGTAGAAAAGTTTAATTATTTTAATTTCATTTTTTTAAGAGAGATTATTGTAGTATAACCGATGATAAAGCAGATGGACTGACGGAAAATGTTGTCACCCAAGTTTAACTCCAACCGATTAAACTAGGGAACATTTTCGTGGGATACTTTTTTTTAAAAAAAGGAAGAAAACGCTGGGTATTTTTTTACACGTACTTGGTTCAAAATGGAAAGCTCGTTTCCTCTTCTTACGAGAAAAACGTTAGATTTTCTGAAATGTATGAAAACCGGATGAAACGGTAAATGACACAATAGACCCATATGGCACCCCTTTTTTAACCCCATTCACCCTTCAATTGGAGAGAAAAAAGTGAAAAGAAGGGGGGCCGCAAAAACATCGCAACTAGATTTTTATATAAAAAAAAAATGACGGAAAACCCCGGAAAAGAAATATAAAATGTTAGAAGAAGAACAGAGTGATGCACTTAAGCCTTTAGCTTTCCCCTTTTCTGTAGACTTGAAAAGAATGTTTTTTTTTCTTCCTTATTTCAATCCTCCCCCAGACCTCTGACGAAAGACCATCTCTGAATGACTAGTTGAGTTTTTTTCCCTCTAAAATCGCAGCATGATGCAACATACAGCGAGAGAGAGAGCCAACAACATAGGGGGAGAAAATCCTCTTTTTCATTATTATTATTTTTTTTTTTTACGAAAAATAAATAAAACATATTTTATTATATTTCACCGGAGAACCCTCTTTTCCCGCGCACCCCCACCACCCTCTCCCATTCAATCCCTATCTGCTATAATAATAGTTTTTTTTCTTATTATTTTTTTTATTTTTTATTTTTATTTTTTCAAAAATACTCCTGGTAAATTCTCCATTTTCCTGATAAAGGAAACACAGAGGAGGTTGTTTGTGGCGGCCATTGTGAACAAAGTTTTTTCATTTTTTTTTTCCTATTATTATAACGAATAAAGGAGGAGTTTTTTTAGTTCCATTTTTCATTTTTTTTTTTTTTTTAAATATCCACTATAGAAAGATTTTCTCTCTCCTTTCTGTGCCAACCCTTTTTTGGGGTCCTTGTTACGAGTTTACGGGAAAGCACAGCTTTGAACTGTTGATATGTGCTGTGTTGTGCCCAAACGAATTTGTATTTCCCCTTGGGTATTGGATTGAAGTTGCGACGGTTATTTCACAAATCAGGATTATTATTATTATCTGTCCAGTTCAATTGAATCTGTTTGATCCCTGGACGTAATGCCGGTAGTTGTCATAATTGTCACACATGCAAGATATAGAAAGACTTTAGAGTCTTCAGATAAAAAGGATCGCGCGAGACGTTGCAAAATCAGGATTCTATCATCATATCTATATATACTCAAATAAAAGATTTCGTGTTATGAAATCGTCTGGGATGACTTTTTTTTATTCGGAAAAAGGTGACGGCTCCAACAATATGTACTATGGAAACAACGTTTATTCGAAAAATGAAATTTTTCTATTTTCAAGAATTTCCTTTTTTTGTTGGTTTTCTTTTATATTGTTTCTCGTGTTCCTCGCTTGCCAGCTCGAGTTAGTGTTGTCTCACATAGGCATGTTTCACCTCACAACACACAGGTACATGTGAAGAGTGATTTCATTGCTGTGATCCATAATACGTAATAGATTCTCTCTTTAAGGCCTTATTATTATAGCGATGGGCCATCTCTCACCCTCTCCCTTTAGTTCTCGCTCCCATCTCTCCCCCTCCACGCCCGATCGGCCTTCTCACAGACTGACATTCGATGACAAAAGGCGGTTCTTCTTCTCTTTCCATTTAAGTGGATTTCGAGTAAAAATGTTCATCGTGAAAGAAGTGAAGAGTTTTTCCCAGTTTGGATGAGAGAACGGAAACTTTTTTTTTCCTTTTTTCGATAAGAAAATTCGTTGCTGCCGCCAATCTATTGAAAAAACATCCTCTTCATCATTCATTGGATGACGTATCGCCGGTATCGGATAATCTTCAAACGTACCTTCCATTCGTCTTTCACCCAATTTTTTTTCGATCACCCCTTTTTTTCTCTCCCCACCACCACAAAAATGGGAGAAAAATCCTGTTTCGGTTTTTTTCGATTTTCAACATAAAAAATTATCATTTACATCGCCCTATACCCCGTTTTCCACGCGAAAGATGAGAAAAGTACAAGTATTATAAATAAGCGTAGGGTGGTGACATATCTAGTGATGTCATGTTGAAAAACAGTGCAGGTGTCAACCAGTTTGGCGTTGGATTTTTTTATGGGGGGGGGGGGGGGGAGGGGGGGGGGGTTAACGCGAAGCTTATAAAGATAGCTCATCGGTGACACTTCATTTTTTTAATGCAACAATATAACACAGACGAATCAGTCAAGAAAAGAAAAATTTCCAGAAAATCACAGTAAAAAGGAGACGGGAAAAAAACAGGGATACAGAATTGGGGTGGGTTCATCCTCATTCTCCCCACGTCTTTTGCGTTGCTATTGTTGATAGAGACAGCGGAGAGGGGAGGACTGATCATATCCACACACACACACAAAATAAGAGATGGTTCTCATCCACAGCGAATAAACCGTGTGTGTGTATGTATGTGTATACAACAGACATAGTTTCAAGGAAGATCGCCCGGCAGGAGGGAGGAAGCAGCAGAAAAAAAAGACGTGGAATCTCATATTATACACACAATAAATAAATGTATACAGTACACATAAAATCATGATAAAAAATCTAACAGAAACCCAAAAAAAATCACCCCTTTCCAGGAGAAGGATGAAAATTACAAATAACACACATCTGGCTCCCTTGTTATATCGTCTCTCCGATTTTTCAAATGTGGTAGACACACCCTCGTCTCTCTGGGAAACACATATGAGGCGTGAAAGGCTTAAAAAATCCCTCCCCCTGTATTGAATTGGTTGGTGGCGCGGCGGCTCTTGTCTTGTGTATAGTACCAGCAGCGTATGTCGTTAACAAGCAAAATTGAGGGGAGAAATCGGTAAAAAAAAAGGGGAAAATTTTAACGGATTTCACGCGATCCTGGAACATCTCGTGGGATTCTGCCAGCATCTTTTCCGATTACACGTATATACCACTTTCCCCCCTCTTCCTGTTATTCTCTATTCTTTCCCCCCAAAAAATCTCGTATCCGATCAAAGGGTTCACTTGAGTGTAAGGCGGTTGAGAATCCATCATCCAAAGTTCTTCTTCTTTTTATCAAGTTTTTCCCTTTTTTACCGGAAAAAAAAAATAAGAGGAGGGAGAACAGTTCCAACGGGTCTCTGTCTATTGTGTTTTGTCAGAATTTAAAGACTTGAATGTTGTCGCCGATGCCTTATGCAATAGATGCGCTTTTTCCTTCCCCACTTCTTCCGCTATCCATAGGAAGACGAGATAAAATGAAGGGGAAAATAGAAATTTCAGGGTAAAAAAAAGGGGAAAAAGTAAGAAAAACGCTAAAAGACGTAACACTGGCCTAACAGAGAGAAAACTGATCTCAAAAGACCTACCAGACCAATTTTTTCTTCTTCTTTAAAGCTTTGAATTACGTAACGGATTTTTTCTTTTCTTTTTCAATTGGATTTGTGAAATTAAACGGCCATCAATTTGTTGTATATATTTTCTTGTTGTTGTTGTTGTTGTTGTAAACGTGTATTCATTGCTGTACGTTGTAATATTGTCCATCCATGGAATAGAAGGACGACAAAGCGGCAAAGTGTCGAGTGGAAACGGAGGATCGGGCGGCAGCGGCGGAACGGGCAGCAGTGGAAGTGGCAGTGGTAGCGGCAGCAAAAGTAGCGCTCCAATCGACTACAGCCGCTACGTGAAACGTTTCGGCAGTGCATCAGAGTGCGGCAGCCCGTATTGCAAAGATCTCAACTACAGGTTCGTATAGAAATTTGACGTTCGTGAATAAATAGCTTTGGGCTCGAGATGTTTTGAATTGGTAATGGCAGTCTCATGATGTGGCCGATCCAAAAGGGTGATATGCGAGCAGGGGCTCAGCTGAAGCCCCTGCAGGGCGTGTCACCATTTTTGGAAACATTCCCTGTAGTCTTCGGGACAGCAGTGCTGCTCGCAAGGCTGCTCGTGTCGCACAAAAACAAAAAACAAACAAAAACAAACAAACGTCTGAAACGACGGGTCAACTCCAACATTCCATGAACAACAGAATTTGACAGACGAGAGAGAAAAGATGCTCCATTCTCTTGAATTTTGTTTTTCTCTCTCTCTGCTTTTGTTCTTTTATTTTCATTTCATTTCTTTAGTTTTTAAAATTCCCTTCTTTCTTTTGTGTTGTTATGTTTTTTGTTGATCCACAAATACATCGGGTGGACAGCTAGATTTCAGATCGAGTATGTCAGATAACGGCATTCGTTTCAAAATCAAATACAAAAATGTCTGAATATTCGCCAGAATCCAAGAATCCAAAATACAAGAAAAGAATATGCGCGTGACACAAGATGCTCATGTTGTCCACGTATTGATTGGCGCTATTATTTTGGATGCCGCAATTTTTTCCCCTTGTCCTGTTTGATTGACATCGACTTGATACTGTACATCTACATATTTCATCTGTTTCTTCTTTTTGCTGACGTTTTTTGACAATTCCTGACTTTTTGAAGTTTGAAGTGAACAACATTAATAATGAAGATTGGCAACTGATGGCCATTTGGGGAATGAAGTTTTGAATTAATCAACATTTTCTTGATCAGGGAACATTTCCACTGCCTCGATTGCCACCCGCGGGTTTTTGTCAAGAAAGAGGAAATGATCCGTCACTTTAAGTGGCACAAGAAACGCGACGAGTCACTTCAACACGGATTCATGCGTTATTCGCCTGGCGATGACTGCAACGACCGATACCGCGGCTGTCCTCACAATCGCAAACAGACACACTATCATTGCGTCAAGGTATGTATATTTCCGTTCATTTTCAATATCGTTTTAATAGCCTAATTTATTATCGGTCCAATGTGAAAATGATTTCAATAATAATTCCGTCAACAGGATAACTGCGACAAAGTGTACATTAGCACGTCGGACGTTCAAATGCATGCAAATTACCATCGCAAAGACTCGGCAATCATTCAGGAAGGCTTCCAGCGTTTTAGGGCCACTGAGGACTGCGCCACGGCTTACTGCGCCTTCAATGGTCAGCGCACCACTCATTTCCATTGCCGACGACCGCCTTGCAACTACACCTTCAAAAACAAAGCCGACATGGGTAAGAGACATTTCATTTTGAAATTTGTTTAAGAATCACTTTGGACGGGTTCATCGTTTTCTGATGAAACCAACCGAATCGTTGAAATGAGATGCGTGCGTTGGCACTTGAGGCATCTATCATCAAGGTGCGAGAATTATCGACTCTTTTTCTGACATCTGGACAACACAACTTGTCCGTTCTTTTCATTTATTCGTCTTGGCTAGAAAAACACAAGAGTTATCACATCAAGGATGAACAGCTGGCGCGTGATGGTTTCAAAAAATTCATGAAGAATGAAGCTTGCCAATTTGACAGCTGTCGTTTCTCACGCGTTTGCAATCACATTCACTGCATTCGTGAAGATTGTACTTACGTTTTACACTCAAGCGGTCAGCTGTATTCCCACAAGCGCAAACACGAGCGACGAGACGCAGAACTAGCCTATCGTAAGTATATTATTTTGATCTAAAACCGAAATATGGGGGAATGTTTATCTCGTCGACTTGATGAATTCCATCATTTTAAAAAATATTGATTATTTTCTTTTACGTACGTACGAATAAATTTATATTGAAATTTCAGAAGATGGCGCTTCGACCAGCAACAACATAGCGGCTATTGCCAACACCGATTCGACAGGCAGCAACAGCAATAGTCTCAACAACAATCTTTTGACGAACTTCTCTTCATTAAATGCAACTTCATCAGGACTGGCCGGACAACCTTTAAGTGGCACTGCTGACGATGCCCAGAGAAACCCAATGAGCCTATCGACATCAGATCTGTCTCGATTGATCAGTGATCCATCGTTGACTGCTTTCCTTTACGGCCGCATGCCGTCGCTGTTGAATCAATTGGAGATGGCCCATCTTCAACATCGACAGCGGGCTGAGCAAGAACAACGTCTTTTGGCCAGCGCCGCTGAGGCAAAACAACTTCAGCTGAAAAATTCAATGGCAAGTGCTCATGCGCGTAGTCCTTCACCGGTGATGAGTGAAGAAGATGCCTTTCGATTGTGTTTGGCGAAAATCGACAGCGGCAAACCGTGTCAACCAGACTGCCAAATTTACCCGCACGAGCACTATCATTGCCGATCGGACGGATGCGCTCTTTCTTTCAAGTAAATCCTTTTAGGCCTAGCTTTTTCCTTGATGATCAAACTATTATTAAATTTTATTCTTTATAATCAATAACATAGGTCAACCGAAGCTGCAAAGGAACACTGGCGAAATCACGAACAACAGGAGCAAATCACTGACAATTATTACATCAGCGTTGAAGTGAACGAGCAACCCAATCCTTGTCCGTCCAGTTGTCCTTATCAGACAAAACAAAGACACTACCATTGCTGCTGGGTAAAATTGTGATCATTATTCAAAAACATTCGGTCTGAAATATTGTGATGAATGTGTCATATTAAAATATTTGAAAATATAAACAGGAGGGTTGCGCTGAGATCATTTTGTCAACGGACAAAGCCTTTCGACGATTGGATCATTACAAGATGCACGAGTACTCGAGACGAGGACATCAGCAGACACCGCCAGTTTCGATTTCTTCACCTGCAATCACAGTGTCCAGTCTGGCTCAATCATCAGGATCAACTGGTGGCCAGAGCAGCAAAGAAATCACTTTTACCACAGGCAATCCATCTTCCACCAGCTTCTCTTTGGACAGTATGTTTCGACGGAAGCGAGGACGACCTCCAAAAAATCGGGTCATTGAAGTCTGGAACGAATCCGTAAGAACTTGTTTTCAAACCTTTGATATCAAATGATTTCTATGCTGTAAGAGTCTTGTAAATTGACGTTCTTCTTTTTCTTTTTAGTGTCCAATGAATTCTGGATCAGGTCCTCAGGACACACCGCAAGCCATTTTTACCAGTTTCAAGTTACCAAAACCGACTACACCACCTTTAGTGCCTTACTCGCCTATCGGGAGCGGTGCTGGTCTCTTTGCGCCACCACATTACGGTTTAACAGGCCCGTCTCATTCGGCGTCATCGAGTCGGTCCAACAGCAGCGAATGGAAGAGTCAGCGAACGTTGTCACCTAGCCCAGAGCGTTCTGATGGGAAACACAGTAGAAAAACAGGGATATCCGCTGTCGACAAATGTGTTCATTTACAGAAGCGTAACATCTCACCATCGGCATCACTGGCAACTCCGTCACAGCTTCCATCATCAGCTCCACTTCGCTCTCCAGAATCGCCAACCAAATCCATCACGGTGGTCAAAGCTGCCGGCACCTTTTATCCATCGTCTGCTTTTCCCTCCAAGAACGACGGACTTGGTCCCCGTCTCATAGCACCACCACCACCACCTCAAACTCTTCCTACTCCATCCCAACCTCCGGCCAGTGTTCCAGCAACTGTTTCGTTTTCTTTAAGCCACCGAGAAGTTTCGTCCTCTTCGCCAACACCACTTAGAGTGCAGAGCTCCTCTTTGTCAAATCGTAGTTCCTCTTTGTCACCTTCTTCTTCTTCGTCATCTATCTCGCCATCTCCTTTCGCCTTGTCGTCACCCGTCAACTTAAATGTACCTGCCATCGCTTCTTCCACTACTCCGATGCTGCCCATCACTTCTGAAAAGCCTATGGCTTACGGACCGAATCAATCGTGTGGTCGACCGTTTTGTAAACTGAAACGTAGGGAACACTATCACTGCGTTGTTTGTAATCAGGTAATGAACCTCGTTTCAGATTTGTAACTTGTTGTGTATTTTTAGAAAGTGCATTTCGTTCGCTCTTCTTCTTTCCAATCGTAACATTTTTCTTTTCGAATAGGCTTTTTCTGATATTGACAAATTGAAGCCACACATGCTCAAACATTGCACGGGAGCGCTCAGTCCCACTTTGAGTCAATGGGCCGGTAATAACACAGGCGGACACAATTCGACAGGACAGTTGGAGACAGATATTGCGGCAACGGCGGCGGCAGCAGTGGCTGCTTCAGGTGCCGACCGCAAGAGTGACGTTGTCAAAGATATGAGCCTAAAGAATAAAGAAGAGATGTCGTCACGATTACAAGACTATAACAATTCTGCTGGGTTGGGGACGTCATCGCTGTTGCGTTCAGATGCTAGTTTGTGCGCTGATTTAGCATCGAGATCCTCGGCAGCCCTGCACGCGCTAAGTTTCATGTCGCCTTTGTCGAGTGGTCACTACGGTCTTGTGACGACTAATCAGCTCAATAGCAGTCCCTTTCTCTCGTCCGGAATCCACCAACCCATTTATACTGGATCAGGTACAATATTTAAATCACCCATTGCTAATTTTGCATGGAACGAACAACAAAAATGGACTTTCTTTTCTCTTAATAAATCAAGGATTACTTTTAAACAACCCGATGGGAACGGGCGCATTTGGAAAACCCATCAGTCCTGGTAAAAAGGCATGCACGATTCATGGTAATAAGAGGCCTTCTTCATCTCCAGTCGATCACCTGATGCTCAGTCCAGAGGCGAAAAAATGCGCTTCCAAAGCAGCATGCGACTTCTTAAAGACGAACCCGTTCCCGATGGTTACGTTCGTTTTAGGTACGTCCGCCCCTTTAATTCGTTTCTTCTTCGTATTTTGCAATTCTTTAAATCATGACTCAATTCATTCATGATAAAACTAAAAATTCCAATTTTAACCCCGAATGGTTGACATGCAGATTCAATGAAGATTGCCAATATTCGCAGTGCGGCTATCGCGAACACCAGACCCATTTTCACTGTATGCGCCCTGATTGTGGCTACAGTTTTTGTGACAAGACTCGATTCGTCCAGGTATAAAGATTTGACCAAGCCTGTCTCGACTGCAGCTGGATAATCATTTATTGTTTACTACCACTACAGCATACTGCCCGACACGAAAGGTTGGACACGTTGATGGGAGGTGATTTCCAGCAGTATCGCGCTAATGTAGCATGCGGGCGCCCAGGTTGTCTCTACACCGCCAGTCTTGGTATTTTTTCATTTGATTGCATAATATTGATTGCATATTTTCTTTTATTAATTCAAACAATAATTGTCTATAGGTACGGTACAGAATAAAGCGTCGCACTTTCATTGTCTTAAGTGCGACTTTGTCTGTACAGATACAAACAAAGTGGTGGCCCACCGTCGCCAGCACCAAAAAACCGACTCGATCCTTGCTGCTGGATTTGAGAAATTTACGCCTTCGCAGAACTGTCGCGTAGACAGCTGCCCACACTCGAATAAGCAAACACATTACCATTGCCTTAAGTGTTGCTACGCCGTTCTTGGTCTAGCCCAAATGTCTGCTCATAAGTACCGCCATCTAGAGTCAACAACGTCGTGAGTGAAAAGACTGGCACCGTATTTGCTTGATCGTCATTCACAGATCATGACGGATGGATTGCCGTATTACAGTTGCCATGTGAATATGGCAATCCACTTCTTCAATCCACCACCAACTGTGACTCCATTGGATTCCTTCATCAACAAGTTAATAACAGCGTAATCATCAGTTGAAATGATTTAATCGGCAAATGATAACAATTGCCAAACGCGATCCTAAACAGTATGAAATATTTGACGGTTCTCCCGATACGTAGATCTAGCGAGTATTTCCAATTAGACTAGACATGTCACGAAGAAGATTTTCGTCGAATGCGATAATTCAAAGTTTACGTAATTTCTAGTTTATCTCTTTTGACGCGAACGTCGCTTGTCATACCAATTGTATCCAATTCAATCTCATTCGAGATCGCTCCAATCCCTCGAATATTTAAGTCGGTCCCTTTATTTGTTGGGTAGTCCTTTTTAGTTTCGAAAGACAAATTTGCCAGAAAAAAAAGATAACAATTATTATGTAAGTATCTGGTCGAAATTGTGGACATTGAGTGGCGATAAATAAGATTCGTCGCAGCTTAACAGCTGTATTATGTGTACTGTAAACGCTTTAGTCGTGAAAAATTGAACAAAAAGATTGCCAGAGAAGCCAATTTTAACAAAAACCTTAGTTGTGTATGAAATGGTGAGAGATGGACTACGATAAAAGGGGAATGTGATTCCTTTAAAATCGTGGTCTATTACAGACGCGATTTGTCATTGAGTGAATTCTTTCGTCTTTATTTTCCCTTAACTTGCCCCTGAAATCCGCTTCTTATAAACAAGCTAGGAAAGAACAAAACTGTAGAATGACTTAAACAAGTTACGGAATTGTATGTAAGACGTAGAATTATCATCAAGAATGCGGTAAAACCGTTCGAAATATCTTCGCTCTTATACTTTGAATAGTATAAATTGCGTTTGTGACTCGAAAATAAAATATAGATCAAATAGTCTTTCATGAGTTATTGTAACTCATCGACAAGTTATGGTACCGCTCAGCTGGATTTTTCTTTTTTTTTTTCATTAAAACAAACAAACAAAACAAAGAAATACCTTAAAATGGGACAACTCTTTTCCCTTTTGGTCACACAATGTCCACAAATTTTAACGAAAAGAATTATTTTTACATATTATAGTACATATTTATTTATTTTTGTTTTAAATATTTTCCTAAGAAAGGAGTGGATCATTCATACTCAAGTGCCATAATGACGTAGACAAGTAAAATTCAAGGATTTTAACTAGCTAATTTAAGTTGAAATAACATGTGCCAGTTAATGTGGGATGGCCCTCTTCAGCAGCAGTACAGACTGCAGCAGCACGCAGGCTTTGTTTTTTTTTTAAATTTCGAAAAATTTTTTTTTTTCATCTTCTTATTTTTTATTTGCCATCGCCAAATGAACGTGCCTGATTATAGCTAATGCTAACTGTTCGACTTGTGAATAGTTGTGATCTTTTTATTGAAAATTGAGAAACAGGTTGATCTGTGCCATCATGATACGTAGACCAGGCTCACTCTAAATTGTATTGTCAAACACACGTAAAACAAATGCCCGGTGTCTTAACTGGAATATCTATTTTGTCTAGTTCTCATAAGTTCAAACGTAACGTCTCGAAAGATCTATTTTGAAAATGTTTTTTTTGTTTTGTTTTGTTTCGTTATTGCCAAAAAAAGGCCGCCACGCGCGCCTCTCTGGTTTCGTAATCGTATGTGTATTTCAAGTGCTTGCAAATCGCTTGTTTGTATGATTGCTGTAGTTTTTGTGTGATGTGTTTTTCTCGATACGGAATGAGCCAAAGCTAAAGTGAATTTGCCATTTCGAAATGAGCTAATCCCAAGATCAGAGAACAAATCATGGGACATCATTATCCCTTATTATAACAACAGTATCCCGGGACCAAACACTCGACTGCAATGTCGTGCCGTTTACCCCGTCCATATGGGACTGGTACCATATTTTCCTCAGTAAATAAGATAATTGATAGTAAAGTTGTGCGTGCCTTAAAAAGAAGAAATCGATTGCCTCGCACACTTTGGATGTTGACACAGCAATTGGTGTTCTCCTATACCCACCTTTAAATTTACTCCTTGCCGACTATGCCGAGATAACCACATTTCTGCTATTCATTTGTTTTTTTCGACGAATTTCTATTATGAAATGTGTCGCTGCGTATAAACATTGCCTGTTTGAAACTGAACATCGTGAAAGTGCTTTGCGCACGTATACGTATTTTCATGAAGCGAAATACACGGCTTTTGAGCATTGTCTCATTATTTAAAGCTCTAAAAATTTGAAATTTTTATGTATTGAAGTTATTTTATCTCTTTTCCTCGCAAAGTATATGCACTAATTTATGGAATGGTAAAAAATTATTGCCTGGAAAAAAGATTGCATCATAGTTTCTTTTTTACTAGTTCATGAATTAGTCATTGTCTTTCAAAGGCCAACGAAATTGTTAAATACGAAGGACGGAATAATGCATTTATTCAATTTAACAGTCTGACAGAAATTTTGCGATTGCGAGATGTGTAGTAGTGACTATTTACTACTTTAGTTAAAAAGTGGTCTATACATACGCGATACTCATAGGCCTAGTACTCCATTTCATTATATGCACAATGCAAAGAGTGTCGTGTTTGAAGCAGTAGGCGTCACGATAAAAAATATTAAGTGAAATGGGTCATTCAGATTTCAGACAAAATTAAAAGTTGCAGAAACAGTTCAGTGTCTTTGTGGTATGGTTACCAGGGTCGCCTCCAAAGTAGAAACAAGTTAGGTCGGTTAGTTTCGGTGCACCTTTAGACAACTGAGTTAGCAAGCACTCACTTCATCACGTGATGACTTCGACATGCACAATTGAAAATGCGCTTCATATTATGAAAATTTTGCATCCAGGGCTGAAAAAAATGAAAAATATTCAAATTCGCTTTGCGTTCGTCATTTTTTTTGGTCTTTTGTCTTTTCTCATTTATTATTTTTTGTAAATGAAGTAAGTTATTTAACAGAAATGCAACTCTGCACCCGGCGGACCCAGGCCAAGTCTAAACTGCTTGGCCGCTTAAGGCTTTCTTCAAAATTTGCGCACAAGCAGACGACAGTTAAAATCCAGGTGTCATCTAGCGATGAAATACGTAATAACTAGTTCAGTGCTTGCCAAGCATAGCATGCTTGGACAGTTTCACTTGGGGCCTCTAGCATCATCTCGAATCATGGCCCAAACCACACAACGGATATCCGCTCCTTCATGGAACTCGTTTAACAACTCGCTGGATTCTCGGCAGATGTCGCCACCATCAAAGATCCGTTACGTCTACTACCAGCTCAAGAAACCCTTATATTTGGAACACTGACCACGAGACGGCGTTCGAGGCAGTCAAAGTTGCTTTGTTGGCCCCTCCCATTCTGGCCAATTTTGATCCGTCACGGGAAACTTCCCTCCAGGTGAATGCGTCGCGAAAAAACGGGATGGGTTACGCCCTCCTTCAAAAATATGACGAACAGTGGCGTTTAATCGATGCTAACTCCCGTTGGAGTACGGTCACGGAGTTTTGATATGCGAGGCAATGGTCGAATGGGCCATCCGAAAATGCAAACTATATTTGATGGGCTTTCCGACTTTCACGCTAGTGGTGGACCACCAGGCGCTCGTGCCTATCTCAAGCAATTACACTCTAGACGCCGTCGAAAATCCAGTGCCTAAAAGAACGTTTTCCTCCTGTGTGTGTGTGGCGTAAGGGCAGGGAACATGCCTTCCCGGATGCTTTATCCCGGGCACCTGTGAGCAACCCAGCCTCTGACGATGAAGCCACTAATACGGATGTCACGTCATTTTCTTATCAAACCATCATCACCCGGATTGCATTTTATCCGGAGAAGGACTTGATGTCAGCACCATGGACACTCCGGACGCAAACACTCATCAATCAGACCCGTTAGTGGATGAGATCCGTTTTCTTCCGTTTCCCCCTTGCTATCATAACAGAAATTGGCATAAATGACAATGTGTTATATTTTTTGTTAAATGTCAGTTGCCTCTGATATAAGGGGAGGAATTTTACCAACAAAGAGCTTGTAAGGTGTAGCTATGTGCCTAGAAAAGAAAGTATATATGTTGTTTTACATTAGTAATTGCGCGATCTTCACCCACAGTGGCAAGTTGTAACAGAGAAAATGTAATATTACACAACACTGGAACAAACAAAACGGAAATGTGGTGCTGCGGCCGATGGGGACTACTTTGCTTTAATTCAGCGATTGAATCTGGATTACATAGTACATGCTGTTCGGGAACCGAACCATCATACCCCAGGTGGCCCACAAGAATCTCCCCAAGAAACTCCACGTCGCCTTACCAGGGGATTTTACGTACCAAACGACGGTCCCGGCTTACGGTGTATTGGTCGGGCATCACCAACGAGATCACGACGCTTCTTTCTACTTGTGCTACCTGCAAGGAGCGCCGTTCGAGCCATCAACAGGAAAATGACGAACGATCCTTTTCCGACACACGTATAGTTTCTAAGTGTCTCGGTAGATATGTTCCAGACAGCTGGGCTCCGCATGCTTCTGTATGCTGACCGCTTGCCTGGATGGCCGGTATTTCACAGGTGAAAACGGGACCCAACCGAGCTATTTTCCATTGCATTGTCCTTTCTACATTCGCAAATCTTTCCCATTGCAATATCTAATATTTTTTCATCTTGTCTTAAAAAGATACCCAGAGAGTCCATTATGATTTGTTTTACAATTTCATGAGGAGGAGAACTCTGAACGACTTTTTCGATTCTCCTAAAATGACTTCTCTCAAAAATTCTTCTAATTTTCTGTTTCTTTCCATGCATACCGATAAACTCTTTGAAAATCAATTTCGTCCCATTTCTTCTTTGACATCGATTGCTCATGGATTTCTATCGTGGTACGCAATGGAGTAAGGAATTTTTTGTGGAAGAATATATAAACGCTGTTTTGTCATAATCCGAATCAGACTCCTTTCCGTCACGCTGATGTGCCATGTAAAATAATGCACGAGCATAAGAGAGTCTTCCAAAGATACACAGAGAGTCCCTTATGATTTGTTTTACAATTTAATGAGGGAGGAGAACTCTGAACGACTTTTTTGATTCTCCTAAAATTAGTTCTCCCAAAAATTCTTCTAATTTTCTGTTTCTTTCCATACATACCGATGAACTCTTTGAAAATCAATTTCATCTCATTTTATTCTCAGAGAACACAGCAGTAACCCTGAGATAACATAAACCAAATAACAGAAGAAGAGGGACAGGAGGGTTTGCCATATATATACATTTTTCATACCAACAGTTGCCAAATATATGCTTCTTGGTGTTGGAATGTTAACAAACCTACGTTGGAGTGAATAATTTTGCCAACTTCTATCGCTCCTGTACGGCCTGTAAGGAATGCAGACATGTGCATTATTCTAAATATGCATTCTTCGCACAGATCGTGTTCATTTTTTTCTTTTTGAGAGCCAAACCCTCTACAGAATTATACTCATAGCCATCTTCAGAATCGTTTTGTTGTTTGAATGAGCAAGTCTTTGATGCCAAAGTGTAAGAGAGCACTGAGACTTGGTAGCAAAAGCAGCAGATACGTCTTGTTTTGAATTTTTCGCGATTATCTTCATTTGATACAAGGACTGACCTTGTTTTTGACCGAACTTGTTTTTGACGAACAAGTTTGCTGTTTTTCTTGAAAGACGTCGTCGAAGAATTAAGTTCGCAACGATGCCAATGTCAGATACAGCACCGATAGAAAGTAAATTCATGCAGTCCAGGAACAAAGTACATTCTGTAGTTCGCCTTTTTTTCTTGCCATTCACAAAGGTATTAATTTTTATGTAACCGATCCCAAGTACTGCCAACTTGGCCGATCCAACAACATTGCCATGCCATGTTCTTGGAGGAACCTCTTGGAAATTTGTGAAAAATGATCGCTGTTGAGATATGTGATGAGCTGCACCAGAGTCAGCATACGAGTCGGTTGCTTTTCTGGCTACGAACCAGAAAGAGCAAAGAAACCTTCGTTGTCATTTTTGTTGTTAAAGTTGCGGTTATTATCGAACTTTTGCTGCCGTGATGCTCTTTGTTTATGATTTAAGTACATCGATTTCTGCACTTGGACGCCTTAATATGGCCAAATTCACCACACTGAATTTGATCAGACCTGGAAATCTGTTGGAATGAAAAAAATCGGAATTTGGAATAATTGACTGGCAAGGCCACAATGTCTCCAATTCCATCCCACTCATCCGACCATGACCTTGCCCGCCATGAAGTCCACCGATTCTTGCTTCCAGAAAATAATGAAGATTAGACTTGGCATTGATGCTGTTGCCACATCAGTGGACAATCTAGACCATCCAAAAATCCACGATGCTCAGTTTCTTTCAGACGAGAGTCCGACATTCTTCGTGTGTTTAGACCGGAAAGCTCAGACCTATTGTCAGAGCTAAAATCGTGTTGTAACAGGTTTAGTACATGGATAATAAGTAGATAGAATTAGAAGTGGAGAGAACACTGTCTATTTGTACACTACACTTATACACATACAGTTGTAGGGGAAGGTGGGGCGAATGGCTCACTCTTTTTTAACGGCTGGCATCCGGTATTTTTCAACTGAATTAGTTCGCCTTGGTCTCATAAAAAAGAGAAAAAAATTAAACTTCTTATACTGTATTTTTTCTAAAGTCATGCAATATTACTGGGCATATAGTTATTTAAGATTTAGAAAATTAAAAAAAGTGGCCAAATCGCTCCATGCCTGGGGTGAATTTCCCGTACCATCGGGGTATTTTGGCCCCTGCTTTGTTCATGGAAAACACACTTCCTATACATACTTTTTAGTAAACTCAAATTTTTGATATTATATTGATATATTAATGGCCAGATAGACATAAATACATTTAAGAGTGTCTGAGTAACGGTTATTTTCGAAAAAAAAGAAACATAAAGTTTCTTTTAAGCGTCAGTATGGTGTCTGTACCACTTTTCATGCGCCAAATTGTCCATATGACGCCACGACATACCCCGAACAAGGGGGTCGATATAAATCCAAAAATTTCTGTACTTTATATTTATAGAATTATTGAAAAATATACATGGTCAAGAAGAGAAGATAACACTTAATCTTTTTAGAATTAAAAAAAAATTTTCCAATTATTACCAATAATTGATTTGTAACTGGATTACGGACTTCCCGATTTTTGGATGAAAAATTTATTTTATTTTACATTCGTGAAGCAATTGGAGTATTTAAAATTTGATTTTAAAAGATGCGCATTGTTAGACACTATGTCTTTGAATTTTTTCAACTTGCTACTTGCTAGGTCTATTCAGTAACACAAAAAATCAATTTGCGAATTTTGCCCCTGAGCTAAAAATTTGTTCCTCTCTTTACTGCATACTGTTTTTTCGAATTCTTTTTTCTCAAAAGCTTTTTTTTATTGACATTTTTGGAGGAAAATTCATTTCCAAAAATAAAAATGTTGTCTATTAAACCATAAGTACATGGAACTCCAAACGGTTTTATAATGGCATCGAGCCATTGGAAACGCAACAGGCTTCGAATTAGTCGCTTTCGAGCATGACTTACAGCATTTGGACTATCATTTATATTTACTTCACCTATTTCAATGTGGCGCGAAAAACGCGTCACCGACAGTTTCACAGGGATGTCCATCGTGAGGACTCCTTGTGGCGGAAAACTCGACAATTCTCGATAATTCTCGATACATGTAAATAGCATAAGCAGAAATGAGGGACTTCTATAATTTCTAAATGTTTCTTGCCAGTCTTTGATAGGGCCAGAAATAAAGTTTAATAGCTTTGCAGCCATGTATTGCTGCTTGACGTCGAAATTGATTTCGCCTTCGGCATTGAGAAATGGAAACCTTTGTTCAATGATTGCATTCACCTTCTCGCACCGCCTAGCTTCATTGTAATACCAATCGCAAAATTTCATAAGAACGTTTTCCTTTTCGAGGGCTTTACAAACAAGTTCGCAACCTTCCTCAACAAGGTTTTCAGAAACAAAATGGTCTCTTGCTTTGATATTACAATAAACTAGAGCGTATAGAGACATTATATCTTTTTCGTCCTCATCTTCATCATTCTTGGGCGTTAACAGTCTTGAACGAATTGAAGATTCATGTAAACGACCAATCTTCTCAGCATTACTTCCCGCCTGACTTAGAAGGTTTATGATTTGAGTTTTGAATATTTGGCCGACCCATTTCAAGTCGCCCTTTTCGCATGAGCGTGGAGCAGTTGGAGCTTCAATCTAGAAGATAATACAAAGTTTTTTTTGTTGAAAATTGTAATGTCCTTCATCACGTTTTATTACCTCTAGCTCTTGGCGCTTATCACTTTCTGATTGTGTTGGCGTGTTTAGTAGTGCTACAAATGTCTTCATTGACGGTCTTTGACTTGGATTTTCTGATGTCATTTTTAGGATAAGTTCATACAATCCAAATTCTTTCGTGCAGTTCTTCATTTTTTCTACAGAAGGATTTTTGTGTTAGTAACTTTAGTTTATTTGTGTTCAAAAAATAATAAACCTTACTCTTAAATTCAACTGGGTTGTTCTTAAGGATGTTCTTACAAACCCGTTTGTGGTTTCTCCTAAATGGATGATTTCCAAAAGACAAAAGTGAAAAAATAAGCATCCTAGCGCCCAGGCGTCCACAGCTACGCTGAAATGTGATTGTTGAGGAGATTGGCTATCGTCGGTGGAGTAGTCATTACTTTTTTCATCATTCGTCCACAATTCCAGAGCCAGCCATTCACCAGAGCTTCTCTTTCTTCCGGGCAGTAATGTAAACAAACCATTTTTTGCATATCTACTCAGTCCAAAATCGGTTATCAAGAGACGTCCATCAACAGCTATCAGTACGTTCGACGTTCTAAGATCTAGATGTACGACATTAAATAGAATTGGCTACTTAAGGTATGGAAGGTGTTCGTGGATCCAATCACTGAGATTATCAATCTCTCACTGTCGTCGGGTGACTTCCCTTCAAAAATGAAACATGCATTAGTCACACCCCTGTTGAAGAAACCTTCCTTTGATCCCGAAGAGCTCTCAAATTACAGACCCGTTTTTATTTTGTCGTTCCTATCGAAACTCACTGAACAGGTTGTCACTCACTGAACAGGTTATGTACTTGTGGGGATCTACTGGCTACGGTGGATCGCGGGGATGGATCTGCACTTCTTCTCTTGGACTTCGAGAAGAGATTTTTATCTCACTTTAAAGTATCGGGAGTTACCCTAGATTGGGTTTCTCATACCTTGACGGCCGTTCTCAGTTTTTTGTTGTGAATGCTCTGCCATCTGATAGTGTTGTGAATTATTAGAACATAGAAAAAGATCAAGATGGCATGGGTTTCTTTTTCTCTCAGTCGATGACAAGTTTATTATTTGTTTCAAATAGAAAAATTTACCTTAGTTTCACACACAGAGAAAATTAGTCTGAGTTGACTAAGTGGGGATAAATCTTTTTCTTGTACAAAATATAACCTGTATCTGTACAGAAATTTGTAAGAGGGAACTTGAGAGGAGAGAACATAGTGGCCAAGTAGACTTCAGACTCCTAGCGGCTGATGGGGGAAACTTCTGCTTTTTTTTGGGTTAGGCAACCAGAGTTTCTGCAACCGGTTGCGCATGTTTTTCCAACACTCCCCCTCAGAAGGATTTCTGAAGGGAAAAACAAAGGTAACAAAAAGAGGGGGTTTTGAGAGTTTTAAATTTGGGGGACATTCTACACATCAAGTTGTCGGACACCGATTAAGTCTCTGAAACGTTGAAAAGCCGGAGAAGTGAGTGGTTTGGTTAGTGTGTCAGCCCAGTTGTCTTTACTACCAATTCTCTCGACGTTAACAGACTTGTCTTTGATAAAATCGCGGATAACATGGTAGGCAACTTTGATGTGTCTCGTCTTGGCCTGACAACTCGGGTTTGCCAACTGGATGGCAGCCGTGTTGTCACAGAATAAGATGACAGGCTGCTGGCCCATGAAACCCAACTCCTGGACGAGCCACCGAACGAAGACTGCTTCCTTGGAAAAGTCACTTAAGGCTTGATATTCTGCCTGCATTGTTGATCCTGCTGTTGACGGTTGAAGTCGGCTTCTCCAGGTCACTGCGCCCAGATTAAAGTGTAAGACATATCCAGTTGTTGAGCGGGACTGGTCGAGATCCCCAGCGTAGTCTGAGTCGGAGTAGCCGATGAGTGCCGAGCTGACATTGACGCCATCTCCCCCGTAGCAGAGGCCATGACTGACCGTGCCTTTTAGATACGCAATCCAGTGTTTAGCTGCTTGCCAATGTTCAGGTCCAAAATTGTTGCAGTAGCGAGACAGTTGGTTGACTGCGAAGGCGATGTCAGGTCGTGATGTGTGCGCGAGATAGTTTAGACATCCAACAGCCTGCTGATAGGGCAGCTTCTTTGCTTCTTGTTGGGCGACTCTGGTTTTCGGCTCCATTTGTTTGGACAGGCGCACGTGAGGATCTGCGGGAGTAAGTTTCGGATTACAATTAGACATGTTGAATCGAAAAAGAATTTTCTCAATAAACGCCTGTTGATTGATCCATAACTTCTTCTCCCCTCTATTTCTGGTGAGTTCCAGACTCACAAAGCGATCAGTGGGTAGCGAACGTATCTCGAAGTGTGTTGACAGGAAAGAAAGGACTTCAGTGATGGCTGCCTTGCAATTGCTACAAATAAGGCCGTCGTCCACCCATATGACCATTATGAGAATTTCAGTTTCCCTTCGTCTGATATACACACAAGGATCGTGTTTACTACGCGTGAAGCCGAATAACACGAGAAAATCATTGAATTTTTTGTTCCAGACATGGGCTTGTTTGAGTCCATAGATACACTTTGACAATCTGCCAACCAGATGCTCACTGCCCGACAAGATGAACCCTTCAGGTTGTTGTATGTAGATTTCTTCGTCTACTAGGCCGTATAGGAACGCTGTCTTAATATCTAACTGAGCCATTTCGAGGTCTAAAGCCGCACAGATTGATAGGATGACTCGAAGGGAACAGTAGCCAACAACTGGTGCATAAATTGCGAATTCGTTAAAGTCAATACCTTTAATTTGGGAATATCCTTTGGCTACGAAGCGTGATTTGTAGCGAGTAGGGGTGTCTAGAAAACCGGGTTTCACTTTAAAGACCCATCGAGTTCCGATGGCTGTCCGACCAGGAGGCAGAGGGACTAGATCCCATGTCCCGTTCTGAACGTGAGAGTCAAATTCGTCCTGAACAGACGGTTTCCAGAGATAAGCTTCATGGCAACCCATTGCCTCCGAAAAGGAGCCAGGTTCAAAGGGCTGGCCGTCAAAATCCATTAGATTCATGGAATGAATCACTTTTGGCTTGCGATCTCGAAGTGGGTAGCGTCTGTTGGCAATCGCTGGGATGTCGACGCGTACGTTCTTCGTCACTGGGAGGATCGTCCCTTTCTATTTCATACTCGTGATGGTTAGGGTAAAGATCGTCTTCCTCGAATCCATGAAAGGGACCAGCTTCGTCTCGTTCTTCGATAGGTGGATGCTCGTTGACAAGTGGCTCAGGTGGGTGCTCAGCTTGGAGTTCAATAAGAGGCTGAGCTAGAGGCTCAAACAGAGGCACCTTTGGCATGGGTATCGTCTCTTGTGTAAATAATGATTGATTGTCTGCTTCATCATCGTTTGTTTGTTCTTTCGAGAAGGGAAATTCACGAAGGATGGCATGGTTTTCTGATTCGTGACTGTCGTCGTCTTCTTCAAAAAGAACCTCGTCGCTAACTACGACTTTGTAAGTTGCTAGGATGAAAACACGGTATCCGGTTGAGTTATTGTCGTAGCCGAGAAACATGCCTTTCTCCCCTTTCTTTTCCAATTTTTGGCGTTTTTGATCTGCTTTATGGACACAACATGTAATGCCAAATTGGCGTAAGTGTGAGATATTAGGTTTCGTACCGTAAAATCTTTCGAACGTTGTAACATCTCTGGTGCGGGAGAGAGTCCGGTTAAGTGTATATACGGCGTAGTTGATCGCCTCTGCCCAGAGCCGCATAGTAGTACGAGAGACGAGACCAAATGTTTCCTTCCGTACAAAGCACTTCGTGCAGCCTCAACGATAGTCCGGTTGTCACGCTCAGACGCGCCATTTTGTTGTGGTGTGAACGGAATAGTGTACTGGCGTTTGATGCCCATCTCGTCCACCCAAGTCCAGTCTTGGCCTTTGAATTCTGTGCCGTTGTCTGTGCGAATAGCTTTGATTAATTTACCAGTTTCATTCTGGAAAGAAGGAATGTAAATCTTGAACTTACCAGCGACTTCCGACTTTTTTTTGAGAAAGAAAACTTGACGGAAACCGCTTGCTTTGTCTTTTATAGCCAAATAGTAAAGTGCGCCACTTAGAGACTTCTCTTGCATGGGGCCGCCAACGTCTGATATGATGAGCTGACCAATCTCCAGTGCCTTTGGGTCTTTGTTGGAGCATTTGAATGAGCGGCGACACATTTTTCCATAGATGCATCCTTCACAAATAGCTGGTAATTTGCGATCCGTAATCTTCACCCCTTCAACTGCGTTGCTTGCCTCCATTTGTTGAATCGTTTTGCAGTTTACGTGAGATAGACGGCGATGCCAGGTGATCAGTGAAGCTGCTGACTGTTTTGCCACGAGAACACGTTCCTGTTGAGGTCGTTCAACTAAAGCTTTGATGTCGAGTCTGTACAGAGTACTTCCGGTTCGTCGACCAGTCACTTCTACTTTGCTATTTCTTACAAACTCAAATTTAGTGCCAGAGAAATTTACACTTATGCCCAACGCAGTGATTTGGCCAACGGAGACTAAGTTGATTCCGGTGTTTGGGGCGTATAGTACTCGTCTTAGGATGTCGACACGCTTCTGACCATTGACAGTTGCTTCGTAGACAATATCTCCATACGCTTCAACTTCAGCCTGGGCTCCACGAAAACCTTGGATCACCCAACTGCCCTTTGGTACAGCGACAATGTTGCGTAGAAGGTGTCTCAGATGTGTGCAGTGGGCAGTGGCACCAGAATCCGCGTAGAAAGCAGAGTTATCAAGAAGGGTAACTTCATAGTGGTGTAAAGACGAACCGAAGTCGATATTCATCAGTCCGAACTCGACGTTTGGTGAATTGAGGAAGTTGGACTCAGTGGCCGCGTTTGACTGAGAAAAAGCCGTGTTGGCCAAATCTCGCTTCAGAGATTGGGCGTGTTTTCTGCATTCGGCGAATGGGTGTGTGGCGACAAAGCCTTTTGGATGACAGTGCTCACACAATGGCCCGTTGTATCTAGCTTTCTTGGCGGCAGGTGGACCATCATGGTGTTTGCCTGACTCGGAAAAACCTCCTCTGCCATTACCATACCCTCCACGGTGTCCTCTGTTAGAAGAGGCACGGTACCCATGGTCATATTCTTGAGGTTTGAAGATTGCGTTCTTGCTTTCTTCATTGAGTATTTTTGCTGTTAATAAAGCGATAGTTTGTTCTTCTTCTGGGAGGGCTTCCCAGACTGCGATGAAACCATGAAGGTGTGGTGGCAATGTGTAGATGATTTTTGTGCAGATCTGAAGCCGAGTTTGGGGCTCCTTCATGTTCTTGAGCTGCTCTGCAATAGTTTCTATAGCAGTAATGTGGTCCATAGCGCTGTGGCCTGGTTGGTGGTTTAAGGGGGGGGGGGAGGTTTAGTCGTTGACCGTTAAATGAGTTTTGAACGCAGCGAATAGTTTACCTGTTTGGTATTCGTAGTTTAAGAAACTCCTTTGTATAATGTATTTGTTGTTGGCTGCACACTTGTTGTGCTGTGAGTTTAGGCGAGTCCAAATCTGGAATGCTGTTTTGCAACCAACCAACGTATTTTGCAGTTTCAGTTCAATCGTAGTGAGGAGAATTCGTCGTGCAGTACAGTCCTTGATTTTCCATTCCCTAATGGCATCAGCGTTGATGATGGGTCCATATGTTGGGCCTCCTTCATTAGGTGGAACTTGTTCCATTATTTGTCGTACCTGTGATATAGGTAAAGGAGAACAAAGAAACTGTTAGTT
Organism: Daphnia galeata; assembly: GCA_030770115.1. Lineage (NCBI taxonomy): Eukaryota > Metazoa > Arthropoda > Branchiopoda > Diplostraca > Daphniidae > Daphnia > Daphnia galeata. The sequence goes on from CM061123.1 coordinate 9,165,590, forward strand.
TTTCTTTTTCCTTTTTTTGAACGGTCAAGGCTGAGTTGACACAGGTTTAAAAAACAATCGAGACAAAAGGATATGGAGGTTCAATGTGACTTTGAAAGTCTCTCGAGTCTGGGTCGAGTAGGTTTAAAGTGAGTTAAACAGTTTTTTTGTCAATACACACTCAAAAAGTATTAGTGGAGACTGTGTCCAGGATATACAAATTTACCTCAGGTGGGCAATGTAGTGTTCCATCAGTGACTGATTGCACATCGTGTTCTTCTAGAGCCACATCAAGTCCTAACCTCCAAAGTGGTAGGTTGGACCCATCAAACTTAACCACATGGGCCAAACTTTTATTGGCACAAGCCATTTTTCAGTAGTCTAATTTTAATTTGCGACACTGGGCCCATAACCTGTTGTGAATTATTAGAACATAGAAAAAGATCAAGCAGATGGCATGGGTTTCTTTTTCTCTCAGTCGATGACAAGTTTATTATTTGTTTCAAATAGAAAAATTTACCTTAGTTTCACACACAGAGAAAATTAGTCTGAGTTGACTAAGTGGGGATAAATCTTTTTCTTGTACAAAATATAACCTGTATCTGTACAGAAATTTGTAAGAGAGAACTTGAGAGGAGAGAACATAGTGGCCAAGTAGACTTCAGACTCCTAGCGGCTGATGGGGGAAACTTCTGCTTTCTTTTTGGGTTAGGCAACCAGAGTTTCTGAAACCGGTTGCGCATGTTTTTCCAACAGATAGTGTGATTCTAATTTTAGGGGGTTTCACATGGCTCTGTACTTGACCCGTTCTTTTACTTCGCCCATGCGAATCCATTCTCGTCGGCGCTAAAAGGTACTAATCTGAGCAGTGGTGGCCTTGAAGTTGGGAAGATGGGTCAGTTCTCTGATGACACTCAGCTCTGGATTGGCTTTCGACTCCTTCCCGCTCCATCTCAGCAGCTATTGGCACTAAGCAAGATGTCTGGATGAGCGGCGCGCGCTCGCAAATCGAGTGAAGCTTTTCCTATGTAAGAGCAAACTTCTCTACACATTGACTCCTAAACGATCCAGGCTGATTGAAAAATTACCTCTTCGGGTTGGAGATGTCCTGGTTCAATCTTCTCCAGTGGAGAAATACTTTGGAGTTATCCTCGACAGCAATTTGACTCCCGACTGGATTACGCCAACTCGCTGTTGTACGTTCTTCCAAAGGAACAGATCTTGAGACTGAAAAGAGTCCAAAACGCTTCCAGAAAAATTGTCGGAGTGAAGAGGTTTTATCCGGTTTCCAACCAACTCCAAACCCTGCGTTGGCTGTCAGTCAACGCCCAGCTAGCACCGTATTTCCCAATTCATTACCTGGTCGTGACCTGGCATCGAATTCGCTCCCGGCTTTTTTGGGCCCTTTATGGTATTGATTTGGGAGTAATGGGATCAGACTATTGTGGCCAATTTGCTCCAAATGGTTGCTAATTGGTAATTCATTAAAAATATTGGCCCATTGTTACTAATTAGTTCTCAAAGGTTGCTAATTTTTACAAAATAAATTTATCCTGCTATCACTGTTAAAACGGTTACCACTTTTTCGGGGTTACCAACCCCGAAAAAGTCGGTTATCACCCCCAAATTTTCATATTGACCCTTTAATTTTCGAGGTTTTGAATACTAATTTTTAATTTACTCTATACATAGTACTTAGAAAATATAAATTTTCATTATTTTAAGAATAACTCAACAAGAAACTATATAAAATATATGAATTAACCATTTTCTGAATGAAATTAAGTATTTTGAGGATAATTAGGGTCATTCTGAAAAGTTAGTCAGCAATTTTTATTTTATAACAATGAAGTAATTGTAGGCTTCACTGGAACTTGAAACTTACAAGCTAAGTGGGGTTTCATCTAAGTTGAACAAAAGTAATGTAATTTCTATGTTATCTTGTCTTTAAACACCATTCTGGAAAATGGTCATTTTTTGGAACGCAGTATTTTTTTTCAATTTTTCAATTTCCCTTTATTTTAATTAAGGTAATATGACTAATATTAACGCCTGCTGTACTGCCTTATTAGCTCCATCAATTTTATTGTGAAATACTTTGATTTTGCAAAATATTTCCATTTCAAGTTTCAACTAAAGATTTCCCTGAAAGAAGCAAAAAATTCCTAAGTCCATAAAAATAACGTGAAACTGCAAAATATAGTCACAAATTACATCATATAAAAGGTCAGGTTGGTTGAGTGGTTAGCAAGTCGGATTCTTACCTTAAAAGGTTGGTGGTTTAACCCTAGTTCAAGTAAAAAAAGAAAATGTGATAATTTATTTTACGGTCAACGTCCGTTTTATGGGAGTATTATTCTGGTCGTGACCAGGGAGTCTTGTAGGCGGTAATATGGAATAAATAGGGCATGCCCAAGTAATTCCCACTGGCTATGACCCGGGAAAAAAAAAACGTAACCAGGTAGCAACTTGGGCATAACTTGTGCTAGCTGGGCGAGCACATTGGCTTTAAGGGTCTGGTATTGGCTTTTAAGTGCCTGCATGAATATGCCCCTCCACATTTGGCATCCCTGATTCAGCGTTACAACCCAACAAGACTCCCAAGATCGTCGTTTGCTTTTCATCTGGCTGTCCCTGTTGCCGAGTCCGTACTCGCCAAGACGGTCCAATTCGCTGACGGAACGAAACAATAAATTCGATTCAACAACCCCGATCGGAGGGGATAGGAATCAGTAACGAAGGGCGGAGCTATCTAGCAGACAACACCAGACACTCACGTTTCGAACTTTACGCTCGCTGGCAAGACATCGTGTACGGAGCTCTCTCGCTGAAATTTCGTGTTTCTTTTTTCCTGACGATTTCGTTACGCCTTTGAACTTGTGTTTTTCACGTGTGGCAGGCAACCACCGTGATCGTACTTTGTATTGTGTTTTTTGTATAGTTGCAGGCTACCACCGTATTTTGTGTTTCTCGTGCCGGTATTGCGTGGCAGGGAACCACCATACCCATTTCGCCTTAACTTAATTTGTACTTTGTGTGATCGAAATAGAATCACCCTTTTGTTTCACAACCCCTAACGTTTCTTTATTCGCCCGTGTGTGTAAACGGCAACAGTCCCACACGAGAAACCTTGGCTTTGTGGCTCGCGCACATTTTCGAAAATGTTTTTGAAGCTGGGGAAAGACCTGCCAGATAAAAAGAAGAAACCGACGGAGCTGAAGAATTTTACAACTCTGTCAAAATCCTATTTGTTCAGTAAATGTTATGGTAGAGTCTATTCTTCCGTCGGACGGAAATATAGCACCGGGCCTATTCTTCCGTCCGACGGACAAATAGCGCAATTTATTTCTCGGGCTATTCGTCCGTCGTGAAGGAAATTACACATACAACTGTAATAAAAAATTGGGAACTCATTTTAACCGTCTCTTTCCCCATGCTAAGTCTAGATCAAGGTGCTGTTATCACTTTATGAAATCAGAGACTAAGAGAAAAAAGTAAAACATTTAGAGTATGAACGAATAATAATTTTGGGAAAAATAAATCAAGCATTATTATTTGCTTCTTCTATGTTCAAACAATAGAAATTTCAAATTTTAAAGCGAACACCTTTTTTTCGAATAATTTTTTCAGAAGTTAGGTAAGAGTGTTCAAGTAAAAATCGGACTGATTAGTGACATTGACTGCCTTTTTGCACTTGAAGCATCATAGATCGTTTGTAGGCATTTGTTTTAGTTGAAAATATTTAAGTTACAACATATGAAATAATAAAATGGCATACGCCTTTGTTTATTTATGATTTCATATCTATAGTACTTGTTGCGGAATAACACAACGGATGAAAGAGGGAGGGGATTCGAAATTTTTTCTTATTTCAAGATTGAAAGGATATCTTGACTTGAAAAAAGAGATGATGCCGCGTGAATGAAGCTAATAAAGACATTTTTTCCGCGTGCTTCATTTGTCCCCCAATTTACATTTTGATGCCAGTTTTTCACCTATAGGCGTGATGAATTTGTACAATATAAAGCACAATCCTTAGGGTCACACTAGATTTTTTTTACCGCTAACGTAGGCCTACGTTATTTGGTTAAAATTGTTGCTTTGGACAAAGAGGCTGCTTAAACATCGCCTTTTAACACTCATACTTTGCTTTTGGAAAATAACTTTAAAATATAAGAATAACCAGAAAAATAACATGCATTTAATATTCTGCTATAATTTTATAACACATAGGTTCATCAATTTCTAACATCTCTGAATATAATCATCAGTTTCATGTTTCATATTATTATTGCGGTTTCGCCTTAGCTTGGGGCAACAGTAAGTTGAAAATGAATTTCCCCTTTTTTATTACAGTTGTATATGTATTTTCCTTTACGACGGACAAATAGCCCAAAAAATAAATTGCGCTATTTGTCCGCACTCTACATAAAGCGTCTTTTTTATCATATAGTTGTCAAGTGCGCAAAAGATATTGAATAAATAATAAAAAAATCAAATAATAATACTGTGATTTTCGAAAAATAAATTCATGTATATATATATACAGTTTGTACCTCTTTCACGATAACCGAAATTATTGCCACGATTCCAGAAAGATATTACATTGATAGCCTCTCAATCCCGGATAGCCTCCTCTAGCACCACGATAACACCTACTTACTAAGTAGGCATTTTAACAACTGTTATCAGCTGACTGCTGTTTTTTTGTCTGGGTGTGATGTGAAGAAAGCTAAATCTTCAGATTTTGCCTATTTGGTCAACCTTTCATTCTCGTTTCCTCGAAAATAAGACGCGCTGTAAGACTAGAAATCGACCTCTTACTCAAAGGAACACTTTCTCATGCCGAGGTGAAGTAATAATAAATTCTTATAACTGGGGGTAGTGTTTGAAAATTCTTTCGACGAGTTGATCACTGACTGGAGCCTCATAAACATATAAGGATCGTGACTATCCTACTAGTATCTAGAGATAACTAGTAAGCCAACCTTCCGCTAGAGAGCGTTGGTAGTACCAGAGACGGACACCAGGGAACATGGGAGTGCACGTAGTTGCAACTGCACATCTAAAGAAGGCTGTAATGTACGAGACGCAGCAAGGACAGAAGCACTACTACTAGACATCAAGCCACGTGCGGCCGGATCAACGGCCCCGTCTTCCAGTGAATACGTGATGACGTACATGGCCTCATTATGATTCTCCGTAGTGTGATTTCATCATTATAATTCTCCGTATTCTATTTTGGTCTGTCCTCATTCTCTTGTGCTTCCTGGTTCTGGCAGTATAAAAGGAGCCGTTCCGCCGCTCAGAAGTCAGTCATTTGGGCCCGCTCAAACCGACTGTCTCCTGGCTCTCAGTTCTAGCTCTAGACTGTCTGCTAGATTGTATTCTGTGTATTTGATTGTATTTGTGTACTTGTGTTGGGTAAATACAGAAGCGTCATCCCTTGATGATTGTCCTTCTAATTTATTCATACAAGTTAAAGTAAGGTCCGGAGCGGAACCTTACAAACAATTTTCATTTCCTCTGCCATCTGTCACATTATGTTGACATGAGAAGAAAATGGTGAAATTCAAGTAAAGCTTCCTTTCTTCGACGAATGTTTCGCAAATGAAAAATCAACTCCAGGGAAATAGCGGATACCTTGACTTTTTTAGTGCATCTAAATTATTTATGTGGTAACCCAAAAAGGGAGGACCTCAATTGGGTTTTCATGCAACCTATAGAAGAAATCAAGACAGGAACGTTTCTCCCCTTATTAATTTATTCGTAGTTGTCGCGTCTTCATAACCGCCAAATTTCCCTTGTTTTATTCTGGAGTGAGAAATATTGCCTTCACTCCTTAAACAACTGCTGCTTTCCAATGTTAAATTTAGGGCTGTGGCCCGGGTACCCGTTTTACCCGTTTTGTGACCCGAAAGAAAGCAAGCCGAAATCTTCGCGGTTTTTATCCTGTGTGTACCTTACCCCTCTTGATCGCTTTTGTTTTCGCACCACACCGCTCTTGATCACTTTTGTTGTCAAAGCAAAAAAAAATGCATTTTAAGGATTTAGGTGTAAAAGGAGAAAGGCCGCGAAGATTTTCGCTTGCTTTCTTTTGGGTCACAAAACAGGTAAAACGGGTACCCGGGTCACAGCTCTAGTTACATTACAGTTCATTGCACTGTAGGTAATCCCCGTTCGCATTAGTTTTTCTAACCCTTAAACAGCTGCTTTTGCATCCATGTTGTAATTTCGGTTGATCGCTTGACGAAGAGCGCTAAATTTTCCTTTTTTGATAATTTTCCAGATTATCAATGTTGAACTTGCGTACGAATTTTAACCCACTATTACCCAGCAAATGAAAAAATTTTGCTATCATTGATTTCGTAGTTAATGTTGTCGCTTCAAACGTTTCGGATGTCAAGAAGTGATTTTTTTCGATTGTGGAGCTACGCCACTCTTTAAGCCATTTTACGAAATATTGAAGCCATTTCAGTCTGGCGTCTTTAGTAGAGATGAATAGCCTTTATTTGGAAGCCGCTTGTAGATGGCTTGTGTGTAGTTACATATGTGATGAATTTCAAACCATTTAATGATATTCAACGTGAACGAAATGTTTTCTTCTGAACCAACGAAACCTGAAAAATTCTTTGACATAGTGCTTCCAGCGCTGCCACAAGGGTCTACTAAAAATTTCAAGTTCTCTTTCAACATTCTGTCGTTCTATTTTCGTAGAGTCAAAATATCTATTTGTCAATTTTTTCACAATTTTCAGTAATATTTTTTTTGTTCTTCTTACAGCCTCTTCCTGATTTGAAAAATAATATATTTTTGTTTCCTTTGTAGTGGGCGATCTATAAATTGATTTCGTAATTTTTTAATGAAATTAGAAGAATCAAAGTTAAAAAATATCCTTTTCGGATCATTTGGATTGGGTACTTCATGCGACAAAAACCATTCTGGATTTAGAAGTTTAACATTCATGTGTTTGTTGAGGCATTATTATCAGCAACTAGTCCCAGCACCGCAGTGTATCCAATCTGCTCCAACTCTTCAACGATGTGAAATGTGAACTTATTGAGTTCTTCTGCCGTCATTCTACACTCTAAATTTTTGAGGGGCTACGAAAGGGGTACTTGGACCCTTTTTCTAGTAGTCTTTTGGGAAATCATACTTAGATGGTACTAACTCGTATGAGGGTTACGAAAAGGCATTCGTATGCAGGGCAACTAAGTAATCGTACGACACATACTAACTCTTCGTAGTTACTACTATAGCCCCATACTATATCCATACTATAGCTTGAGCATTCAGATTGATACTGAATAATAACCAAACCAACAAGATAATTTAAACCGCATTTATTGAAGGCGTAACACATGAATGAAATACAAGAAAAAAGTTAAGCTTATCAAACGGTACATTGTTCGTTCATTGAATATTGGAGCATATTGCATGTGAATGAAAAAAAATTAAGTAAGGGGCAAACACTCTATTTTGATTACAGAAGCGCCAATATTGCAGCTGCAACTAGGCACAATTCTATAAACAGCATATTTAAAAAATTGGTATAACTCCATCAAAAAAACTTGATAAAAGAACATTGAGAAGGGGGGAAAGGGTTTCAGTTTATTGAAGGAAAAAAAAGAGGGAAAAAAGGAACTCAAAATAGAGTAGACAATTTATTACCTTGAGAAAAATTAAGTGTGTTGCAGAGTTGTGTTCAGTTGAGTTTTTGCTTGTTGAATTCTTGTCATCAATTTTGCACACACCACCAGTACCTTTAGAAAGGCAGTTGACATAAAGGAAAAGATTTAAGAAGATAAATATAGACAGCGAAAAGTGTTGATTCTTGAATTTCCATATTGTTATAATTAAGAGCTAGACGCATTAATCTGTTTCCATACTTAGACATAAAGGTGCCAATGTCAGATGTTTTAGAATACTGATGAACATAATCGGCTATAATCCACGTAATAAATCAACTGTTAGAAAATATTTCCATATAATTTAAAAGGTTTCTATCTAATTACACAAAGTTATTTGAATTTGCTTGACACTTGTCTTTTCAAAGATGGGTTTAGAAAACTAAAAAAACTGATTGGACTTGTTTGACACACTCAAAGCTAACAAAACTGAAAAATTTACCTTTTAACACATTTGTGGTTTTCTCACTATACTCTTTCCCCAAGAGTCTCGAGTTCCTCTACTGTTAACCTTAAAACAGTGGTATTAGAAACGACGACGAACATGGCAACCGTTGCAACGCACGTGGTCGGCAAGACGTACTTCAGGATGCAATCTGATGAAACGAAAAGTATATTAATAGTAGCTCTCGCACACAGCAGGCAAAGCCAGAAACAAAATATTTCTTTTTTACCTTTCAAAAAGTTTCCCAAAATCAAAGAACAGATTTTTAAAATGTAGACAAGATTAAACTTGCGCAGCCGGCACACTAAAATTTCTGATCCTAAAAATGTGAGCATATCCTAAGTTCCTAAGTCCTACCATCAGTTGACGGGTGGACCAAACAGTATCCTTTGAAAAAGGTTTCATTTTCAAGTATTCTGAGTAAAAACTAAAACAATAATAACCACACAAAATTACTATATTTTAATTTGTTTTTGTAAAGACAAAGGCAATTTCTTTTTACACAAATTATTCAATTTCCTTATAATTTTAATGCCATTCTTATTCTCTCTCTACTCCCACTCTGCGGGTGAGCGTAAACAGAAAATTTTTTTGTCATCTACATCGACTGCTTGAGTTAATCGGTAAGCGGTAACACTGGCTTACTTCAAAGATCCTTGAGACTTTGTGTTATTTTATTTTACCTGAACTCACGCTGACCAGTATTATTAAAAAAATTGAATCTGTCAAAGGAGTAGAATGCAAACCGAATAAAGTTTACGACTTCTATGCTGATATAAAAGTTCATATTGAGGATCGGGGTGTAATCATGAAAGTGGGAGTTCCCTCAAAAGCCGATTGCTATATGAAAGCCTGAAAGGATGCGGAGAAGAGAAGGTACATTTCATGGTATTTTTCTTAGTATTGATTACATGTCTCATTCTTAAATCAAATACATTTACAGTTAACGTTGAAAAGCAGACGACTCGCCTACTTTTCAACAAAAATATGTGATCACTTTCGTCGATCATAAACATATCGATAATCGATAATAAACACAAGACGAAAGTGATCACATTTTTGTTGAAAAGTAGGCGAGTCGTCTGCTAAATTGATCACATTTTAAGGACCTCCCACTAAATATGGCGGGGGGTCCGTTTTAGATTGGGAGGGGCCTATTCAAACTTTAAACCCTGATAACGTACCGAAAAATTGATTTTAAAATTTAAAAAAAAATACTGTCAGAATCGGCGTGAAAAACTACGTCGAACCATGTATTTTTCAGCCGATTCTGAATTTCATGCCACAACCCTATTTCCACGTGACTGTATTTGCGCAGGGCGAGAGTGGCTAAGCTGAGGACAGAGTTAATCGTAATTTGAGCTGCATGGATCGCGTTGAATGACTTTGGAAGTGGGCTGAGGGTTGAGGGGACTGGGACATTGAGAGTAGAACACAATGGTAGAGAAGCCGGGTTAGGGAGAAATGGCAGCCGAGAAGTTGGTATGGTCACGTCATCGAAACCTGAGAATACTAATTTCTAGAACCCGTAGATCAAGAGGGAGTGAGTTGGACAGAACCAACAGGGACTCGATAGATGAAGTTTGAAAAGCCTTGGTGACGGAAGCTGCAAACAGCCGCTGAAAGGATCGGAGCAGCTTTATACCCTTTTTTGTTGAAAGAGTAGGGGCCCAAACTGAGCAGCCATACAGCAGAATCGGCTCGACAGACGTGTAGTAAAGGTGACAAAATCTTCTTCTGTCAAAACCACAAGTAGCTCTGAGGGATGCTCTTAGGGAGTGAAAAGCTCGTTTAGCAGCTTCTAGTCGACGTTTGAGGTGAGGAACCCATGATAGGCGGTAATCGATGGTGAATGCGAGTAACTGGACTTCGAGGGATGGAGGAATGCGTAGTCCGTTAATGAAGATGTTGAAAAGGGCTAAATCGCCTTTCTGGCCAATTAACATGAAGATGGTTTTCGCTTCGTTGAGAATTGCACATCGTTTGCAGATTAGAGGTGGCCACTGCGGGATCTTTGTGCCACGTAGCAAGAGTAAAATCATCCGCATAACGAACAATTAAAGCTGGAAAAAGAAACGACTAAAGATTATTAGATTTACTCGTATGGTCATAAACTTCATACTCTAGCATATGGATTCAGAGTTGCTTCGTCTACAGCATGCCTTATAACACGAGGTACAGCAATTGCAGTATATGAGGAACTCGCACCAACATATCTAGCTGTGCCAAATGCCAGAAAATGGAAACGTGTCTGCCTTGACTAATACAGAAAATGGAAGTATCCAAATTGTTGTGGAGCAATCGATGGAAAACATATTGCTATTATTTGGCCACCACATAGTGGGTCTCTTTATGAAAACTATAAGGGTTTTCAAAAGCATTGTGCTTATGGCTATTGCCGGACCAAATTATGAGGTTTTGATGTTTGATCTTGGCAAATATGGACGACAATAAGATAGTGGTATTTGGGCATCTTCTGAATGGGACATTGAAGCTACCTACCCCATCTACTCTTCCTTTGTCAGAAGAAGGCTCTTTTCTTCACCCAATTGTTCTTGTTGGAGACGACGCCATTGAGTTAACTCATTACATGATGAAAGGCTATCCTGGAAGGAGAACTCTACTTCCTGGGGATGAAACTATCTACGATTATAGGTATTAATTTGCAGGCTTTTATTAGACCATAAAAAAGCATAAATACGTTGCTAGATTGTATTATTTCATTGTGCTTTGTTGAACTAGGCATTCCCGAGCTAGGTGAACTTCTGAAATTTTTTTTTGAATTATTGCTAAAAGATGGAGGCTCTTCTTAACAACAATAAACGCCAAACCTGAGAACGTCGAACATTACACTCGTGCAGTGTTGGTTCTGCATAACTTATTGATTGCTGAATTCAAAAACTCTGAAGGCAATGGAGCATCTGTTGGCAGAAATGGTGGCCTGGTTGATGGAGACTGGAGAGACGACACAGAATTTACTAACGCAGCCGATTTCAGTAATATTTCTGCATCATGTATCCGTAACTCGCCACAAATTGCAAAAGACCTGCGTGATTTTTACAAGCAGTATTTTTTTAATGAAGACATAGCGTACCTTGGCAATATGAAATCGCCAATTTCACCAGTAAAACTACTTTAACAACAATTGCCATCATTGAAGTAAAAACATGTATTTTTTTTTGTCTTTGTCTTAATCGCCCAACTTATTGGTGTGAGAAACAATTTTTTAAATGGCGAAACATAACATTTGCGATATTAAAAAATCCAAAATTTCTTAGTTAAAAGCATCACAGGAAAAATTCGACGATTTTTGTGAACTGAGACGTTACAATAAATGCACAAATTTTGCCCTGAGATATGAAATTTAAGAGTGCGTCCACTTTTTGAAAGTAGTATAGAGATTCTCCATCTCAAGTCTAATTTGGTCCCGAGCATCTTCATATGGGATGGCTGCCACATGGATTCCAAAATTGGCGGCAGAACTGTACCAATCTTTTTGTATGTCATCCAGCTCTGTTTTTTCAGGCTTGTTCTCAACGATAGCCTTCAATGTATTGCCTAAACTCGCAATTTAACCATTTACCTCTTCAATGGAGTTTGTCCCCCTTTTTGATATTTTTGCTCGGACAAGCTGGTGGGTTTGCTTCTTTTCCTTCAGAAACAAGGAAATAGAATCATTCTATGTACTAGAAATGGATTTGTTGATAAAATAAACCAAGAGGTCTTTTATTTGAAGCTTTCCCCTTTGAGCCACTAGCTGGCACTTAAGTTGCTTTTTGAAGACTGTTTGGAGAGGCATTTTGAGAATTTAATGAGAGTGAGGGGGGCTACAAAACTGTAGAGAAGGCATACAAAATGTGGTGTGTGACTCTGCGAGACTACCAATATTCTAAATATTTGCTTTATGTCTAATCTAGGTTCAGACATAAATGAATCAATAACTGAGTCAATAGAGTTAGCTGCTCTCCTTGCTCTCGTCCGTCGGCTCGTTTCTTTTGATTGCAGTAATGTTTCTAAGGGGTCAGTTTCACGTAAAATTGGTTGCTCAGCCTTAGCAGCCGGAGTTTCTACATGCTGACAAGATTGTTCCGCAGACTCTACTGGCTTCCTACATAGCCATTCCTTGTTCAAATGTGCCTTTGCTCTTTTTATTTCCTCTGCTGAAAGTAAAGTCTTGTATCTGCCATTGATGGAAAATTCTTCAGCTTCCGTAATCTAACATTTCAAATTATAAAGAACCTACTACCTGGCATCTAAACATTTGGCTGCAACAAAAGCATTAGATGTAAGCAAATATTTTTTGCGGACTTTCATGGCATTCACAAGAGCCAACAGCAAACGGAGTACCAATTTTTTCAGTTTCAATCTTCATGTGATCCAAACAGCGTAAAAGTCTCAAAGTGTTCAATTTTGGATGGTGTCAGTTCAGCAATAAGGTGGTCAATATCCTCCCACTCTTCTTCTTCAAATTATAGCTCGGGAAAGCAATCACAATTATTCGCACAAACTCTTTCAATTTTTCTTAGGCAAACGAGCATTTCAACAATTGAGCACCACCTGCAAATAAAAATGACGCAGACGAGTAAAGCCAATTAACATAAAATAATAACGCGGTGAAATAAATTAATGGACCTGGTTGTGCAATTAAGAATCGGGCTTGGTAGCTGCAGAGCTTTTAGAAGTGACATGACGTTGGGAGTTCTAAGCTTGATGCACACACGGCGTGCATTTTCAATCACACCTGATTTGCTTAGTTTCCTGATCGTATCCTCGATTGCGAATTGTAGCATATGACCTACACATCAAAATTGAGTAAGACCTGGCCCGTCCCTACAGTACTCCTTTTCCAAGAGGTTAAGGCAGTCGCTAAAGCAAGCTTCCATCGAATCATTTTCATCTTCTTCAGCTAGTTCTAAAAATATTGTTGATAAAAATCAATGTGAACTTTAAAATTGGAACCTAAAAAAGAATTACCCTCAGATTCAACGTCATCGAATTTAATTATTTCTATGGTTATCTTCTGTTCACCAGGAATGAGCCTAATTGCGAGTAAAACATTGGCTCCGTTATCTTTTGTTGCTGTGTGCAATTTGTTAACTTGAAAAGAGAAGCCTCCTAAAACTTGTTCGATTAATCTCTTCAGTGCCAATCTGGTATGTGGCTCTTTGTAGCTCAACTGCTGCTAAAGTACGAAGTTGCATCTTCCCATCTTCAATGAACTGAATATTAACACCTGCAATTGCACGAGGCAGTCGCTTAGCACAGTCCACTTTCAAACAAATAAATTGATTTGACACTGCTTTTTAATCTTTTTAATCTTCACTGCTTCTTTAAAACTTGGCGCAACTCACCTGCTTGTTTTTTTTAATTTCTGTGGATACGGTTATGGGGCTGATTGTAAGAGAAGATCCTAGTCCCACCAGAATGGGATCCAAATTCATCCTCGTGCTTGGGTCGTTTATTAAATTAGTCGAAGTGGTCGGCCACTGTCGGCAACTAGAGAAACATAAGCGTCCATAACTAATTTCAACTGTCAATCCGGACAGTAATTGAACTTCCCACCTTCCTTTTTCTTTTCGAAGCGGCCTTTTCACCTTTTTGAGACTCTTGCTGTCTCTTTACACGAATACCTACTTTCTTTTGTTCCCCAAGTTCATACTCCATTTTATGAAATCTTTTCAAATGGATATACAGATTGCCGATGTGCTGTCCTAAGAAAAGCTTACTAGAACAACCAACAACTAAGCATTGAGATTGCTTAGTCTTACTGCTGTCATACCGAAAGTAACACCAAACAGAATGCGGATCCTTATGATAACTAGCCATCTTAAAAAATTAACCACTGCATTCGACTGTTCATATAGTGGTAAATCTACTAGAGAAATGTAATTTGAATGAAAGATAGAGCGACACTGAAACGAATAGGACATAGCTCTAAAAAATTACGCCATGTTAAATGCCTTAGGTCTAAGAGAATAGGAAAGGTATGATTTAAACACCCCTTTCTATTCAAGTTGCCCTGCAGTAAAATGGGGAAGTTTTAAAATATTTGAATAATACTGCAGAACCCCCCAAAAAAGTTTCTTTCGGCCTTGAATTCCATTCATTTGAATAAGAATTCAATAACTCGAATTTTAAAAAAATCGCTGCAGCATGCGACACCCTGGTTTTTAATCACGGTCACGATCCCATTTGCATTCCTTCATCATCTGAAAGCATTGCGTAAAAATAAGTGGTTAGCTCAGTTAACATCTCTTTTTCCACGCACGGAATTGCATCCGTTAATCTTGCCTCCACTTGGGAGGAAGCATTGCAAACTGACTCTAGGACCTTTTCTATAACTGACTCCTAAGATAATTCTAAGGGCAACAATTAAATCTCTCCTAAACAAAGAAAAAGAGTAAAAAAATGAAAGAAAAAAAAGAGGAATGAATGGAGACAGGGCCAGCACGCCGGTATTCTACCCTTCAATACACTTTAAAACAGGTTATATTTTTAATCTTGTTCAAGAAAACAGGCATGACGTATGTATTTTTCTTCTCAATTTTAATAGGACTTCAGTGCTAATAATGGGGCAATGCATTAATATTTGTTCAAATTGAGTTACTTGATTAAAGACTAGTAGTCTGTGCTTTGTTATTGTAGATATTGCAACAAAAAAAACAGTTTACAACATTTAGTTTGATCTTCTTTAAATGAAAATATTTTAAACATTCGTAGTGAATAATTGTAATAACCCTGTTTAGATTTATTTTCATTAGTGGTGGGAAGTTGGGACCTGTTTCGTTACTTCCAACACGTTAAAGTATAGTCACAAAGTAGGTGCTGGGATAAACTTGGCAACAGTAATTCTGGCTTGTAAATTTTATGAATTAGGAAGCAGACGATCAGAGAGACTGTTTGTTTACTATTTTTTAGCCAGAATTACTGTTGTCAAGTTATTTTAATCGGTTTCTTGGTCAGCTGACTAAGAATTGGTGTGATGAAATCAAACATACTCTAAATCGTATTAGAATTAAACCAAAGGGTATTATATAATAAAACAAACTTTATAATGTAGGAAATCAGTTGGTTAACAAAGCTCATTTATTGGTTTTCATAAAAAACTACAAATATTTATACAATGAATTAAATGAAAAAAATGCATTTTATTAAATAGTTTTTTATTAATTTAAATATCTTCCGCTCATCATTTCTCGGTCAGATTGACTGTACTAGTAAGGCGTTCCCGAACCAGAGTTGCCGTCCGCTCAATTTTTTAAGCGTGTGCGCGCAGTCACGCACACGCTCAACTGTCGTTGAGTGGTGCCGCCACGGAAGATGAGAAGAAGGAGAGACATCGCTCCATAAGCCCCTGTAGAAGGAATCGGACCCACTCGTAACCCCCCCCCCCCCCCCCCCCCCCCCCCCCCCCACTAAAAGATGCCACATTGAGGAAATTCTACTCAAAGACCAGTGTTGCCTGTTTTAAAAACACAACCTAAGCGTTGAAAGTTTAAAAATTCTGTTTCCACGACGACAAAAAAATGTGTCGTCTGCTTTTGGTTGTGTGGCGTGGTGTTGTCATGACAACCGTCTTTAAAATAGAAGTCGCCTAGCGGTTTTTTCTTTTAAATGCCAACACTGGTCTTTGAGTATAATTTGCTCAAACTGGCAACTTTTCTGTTGGGGGTAGCGCAGGGTGTTATTATTTAAACAAGGCGATATCTCTTCTTCAAATCTTTTCCGTGGTGCGGCGCTTACATTTTTACGCTTACTTTTTCCGCTTATTTAATTGCGATACCTATAAAAAATTAATACTTTCTTATACGTTTGCTACTTTTTCATTCAAGTAAAAGAAAACTAGAAAGACTTCCTGTGGAATGCGCTTGGTGGTGCTGGCAATAAGTTTAAGCGGAAAGATAGAAGATAAGTGGTGCGCCGCTCAATTTTTGTAAGCGGAGCGCCGAACATCTCATTTTTAGTTGGGCTGTGCCCGCTTAAAAAATTAAGCATGAGCGTGGGCGCGCTTAAAAATCGAGCGAGCTCGCGGCAACTCTGCCCTAAGTTCGGGTCCCGAACTTAGGGAAAAAAATTTTTACCTACACTTTCGGTGAATTAAAAATTCAAAAAAAAATCAGCTTAGTATAGAAGGAATATGAAAGAAAAAGCAAAATTAAAGTGAAAAGTGTAATGTTGACATGATTTTTTGACCAAGCCTAGAACGATCCGCCCGAGGGAAGAAAAGACGAAAAAGAAGTTGAAAGGAAAAAATTGGGATCAGCCCTTTCTTTTCCGTTGATTCTTCTCTCGAGCATCTTTCTATGGCTAGGTCAAGAAATTTAGACAGCTTATACTTCCTTTTTTAATTTTGTTTTATCCTACACGAGGAGTGGTCGACTACTTTGTAGGGTGTACGAATTTAGATTTCCAAAATTCAATTTCCAAAATTTTTTGAATTTATGGAATTTTTCAAAAATTTTCAGAAATTATTTTAATTTTTAGAAGGTTGCTGGTCATTTCGGCACTGTAACGGATTCTTACCGTTTCGGCACCACATGTAAACTCCCTATCTCTGTGTTTTGTTTTGTTTAAATTGAAAGTGTCCGTTTCGGCACTCAAACTTTCCGTTTCGGCCCAATAATTTTTATTCAAAGGGGTTGTCAAGAGGTGGTAAGTTATATATATAGACTCGAAGGTACTTTGTGGGTCAGAAAAACTTTAGAACACTAATTAATTTGTGCATCATGGGATTATTCATTATAATTAAAACAAAATATATAAATTAATATTAAAACAGAAATTTCTCATAATTTCAAACACGTGGCAGTCAGTTAAGCATCTGAAGAAAATAAAGTCACAGAAAATACTATTGTTTTACTGGAAATAATTTTGGCGCCGGATGACGTAGCTGCATCTCATCAGCATCAGGTGGTTGTATTTAAGTAACTCCTTAGGTCCATATTATGTGGAGTATATTCTCCACTTTTAAATTGAGATTTGAGACATATATTTCTTATAGCCTAGACAATATTGTCCACGAATTGAAGACGAGTTGTCTACAATTCGGATTTTTTCAAAATTTTTAGAATATCTCCGAAATTTCTGAAATTTTTAGAAATTTATTTGAATTTTTAGATTTTTTGCAATTTCCTCTTCTTCTACGTTAATTTCGTTAGTCAGGAAACCCAAGATTTCAATGAAAACCATGAATCGAAAAATGTGTTTGAAATTTTGTGGAAAAAAAAGGTTGGTAATAGTAATTTACACCTGAAAACGCGTTAATTCGTTTTAACTCAGTTAATTCCCATTAACCAGTTAATTACAGTTAACTGGAGTTAACTGACACGAAAAGTGCAGTTAACGTGTTAAGGGTTTTTAAAGTAATATTTTAACGCGTTCACAAAATTTTGCAAAACTATGGAACGTCGTTTGTAGCAGCGAATCAACCAACACAAACTCCAACCGAGAACGGACTATGGTCCGATCTCGATTTCAGAAAGATCGTAGCTTTTTGCGGGGAAAAATGGAACTATGTCCGATCTGGCCTGCCATAACCCCTATTTGAACTTGGTTTCTCGATTCTTGCTCAAAGCTTTTGAAATTGGTCATAGATCCGTTCACGGATTTCTTCAATGTAAACAGCCTTTTCCGCCGTTTTGGCCAGTCGAAACTGAATGATAAAATGGGGAAACGTAAGCAAATTAAAAGAAATGAAAATGATTTAAAATTGTGCAAATGAGTGGTGACAAATTTAAAAAGGGGAAGTTGTGATCATTCATCAAGAGAACTGACAGCATCAGATTGTGAAAATCGTATTCTATTAGTTCAGCCAGTGTCATCACAATTCAAGCAAACTTCAAATGTCATCGAACACAAAAGTATGAATTGTTTATTTAAAAGGTTTTCTTCAATTTTTTATGTAAATATTTTTATTCTGCCAGTTGAACCTGAATTGCTGGCTGTTTTACAGGAATATGAATCTTCATATTGTCCATCTAGACATATCCCTGATAAGCTTCGAACAGCTCCAACTTCAGCCACAGAAGCTGCTGCTAAGTAAAAAGCTGAGGAAACAGATTGGAAAGAAAGACAGAGGCCACAAGACAGAGCATTTAGCTCTGTTGGAGAGTCTGACAGAAATATGGTCATTGCTGAGGCCTTGGAGATTTTCAACGGGATCTGTAACCATTGTAGAAATGTGAAAGGCATAGTAGTTTGCCACACTTGTCACGCTTTGCTCTGTCCTGAGTGTGACTCTACATTTCATTTTAATCATATAATAATAATAATAATAATCTATATTTGTAAGGCGCCTTTTTCATTGCATGGTCAAAGGCGCCCTTAAACTCACAATAAGTGGATGATACAGTGTCTAGGGAAAAAAATTTTAAATATAAAAGTCTTGAGTTGAGCTCGAATGGAAGAAAGAGTTGGGAGAGAGCGAAGAGAGAGGGGGAGGGCGTTCCAAATTCTAGGTGCACAGCAGGAGAAGGCACGTTCACCGCATCGCTCCTTTCTTGCTGGTGGGACGACAAGCTTCAGCACGTCAATCTCAGACCGAAGACCAGAGCGCTTCGGTTCCTGAAGACTAATCAGTTCAGCCAGATAGGAGGGAGCCAGGCCGTGCACACAGCGGTAAGCTAATGGAGCGATTTTAAAATCAATGCGGGAGCGGACTGGTAGCCAGTGAAGTGCTTTCAGCTGCGGTTTGATGCGTTCTAACAGAGTGATTGTGGTTGATGCGGCCTTCTGCTCATAACAGAGTGATTTTGCAAGGAGTCATACAGAAATTAAGTCTGTTTTCAACATATTGACCTGTTAGGAAAAGTTCAAGACATAGAGGTATGATACTTGTGTTTATTATTGATTGATACAATTATGATTAACAACTAATGGTTTTAATTCAAATGTAGGTGTTCCTGTTCCAATTTTCGAACCGGGTATTTGCCCTAATTGATCATCTCAATGAGAAGGGTGTTGTCGTGACGCAACAACATTTAGATAGTGGTTTATTCCCGTGGCACACACTTGGTTCAGGTAGAGGCAAATTTTGCTCACCATATTTCGTATTTTATTTATATCTTTTCTCTCTTTCCATTTACAGTAGAGGAGTTTGAAGACGAAGGAGACTACGGATATGCCACGGAAGCAACTGAAGATTTCGATTAGGCTCTTACAAAATGGGGTCTGCAGGCGGCAAGAATTTAAACCAACATTTTTTTTTCTTTTTGCTCATTAGCATAATTCTTGCCGCCTGCTGACCCCATTTTGTAAGAGCTTCGGGTGTTTGGTGGATAGATGGCGAAATGGTCAAGTCGCCGAATTTCCCCTTCTCATGCCCTTGTCATGCAAATAAAATACAAATATCTTTTAAACCCTCGACTTTACATATAGGAACATTTGATAACTCATTAACTATTTTTAAAGTTTTTTTTTTTTTCATAAACAAATGAACAAAAAATCAAAATGAAATATTAATAAATACACAAATTAAATTTAAGTAATAAATATCTAATTATAAAGTAGATTTAATAACTGGAATTAAAAAATAAATGCTGTGAAAAGATTACCTGGCAACGGTGAGCATACGACTCTAGGACTCTAGCAGACAACGAGACAAAGAGGGGTGCGAAAAGGACAAAGGGGGGTGTTGATTCGCTGCTCCAAACGGCGTTCCATACAAAACGCACACCTCTGTTTTGTTGAGTGCAGAGATGGTTGAGTGACTGTGTAGAATTTATTTTCTTAACATTTTTTTATTATAAAATTTACTTTTTTTTTGCATTTTAAGATATTTTTTCAAAAATAAGAAGGAACTTTAGAAATTTATGAATTTTTTGAAATTTTTTATTTTTTACATTTTTTCAAAAAATTTCAGGGGTGTACGAGGAATATTTTGAGTCGACAACCCCTCGATCCCACAACAAAAAGATATTGAATCTCACATCAAAAGAAAGCCAGTTCACTTGCCTTCAAAACTAGGGGTAGTTTGTACGAGTTCTCCACTTTCTCTATTTCAATGAAAATTTTTATTAAAAAAACGTTATTTTATAAAAAAAAGTATTTTCTAAGTTTTTTTCGTGGAATTATGGGATTTTTTTTACTTGGGAATTTTAAAAAAAAACTTTCATTTCACCCGAAAACCCGCAAGTTGTCACTACCAATTAACGCGGGGCAATTGGACAGATCCTTATCACAGACCAAGAATAGACTCTTCTTGGTCTGTGTCCTTATGGAGAATTACTACAGCGTGAGCCTACCATCTCTTCAATTACTCTGCAATGCATTAGTTTAGGAGCTCCCCCCCCCCCCCAAAAAAAAAAAAAAAAGAACATGCCATTTTTTCTTTAAAACCATCTTCCTGATCTGGCAATACCAGCATTCTCTCGGTATTCAAAAGTTGTGTTACTTTGGCTTACATTTACATACCACCAACCATCCAAGAACCAAGAAGTAAGAATAAAGGAGTGAGCACGAGTGGACGCTTTTCCCGTTAGACTTTTGGATTCCACCTCGGGCAATTTTTTAGTTCTATTTCAAAAAATGTTCTTGTTAAGTCGCTTTATTGAGCAATATTTTAAAGCAACATCGAATTTTGAAATTCGCGCACATGCAGACGACAGTGAAAACCCAAGTGTCATCTAGCGATAAAATAATAACTAACCTAAGGTGGAATCCAAAAAGTCTCCTGGAAAAAAAGCGTCTACTCGTGAGCCCACTCCTTTATTCTATCTTAGCTCTTACTTCGTGCTTACAACGCTTCCAAGTTACAACTTACAACTTGCAAGTAACCGCGTTGCGATTAGCGACTGGCCGATTCTAATACCAATTATTATTGAGTTTGAGACGCCGACATACAAACTTCATCATTAATACAATCATGGACATCTCTAAATTAAAAGTAATAACCCGCTTAACCTGATACATTAGGCAACTAAACTAGTATATATATAACAATATTCAAATCGAT
Source organism: Daphnia galeata (assembly GCA_030770115.1). Lineage (NCBI taxonomy): Eukaryota > Metazoa > Arthropoda > Branchiopoda > Diplostraca > Daphniidae > Daphnia > Daphnia galeata. The sequence goes on from CM061123.1 coordinate 9,186,654, forward strand.
ATTCAAGACCCCAAACCCTCTGTTTTTGTAAATAAATTTGTGTATTATCTTCATCTAGTGAAAATGGCATTTCTTCTTAAATGTTTTCATCCTAGGTTGTGGACCTGAAAAAAGAATTAAAAACACGAGGCCTCAGTACCATTGGAACTAAAAATGAATTGATGGAACGACTGCAAGATGCTGTGCAAGGTAAAAGTTCCATGTTTCATTTATAAACCATTTCCATGTTAAAGATCAAGCCTTTTCTTGTACCAAAAAGATGATGATAATGGAGATAGTGGGGCCTTGGACAATGATGATCTCTTGGACGAGGAGGCAGTTTTAGCAGTAAAATAATTTTTTTTAAATTTGGAGTAAGAAACTTATTCTATTAAACTCTTTATATAGGATGAGGAAGCCATTTTAGAGGAAGGAAATGCAAATTTGATCACCCAAGAAGATGATGCAGTTCTTTTAACTCCTACTACATTGAGTGCTCCAAAAGTTACAGTTGAAAAGTTTGTTTCTTTTTCTGGTTTCTTTTATAAAATTTCTCAACTCTAAAATGCTACAATTATATGTTTTAGGACCATTCAGAACTCTAAGAATGAAATTGTTTCTGCCCACAAGAAAATCATCTTAAATAGAAAGGTGGTAACTTCTCCTTCAGATTCTGGCATGGTTTCACAGGAAGTTGACAATCACCATGATGCCAATAAAAGTGATGAATCTGACTCAAAGGAAGAAAAAAAGGTGGTCAAACTTGGTTCCTTATCTGCCGAAGAAAGGGCTAAACTCAGAGCACAGAAATTTGGAGTTCCTGTTCCTGATTCTGTAAAAAAAGCTGTCCGTGCAGAAAGGTTTGGTAGCACTAATAGCACAGAATCGACCACATCAAAATCACAGGTAAATTTGATTAATCAGCTTACTATTTCTGATTGTTTTCTTATTGTAGAATTTATTTTCAAGGTTCCTGATAATGACAAACTTCTGAAAAGACAAGCTCGCTTTGGCGTCATTTCCAATTCTAATACCGAAGTTGACGAAAAGAAACAGAAACGAGCAGAGAGGTTTGGAACCACGAGCACTGCAGTCGGTAGTTCGGACGAACAGAAGCGTAAACGGGCAGAACGTTTTGGACTTGCCTGAATATTGAAATGTTCTTTTTAAAGTTTATTAATTGACGTACAGTAATTGAAACAAAGGCTTGATCCGATCACAACATTTTTTATTAAAAAAACTAAATCCAACCTTGTTTCTTATCCTGATAAAGAAATACTACGTATTGTCCGCTTTCCAGATTTAGCGTTTTCCTGGGCTCTAGCAGGTTAGCAGAGTTGTACAGTTTTAAAGGAAAGAGTTGTATTTTATATTTTTTGTAAGTGAAAGGTAATGTGGTTTGAAGCGGATAATAAAGAAGCAGCGGATGATGGGCATAAGCGTTTAGTTGGGTAGATATCCAACAGTAGGTTTCATGTCCATAGACAAGGGCGTTCCCTTATAGTCCTAGAGCCTGCGTGGGTTAGGGAGTAATGTTAATAACATTTGGCAGACCCTGAAAAATATTGAAGTCTCAATATTTTATTGAGGGAAATGTAAGTTTGTCGTGGCGCAAAGGGTTCCCACTGGGCAGTGCCGACTTCCGTAGTCGACGGGAATATCCTAAAAGGGTAAAATTTTTAACGGATTAACATCAATCTCGGACTACGGGTAAAAATTTAGCGTTACCTCGAGTAAACGCCACGTGAAAGGTATTTTTTATCCCCATTTTCTTGTGGGTTTAAGCAACGGTTGTACTCGCCAGAAAAATTGGTTGCCTTCAACAAAAAAGTTCCTGAAACCGAATTACGTTACACGTAAAGCCACGTTCAGACTACAGCCTTTTTTGAGCGTTACGTATAACGTAATCGGTTTAAGCAACGGGTTTACACACCAGAAAAAATTGGTTGCCTTCCACAAAAAGGTTGCTGAAACCGAATTACGTTATACGTAACGCTCAAAAACGCTGTAGTCTGAACGATATTTGTTAAAGGGTATGCCTAAAGTGCGGGATGCGGGAAAGCACTGCCTAAAATGCGGAACACCCGCAGATTTCAACCCGAATTCGGGTATCTAATTATCTATCCCGCCGCCTAAATTGAGGGATCAAATATTTTACCTTGTTTTTTTTGTTTGGTGTGTAATTTTGTGTCCACCCGCTTCGGCACTGCGTGTGTCTGGTCATAGACCATATGAACATTGATATTTGATATATATGAATATTCTCTAGGTAGTTTCAATCATTTGACTTCAGTTGATTTGCTTTTATTGCTGCACGAGCTCTCCGAGCTCATATAAAAAATATGAGCGAAAAACGGAAAAATGTCAACCCCCGAGTCCCCGACTGCCCCGAGTCCATTCCCCGAGTTTTAGTAATTTTTTGTTTACCCCGTTTGAAAGAACTAAAACTTGGGGAAATGGCAACCCCCTAGCATAGCCTACTTTATTATAGGAAGCCCAACGGTTTGGGCTTTTTCTTGAAGCCAATTTGGGTTCCCTTCCTCTTATTTGGCTCCGCCCTAAGTAGACCCACGGGAGCCAATTTATCTTCTAGTGGCGATATTTGAAAACACGGATTTGTTTACGTTTCTATCGATATGATTTCATTCGCGAAGGAAGGGAATGAGATTGTAAGATAGAGGGCGTTGCTTTTTGCCGCCAGAATAGAAAGAGCCCCCCTTTTTATTTAACTTTCACCATAGCCTACTGTATATAAGGAAGCCGAAAGGTTTGGGCTTTTTTTGGAAGCCAATTTGGGTTCCCTTCCTCTTATTTGGCTCCGCCCTAAGTAGACCCACGGGAGCCAATTTATCGTCTAGGGGCGATATTTGAAAACACGGATTTGTTTACGTTTCTATCGATAGGATTTCATTCGCGAAGGAGTGGAATCAGATTGTAAGAAAGAGGGCGTTGCTTTTTGCCGCCCGAATAGAAAGAGCCCCCCTTTTTACTTAACTTTTACCCTGAGGTGTTATTATTTCGATCACCAGATGGCTCCCGTGGGTCTACTTGGAGGATGGGAAATCGGAGGAAAGGTGAGCAAAGTAGGCTTCACTTTTCCCACACGCGAGAGATTGCCTTCCTTTCGGCTTCCTATAATAAAGTAGGCTATGCCCCTAGTATACATTCCCCGAGTTTTTAGTGGGGCCCTCTATTGGGGGTGTACCTTTCATTTATGTGTTGTATCCACTTTACATGCACTTTATATTGTGGAAGAATATTTTGATTATTTTCCAAACAAAAACAATACTTTTAAAAAGAGTTCTTTCCTGATCATCAACACTTCCATCTTTTTTCAATCACTTAAGCTGTGATTTATCTTGATTGTTTAAGCGTGAAGTTTAAGTGTAAAAAAAGACAAGAAATGAACAGAATTTCTTAAATCTTTGAGGAAATTTCAACTGTTGGAAATGGACCGTCTTTTAATTGAATGGCATCTCAACGAATCTCTGCAGAACAGGCACCCAGTATATATACCAACCACCTGCTTTTTTTATTACAAATGATATATTTTATGGAATATTTAGTTTATTTATTTTAAAAAATAAAAATTATATTCTATGTTTTTTTTTAAATAATTCTTAGATGCATTATGCTGCAAGAAAGGGGAATGTTGAAGTAATGAAAGCTCTTATAGGTCGTGGTTATGTAGTGAATTGCATGACACCAACAGAACTAATCACTCCTCTACATGAAGCAAGTTCTAAAGGAAATGTAGCAGCAGTGCAGTTCTTAATAGATGAGGGGGCATGGGTAAGGTATTAATTCATTAACTAGCATTACTAGAAGCTCAAATGTTGTTTTTATTGTCCCAATAATAGATTAATGCCAGAAATATTGATGGTGCCACTCCATTGTGTGTGGCTTGTGCTGCAGGCCAAACAGAAGTAGCAAAATTGTTGATTGAAAGTAATGCTTCTGTCAATCCCACAATTCTCATTGATCCTTTAAATTCACCTCTTCATGAAGCAGTGATGAAAGGTTGGTTTCTTTCAGATAGTCGACATAGTGCTGCTAATAGTATATTTAGTTTGTAATGTATTCACTTTTATATGAAAGGTCATGTCCAATGTGTGAAACTCCTAATTTCTAAAGGAGCGAAATTGAATGCCGCTGATCGACATTATGGAACACCTCTTCATGCAGCGTGTGTCGCTTACAAGATTAATTTAGAATGTATTTTATCATTGATTCAAGCAGGTGATTTAACCATTTAGAAACAATTCATTGGTTTATTCTAGACTTTTTTTTCCTTTTTTGTATTAGGGGCTGATGTCAATGCAACAATAGTACATAAGGCTCCACTTCATATTGCTGCGTAAGTTCATAAAGCTTTGTATGTCAACACTCACTTATCAGTGTATTACTTTTGACAAGGTAGATATCGTAACCTGTTTTCAGTAGTGCAGTTGTTGCTGAATTATGGTGCTGATGTATATATGAGAGACAATTTAGGCAAACGTCCAAAAGAGTTGGCTAAATCTAATTCTGCTGTTAAAAGACTATTGGATGATTATGAAATTCATCCCAGAACTCTGCAGAACTGCTGTCGATTAGCAATTCTTCAGTCATTTGTAATAGGGAAAAATTCAATCACCATTAAACAATTAGGTCTCCCAAAGAAGATTATACAATTTATTTTCAGTTATTAGATGAGAACAGTTTAACTCTTGTGTTCTTCATGATCCTTTTCTATAACTTCAACTAAATTTGATTTAAAGTTTGATCCTGGAAATTTGATATTTTTTTCATCAATGGGGCCATGATTTGTTTCTGTGCCTAAATTTGCTGAGGAGATTGAACAGTCTGAGTCTGTATCTTCATATAGAGCCACATCCTATTTGAAAAGCAATGAAGAGTAACTATTTGTATAGATTTTTCTGCTTTAATTTTTGTGAATACAAACCATTTCTATTACTGGTCCACTTGCTCCAACTATATTTTCTATATCATAGATGGTTTTCTTGTCTGGATCATTCATAATATCTTCATGAACTTTGACATTTGCTCTCTTTATTTGAGGTAGAAATTCTTTAACCTGCAAGAAGAAATGTTCTTTATCATAAAATGAACTCAGGTATTTTATTAAAACAATTCTTATCATGTTTACTACATGCAAGAAACCTGTTTCCACTTTTACCTTCTGCAAAGAAATTGATGGCTGAATTTTAAATGTTCCAGTAGAACGCTTCTTTTCTTGTAGAAGACAGAAAACTACATTTTCTTTTGCTACAAGCACATTTAAAAAAAAAAAATATAAATATATCTACCTATAATCAACTTAATTTGCTTAAGGAAATCGTACTTTTTACTTTCGAACCTTCGACATCTAGCAAAGCTGTGGAATGTCGAGTGGACTTCAAAGAGCCATCCTGAGAACTGACATCAGATATCATTTTCTTAGTATTCTTGTTAGTATGTATAATGTATCTATAATTTATATTTTATGATAAATTATATTGTTTTTTTAAAAACGGTAGAAGATGATGCGATGACTGATGAGGTCGAGATCCGTCTCAATTTTTGTACGAAAGTACAGTCATGGTACAGTATAAATAAACAGAACTTAAATGTCGATTATAACATCGATACAGACGATACATCGATCGATACACGATAAATAAAGGGTGGGTTGATGTATCGTTTTTTATAAGGTAAATGACAAATTTAGAATGGGACAGAATCACTGAATCAGTTAGATGGTTTTGCGATCCAGCATCCAATTTTTTAAATCTAAATTTCAAATTTTTACAAATAACAACAAAGATTTGTTTTTATCTTTCCCGTTTTCGTGAGTTGGGATATTGGTCCGTTAACATGTGGCGCCAAAAACAAATGACAAAAGGTGCTTGCACTGCTTGCGGGTTGCGGTACCTGGTGTTCAGAATTTCAGATCCGATCTGGCGATTTACTTATTAGTATCATTAGTTTATCATGTCATGTTAGGAATGATCAGGAAATGTTACATGAAATTCATAAAAATAAAAATAAGTAAACAATAGTGTAAACTTTATTTGTCATAGTTCAGTTAATTAGGATCAATTATTTCTTAAATATCTCTTAAAATAAGTAAATAACCCTATTTTTATATTTTAAAGAATATAACTAACTGATTAATTATTTGCAGACGAAGATAATTGTCTTTACAAATTCAAATTGCAACATATTTGCTTGGCCTGCATATTGTAGTTGAGTGTTGACTATCAGTTATCGTTTTTACCCTGCAGGCAGCAGCACTTGTACTCTCCAACTGGGGTTGGCACTTGGCATTATTAACGGCTTTCTAAAGTTTTCTCATCGCGTGGCGAAATCAAACGAAACGCTAATTTGGGTAAACTTCTAAGCTTACGTCAAATTTATGAATATAATTAGTAATCTAAATTCAGAGTTTTAAAATATTGTATACAAACCTTAGTTTTATCCTCTATATACGTTCGTGTTTGAGTTTGCCGGTGTATTGAATTGTGCTTATCATTCTGGCATCTGCAATTTCGGCCATATTGCCACTTAGTTAGCAGTTACATATATTTGTAAACTTTTTAAATACAGTAAGTTTTTAACTAACATTGTTTCTCAATAGCTATTCAATTAGGTCTTAAACCAGTACTTGTGCCATGGGGGACAGTGATGATGATTATGATCGTCGCAGAAGAGATAAGTTTAGAGGAGAAAGAAGTGAGTACCGTGGAGCTGGAGACTCTGGAAGAAGAGAAGAAAGGGGCAATCCTAGGAGAGAAGAGTGGAATGATAGGTCAGTTTGAAACATTTGCTGAAATTTTAGAGCTTTTTTCCTTAAGTTATTTATCCTATAGAGGTATTATGGAGCCAAGAAGAGGTGAATCTTGGTCTCAAAGAGGGTCTCGTTCTCAACCACGTCATGAGTATCGCGAATCTTACCGTGGCCGTGAAAGATACAGTCCAGCAGGTGGGTATGATGCACCTCAAGCTCCCAAAAGGATGAGACCTGACTGGTATGTAGTTAGTATTAATATCATGATAGAGTTTATTTAGTAATCTTGTTGAATTATTATAGGGAAGACAGGCGCTATGGATTTGATGCTGGTTATGGACCAAGTATGGGTGCATCTTGGGGTCAGAATGAACCAGTCATTAACACACCACCCAATGCTGGGAATTTCAGTGGGTCTTCTTCAAGGTAATTTTCAATCATCAGTGTGTAGTATGTGAGATTATTAATTTTTAATTAAATTATTGTATGTCAATTATTTAGAGGAGAAGAATTTCCCACTCAACCACCAATGATGTCCTTCAAAGCTTTTCTTGCTGCCCACGATGATTCAATTTCTGACGAAGAAGCGGTTAAAAAGTATGCCGAATATAAGCTAGAATTTCGCCGTCAGCAGCTGAATGAATTTTTCACAAGCCACAAGGATGAAGAATGGTAATGTTTGTTTTTTTCTTCTTTCCTTTTTCTCTTTTAAGAAATGTATATTTTAAATGTAATTAAAGTCTTAAGAACTTTTCCGACAAATTTCTTTTTAGACTTGCATGTTTGATATTGCATTGAATTATGATATTCTTCTTCTTACCAAAATATTTGTAAGTTTTTGCGACGTGTAGTCGGATTTCGGATAACCAATTTACATACATTTAATCCCCCCTGTTTTTCAGCCGATTGACATAGCTGCTATTGACGTCCCTCCGTTTATTTCAACCATCTCCGACCTTTCTATAAGGTGCCATACCAACTGTCAAAAGAGCTACTTGAAAATCAAATTTTTTAAACTGTGTGAACATGAAATGAACAGATCTCCAAAGTGTGCGTTAGAGTAGGGTTCAACTGCGCGCAATGCAGTGGTCAGTTAGTAGCTAGGTTTTAAAAAGAATCCGTACCGGGAGAACAGGTGAGGGAAATCTTGGCCTCTTGAAAAGTGTGGTCCCTAGCTGGTTATTTTTAATTCGAAATTTCTAAGTATGATTAGTATTAATTTCTTTTATTATATTCCGACGGGATAAAAAATGTAGGTTTAAGTTGAAATATCATCCAGAAGATAATCAAAAGCGGAAGAATGAGCATAAAGCTCATATTGAAGTAAGTTATCTCAAAATTAGATACATTTTGCCCCTAGCTAACCTTTTTTCTCCATACAGTTACGCATGAAAACTATCATGGATTTAATGGCGGAGGGTTCTTTTGATCAAGTGACAATCGATGCCGACCAATCAGAAAAATTAATAAAACTTCTTGATACCGTGGTTATTAAACTCGAAGGTGGAACTGAGTTAGATCTTCAGGTCCTTGACAATCCTCCTCAACCAACCGCTGACAAGGTCTGCCTAGTTACTTTCTTATGGTTTTTTATTGCCTTGAAAAATTGTGTATCTATCATTTGTTATTCTCATTACAGCAGCCTAATAAAAACCAAGGAAAGGTTATCAAGGAGTCTGATGATAAAGAAATTGGTGAATTGGGAGAAGGAAACGACGCTAAAGAAGATGGCGTGATAGAGGATTCCAAAATTGAAACCAGCTGTGACACGAAAAGTACTAATAACAGTAGGGAACCATTGTTTTCGTTCATAGTTCAACCATTGCTTAATCGCGTTTTTTTAAATTGTTTTGTAGGTGGTAAACGGAAACGAAGCGGCTTTGAATCGGATAGTGGAAGCGACTGGGAACGGGAAGGGAAAGAGCAGTCGGAAATATCCGAAGCACCTCAAAGCCCTGACAATAAACCGGTTGGTGGTGGGAGTAGCCCTTCCGGGGACACTGAAGTAACTGATGAAAACCGAGCAAAAGAAGATGACAAAGACAAAGGTGAAGAAAATGAAAGCAAAGAGGGAGAAAAAAAAGAAAATGGCGGGCCAGTTCTACCTCGAGAATTGCATCGGACAGCCTCCATATTTCTTCGTAATTTAGCTCCAACGATCACTAAACTTGAAGTCGAAGCGGTAAACATTTGTTTGTTAATTTTTCTTGTTATTTGTTAGTTTTTGAAATTTAATTTTGTTAAACGTAGATGTGCAAACGATATCCTGGATTCTTACGTGCTGCTATTGCTGATCCTCAGCCAGAACGCAGGTGGTTTCGCCGTGGTTGGGTTACGTTTGAACGTAATGTTAACATCAAAGAAATTTGTTGGAATCTGAACAATATTCGAGTATGGTTAAAGGAAATAGAATCAATCTGTATAATGGTTTTAATCCAATTTGGTATACTTTAGCTCCGTGACACCGAATTGGGAGCCATTGTGAACCGCGATCTAAGTCGTCGCATACGTACAGTTAGTGGCATAACATCCCACAAACAAGTTGTGAGGAACGACATTCGTTTAGCAGCCAAAATCATTCAAAATTTGGATGCACGTTTGGGTCTATGGGCTGAAGAAGAGAATGATAAAGCTAAAAGTCCATCGATCCCCGATTCGACACTTACTTTCTCTGGCACCAGTCGTAATCCTGTTCTTAACAATATTACTGATTTTTTGATCGAAGAAGCTTCTGCTGAAGAAGAAGAGCTCTTGGGAGCTTCAGCCAATGAAGAAGGCGAAGAAGCTGATGCAGCTGCAGGTCTGACTAGGGACGACGAACTTATTAAAGTATTGGATCGTCTACTCTTTTACTTGCGTATTGTTCATTCGGTTGATTACTACAATCACTGCGAATATCCTAATGAAGATGAAATGCCGAATCGATGTGGCATAATGCATGCTCGTGGAATCCCTCCGTCATCCAAAGTAAGATTGTTGGTTCCAAATTATATTCTGTCCAAAATTTTAAATAAAAATGTGTTCGGTTAAAATGTTATTTACTCCTGTACACATTTTGAATATAGGTCACCCAAAATGAAATTAATGACTATTGTCGATCTTTTGAGAACAAGATTGCATCTTTCCTGGAGCCAATCAAGCGATTGAGTGATGAAGAAGCCAGTAAATTGGGTCTAAAAGAATCTAAAGCGTAAGAATGGTACTAGCTTTTTTCGACGATGTATTTCTGTATTTTTCTTTTATCCAGCGAGGTGGAAAAGTTTGTCGCTGCCAACACACAGGAACTTGCTAAAGACAAGTGGTTGTGCCCTCTATCTGGGAAAAAGTTTAAGGGCCCGGATTTCGTTCGCAAACACATATTTAACAAGCATGCCGAAAAGATTGATGAAGTGCGAAAGGATGTTGAATATTTCAACAACTACTTGCATGACCCCAAAAGACCGCAGTTGCCGGAGCATCCCGGAAATCGAGCTGCAGGGGTTAGACCATCACCGATGAATGAATCCCAAAGAGGCGACCATTTCGGTCCACCCGCAGGTTTTGGGTAAGTGAATATACGCAACTTATAAAAAATAATTCTTACTGTTTATGTTTTTAAATGTTAATTTTAGATATGGTGCTTTCAACTACGGCGGCGGAAGAGGAGGTTATGGTGGAGGTGGTTTCGGAGGGCCTCCACAGATAAATAACTTTAGTAATGTTGGAGGAGGAGGAGGCAGGGATTTCGGATTTGGCGGACGAAATAATCGTGGAGGAAGAGGCCGCGGGTAAGTGATTTTCTTCTTCGATTCATGAATTTTACCATGTTTTCGGGAAGATTAGAGGTTGTACAGGGATTTGGGTATGTTACAAAGTCTAAAGCTTAGCTGTATGACTTGTTGCAGGCCCCAACAATCCTCGTATGAAGGTCGGACAATAATTGGCTATGATGACGTTGATACTCCAGCTGACTTCGACGTCTTCTAATAAAGAACAGGCTACCCTCCAAACGTTATTTTCTTTCCTTTCGTTTGAATACCAGAAACAGTTGCTTTCCTTCCCTTTTAAGCGGTAATTCACATTTCCATAATCATTTCCAATCGTTAGCCGGCCTTGAACAAGTTGAATAAAAAGCAGGACGTTTTGCTTGGCTGAATGGCTGTTCATTAAAGTTCTGACTTTACTCCTTTTTTTATTTATTTCTTATCTATAGCGGTGGTCCTCGTCACATGTCCCATTACCGGGATCTTGATCGCCCCAATGATGAAGAATTTTGAACCAACTCAGATTTGGACGTAACCGCCGCGCGTTGATTTTTCCTGTGTAATTTGATCCTTGATTTTTATCTGACCAACACCTGTGCAGTTTTGCTTCATTTTAGTTGAAAATTGTGGATGCATTGATGCACGTTCGTTTTTCATTTTGTCAATCAGTCGTCAATTGTCGAGATCGCAATGATTTTGTTTGTATTACAAAATGAAGCGTTTCTTTAATAATGTGTCAGTAAAAAAGATTCATAATTCGGAACATCTAATAGATAAATTATCATTTCTAACACTTAGAAACATCAGGTGAATATATATACACTTGTAGTATAGTTTGAAGCAACTTTATTGAAACCGGAAGGGGAATTTTGCTTATTGCAACGAATTTACAAGATAAACTGTAAAAAGTGGAACACAAATACGGAGAACGAAGATTTAGATGAGTGGACATGGCACAAAGTAAATGACTTAAAACTTTCAAAAAAATAATCATCCCCCCCCCCTCCTCAAGAAGAATATTGTTCTAAAATTTTTCAAATGACAAACTCTGCAGATCCTTTATAGTTTCACTAATAACAATAGGAGAAATAACTGGAAAAATTTTTAGAAATAGCGTAGTTTCATTGGCCAACTATAAAGTATGTAAATTACAAAATAATTATGCACCTTTGTTTTGTTTGATTCGATTGAACATGCAGTTTTTCTTGCTGTTTCCATTAAATTCAAGCTACATTCGATTGAGCTCGTTGTTCTAATATTGCTCTCCACAGCCGCAATTCGGTTCCACCACGTAATCCAAGTCGTCGAAGGTCTTCTCTCGTAAAGAAAGCTACTACGTCGATAAGTACGTACCCTTCCGAAGTGAACAGAGCTATGTCACATTCATCAACATTAATTGACTTCAACCAAGAGACTAGCGAAGAATCTATGATTTCCTCTCCTAAAACAACATTTATGTTACTTATAAAACAACGAGACAAATATATATATAAAAAAATACTTGGAATTTCCTGAACTTGTAGTGGTCTTGGTGGTAGAAGTTGCTGTAGCAGTTGCCTCTGAATTTGTTGTTCGGACAAAGTCAGCCGTAAGGTATCTTGGAAACTGCGCTGGGTATCCACTAATTCCTGCATTAAACGACAATTGTCACGTCGAAGAGCTTCTAAAGAATTCTTGAGCTCTTCCCGAAGTTTTTCATTCTCCTGAAAATAGATTATTAGTTATAAATAAAGAACAAAACGCATTATCACACAAGTTAATTATGGACCACCATTAATTCTTTTGGGGATTTGTTGGAATTGATGGTAGAAACACCTGAAGTCGATCCTTCTTCTACTCTTTCACGAACCTCTTCCCAGTTTGCAATTGGTTTTCCATCTACCAGTCCATCCACTCTGTCATCAACCTTAAATGAAGACCAAGAAAACGAATTTTTTTCACTATGGTTTGATTTCAAACGTATAATTCTAATATTACTTTGACTCGTCTGGATTCCCCACCAGCTAGATTAGCACCAAGCTCTGGACTCAGAACTGTTATAGCTGCCTGCACAGCACTACGAACTAAATTGTCAAGCGCAAACATCCAATGAGGCTTGATACTGTGCATTCGCAAAACGGCATTGACCTGTAAAACCAACGAAAACGCGTGTTAAAAGTGAAACCACAATAATAATAATAATAATTTTCATCGTAATAATATGAATGTAAAGCAATCATTACCGCATCTTGAAACAGGTATAGAGCTAACTGTATGTGATTAAGAGCAGTTACATCAAAGTCAACTTCTTCTCGAAGAGTACTGATAGCTGCTTCAATTGCTGACTTGTTTTGTTCTGGGATGTAGTCGCGCAGACCTCGCATCAACGTAAGTAAATGAGGTGCAGTGAGAGGAGTTTGTCCTACTTCCCGTTCCAACGAACGAAGCCAAACTTCACAGATTTTCTTCCCATCTTGCGATAAGACACGCGTCAACGTTTGTCTTCGCTGTGAATCTTTCTTAAGGGTGTAAAATCCATCCTCAGGAGAAAGTTCGACACCTTCGCCCAAGATGCCTCCACCTTTAGAAGAGCAACCATCCACTTCAGGACTAAGAGGAAAGGGACTCAAATACCCCGATGATGGCCCAGTGTTTGTCCCATGGCTATTAGCAGAGCTTCGCCTTCCACATATCAGAGGGTCATCATCCAGTGACATTACAGTGCTAGAAATAAAATAACCAATGAATCACATTTTAAGGATTTTTACTGTATGTTACTTTCAATGATCAACAAATTTAAAATAAATACAAAATTAATTAATTCAAATTAATTACCTCGTTGTAAAGCTTAATTGTGCAGGGATAGTGACCGGTGATGACATTGGTGAATGTATAGATGTGTTAGCCGGACTTGTTTTAGTCATGTATGCGAAACCACTGAAAATGTTGCATCAAGAAAAAGAATCAAGGGAACGAGCCAAGATTATTAGACGAAACAAAGATATGCAAAGTAATACTCGATTATACTTTTCTTCGGGAGAACTAGCCATTCTTGGTAAGTGACTACCACGTTCTGTCCGGAGCATAGACCGATCGCCAATGGGAACAGAAACACTACGACTGTATTCTTGGTTAGTTGGAAGACGACCCATTTTCTTCTTCCTAAAAACATAAGAAATTTTTAGCCTACAGTCGTACAAAGAAATTTAACTGAAGTGAACGCGTGATTAAAAAAATTGACGAACTCTGATAAAAAGTTTTCCTCCATTAATTCTGCTGCAGTTGCTCGTCGATCTGGATCGGGTTCGAAGCAACGCAAAATAAACTGTTTGGCTCTCTCAGACATTTCGACTGGAATTTCTGGATGCATTTTATAATAACCGACCTGAAAATAAGAAAAACCCTGTAGCCCATACAATATTGAGAAAACAGGTACGTAATAATGTGTTTTACCTTGAACATGGCAGCCTCAGGTGATCCTAATTCGATAAATGGAGGTTTACCCGTAGCCATTTCAACAATCGTACAGCCCAGGGACCAAATGTCAGCTGGAGCACCATAACCGCGCTGTCCTTTGTCAATAACTTCCGGTGCCATATATTGCAGGGTCCCAGTAAATGTTTCCGTGCTGAGGCAAAGACCAGCAAGACGCTTTGAAGTGCCAAAATCGGAAATCTTCACAACACCACTTTTGAAAATTGAAAATGTAATTGTTGAATTATTGGCGACTGCATTATAGTTAGAATACCTGTATGTATTGACGAGAACATTGTCACCTTTGATATCTCGATGCACGATTTTTTGGTCATGAAGATATTTTAAACCTTGCAAAATCTGCCGTGTATAATAAGCAATAGTTGCCTCATTCTCTTTTAAAGGGCCCCATTTTGATCGCAATAGCTCGGAAAGACTGCCTCCAGGCACTTGTTCCATAAAAATTTTAAAAAATCCCCCCTCAGAGATGGAGCCTAGGTATTTAACGATATTCCTATGGCGCAATTGAGAGTGAAGTCTAATCTCTTCGTGAAGTGGTTGCACTTCACCGATATCTTTTTCTGGTACTTCTTTGACAGCAATCCTCACTTGTGTATCAAAGTCGCGAGCAGCATACACTACGCCATAAGTACCTGTTCAACACGACCTGAGTTACTTGAAAATTTAACCCTATTTAGTTCTAAAATTACCTTTTCCAAGCACAACTCGCCTACTCTGGTCATCTAGTTCGTATTCGTAACGAATAGCTCCAGGAGTCAGGTCGCTATCGAGATCTGTAAAAGCTTCTCCCAGATCGGCTGTAAGTTGAAGAACAAGATCATAAAACATCTGACGACAAGCAGCCGATGGAAAGATCATTTGAAAATCATCTGAGTTTTGGTGGACGTAAAGGAAGAGACATCGTTCATCGCGTTTGTAAAGCGAAACGCTCTTTATCATTTCGGCAGTAAATAGCCAGTGATGCACTTGGCGACATTTTCCCTTCAAAGAAAAACAATAAAAAATTATTCAATTAAAAAATTAGATTTATTTACAATAAAACTTACTAATAAACTGTCTAGACACATGTTCCAGATTTCCAGCGACTTTTCCTCTGCCCCGAGATGAACATTTACATAAGATGGCATGAATACTTTGGTCGGTTCCACTATTACAATAGGAAAGCGAATTGTTTCTTCCGTTTCGGCCTTTGTAGCTTCGACAAAATATTCCAACCAAAAATTGAAGACCTGTTCTTCAGGGGATGGCGTTGATTCCCCAGTTGCACTCGCACTTTCATCAGTTTTATGACGAAAGCGATTGATTAGCGTGATGTTACCAATAGTGGATTTTAAATGCCAATTTGGAGGTTTGAGCTTGAACATGCATTCTGCTGCCTGGACTGCTTTGCCGTAATCTTCGGCCAGAACACAAATCTCAAAAAACGTCGCCACGTCCCAATAATCTTTTAATGATGATAGAGATCCTTTGCGTCCTATCAAATTATTTAGCACCATGCCAATGTGTTGTAATTCTTCCGATTTGGAAAACTCGTTTCCTGCGATTACTAATAATGTAGCCAAATTTATTCCCGCGTACTCATTGGGTTGCACTTCAAAACCTGCAATTGAAAAATAAATAAAATAAAGTAGCTAGAATTATTTTAATTGGTGATTTGATGATTTCCCATCTCTGCAATTCTGTTCGTCGTTCTTTAAGTGTAATTTCAATTGAGAAGAAAATACATTTTCAGATGTACTAAAATAATTTCAACTTACCTCAAAGCTATCCAACGACAGTATACAAAAATTTCAATAAATAAAAACTATTACTAAACAAAAAAAAGAGACAACAAAAAGAAAATAAAAGAGATGCAAACCTTTTCTGTACCAGTGGATGGCATTCTGCAAACTGTCCATGTCAGTATGCTGCGATTCGACAAAGATATCTTTATAAATACGTCCACATAGGCAAAGAATATCGGGGACATGATTTTCCTTTTTTTCAAGCGCTTTTTTCATCACTTCTAAAGCTCTCTCACGATCTCCTTCTCGATTTCTACGATTAAGGGCGAAGGCATACAAATGGCGTATGGCTGGTGTGTGTGTGTAATGACGGCGGTTTGGTACCGTTTTCAGATCCTCCAATAATGTCACCATTGCATCATAGTCTTGGACCTCTCTTTATTTGTGGTTGAATAAACTTATCAGTGATTTATCAAGCCATGTATTATGCTTTATCAATATATACCTGAAGGATATTAGCATGTTGAGAATAACATCACCAGAGAGAATATTCGGATCATCAAGCCTCCTCCTCATACCCTGAAGAGCCCTAATTAATTCTTGACCAGTCCATGTTTCTCTAGCTTTCCTTAAATCTGCAAGAAACTTCTCTTTCATATGGGCCTTTGACTGTACTTCTACATCTTGCAGAAGTCTTCTCAGCTTAATTGATAGTTGAATTTTGAACCCTGGTTCTGGTCCAGATTCCTCTCCACATCCCAAACGGGCAGCTGAAGGGTCAGTTTCAACACATGTGCCACATTCTAAAGTACGATATGACACAAATGTGTAATTGCTGCATGACCTCTGAGGAAGAAATGTGAATATAAATAACAGTTCATTCAAAAAAAACTCAAAACACAAAATTTTGAATTATCTTCATCCCTCTCTCATCTATAAGTATTTTATAAAATACCTTGAGCATAAGAGTAAGTCCTGGATCTTTATCATTATAAAGTAAGATGTTTTCCTTCATGCCAAAACTTTCCCGTACACCCAAGTGATAGAATAAGGCACTTTGTTGAACTTGGTTTGATAAATCTACTAGGGCAACATCAGCATTGTAAAAAGTTTCCAGAATGGTTGTCTCTCCGAAATCAAGTTTTTCAAACTAAAGGTTAAAAATAAAAAAATTTAACATACATATTACATATAAACAGTATACAATAGGTTAACCTGGACATGATGGCAATTTGCATTAACGGCAGCAGTTGCTTGTCTAACTTCATCAAATGCTTTTTTCCTGTGGCTTAAATATTCACTTTGATTTAGGTCAATTACACAAACAGCATCCATCCTTAATCTGCCAGCTGTTGGAATAACAACGTCGCGACCAGATGTGTCGCTTCGACGATCAGAACCAACACTATCCGTCATTGTTTTGATTCCTTGTCATTAAATAGGAGCAGTTTCATAGAAATAATAGATTGTAGTCTACACGATAAATTTGTTTTTGTATTACTTGCAGATTGTTATAATCCATTCTTTGTTAGATGTACTTAGATTGTAATAACAGCAGCTGAGCAGCAGATGTCTGCGAATTGATACAGTAACGAACTGTGTCCCTGATGCTGATTATTAAAAAAGATTAACACAATACATATGAAACATTACATATGAAAAATACGACCACTAGAATTACTGTTAAAGTGGGAAGATAGTTGGGGCCAAATTCCGCTAGGAGCGCTGCCTTCGACATAGGTTACGATTTTTTCCCGCATTACAAATTTAAATGGGTGCCTTTCGCTATTACGGATTCGCAGAAATATATGTTACCATGAAGTCCATGAGTAACACATTTTTTTTCTTTCTCGCTATGATACAGTGCTATAAGTATATTGTTTCTGAAGCAAAAGTTACCATAACTAGGGCTCGCGCTGCAAGCGGGGTCCTTATGAGTTACCGCACCTTTATCTAAAGCTCAATTTTTTCTAAATATTCATTCAGATATAAAGATCTAACTTGAATCAATATCAGATCAATATTAAAAAAGATGTTGAAATACGCTTCGTGGCGGGGCAAAACGCAAGCCGTTAAATTATATAAGCCCCATCATCCTATGTCGTAATATATTTTTAATTCGAAATAATTAAACTTACTATCAAATTGCGTGCAATATAAATTGGTGCTATCAGCCTATTAAATTGTTCCGTTCTGATCACCAAACTGACGTAAAAGAAAATGAACAGTCTTTAACAAATTATAAAATGGGGTGTACTCATATCCCAATAAAAGAAAACACCATTAAAGTCGAGGGGTTCGCAACTCAAAAGAATCTCGTACACTTGCCCGAGAATCGATTCTGGAATCCCAAATCAGAATCAAGAATCATTGAAAATGACGCCAGAATTCAAAAATGATTCAAGAATCAGAATCTTTCAAGTCAAAATAATTATTTTCCAAATGTCGATAATACAGATTAAGTTCATGAAATTTTCTCTTCATTATTTAATGAACTTTTTAAAAGTTAAATTCCAGTTTTGAATTGGTGTCGTTAGCCAAATATTGTATACGTGGCAAATTGTGACCGCTAGGGGCACCAGCTTAATAGAGATAATACGAGCTTACGTCGCTTACGTCATTGACATATAGAGGCCTCGTTTAGTCGTTTGAACTTGACTTTTGATTCAAGTTTTAATGTTAATGAAAAATGAATTCCTCAATTGACCCTTATGAAACTTTGAGTAAATGTGGCGTTCATTTCCCGGCCCACATTATTTACTTACTCAAAAAACTGGGGTACAATAGTCTGATAGCTATTTCCAAAATTGACCCCTTGAATATCAAGAGTATTGAGATGATTATCATCAAAGTTTTTGGGAATGAGTTGAGACGTAATGCAATGACCGAAGAAGAAAAATTACTTCACTTTGGGGAAATATTTTCAAAGTTTCCAGATTCTTTTCAGATCTTACCAGGAGAAGAAGTCTCTATTCAATCGGCTGTGGAAATTAGCAACAGAATTCTCAAGACAAATGAAGTTCCTCTATTGCAAATCAATAATCCGAACTCCTCAGCGATAGCGATAATACCTTCTCCCTCAGCGATTGAAAGCAAGATTAATGAAGCTCTTAAGGATGAAGTGAAAGACATGAATGCTTTAGGTGTCTATACCTTAGATAAAAACTGGTTTGTATTCGACAAAAGCTTGGCCATCTCTTTGAGCGCGATAGAGCTCGTGAAGCCGATTCGAATGGTATATGGGAAAGTTTGTGCAAATGAACGCATCCCTGAGTAAATCGACTTTAAAGTTTTTGGTTTACCGGGCTTCCGTAGCGTCCTTGGCCACCCCTTTGCGCACCCATATCTACCTGAGCCCACCCCTCGTCCCTTGAGGGATCACCCCTATTTTATTTCGCGGTACCTGAGAGCCTTTTTTTCGAAAAATATTTGCCCGCCACCGGACTCGAACTCAGAACATGAGTGCTCATCACTCGGCCGAGTTGCGAACCCCTCGATTAAAGTAAACAATTAAAATGCAAAACCTCCAAAAGAAGAACACGATAGAAAATAGAACTTATTCAACCTCCACAAGAGAGAATACGATTTAACTTATTTAACCTCCACGAGAGATAAGACAACAAAATTATACTACCTCCGCATGGGAAACAAAATTAACATAGGAAACAATTTAGTCTCTATCAAAAACTTATATCGTCATAAGTTTAAAATTTCCCGTAGGGATTCTGTACACCTTTTGCTTTTTGCTTGGCATACGTGAGGAAAGTTGCAATTGCTTACCAATAGATGGCGCTAGTTCTCACCAATAGATGGCTGGCGTTAGGATATGCGCTAGTTCTCACCAATAGATGGCGTTAGGATATCTAACCAATATAGATGGCGTTAGGATATTTCATTTGTTGGTCTAAACTGTTTGAACTGCGCGCCGAGAACTCCTGTCTGAGCCGTAGAGCTTGAGCACATAAGACTTGCAGAAAATAAGACAACGGAGAAAGTGGAACTGTGGAACAAATTATTGTACTACTAATAATCTGAGACGTTATAACTGCTTTATACGTTTTTGTTTCCTATTTTCCAAGGTTTACATAACTTTAATGGGGTTTTCTTTTATAGGAGTATGAGTTTACTCCAATTTGTTAAAGATGTTTAATTTCCTTTTAGATCAGTTTGATGATCAGCACCACACATTTGAATAGGCTGATAGCACCAATTTAACGCACGCAATTTGGTAGGAAGTTTAATTATTTCCAATTCAAAAATTATTGCGACATAGGTTGATGGGGCTTATATAATTAAACGGTTTGCGGATTGCCCCGCCATGAGGCGCATTTCAATATATCTTATTCAATATTGATTCAGGATCTCAATATCTGAATAAATAATTGGAGAAAATTGAGCTTTAGATAAAGGTGCGGCGTGGGGCGGCGGGGCGAAGCCCCGCAGCACCAAAGTCGCAGAGTTAGTATTGTTAGCTACATATTATACAATTATACATATTACTTAAAAGGGTGATGGGACTTTTATAATTCAACGGTTGCCCCGTCACGAAGCGTATTTTAATCTTAATCAATCTTATCAATCATCAATAAACTTATACAATATTAATTTAGGATCTCAATATATGAATGAATATTCAGAGAGAATTAAGCTTTAGATAAAGTCGCAGAGTTAGTATTATTAGCTACATATATATTAACTATAAAACTTAGACACATTATTTAATCGCCGAGCTAATATTAGCTTAGCTTCTACATATTACTTAAAATATCAGGTATTAATTAATTAATATTTTTTTGCATTCCTACGGGAACCTTGTAACCCGCCAGGGATGCCAGCATAATACATGAACATTATGAGATCCGGAAGTGAAATCAATATTTAAATAGAGTTTGAGTATTTGAGCGTTAGATGGTGTTAGGCGCGCATTCAAACAAGTTTTACGCGCAATACCAAAACTCGGGGCGCGCGGTTCAAATGCAAAATATTACAATTCGAGCATGAAGTACAGAACTTATCTGTACTTCATGATTCGAGGTTCAAATTACAAAATTATATCCTAACGCCATCTATTGCTGAGAATTGAATGCTGGCATCCCTTGCGGTTTGCGAGGTTCCCGTAGGAATATTAATTAAATCTCAAGTTTTAAGTAAATAATATTTATGTAGCTTATACTAATTCCGCGCGATTATTCATATTCAATGTCTCTAAGTTTTAAGTAAAATGTATGTAGCTAATTATAGCCTAATACTATCTCTGTAAGCCCCGCCGCCCCACGCCGCACCTTTATCTCAAGCTCAATTTTTTCGAAATAAAATATTATTAAATTATCATTAATTAAATATGTCAAAGTTTTAAGTAGTTAATATAAATGTAGGTTATACTAATTCCGTGCGATTAATTCATGTCACCAAGTTTTAAGTAATATTATATGTATTGTAGCTATCAATAATACTAACTCCGTGCGACTTTAGCTTTAGAAAATGGGTTAGTGGGCTGGCGACACCAAAGTTACACGGAATTAATGTATCATTTTATTGTTTATTTATTTCATTTCAATTTTCCCTTCCAATATCTTATTCAATATTGATTCAGGATCTAAGTATCTGAATGAATATTTAGAAAAAATTGACCTTAAGTCGCACAGAGTTAGTAATATTAGCTACAACTGCTTCATATATTTTACTTAAAATCTAGAGTAAGAGTTATTAATTTCCAAAGTCGCCGGAGTAACTATTAGCATGTTTTCGTATTCGGGAACGGGGAACCTTGCAACCTGCCATGGATGCCATTATATAGAGTTTTAGTATTTGAGCGTTAGATGGTGTTTTAGGATTTAGGCGCGCATTCAAACAAGTTTTACGCGCAATCCAAAACTCGAGGCGCGCGGTTCAAATGCAAAATAAAATTTGAGGCGTGCAGTTCAAATAAAAAAATTATATCCTAACGCCATCTATTGGAAGAATTTGAACTGTAGGCAGCGTACGTACGCCGCAAGGTACCCGAAGGGATTGGAATTTAAATTAACTTTAATTTTACCAATAAATAATATAAATTTACGACAAATATGCAGGCATCCGTTATTGGGGTTGCAAGGTTCCCGTTGGAATATAAAAAACATTAATTAATATCTCAAAGTTTTAAGTAAATATATATGCAGCTTATACCAACTCCGTGCGATTAATTAATGACTCAAAATTTTTAGTAATATAAATGTAGCTAATAATACAAACACCCGTGCGACTTTGGTGCTGCGGGGCTGGAGCCCTGCCGCCCCACGCCACACGGGGACGGGTCTTTATCTAAAGCTCATATTCTCTAAATATCCATTCAGATATTGAAATCCTGAATCAATATTGAATGAGATATTAGAATCCTGATTTAATATTGAATGCGATATTGAAATACGCCTCGTGGCGGGGCAATCCGCAAACTGTTGAATTATATAAGCCCCGTCGTAACAAATTTTTACTTTGTAGTGACGGTAGAAATTAGGTTTGGTGGAATTGTGCCCATAACTAGGCCTAGTTATCAGCCTAGAGATAAAAAGATAGACAGTAACTTTATAAATGATTGGATTTCTCGTTTAATCCTATCCTATTTCAAGTAACGTTTACTTTTAATATTATTTATCCCTGCCATCTGTGTTATCGTCTGTTTATCCCTGGCATCTGTGTTATCGTCTGCTATAATAGCTACTGAAATTCTGTCAAAAAGTAGCAACTTCTCCGACTGATCAAACGCCTGAATAGATTTCAGCCAAATTTTCAGAAAAGATGTAAAATATCCTCAGCTACGTAGTAGAGTTATTGAAATGTAATAAAAATGTTGATTACAATCAATAATTGCAAAAAACTAGTTCGTCCATCTATGTAGTGTTACGATAACTGCAAAAAGATATCTGTGTAGTGTTACTAGAACTGAGGGTGCCCATGTAAATCATACGGCAAACGAAACTTTGACCAGTAACCCTTCGGGTAACTAATGCTCACAAACAAAACTTATTTATCCTCCAGAACGAGAGAGAACACAATAGAAATAATGATACCTCTACATGGGAAACAAAATTTAAGTTATATAAGCTCTATCAAAAACTTATATCGTCGAAAGATCAAACTATCAAAGTAATACATTAACTTTTTGAGATCCGGAAGTGAAATCGATATTTTAATAGAGTTTGAGTATTTGAGCGTTAGATGGTGTCTTGGGTTTCAGGCGCGCATTCAAACAAATTTTACGCGCAATACCAAAACTCGAGGCGCGCGGTTCAAATGCAAAATATTAAAATTCGAGGCGCGCAGTTCAAATGCAAAATATAAATTCGAGGCGAGCAGTTCAAATAAAAAAATTATATCCATCTATTGGAAGAATTTGAATTGAACCCGTATGCCAAAAAAGTTGTATGCTGGCATCCCTTTCGGTTTGCGAGGTTCCCGTAGGAATATTAATTAAAATTAAATCTCAAGTTTTAAGTAATAATATTTATGTAGCTTATGCTAACTCCGCGCGATTAATCAATGTCTCTAAGTTTTTAAGTAAAATATATGTAGCTAATAGCCTATTACTAACTCTGTGCGACATCTCTCAACTTGAGAGTTAGAACTTGGTGACACTTATATCTCTCCTCCTACAGGAAGAAAGAGAAATTGCAAAATGGGTTCCAAAAACGGATAATGGCAAAGACAGTGCCTTCCAAGCCCAGCAATCCTCATCGGGGTCCACTATGAGTGGTGGCCATAATAATAATGTATGATAATGATTTCCAATTTAACTTCATTTTATTTTATCCTACAACATTATGTGTACATTATGGAAACAGGAATTTCAAGATGGCAAGAGAGGAGGATATAAAAGAGATGGCCGTAGAGGTAGTCATTCTTATTGTGGTGGAAACCAACAGAATCGTGGTGGCCATCACAGACAAGATGGTCAACAACAGAGGCATTGTACTTATTGTGACTTAACCAACTACACAGTCGATTTTTGCAACACAAAGAGACGTCATGAAAAGACCGACAGAGAAAGGGCTGAGTTGGCTAAGAAACGGAAGATAGATGAAGGAAACGTTGCTGTTGATCTCTATACTCCTGATATACCACTAACGGATCAAGATCCAGTGGATCCAGTGGAGTTGCTGATGGCCTTAATCTTGCAAACCCTACCATCCCTATAACTCCTTGTGCTGGTTGTGGTTATGGTAAGCACCAACGATCTCCATTCCCGACTGGCCGCAACAGGGCAACATAAACTGGCCAGTGAATTCATTCTGACCTTTGTGGTCCAATAGAGAAGTCGACTCCCAATGGATGCCTGTACTTCGTTCTTTTCATTGATGATTTCAGTGGTTTTCGTTTCACCTTCTTCTTGAAAGCGAAGAGTGAAGCTGCCCACTATTTCAAGGACCTTATTAATATCATCATAGAAGAGAAACTGGAAATCTTGTCCGGACTTTCCGGACAGATAGTGGAAGCGAATGGTCGAGCAGTTACTTTGGAACCTGGCTTACCGGAAAAGGCATTCGTCACGAGACAAGCGCTCCACATACTCCACAGCAAGATGGGGTATCGGAGCGGGCCATTAGGACTATAACCGAAGGTGCTCGCAGTTGTCTGCGCGATTGTTTTCCTACATCCGATCCTTGGGGGAAGAGGTCATCATTGGAACTAAACTACTTGTTGAAGATGGCCGATTGCCTACTTACTTGTGGGCAGAGACCGCATCCTATGTTGTCTATACCCTCAATCGTGTTCTAAGCAGGGTTTCGCCCATTACTCCTTTCGAAGCTTGGTACAACAAACGTCCAAATCTTTCACACCTTCGACCTTTTGGCTCTATTGCTTTTGTGCACATTCCGAAGCAAGAAGAAATTTCCGAAGGAAGAAATTGGACCAGTAAAATATGCGTTGCATTTTTGTCGGATATTCCCTAACCCAAAAGTCTTGCCGCTTTTGGAATCCGGCAACTAGAACTGAAAAAATCAGCTGAGATGCGACTTTTGATGAACACCATCGACCAACTATTGATTTAATGGTGGTGTACCATGTTCCAGTAGAGCCTACTAACCAACAAGAAGAATCTAAAAATACGTCCGACCTTGAAGCATCATTAGATCCTCCACTACTACCAGCTCCTGAACCACCACAGAAGCCTCAACTACGAGTGTCAGCTCGTGGTAGGATCCCCATTAGAGAGTGGAGGGCGTAGTCTGCTTGTAGTCAGTTGGATGGTGAACGCCCTTACGTTCCCTACAACTACAAGGACGCCATCAACTGTCCTGACGCTGAAAAAAGGATATTGGAAATTAAAGACGAGTACAAATTTTTGATGGAGAATAAGACCTGGTCTATTACGACTTGTCCTTAAGGACGACACCCAGTCAAATCTCGTTGGTTATTCAACATCAAACCTGCTGTTCAGGGACAGCCCCCACGATACAAGGACCGATTTGTGGCCAAAGGTTTCAGTTAATGGGCGATGATTTCGATTGGGCGAGTTGATTTCACAGAAACATATTCTTCCGTTGTCACTAACGATACTTTGAGGTTATTGATGTCTTGTTTTGCAGCTAATGACAGGGAGATGGTGCAGGTTCGTCAATTTTGAGCACCAGTGGGCTGATTTTCTAACTAAACCTTTACCGAGTCCACGACTCACTGCCATCAGAGAAACAGTTGGGATTGTGCCGGCTTTGACTCTATGTGACAGATTGGTTGTCTCTCTGTTTGTCTGAGGAGGTGAGTTGGATATTTTCATCCAAACATATTGCAACCCTGGATTTTTTGTCTCTCTCAATACTCTACTGAAGTTGTAAAAGCGTCTGCTATCAATTCTTAGTTATAGTGTGCTCTCTTCAATACATACGTGGTCTAATACTTCAAGTTCGGTGTTTAGAATTCCGACTTTTATTTCCACCAAACTGGAGATGTCAAGGTTGTCCATTTTTAAACCCGAACAAAATTTCGTCCTATTAAAACGATTTATTGCGTTAGACAGCTCGGAGACGTTCGTAAACGATTTAGTAATAAGATCCTGGGTTTGACACTCCATCCCATAAACTGTCGCCTTATAACTTTTCAAAGTTAACTTTCATTCAGTTTTCTATACGTATATGTAGCTATAAAAATTTCGTCACTAATGAATTCATTACACGTCCATTCTTTGGCAATAGCAGCTTTGACCCAAAACCAAGCAGGGGGTAGCGGTATTTTTAAAACTGCTTCCTTTTCTCTAAAATAAGAAGATGACACTTCTGTGCTCAACATCTGTTCAGCAGAATAGCCACTTGTGTAAGGATTCGCCACCTTCAAGTAGCAACAAGAGTATAGTGACGTATACACGTTACTCGTGCTATGAAAGATGGTTCACTCATATTAACCCTTGCCAATTAGAAAGTTCTAGAAAAACATCTGGAAACGTTAAACTAGTTAATTGAACAAAGGAAAACAGGAAATCACGTGCATAAAATAGACTAGTAAAACCACGGAGAATATTATTGTTAACTTTGACCCTATAATATAGCTGCTCATACGCTGAGCAGATTAGCATAAGTAATAAATAAGACTAACAAATAGATAAAACCCGCACTTGTTACTTTCTCTTTCTCTCGTAAAGACAACCCTACACTCTTCTCCAAAACCACCATTCTTCACTTCACTTCATTTTCTCTTATTTTGCAACTCTATTCTACATTGTGCTAAACTACTACCCTTCTCATCGACCAGACTTTTCCTTTGACCAGACTTCCCGAATTGACTGTATCAACCTTCATAAAATTCATTCAGCTGTGTGTTCTACACGTTCAGAAATACAATGCGGTAAGTTCTTAATTCGTCTATAATTATATTTTGCAGGCTAATAGTATAAGCGCTACACGCACGCGCCCAAACTATTACACTTGCAGTTGGGCTTGTTTTTCAATCGCCGTAGAAACCTTAATAGTAGGAATACAATATAAAAGTTATAATCACAAATGAATAGGGTTCTAAAACTTACGTCTGTTTGCAATAGTGAGACTCGGGAACAAATTTACCATGGCATCGTCTAATAAACAGATGTGCTTCGCCCCCTTATTTGTCTCAGATGGTAAATTTTAAATAACCAAAGATCGTTTCTCTCCATGTTGTTCCTGAATAGTGCAAACCCCAGTGTTTGTAAGACCTAATTTTACACATGTACAGGTACAAGCACATCCTTTTGAGATAGATTTGTCAGTGCATAGTTCTTCAACTACAGTTAAAGGGATCTCAGCTTCACAACTGGTGTTATTCATTCCTTTAAAAAATTTTAAAACGTGAATCAGTTATCATCATCCATGCAATTAATTACATACATTTTAACATTTAAAGACGATGAAAGGGACTGCAATGCTAATGAGTGCTTCACATCAGCTTCCTCAATAAATGCTGATAAATCCAGTGCAAGTGGTAATGGCTGAACTATGTGAACTCCAATGATAGGTATCTGAGCATCACAATTTAAGTCGTTCTCTAAAGATAAGACAAAATGTTAAAACATTATTAAAGAATTTCATGCACATTGAAAATAATTTCCTCACAATCGTTTACAACTTACCACTTGAAGGTAGAGCATTTGGCCTAAGTATTCAATGTGTTTGGGGGATAAAGCAATCGTTGCCATTTTTCTTTATTATTTTCTCTTTGAAAATCTCACTTTCTGAGAAAGGCAATTGACAAATTTTTGACTTCGATGAAAGATGTTTACCATCCAATAGATGAAGGTTTCTTTCCCATTCAGCCAGCAACATTGGATCTTTTGGGGTTGAGAAAAATGAAACACGATTCTTCAAAAAACTTCTACTTCCTTTACAACACGATCATGTTGGAACTGCACACTTAACGGGCATTTCGAAATATTTTAGCAGCATGACAATAATATTTGAAAAGTTTAAAACATGGTTCTAACAACACATAGCAGACGACTATTGTCATGGAAATTGTCAATGGAAGAACGTGCGATGAGGAAAGTCAGATGAACGTGACTTTCCTCAAAAGGACATGACCCATAGTCAGATGAACGTGACTTTCCTCAACAACGCAGGAGGGAATAAAGTCATGTGACTTAAGAGCATTAGCGACGGTCAGATTTCCAAACCTATAGGAAAAGATAACGTGAGTGACATGCCAAAAGTGGTGCGCACTGCGCAGCTTACCCCAATGCGCACTACTGTGTCCTATACTCGAATTTAAAATTTTTTTATGCTTGATCATGGGCTATTCTAACTAAAGGACTGGACTCTTCGACCATTTCTATGTCGGCCATGTATTTTTTTTTACATCGATATCAGAAAAGGAATTTAAAAATAAGTGGTGAGTTAATGAATGTTCCTATACATAAAAGGAATTATTTAAAATATACTACTATTTTATTTGCAGGAGAAGCAGGGAGAAGGGGAAGTTCATGGACTTGACCGTTTCGCCATCTAACCGCCAAACACTCGAAGCTCTTACAAAATGGGGTCTACGTAAGAAAAACAAAAAAAAGCTGGTTTAAATTCTTGTCTCCTATTGAACCCATTTTTCCCTTCCCACTCAAGTTTTATAAAAATGCCCTACCACCGAACAGCGCCTCCAGGTGGTTTAGTTCCAGCCAGGTCTCAGCATGTAATCCTGAAGTGATTTTTTCTTTTACCCTATTCCGTTGTTTCTCTTGTCATTCTTCTTCATGGTCTATGGTTTGATTCACTATGGTCCATACTATTTCATTTTATGATTTTTAATTTTTGTTTTCATATTTTAATGCAAAACTGGTAAAATACATTATTCTGTCAAGAAATGCGAGGTTGAATAAGGAGCTCAGCAATTCTTCCTCCCTCCGCCGTCGTAGCTTCCTTCCGAGCTTGTCGAAGCAGTGTTCTCCTCGCGCTTTCTTTGTTAAAGTCGACCGCCATGCTACGTTCCTAGATAAAACGGCAAAACAAACAGATCCCGAAGAGCCCCATAACTCTTTAAGCTCCCCATATTTTTTTTAAGTAAACTTTAAATTTGAGATATTTATTTTTTTTCTCTTAATTTTACCTTAAGTTCTGACGTTTTTGAATTTGATCGGTCCTGACTCTATTCAAAGTATTTTTTTTTCATATAGGCAACAGTGTGAAAATTTAAAATTTCTTAAATGAAATGGGCCTTTTGCGCGGGAATTAATCTAAAATCCACAGATGATCGCAGTAATACGCGGTCTGCAGCAATCAATAGAAGCAATATTCATCTACAACATAATAATTGTTTTATTGATTTATTCTATTCATAGGCTAAAGAGATATTACATACAATTTCTACATTAAGTCCAAAAATACGACATTATGTCCAAAAATAAATTTCATCCAGAGATGATGATGAATGAAGTGGATCCCCTGAATCATAATTTACTTTAATTTTGATGGTTATATTTAAATTTTTGAGGTTCAATTTAAATATTGCAATACAGCAATAAAAAATAGATTTTACATTGAAAAAGGAATACTGTTCCGGAATGCAAGCCAGCAGAGGCTTCACATCCTGAAGCGCCACACGTAGTAGCGAAGTGAATAAAGAAGGAGAGGCTAGCAGTATCGAGTCGGTATCAAGTCGGTGCTGAGACAGAGTGTAAGAGAGCAAGGGCAAGCTAGGTCACGCATACCAGCCGCGTATTAGTGCACAGGCTTCTGGTTTTTCCTATTTTTAGTATTCACTTTGTTTTTTGTGTTAAAGTCAATACATCTCGTTACATCTGTTTATTGTCTGCAAAACGAGTTTTGGAAGAAATACTATGGCCCAATCCATGAACTAGTTTTGTAAACACACGCGAACACGTTCTTATTGCAACTGATTTTTAACATTGCAGTAACGAGACTTTCTCTTGTAGTCATTTTCTTTTAGACGAAGTGTTTCTGGGCTTTGGGTTCACAGTGAGAATGATGGTCTTATTTGGACTAATGAAAGGGACCGTTTTTGTCTTCACAAATTTGGGCCTGTGCGCATTCTTTTTCATCTTTGTGCAATTTTGAAGATTCTTGTTCTTCAACAAGAAGTGGCGAAAGGTCAAAAGGGGTCTGATAAGCTAACCGCTGCATCTATTAACGACTTCATTCAAAATACTGTCCGTTGTTTGAAAGTTATTTCCCTGCGTAGTATGTCTTACCGGTGGATCCTTCTTATCCTTATCCTATCTTCTTCGTGATACAGGAGATTGGGCGCTTTTCAAGTAGTTAAATAAGAATATTAACCCGATTCAGTTCGTCAACCATCCGATCAGTTATAACTCTCATCCCAATTTTACGAATTAAAATGTTTTTTTTTCTTCTAACGAATGATCTGTAAAAAGTCGGTAAAAATAAACAATTTTTTCTTGCCCGAAGTTGAGAGAAAGAAAGGGAGATTAAAAACTATTGTTAACCCTCATAAAATAATAGACCTTTACCGATAGATCCGGCAGACTGCTTGCGCATCGTCTTAAGGATTCCAATAAACATCAAATATGACCACTCTGCATGTTGGCACCAGTTAAATTAATTCTGGTTGCAAGAGCACGGGTCAGAAACAGGAATATGTCGGGAGAGGAATTGAATTCATTTACAAGACCCTCCTGCTCCATACCTGCAGTGCTCCCGTCCAATCGAACATTGATTGGTCTTTGACCTAGACCTCTTCACGATCTGTTTTGATCTAATAAAAGTTATGTTAAGTAGTCAATTGGTTTCGTAAAGAAACCAATTCCTAGGGATAACCAACTACTCGGTTTTAGCGCTTTGGAAGTAATTTTTGAGTAAATTAAGGGTTTGTAGTGACTTACTTAACACCAGAAGTCGATCACCAGTCATCACCATGTCGTCTAATATTTTACTGCAAAAAAAAACTGCGGTCTTTGCGGCGATTTCGTAATCACTGAGAATATATCTTATCCATCTCCATTTGTTGCAATTCCAAACATCTTTTGTAGTTCAGCAGTGAGCATTTAAAAATCGCGGTGTAAAGTTACCCTCGGCTACATTACACACCAATGCATTCCTTATGGGAGTATGACAAAAACAACAAAGTTGCTCAATAACTCGATAAAGGGTGAAAATTTCAAAAAGATTTTTTTGAAGTGGCTACTGCGACACATCACTATCACAGTAATTGATAGAAATCTGCGCAATTACCGAGTTAAAATGAAAAAAAATTTTGCATCTTGACAAAAAAACTCAAATAACAAAAAAAGGCCGTTATCGATTTCCGATTTCTTGGTATCTATATTAATAGCCCATGGATAAATGCATGGATAAAAAATATTGGTGGAAAAAATATAATTTTTTGTTGTTACAATTGGGGTGATTTTCCCCAAAAATTGGAAACAATTTAAATTGTTTAAATTTAAATTCTTTCCATTGCTTGGAGCTCTGTCCAAAAGAATTCGACAAACCCAAAAAATAACCCCCCTCCCCCTAAAAAAAAATACTGGAAAAAGACAAGAAAAAAAACGAGAAAAGCCAGTTGATCACAAAGTATACCAAATTAAATCCGTTTGAAAGAAAACACACAAAAAAACAATGTAGGAAGAGATCCTTTCGAATTTGATAAAATGTTTTCAACTAGATTCAATATACCACCAATGTAGAGGAATTGTGAGAATTATTAGCCGATTATTGTGACCAGACAGAAGAACAACACGAGAACAAAACCGATAAAGAATGCGATTAACACCACATCCACGTGTTAAAATCAGTCGCCAATTCCTATTAAAAAGATTTCATTGATAGAGCCATGCAATTAGATGATCAAGCTCCATTTGACACTTCTTTTGACATCCACTTAAGTCCCTTTGTCAAGATTAAATGTAGTGATGGTAAAATGCGTTTCTTAAAAAAAGAAACCGTTTTATGGCATTTTGAGCACGGAATCAGATAAATGAGTAATGATCGCAATGTACGCTTTACTCAAACTTCCATCTTTTTTCAGCGAAGACGGGTTGTAGTAAAAGAAATTGAAGAAAGAAACTTGAGAATTGGAGATTTGTGTCAATATCAAAGTTTACATGATGATGAAGTTAGAAAAGTGAAGATTACCTAGGTGCACTATGCATGTATGGTACACTCTTGAAAATCGTGGAGGCAAATTCACTGGTCGCTAAAAAGAAGCACAAATTTATCTCGTGGTTTGAATCCATGTTCAACTTGCATTGCCACTGTCCCTCCAACCGATTTCTCTGACAAATTAGATTTCCTAACAATGAACATGTCAACTGCAAATAAGCTTGGAAAGTTTGTCACTGATAGCATGCCAAAATTTATCAGTTGTTTGTTATTTCATTTGTTTATTTCACTCGTTCATATTTCCTGCTTAAAAGAACCCAATATTATAATATATAAACCCAATATATTTTTTAAGCTAAGAAAATAGAAAAAACCTGAAAAAAAAACAGGAGGAATCCGAAAACAGCTTGGAAACAAAAAACTCTTCTTGAAATGGGGTAGAAATCAGAGACAGCAAGAAAAAGAATGAAATAAAATGCCAAAGATTTAAAAACACCTACTTGTCCTTGGTTGAAAAAAGAAGAGAAGAAAACAAAAAAAGTTTTAAAGCCGACAGTTTCTTTTTTGTTTTTAAGAGTCATAGTAGTCATACCCTTCACTACTTTAAACACATTGTTTGCAAGAAATTGATACCCTGAAATTTCAGTTTCACATTTAATTCGACCCCAACTCTACATGTTTTTGTCCAGTAGAACTCCAAAATTTAAAAAAAACCACAAGGATTTTAAAATCTGCTTTCTATAAGATACTAGATCAGATTGATGTAAGGTATTTTTCACTTGTTTAACCACATAAACCTGCAAATAACCTGCATAAACTAGACTGATGACTTGAAATACTAAACGCCAGCAATCTCTCACCCTTTTAAATAAGGTGGGTAAAATTTCATTCAATTTGTAGGAACATTGATTGTTAAAGAATGTTTAAAAATACAGTACCCACCACAAGTATTGGCTCACCCCCTGCCAATTTTGGTGTTTTAACCCGCGCGAGATAGGCCTTACGGTGTCTCGCACGGGAATTTTTTAAAAATACTAATTCTTATCGTAAAGCTATCGGGTTTTTTTCATCAGAAAGATAAAGAATTGTTTTTTATCTTTCTGATTTTTATTTGAATAATTATTCACAGGTTTAATAAGATAATTGATAGACATCAATTATTGGCTCACCCTTTTCCCGTCGCAAGTGCCTTTCTTTATCCCGCGCCAAAGTCTACAAAGGATAAAAACCCTCAGGCTATGCCGCGGTAATGATTTCGTGAATTAACTTCAGTCGTTGCCCTAAGGAAATTCCAAGTTTTTTACATGACCAATTGAAATCGTCTCAAATTATATCAAAAACACGTTTCACTGTTCACTGATTGTATCAGATTGGATAATAAACGTTTTGTTCTTAAACCATGTCAATGCTGAAAAGAAAATATTGATTATCTGATAGAAATAATAAAAATATTATGTGCATAAAATTAAATTCACATTATTGATTAATCAGTAGCTCAGAAACGGTTTTTTGTGCTTATCAGCCAGTTTTGTATTCCATCATGTTTATGTTGGAATTGTGTTTTATGTTGGAATCCATAGCTTCTAGAGTTTGATTTTCTGTTTTACCCCTCTCATGTATGTTTCCCCCAAGAAAAATAAGTCTGAGGACAAAGGGGCGTTGTCAGTGTTTAAGAGATGCACTACAAATCCCAGCGCAGTCAAGCCTAGAATGTGGTTCGAACTGATCTTGCTATATAATGATATAATGCTTTCCCTCCCAATGCAACATACATTCCAGCTGGGGAAACCACGGAGAGTGTAGAAACGCCAGAATTGGTAGACTTACTCCTATAATCTTCGTTTGTATCGAGATATATCCCAGTTTCTGTGGACACTAACAGTCATCAAGTAACTGGCCACGCATATCTACGCAAGTAAAAATCGACTTCCAGGGAAATCGTTCACCTCTATCAGCAGATATTACGGTACACGATAGTTAAACTCATGCAGGTGATAGCGTGCTAGTCAGTTGTCAAGCGACGCCTTACAACGAATTTGAAGATAACATTTGCTTATTTGTTCTTCGTTTCTGTTCGTTTTATTTTCGGCCAAGGTCTCCAGTCTTCGTGACTCAGTTCTTAAGAGTTTGGTCCGTCATATACTTCTGAAGTTGGGTGGTCAATTTGCTGCTTCCACCGACTTATCTTTTTATTGTTTGATCAGGTTCAGCACTTAACGAGCTAAATCTACCAAGAACTCTTTTGATGAGTTTGTTATCTGGATAAAAGAATCTAACTTCTGTGAAAAACTTCAAGAAGCAGTCAGAAATCCATCTGCCAAGTCTTCTGTCGATTTACTGAAAAAGATGATTTCTAACATCCAATCCTGCTCATCAAAGATTCCTTACACAAGTTCCCTACAAAGCGCTTCCATAAAAGGCTTGTGGCTGTGCGCTACTTTTATAGCATGCCTAGCTTCTTCTTTACATATTCCCCAGATGATATCCATGGTGTATTTTATTAATATCCGCTTGTCGGTTCCTCAAGTAAACAATGAAGACTTTCCGGCGAATCGGTCTGGGCTCGGTGCAGCAATTCAACATGGAGAATCCATCTTCCATAGTATTCCAGTTTCTTCCATAGGTCTACGATCATTACTTGCAAAATGCCCAGTGACAGCCGCCAAAATATTTCGCTTATTACAGTACCCAACCGAATTATCTGCCCACATCTCTTTTTTGCATGGACTTAAAGGCAAATATGCCTGTTGCGCGGGAATTTTTATAAAATCAACGGATGCTCACAGCAACACGCATTTGCAGCATCCATAGATGTAATAGTCATCTATAACATATGTATTTTTTAAAGATATTCATTCATGGGCTAAAGAGTTAATTGATCGCCATCAATTATCTGCCCACTCGCTTTTCGCAGCTTGAATGTGTCCTAAGACACACTCAGACTTTCTTACAGCCGAGGGGCGTAAGAAAGGCTTTAAACAAAGACTCGCGGGAACCCAAATGCCCTGCGGCTAGCCCGCGGGGACACATTATAGCATGAAAAGTGAGTGGGCAGGCAATTGAAACGATTAATTAACTCGTTAGCCTATGAATGAATCTTATCGAAGCATGAGCATGAGCTCTTGTCACCAGAGCATAGTTTCGTAAAGGGGTTTGAGGCGATTGACATATACGCATTACACCTTAATAAAAAAAAGATGCAAGGTACATTAATAAAAGAGATGCATGAAGGACCAATGGGTGGCCATCTAGCATTCTTACGCGCGTATCTTAAAGTAAAAAACTACAATTACTGGCCTAATATGAGAAATAAAATTCATGAATATTGTAAAGCATGTGAAATATGCATCGCAAATTCAAATCAACAGTAAAAGCATACTTGCACCGGCACGAGCTTGCAAAAGCACATTTTCAAGTCATCCGGATTGACTTCCTGGAACCAATAACTCCTGAATCCACCAACGGGAATAAGCATATTCTCGTGATCACGGACTATTTTTCACGATGGGTAGAAGCGGTCGCCTTGAAAAATCAGAAAGCAATCACGACCGCACACTGCGTTTTTGAGACAATTGTTGCACGACACGGCATGCCAAAAGCAATTGTATCCGACCGCGGGACACATTTCACGTAATCACTCTTTCGGAATTTTAGTACCAAACTACAAATGAAACAGAAATTTACGACCGCGTATCACCCAGCAAGCAATGGATAAACTGAACGATTTAACCGAACGCTCACGACGATGCTAAGAAAAGAACTAGTGGGCGATGCTCACTCAAACTGGGAGGAGCCAATCGACTCTCTTTTATTTGCATATCGTTCATCTATACACTCATCGACTAAAGAATCTCCATACTATATAGTACATGGTAGAGACCCAAACATAACAATAAATGAATTCCTCAACGCAGCCCCCCGAACGGACAAATCCCCTTCGAACTATGTTGGAGGATTGGCCAACCACCTTCGCTACTCTTTTCAGCGAGTGGCGGAAGAAAGCGCCAAAGCACGAGAAAGGCAAAGAGAACAATACAACAAGCGCGCGAAAGAATTTAATGACAAAGTAGATGTTAGAGTATTGTTAGACATCCGTGTAGTAAAAACGGGTGACAGTAGAAAATTAACTTCAAAATATAGAGGCCCATTTAGAATTATTAAGGTGTATTCGAATAAAACAGTAGATATAGCAGATAATACATATGTTTCCCAATGGGTACATGTCAATTGCCTCAAACCCTTTTACGAAACTATGCTCTGGCAACAAGAGCCACGCCCCCCCCCCCCTTTGAATGGACATATGATTTGGGAGAATGGTACAGGCAATCCGTACAAGGCCAAACTGCTGGCGAAAAAGCGAAAGAAAGCACTCCTATCGGTAAAAAGTACAAAAGCGCCACTTGCGCCACTGGCGACACGGATTACAACGAATCTGACTGGGAAACGTGCAATGACGGCAGCGAAGAAATTTCAACTGACGAATCAAATTGACACCCTACATCGGGACACGTAAGAAGAGACGTCACGAACAATAATCATAAAACACCATCCACAACTGCACCCTCTAATAAAATCACGGACGACGAAAACACAGCCTCCGAATTCCCACCATCTGAACAGTCTGAACGACCAGCCCGCCCACTTCGTCAACAATTACCACTCCCAACAACTCTTAACGCCATGGCATCCAACTTATTCACCCCAATTCAACCAACCCTATTCATTAGTGACAACCCTATCAATCCGTATATATGGCTTCCTATCCTTATTCATTGATTTTCATTTATTTTGTTTTATTTTTATTTTTTACTATGCTTTCCCTATCTCTTTTCACATCTCGCTTTCTCATCTTCTTCCTTTTCTGTTAGTGAAATTGAAACGTGGAAACTTGAGAAAAAAAAACTTTATTGTTTACTTAAAATGGGGAATACTAGCGGCCATTAGGGAAATGGTGGGAAAGTTTAAACATGTTAAACAAGACAATACATTGCAGAAATTGCTGGGAAATTTGTTTTCTTCTACTCTTCTTTTTTTATCTCCGTCTTGAAGGAGACGGTTGGGGGGGGGGGGAGAGAGATTGTCCCCCAGTCAAAATCCGGATTGAACGGCTGGAACGCCGTCGAACTACTGCTGGCTGATTCGTCTTCGGTTTCGGAGAAGTCTCCCTCGGGGATCGACCAATCTTCCGGCGAGGGTGGTTCCAATCCCTGGCAAAGTCGCCAATTGTAAGACGGGAAATACTCGGGGTGAATTTTATACTGACTGTATTGACGCTACTGGAGGAATACAAAGGCAAAGAGGCAAGTTTACATCGGGGTTTTATAGTGATAATAATGCTGATGAAGCTTTCTTCGCAAGCTTCATCATATTGTGAATTGGAGCTCTCTGGTCAAGGTTGGTATTGATCCGTGGCCGGTGTCCGATGATTTCGCGCTGCTGGTTCGCCAAGCGCCAATTAGTCGGCTACTGATGGCAGCGGATTCTTCGGGCATCACATGGTTTTGCTGTGCCTTTATTTATAGTTGGATAGTTTATTTATAGTGCCAATAACCAGATTCACTAGGCTCTTCATCGAACACATATTTGTTTCCTACTAGATTCATTTGCTGATCGTTGCACCGGTGGCTTTCATACATAATTTGGCACTCGATGAGGGAAGTGTCTAAAGCCATTTTGTCGGTCACGACCACTGTCAATCCGTAAAAGTCTACTGACACGTGTTTCTGAATTTTCCATCTTGCACAAAGTTGTCCGTGAAATTTGGCTTCGGCCCATTTCTCGTTGTAAGCGACGTACGTCACTGGGAGGTCCGACGCAAGATCCTCCTCCGGGCGGCAATTCTCGTCCGAGAATTGAAGGATTCCCATATGGGCCGGTGTGGTGCAATCACACACCGTAGCCTCGATGACTACGGTACCGGCGTGAGGCCTAAGGCGAACACGACACATACCCACAGCATGGTGCTATGGTAGGGGGGGGGGGGGGAGGGTGGAAAAATAAGAGTCACGTGGCGGGTGTGTGGGGAGGGCTGGGTCAGACAACAGTGGTATATGGAAACATATAGAGAAGGGATATGCGTACGGAAAGATAGGAAAAGAATAAAAGAGGCGATACAAAACATGAATATGTAGCGTGTGGGGTTTTTTATGAAGCGTTTTTATTTTTTTTCTATTTTATTTTTTTATCTATTTGAGTAGCAGAAAACAAATTTCCCAGCAATTTCTGCAATGTATTGTCTTGCTTAACATGTTTAAACTTTCCCCCCATTTCCCTAATGGCCGCTAGTATTCCCCATTTTGAGTTAACAATAAAGTTTTTTTTTTCTCAAGTTTCCACGTTTTAATTTCACTAACAGAAAAGAAAGAAGATGGCTTCCTAAAGTCATATGTGGATAGGGTTGTCACTAATGAGAGGATGTGAAGCCATATGTACTCCATATACGGCCAACAAAATGAATGAGAGTAGACAGCCGCATGAGCGCTATAGAAAGAAAAGGGACAGAACCATTTTTTCGCCCCACAGGTAGTCGCCCGACCCTTTCGCAGGTAGTCGCTCGAGCTCGTAGAGATAAGCCGATTATCCCTTCTTTCGTCGCGGTTCCATATATACTCCATATCAGCCTTTCCCGCTCACTCTCCTTATCCTTTCCCTTATTGTTTAGTACCAGTATAGCATAAATAGAGAGAAAATAGAAACGTTTCATAAAAATCCCCACACGCCACAAATTCATATTTTGTATCGCCTCTTTTATTCTTTTCCCTTCTTTTCGTACGTATATCCCCTCTCTATATGTTTCCATATACATCTGTGTTGTCTGACCCACCCTCCCCACCCGTACCGTGCGTGTCACCCGTACCGTCCGCACCCACAGCGGCAGAGTCATCGAGCTACCCCATCAGCTGACAGAATAGGAAGCCAACAGCGGGTACCTTCGGGCGTTTTACGTGCAGTATCCTGAAGCGGTCGATACCATCATTTATCGCCCAGGGGAGCTATTTAAGGAAGCCCTTGCCCGCCAGCCCAAAGACGTAAAAAGAATCCGTACCATCATCATCCAGAGGGGGATGATCCAGCACATCGCTAACCAGGAGTGGAACCTGCTGCATGAAGACGTCGACAAGATACTAGCAATCGACCCCCTCAATCGGCTACCAGGGACACCCTCCCCGGAAGATTGGTTGATCCGCGACGGAGACTTCTCCGACACCGAGGATGAAGCAGCCGGTAGCAGCTCGACGGCATTCCAGCTGTTCGATCCAAATTTCAATTGGGGAACCATCCGCTCCTCCCCCGACGTCTCCATTAAGATGGAGGATTAAGAAAGAAGAGTAAAGCAACAATTCTACCTTTTGTTTTTATTCTGGCCATGTTTTTGCAATATGTTCTATTTTTCTCTTTTTGCTGCCATTCTTTACCCCCATCCCTATTGGCCTATAAGTTTCCTATTCCCTATAAGTTTTTTTTACAAACCACGTTTAAATTTAACTAAGAAGAAAAGAAGAAAGGTATATGAAATGGGAAAGCGAGATATGGAAAGGAATAAATGGAAAACAAAAAAAACAAAAAAAATTGAAAAGTAAAGACATTGTATGAGAATAGGCTGCCGTATGAGCCTCGTGTACGGCCAACAAAAGTGAATGAGAGTAGGCAGTCGTATGAGCCCCACACATGGGGAAAATAACATGAACCTTTTTTCCCCAGCGCAGGTAGTCGCTCGAGCTCGCGACAATAAGCCGATTATCCCCTTGGTAGCCAAGATGGCGTCGCGGTCCCTAATATGCTCAACCACCCCTTTCGCCCACTCTCCCTTTATCCCTCCCCTCATTCTTTTCCTTATATTAGTATAGCATAAATAGAGAGAAAATAAAAACGTTTCATGAAAACCCCACACGCCAAATATTCCTGTTTTGTATCGTCTCTTTTATTCCTTTTTCTTTTCCGTACGTATATCCCCTCTCTATATTTTTCCATATACCTCTGTGCTGTCCGAACTCACCCACCCGGAACGTGACCCTTGTTTTTCCACCTCCCCACCCCCTACCATAGCGCCATGCTGTGGGTATGTGTTGTGTTCGCCTTAGGTTTTTTCACGCCGGCTACTGTAGCCTGTTGAGTTTAACATATTAACTAGTAGTTTTTAGTGATGAATAAGTAAAGTGGACAGACACAATTATACTAGAGTTACCATACTTTTATTGCACTTTACTAGCTGACACGAGTATAGAGAGTGAGAGAGAGATAAGTAGATACACTTGACAGGTAAGAACAGATAGTCTGGCTAGCAGACTACATTATCGGTAGGACAGGTTAAGTATAGTGACACCTGGTGACATTATTAGGATGTTCAGCTTGCCTTTATCTCCAACACCTCCCCTCAAGCTGAAGATCCTCTGATATCAATTATTCCCATTTTCTCACGCAGTTTTTGGAATCTGTTAGTCTCGAGGGGTTTTGTCAGGATGTCTGCAAGTTGTCTGTTGAAACGTACTGCAAGTCGATTATTCCATTCCCTAATGAAGTGGTATTTGATTTGTATATGCTTTGTTCTTTGATGGAACTCCGGGTTTTTGGCTAAGCGGATTGCACTCTGATTATCACAGAGTAGAGGCATTGGCAGCGTTTGGTCTTGTCCAATCTCCTTTAACAGTCGGTCAATCCACACAGCTTCTTTCGATGTCTCACATCCTGCTACATATTCCGCTTCTGTGGTCGATAACGAGATGCATTTCTGTCTTCGGCTGGCCCACACCACAAATCCTCCATGGTAGAGGAAGATATATCCAGTTGTCGACCGCCTGGTTTCTTGGTCTCTTGCGAAGTCGGCGTCAGTGTAGCCTTTCATCGCCGGTTGGTTGCTACTTTTGAAGTGGAGGCCGTGGTACGGTGTTCCCGCAAGATAAGCAAAGATTCTTTTTACGGCATTCCAATGCCCGTTGCCTGGGTTCTGGCAGAACTGTGATACCTGCCCCCCTGCAAACGCTATATCTGGGCGGGTAGTCATGGCCAGATATAAGAGGGACCCGACAGCTTCCCGATACGGAATCTT
Source organism: Daphnia galeata (assembly GCA_030770115.1). NCBI lineage: Eukaryota > Metazoa > Arthropoda > Branchiopoda > Diplostraca > Daphniidae > Daphnia > Daphnia galeata. The sequence continues at coordinate 9,227,393 of CM061123.1, forward strand.
CTCCATGTCTCCTTTTTCCTATTCATTTTTCGGCGACATTTCGGTACTTAGGTGCGTATGCGGGTCTGCGGGTACTGGTTTTGGATGGCAGTTCTCCATCTTGAATTTCTTCAGTAGTGCCAGGGTGAACAGCGGTCTTGCCGCTGTGAGTTCCTTCTTCTTCCTGTTTCGGCTAATTTCGACTCCAAGAAAACGTTCTGCATCCATGGTGCGGATCTGAAATTGCTCTTCCAGGTGTTTGATGATTCGACTGAGACTCCCTGCTTGGTTACTGCAAATTAGGCCATCATCAACAAATAGACACATGATCGTAAATTCCTCCCCTTGATGATGGTAGTAAATGCAGGGGTCTGCATCGCTCCTGACTAAGCCAAACTTGATCAAAAAATCGTTAAATCTATTATTCCAGCAACCTGGGGCCTGTTTCAGGCCATATATAGACTCTTGAGTATTTTGCATACTTCCATCTCACGGCCAGGCACCACAAATCCTTCCGGTTGTGACATGTAGATTTCGTCATCTAGCTCCCCATACAGGAACGCAGTCTTGACATCTAGTAGAACAGTTTCAAGGTCCAGGGAGGCTATAAGACCAAATACAGTTCGAAGGGCGGAGTGTTTTAGAACAGGAGCGGACGTCTCTTCATAGTCTACGCCATATTTTTGGGTAAACCCTTTTGCCACTAGTCTAGCTTTAAAGCGTGGCGGCGTGTCTTTGTAGCCTGGTTTTATATCAAAAACCCATTTGTTCTCGATGGTTTCACGTCCTTCTGGCAGTGGGGTTAATTCCCACGTCTTGTTTTCCATCAGTGATGAGAATTCTTCTTGTATGGCCGGCTCCCAGCTTGCGGCGTCTTCAGATATCATCGCTTCTTGGTAGCTTTTTGGGACTTTTTGTGAAGCCGTTATCTCCTTCCAACTTTCGCCAACCAAGCATTCGTGGGTCCGTTTGAGTTCCTTCATCTTGGCTATTCTAGTTGATCGCCGCCTTTCTTCATGGAATCCATAAAACGGATCTTCAATATTAGCCTCTTGCCCGTCAGTCTCTTGGTTCGGTCCTGGATCGTCATCTACTTCAATTTGTTCAGGTTCTTGCATCATTTCCTCCATTCCCGAATTTTCAGTATGTTGTTCGACTATTTTCTCGATCACAGTTGGTTGTGGTTTCGCTGATTTTTGATCATTATCATCGACTTTTGATTTTTCTCGTGGAACTTCTGGTTCCTAAAAATAAAAGTGCATGAAGTTACCATGTTCATAAAATAGGCCAAAAAAAAATATTTACCACAGTTACTTCATCCAAGGGGAATAATGAATCATAATCAGTTTGATTTATCGGCCCACTTTCGTAGGTAGCATCTTCTCTGAAGACAAAATCACGGCTGATAATAATTTTTCGTGTGGCTGGGTTCCACATGCGAAAGGCTTTAGAGTGTTCACAATATCCCACTAGCAGGCATTCCACGGCTTTTGGGTCCAACTTACGTCTTGTTTCATCCGGTATATGGACAAACGCAGGCGATCCAAATACTCTGAGGTAAGATACATCTGGTCTGGATCCAGTCCAGAGTTCAAATGGGGTCACATCGTTAGTCCCGGAGATTTTCCTGTTTTGGATATGTGTTGCACACATTACTGCTTCTCCCCATAGTTCTAGTGGGACCTTCTTTTCATACAGCATACTCCTGGCTGCTTCCATAAGGGTCCGGTTTGTCCTTTCTGCGACCCCATTTTGTTGGGGAGTGTAAGGCGCGCTTCTTTCATGGCTTATTCCTTCATTGTTCAACCATTCTTGCAGTTCACCATTTAGGTATTCTCCTCCGTTGTCTGATCGGATGCATTTAACGTCCTTATGAATTTGCATCTTCACCTTTGCGACGAAGTTTTGCAGGGCAGTAGTCACCTCCGACTTCTTCTTTAGTAGGTTAGTTGTGCAGTAGTTGCTGTAGTCATCTTTAAAGGTTGCAAAGTAGCGATTGCCGCTGGGAGTGGTTACTTGGATGGGGCCACAAATGTCCGAGTGAATCCGTTGGCCTTGCACTGTAGCTTTTTCATGTCCATGCTTAAATGGGAGCCGCTGCATTTTTCCCATGACGCATCCTTCACAGAAGGTGGAGACACCGTCATTAAATAGGGCGAGTCCATTGGTGCAGCCCAAAGATGCCATCTTCAATAGGGTTTTGTTGTTGACATGGCCAAACCTTCTGTGCCAGATAGAAAGTGGTAAGAGTTTTGTTGCTCTGAGGGCTGTTGTGATCTTGGGCGTGTGGTTCCTGGCCTGAATATTGAGGTGGTACAGCGTTTTTTCCGGCCCGTCTTCCTTCTATTCGGGCTATTCCATTCCTGGTGAAGGAGACAGTATCGTTGGTGAATAGAACTTCTATTCCAGTAGCCGTTGCCGTTCCAATTGAGTATAAGTTTGCCCCTAGGCCATTCACCAAGAGAACTCCTCTCATCAGTCCTACACAAAAAAACGATTTAGTCATAACGTAGCTTGTTCAGTTTTCAGATTCTCAATTTTAGTACCTTCCATGTGTTTTCCGTTCACAACCGACGTTATTTGTACATCTCCCTGTCCTATCACGGGCAATGTAGTATCTCCAATTCCTGACACATTCCATTGCCCTGGTTCAGCTGGTACAAAGTTAATAAGAAGGTTCCTTTGATCAGTCATATGCTGGGTAGCCCCACTGTCAGCAAACCAGTCAGTTTCCCTTTAAAAAAAAAAAAAAAATTGTAGTTCTCTTGTGATTTAATTTACAATTGGTTAGTCTATTACTTTCGAGTTGAGAAGCTGGTGCTTGATTTGTAGCTATACGATTGTTGGTTATCAGCTTGGTTCCGGTTCTTTTGGTTCTCTAATACCTTTAACCAGAGCCGACATTTCCTCTTGATATGCCCAGGCTCTCCACAGTGGAAACATTCGGTAGGGGGCTGCTCATGTCCTCCCCTGAAACTGGTCGAATTCTGTTCTCGGTTACCAGGGGAGTATGGATGATATCCTCCTCTTTGGTGATAACCTCCTCTTTGGTGATAACCTCCTCTTTGATGATATCCTCCTCTTCCCCGATAAGCTCCTCTACCACGTTGGCCACCTCTGAGACCCGGATAGCTTCCAGCCGGGTATGCATGGTGTGTAGATCCTTCAGATTTCTGTGTTCTGTCCATTGAATTAGATTTCATGGCACTATCCGTAGGCTCTACTTTCTTTTCCTGGTTTCTAGCTTGTGAGATTTCCTCTTTAACCAGTCGTTTAGTCAGGAATGAAAGAGTTTTCAATTCTTGTGAAGTGCTGTCCCAGGCTGGCAGGAAATATTGTAGGCTCGATGGGAGTGACACCAGGATTTTTGCTATAATTTGCGTTTCGTCTACAGCTGCTCCAATATCTCTCAGTTGTGCAGCGATTTGTTCGATACCAGCAATAAAGTTCATGATTGTTTGGTCTGAAAAACAACAACAACAACATTCTTTTGTACCAGGTAATTGATTTCTACACTAACTGTTTTATACCTGGTTGAAACTTATAGCTGTAGAATTGACCCCACAGCAATGGTTCGCTTTCAGCTGAGACTTGTGCATATTCCGTCAGAATCCTGCTCCACATTTCAAATGCCGTTGCACAGCCTTGGAGCGTACTCTGTTTTTCGGGTTTCATCGTCGAGTATATGAATGTTCTAGCCTCGACATCCTTTTGTTTCCATTGATCAATTTGATTGGCATCCTGATCGACTCCTTCTTCATCAATATTCTAAACAAAAAAATATCCAAAATAAAGCTCAATATTCTGACCACAATCGTATGATAGCATAGTAGATGAGATATTTCCCAACATTTTATAGGCTCTTCCATGACACTGATCAATTACTTCATTATTTTTACTTCTATTAACGGGCAGTCTTTATACAAACAATGTATCAAATCTCACTTATATAAGTGGTCTTTTTTTTTGGTTTTTTGACCCATGAGTTGTTTACGTGCCAAATCAAGAATTTTTTTTCCTTGACCATTAAATGGTATTCTCTTAAAGCCTTTAACTCTCACTCAGTAATATAAGTGGCACACGTATATACATTAAAGAATCTTGTTTTTATCCTCATTCAATAATTTAGGTGGTATAACGATTATTGTCATAGTCTGTTAAATCTCACTTAGTAAGTGGCATACATTCACATTCAAGAATTTTTTTTTTCAGTAAATTTCAGTGACATTCTCACAGTCTGTTACGTCTCACTTACTGATATAAGTGGAATACATAGAAAATCAAGACTCTAGTTTAGTGGTTACGAAAAGGATTCACCACAACCACTGTAGGGGAGACCGGAGTCAACATGGACACGGGTCATATTAGACAAAGACCATAAGTGCTCCATGTTATGGGAAAAAAAATTTTTTTTTTTAATTTTTGTATGTACTAGAACGTTTAACGTTCTAGAAAAAATATTCATTAAAATTGAATCATTATTGCTCTTGTTATCGCATAATGTAAAAAATGACCCTGTTTGATGTAATATGTCCCCCTATTACTCTAAGTATTTTTAATGTGAAAAACACTACAAATGAATAAAATAATGATAGGTGAAATAGCCAATTGATTTCTTAATTGATTGATACAAAAATTAAATGTTAGTGCCTTTTCAGTAAAAAGTTATGAACGAAATACTAAATAGCACCGAGTTGTGTCATTTTGGACACCTAATTTTGGGGTGTAATTGGACCACGCTAACTATAGCAACGAGGGGAGCTTGCCGCCTTAGGGCATAATTTACAGGCAAATGTCAAATTTTCCCCCCTCTTTTCTAAAACACTCGTAACTCTTCATTGTTTTACACAAACGTGTCATTATCAGTGTGCATGAATAAAGAAAGGGCAGATGAACATTCTAAAATTTTTTTTAATTTTTTCCATTTATTATTTTACGTTTTATCATGATTGTCCAGTTTCAGACAGAGCCTGTCCAATTTTGCCCCGTCTTTTTCAAAAAGGCCCAAACAATTTGACTTTTTCAAATCGTCACAACTACTTTATTTTTAAAGGGAAAAATATATAAAAAATATGGGAAGTAAACAAATGTACATTTAACGAAACACACGAAAAAAAATTAGGAAAAAGTGAAAACGACAAGAAATATTGCAAAAAGAAAAATTTTGTCCACGTTGACTCCGGTCTCCCCTACTCCACTGTGTACACTTGGCATCCACGAGTGTGTATAAAAAAAACTTTAGTGCTTAACTGGCTCTCTTCTTTACAACATATGCAACTATAAAAGAAAACCTTTTAGGTATAAGCTCTCTATATCATACCTGCTCGGGTTGTGTTTCACTCCCATCCACTACAGAGATCAATCGGTTTTTCTCAAGAAGCATCCAGACACCATATTTCCATGAGGGAAAATTTGATCCGTCAAACTTAGAGATATGTCCAACATCTTTAGCAGTATTGTTCGCCATAACGAAAAAGGCTGGATGAAAAGAAAAGATAGATTAGTTTTACGTTTTTCTGGGCCCATAACCTGTTGAGTTTAACTTATTAACTAGTAGTTTTTAGTGATGAATAAGTAAAGTGGACAGACACAATTATACTAGAGTTACCATACTTTTATTGCACCTTACTAGCTGACACGAGTATAGAGAGTGAGAGAGAGATAAGTAGATACACTTGACAGGTAAGAACAGATAGTCTGGCTAGCAGACTACATTATCGGTAGGACAGGTTAAGTATAGTGACACCTGGTGACATTATTAGGATGTTCAGCTTGCCTTTATCTCCAACATAGCCATCGAGGCTACGGTGTGTGATTGTACCACACCGGCCCATATGGGAATCCTCCAATTCTCCGACGAGAATTGCCGCCCGGAGGAGGATCTTGTGTCAGCTCTTCCGGTTACTTATGTCGTTAACACCGAGCGGCGGGCCGAAACCAAGTTTCCCGGCCAACTCTGTGCACGATGGAAAATTCAAAAACACGTGTCAATAGTTTTTTTTCGGATTTACAGTGGTCGTGACCGAAAAAATCGCCTTAGATACTTCCCTCATCGAGTGTCAAATTATGTACGAAAGCCACCGGTGCAACGATCAACAAATGAAACTAGTGGGGAATAAATATGTGTCTGATGAAGAGCCTAGTAATACATTGGAAAGTCCGGCTTCCAGATGAAGTGGACCTTAACACGGCCAAATATAACTAGAATATCTGGAGAAAAGAATTCGTTGGCGGAATTCGAGGCCTGTAGGGCAGAAATGGAAACCAATATCGTATTAATTCCTACAACCGCCTACAACTATCAACGCCTCTACCTTTCACGCGCATCATCGAACATTTTCCACTGTCTAGTGTAACGAATCCCGCCTCTCCGTCCGTCGAGGCGTGTCAACTGACGCCGTCCGGCGCCAGTAATATTATATCCGTACTTTAGAATAAGAGTAGTCTAGAGTAGCAACCCGTAAATTTAGTTAACGACTAGTTTCCCATAATGTTATGCCTACCCCAGAATATTATTGACAAGTGTCCAGTTCACACGTCAACGTATTCGAGGGTACCCTTTACACAGAGTACTTAAGAATAATTAATGTGCCTTTGTGCTAGACCAGATGTGTCCAGCTTCATGTAAGCTTTCGTCGCAAATGAGCGACGAAAGTAAAATCAGTTCGTCTTTAGCCGTCATTATCGACTGTTCTCTCTCTCTCTTTTCCCGTTTTCTCCTCTATCAGTTTGTGCCAAGTATAAGTTGTGTTTCCTCTCCGTGTGTCTTTTATCTTATATGCTAGCGTGCCTTACAGTGAAAGTTCCGTGACTCTACTCTATTTGTCTAATCTCTCTCTCCTCTTCTTATTCTACTATTGGATAAATTCAGAAACGGTATGTCAACAATATATGTACTTTCATAGTTTAGTCTTAGTCTAAATACATCGGCGTTGTGGGTAGCCTCCGAGTTCTTTTATTCATTTATTGTTATATTGTAAAGTCCGGCTTCAGAATGGAGCGGACCTTTACATAGTGGTGGCAGCGATTTTTGAACTCACCCACAATAACGAATGGTGATGTATTTGAAGCAAAGCCTAAAATCCAACTCTTTTGCGAATCCCGCTTTTGACAACACTTTTGAACCGCAACTTTTACATTCTTCCCCGCCTACTGAAAATTTAATTGATACATCTGCTCTCACTGTACCAAACCACACACCCTCACAGCCCATTCTTGATTTTTTTACGACCCCCTACAACCGCGACGAAGCTACCAACGCTCCCCTCTCCCCGATAGAATCCGTCTCTGCCGATAATAAAAGTAAAAGCAATATTTTGAGTAGATTACGATCCAACACAGCTTATAAGTCAGTAGATAAATTAGACAAAACTCCGCCTCGTAAATCTTGGGCGCGACAGAAAGACCGACAGCCTTTATTACCATCTCCTTCGTTTCTCTCGCGCTTGGCTTCTCGCCTTTCTCCAGCACGCACGTTTAACGCAACACCAGTTGGTCGACTCACAACTACGTTTGTTCAGTATCTCGAGAAGCGCTCAACGGAGTGGAAATCCGGTCGACGAGCAGATTCTCCGCTTATATCTCGACGTGAAGGAATCACCGACTTCTCTCTTTCCACCATTGACCAGCCAACTTCCGTTTCTCATCCTCTCGTTGAGGACATTCAAAGAGAGACGCCACGATCTACAATCGACGGAGCTGCGTTTATGGAAACAGCTACACAAACTTTTTTACTGCATTCACGTGCAGACGACCGACAAACCGAAACCAATCGACATAACATGAGCCCTGTACTCGATACAGAGCCTACTCGAACTTGTGAGAATCCAATCGACTCAAACGGAACCCAGGATATAAGGAAGAGCAAATATTTCATCCCGGAACTGACGGGGATATTCGAGGACTTTGGGAGACAATTCTTGACGGCAATCCTGGGACAATATCTAAGCTTGCAAGATCTTTTAGAGTACGTTCCGAAAGAAACGAATCATTTCTGGGTTTTCAACTGCGAAGAGACATTTTAGACAGGGACGAGAACGGGGAGTATCAGGAAAATTTAACCATCCAAATCGACGAATTCCGAAGTCACTGAATTCCTTCACGATCAGCTATATCTCTTTCAGAAGCGAATATTGAGACTCTTACGAAATTTCTCAATTGTCTATACAAAATCAAGCCAATTCACAACCAGGTGCCGGAACTACAAAACCTCCATTCCAAAATAAACGATTTCCCGGTCCTCCGTTGGCCGCTCATACCACACGGAAAGACAAAACAACTGGACCGACTGCACACAGCACAACTGGGCCTTCGATACCTTCTCTCCCTGCTACCACCACCACCCACACGGCCACCCCCCGGCCTCCCCCCTTCAACCAGCGGGTCATCGACTCTCCCGCCTACCACCACCCACACGGCCAGCCCCCGCCCCCGCTCAACCAGCGGGTCATCGATCGGAGCGCCACAGGCGGCCACGCAGACACAGCCCAGACGGACAAACACAGGAAGATCGGTTTCATTTCAACCCCGCCCGCCAGTTGGCGCAAGCAGCCCTGTTGGCGGCCAGCGAAATCCAGCGCCCCCAACAAGACCCCGAGGCACTTCACAGCAGTCTTGCCAACCCCCTTTCGCCAACCCCCTTTCCCTTCGAACTATCAACCTAAATCAGTAGCACCCACGACTAGCGCTCCAGCGGCAACCATGGCCAATAATAATTCACAATCTACTCACTATCCGGCACTCGCCGATCTTCAAAAAGATATTCACATACGATCTAGCTTACAAGCTTTGCCATCTTTTACAGGAAATCCCCTTTTACGTTTTGACTCATGGCTAGAATCTTTTGAGTCTATTATTGCACGATCTAATTTCTCAGAAGATAATGTAATATTAGAATTACGTGGGAAGTTGACCGATAAAGCACACAAAGTTATTAAATATATCGTTGATAATAATCCTAATGAGTACGATACAATAAGAGAAAAACTTTCAGATCATTTTCACGGAGATGAAACAGTCGAAAAATACGTAAAAAAATTTAATCCTTCTTAAAGAAAGCACATCGAAAACCAGGCGAAAAAATATGCAACTATGCAATTCGACTTCAGGAAATCTTTAAGCATGCTTATCCCCTACTAGCTCACCGTATCCTTAAAACGTCCATAGAACGTCCGGCCATCCAAAATAGGTTCGTCCGATTTCAGTCAGCTGCGGACATCCTATAGACGGTCAATAGGGATCCTTTTTTTTTAGTCGAAGCGAGTATATCCAATGGACGTTTTCACTTGGACGTCCTTTTTTTGGTAGAAGCTGGACATTCTACGGATATACTCACTTAGACAACCAATAATTTGGACCAAAAAAGAACGTCCATAGGATGTCCGTGAGTTGAGTTTTTATAATTACAAACTTGGACGTTCTATGGACGTTCTGTGGATTATGTGCGGTGAAAAAGATGAAAAATTTTCTATCATTTGAAAGAAAAACAATGAACATTTACCTGTGTAAATGTAAAAATTGTCACATTTCACGATTTGATGTTTCAAAAATACATAACAATAAAATTTATAAATTGCGAAAAAAGTTTTTTTTTTTTTTGCTAAATTATTTGTTTAAATTGTTTGAATTAGAATCTGTATGCATTTTCGGACTTTTATTAGCTAGATATGATATTGTAATTTACCTCTATCACTACATAAAATAATCCTACTTTTATAACTAAGTATTGGTGTATTGGATAGAATGTTCGGCTACGACACGAGGGAGCTTGGGTTCGAATCTCGGTGCAGTGCATTATTTTCCGCAATATTTTCCCCATGTTCGTTTTCGGACGTCCATTTGACGTTCGTTTTAGGACGTCAAATGGATGTCCGGTATGGACGTCCTACGGAGAGGACATTTGGACGTTCTATGATGGTTAGAATAACGTCCACCTAGGATGTCCACGTCCAGAAAAAACGGACCCAATTTAAACGTCCTATAGACGTAAGTGTGCTAGTAGGGTCCCGACTCTCATACAGAAGACTCTTTTAAAGTTATCCTAAAACAAAAATTTATTGAAAGGCTTGATGAAAAAGTTACAATTTAAAGTTAAATACAAAGATTATGACACATTCGATGAATTAGTAGCGGCAACAAGGAAATATTTAGCTCGAATGGAGGCCGTGGAGAACACTAGAGAAAAACAAGAGTTTGTAAACGCTAAAAATCAAACAAGTGAGTCGCACTCCATGCAGGAAATGAAGCAAGAAATGAAACAGCTTATAGAAAAACAGAAGGAGACAGTCAATGCAATTGCCTCAGGGTTCCGACTTGACAATCGACAATCAGTCGGCAACTCAGATACCACTACTCTCACTGCCCACATTGCTAAGCTAATAGAAGCAATGGCAACCTTTTTCCGTGGCGAGGAAAAAACCTCCCACCCATCAGAGCCAGCACCACCTACAAAAATAAGTTTCTTTCCACCCACAACAACACACCTCACACAACACACATTATGCCCCCCGGCCACCTCATAGACAGAATCAGCCTTTTTACAGTAAGGCAGCAGGACAACACTACACACCACGAGCTCCGCCCCCTCAACATTTTCACCCCCACTACCCGTCAAATCCCCCACAAAGAATCTGCGACTACTGTGGTTTCCATGGACACGTTAAAGAGGAATGTCGAAAAATGCAACGAGATACACTAGATGGCGCACGACTCCCAGTCTGTTATTCATGCAGAGAAATTGGCCATAAATCTTTCCAATGCCCTAAGAAAACTCCGCCAAATTTTTCAAATATACCAGGCCCAGTGCAGCAACAGCCACAGGGAAACCAATAAATATCAACTGCGGCTTCGGGTCAGTTGATAGGGAGCCTCTTAGTAAAACCCGACAAATTGCTAGACTAACAACTCAAACAAATGAATCGACCCCTCGCATTCCACTATCAAGCTATCAGACCCCTTTTCAAGCTCTTTTTGACACAGGTGCCGCTCGAAGTATAATTCATGAGAAATTATCCCTGAGGGTAATATTCATTCTTATGAATATACCGAAGGTTTTAAGTTCCTGTAGGGCCCTTAGCCCCTTTAGCCCCTTAGGGTTTAGAAGCTTAGGTAGGCTGAAAAACCTTTATTCCGGACTAGGTTCTTCCTGATTGGCTCGTTTTATCAAACTGTTTTCTTTTATACGTAATTCGAGTTTACTCTTAAAATAGTTGTTCATGGGTTTTAAAAAAAACCTCTTTGTAAACTCCAGTGCGTAGTGAATTAAAATTAGATGACAATTTTGTTTCAAAATTATCTTATTGCATTGCGCATTAAATCATTCAACGTTGTGTCTAGTTTCTAACAGTCGAATCTATCAAATCTCTCTGTATTGCACTCCGGAAAGGAAATATGTAGTACTTTTATTTGGCGACGAATGGCATTCTGTTTCTCTGTTTTGAAATTTGAACGGTTTTGATTTGAAATCATTACAAATTCAATTAAAGGTAAGAAATGAATTTGCAATGTATTTATAACAATCAAATATATTTGAATTTAACTAATAAATACAAATAGCCAGTATATGAAATGGAACTTATATTTAGTTATTGTTAACTTAGCTAGAGTCCAACGTCCAGCATTGAATCAGTACATTAAAATTCAAATTGTAAATATAGTTAAGTGTCTTACAACAGGAATAAAGTAGGATTTATAAACATATCAATTTGTGATATATTTCTTGATAACTATTTCAACGTCTTGTCCATTTTCGTATCATGCCTATGAATGAATAATTTATGAACTTGTTTATAATTTTATGAATACAAACATTAACTAACTGACCCATTTTTGTTTTGAATAGAACAAAAAAAAAAATTCTTGGGAAGAGTCAACATACTAGACATTAGGTGGCATGGATGACGATTAATTGAAAATTGATTTAAAAATTTTATGCTCCGACCCCCGAAGGTATGACCAGAAGGCATCTAGTTTAAAAAATTCCCATTTCAAAGCCGAGATACCTGCAGTAAGCTCGACTTTGATCTTTATGACGTTCACAATAAGAAATTAAATACATTGGGAAAAGTGACCTTGCCTATTCGGTATGGGAAGTCAATGTTGATGCAAGAATTTATTATTACAGATGGGATATCAGAAGAATGCATTTTAGGATGGGACGCAATTCGTAAACATGGTTTCATAATAGACGGAGAGACAAACAGTATTTATTTTGGTAAAGAAACGCTTGGCCAAGCAAATTTCCGGGCACCAGACATATCTATTATTTTGCATAAGCAACATGTTATATGTCGCCGAACTGCGGTGGTGGTGGAAGCGAGAACTAATGGTTCGTTCCCGTATGTCTCCCCGTTAGCTACATTTATGCTCACCCCTTCGGAAAAACTACCAGATGGCATTAGAATTCAACATTTTTTAGGAGAAGTATCAGACAATGGAAAATATAAAATTATTATCGAGAATCAGTCCCATCAAGATATATGTTTACCAAGGACTTTCAAATTAGGCACTATAGAGGTCGCCTGCAATGTGGTTGGACAAATCACATACAGTAGTACGGGAGATGAAAATACAAAGGAAGAAAAACTTGATCTTACAACTACGCTCAGCGAGGTCGCTCCACAATATAGAAAAATAGTTTCGCAAATAATTCAGGATTATAATAATTTGTTTGCCAAGAAAAATTCTCAACTAGGATGCACAGATTTAGTTAGACATTCAATAGATACACAAGGAAGAGGTCCCATTAGACAGCGCCCCTATCGACACCCACGAAGACGTGCAATAGTGCTGCAGCGGCAGCTCATGGAATTAAAAAAGGCAGGAATAATTATTGAATCGACGTCCGCCTGGGCCGCACCAGTAGTTTTAGTAGAAAAGAAAAATGGCGAATTAAGAATATGTATCGATTACAGAAAATTAAATAGTATCACGAAAAAAGATTCATTTCCAATGCCACGTATCGATGAAACATTGGATAAATTAAATGGAAAACAATTTTTCACCACTCTAGATTTAGCTTCAGGATATTATCAAATAGAATTATATGATGACGCAAAAGAAAAGACAGCCTTCGTAGTAGAAAATAATCTTTATCATTTCACTAGAATGCCATTTGGCGTATGTAATGGCCCTCCGACATTTCAGCGACTAATGAATTATGTCTTGAGAGACGTCTTAGGAACGAAAGCATTAGTATATTTGGATGACGTCATAATTTTTTCCGACACGCTAGAAGATCACGAAAAGGATATCCGAGAAGTTTTTGAATTAATTAGACAAGCCAAACTTAAGCTCAAATTAGAGAAATGTCAGTTCATGCAAAAATCAGTCAACTATTTGGGTCACGTTATAACACCAGCGGGCATCCACCCCGACCCCGCCAAAATTGAAAAGATTGTGAATTATAAAGTGCCAACCTCTGCTGATGAAGTACGCTCGTTTTTGGGTTTAATTGGATATTATAGAAGATTTGTTCCGAATTTTGGTTCAATTGCAAAACCATTAACATTGAAGACACATAAAGATTTGGCAAAGAAAAAATTTATTTGGACAGAGGCAGATCAAAAAGCATTTGAAGATCTAAGAAATCGATTAATAACGCCCCCTATACTTGCCTATCCCAACTTTGAAGAAAAATTTTTACTATTTACGGATGCCTGTGACTATGGGATAGGGGCGGTCCTTTCGCAGGTACAAAATAGGAAAGAACACCCCATCGCATACGCCAGCAGGCAATTAAAAGATGCTGAGACAAGATATCACACGACAGAAAAAGAAGCGCTGGCCATTGTTTATGCTATTGAACATTTTAAACACTATTTGCAAGATAAGCCGTTTGAGGTCATCACCGACCATGCCGCCCTACAATGGCTGAAAAATCAAAAAGATGGAAAAGGTCACCTCGGGCGCTGGGCAATCGCACTGGCGGGAGTCCCGTATGAAATTAAATATCGACCGGGAAGAGTTCATCAAAACGCTGACTGTCTTTCTCGTTTAAAAATTTCCAATATAAATTGTATTGAAAAACTTGAAATGCCTGAGAAAATAAAATTTATTTCTGAAAAACAGAACGAAGACGAACTTTGTAAAGAAATTCGAAACTATTTGGAAAATGGAGTGCTGCATGACAAATATAACAATAAAAAGCCAGACTGGGCTAAAGAAATTGGGTATTTTGAAATTGTAGAGGGCGCGCTCTACCGCAGAGAGCTCGTCACTAAAAAGAGTAGGAGAGCAGAGGTCAACCACCAGCTAGTACTGCCCCTCTCGCTCCGCCCCCTGGTGTTGAAAGAGATGCATGACGGACCAATGGGAGGCCATCTAGCTTTCTTACGCACATACCTTAAAGTAAAAAACAACCATTACTGGCCAAATATGAGAAAAGATATTCACGAATATTGTAAAGCATGTGAAATATGCATTGCAAATTCCAATTCAACATTAAAAGCATACTTGCACCCGCACGACCTTGCAAAAGCACCCTTTCAGGTCATCGGAATTGACTTTTTGGGACCAATAACTCCCGAATCCAACAACGGGAATAAACATATTCTCGTGATCACGGATTATTTTTCACGCTGGGTAGAAGCAGTCGCGTTAAAAAATCAAAAAGCGCTCACGACCGCGCAATGCGTGTTTGAGACAATTGTTGCACGACACGGCATGCCAAAAGCAATTGTATCCCCGACCGCGGGACAAATTTCACGTCATCACTTATTCGGTATTTTTGTACCAAACTACAAATGAAACAGAAATTTACAACTGCGTATCACCCAGCAAGCAATGGAGAAACTGAACGATTTAACCGAACGCTCATGAATATGCTAAGAAAAGAACTAGTGGAAGGTGCTCATTCAAACTGGGAGGAGCTTATTGACCCCCTTTTATTTGCATATCGGTCATCTATGCACTCATCAACTAAAGAATCTCCGTACTATATAGTACATGGTAGAGATCCAAATATACCAATAAACGAATTCCTCAGCGCAGCCCCTCAAACGGATAAATCCCCTTCGGACTATGTTGGAGGATTAGTCAACCGCCTTCGCTACTCTTTTCAGCGAGTGGCAGAAGAAAGTGCCAAAGCAAGAGAAAGGCAAAGAGAACAATACAACAAGCGCGCGAAAGAATTCAATTACAAAGTAGGAGATAGAGTATTGTTAGACATCCGTGTAGTAAAAAACGGGTGACAGTAGAAAAATTTACTTCAAAATATAGAGGCCCATTTAGAATTATTAAGGTGTTTTCGAATGAAACAGTAGATATAGCAGATAATACATATGTTTCCCAATGCGTACATGTCAATCGCCTCAAACCCCATTACGAAACTATGCTCTGGCAACAAGAGCCACGCCCCCCCCCCCTTTGAATCGACATATGATGTGGGCGAATGGTACAGACAATCCGTACAAGGCCAAACTGCTGGCAAAAAAGCAAAGGAAAGCACCTCTATCGGTAAAAACGACAAATCGGATCCATATCGGATGACAACGAATCCAACTGGGAAACGTGCAGCGACGGCAGCGAAGAAATTTCAACTAACGAAACAAATTGCCCCCTACATCTGGACACGTAAGAAGAGACGTCACGACCAGTAATCATAAAACACCATCCACATCTGCACCCTCTAAAAAACACGGACGGCGAAAACACAGCCTCAAAATTCCCACCATCTCAACAGTCTGAACGACCAGCCCCCCCCCCCACTCCGATCACCTCCCCACAACCCCCACCCTCCACCCTCTCAACTCGACTGTCAACCCCCCGGGACGACCCACCCGCAGCCCCCTCACACACTCCACTTCATCCAACAGCTGAAACAATCGAAAATAAAACGGAATATCTAGGAAAAAGAATTCGTCGGAAACCTGCACGTTATAAAGACGGAGTAACTGACGAACATCTGGAACAATTGGGAATAACCCTTGAACCTATCAAACAACGAACTCCATTGGCCAAAACGAGAAACAAATCTCGTATAAAAAAAAGGCACAGAAAAATTATAAGTCACCATTTCTCTCCAAGTCTTTCTTTCGTCACGTCTCACTTACACTATCTCCCTACCATGGACGTCAATTTTCAAACCGAAGCTAGCCAGCTTCTTCAGTGGAGAGAAGAAGGAAAATTGTCGTTTCTCGGAATTCTCTTTAGTCCCGACGGTACCATCATCCCGTCGGAACTAGCGGCTGCCAGAGAAAAATGGCGAAGAACCAGGACCGTCCGGTCCTACTCCGGCGAAATCATCGAGCTACCACGTCAGATGTCGGAGTGGGATGTTTGCAGTGGATCTCTCCGAGCATTCTACGCGCAGTACCCGGAATGCTTCGACACCGTCGTCTACAGCCCGGGCGAGCCGTTTATTGAAGCCCTGGCCCGCCAATCCGACGAAGTCAAACGAGCCCGAACGCTCGCCATCCAGAGGAGGATGATCGGGCACATCGCGTATCAAGAATGGCATCTGTTGCAGCAAGACATCGACGATATCTTTGCAGTCGACCCCCTCAACCGCCCACACCGCCCACTCACTCCATAAGATTGGTCCATCTCCGAGAGAGAACCCTCCGAAGAAGAAGGAGAAACGGCCATTAGCAGCTCGACGGCGTTCCAGCCGTTTGACCCGGCTTTCGACTGGGGGAGGGTTTGCTCGCCACCAGCCGTAGCAACCGAGAAAGAAGAGTGAAGCAGAAATTTTCCTTTTTGTTCTTCCCCGGCCATGTTTTTGCAATGTCTTTAATTTTTCCCCTTTTACTGTCAGTCTCTACCCCACCCCCATTGACCGCTAGTATTCCCTTTTTTTTAGAAACAAGAATAAAGTTTTTTTTTTCTCTCCCCCTTATCTCTCCCTACCTCTATGTTCTGTCGTGCTGAACAATTACACACTTTTCGCCCCCCAATACAGTATATTTTTTTTTACTATCACCAGCAATAGGAAACAAATAAACAACAAAATTGAGGGAACGAAAAATTGCCCAGAAATTAATGTAGGGCCGGTTTTACCTCGTACGGTATATCCTGAGGGTTTAGCCCAGTAAACCTCTGGGAAAGAGTTATTTTCTTTTTCTTCGGAACCTCACTCGGCGGAACAGGAAAGCAGACGAAACAGATCGTAATCGCCACAGATGACATGTACTCCATTTCCCCGGTAGCACGCGCTCGTTCTGACCATGGAACGTCACGAATGCACCGCGGCCTACGTCAACCGTCGCCATTGGCGGCGTCATGAACGAACATTCGGCCGGGAATTATTCGCCATCCCACGTTCCGAGCACGTCAACAATTCTCGGCACCGTAGCTGATGTAGCAGCCAAAACAACCTGGATGGATCAGCTGACCACCCTCCTGTACTTCACGGTGGTTGTCATCGTCGCAGCCATCGTGATTCGCGTCTGCATCATGTGCGGATTTTGCGGTCTCATCTGGAGATGCTGCAAACCAGTTCGCGGACCGACAACACACGATTTGGAGCTCGGGATTACGGGTCGTAATCCAACGGTTCCCGGGGTGATGTAACGAATCCCGCCTCTCTGGCCGTCGAGGCGTGTCAACTGACGCCGTCCGGCGCCAGTAATATTATATCCGTACTTTAGAATAAGAGTAGTCTAGAGTAGCAACCCGTAAATTTAGTTAACGACTAGTTTCCCATAATGTTATGCCTACCCCAGAATATTATTGACAAGTGTCCAGTTCACACGTCAACGTATTCGAGGGTACCCTTTACACAGAGTACTTAAGAATAATTAATGTGCCTTTGTGCTAGACCAGATGTGTCCAGCTTCATGTAAGCTTTCGTCGCAAATGAGCGACGAAAGTAAAATCAGTTCGTCTTTAGCCGTCATTATCGACTGTTCTCTCTCTCTCTTTTCCCGTTTTCTCCTCTATCAGTTTGTGCCAAGTATAAGTTGTGTTTCCTCTCCGTGTGTCTTTTATCTTATATGCTAGCGTGCCTTACAGTGAAAGTTCCGTGACTCTACTCTATTTGTCTAATCTCTCTCTCCTCTTCTTATTCTACTATTGGATAAATTCAGAAACGGTATGTCAACAATATATGTACTTTCATAGTTTAGTCTTAGTCTAAATACATGGGCGTTGTGGGTAGCCTCCGAGTTCTTTATTCATTTATTTTTATATTGTAAAGTCCGGCTTCTGAATGGAGCGGACCTTTACACTAGTTAGTATATTTGTAAAGTCCGATCTCCGCGGACATTACAACTCCAATAATTTGAAAATAATTAACTTAGTTGAAAGTTTCAAATTTGCTTTCACGTACAATTCAAATTGTGGAAACTATACGAACAAG
This sequence comes from Daphnia galeata, assembly GCA_030770115.1. Taxonomy (NCBI): domain Eukaryota; kingdom Metazoa; phylum Arthropoda; class Branchiopoda; order Diplostraca; family Daphniidae; genus Daphnia; species Daphnia galeata. Next base: position 9,245,667 of record CM061123.1, read on the forward strand.
CAAGAAATGACTTTCAATTAAGTTTATTTCACAATGAAAAAATTAGCCGCTTGATTCGAACGGAACGGATATATACAACCTTTTTAGATTTGGTAGAATTTATAAAATATAAACAAGGAACTATTTCAATCGATTTCAATATATTTCTTTTGACTGTCGTTGACGAAAGCTCAACAAGAAATGCTAACATAGTAGCCGACTAGCCGTAGAACCAGCAAATAGGGACAAGAAAAAAGGGGCGTGTCAGCGTTGCCGAAACGAAAAAATTGTAGGATTTGATCAAATGCCATTGGCAAGAATAAGTGATGCTGCATGGGCGGAGAGCAACAATAAATGAATATAGCGGAATATAGGCCTATTCCGGCTTTCCGAGGCCTATAATACTTTCTATAGGTAACTGTTGTGTAGTGAAGTTGCATTAGTTTAATATACTTGAGACGTATAAACTATTGACCGGCTATTGACCGACTCATCCAAACGCTTGCATCCAAATTAAGAAACGGTTACAGCTTTGGCTGACACACAAAAAAAAGATTAATCGACCTTACTGTATGTTAAATTGTGTATTTTTTAACTCAAATAGCATTCGGCAAAATATATGCTTCTGTAACACACAATAAAATGCCAAGCCTATATTTCGTGTACAAAAGATCAAATCTCATGGTATCTTGAATAGTATGTACAACAGTATGTGTATCGTTAGTTTTCTCTAATGTAATGCAGTAAACTATTCGGATATATTTTATATTTTGTTACGTTTCATAAGTTCGTTATGCTGTGGTTCCCTGATTCCCTTTGGCCCTGACGTTTTATTTAGAACTCATTAAGCGTCATTAAGTTGGACCTTGATTACAATATTATAGCTATTCCGAATTCCAGTATTTCCGATTATGAGTATAATAACCTACTAGCTAATAAAAATTATTTTGTTGTGGTCTCTCCTATAGTCTTCTAGTTTGAGTAATCTTAGTAGTCGTTGAATAATTTTTGCGAATTTTGGATTTCTGTCTGTGTTAGTGATGGAAGCACGACCATTATATATATATTTAATATATATATATATAAGTTGGATAAATATTTCTGATATTGAATGAGAGAAAAATATGGGCAAAATAGTTTTTTTTAAGTATGCGCACTTGCGCAGGTGTTTCATCGATATCGCTTCCTTATTTTCATTTCCATTGTCACATTGTGTCACTTTTATGGCTCTATATTTTCAAGATCCGTGGGAGGACTGGGAGGTGGCTTTAAACGCTTTATATGTTGTTCTTCCATCTCTCATGAGACGTCACATGGGAGGTGGAGTTTCTCGCACCTCTTTCTTTGCGAATTTATAATTTCTTGCCTCATTAAGTCAGCAACAGAAAAAAAGGCTTAAGAAACATAGCAAATTTAATTCTAAAAGGTGCATTGATGCAAGGACACCTGCCACAGTACTTACACACTTGCATCTTATCGCATCTTATAAACCCCAGCTGTAAATTTAGGTCGACCTCTCAATAAAGTTTTGTTCAATGGTGAACGAAGTGACGAAACCATATAGATTTTGTAGTAGTGTTAGAAAAAGCTAATAACTATAACCGCTAATAATAAGTGTAGAGAAATAGAATTTAACATTATTTGTCTTGAATCATAAGTTTTGATTGAGTAGTGATCTACTGATCTGCTGAAATATACGAAAAGTCACGAAGAATTTTAATTTGTCTTTTTGTGCAGCAATTCATCCAACAATAACAAAATATAGGTATAAAATATTTTTAATTATAAATTGGTACATCAGTTGGTTAGAGCGATGTATTAATAACTTTGATGTCGTGAGTTCAACTCTCGGACGAACCATCATTTTAATTCTTTTTATTCTCACTATATATTATTAGTTTTTATAATCTTTAAATTCCTGTATTTTTGAATATAGTTTACATCGTAAATTGACTTTGATAATTTGAATAAGCATAAATTTTAGGTATTCAAATATAAAATCGGAATTAAATGAGTTCTTTTTTTTTAAACGTACGTATACTTAATTCAGAGAGGGGATTCAAATCTATTAAAAATAGGAATATTTAATTTTAAACTTTGCTTTATTAAGAAACTTATTGTTATGTTTTTATTAAAAATGTAATTATAGTTTTATACAGCTTTGCAGTATAAGCCTTATTTTTGTTTTTATTAAAAATTTAATTATAGTTTTGTAGCTTTGCAGTAAGCCAACAAGCGTTTAAATGTTTATCACATTGTTTACATATTCAGATAAGGCAATGACTTGGCACCAGGCCAGTGACTTGGCAGTTGGCATCTGGGCATTCCTGTCGACTGGACATAAAAGAGAATGCTAGTCGATTTCTTCTGTTCATTTTACTAGCGACAAGTTGTGCAATCACACCGTTAACACACATATAATCTTGTTCGTCTGTTACTCTCCTGGTTCTTAACTTTTTGACAAACTGGCAAAATGGACTCGCAACAATTCCGTGCAGCTGCCCACCAAATGATTGACTACGTTATAGACTACTTGGATAATATTCGCAATAGGTATAACCATAATTGAATGTAAATGAAGATGCATATTGAAAATATTGTATGTTTTTTACAATTAGCTATATTTCAAGTTAGAAAAAATAATGAATTATTTTAGTTCAGCGTCTTTTTTTGTGAGCTTGTGAACGTCGTATGAGCAAATGTTATTTTACCGTACCATAATAGCTGAACGCTGTAATCTATCGTATCAAATCCTGTATAACAGAAACTGCTGTTACTTTTTTTTCAAATTTGTTTTAAGGGTGCCTGTCTATTTGAGACTGCATGAAATCACAGTCATTTCCTTTGTGTTTCATGTAGAATAAGAAATAATATAAAGATGGTAATTTTTCAATAGGCGGGTGTTACCGACGGTCCAGCCTGGATATTTGCGCGAACTCATCCCAGAAGAAGTTCCAGAACAAGGAGAAACATGGCAATCCATATTTCAAGATATCGAACGCGTCATTATGCCCGGTGTAAGCGAATATTTCTTTAGTTCAATTCCGTGTCGTATAGTTATATCTACATTCAGCCTATAAATGTAGTCATTTAGAAAATTTAGAAAGCCCGACGGCCGACCCCCCGACGGGAACAAAAGTTGCTGTGATTAAGAAATAAATTTAGAATCAAACCCATGGCACGATTATGAAACTTTGAGATACATGTGATATAATTTATTCCATTGATATTATATTTAAGGTCACCCACTGGCACTCACCAAGTTTCCATGCTTATTATCCAACGGGAAATTCATGGCCGGGCATTTTAGCTGACATACTAAGCGATGCTATCGGATGCGTTGGCTTTTCATGGGTATGCTTATACATGCCAGTACCCTTTTTTGGTCACAACCTTGTGCTGTGATATTTATTTATTCCAGATTTGGCAATGAATATTTTATTTTCATCCTTGAATTCTATTAAGGTTGCTAGTCCAGCTTGTACCGAACTTGAAGTTGTAATGATGGACTGGCTGGGTAAATTAATTGGTCTACCTCCCGTCTTTCTCGCTAGCTCCGCTGGTAAAGGTGGTGGCGTCATTCAGGTAATATAAATCGTCGGCTATTATGCTTTTGATGGCTGCTTGTATAAATTAGTTGACTATTGCTTATTCCAAAGGGAACAGCAAGTGAAGCCATGCTGGTAGGACTTTTAGCGGCCCGATCAAAGACTCTGAAACAGCTCAAGGCCGAGAACTCCCAAGAAGACGAAAAAATGCTTGCGAGTCGACTAGTAGGATATTCCTCGGGTTTGTCACTTTCTCATTGGACATGTCTATCATTATTATCATATTTAATAAAACGTTTTTATTAACACAGACCAATCACATTCTGCGGCGGAAAGAGCGGGACTTTTAGCCGGCGTTCATGTCCGTGTAATTCCCACCGATGGTGAATTTCATTTGCGCGCTGTCGCACTCCAGTCTGCCATAGAAGAAGACATAGCCAATGGAAAAATTCCATTCTTTGTAAGTTCCACATAGTAACGGATTATCATTGCAGAAAATTTGATCGATTGAGAATGACTCAGGTTATTGCTACTCTTGGTACAACCCCTTCTTGCTCTTTCGACAACATTGAAGAACTTGGCCCAGTTTGCAACGAAAAACAATTGTGGTTACACGTTGACGCAGCTTACGCAGGTAAAAATATCATTTAATTTAAACATTTTAAAAGATTTGTCCTTATTTTAGTGTCTCGTCCATTTAGGCTCGGCTTTCATCTGCGAGGAATATCGTCACTACATGAAAGGGATTGAACGAGCCGATTCATTTAACTTTAACCCGCATAAGTGGCTTCTTGTAAACTTTGATTGTTCTGCCATGTGGTACGAAGTTTTCGTTTTTCCCTTCTTTCTGGCCCATGCTGCAGCCTCCAGCGTACGCACAAGAACAACAGCCTATTGTAAAATCATTTTTAATTTTTTCAAGGTTCAAAGATTCAGATGACATTGTGAGCGCTTTCAACGTCGACCCCCTTTTCTTGAAACATGACCACCAAAACAGCGCTCCAGATTTTCGAGTACGTGGCCAATCAAATTTATTTCGAGTGAAAGAAAGAAAAATGAGACATTTTTTGACTGCTGAAACTGTTTTTTTTTTGTTTTTGTTTTTTTTTTTTTTGTTATTACAGCACTGGCAAATTCCACTTGGTCGGCGATTCCGTTCGTTGAAACTCTGGTTTGTGATGCGCTCGTACGGGGCAGAGGGACTACGTGATTACATTCGTAAACAAGTTAAATTAGCCGAAGAATTTTATCAAATGTTGTCAGTGGACGATCGCTTTGAATTTCCTGTTCCTCCCGCTATGGGACTTGTTTGCTTCCGACTCAAGGTAGGCCTATAACATATACAAAATATTACATCTCATGGACTTCTTTATTCTTTGATATTTGTTCTATTAAACTTCTATTGTGGTTTTTCAGGGAGAAAATAGCTTGAGTGAAACGCTGTTGAAACGAATCAACGACAGCGGTCAAGTCTATATGATTCCAGCTAAGCTGCGCGATATGTACGTTATTCGCTTTGCTGTTTGTTCTCGCTACACTGAACTGAGCGATATTCAAGCATCTTGTCAAGAGATCCGTCGCCATGCCAGTGATGTGGTAAAAGAGTAGAAGACGCTTATCAACAAGACGCCTATATACATTTTTTCCGATTATAGTTTAAAGTCTATTCTCTCTTGTTATTCCTTAAAAATATAACTTCTTGCCAATACGAAGCGTATACAAAATATATAGTACATTTATCAATTTACGTTCAATAACAAGTTTAAACCAATTTTATTAAATATATTCTTGGCTACTGAGTGTTCACTATAATTGATATGTCTAAATTAAATTACGATTTCTCTCATTGTGGAAAAATCGATGGGCTTTTACGGGCTTTTATTTATTTCTTCAAATATCCTTCCGGTGTAATATCCTCACATACTGTTTTCAATTTCGCTCGGTATATGGAATTGATTAGCTTGCCAACTGCTAGCTGATTCTTATCGGTTCATCTGTTTATTCGAACCCATTCATAAACATAAATAGGCCATAGGTTTTTTTCGGCGATTGGAACATCTCGTCAGCTGGTCTCCGAATCTATCGATCACAAATTATTCACAGTTCCAACGAATTAAAAAATGATAGAAAAAATTGCTTGTGATCATGTAGTACAAGTGATTCAGCACTTGGGCTGTGCGAGGCTTTTTCGGAGATAAAAATAAGTAAAATTATGACAAAGCACTTATTAGCCTATTTATTATCTTCGTTTTCTCGAATGTGACGGGTTCTAAGCTATTTCTCAGTTATTATTATTGACGATCGAGAAAATTGCTCGAAATCACTTGTAAATATTTTCCCGTGTGTCTGCTTTAGGAGGAGATAAACGCTACACCAAAACTATACCGGTTAGACATTTATTTTCTTCTGTATATTTTTAATCATCGATTTTAATAAAGTAGGTACAAGAATAGGTTGACGACATGATCGCCTACAGAGAAAGGCGGAAGTTGATGAGCTGTCTTGTTGTAGTGCTCGATCTGAATGTCTTTGGCACGTCTCGCCCTTTTTTCCAGGACATCAGTCTTCTGTTGCCATTCTGGAGCGAATGAGCGACGATGAGCGGGTAGTGCGTCTCGGACGGGGCGATTAAGCACCATCTGTGCCGGTGAGGCTGCGCCTGAACGAGGTGCATTCCTGAATAATAATAATGATTTAGCGAACTTATCAACGTCGAAAGATCCTGCTGTCCAAGATCCAGTGATGAGTTTCTTCATGCTCTTGACGGCGGCTTCTGCCAAACCATTCGACTGAGGGTAGTGCGGCGATGAGGTGCCTGTTGAAAAACCCCAGTTTTTCGCGAAATCTTTAAACTTCGCTGCACTAAATTGAGGACCGTTGTCGCTCCAAACTTTCACAGGAGCGCCTGGTCCATGAACGAAAAAGTCACGAGAGGCGTCGACGATGCGTCGAGCTGTAGTGTTCTTGTTCTTAAACGGAATGACGTCAGGCCATCCGCTGTATTGGTCGACAAGAATAAGGAAATCGCGTCCGTTGACTGAGGCAATATCCATGTGGATCTGCTCGAATGGGCGTGTCGCAGCTTCACGCTGTTGAAGCGGCTCACGGGGAAGCGAAGGCTGATGCTCAGTGCAATGTTTGCAGGACTGAGCTGCCATGTCGATATCATTGTCCATTCCGGGCCAGTATATCGACAATCTTGCACGTTGTTTGAGCTTGGTCGCGCCTTGATGCATCTGAATAAGGTCCTGAAGGATAGGGCGGCGACATGACTCCGGGATGACAATCCTGGCTCCGGCCATGATCATCCCATCCGACTCGTCAATTGCAAGCTGAGTCCGTATGTTCCAAAACGGACGAAGTGAAAGAGAAAGATTACACTTATCGTTAGGGAAACCATTGATGATGGCTTCTCTCAATTCGACCATTTGTTTGTCTTCAAGTGCTGCCGTTTTGATTCTATCTAAAACCGGGTCAGCCACAGAAGTGTCGGAGCCTTTGATCGTGCTGATTATGGCCGCTCTTGCTGAAAAAGAGGGTGGCCCCTCGGCTACTTCATCGTCGGGAGATGCAATGTCGACCGGCGCGCGAGATAATGCGTCGGCGTCGAGGTTGTCTTTTCCTCGCACCCAACGGGCAGTGAACTGGTACCGTTGCATCTTCAGTCTGAGGCGAAGAATGCGCGGATTGTCCAGTTTGTCAAGGCTGTAATCGTTTAAAATAGGTATTAAAGGTCTATGATCTGTAACAAGTTCAAAATGCGGGAGCCCTTCGACAAATTGACGGCACTTTTGCATTGCCCAAGCGGCGCTCAAACATTCCAACTCGATCATAGCGTAACGTGATTCTGCATCTGACAAATATCTTGATCCAGCCTGGACCATCCGCCAGTTTCCGCTTGCGTCCTTCTGCTTGAGGATAAAACCAAGTCCATAAAGGCGGGAAGCGTCGACGTGTAAAGCAGTCGGGTTATTCATGTCGTAAAAGGCCAGATCAGAGATTTCAGACAGAGCCTTCCTTGCGTTTTGAAAAGCCTGGTCGTGTGCCGTCGTCCATTCCCAAATGTAGCCTTTTTTCAAGAGGGGCGACAAAGGTTTGAGGGATTCGGCCACCTTTGTAGAAAAATGACCAACCTGCTGACATAAGCCATGGAAAGACCGTACGTCAGTGGCGTTGCGTGGCACTGGAAACTCTCTGATTGCCTTCATCAAATCCGGATGTGGACTGAAACCAGTCGAGTTCACGATGTATCCGCCGAATTTGGCTGATGGTTGCGCAAAGACAAGTTTACTTACGTTGATTGATACGCTGTGTTGCGCGGCCCTTTCAAAGAGACGTCGTACCAACACCAAATGCTCTTCGTAGGTCTTCGAGAAGACGAGAATGTCTTCTACAACTCTACGACAGTTTTCGAGATCGTCAAAGACCTCGGACACGCGACGGCAGTAATCATCTCCCGCGAGAGAGACACCGAACGGAAGACGCTTGTATTGATAACGACCGAACGGAGTCGAAAATGTAGTCATCTCTGCCGATTCATCATCCAGGAGCACCTGGTGGTATCCTTTTAGGGCATCGACGACAGTGAAAAAGTGCATGCCAGGTGGGATCGTCCTCACCGCTTGAAATGGCGTCGCAGTTTCAAAACGTGGGCGGATGATGCTTTTGTTTAAAATAGTAAAGTCCCCGCACACACGTATACCCCCGTCGCCCTTCGGAGCGATCACGATGGGGTGAACCCAAGATGTGGGCTTCGAGACCTTCCGTATGCAATCCTGTTGCTCAAGGAGGTCAAGCTCTTTCTTCAAAAGCGGCATGAGTGGCTCTGCGACGGGGCGTGAACCCCTGAACGCTACAGGAACAGCGTCTTTCTTGAGTTCAAAATGGCATGCCGGACCAGCCATTGGTCGGCAGACTCCGTCGAAAATAAGAGGAAAAGTGTTAGTTAAAATTCTCAAGTCGCCACGTTTTATACTCTCTGATGGGTGTGTATGAATATTAGCCAACAGGGTGGAAAACGCCACTTGATGCGCGTTGATGTTAAATATTTCAATGCGTTGATTAGGATAGCCAGCAGGAAGCATACCCAACCTCTTTTGAGTTGCTTTAGAAATAACCGGCTGCTTAAGATCCTGTAAAACGTGAATGATTGAAGTTGCTTTATTGTTTGAATTACCATTCGGCCAGCAGATTGTTGCTTTAAAATGGCCAAGGTTGATGATACGGCTTCCAATGGCCGTGATCATATTGATTTCCCCAGGCATCAATTTAATGGGTGAGAACTCGCTATGATACAAATCGGCTGGGATAGCGTCGATTTGCGCTCCGGTGTCTGGTAAGACGGAAAGGCTGATTGATTTACTGCCTTCCTTCGGAGAAATGTTCATTTGAACGAGCTCTAAAGCTCCAATGCCTGACACTTGGGTTGGAGAATCAGATTCCAATCCAATGCATCCTGTTTGAGCGGATGGGGTCGTATTCTTCTTGATGCCGTTGCTGTTGCACACTTTCTTGAAGTGTCCAGTTTTTCCGCATTTCCCACAGTCTTTTCCGTTAGCTGGGCAATCTGAACGCGGGTGACGGGTTTCACCACCACAATTCCAGCAACCTTTGGAAGAGGTGTCGAATTTCACAGACTTCCCGTCCTTCTTCGACGTTTGATTTGATTGAGAAGACGATGACTGCTGTTTGTTCTGAGGTTTAGACGATTTGTTCAACTTATCTTTCTTGTATGATGACTTTGATAGCCCTTGAATGGCCAATGCGTCGCCTTGTTTCAAATTTTTCGCTTGGGCGGAAGCGGCCTCCGCGACGCGGAGAATCTCAATCGCTTCATCCAACTTCAAATCGTCTCCTTTCTCCAGGAGTTTGCGGCGGACGTCATCATCATACACACCAAAAACAATCTGACCAAGGATGCGGGTTGGTTGGTATTTATTACAGCAGTCCTTGAAGAATTCGCATTTGCTAGCCAGTTCTCTGAGCTCGCAAAGCCAATTGTCGGCTACTTCGTTTGCTCGCTGCTTCTTCATAGCGAACTGTTGACGCCAAACATGTCGATTACGACCCGCGTTACACCTGTCACGTAATTGCTCAATGATGACTTCGTGATCTTCTAGCTGACTGTCGGACAAACCCATCGTTAAAACAGCTTGGAGAGTCTCTTTGGATAAGCAGGATAAGAGAATGTTGGTCTTGTATTCAGGACGATCGTCCTTCTCCAACACCGTGTCAATCGTCGACAAAGCTAAAAATATTTTCCATTGACAGTGCCATAGCTCGAATGTGTCCTTAAATTCGTCTAAATCGAATCGAGGCGGCGAGCCGTATGGCTTGAACGCTCTTGCGGCAGGTGCCATGCTTGAGAGGTCGACAACTTTTGCGCTACGTTCAAGTGCTTTACTACCAAAAATAGACTCACGAACTTCGTCGTCAGACATAAAGACTGACAAAAGAAATATTGACTATAGCGGCCGTGAATGTGGCTCTGTACCGTTCTCAAGAGCCCCTAAACAAAACACGCCCCCGCCAAGTGGACAATATTGTACGAAACTATCCGGTAAAAGTAAGCACAAACGACAATGAAAATATATTGTAAACTGTTCAACTTACTCCGTTTGATTCGGCAAGAACCAACTGCGCCATGTAAGGAAGCTAACTTGATTGATTAGCTGACTGATTATATAAAAGTGTATTATGGAGATAAGTGGTGGTCGTGAGATGACCAGTACAATATGTGAGTAGAATGTAGACTGAATAGGGAGCTGTCTGCAGCGGGATAATATACGCTGCGGAGAGAGCAACATGAGAGGATATGCAAGACGATACGTAAGACGTCATCACAATTGAGTTGCCTTACTTGCCTACATATAGTAGGACTTTATACGCGTTCGAAAATCTCTAAAATCTGCGATATTTATATTTGCATCTGTGATAGTAATTTATTCAAAATCCCATTCAAAAAGTATTTTCATTATCCTTCACGTGGAAGTTGGTTGAAGGTATTTAATATGAAGACAAATAGTTTGTAGAATATAGCTAAAAACGGTAGCTCAGGCCTGTAATCTTTTGCATTCTATTGCGCATCATAATATTTCTCGGCAGTGTCCCAATTGAATGTGAACCAACCAACCAACTTTACTCTATATTTTCAACCCAATTTTTTTTATATTTGGTTCTTTTTTGCAGCCAAACAATAATGTAGATTGTCTTCCCGAAAAATATTGTAGCCTACGGAGTAGTTCGACAATTTGTCCTCATGCGGTCTACCCGTAAGTAGGTTTTAAGTAAATGGAATAGTTAACAAAATGTATTAAAAAATGAAACGCGAAATAAATTGTAAAAACTATTCTTGATTGTTAAAATTTGAATCTGGAAAGCCAGAAGAATTTGTAAAGCTTATAAAATAGCCTACTCATATTAGTTTCATAATTCATTATAAAATGAATGATGTGTTCATATGTATCCTTCATAAATTCTATTATTAAATTCGTTTCTTTTTTGTACTAGTTAATTAGCCAGCATTCGTTTCATATAAAAAACACGTAGGGTACGGCATGCCAGTCGAATAATGTAGGCTAATATAGGGTAATGCGGTAATGTATAAATTTATTAAAACTATTATAACTAACTTACATACAAATTACTAAAACTTTATAACAAAATATAGTAAGCTACAGAATCTGTTCCCGTGACCCGCCTATGCAGGGTCTACAACATTCCTTCTTACCAATAGCATTTTAAGAAAATCCTATATTTTCTTCGTCTCAGCAGTCAGCAGCTGCGGCTGCGCTGACACGCCTCTTTTTTCTGTTGCTCTCTAAGTCTCTATATATTCGTTAGTCCAAATTCCAAAATCCAAATAGTATACTCGTTGAACTGTCGTCGACAGTAGTCCTAATATACTAGACAAAAATTATTAGTAGGCCTACTGCATTTTAGTTCCTTTTTTTATTTTTGGCCTACTTAAATACATTTTGCAAAACTTAAGGCTGTGCAAAGCGTGCATGCCCTTAGTCAATTCTTCAATTGAGTGGCTTGTTTTACATTGTTATTTTTGTTAAGTGAAAAACTAAAAACTTAGTTTTAAAATACTTGCTTTTTTTTTGTATTTGACGTACTCAGATTTGAGTGTTGCCATGGATCAATTGCACACAATATATTATACATGACAAGAATGGATTTTTAACATTTGGTGGTATACATTAGATAGATGTGTACAACTGTACAAGAGCAGTTCAATATGTTTAAATACAGTTTTGATCAGGTAAAATTACGATGAAGAGCGATTTTGTGTACTTGCTTTGTTCGTACAATATTTGGAAATCTTATTGTACGCGAAAGCAAACTTTAAACTTCCAACTAAGTTAATTCTGTTTCAAGTAGGCCTAGGTTAGTTGTCGGAATATGTAGCGTTAGTTTTTTTCTGGTTCAGGAATGGTTCAAAGAAAATTTGAGAAGTTCTTTTTATATTTTCTCGTACGCATATATATAAGGCCTACTGGTTATTATATACTGTATGGGCGCTGTATGGTGCGCTGATGACCCGACATCATAATCTCTACCATCAATGCTGTGCGTAATTGCATTTCTTGAACTGATTAATATATATATATATATAGGTTAAATTGGCCTCATATTTACATTACTCGTAAATGACTACTGGATCCCCAACAACACACGCTAAGCGTAGGCCGAAAACTAACGGACTGCTATATATAAGGCAATACATAGAGATATATAGCCTTGAATTGTGGACGTGAATGCGTGGCAATGTCAGTGGAACGATAAAAAATGCCGCATGATATTGAGTCGTTTATCTTTATATCATACCATATTTCCATCGAAAATTCAAATTTGGACCGCATGTAATATTTATTTGATTTTAAATAAAATCATGAAGGAGTGTTTAATTTTGCTCACTTTTGGTTTAATCCTTTAGTCTGGTCCAAATAGCCAAAAACGTAGGGGGAACCTTAAACAAATAGATAATTTTTGATCTCTTAGTGAACTTTATTTCTATTAACATTATTATAAACGTCCCTCCAAAATCCTCCTTCGAAATGTTAATATTTAGTGTGTTTAATTTTAATTAATAAATATTCGTCTTTTTGTATTGCTATTTAAATACATGAAATGAAACAATATTGAAACTTTATTTAATGAACTTGGTTTCTTACTCCTTCATTTATATGTCTACCAATTTGCATATCTTTAAGGTGTAAAGTGACGAACACTCAGTTGGAAAAGTAATTCGTCCTCCTTTTTTCTCCCTGAAAATGTATGCGTCCGGGTTTTACACAGCGCTTACCAGGCTTAACTAAAAACGACGGATGCACAAATCGTTGTCGTTCCTAATCTATAATCCCCTTCTCCTTCGTTAAGGTCTTATTTTATCAGCATATTCTACTTAACAAACTTCTTAATGATTTGCAGAAGGGGGTTGCCCGCCGTTGAACACGCATTTACACGTTAAGTTATTTGAAATAAGTTATTTGAAATAATATGAAGCCCATATTTCATGAATTTTTCTTAGACCCATTTTACTTTCAGCAACACTCACTTGGAGTGCTGGACACCCGCTTGGACTGCTAAAGAGATAAACAAAGATTGGCTTCCCCTCTCTTTGTGTTTTTCGCGTGTGTTTGTAAAAATATTGCCTTCAGTGAAAGTTTCATCCCGGGAAAAAATAACCATAACGACGAATATGAAACGAGACAACAGCCTGAAGAATCAGAAAAGGATCCAAACGATTCTGATGAAACCGATGAACGAACAACGCTGGAAATATTACGGAATATTGAATTGCCGCTAACTTTGTTGGACGGATTATTCACCATTCAGGATGCGATTGAGGAACATATTTTACCTCATTCCAAGACGGAAGAAGACACTTTGAAAATTGTCAAACGACTGGAAGATTGGATCCGCTCCAAAACGTATGACGTAAGTCAATACAAACAACAGAAGACGCAATATCGAGAGCCCTATTCGATATGCTGGGCAGCACGTCAGACGGCCGGAAGAGCAGTGCATCAATTTTAGAGCTCCGAAAACTATTTTGGCTTGAACGAGCGCTTAGGTCAACCAGTGGCTGGCGCTGATTTAATGAAAAAGATCAAAGAACATTTCAAAGTAAATTAAAATATTGCAAGCACTTTTTCATTCGTGTTAGTTAATATTTTTGTTGGCCTGTCGTCGTTATTTTGTTGTGCAAATTTTATTTTCATTCAATGCAACGTCACCAAAATTTTAGACAAAGTGAACCGATATAACGATGTGATCGAGAGCGGACTGATGGTCTTCAATCACTTTGCAGTACTCGGACAAATGTCAGTCGTGTAAGAAAATCTGCTATTTCCGAATAAAGTATTTGTTTGAAATTATATCTAGCCTGTATACGATGTACGACGTTTACACTTAATGATTGATTGATCACTCATTTGCCATTGAACAGAGAAGTGAGTCGTAGAAAGTCCGCTGTGAATCAACGCAATGTCCGAGTGATGGCCGGTGATGGCTCGGAATGCAGTACTCATTCAAGAATGTTTCTAGTTTCAATTGGGCAACAATCAGAACTCAACGGATCAAGTTGCCGAACGAGTGGCCAACAGTTCTCTCCACTGTGTATCCTGTTCCAGTAAGGATTTTTCGGCGCAGCAGTCTATACATACAGACGTGGACAAAGCAAATCATTTTCTTCTTTTTGGCATTTTTAAAAATCTATAAAATTCAAAGTTTCTGTCGATTATATATTTTTACTTATTAACCAAACATAATATTTCATGCTACTTTATTCGCGTTTTGAAAAAAGCTCCGAGACGTCGAATACGTTTACGACGAGCTCAGCCGGCTCGGAAAAATTTCTCAATTCCATTGATTGTTACCTCTTCTGCAAGTCAATTGATTGTTAATTGTCCGGACGATTCCCGACGATTCCCCTTGAAAATATCTGTATTTAGATTTTTGATTTCCATCGTTGCATTTTATTATATTTGAAAAAAATATTTATTACTGCCGTCTCCTGTCGTAATTAAATGTTTAGAATAGTAATTTACTGCTGTTATATCCCCATATAATGATTCGCAAGGTTAGAATTTTGTTTCTACGCAACCTTCGAAATTTCCCGTCTTGCTGTTACAGAACAAAAATTGGAAAACGGAAATTGCAGGCATTATATATAATATATCCAAGGACGTTTTCCTATTACAGTGCCCCTCGTCAGTTAGCTTGATATAGGAAACTAACTGCTGACGAGGCAGTAAAAAAACTTCTGTTAGTCAAGTGCAATCGAACGAGTGCAAGAAATGTTTTAAAATAAACCACCATTACATTCGTGTTTAATTAAATAGATTAGAATTCAACGAAATCTGTATCGCTAGATCACTAGATCAATATTTTTCGACTAATATTTGATTTAACTTTAGGTACATACGTAAATATAAAAGTAATTCACATAAAATCAATCGAAAATAAAAGTCGTGATAAAACTAAATAGTGGATGATTAAAATGCAAATGTATTGTAAAAGTGCGAACTTATTTTTTAGAAGATCAGAGCTATATCTACAAATCAAGGTGTAATTATTATACAATTTGCACAATGCTGGACGCGTGTTGTTGCCGAAACAAAAGATTTCATACGACCATTGGATAATGAGCACTGCCGTGAGTAGCGAATGCCGGAGCGGCGAAATTTCCGTATGCTGCTGGCATAATGTGATGCTGATGGTAAGACGGCAAGTTGTATGACAAAGGTTGTAGGTGTGGCGACAGGTAAGCCTGCTGGTTATAGGCAACAGGACCAGCAACAGCGAAATTGTTATAATAAGCCGATGGGTTGCCATAATTGTAGACGGACGGAGCCCCGTGACGATAGAGACTGCGGAGATTGGCTGCATCAGCGGCTGCCTTGGCGGCATTCCATTTAGCTGCGTGATCTCTTTTGGCGGCCGCAACTTCGAAAGTGTCCTGAACAGGAACGGGAAGGTTGCTGACAGTTGCTGGTAGAGCAACCGGAGTTGGCACAGCAACAGATGGACTCAATTTTGCCTTGGCGGCAGCGACGGCGGCCATGTGATTTGATTTGGCCTGGGCCACTTCAACAGTGTCCTGAACCTGAACGGGTGCTGGCACCAGATTTGCAGATGGAGCGACTGGCAAATCGTTTGACAGGACACGAAATCCTCTGTGATCAGCGGTGTAAGAGACTTTCACTTGTTTTCCTTCGGGATTCCAGTAAGCGTAACTACCGATCTGATTGCCAAGAGCGTCGCGGTAATTTGTCGATGCCTGTCCGGGATGAGCGTAGCCGAATGTCGCTTGACCCAACTCATCCTGAGCGTGATGCTTGGTCATAGTGACTCCAACGGGGAGAGTGACATCAGCAGCAACTCCTGCCGCCGGATAGGTTGACTGGGCATCAACAACTACAGCGGCAAGAACACAGAAACAAAATCCGACCTATTTTGAAATTTGAAAAATAAATAAAGAAACGAATATTATTTCAAACAAATTATAAGTTATAATAATGGTTAAACAGAATTGAATTATATTTTACATACGGTAGACAACATTGTAGATCCACAGACGTTTCAGAAGAGATATCGGGCGAGTTGAAATGGTAACACGCTGACGATTGACTTGATGAAATGCAGAGTTTATATACTTGCTGGAAGAATAGTGAGAACAATGCAAATGTATACAGTTGGTGGGAGTAAGCGAAATACGTAATATTCTAGTTTATGAGGAAGGAATAACCAGTTTCCAAGACATTCGTTACCCGGAAGAATTGATAACATAAGGACCACACCCGAAATCCGAAGGTGTTGTATACTGATGACGTTATTGATGTTGTCGGAATATTCTCAAAATTGACCTTGTTATGAATCAAGGTGGACTGGTAAATAATTATGTGCACACAGAAAAATAGCAGCAACACGCAAACCAACAGATATTTTTACTCAAATTTCGATTTGGTATAGCTAGAGTTTTTTTTCTTTAATTTCCTTAATATTTCTTAATTTGATTGCTAATGTAAGTCTTAAATAAGCATAAAGCTACCTTTGGTTTTCTACAAATGACTAAGTCATCAGCTCTGCGAAGATATATTTTTTTTTTATTTCTGCTGACTCTTCCAGCAGCATACACGCTTAAAAAGTAGATTATATATGGAATAGAAAACAAATTGTAAGATTGAAATCAGAAAATAAAACAGAATAAAATATAAATCAGGATTAAATAGGCTGGTTCATATTCAAATGCCTCGTGAGGCATGTCAAGAAATAATTTGAAAGGAAGTATAAGGCTTACTGATTGGAGCTACAGCTACGTATATCGCAGAAACATATATTTTATACGTCGTCTGTTAAAAAAAAAAATCTCTTTATTTTCTGTATCATCCAGATTGGCAAAATGGACGTGGACTTTAGTGGCGGATTGATCTATTCTACAGTATATCACAGATCTCACCAATGTCTGACGATGCTATTAGTGAGACGTATCCTATTATTTATAATTTTGTTATACAAATATGCCGCGTCTCATTAATTCAACCGATTCCTGTTCTAAATTCACATAAAAAGAGATGCATGGTGAGTATATTAGAGCACATAATAACGTTTATCCATATCTTTTAAAGGAACGACATACCGCGAGTCCGCGACACACACGAGAAAATATTTGAATTTCTTTTTGATTTTTTTTTCCTTAATTATATCTTCTCACCGTGACATATAAAAAATAAAATGACGAGTGAAAAGTCTGTCTCAGCGAAGACAAGGAATAAGATATGGTAAAGTGCTTCGTCACTTTTCGTTATCTCCTCAAAAGCGTCGCCCAGCTCAAATACTGCTGAATCAATTTAACACACTTGGTGTTTATATTCGTTTTATTGATCACTTTTTTTATTCCGTCGGATAATTGTCATGATTCGGTTCAGTGACAACTGACGTGCGGACGATCAGCAAGTCTGTGACTGTGGGCTTGTTCAAATCCATAAAAGGTAGGCCTATATTGTTTACGAAGTGGTTCGAATAAACAGATGAATCCATAATAAACAAGTCTTATAAAACTGTTAGTTGCAGCTATATCATTTACATAGAGTAATGAGAAACCATATTGTGCTGTATAAGGAAATAAGCCAATTATTTCTCGACATGCACTCGACAGTGAAAATATTTAAATTCATTAAATTCACTGATTTCTTAAAAATAAGTTATATTTACTTTCGTTCATATAATTAAACTTTCAAAACTATTACATTTTTTTCGCAAAAAAAAAAACACGTAGCAAGTTAGCTATTTCTTAACGTTTGAAAAATTCAGAAAATTCATTATTTTACTGTTTTTTTTTTCAAGGAATAGATTTTGGACAGAAAAGTTATGCTCGGATTGCCGTGTCCTTTTGAATAACCAATAATTTGTTATACCGTATATCTGAAATGAGTGAATGCGACACCGCCACTTTTACCCCTGAAACTAATATATTGTAAAAATGACAGGAAGTAGTCCCGAGTAGACCCAGCTATTACATCATTATCACTTCAAATTCGGTTCGGCACAAGCTGAGCTATAGTAACCATAATATAGACTTCAAGCATGAAAATAAATGAAAAAAAATATTATCAGCCAAATCGGGGATATGTATGTAGTGTTTACTAAACACAAGGCAAAAACAAAGTATTGCAAAAACAAGTAATGATTCTTGTTGCCTATTAGTCAGATAATAAGACAATTCATCAATATAGCAATTATAGCATCGCTCATTAGTATATAAGTATATGTCAAATAAAATGAAAAGCCATGAAATTGTACATTTGGTAAAAAGTAAATTATTTAAATTTATATCCGCCTACAAATTAATTTGAGCATTTTGCATACGAGCATTTCGAAATTATAATTTTGAAAATTCTTGACCTATTGGCTGTTGCCATCCTGACTATGATTGATATAATTAAAATTACTTGGTATTAAGTATTCTGGAAACCGTCGTTCCACATAAACATTCGGATTCCTCAGAGGGAAGTAAAGAAATTTACATTTAAAAAAGATGGCTCGTAAGAGGATCGAACTCATGACCTCCGCGTTATTAGCACGGCGCTCTAACCAACTGAGCTAACAAGCCGATGTAATTGCTGATAACAAAATGACTAATCTTGCTAGACGTAAAGAGCGATAGAACAAAAATACTGCGTTACGTATAACCGTAATAACTTCCGTAATAAGTTCCCGTATTTTTTAGTCGTAAAGTATTATATAATGGCCTATCGCGTACATGCATACAATATTTAACCTATATCTCCGTAGCGGTTGGTTTTTACTTTTTCTTGTTTCGAATTCAAACGCATTACCAACTAAAAACATAGAATCTATATCTATAGTTTCATCAGTTCGTTTGCCCTTGCACAAAACTATATGGAACTCGACGTAGTTTTTACAGCTGCAGGGTGTAATATAAGATCGAAGTGTGGGGTGCATGCGATGCGATGCGATGTATATTACGTCAGTTGGTTCTGTACTCCTCAGAATTTAAATCTCTTATACGTATAGAAGTTAAAAAAAACGAACTCACGCCCCTCAGTTTATTTGCTGCTCGTTTCGCGCAATAGCCTAATAATTTGCAAAACAACGAACATCAAAGGAAAATATAACATGCTTGATACATGAGAGAACAATCAGAAAAACAGCAAAACAGCCTATTGCTGGAACAATAAAGCAACGACAATATTATTTTAAAACACAATTCTTTATAAGCGTTATAAGGTATCGGGTTGGTATATTTTTCACTGCAAAATCAGACACTGAATTGTGGCCGCTCATCCGACATTGAAGATTTCGGCTCCCTTTTTTTATTTAGGAAACCCAGTCGAGTCTATATAGATCACATACTTACTAAATAATATTTATGCAGCACAATAACGAAGCCATAAGCTACGTTAGGCACTATACGCTTACTAGCTTATAAGCTAATAAATAATATTATATTCCCCGCCCATCAGGCAGGTTGGCAGCGTCTATAACATATCTTCTTGCCAATAGCATTTTGAGAACAAGCTGCGCACTCTGACACGCCCTTTTTTCTATGTTTATTTTGACTGTTTTCTAGCGCTATATGTGCAATACGGCTTGCGTTGAACATTTTGTGCTGGGCTTTCAACGTCGACAGAGGAAATCTAGAGTTTCTAGACTACTGCTGTACTATAGTCTTTTTATATTGTTATTTATTTGGTTGATTTTCCAATCGTTATTTAGCTGTGCTGTGCGCATCGGTCATTCGGATTCAATTCGGTGGCCTTTTTCGTCAGTGCTGTATTTAACTTAATTGGAAGTTCATACTTGCTTGCTCGAATAATTTTCACAATTAAAATTGTTCGGGCAAGCAAAACTTGAAAATTCCAACCAAGTAATACAATTTTATTTTCAAGCCATGAGCTAAGTTATAAAGTTTCCCATTAGTTAAGGAAGTGGTTTCATTTTACAAATAATTCCTGATCAGATGACAAAAGAAAGTTGATAAGGTATAAATTTGCTGAATGATTGAAAGATACATGTTTTTTTTTGTAGTACTGATCTTATTCGGTCCTTTCAAGGATTTGTGGGGTTTTGCTGATTGTGAATCAATCACAAAATTATTTCGATCCAATGAATTCCCAGTTGGCCTCGATGAACGTAAAATACTCTTAGCTGCACAGATCGGCCAAGGAATGCTTTTATGGTTGTTGCATACCACACCATTATCAGTTGTCTTGCAAAATGCCTATATCAATATGCCGGTGTTCTGCGGTAACACTTGATGACAGGATCGTATATCGGTGCAAACCCCGAAGAACGTCTTTTCTACCTGATTCTACCCAAAGACATTATGGCCATTGTGGCTCAGCCTGCCTAGAACATAATAGTTTTTAATTTCTAAATAATAATATTTATGTAGGCACATTTTCCTGTTTTAACCGGTTGAAATACAGTAAAATGAGAAAATATTAAGTGTTTAAAAAAATGTAATATGGGCAAAAATAAGGTTTTTATTTTACATCATTACCACAGTCCCAACGTTTAATAACTAAAAAAAGTATCTATTATACAAGCTATAAGTTTTAAAGTCAGATAGAAGTAAAATAGATAAAACTTTAAAGCCTCCGATTTTTGGTACGCCTTTTGTTTAGGTTTTAACTACCAAATTATGGTAAAGTCGCTTCCATAAATGTGTTGTCCACCGCCCGCGGGTTTTACCGCTTCGAAAATACCTTTATGGTATATTCGACAATAGAGTAGGAAGGGATTACATACACATCCCTTAAGTTTATTTTCTTCCTTTCACTAACTTAAGTAAACATACCGTAAAGGTATATTTAAAGCGGTAAAACCCGCGGGCGGTGGACTACATATTTATCGATATTTATGGAAGCGAGTGTACGTGGTACCGAAAATGATACAATAGATGGTAGTTAAAACCACCAACTTTCGGTTAGGTTGTATAGACCTTATTGCAATCAAAAGGTATGAGTCAAGCCAACCCCTCTAGCGGCGTGTTGCAGTGTGAAGGGGTGCCGTGAACAGCCGCTTCTTTTTTTGATTGCCGGATGTGGTTGCTCGGTCGGCTTTTAACGGTAGCAGACGACTACCACATTTTTTCAAAAGTATTCTGTCATTATTTATTTATTTTTTATAATAAATCAATTTTCCGCTATGCATGCTTGATGCATTATAGTTCCAGTGTAGGGGAGACCGGGGCATTTTTGGACAAAATAGCAGTTTGCCCAATTTAAGTGAATTTTTGTTGTCTAAAACATATATAATTAATTTTGAAATACAACCCTTTGATAGCCACTTTTCCTACGTGTTTAAATCTTTTTTCTAAATGTAATTTGGTTCATTAGTTATTTTTTTAATTATTTTTTAAGTAAAACGTATTTTTCCCAAGTTTCTGAAAATACGGCGGGGCACTTTTTGGACAGACCCCTTTTTTAATTTAATGGCATCAAAATTAGTAAATTTAAATAAAAATTTGGTACCATTTGAAAGATAAATTGATTCTCTTTCGAATGGTATGATTTAAAATTTGAAGACGATATTTAAAAGTTAAGAAAAAAATATTTTAAAATTAAACCCATTTTCTGCATGTTATTTGAGGGGCGTGGTTTAACGCCATCTGGTTGCATGGTTCTAAACTGTCCCAAAATACCCCGTTTTCGCCGTCCATAATTACCCCGAAAAAGACATTTTTACATTTAATTTAATTACAAGTAAACAAAGTAACATAGAAAATTAAAAAAATAAACACTAAAAGCAGAAATGAATTGGCTTTTTAACCATAATTTTTTTATTTCATTTTGCTGAAAAATAAAAGGGATATATCAATAATAAGATGCCGAGGGGGGAAAAAAGGCTAACGGAAAAAATGAAAAACTCACTTTTCTTAGCGTAGCTCCTACAATTTTTGTTACTTTTTGATAAAAATTCGTGGAGGCAAGCATGTTCTTATGCTTAACATAGGGCTAAAAATTTAAAAAAATCCATTCATAATAACTAATAGAAAAGTCCACTGTCTAAAATTGCCCCTGTCCAAGAATGCCCCGGTCTCCCCTATGTAGTGATCCCAGTGGATGACGGATAACCTTATCAAGTTCAATGAGTCAAAGACTGATGCTCAAGTGGTGCACTCTAAGTCCAGTCGGTGTAAACCTGCTGCTCTTCCGCTGATTGTCGGTGAATCGTCGATCCTACCATCTGACTCTGTCCGGAACCTTGGTGTCATCCTAGACAAACATTTGACTATGCAGCAACAAATTGGTGTTCAATAATAAACAAGGAACACATACATCAGTTTGATCTCAGCAAGGTACTCTTTATTCTTTCTCACATATGGCTCTCCCATAGGGCAAACATGTGCTGAAGCACACTGTCAAATCATATAGCATACATCACAAATATGTATCTACACACACATAGAGTTACTAGTAATTATATATACATGCACATAGATACCTGTGAGTTAGATGATTAGTTAAAACTTGATGGCAAGATACCTTAAATACTATACTGACAATTTAAGTTGCGACTACTGTAAGTAACAGTCTGAAAGAGAGAGAGAGTGCTGTCAGCAACGAGGCCTGAGCTGAATGTCTGCTAGTGGAGGGTAGGGAAGGTAGAGACAGATAGTAGGGCTAATCAACACCCTACTTATTATTTGTAGAAGGACATATTTCAACAATTGGTAATATCTGTCGGACGTCCTTCTACCAGCTAAGGAGAATTGCCAAGATACGGAAATTTCTCTCACGGCCTGCTGCTGCCCAACTTGTTTCTGCCTTCGTTCTCTCACACATCGACTATGGCAATTCTCTTCTGGCTGGTCTTCCAGCAACGCATCTGTATCCACTACAGAAGGCTCAGAACGCTGCGGCTCGCGTCATCACGGGTGCTCGTCGACGCGACCCAATGACGGCGCATTTAAGAGATCTCCATTGGCTGCCTATCTCCTACAGGATCGACTTAAACATTGTGGTTTTGACCTTCCGGTGCTTGAACGGTTGTGCCCCCTCTTAATTGTCTAGTCTGTTAAGTCGTCAGAGCGTTGCTAACCCGAGTAGCCGCGTACTACGGTCTTCTGTTGTGCCGTCTGCCCATCTTGATCTAGTCCCACCATCGGTGCGTGTAAAAACTCATGGGCTTTGAGCCTTCGCAAACTGTGCCCCTGTTGTGTGGAACAAATTGCCTGCTGGTGTTCGTGCCATGTCTACTTTGTCAAGTTTTTGGAAAGCATTGAAAACCCATCTCTTTCGTTTTGCTTTTAATATCCGCGTATAGTTTTATTGTATGTGCGTTGCTTTGAATGCTCAATTTCACTGTGTCAGTCGAGAGTGTGAGCCCCTTTGAACATTTGTTTTAATGGAAAAGTGCGCTATAAAAATTGAATAAATTATTATTATTATTATTATTATAGTTCGCAGGATTTTTCTGTTGTGTGTAATATCAGACCCTTGGTCCAAGAGTATCTTGAATATCTCTCCATATCCCAGTGTTGTAGTTGATGCTAGTGCCGTTTTTTCTTTGTTATTGTGGGATGTCAATTGGGTGGAACTCGCTAGTTAAGACACTAATCTGGGATCCCCATTCATTCTCGCCCAATGTAATTTAGTATCTCCGTTATCGTTCATTTAATCTATATTTGCATTACCCCAAATTAATTTTTCAAGTGTTCCAAAGTTTTTTTCTTTTCGTACCAATTAACAAAGGGGTATCTTCCTTGTGGTCTCTCAGGTTCACATCGATTTCTGGGCAATATATTACTGGAAGGTTTCCATTGTGGGGTAGCTGCTATGCGAATACAAGCGTAACCATTACCGTTGATAAATAACGTATCTGCAGTTACCGTTCTATTGCATTTATGTCTTGGTTATTTACTGCATAATAGAACGCAGTATTCTCTGTGTCGTCCCCTCTGTTCGGATGCGCTTTCAACTCCGCCAAAAGTTTTATTGGATTATTCTTTTGACAACGGACAGCTACTATAAGCGGTGTTTCAGCGTGAGTCACCGGGAACAATCCGGTTTCAACAATCCATTTCGTCCTTTGACACAAAACTCATTCCCCAGTATGTGATAGCAGTTCATCGATCTCCGAATGATAACACTCCATGTCGTCTTCTTTACAAATAATCGTCTGTTGATGTGTTGTTTCATTTTTTTGGGTGTTCTTTGTATATTCGCACCCTCTTTTCTTCGCGTTGGTAATTTCAACTGATTGAACTCAACAGTACAGTGCCCAAATGATCCTAAAACAATGTTCGGAACTCCTCCTGGGTGAGTTTGGCTACTTTTCCCCTGGTTTCGAATCCTATGATCTCTATCAAAGGTAATATTATTCTTCTACTGCATATTATCCCGTATTCGTCCCGTATTCGATATCTAGTGTTACGATTCCCGATTTTCCCGACGTTCGCACTCCGGCGGATTCCCAGGATTCTCCTTTGCTCTTCCTACTGCTTATGTTTGCCCTCTGTTTGCCCTTTTGTTTTATGTGTTTTAACTTCAACGGAACTCGACGATATAGGATCGTCGAGTGAAGTCCTTTGTCTTATACGTCTCTCTGACGTTGTATGGGAGTTCTTCTTCTTCTCTGTCTCTTTGATTGATCTGCGGTCACTCTCTCGTGTGCCGCCTAAACCTAGACGTCGTCGCTGACAGCTTCTCTCTCTTTTAACCAGGCTAGTTAGTGTGATCCGGTATGTGAGTATCTGTCTGTTCTTCTTGTGTGTTTATTGTTGAATTCTGTGTAATTGCTGGAGACTGGACTGCCATGTACATGGCCAGTATCTCGGGGAGCCGGATTACCATAAGTACGGCCGGTGTGACGAGTCCTGTGGTCAGACACACGGTGTAGTGTGGTCGAGCAGGAGGATCACATGGTGTCCTGTGGTCAGACACACGGTGTAGTGTGGTCGAGCAGGAGGACCAGATGTAGTCAGGAAATACAAGACCGAGCTATTGATATTTTATCTGTTTGTTTTTCTATGCTCGATCCCCTGAAATCGTAACACTAGTGTCTTGAATCGTCAGAGTACGTCGTTACCTAGTACGAAGTTGATCTCTCTCATCTCCAGTATGAGCAAATCTGCTTTAATTGACTTCGTTCCGATCGTTAGTGATAGTTCGAATCTTCCTAATGGGGGTGTACGTTGTCCGTTGACCGTGAAGATGGACGGCCCTCCCCACGTCTTCAGTTCCAGTGCTAAATCTGCCGCCAGTCTGGGTCTTTCCCAATGCTCATGTTCTCTCTAGTAGTTGGCCGACGTCGATCTTCAGTAGTGGTATTTCTTTGTCGCTTTCGTCGTAGTCGGTGCTCATAAGGGCTACTGTTGTGTTTTGTTGTGTGTTTTTCTGCCTATCGTCGTCTGTCTTGGGGCAGTATCTTTTTATATGTCCGTCGCCCTTGCAGTAAAAGCAGATCGGTCGTCCGTCGGCTGTCCTCTGTAGGGCTGTTGTTTATGGGCCCTTGTTGTCTGGTCTGTCTCTCCTGGATGGTCGTTTTTTCATGGCTATGATTTCCTCTTGTAGTTGTTGGACTTCCAGGAGGTGTTTTAGCGATGGTTCTTCCTCTGCTTTGTTTAATCGTTGTTCTCTGCCGATGGCTGCTACACCGCCGAGCTTCTTCCTTGTCACTTGCTAGGATGTGGACAGCCCACCCCTGGTTTTGGGCTATGTCTGCAGCTTCTGTGTTGCGTCTTATGGTGGGCAGGAACTCTGCGCAGGTCTTCGGTTGGAGGATCCATACCTTTTCTACCAGTGTGCGCTTCAGTCCATGGTACAAATGGTGTATCTTGGCCGCTTCTGCCATGTTGGGGTCCATGAGGCGGTAGAGGTTCATCACATCGTAGTAATATTCTACTGTCGGTTCTTTTGCTCCTTGCTTCCTGTTCCTGAGCTTGCTTTCTTGATATCCCGCGAAGCTGTCCTGCAAGAACTCCTTGGTGGTGAACACCGATCGCATCCCGACGACTGCTGGTGTTGCGGCTGCTCCTTGGGTTGCTGCTGCTGCCGCTGTGTCCGCCGGATCTGCAGAAGTATCTACTTGAGACCAGATGGCCAACATGAGACATCCGGTTGACCGATCAAACTCCGCGACATCCAGCCGACTACATTGAGGCTTACTACAGCCGCTACAATATCTTTCGTTCAAAAAGAGTGAGGTTCGATTACCATATTGTAACGTATTAACTAAGCAACGTGTATTACGGCAAGATAACTACAAGGACCATTCCCGACACAGAGGCACTACACGCTTATATACTATCCCTTAGTCACATTCGTCCCCATGCGCCGAGCCCCATCAGACCACTTCTATCACTAGAATCCCGTACAAAAAAAAATTGGCACATATCGGGATCACTACACGACTCAGAGGCCAAACACAGTCGAAAAGAACAAAGGGAAAAACTACACTACACCAAACAGCTAAAAAAAATCCCATACTAACAAAATGAAAAGAGAAACCAACTACACTACCCCACAAAGCTAAAAACATATTGTCACGTTACAAACTAAGTAACGTGTATTTTTCACTACATCTTACTACAATCAGCATCAACAGTCAACTGCGAGCCCCCTCAGCACCCGAACATAGGTCTTATATAGCCGGACGACAGTGATGTCGCACGTCCGGCTGGACTACATACCAGTAGTCTCCAATAGCGTGGTCAATGGCCACGCGACACACGTCCGGTTGGACTACATACCAGTAGTCTCCCATAGCGTGGTCAATGACCACGCGACATCCCCCCCTCCAGACGCATTCGTCCCGAATGCCATGCAACAGGCCTGACACAAAGACAGCGAAACAATAAGAAATGCAAAACGAGAAGAAAAAAAAAACAAAATAATACACTAAGATGGGAATAAGGAAGCATGATTCCCTACTACAAAGCTGGAACAACAAACAATACGGTCGTAAAGTCGTTTCCAGGTCAGTTTGGGACATCTCCGGCCGCTCTCGTCAATCCACCGCCTCTCCCCACGGCCTCCTCCATTACGTTCACCCGCCGTTTCAGCTCCTCGAGACCAGCCATTTTCCTCCGCTCCATCACCCGTTGGCTTTCCCGTTCCTCTCGTACTGAGCCCACTGGAGCCTCGGCCTCTGTCCCGCGTCATCCTGGTTTCCACTCTTCTTTTGCGGCTTTTCTGTTGCTTTCGTACTGATCGCCCCCATCAATCCTTCCAACATCTTCTCCAATCGATCCAATCTACCATTCTCCACTGGCGGCATCTGATTTCCCAACATCCCCATGACCCATTCTTCGTGCCGGGTTTTTTTATGTCATTTCTTGATAACGTTTAACTTCCGCCAAAAACTCGTCGGTTGTTGTTGGCTTCATGCTCCAAAATTTCTCCACCAAGCTCGGCTTGAGCCCCCTTCACAGATGCTGAAGTTTCACCGGCTCCGCCATATTAGGATCAACCTTTCCGCAAAGGTCCAACACGTCGTAAAAGAATTCCACCATGGACTCCTCCGGTCCCTGCTTGCGTTCCCTTAGACGTGTCTCGTTAAATTGATCACGATTAACCGGAGTGAATTGCCGTAAAATCTGATCCTTCACCCCGATAACGACTGGTGGACCCGCCGCCGTTCCCCAATCCGCAGCGAGTTGCCCGGCTTTCCCTTTGTAGCTGAACCATTTCTGAGCCGCCCAGTGAGTAACAGCTCCACGTGGGCGCGCTTCTCCGCCTCTCCCCATCGATTATAGTTCCCCATCTTTTCGTATCTTTCCATCAATTCCGTCACGTCCTCTTCTTCCTTCCTCGCAAAGAGGGGTGGTTGGATAAATTTAATCTGGGCCGCCATAGCGACTCGCCCTCCCGGCTGTCCTGGTGGTAGAACCGAAACTCTGCGATCCCTGACCGCCTGCAACGCCCCACTCAACACCGACGACCTTCTTCGTAAGTCCAAAAAATCCCAGCCGAGCGGCTCTTCTGCCTCGTCCTCTGCGTCTCCCCACCGCACCGTTTCCTCGTCTTCGAATGCGATACGATAATTTTCAGATTCTTTTACTTTCTGATGTTGGGGATCCGCTGCTTCGACGTCGCTTCCGTCCTCCGCTCCGTCTGCCCGTGCTTCCTCCTGTAGTCCTCTGATCTGGAATTATAGTCAAAAAGGCAACTCTATAGAAAGTCAAGTCCAAAAAGGCAAAAAAGTAAGTTGCCTTTTTGGTCAAGTCAATTTTATATTTTTTCTATATAGTTGCCTTTTTGGTTTTGCCTTTTTTTGGCCAGTTGCCTTTCTGGCAAAGACAGTTGCCTTTCTGGTTCTCAATATTTGCCTTTCTGGTTCTTATAAGAGCCGATTGGTACGACATCTTGTGGTACGAGATTTGCCTTTCTGGTTCTAAAAAGAACCGATTGGTACGAGATTCTTCTGGCTCTTATAAGAGCCGATTCAGCAGCAGCAGGCAGCAGGTACGGGAAGTTCTAGTAGGCAGCTCCATCCAGTTGTAGATCTCGAAGACGACTGATGAACCTTGCAGTAGAGGCCGCCCTTATATACGGCCGCACTGCCTCTCCCCCTTTTGGTACGAGCCGCCAGAGGGCCACCACACAGACAACGGCATAGATGCGCAGGTACGAGATGGTACGAGCCCCCAGAGGGCCACCACATAGAGAACTGCATAGATTCGCAGGTACGAGATGGTAGGAGCCGCCTAAAATGGCGACCAGCTTGTTCTTGGCAAAACATCATAAAAAAATGTTTTGACGCTTTTTATGGACATGCCGCCAGAATTCTTAATCAAAGTATGGATAGAAAAATGCTAACGTGAATTGGTTGTAACAGTAATGTTTGTTTATGTTAGGTACCAAATTTGGAGCTATGCTGTTGGCCACATTGGGAGCATTTTATCCAAGCCATCTTTTTGTATTCCAATTGGTCATGATTGTGGATGTGTCTTGTCACTCGATTCATCTTCACACCTCCAATGTTCTTGGCAAAACATCACACAGAAATGTTGAAGAAGAAGAAAATGCCTTGTTGCGTTTCTACTACACTTCCAGACCATTCCTCTTCTTCATGTGTGCTGGAAATGAGCTTTTCTATTCCATGCTCTATCTTCTCAACTTTACCTATGGCTACACATGTAAGATATTGCTGCTTTCAATTTAAATTTACTACTCAACTAATTCACCCTGTTTTATTTCAGTTTTGGGAATGAGTGTTATCAAGATGTTGGTAGTTCTACTCTTCCCTGTGGCTGTTCTCAAATTTTGGAAGAACGAGAGAAAAGAGTGCATCCATAACGGACAGTGTCCTTGAAACAGCAGTTGAGTTGAGAAAACTTGGCATTTTAGTCACTCATGCAATTGTGTTGCTTGACCGCAGACAATGTGAAAAAGAAAATTTGGCAAAGCTTGGAATTGAATTGAGTGCTGTACTTCACATAGAAGAGGTGAGATCAATTGTGACATGAGATTTTTAATATTTATGTTACTTAACTAAGGTTTTTGGTTTGTTTTCTTTCAGATCATGGCATCCTTGGAAAAACAAAGCAAAGTGGATGAATTGCATTATCGTGGAATATGTTGTTACAACAGCATGGCATTTTAGTCAGACTTGACACCTCGATCAGCTTGGCATTTTAGTCACTCATGCAATTGTGTTGCTTGACCGCAGACAAGGTGGAAAAGAAAATTTGGCAAAGCTTGGAATTGAATTGAGTGCTGTACTTCACGTAGAAGAGGTGAGATCAATTGTGACATGAGATTTTTAATATTTATGTTACTTAACTAAGGTTTTTGGGCTCTTTTGCCTCCACCCAAAGTCGTCTGGGGAAATCCAGGTTCCCCAAATTATGTTGCCGAATTCCCATGGCACGTCACTGTGGTGAATGGAAAAACAGGTGATTATCTGTGCACCGACACCATCATCTCTGCTCGTTTATTGCAACAATTTAACAATAGGTGTGTTCTTTAAAATTTGTGTAAATATTTCAGCTTTGCCAATCACGTCATTAAGTGCTGTTGTCAATCACAACATTTAATTATGTAATGATGAGTGAAATTTTAGCTGCATATCAACAGTAATCAGTGTTTAGATTCCTCTCATCTGGGATCATTTAATGTATACGTTCTCATGGATGGATTGTCTTCCATTTATTTTTTATTGTTGTTAATATATCCCCCCTGCCCCCCTCTCTATATTCGTTGACGTTGAGTCGACTTCTAGACCAAACATCAACTCTCTCTCTCTATGCTACCGTCATGCTAGTCTAAACAAATTTCTAGTGGTTATTTACTTTTTATATATTTTATTTTATATTATAGTTTATTTATTACTTTTTATATAGTTTATTTTTTAGTTTATTTACAAATTATTTACAAAATCCTTCTACTTTCACCCTCCAGCTCCTCCTGCATCTCCATATCAATTGTAATTTCGTCTGTTTCTTCACTCGAGGCCTCCTCTGTTTCTTCCCAATCAGGCTGGAACATCTACGAACCGTCCCGGCCCTCCCACGAATCTCCAGGCTCGTAGGATTGCTGGGACGCTTCACTCTCTATTTCCTGCAAAAATATAGATTGATTAATAATAAAAAAAATAAAATAAACAAATTATTAAATTTAATACCAATGGCACTGTTGTGTTGTTGGCACTGTCTTCCTCCTTTGTTTCGTCTACCTGTTCCTCCTCTATCCCCTCCATCTTCATCTTTTTGGCATCTTCTCTCATCTCCTCCCCGGACTCTTCCATCCCACGTTTTTTCAGCGTTTTTCAGCCTATCTTGCGCAACTGGAAGAAAAATAAAATGTAAATATCATTTTGTATAGTAAAATCATTATTTTTAATAACTTTAAATATAATTACAGGAAAAAAACTTACTTGGGATTGAATCATTTGCATTTGCAAATGTGGTGGAGGGGGGAGTGAAGGGGGTATCTGGAGTGGCGTATGGGGTAGAGCATGCGGCGGGATTCAGCGGAATGAGGCCAAACTCCTAAACAAAATTAATTTAAAAATAAGTTAAAAAAAAATTAATTTTTAAAAATTAACTTTACAAAAATTTCAAACTTACCGGAAAATTGGTGGGTCGGTCCATTGCGGCTGGTTGTCGAGAATGAAGTATAATTTTCCTTTATTTTCATTCAGCAGGTAAATTATTATCGAAGGTTTTTTTTTTTAAATATTTAGTAACTGTAAGTGAAAGCTAGTTGTTTGTTTGGCTCATAGAGGGCGAAGCTAGATGTTTACCTTGTTTTTCCAATGTTCACCTAGAGTCCTCTAGCGTTAAAAGTAGCAATTTCACTCCGGAGTCCGGATCAGATCATACCATTACATCAGTTTATGTGTCACGACGTCAGTTAGACATCAAAAGGACAGTTGTGGAATTATAATCAACTTTAATAAGTTGTGGAATTATAGACAACTTTTTGGGGTAACCCAACAAAGATTTTTTTTTTTGTGAAAATTGTTTTTCATTTGTGAAGCTTTTTAAGGGCCTTTCAACATTCCTGATAATTTTTTTCTTTGTCTGGTTTCAACATTGGTGCTGAAAATAATCACTGCACCCGTGCTTCCTGTAAAATCCTAACTAGAGAACATCATGGTAGAGTTCATCTGTCATGAGCAAGTAAGCCAAATGTTTGATTGATTATTTCCTGAATTTTAACTTACTATGCTTTTACAATTCTAGCCCTGATCTGCAATTTTTAATCTGCATGGGCTCTCACCAACATTGCATACAGAATACTCGACCATACCAAAGCTGTTGTGAGTGTTGAGCTGTGGCTGGATTCATTTCTTTGTGGGCTTGCCTCATCCAGTTGTAATTTCGTCCAGTTGTAATTTACACATAATAACATAATAATATGGTCTAGTGATTAGCAAGTCGGATTGGTGATACAAATTTTGCTGGTTCGATCCTGATTGCCGGCAAATTTTTTATTTTTCTTTATGTATGTGTTTCATGCATTTATATTGACGGTAAAAGGCATTTAAAATGTTAAAAATTAAGATGATTAAATATCGTTTTTCAGTAAGACTACTAGAAATCAATAAAAGTAATAATGAAAATAAATAAATAAATAAAATAAGGAATTAATAACTCGATTTTAATTTTCAAATATTTTTATTGTGCTTCATCATTCATCATTATCATCATTAATTTTTTAACATTTTTTGGTTTATTTTCCTCCCCGTCCACCTCGATAGTGGAGCTCACATCAATCGTCGAGCTCACGTCGATTGTTTTGGTCCAGCCATCCGTGTCGGTACTGGAGGGCCACGACGTGCTTTTGAACTTCGACGATAATGATGTCGCTCCTGATGATGATGTTGATCCTGATGATGATGTCGCTGACTCTGAGAAGGGGGTAGACGAGTGGACTGGAGGGGGTAACTATAATAAAGAAAAAAAATTTGTATTTAAATATTACTTACATATATTATAAAAATGAATACATATATTAATATAAAATGAATATATATAAATGAATTAATATAAAATACAATTATTATAAACTACAATTATTAATAAAACAATTATTAACAATTACACTTACAATTATTAACAATTATTAATAAACTAATTAATTTATAAATACAATTATTATATACAATTATTATAAAATGAATTAATATAAAATGAATACATATATATAAAAAATGAAAATTTTACTTACATATAAGGGGCGTGGAAAAGATGTTGGGCGCTCGGTTGGACGCTCGGTTGGATTTCCAGACTGGTTTGGAAAAATTGAAGTCTGGTTTTGCCCCATTTTGAATATTGTAACGAGATTCAATAACGTCTACGCGATTAACATCGATTCACTGGCCCCGACTGCTAAGTGGAGGCTCTCTTTTATCCTAGAATGCAGTGTTGTCAAAATCATTTGAAAAAAAGATTTAATTCAAAATCAAAATCATTTGGAAAAAATCGCTTAAATCAAAATCATAAATCAAATCAAATCATTTTTTTAAAAAGATTTAAATCGAAATTTAAATCATAAATCAAATCATCGAAAAGACGATTTAAATCGCGATTTAAATAATTTTTTTAATCAAATCAAATCAAATCGTTGACAATTTTTATTCATCAATCCATGCGTCAGTAGAATGGTCGGAAATATGAGCTGCGGCCGGAACTATATGAGCCGCTAATTGGGGCCGGATGGCTACAGGAGACGTCCGGTAGACCGGTCAAACTCCGCGTCACCCGGTTTAATTAATTTTATTTAAATATTTGCAGGTAAATGGCTTATTAAGAATGTGAATAAAACAATTAAGAATGTCGACTGTTTATTTACAATAGAAAAACGACGTGCTAGTTCGGTTAGCAATTTCTTTTCAATATTGGTTGGTGGCCCTGAAAAGGGCCATTTTTATTCTGGATACTGGTGAAATCAACTAAAAAAAAGAATTGACAAATTAATCAACCCCCCAACCAAAACCCAAAAATTGACCAAAACAAAAAGAAGGAAAAAGCTACTACTCTTCATCTGAATCAATGAACCCTACGTTATCTGGAAAGTTTTCTAAGTCACATCTTACTATATCTACAATTCTTTTTAAAAGTTCAAAAGGAGTTATTTTATGTTTGTTATGAACCCTCCATTTTTCGTACTCCCCCCACTCAGCACCCAATCTCTCCTCTTTTAATTTCTGACTAGCACACTGATTTTTATCTAAATTACCATAGCAAACCAAATCTAAACTAAGCAAAAGCTGACCCTGCTCTTTAAACAAAAATTCGGAAAGTTTGAAATAGTCATTTTTTGTACCTCACCCCGTAGTCTCCATCGGTTGTGCGTCCCCTCCACGTCGTTGTTGGTTCTCTTCTTCCTGTTGTAAACAGACCATTTTGTAGTATCGAAATAACATGTTTCACTTATCCAATTTTTTTCCATATAAGCCAAGTAAACATTAAGAGCAGGTGAAGCAAGTGAAACGATTTCATAAAATACTTGCCGGATTTCGGAATGATGTAAGTAGCAAAGACAAAGAGTCCATTGAACCACTTGACGAATTTCCGGATCCTTTTGATATTCGACGGCCAAATGCTCCTTGTTCTTCAATCTCCTCATGTCCGCTTGGATGTGGTGGTAAGAGCAGCCCCAATGTTCGACTCCTGGGAAGACTCTTGCAACTGCCTTCCACAGCGCTTTCTCGTAGTCTGATGTAAACTGTTTAATAGCAGGAGCATGTAATTTTGATACGACAAATTCTAAAATAGCAACATAGTCAGCCTCTTTTCGTCTAGTCATTGCTACATGTAAAAGAGGAACCGATTTACTAGCCCCACCCTCACCCACAATAGTCCCGTGAACCGACCATAACTGTGTAAAAGGAAGAGTAATTATATCAAAAGTCCCATCCCCCATCCAAAGTTTAGCGTTAGCAAGATATCTAAGTTGAAGTGGAGTGGCAAATACTAAATGTCTACGTAAAACCCCATTAATAGTTACTTCTACAGCCCCCAAGAAAAAATCTGTTGGAAATCCTGACACAAAAATAGTAAATAAAGGATCATCCTTAGCTGGAGCTGGTGGTCTTGCTCTTTCCCGGCATCGGTTGATTTGGCGCACGCAGTTGAGAACATTCGGTAGACTTTCGGCGGCAACAACACCTGTATACATTTAGAAAAAATCAATGAAAGGCAAAACCAAAAAGGCAACTATATAGAAAAAATATAAAATTGACTTGACCAAAAAGGCAATTGCCTTTTTGGACTTGCCTTTTTTGGATTTGCCTTTTTGACCATTGACCGAACCTCCCTAGCTCGTCTCTAGCCCCCTCGCAACCGTACTCACTCTTCTCATTTACTGCCCTTTCCACCGCAATTCGCTTGCACCCTTTGCGCCAAAATCCCTCCACACAAATCTGCCCACACTGCTTCACCGCCTTTGTGCGAGAGTTCTTCCAGTGAACCCTGACCCATGGATTCCCGCCACTCTGAGTTCACTCTGTTCTTCCTCGTCGCCTTACTGCGACAGTTTCTTCCAGTGAACCCAGACCCATGGACTCCCGCCACTCTGAGTTCACTCTGTTCCTCTTCGCCGCCTTACTGCGACAGTTCTTCCAGCAAACCCTGACCCATGGACTCCCGCCACTCTGAGTTCACTCTGTTCTTCTTCCCAAAACTCACTGAACGAAAAAAGAAAATTGGTTACCCTGCATCTCCACCATGTCACGTTACAAACTAAGTAACGTGTATTTTTCACTACATCTTACTACAATCAGCATCAACAGTCAACTGCGAGCCCCCTCAGCACCCGAACATAGGTCTTATATAGTCGGACGACAGTCATGTCGCACGTCCGGCTGGACTACATACCAGTAGTCTCCAATAGCGTGGTCAATGGCCACGGGACACACGTCTGGTTGGACTACATACCAGTAGTCTCCCATAGCGTGGTCAATGACCACGCGACAATATCATCAACAACGCTACAAATTTGAACGAAAACTAACTACAATAACAAGAAAAGAAAGAAAGGAAAAGATAGAGAGAAAAAAATAAATGTGTCACACGCACACAATACGAAATTGTTTCTACGGAAGCTACAAGTAAGAGGAGAGAAAAACGAGGAATTGTAGGTCGTCCGGATACCCCTCAGGTTTGAGCACCGCCATTCAGGACTGCTCATGGGCCTTTATCCGTTCGTCCAATTTCGTGAGACGATCAGTCGCGGTCCATGCGACGCTCCTCCATGTGGTCTTTCTTCCAACATCCCAACGCGTTCATACAGCTCACCACCTCCTTCCCCCTCCCCCCCCCCCCCCTTTGCGCACCCAGCACACAAACGCACCCCCGCAGAGCATGGTCGCTGCTAGTACCCCACAGTTAATATGGATATGTCTGTGGGCGTAGCGCTCCGTCTCTTCTTTCCTTATCCAGCTCTTCAATCGCCCAAACAGTCTTCCCAAAGTTTTGCGTGGTGGCCTTGCCGTTGGCTAAATGTTCAGTTTGTTGCTACAGGCCTGTGCACTCCTTTCAGACGAGGTGTAGTCGCTCCCATTCGTTGTTGACGACATCGAATATTCGTGACTGCTATACTAGCCTGCTTTTTTTACAACCAGACTTCTTTACGTTCAGGCCTGTGGCCTAACAATACACTAACTACCGGGTGTGTTAGTTTTTTTGCGTCGGATTTTTACAACTACACGCGTAACTCGGGGGTTGTTTTCATTCAGTTAAGGTGTTGGAAATATTTCAAACTTCCCTCCCAATATATTTGTTTGTTGGTTTTTCAGCGTCACAACGCTGCCTTCCTATCCCCTTGAATTGCTAAACACTGCCACCTCTTTGTTCTCGGGTGAGCTCCCCCTTGCGGAATTTACCGCAAGGACCCACAAGTTCGCCTCAAACGGTCGCAAAATTCCCCCACTCTCCATCCTTCATGTCGGGAAGTTTGAAGGATTTGGGAGAGAAAGACTAACTTTAGTTAGCAAACTCCTCCATTCCGATTCTCAATTGAAGATCATTTTTATTCACCAAGAAACACTCCGGGGCTCTTATAAAGTCCAAATATGAAATATACGGCAGCATAATTTTGCACAATTTCGTTTGTAGTTCACTTTCAGACGCTTAGATGAATTTGGCGTTTTATATTGTTAGCTCCCTTATCTGTGGCAGTTTATTTTGAAAATCAGGGATTTAATCGTATAATGCTAACACTCTGTTATGACTTGTACAAATCGTGTGAATTATTTCTGTTTACAGTGTTACACTCAGGCGACAGGAAAACAAACCACACTATCCAGCACCACACACAAAATTTTCTAAAATGCAATCAAATGAAAATTTCCAATTGGTAAAAAATTATATGGAGAGTCGTTGTAAACTCTAGGGAGGCTTTCAATGTCATTTAGAAGCACTAAATGTCACAAAATAAGTTTGTAAACCAAATTTATTTAAACCCTACCCTGAGTTAACCACTTTAGGGAAATCAACTTCATCATTAGATTTCAGATAGCTTTAAGTCCCAGTTTAAAAGTTTCTAAACTAAAATAATTAAAAAAAATAAAAAAAAAAACGTTACAAGGGGCAAATGATGTAGAAGGGGTCAAAAACTTCTGATTGAAGTTTCATCCAATGGTGGTATTGTCGTCAACGACAGGGTGGACTAAAAATGAAATTCCCTGTTTTCGACTGTTTTTACGGGTTACCCGACGTTGTTAGTTTTAAGAAAGTTTTTTTTTTGTTTTTTTTTTTGGTTTTTTTTGTATTGAAAAGATTAGATTAGAGAAAACATAGCTTGTATTTAATGAGTGTTGTCATCATTCCAAGAATACATAACTATAGTAAGAAATGAGAAAGAAATTTCAAAAGGAGCAACTAAAAGTTAAGTTGCTCCGAAGGCTGGGGAGTTGCCAGCTCGTTGACAGAATCGGTTTCGGTCCAAAGTAGTTGGATACCGTCGAACTCGTTGTCTTCTTCTTGTTGTTGGTTTTGTTGTTGGATGAAACGGGTGGTAAACTGCCCCTTGCTTCTTCGTTTGAAACAAATATCGTCGTAGGGTCGTTGATTGATATAATACTCCAAATCCGATTGGTTCAACACTCTTCTGGCAATCGGCATGAAGTGGAGTATAGGGTTGTTTGGAGAGGAGCGAAAAGGAGCGTCCAAATTGGAGCTCCACTAATTGTGGAGAAGAAGAAACAATTTGGTTAGATTTTATGGTGAGAAAAGGAAAAGAAAAATATTGAGATTTGAAAAAGAAAAATTGAAAATTTCTCAGATGAGAGACGGAAAATTGAATGTTGAACAAGAACGCAAGGGAGAAGATCGTGGTTAAGTTGGTTTAGTGAAATTGAAAAAAAAATCAAAAGCCAAAGACAATTTGAGATGCCTAGAAAAGTTGACTTCTCAGGCTACTACGCGGTTTGCCGAAAAAAAATGGCGATGTCTTTTGTACGACTTCTTTACACGACACTTAACTAAATTTAGCTATTTAAACAGTTGCGAGAAGAGGCAAAGGGAAAGGAGAATGAAATTTAGTGTGATTTTTAGTTAAATTTAAACAATTGAGAAAATGTTAAAATTATAACTAAAACTTTACGATGAAGAAGCTCGTGAAAGAGACCCCACAAAGAAACGTTTTACGCTTAGTAACCCATACAGAACATAAACCGATTTTAGACGTCTAATTCAAGTTTTTTAAGACTGGTCAATGCCACTTTAATTCATCTTGAAAAGAAGCATCTCCGTCTTTAAGATGAGTTATAACGGTCTTAATGTCCGTATATTTCTGATCCTAAGGTAAAGAATATATCAATATTGACAAAAGACCGTCCCTAGAGTCGAACACTGGACCTTCAAGTTGACTCGCCCGCTTGCTAACCACTACGCTATCTAGTTCGTTATTTATTGTTTAGAAATTATATAGACGCATTATATCAAACGGACTTTAACTTTTTTCCTTAAGTTACAGTAAATGATAAATCTAAAAAAAAACTCTATAGAGACAAATTTTAAACTCTTTTAAGATTACATAAAGAGTTCTTATATCCGCTTTATATTGATGTATTAAGACCGATATAATCGTCAACAAAAATCGATTAATATCAAGATATAAATGGTTTCACTCTAGGGACGGTCTTTTTTCAATATAGATATACAACTCAGCTCTCACAACAGCTATAGCTCTCACAACTCAGCTACTGTTCGCTATTATCAGTTTTCAAAATCACTATTCATAAACGCATAAAATGTTTTTTGCTTATCGTCGAGTGGCAGCGCCGCGTTTAAGGGAGAGTTATTCTGTAACGACGCCACGATACAAACCTAGATTTACCTAACCTAACCTGACCTAACCTAACCTAACCTAAATGTACAGTAAAAACATAGAATTAAGTAAACATTAAGAGCAAAGTACAGTAAAAATAAGAAATATATACGCCCCCTAAATTTATTGAATTTCAAAAAATTTATTATTACATGAAAACCCTGCACCTAAAAATATACAGTAATAGGACATTAGGACAACTCTTGAACAAGAAACGAAAAACCGTTCTAGTGAAACGACATTTTAAAATTGGATACCTCACAATAAAGTAAAGTAGAAGTAAACTAAGTCAAAGTAGAAATAGAGTAATAGTTCACTGACAAAGTAAAGTAAGTCAAATTAGTTAAAGTACACAGTGTTTCTAAAGGGGAATTGACACAAAGTAAAGTAAGAAAGTTAAAGTAAAAAGGGGTCATCTAAAATAGACTTTAACCAATGTATCTATAAACAAAAAAAAACAATTTATATTAAAATGAAGATAACAATAATAAAAGTATCACACCTTTCTGGTAAATCAAAAATGTTGCTAGCATTAACACAATCTCGTATACCAATATCCACAAAAAAAAATGGCCCCAGCAGTCATCAGAAAAATTAAGAAAGATGCATCAGAAGATTAAGAGTCGGCCGGCGGGAATCGCAGCTAGCTTGGACATCTTGCATGAAACCAGTGAATCCTATCTTGTTTTTTTAACCCTATTTCAGAGATTTAAAAAATCATTTAGAATAAACAGTCCAGTTAAGATATACATTGGAACCTAAGACAGGTACCCTCCAAATGACATTCGTTAAGTTCAGCCGTTGGACGTCCTCTTGAGAGCCGCAGATGGATAAGCTGTGCCTTGGCTGATCGTCTCTCATTCGGACATCTGACGGCTGAACTGTGCTATGTGGGGTGAACGGTAAAAAAGAGGAGTGTTTTGAGAAGTGTTCTGAGGTGTTTGTTGTAAAATGGTCCCGTACAAAACTTTTAGCTTATATTTTTAAATGGTTGCTAATAATAGCTCGCGCGGTGCTAGCCTGAAAAATCATACCTCACTTCAAGCTGAAATTACCGCGAAATGTTTTATCTCTTCATTATTCTACTTTTTTATTGCAGATATCAGCTTTTATTTTCCAACCTAGAGCGTTCTCTTTTCTGGCTTGAAATTAGTAACCTTAATATAAGCTTGAATTTTTTCCACCCAAATATATTTCCCAACTTTAAGCTAATTCCAGTATGGAATTTTAAATCTAGGGTTTCGCTTAATTGAATCGAAATAAACGATCAAGAAATAAGCAAGTCTTAGCTTTATTATATTTAGGCGAAAAACAATTATCATTGTAGAAGCTTAATTTAAACAAGTTAAAAATACCGCGGGATTTATCTTAGTTATTTCCGTGTAAAAAATAATAATTTTTCTCGTCTTATTAGTATAAGCTTAAAATGGGAAACCAAAAAATAAGTTTGCGGTTTTATTAGTGTGTTATAAATATTTATATATTTTGCTTTCATGAGAGACGATTCTTTATTTATGATAGAAATCATAACATCATTTCAATCATTTCCTCTAGAAGGAAATATTCTACTTGTTGGGGAACATTTTTCATTGTGAATTATTCACCTTCCATCGATAATATTTTACTTTTCAATTTCCTCAGTAAAAGTAGAAAATTGATTGGGCTATTCAGAGAATTATAACTGTTTACCGTACAATAGATATAATGAAAAGTGCGTTATTGCTCTGGTTATTGTGTTTAATAATGAACTTACGGAAACTTTTTGTTGTTACTGCCTGTGCCAATTCTCTTGAAAGTGATTAATTCAGATAAGTGAAAATAATCAATTATGCCAGATGACTCTGATTATGCTTATAGCCATAGCTAATATTCAATTTGAAATTAAAGTCCAAACAAAAAAAATTGATCACAATTTGGCAGCTATGCCTTAATTTTGGCGCTCGAGTGGCTTGTTACTTTGTCAGCCTAATGATGGCCCATAGCCAAGATGTCTGCTGTCTGTCTAGTTCATTCAACGGTAAGACTTAGAATTTACAATTAAGACAAAAAATTACAGTAATATCAGAATGCTTTTGGCAGATCCAGTGGTCTATTTATTTTTAAGTTTCACTCGAAAAGATGAGTGTTCCATTGGAACATTGGAGGCCATTCATTAACTTAGAATAAATTTAAATCTACAGGTCCTAATTCTTTGCGAGATTTTTTGCTATTGATTTTTTTAAAATTAATAACATCCTAAGGTGTAAGAATCTATCGTTTGTTTTTGGTGTTTTTATGACATATTTTTGAGTTATTTACACTTAAACTTTACTCATTCTAGGATTTGGTATTTGTAAAAGTCTGTTTCCAAATACATCCGCCGTAAGCGGTGTCATTGTTTTTATGCATACGCGTTGGGGATACTCCACTGAGTGCGGCGGATAATTTAGGAAACTGACTTTTGACCACGAGTGGGAGCATGTGAATCAGTTTTCAATAACAAATTATGGCGGGGAGTTCGCTTTGAGCACTGGTGGAGGCTAGACATTTTTTTATTATTATAACTAAAACAAAGTAAAAAACTAGTGCTGGTGATTCTTATGATTTTTAAGATACCCGATAAATCGATACATAGTATCATGGTATCGTGATATATCGGCGTATCATTGTAACAATATTCTTATGATTTTCAATATGAGAGAAAAGGACTTTTGGCCATTAATACTGTTATGGAGATAATGGTTATGGAACTTACTATCCTCACGGGAGTCTCGTGTTCAAAATTTGGAGAAATCATATTTAACAAGCAATCTCCCACTCAAGCAGTCCGGTTTGGGGGAGGTCAGTGTTGAAACTAAATCCGGAAAGGGCCATAGAAAGTGCGGAACAGATTTTTGGAAATCTTGTGCTTAATTTCACGGTGGATTTAATGGCGCAAAGACCGGATTTCAATCTCCTACCGTTCGGGAGATATTCGTGAATGAAAACGGGAAAAATCGGGAAATGTAGAATTTGCCCCTCCACAGTGCATCGCTTTTCTCAGTCCACAGGCCAAATAAATAAAACTAATTGTAAAAAACAGTTCCTTATGTCTTCCTCTATTGGAATCCAAAAGGATTTTTTTTTAAATCAATCATTGGCCGACATATGAACGATCTCGTGAGGTACCCATTTGGAACGATTTCCAAATCATTTTATTCCGTGGTGCCCTTTTGTTTATTTATGTCTTTCGCTCCCCCCTCTCGAATATTTGTCCTTTTGCTCTCTCTGTTCTTTGTCCTTTACATGTATAAAACGGGAGGGGGGAGGAAAAGACATAAACAAACCTAACGGCAACACCGAATAAAATCAGGGTTTCAAATTTCAAATTTGAAAACCCCGATTTTAATAGAAATTTGAAATTTCCATTAGGCGATGTTTTCGGTCGAGTGACGAGGAGCTTGCAGATTGCAAATTTCACCTTATCGTTTTTTCAGGTTCATCTCTCCTTGCGTTCGGAGCCGTCGCTTACCTAAAGACAACTTGTCACGGCAAAATGCACCTCGACTTCGTTATGGCAAAGAGCCGCATCGCACCCCACCACCATCCTAATCATTCCCAGACTGGAGCTGCAAGCAGCAGTAAGAGCGATCAGAATGACGTAATCTATCATTAGAGAAATGTGCATCCCTATATCATCCATCGAATACTGAACTGACTCTGCAATCGTGCTTCACCAGATAAATTCTTCACATCACAAGCATCCAACTTTCGTAGCCAACCGAATCTGCGAAATTCTATTCTCCGTCACTTTAGTCCCGAGCAGTGGAAATTTATATCCGATAAGGATAACCCGGCCGATGACTGTACTAGAGGCATCACTCCTGACAGCTTCAAATCCAATAGTCGGTGGCTAACCAGCCCGTCTCAGTCGCAGTTGTCGACAGCACAAGTTTTGACTGCGTCGCTCAATCAAGATCCTGACTCATTTATAACACTGTCGGTGTGTGCCCTATATGTTTCCTCCATTCCCGTTCAAACTTCATCACCAGCCGTTTCAAAGTTGGTTGCGGGTAGTCAAGGTGGTCTTGCTGGGGTAAAGCGTGATGTAGCCTTGTCATTGCTCAAAGGAGCCAATTTGTAGTTACCAATCACTGATGATGAATTAAAGCAAGCAATGCAAACGTGCATTATTGTTGCCACCGAGGAGGCGTTTTCAGAAGAAATCATCGCTCTCAGAAGTAGGAGGCTAATTCCGAGAGATTCCGTCCTTCGTAATGTGAGTCCTTTCATCGATCCTGCGGACGGACTAATAGAAGGTGGATGCCCATCTTAAACATGCCAAGCTGCCACAGCACACGCGACAACCCGTTATTCTTCCCTCGGATCATCGTCTGACCTTATTGATTGTTGCTGATGCTCACAATGAAATTAATCATGCGGGAGTAGAACACACTCTTTAAATTGTCAGAAGGGAATAATATTTAACGAAAGATCGCAGGTCCGTTCAAAAAACCTTAACGCGTTGCGTAAAGTGTCGACGTAGACGCGATCAGCCCCAGCCACCCATCTTGGCCAGTCTTCCTGAGGAAAGACTGCTGCCGTTCATTCGACCCTTTTCAACATCTGGTCTCGACTTCTTCGGACCTTTTAAAACCGTGATCGGTCGACGCACTGAAAAGCGTAATGATCTTCTGAATTGCGTGTTTTTCAACCCGTGCTGTACACCTGGAGTTAGGTTAATCTCTCTCCGCTGACTCCTTTCTGATGACACTGCGGCGGTTTATTGCTGATCTTGGCAGGAAAGTTTTGTGCGGTTTGAAGAGATATCTCTATCTCATCATTTTAAAACAATTAGATTATTTTTAGGTGCAGCAGTTGATGAGAAAACTGCTGCACAAAAACCGAAAAAAGTCAAAATTTTGACTACCCCCTCAGTTTTTTTCATATATCTCCCAAAATTAAAAGCTAGATGATTGCGGTT
This sequence comes from Daphnia galeata, assembly GCA_030770115.1. Classification (NCBI taxonomy): domain Eukaryota; kingdom Metazoa; phylum Arthropoda; class Branchiopoda; order Diplostraca; family Daphniidae; genus Daphnia; species Daphnia galeata. Next base: position 9,289,397 of record CM061123.1, read on the forward strand.
TTCACCAATCGACTTGGCGAAAAATTCCGCACAAAACCCATTCACCAGTTAATTTTTAGGACCCCAAGCGACGATTTTTGAAAAATCAAAACCCCAAAAATTATCTCTTTGAGTTGCGGACGGCTTGTTAAAACTATTATATTCCACCCATGAACTATAGACCATAAACCCAAGTCATGCCTAAACACAGTGTTATTGTTATATAATATTGGCATACTGAAACACTTTAGTATAGACGAGAAAGAAGAGAACAAAGGAATGCCCCTAAGGCTATGTCTGGGAATTTCCCTGCCTTTCGTCTATCGTGCCAATATCACCTTGGAAAAGGATTTGACATTTATTATTTAACTAACAGTTTATTTTTCCCTCACTAAATGTTAAACAAATAAAAATCACGTTCGGTTTTTTTTTGCAGGATACTGTAATTTTCTTAGGATGCCGGAAATCCCTTCCGAAAGCCTTACTTCACATTGAATCGGACATTCTTCCAGTGAAAGTAAGATGGCAGAACTTGGCAGCAAACTAGATTCTCAAGTGAAGCTGTAAACCATATAATTCGGCCAGGAACTTCAATGGGATATGGGCAATACGGAGTATCCCTGCCTACGTTCCCAAATTTTCAAATGTTTAGCAATACGCATCCTAACTATTCACCCTTCAGTGCTCTGAATCACCTATGACGGCCACAATACCCTCCTGGAAACTAGCAATCATCCATGTAGAATCATTCCCCTTGAACAAGTCCGAAACCTTAGAAGATCGCCCAAGAACAAATCAAATATTCAATGGGATAACCGCAGAAGACCAAGCCAATCAAGTTTCAGTGTACACAGATGGTTCAGTCCACATAACCCCAGAGTCAACGGCATGTGCAGTATTCATTTCCAATTTAGAATTTTAAAAAGCATGGCTATTAACCCAAAACACTAACATATTTAAGGATATACCACTAATTCAAGGATAACACTATTTAATATTTAAGTACGTTCATGATCATGACAACTTTGAACAAATCACAATTTTCTTAGATTCCAAGTCAATTGCAAATCATCTTAGGGAAGCAAGCCCCTTAATCCCTGAAATCATACAACTCATTTATAATTACAGAGAAGCTGGAACAAATCTAACATTATATTGGATACCTAGTCACTGCGATATTCCTGGCATCTGCATAGCAGATGAATTGGCCTCATCAAGAGCAAAGGCCAAAGTTGGCGACATAATATCAAACAAATTGTCCTGTACAGAAATAATCACTATCCTAAAACAAAAAACAGAAGAAAAATTACTACTTCATTATAAGAATACCTCCCCCAACCTATTCATCGTCAATCGCAACTCAATGGGACCGTTACCCTGGTACCAACACTCCAACAGACGTATATAAATAATCCTCCTAAGACTACGGAGCGGCCACACCAAACTAAACCATTTCCTGGCCAAATGGGACAAAAATAAATCACCACTGTGTCCCCATGGATGTCCAGAACACGAAAATGCCCATCAGATAATTCTTCAATGTCATCACTACAACGAGGCTAGAAAAAAACTCACGGCAGTACTGTCTGCATTTAACTATCACCTTGAACTAGCAACGATCTTAGGCCTCAATTCAGGAATCCCTAAACACACTCAAGAAAGAATCCATCTTCCCTTATTTCTTTCATTATCAGAACATAAATCATCAAAAGAATGTAATGTCCTCATTTCCCCTTCCCCCTATATCTCTGATGTTAACGCATCAAAAATTAAACCAATTTAAAAATAAAGCTTCAATCCAGAGAATGGTGCGTAAGGGCGCTACTACAGCGGCCCGTCAAACTTTAACCAGCAGCAGAGGCATAGATATAGAGAAGCAGATGTTTGTGGTTGCATCGATTATGTATAATTCTATATATTCTAACGTAATTAGCTTTTCATTCTGCAAAAGTGAAGCTTGATCCACTGATGTTGGTCTCTCTATATTTTAACGAAAAGGTTATTGTATTTTCTTTCCAGATTGACAAAAAGGCTAGTTAATTACCAACAATGGCTTCCACTGTTGTTTAACGGGGTCGCTAGCGAGAAAGTGACCTTCTTGGTGAATTTGAGCGTGACGGTGATGTGGTCAAACGTGTAGGACTAGAAACCGCTTGTGGGGCTGACTGATCGATATCCTGAATCTGGACCATTGCCGAGTCTTCCTGATGGTAACGTAATTAGCTTGTCATTCTGATAAAGTGCAGCTTGATAATAAACTGCTGTTGATCTGTCTATAATTCGATGAGGTTATAAAATTTTGTTTTTATATTGACAGAAAGACTAGTAAATTACCAACAATGGGTTCCACTGGTGTTGCAAACGACTGAAGTTTCTGAGAAGTAGCATCAATAGAAGGGATATGCAACCCGTTTAGAACCAACGCTGGACACTGCATCCTTAAATTTCAAAAATTAATAAATTTGTAATATAAAAGGGCTCAAATAAATTACCTTTTCTTTCAAAACTATGTTTCTTTTCTGTTTTTTTCTCTAATTTCGGTTGACAAAGATCTGGAAACATATCTTCTAAACGCAAAATCTTAGCATCATTAAACTTTGCACGTTTTTCTTCTCTTTTTACTTCCCTGCCTTTCTTTTGCCAGTGTTCACTCTCAAAGCTAGAGTCCATATCAGAAGTTTTGTAGCATTCCAAAAACTTTTTTTCTCTTCAGTTGACTGGATAGCGGTGGTTTCTTTGTCCTTGTCCAATGCGGGTAAGTTCCGTGTCTTGTTCTTAATATCATTCAAAAACAATCCATCATGAATCCCCAACGCATTGCCGTCAGTGTTTCCTGTGTCAGTTTCGCTATTATTTTTCTTTTGAGGTTTATCAAGTTTTCCTGTGTCAGTATGTCGCTATTATTTTCCTTTTGAGGTTTATCAAGTTTTCTTGGACGTTTCCTTCCTGATTTCTTATCTGCGAATTTCCTTCTCCTCTTGCGATATGCTGTCGCATTTGGTTGTTTCGACTTTGTCTGTTTTCGACCAACGGCCATCTCACAGACTAATACGTGGTAAAAATTTCCCGATCCTGCACATGTGCATGTTATTTTGGGGAATAATGTAACTGTTGTAATTTCAGACAAGGATTTGAATAAATGATAAACTCAACTAGGCTTCTGTATTTATTAACAGGAACTTTATGTCCTCTAACACGTGGGCTTCCTGTTACACAACATGGCTTGAATTAAACAGAGAATAATTACCTGAGTGTAGGACACTCGGATGAGAAAGCACAAGAGTGAAATAAATTAAGCACAGTTAATTTCAATGATAAAAGTAAACCAGAAATTCTACTGCAGTAAGCAGCTGAAAGTAAACCTGAAATTCTACTGTAATTAGCAGTTGAGAGTAAACCAGAAATTCTACTGCAATTAGCAGTTAAGAGTAAACCATAAATTCTACTGCAATAAGCAGTGAACAAAATCAAACAAAGAAAAGGATTGCTTTCTCCAGCAATCATGAATCAATGACTTGTTCAAGAGATTTCCGTACAGCGTGGTGTCAGCAGCCAAGTGAGAGAGATGAAAGAGAAGAGGAGGGCTTATATAGGGCAGGACGTCTATATAGGCAGGCCAGGACGTCTCACAGATGTTGAGTGCTGCCACCTGGTGTTTTGTATGGTTGTATATAATTCCAACACTCCTCCTCAAACATATCAAAACACAGTATTGATTAGAGAAAAATTATCAAGTGTAAAGTAGTAAGTAGAAACTAAAATAGCAAACGAAATTGAATTAATAAGATGACTGAGTCCTTCATGATGAACAAAATGTTACATCTCCACAGTGTTGATCTTATATGTTGATGGCTTCTAAATTTGAAAAATACAAATGAAAAAGGAGATTAGATTTCCGGAACTGGCACAATACCAATCGCTTCACGAAGGTGAGAAAAACGTGGATTGGGTAATGGTTTCGTGAATGAGTCTGCTAGCTGTTCGGCAGTGGTGATATACTTAACATCGATTTCTTTCGCTTCTTGACAGACTCTGATGAAATGAAAGCGGACATCAATGTGTTTCGTCCTTTGATGAAATTTGGGGCTCCTTGGGAGTTCAATGGAAGAGATGTTGTCACACATCAGAGGAAGCGGCTGCTTCCAATCAGGGATGATTTCCAGCAGAAGACGCCGCAACCACACACTTTCTTTGGCTGCTTCACATCCGGCAACGTATTCCGCTTCAGTAGTTGACAGAGCAATGCATTGTTGTCGACGAGAACTCCATGCAATAGGCCCTCCATTTAGGATAAAAATGAAACCTGATGTCGATTGCCGTGTGTGAGTGTTTCCGGCGTAATCGGAGTCAGTGTATCCAATTGGAACAGAAATTGAAGGCCCAAAACGTAAACCATAGTCTCTCGTGCCTTGTAGGTATGAGAAAATTCTCTTGACAGCGGCCCAATGAGCTAGTTGAGGGTTTTCGCAGAATTGAGAAATTTGATTCACTGCGAAAGCAATGTCCGGTCTGGTCGACAGCATTAGATACATGAGGGATCCGGTGGCTTCCTTAAAAGGAACTTTAACAGTTTTTTCAGAGTTCTCCTCTTTGTTTAGGAATGCTCCAGGGGTTGCCGGAAGACTGACTGGATTACATCCACTCAGGTGGAAACGCTGCAGCATCTTTTCTGTGTAGTCTGGTTGGGAAACATAAAGAAATTTTTCTTTCCTGTTGCGAGAAATTGACAGTCCGACGAAGTGATTTGCTTCTGATGATCTCATTTCAAAGTGTTCTGAAAGATAATTGATTGTGTCTGAAATTGCTTTGTTGCTGTTGCTACAAACCAAACCATCGTCGACCCATATGATGACCATTGTGAACTCCTCCTTGTGGTGGCGATGGTAGAGGCAAGGATCAGACTCACTTGGAATGAGGCCAAATTTCCGAAGAAAGGTGTCAAAATGTCGGTTCCAGACGCGGGATGCTTGTTTTAGCCCATATAAGCATTTGTGTAGTCTACATACCATGTGTGCTTGTCCATTTTTGATAAAACCTTCCGGCTGCTCTAAGTAGATTTCTTTGTCCAGCTCGCCGTATAGAAAAGCAGTTTTGATGTCAAGTTGGTGCATTTCGAGGTCGTAGACTGCTACAAACGACAGGATCATCCTTAGTGTATCTTGTTTGGCAACTGGGGCAAAAGTTTCGTCATAGTCGATGCCATAACGCTGAGAGTAGCCCTTGGCTACTAATCTTGCTTTGTACCGGGGATCTGCACCACGAACGCCTGGTTTGACTTTGAAGATCCATCGAGATTTGATTGAAGTTCTGCCGGGTGGAAGTGTTGTAATACTCCAGGTGTTGTTATGTAAGAGAGAGTCATATTCCTCTTGAATTGCCTCTTTCCAACGTTGATGCACGATATAATAGGAAAGGTACACTCTCGGGTATCCCCAAGACCGGCGGGTGTTTAGTAAAGGGTCCCAAGATTCCCCGCCAGGTTCGCTAGTATAGGAGGCCCATCGCCTCTCGGGGGTATAGTAAAAATTGGGGTTTTTCGTTCATAAAATAGAAAATTACCAACCAATTCGTCCAGAAATTGATTTTATTTAAGCTTAATTTAATTCCCTGTCCTTCAATACCTAATTCAACTAGTTTAAGAAATTTTTTCATTGTTAAATTTATGATTGAAAATCGCAATTTTTCGAAAATTGCGCCTTTTTGCAACATTGCCTATTTTTCAATATCACGTTTGTAATCTCTACCAGTGATAAAAAACTTCTTGTAAAAAAAACGCTGTATATTTAACCTCAGCCGGAATTATAAAACACGCCCTACCACGAAGTCACTGGTTTTCGAGAAGAAAACCGGGATATTGAGAAATTGGCAATGTTGAGAAAGGCGCAATTTTCGAAAAATTGCGATTTTTCAATTCTTCTGATTTCTGTTTTAGAAAATAAACAGTGCGATAACCACTAAAGTCGTCAGTAAAAAGAACAAAGTATTTGGATCCTCTTGGTGTAGCAATGTGCATTGGACCACATACATCGGATGGATTGGAAGTTGTCTAATCTGGGTTGCTCTTGTTCTACCTAGTTTGAATTTCCGCACATGCAACCCGGACACGGCTGATTGACTGAGACATCATGATTGGGTAAAATCAGACCATCTACCATTTCCAGAGATGCCATCTTGCGTATCTTCTTGACACTGGTGTGTGCCAGACGTTGATGCCACACGTCGATAGATGGAGGAGCTGGCGTCGTAAAACATGCCCAGTCATATGGCGGATCTACCGTAATGGCCAAATGATAGAGCGTTCTTCCAATACGCTCGCCAACCATCACAATTGAGTCGTTTTTGTTAAAACTCACGTGAGATTCGATGAAGTGTACCGTTACACCGATTTCAGTGATAGCGGCAATAGAGAGTAGGTTCACTCCAAGATCAGGAACATACAAAACTGTTTCTATTAAAGCTGTCCGCTTTGTTCCGTCTACCAATGCTGTGAATTCTATGCTGCCATAGCCATGTACCGCAAGCTGAGCGCCACCTATACCTTTCACAAACCATGTGTTTGCTTCTACGAGTGAAAAACTCTTGAAAAATTTCCGTTGATCGGTCATGTGTTGTGTCGCGCCTGAATCAGCAAACCAATCTTGAGAGCGCCGAGATGTGAAACAGGTGGATTTTGAGATACAACCGTGATCCTGTTTGGATCCTGACGCATCGTTGTTTGATCTGGCCGCATTTAGAGATGAATTCTGTATTGGTGGAATGATAGCTGCTGCTGCATTATCTTGTCTTGATTTTGCCAACAATTCATCGCGCTTGCGCTTTCGGCATTCCTCGTGTGTGTGCCAGTCTTTAGCACAATAGCTGCATTTCACGTATGGCCAATATCTTGCTGAATTATGTCGACGAACGGCTCCTCCTCGATCACTTCTTCCTCGTCTTCCTTGATTACCTTTTGAATCGTTCAAACCCGATGAATTGGCATTGGAAGGATAGTTTCGGGCAAAGAACGCTGTGTCTGCTGCGTCTTGTTGACCTCTTGACCAGCGTAGTGCGCTGGACTCCTCCTTCAGCAGGCGTGTAGTGAGAAGGGGAATTGTGCGTTCGTTGACTGGCACGCTGTCCCAAACGGTCGCGAAATTACGATAGCTTGGTGGTAACGTGCATATTATCTTGGTCATGATCTGGATGTCTGACATGGGAGCTCCCACATCACTGAGCCGTGATGCCATGGTCTCAATCTCCGTGATATGCGACATGATGTCATGACCAGGTTGATACTGGTATTCATAGAATCTGTGCTGCAACGCGTGCTGATTTTCTGCTGCATCCTGGAGGTGTTGTGCAGAGAGACGATTCCACATATCGTGAGCAGATCGACAATTTATCAGCGTTCTCTGTTGCTGGTGTTCAATCGTGGCAACGAGGTAGTTGCGGGCGAGAATGTCTCGGCTTATCCAATCTCTAATGGCTTCGAAATTTATCACCAGTCCTTCATCATTCAGTTCCTGAATGGAAATAGAAATGGATTTCATTTGAAACTGATAAACATAGCTTCAAGCAATATCTGATGCAACTATCTGTGTTGGAGAGGTTGAAAAGGAAAGATGGATGGTACTTGCCATGGACACGCCACATGTGGGCAAGATACCAGAACGTAGGATAAAGGAAAGTAAGGAGCAAATCTGAGTAAATCTCCAACATCAGTAGGGCATTGAATAAATTCTCAATTTTATACCTCTTCTGGAAGCTCTTCTGTTCCATTCACAATGTTAACGAGGTTGTGTTGTTCAAGTTTGAGCCAACATCCAAACTTCCAGAGTGGAAAATTCTTGCCATTGAATTTGACCACATGGCTGACTTCTCTAGTTGGTGAATTTGCCATCTTGTCGCAGAAGAAATGTACACTGGGCCCATAACCTGTTGTATTTTCAGACAAGGATTTGAATAAATGATAAACTCAACTAGGCTTCTGTATTTATTAACAGGAACTTTATGTCCTCCAACACGTGGGGTTCATGTTACACAACATGGCTTGAATTAAACAGAGAATAATTACCTGAGTGTAGGACACTCGGATGAGAAAGCACAAGAGTGAAATAAATTAAGCACAGTTAATTTCAATGATAAAAGTAAACCAGAAATTCTACTGCAGTAAGCAGCTGAAAGAAAACCTGAAATTCTACTGTAATTAGCAGTTGAGAGTAAACCAGAAATTCTACTGCAATTAGCAGTTAAGAGTAAACCATAAATTCTACTGCAATTAGCAGTTAAGAATAAACCATAAATTCTACTGCATTAAGCAGTGTACAAAATCAAACAAAGAAAAGGATTGCTTTCTCCAGCAATCATGAATCAATGACTTGTTCAAGAGAGATCCGTACAGCGTGGTGTCAGCAGCCAAGTGAGAGAGATGAAAGAGAAGAGGAGGGCTTATATAGGGCAGGACGTCTATATAGGCAGGCCAGGACGTCTCCCAGATGTTGAGTGCTGCCACCTGGTGTTTTGTATGGTTGTATATAATTCCAACAGTAACAATATGCGATGTACCTAGAGTGCCTTTGACGATAAATTCGCCTGTGATTGGCGGTAAGGAAATTCCAGCTTTGTCTTCGATGACTGAAAGAGCTCTTTCGTACACAGAAAGTCGATCGCCACCCTTTTTATGATGACATTTTTTTGGGTATTAACGTTTAAATCACACTTTTGAAAATGTGCGTTGACGTCTTTTTCAGCATCTTTTATTTTCCTGACGATTGTTGTTGGATCAACTATTTCAGACAGAACGGGCTTGTCTTGCTCTAAATTGTAATAATTTGCTAGTGCATGAATTATTCGGTGTTGGCCGTGGTTGTAGCGTCCGCGTATGTTCTCAGCATTGTAGTATTGTGAGAGCTGGAAAAGGATGATGGCATCGATTGGGTACTCTTTCCAATTGTTGAGGTCTTATGTTACACAATTTAGTGACTCTGATTGATTCGTAGTCAGTTTAGAAAACCCATGTTTTTTACAAGCCCAAGCTCCGATTCGATCGATATCTGGTCGTATAATTTTGTTGTAATAGGTTATGAACTTATGATTCCATTCACTTTGTATGTCAGTCATAAGTTCTAAATAGTCCATTTTTGATTTTTGTGAGAACAATGCTTTACACTGCTCTGAACACTGTTTTCTTTCTTCCGCATTAAGGCCAGCAATGGTACCCAGTTTTCTTTTTATGTCATCATTAACATGGTTTAAGCAACGGAACAAATCAATTTCTGGAAGAAACTTTTTGATGGCATTGACTATTGCAACTTCCTGGTCAGTTACTATGAAGGTGTTGTGGCATGTTGTTAATTGGAAATAATGATAAGAAATAATGTTGTTGAATTGGAAGATATCGGACAACCAGAGACCAAATCTCTTCATGCGTTTCAAGTAACTTTCTTTCGTGGATAAAAAGAAATGCACGGAATGGCTGGGACGGATGACAACTCCGTCTCGCGGAACACTAGAAAAAGTCTTAAGGTCTTAATTCTTTCCTATTGATAACACATTCCAATTTTTCAAGTAAGTCATCTTGAAAGCAAAAAATCATGAAATTGTCCTCGTCGATAGCTAAGCGCTTGACAAAATTAGTGTCATGCATTACATGCATCAAGTTCCAGAGTCCGTTGCTACTTAATTCAGATTTTCTTCTTCGTTGAAATTGCGCATTTGCAACTTGCTTCACATCTTTGGGCGCATTAGTAGAATGGCTGACAAGTTCTCTAGGGCACGATGCTAACGTTTTACGGTATACTTGTATAGGAGTACCTTCTTCTGATTTCAATGCATTCAAGACAGAGGGACACGTACCGACGAAATTGACAGATGTTTTTGATGCTTTCGTTGCATTTCCATGTGGGAATCCAACAGTCTCTTTTTCATCGCCCACGTACTGAACAATTACTGTGTTTGCATACTCAGGATTTTGAAGTACGTAAGCATATACTTCTTAAATGTTAGCTCTTTTTCGGGTTCTTCTTTTGTTTGTAACTTGAAGTAAATTTGTTTACCTTTCACCCCGTTATAATCGAATGAAGTACTCCCGTTTTGAAAAAAAGGTATCCATCTTTACGCCAGTCATCTAATGTTAAGGATTAAAGCAGCGATTAGGTTTCGAGAAGCTGAAACAAAATGGGTTTAAAGCTCCTTCAATATTTTGATCTTCTATCCCATTTAAAATCTAAATTGTTCACATTCCTCGTCTAATCGTAATATGAACCCACGCAGCAAACCCATAAATAAGATCCATAAGAGCTAAATATCAATTTGTTTACCTTTCTTGTTTGGAAATCCTTCCCACGTGTAGATGTACACACATCCTCCAGGTGGTTTCAAAGGCACTTTATCCGTAGGTTGTAGGGCTGCCAACCATTTATCCACTTGGTTTGCCACGGAACCCGTTTTGTTCATTTTCACAATAAAAGTGAACCAGCAAAATGAAAAAGGTCGTCACTAGCACTGCTAACATGGGTCGATTACAAACTTCGCAAAGTCGACATGAAAATTTGACCTCAAGAAATTTGCGAGAGTAAGGCGTTACTTTGTAGCAATGCCTGAGGGCATAGGGCATACTTATATTAGCTATGGTATATGGAATTTCAAGATTTATTGTAATTTTAACATTCCAATATTTATTTCTATCGCTGTTTCAAGTCCACACCAGAAAATTGAAGATTATTATAAATGTGGTTTAAACTATTAAACAGAACAGAATTGAGCTTAAAAAATCAACGTGTGAATTATTTCTTTTTGGGAATATCGTCAACTTCACTGACGTCGATATTGGGCGTAGCACATTCATTATTTCCTGCAAAGTGGACGGCTGAGGTTGAGATTCGCCTTTTTTTTAATACTGGAATTAACAATTGGGAATTGCAATTATCTCTCCTTTTTAAAAGTAAATTTTAAAATGTATGAAATTACAGATCAAGGAAATCCCGCTCGATCCTCTTCGAGGGATTGCGATTCTCTAGGGCAGAATTGAAGTTCGGCGACATCTTCCAGCAACATAAGCAATTGGCTTTCCTTGACACGAAGAAGTTCGGTCGGGCTAGCGTCCAGTTGATGATCGACGCCGATTCCCGTGTACAAAAAGGAACGAAGCTGTTGACTACGTGAATCCAGTTAGAGAATCTGCCTCGGTGAGACGGACATCAGTTGGCTAATTGATGACACTTTTTAATCCAAAGCGACATTTTCGAGACACTTGTGCGAATATTTCTCGCTGAGGGAAAGAATCTGTCGACCAATTTCTTCCATCTCCTGTTCCCGATTGTGCGTCAATTCACGCTGGGCAGGAACCTGGTGAGACGCTACCCGACTGAGGAACTCTTCCTTGAAACGAGTAATTTCACGTTAAACTTCGGGTTTGTGAGCTTTCTGCATGGCATCCAAAGCAGCCAAAGTGGCTTGAGTCTCTACCGCAAGTGCCCGTTCCTTTTCCTTCTGTGACATACGATACATACGATACATGTGATATATTCGATAAATAATAAAAGAAAAAAAAATAAAATACAAATAAACAGACCTGAAGTCGCTTCAAATCTTGTTGATGTTTCTCTTTCATCGGTGCGATGATTCGTTAGAGATCGCCGACATGCCCTTTGCCATCAGGGCACGCAACTGTTTGATTACAGCCTGGTATACATTTGTCTAATCATGTTCTCGTTGCTGGCCAAAGATTTGTTTCCGTTGTCGTTTCGATCTTCTCTGCCGTTTGAAGGAGAAGAAGGGCCCATTGCGTGGCTCGGGCAAATTGCGGTTCAATATGGTGGCCACTTCACCGCCATTGAGAGAAGCCGGGAAGAAATCAGGGCTATACATAGAATGTCTCCTGTATGGCGCTGACATTTTGAACAATGCTCGAATCCGATCCGCTGCTTGTCGCCAAAGGCTGGAATGAACATATTTAGGTCAGAATAATCCAATTTAAAATGAATTGAAAAATTTAAATTCTTACTGCATCGAATAGTAAGTGGTCGGGGAAGATGAGAATCATTGGGCCGTTTCGAACTGTGATGGCCGCGTTTTCGATGAAGACATACGCGTATTCACAAAGTTGACAAGTTGAAGTTGTTTATTGGAAAAAAATAAAACGCGCAATAAAATAATTAAGAAAGACAAGAAAATTACGTATACGTAATTTTAGTATTTTGAGCAGGTATTTGTAGAGGACGGGCGACGGAAGGAAAGCGGCGGACAGACAATTGGCCATGAGGTACCAGCAGCGAGACATGGCTTCTGGGTATTAATTGCGCCAAGTTTGGTTACAAATGTGATAGTAGATCTCGTCGTGCAATTAATGACGCCAAATGCCGTGTACGATGTAATTTCCCAGCTTCACATTCGTGTTTCAATTGCGCCTGGTTTCCGCTGAGAGAGCCGGTTTTTGCTGGGCCGTTGGTGAAACGAAATAATCATCAATTTCATCACTAAAACAATAAGCAACTGTAAAAATATACCTCAAAGTCAATTGGTGAAGGCGTGATGGTCCAAATCGTCGGGCGATTCACGTTCACGTTCAGATGCCGGAACGGCGCCGACCACTTTGACGACGTTAAGTTCAGAATGAATGGGTTGGAAATCATCCAGTTTATTTTACATATAAACGCTTTATAATTCAGCTAGAATTTTTAAATGATTGAATCCAGCCATCACCTTGGCTTCACGTTCCATTTCATTTGCGATGACTCGAGGATTGTGCTGCTGCTGCTGTTGTTTTCTGGCTATGCTGGATGTGTTGCTGCATTGGTTCGTGTTGTTGTTTGATGTTGAACTCCCTTGTCGTCACACGCTCCTCTCTTTTGCAGAAGCTCTTCGCTAAGTTCCATGTACAATCTTCGCTGACGAGTGGCGCGGAATCGATGAGGGGCGAGAACCACTCCTCGAGACGCGAACTCCGGTCCATTCGTGTGATAGGTCATCATGCTATCCACTATATCCACAACACCAATAATTACCTTATTAATTTTTTCCCGTGAAGCTCGGCAGATTGGATGTTGATCCGTCCGTCCGTGTGATCCGTCTGTGAGGTGCCAGGCCTCTTCTTTTTGTATGGCGGGGAAGGTGTATGTACAGGATGCGGCTTCTTGATCGATCTATCCCTCGGTGATTCCGATGATGGCGGTGCGATTGATATGTGCGATCAGGTTGTTGAAGAATGCTCGGTATTCTTAGGGGTTGGCCGTAGCCTCAGATTTCTTCATTGGGAACCAGAGTGTTTTGTATGAGGGCGTGGCTTATGGTGGTGGTGGTTTGTGGTGGTTGTCTTTTATTAGCAGTTGAGGTTTGGGGCGCTACGTGGTGGCCAAGTTTTGGGGTTTAGGAAGCGTTATTGAGCCTGCTGATAAATAGATTTTTGGGGTTTATAACTTAGCTTGATCAGGTAGCGTGCTTCTAGCCAGTTGGCAGTTAGCATGCGCGTTTTAGTTGGCTGGATCCCGAAGTCCGAGTACAGGATTTCTATTAGGGTAGAACTGGTTGAGCCAAGGATTTGGTTGAGGATGGTACGGGTTGTAACGTCAATTTTTGAGAGGCTGGGGTTGCTGGCTCCTCCGTTTGCCATGATGCCGAAGTCGATTTTACTTCTGGTTATGGTTTTGTATAGAGTTGCGAGTGTGTGGGTGCTGGGTGCTGGGGCTCCTCCCAGAATATCAGCCATTTTTTCATGGCTTTATACCGCCTCTTGCGGCTTTGAAGATAAGCTGATAGTCCTCGGCCTTCACTTTAGATCTCAACTAGTAAGTGAGGCCTACGAAATCTAGTAATGTGCCCTACATAGTTCGCTGCCGAGGGGGGTTTATCATAATAGCTTTTCTTCAAAGCCGCAAGAGGCGGTATAAAGCCATGAAAAAATGGCTGATATTCTAGGAGGGAAATTGAGCAAAATCTGCGTCTAGAATTCCGCTAATATCTCCGTCAATAAAATCCGAAAACATATTTCCTTTTAGATTCTTATAGTGGAAATATCAATAAAGGTTTCTGAAAAATTAGTTTTTTCGAAACTCGTCCCCAGTTTTTTTTAAAGTGATGTCAAACACCCCCCCCCCCCCCCAAATCGAAGAATTTCGAAATTTTCCCAACTTCAAACTCGAATAACTCCAAAACAAAAAAGAGTTTTGAAATTCTGAAACCGCCGTTAAATCCGGCATGCGGAGACGAACAAATTGTGTTTTTTAGTTTTTTTTCTAAGTCCTTTTCCGGATTTAGAAAAAACAGTGGGGTCCGTAAATCCGGTGCACTTCTCTCGCGAACTGCTTATTAAAGATAATCTTGTGCTGATGATGACGGGTAGGGGAGAACGGAGTCAACGTGGACAAAATTTTTCTTTTTGCAATATTTCTTGTCGTTTTCACTTTTTCCTAATTTTTTTTCGTGTGTTTCGTTAAATGTACATTTGTTTACTTCCCATATTTTTTACACATTTTTCCCTTTAAAAATAAAGTAGTTGTGACGATTTGAAAAAGTCAAATTTTTTGGGCCTTTTTGAAAAAGACGGGGCAAAATTGGACAGGCTCTGTCTAAAACTGGACAATCATGATAAAACGTAAAATAATAAACGGAAAAAAATTAAAAAAAATTTTAGAATGTTCATCTGCCCTTTCTTTTTTCATGCACACTGATAATGACACGTTTGTGTAAAACAATGAAGAGTTACGAGTGTTTTAGAAAAGAGGGGGGGAAATTTGACATTTGCCTGTAAATTATGCCCTAAGGCGGCAAGCTCCCCTCGTTGCTATAGTTAGCGTGGTCCAATTACACCCCAAAATTAGGTGTCCAAAATGACACAACTCGGTGCTATTTAGTATTTCGTTCATAACTTTTTACTGAAAAGGCACTAACATTTAATTTTTGTATCAATCAATTAAGAAATGAATTGGCTATTTCACCTATCATTATTTTATTCATTTGTAGTGTTTTTCACATTAAAAATACTTAGAGTAATAGGGAGACAGAGTAATAGGACTTAGAGTAATGCGATTACAAGAGCAATAATGGTTCAATTTTAATGAATATTTTTTCTAGAACGTTAAACGTTCTAGTATATACAAAAATTTAAAAAAAAATTTTTTTCCCATAACATGGAGCACTTATGGTCTTTGTCTAAAATGACCCGTGTCCATGTTGACTCCGTTCTCCCCTAGATGTTCGCTGCCCAGGTATGGGCCCAGGGTTATTGATGCGTTGCATGCGATGTCAACCGCAGTGATCATGCAATCAATTGTTAGGCTTTTGCCTGTTGATGGATTTACGTACGTGCCTAGCGAGTGGGGGGTAATGAGCGGGGCTTGTGGTGATTGGAGGAGAGCGCTATAAATAGATTTGCCACTTTTGTTCGGGGTAGTTTGGTGGCTTCAAGATTCATGGTGGGCATTGAAGTCTCCACCTAGCAGGAAGTGGTTGTCCCGTTCAATCATCAGAGTGCTGATTTCGTCCTTGGAGCAGTCTCCTTTGGGGCAGTATGCGGAAATGATGTCGATGGCGCAGAGATCAGGGGTTTTGATGTAGACTCCGATTGCTTCAATTGTTTTAGTGTTGATGATGTTGAGTTTGTGTATGGGATGGATTGTTGCGCTTGTCCGCCTCCATGTCTGTCTGCCCGATTTTACTGATGATATTGTGGGATCTAAATTTGACAGCTTAGTTGTTGTTTCAGAAGTTTTCACTAATTAGTACTATTGAGGGGTTGGTTGATGAGAGGTATTCGCGGAATTCTTCTAAGTGGGCCTTTGTGAGTCCACATGCGTTCTACTGGATGATTAGAGAAGAAGAACTATTCCGGTCGGTTCTTTGAATGTGTCGGTGGTCCTGTGGAAGCGTTCGACTTTTTTTGCACCTTTGAGTAGTGCGTCGAGCAGTGTGCCCAATCCTCCAGCATTTTCTGAATTGGTACGGGCTGAGATAGTGTTCGATACTGTGAAGCTGAGGGCGATTATGGTGACAGTGTACGTTTTTCAAGCAACTATAACTTTGTAAAAAGGGGGTGGATAAATGTAATATCCTAGCTCAGAGTAGATGGTAGAGGAAAGATACCAGAATTACGATGTTAGGAGATACGGGACTTGTGTATTCGAGGCTAGCTATATCCCAACTGCTGTCCGCTAGCCGCTAGAGGGGCGGCGTTGCCATATTGGAGAATACTACATTTCTCCCTACTTTATATAGAGACACGGAGTACATGAAGTGAGAATTTACAATGTTTTTCGAGTTTACGGTTATACGCCGATCTACCATTGCATATAGAGTAACATGTGACAGAGTAAGATGTTAGGCTACACTTTTAGGAATATGTTTGGTTAGATTTGCTGGTCGTCATCTTGTTTCTTGCTCTGTGTCCCCTTCCCCCCTTCATGAGGAGAGTTCGGGCGTCTCTTTGGCCGCGGTCCACGACGCTCTGGAGTAACAGGAATCTGTTGGTCATCATCTTCATCATCGGATGGGAGAGGAGGAAGGTGGTCTGCATTAGGTGGCTCGTTCTCGTGTGGTGCGGGGTTTTGCACGTCAGCTTCCGGCCACTTGTGACAGTCGTCTCCGTCCGGTGGTAAGGGTTGTTCAGCATTCGGTGGCGGTTGATGATATGAAAATTGAAGAGTAGACAGTGTTGTGGCTCGAACAGCTTCACTCTTAGAAGCTACTGGGGCATTACAGTTGTGTGGAGTGGAGAATGCAACGGGTTGTGTGTCCGGTTTGTCTTTCGACGATGCCGCGATCTTGCTGCCGTTTGTTCTGGTGATGGTGTGTGGTGTGGCGCTGTAGCTCAAGAGAAAATGTTCTTTGGTGATGTTGGGGAACCAAGTTCTTCTTTTGAATGACCCTTTTGTTTTCGACATGCCTTGACGATTTCGGTAGGCCCGTTGGGTCGCCTTTGCTTGCAGCTCTTTGGATTTACTCGATTCGCTATGTTTTTTTTTTGTTGTTCTATCCGTACTTGCTATTGGCTGCTCCAGGCCTTTGAAGTGTGTTGATGTCACCGCCGTGATGTCCGTTTGAATTTCGGGATGTGCTTCAGATGGTTCTTGGGTTTCGGACGTGGTCATCGATTTCGGAATGGGTGACGCTGTGACGAAGTTGAGGTGTTGTTCCGCCTTCTTGATGTGTGGTTTTGTGGAGTAGTTTTTCTGCTTTCCACTGAATAACTTGGGGATTGTTACCGCGTTGGCCATGTATAGTAGTCCAAGTTTAGTGGCCATCTCTCCACTCAATAAGTTGCCACCATCTCCTCGACAAACGTAGACTGTTCCTGCGACGTTGTTACTGTTGCCGTGAGAGATGTTGACTTGTAGTTCACCTTGAAGTGGCAGAGGCTCCTTTGAGTTGTATGTGTAGATCTTGACTGATGTTGGCAATAACTTCGGTTTTCCCAGACTGCGATACGCGTTTCGGTCCAATAGAGTCACTGTGGATCCGGAATCAGCGATGACCGAGATTTTGATGTTATTCACAGCTACCTCAAACCGGGCGGCTTGTAGACTCTTGGTCGAGATGTGGAATGAATGTTCGTCGTCGGATTCAGAGTCGGAATTTTCAGCAATAGTCACATTTGTACTTTCCTTTCGTTTTGCGGAGTGATATGAACTATTTTGCTGTTTTAAAATGCCGCTGTTGAGTTGGTTGCTACGGCTGGGTCTTTCTCTTTTAGGTGATCGACAGAATTCTTCGAAGTGATGAATGTTGAGACACCTGCTGCACTGGTGAAAGCGGACCGGACATGATGCTAGTCTTTGATGAAATCGGCCGCCACAGAACGAGCAGTTTGTTCTGTCTATGGGTTGTTGCGACTGTCTGAATGTCTCGTGATGATCATCTTCGTCTTGTCGTTTTGAAAAGTTTCGAGTTGGTTTGTTCTGCTTTATCGCCAGGGCTGTTTGTTCAGTTTCTTGTTCCATTTTGGACGCCTGAGTTGCTGCTGCTTCTATAGCTCTTGCTTTGTTCAGGACAGCGTCCAGTGTCATTGCTGGTTTCTCTAAGATCTTTCTTCTGAGCTCGGTTGAAGTGCATCCTATTGTCAATTGTGCCTTGATTTCTCTGTCTTTGTCGGTGAAACCACAATTTTTTGCTAATCGTTGTAGTCGTGTGTGGAATGCTTCGAAAGATTCGCCATCTTGTTGTCTTGATTGTCTGAATGTGAACATTTCAAAATCTGTGTTCACGCGAGGTGTGAAGTGGTCGCTCAGAGCACGTCGTGCTGCTTCGTAGCAGGTTTCGTTCACTGCAGCTGTAGTTGCTGTTGCAGGTGTCACCACACGTGCATTTGAGTCCAGAGTTTCAAAAATCTCGAACACTCTCTCACCCCCATAGTGAAGAATTAATGCTTTTCGACGTGTGTCATCAGTGATGTTGAGTGCCGCCATAAAGTTATCAAAACGATTTACCCATTTGGACCAGCGAGGTCCTACAGATGATTGATCTTCGTCCATGTCGAACGGCGGAAAGGATGGTAGAGATGACGCCATGTTGAAAACCACGCTGTGAGACACACTAAGATAGGCTGTGTTCGGCTTTTTTTTTCCACTCACACGACAGAAATTGTTCCAAAAAAGGTTGCACGCAATTGAGTTACTTTGAATCTCGTCGCCAATGTAATATCCTAGCTCAGAGTAGATGGTAGAGGAAAGATACCAGAATTACGATGTTAGGAGATACAGGACTTGTGTATTCGAGGCTAGCTATATCCCAACTGCTGTCCGCTAGCCGCTAGAGGGGCGGCGTTGCCATATTGGAGAATACTACAGATAAATTGCCAGCTTCATTTAATAGACAAGCAAGAGGCCATCTAAAAACCGCTCAGTTTTTCCGACGGCATCTGTTTAACAATTTCTAAGAAAGGAAAACATTTAGAAATAAATAACAAAATCCAAAGTAGTATATTAAAGTATACTGTAAGTGTAAGGCTTATAACCACAGAAACGGTTATAGATACTGGTCGCTGAATCAGTATGTAACATACCCAGTAATTAATAAATAATTAAAGTAAATTTTCTTGGGAAAGATGACAGCTTGGGTCAGATAAAAAAAAGAAACGAATGAAGAACAGACGTCAGTTATAATGCCTACAAACCTTTTTTTAAATTATTCAGCTAATAATGAATTACTGATAATGCCAATGTCTTTTGTTTTAGCCCCGTGGCGGTATCATTTTTATCTAGTTGTTGTGTTTCGCTCTTGCTGCTCTTTATAAGAGGCTAGGGTTATAGTGGAGTTAAGATAATTTATAATCGGGAACTAATTGCTTCACGAGATTTTTTTCATGAGCTGTATTATTTATATGTATCTGTATTTGTTTAAAAAACCCTTCTCGAAAATATTAATGTTTACTATTTAAAAAATTGAAAACAAAATGAAAAGTTTGGAAAATGTAGTAATATACAGTACCTACCAGAAGTTTGGAAACGCCCGAGAGAAGCTTATCTAGAAAGCTGATTTTCGTGGCGTTCCCAAAAATCAATTTTTTCACGGGGGACAACAAAATTTTTTTTTTTGGAAGTAGCCATAATGGTTGGCTACTTCCTGAATTTTTTCAGATTTTTATATCTAGGGGGAGGGCATCTACAAATGGATCCAAAAGTTTAGAAACATGCCGTAGGGGCTTATTAGAAATCGGCTACTTTGACGGTCTCTAAATAGGGGACAAATACACTTATAACGACGGGAAAAGTTGTGAAAAAAAGAGCTTCTTAAGCTCTACAACGCGCGTAAAAAAAATGTTTAACCTGAACCCGAAGGCGTATACCCAAGGACCTTGTCATATTGCCGAGTTTGAAAAAGATTTGCTGAACGGTTTTTGTAGTTATAAAAATAACTGTGATGGACTTAGCGCAAAATTTCATCAAGTCACGAAATGGTGTTTACATGGAACCTTATGCTGGATAGTCCCTCAGTAAATTCGTTTTTGATAGTAATGGAGTGGTCCTAAAATTTTTCTATTGTTATCCAAAAATACTTAAGATAATGATATAAATTCTAAAAAAGTCTTTCGCAAATATGTCTAGCCGTTCTGAAGTTATTCAGCTTTTAAGTTCGCCGAAAAAATGTTTTACCGCTTTGGTTCATAAAAAGGCCGCCGCATACACATAGCGTTTGGTTGCTTGTTTTGTTGTGGGCTGACGTCATGTGTATGCGGCGGCCTTTTTATGAACCGTAGCGGCAAATCATTTTTTTTTTTCATGTAACTTTTTCAATTTATTGTAGGATACTACCAATAATTTTGTGTGAAAGATAAGTGAACGAGCTACATTTTAATATAAATTTTATCAGTATTTAATTCTAGAAAATAACTCAATTTAAATGTTTAACGGCATTTTCACTCAATTTATCGACCAAACCGTAGAATTATCCGCCCAAAATTTAGTGAAAATGCCGTTTTTAAAAATCACGGCGTCATCTTTATTGTCTCCGAACGAATTTCGTAGAATATTAGGCTTCATCCCGGTAGGAAGTCGTTTGCACAGAATTAATTCCAGTGGAAGTGTGAGTGTTGCTATAAGTATAGGTAGGACTTCATTGATAATAAAATGTTCAATAAAATTTGGATAAAATGTAACGCTTTTCCCGGAGCAGTAAAATCGTAATAAATGACGTGTTTCCTGCCAATTGGAACGTCAAACTGATGATTTCTTCCAATTATGTTGTCATAGATGAATTTAGCTAATTCCTGCTAATTCTCAGCTTCAGGCAGACGATCAATATGTTCTCAGTTGGATGCTATCTACTATAGGCCTAATTAGTAAACATGCAAAAATGCAGTCAAATGCAGTCAACTATAATTCATCAAGCGAGTATATTTCAAAAATAAATAATTATTGACTGATGTCTATCATGTTATAGCGCTCCAGTGCTGTAAATGCTATGGAATGGAAATGAATCGTAAGTTGGATTAACTGAAATTTACAGCTATATGATAGATATTTTCGTGGATATTTTAATTCGCAGTATAGTTACCGAGGGGTTCGCAACTCAAAAGAATCTCGTACACTTGCCCGAGAATCGATTCTGGAATCCCAAATCAGAATCAAGAATCATTGAAAATGACGCCAGAATTCAAAAATGATTCAAGAATCAGAATCTTTCAAGTCAAAATAAGTATTTTCCAAATGTCGATAATACAGATTAAGTTCATGAAATTTTCTCTTCATAATTTAATGAACTTTTTAAAAGTTAGAAAAAAAAAAGTTAAATAGACGCCAGAATCTTTGAAATTGACGCCAGAATCTTTGATATTGACGCCAGAATCTTCAAAATTGACGCCAGAATCAGAATTTGATTCTGGCGTCTCGTACACCTGGCGGCCGAGTTGCGAACCCCTCGCATATCACTGCCTCAGCCCCATTGACGAGCGCTTCGCGCTCGTCGTTTATTTTACCCAGGACTCTACAGGACTATTTGGTTTTCTCCTACACCCATTTTTCTTCGATTATATATGTACAAAAATCCAAACCCCCCAATATTGGTATCATCCACTCGCGGACTGCGTGTCAAATTGTTTGTTTAAAACTATACCCAGTGCCGTGACTAGGATTCGAACCTGGGTTACTACGGAATTATATTCCAGAGATCCCACAACGTAGGGTCCTAACCACTAGACGATCACGGCGGAAATGATTCAAATTTATTTCCGTAGTACATGATATTCAATTTATAAAGCGTATCCTGACGCCTGACGTAGCTGAAGCTTACGGGAGATGACGAGACCACGGGTGACGGTGTTATCAGCAGTACAACAAGAAATGAATGAAAATATAAATTTCAATTTGATGCCATGGTGCTATGGTGGGAAAATATTTTAGTATAAAAAATGTATGAAGGAAAAAATTGTTTTTCTCCAGTATAAAATCTAACAAGTGTGTGAATAATCGTTGCTTCTATTGATACTCAATTAAGATAACGTCAGCTACTATTATAGCGATTGCATGAGTCAACACTCTACATGGCAATTCCTATTTTATTTTGTATACATTCAGGGAACGGCGCGAACGCAGTCCCCCACTACCAAAAATTGTACTCCCGAGTTAATCACATTTGGATTAATCGCAAGGGTCAGCCCATCCTTGGTGCAATGGAAAGGCCTCGCCCTGGAGGAACCACCTTGGTGATCATGGTTGCCTCTGAGCCAGGTAAGTATGCTTCAATATAATTTTTTACACTTATTTATAGTTTTTATAAAGCAGAACAATATTGGCAAAGGGTACTTAATTGTTTGACTCGGGTCAAAGTCATCGCAGACGAATCGTACCGTAAAATATAAACATAGACTAGGGAAAAATATAGTCAATAAAGCTCAGTATTGGTTGAATTTAACTTGACGTTTGGATATTTTATTTGAAGAAACAAATTGCACAATTGTTTAATTTCATCATCCCATATCAAGGTAATACCGACCCTCCTATGCAAGCCTTATTTCAAACAAAAACTGAAAAAATATACAACAAAAAATATTTTACCCGCATATCAATCAGTTATAACACAATGACATTTGTAATGTTAAAATAAATAGACTACGAATTATAGATAGCTACTGCTTATTATAAATGGGATTATACGTTTATTTGGGACGCGCCATGAGATTTTTTGTAAAAGATGGGAAGGCTTTATAATCAGGCGAGGAGTGGGTTTAAACGCCGGGACAATTTCGATAACCATTTACCTACTCTTTCACGTTAAATATTATATATTTATGTTCATGTGACCCTCATAGAGGGTGAGCCGATCCCGGAGGTACTGCAATACCGGGTCAACCCGTGGCGGGAGCAGTGCAAGCACTGTATTCCCACCATTTGCCAAAAATCAGTTTAATATTCTGGGGTCCATTTGAACCCGTATCAGATATTAAGCTGATAAGAACAGATACTACACTTTGATCTTAGCCAAAAGGCCGAGAAGCGATAATGTTTAAAATAATTCTGCTCAAAATAAGCATCAGGCCCCACATACTTAAGGTTGTGTGAGAAGAAGACCCAAAATCGCTCAAAACACCCAAGGAGGACCATACAACATTCGGCTTGTAAAATTTACAACAGCAACCACTTGATACTTATACAGCTCATACATTTTTATTCGATTTATTGCGCACTTTCTGTATTAAAGGAGGTAGAAGTTGCTGATAAAAAATTACGAAATCCCCATTTTCCCACTTCTTTTGAAGCATCGCCTTGACACGCCACCTGACGACGAAAGTTCTGAATGAATGCTTCATCAAGTTTTAATTTAGAAAACCAAACAAAACATTATTATTATTATACGGCCGGAAAAAGGCCCAATGTATAGGTCAACAACTTTATGGGTGTGTGCTAACAACAAGAGCTTGCGACATGATATTTTTTATTATTATTATATTATACCATGCATAGCAGTTGTACAAACTAATGATGAGGGTAATTTAATATGCATGGTACCCAATAGGGAAGCTATAATTGCTAGTACTACTATCATGTATTGCGTAGATTAAGCACTAACTTTAAAATTATAATCTTTCAGTAACATTGACCGCTCTGAACACGACGATTTCCTTCCGAAGTTTCACATGAAAACCACGGAAACGGTCCTCAACGGCTGTGAGTACATACTGTCGAGACAATTATATACAATCACATCCTGCTTCACGCCCAGAAACCGGCGTCTTAACTCGTCATCGCGGGTAGAAAGAAGACTAGTTTCTGGTGGGAAACAAGTCAAGATATACTACAGAAATGATCCTGTGAATTATGATCTTAATTTACCATGGCTTTTTACACTAATAAATAATTTTAACAAAATTAAATAGCTTTGGCGTAACTTGCCGTACATCAATTGAATTATCAAAGTAAACCAAAGTTACTAATCTAAGTTGACACGCAAATTCCGTACATGTCTACCTTGAAGTTTTGGTTCATTAAAAAAATATAGCTTAGATGGTGATACAGCTGTTAAACAAATTTTAATCGTGACACATTTTCTATAAATCACAGATTCCACATGTTTGACAATAAGATTAGGTATATAATGGCTATGCTAAAACTAAGCCACATCATACTAGCTGGGTGTTTGGCGCGCACCTATAATCCTGCTTCTGGGAGGCTCGATGGTGTGGATGGCATGAGTTTAGGAGCACTGCTACGTGAAACTGCACGTTGACCAGGTGTCCGTACTAAGCTTGACATCAACATGGATCTGCTGGAGGAATCCGGTTGGTCCAAGTTAGCTAAAGAGGAGCGAAATGGGCCAGGAGGGAAACCTAGCAGCCAAAAGTTCCCGTGTCGAGTGGTAGTGGGATCGCACCCGTGAGTGAGCTTCATTGAACAGCCTTAACAAAATAGCCACACTGCTATCTTACTTTTTGAATTAAGAGAGAAAAACAAACCACAACCAAAACAAAAAACAACAAAAAAAAAACTATTCAGATCTGCAGCAAAAGCAAATGCCAACAGCATCCCGTATTCCCAAGCGGTCACCCATCCAAGTACTAACGGGACCCGACGTAGCTTAACTTCCGGGAGCTGACGAGACCGGGTGAGTTCTACGTGGTATGGCCGTTGACGAGAACTTATGCAATGTCATTGATATCTATCGATAATTGATATCCCTTTAGATTGACTTTTAATTGCCAAAGTACGTAGTTTTCTTTGTACACAATTTTCTAAATACACTCCGATCTTCGCTAACAAGAGCCGGGAATCAAATATTTCACAACTAACTGTATAACACCCGGAACCTAATAAATCTTGCCATTATTTAATTCATACTTTTCATATTTACCCATATATTTATTATTTGTAACTTTGACAACATTAGTTATTTATATTTAATTATACTGGGATGCCCGGACTCAAGACCGGGCGTTCAAAAAAATAAGTCATATAGACTCATCGATGCTCCTAACCACGGAAATCTTTAGTAAAAGGCGAAAGATTTATCCGAAGGTTGATTAGAAACCAGAGTATATCCAGACATGAAACCATTACATTTATATGCTTTTATTGATTTGAAAGTACGCTTGTAAAGCTTCATTTCCTATTAGGGAGTTTACATTTAAAAATCTATGTGCAATTAATTTCCAAATGGCCCATACTATTCAAAGTGGATATGATGTATAAAGCTCGTTTAAACAAACTTTACCGAATCAACTCGTCAATATACAGATGTAATGTTATTGTAAGACAATTTGAATCTTCCTGAAGTGCAGGGTGTGTGATATGGTTTTCCATGGCTTGCAACATCCCCGAGGGTTTAAGATATTTGGAACAATTGGGCTAACATCTTTCGCAATTTTTACAATATTGGACTTTTGTTAGGCTAACATAATTTTCGTCGCCGTATAGATTTTTATTTCTTACTATCCCATACTTTACATCTACTAGCAATTAGTATAACACTCTAACCCCAGACAACAGCAGTTCCCTATATACTGTTTGATGCCGATACAAATTTTCTTGTAAAAATTTTACATTTTGACAATATGGTTTCGTATACATACTGAACTTAACACTGACTGACCGACTTTAGTGTTGATTTCATTTTACATGTATGCCCCTGATGGAGCTTTCAAAAATTGCCGACAGTAAAGAATATTTCACTTCACCGTGGCGGGGTATTGGTTAAAGTTTTCAACTAGCAATAATCACACCTCGGGAGACCCTCATTGGTTATGATATTGCCACTGCGCAAAGCTAAATTTTGATTGGGGTGAACACCTATTTATGCCTTGGCTGCGTTGATTCTGCTTGGACATGATGATCTAATATTTTTGTTCAAAAACTTAAATTTAGAATTCCCTAAGAAATTTCAAATTTTCATTTTCATTTCGAAATACATCAGCAGTGGACAGTTCATTTCAGACAAAAATAAACTTCCTTTTAATATTTAGTTTTATGCTTGAAGTTCTGTAAATGCGCAAAAAATATCCGTTCTGCAACACACCAATGAAAAATTGAAACGATGTATTGAAAAACAAATTCCCAACTAAATAAATATATTTTTCCCATGTCACCTCTGTCGTGTGCTTCACGCTCTTCGTTCTCTATATAACCGACTTCCATATCACTGCCTCAGCCCCATTGACGAGCGCTTCGCGCTCGTCGTTTATTTTACCCAGGACTCTACAGGACTATTTGGTTTTCTCCTACACCCATTTTTCTTCGATTATATATGTACAAAAATCCAAACCCCCCAATATTGGTATCATCCACTCGCGGACTGCGTGTCAAATTGTTTGTTTAAAACTATACCCAGTGCCGTGACCAGTAGGGTGTTTCATTTTACACGAATATTTTTTGTTTCGCGCGGCCTTTTGGATCGAGGTGCGTTATTAGGAAAAAAAAATATTCCCCAAAGATGAAATTTTTAAAAAAATGTTTGCCTCTCCCGCGGGACAAAAAATCGTGAAAATAGGCCAAAATTGGCATTAATTAATTCATATGAGCCGAACGGCTTGGAATATCTCCACGGCTTTTTCAGGGATTGTAGATAAGCATCTTAGAAACGCTCTCTCCAAAAATTAGCTTAATCGGAATAGTTTTAGATCCCCCGAAAAAATAAATTAATGAGGCAACCTTTTGTTTTTATTGTCAGGCATCAGTGCCTTGTATACAAGGCAAAATGTGATCCGCTATCATTCTTCTCAGTTTCTTTCAAATAGTAAGATGACTAATAGAAATAAAACTAGAACGGATAACACACTTACGTGAAAAAACTATCGAGAGTTGTCTGAAATCGCGATTTTTCTTTCTTGGCGATCCGAAATTATTTGATTCGGATAGTCAATCGCCATCGGATCTTCGGAAATTTTTTGGGGGGAATAATGGTTTGCGTGCGGAAAAAAGTAGTCGCCGATTTGTCGATAGATGTTTTTAAAACATCTATCGACAGTCGTTTTAAAAACATCGTCAGTTCTTTATCAAATATGAAAAAATGTCTTTCATTGATGTGCCACAAACGAAGCAAAGATCGATTTAATTACAAATTTGGCCGCACTTAATTTCATCTTCGATTAGATAAAATTTCATCAACGATAAATACTTCAAATCCTGTACTGATGCAATTGAACAGACTTGAGCGGAAAAAAACGGCATTGTGCACTGTTAAAAAAAACGCACCGATATTCGGTGGAATTTGCACCTAATAGGCATTCTGCCATTTAGGGTTTAATTCCACCGAAAAAAAATTTTAGGGAGGCTCGACCCTAAAATCGGTAAACCCTTACCAAAAATCGTCCGGAAGCTTGAAAAACAAATGGCTTCACCACGATTTGATCCATTGACTCCGATGTTAGGCACCTGAACGCCTTAACCACTAGACCACTGATTGATGTTACATACTTAATATTATACATTCCTAAACAAATGATTTTAGTTTTCACTTCGTCTAAGACATTATTGCTTACTTTTACCCGGCTTGTAAGTTATTAAATTAATTGCCTATTGATGGATTGTCTACTCACCCATCGGGGATTTCGGGCACTACACCACATATTTGGCTGATTCCAGCCTCTATACTACTCAAGTTAATTTTCATTAATATTCTTATTAACCAGAAACCTGGTAACTAAAATGTATTACAATAACCATAAATAATCCATAAATAATAATGCTTATTATAAAGCGCGAATAAACGCACTTGTTTTGGCCAGAGGAGTGTCATTATGTCCACTTATTTTCATTGTTTCTAACCGAGGGGAAAGGGTTGGATTTTTTTACGTAATAGCTATATAGTAGAGCTACACCATTATGGCTAAAACGAGCGTGCTGTATCGCGCTTTGTAATAATAATAAAATTTCTATGAAAGAGATGATTGTGCGGTTTAGCCGAATAGCTTAATGTGAGCCTGTGAGGGGTTGTCAACTCAAAAAAATATTCGCACACCCACAAATATTTCATGCATCGATCACTCTGGCGAAGAGTTGACTATGCCTCTCGGTATAGGCCTCGGCTATATGATATATAGTAGGCCTATGATATAAGTATCTCAAATTTATATTATTGTATATACGCTAGCTGTTTTCTGTGTTTATTTGTAGGAAAAGCTTGAGAAAAAGTAGGCCTATATCTTTTAACGAAAGGACAATTCAGAAATGGACGGGGAGATCAATTTCCGTTTTTAAGGGAATTTTCCCGATTTTCGGATTGCCATCCCCGATTTCCGGGTGTTGTAAGCCCCGATTTTCGGATTTTCAATCCCGATTTCTGGTAAATTTACCGAAAATTTTTTTTTCGGTTTGAAATTCACCTTTTTTTTAGAATGAGGTGCAAATTTCCGTTTTTCGGTGTAATTTCCGATTTTAGGAGAGCAAAAAAACCGAAAAACCTCAACATTTCTAACAGTGTGGAATACCGCGATAATTAAATGTGACATCCCCCTGTCTGGTTCTTTTAAAAGTAATAAATCGACCGTGCCATGAACTTTGCGTGATCTTTCGCAAATAAAGAGACAACAAATGAACAAATGAAAATAGTATAACGCTAAATTCCTTAAATGATTACTACTGGTTTCCGTAAATTCAAAGAAATATGGTAGTTGTACCGAGAAAAAGAATCATGAGTTTAAAACAACTCACGATAGTCTTCCTGTGGAAATTTTTTGTTTTTCACGCAAGTGTGTTATCCGTTCTAGTTTTATTTCTATTAGTCATCTTACTATTTGAAAGAAACTGAGAAGAATGATAGCGGATCACATTTTGCCTTGTATACAAGGCACTGATGCCTGACAATAAAAACAAAAGGTTACCTCATTAATTTATTTTTTCGGGGGATCTAAAACTATTCCGATTAAGCTAATTTTTGAAGAGAGCGTTCCTAAGATGCTTATCTACAATCCCTGAAAAAGCCGTGGAGATATTCCAAGCCGTTCGGCTCATATGAATTAATTAATGCCAATTTTGGCCTATTTTCACGATTTTTTGTCCCGCGGGAGAGGCAAACATTTTTTTAAAAATTTCATCTTTGGGGAATATTTTTTTTTCCTAATAACGCACCTCGATCCAAAAGGCCGCGCGAAACAAAAAATATTCGTGTAAAATGAAACACCCTAGTGACCAGGATTCGAACCTGGGTTACTACGGAATTATATTCCAGAGATCCCACAACGTAGGGTCCTAACCACTAGACGATCACGGCGGAAATGATTCAAATTTATTTCCGTAGTACATGATATTCAATTTATAAAGCGTATCCTGACGCCTGACGTAGCTGAAGCTTACGGGAGATGACGAGACCACGGGTGACGGTGTTATCAGCAGTACAACAAGAAATGAATGAAAATATAAATTTCAATTTGATGCCATGGTGCTATGGTGGGAAAATATTTTAGTATAAAAAATGTATGAAGGAAAAAATTGTTTTTCTCCAGTATAAAATCTAACAAGTGTGTGACTAATCGTTGCTTCTATTGATACTCAATTAAGATAACGTCAGCTACTATTATAGCGATTTCATGAGTCAACACTCTACATGGCAATTCCTATTTTATTTTGTATACATTCAGGGAACGGCGCGAACGCAGTCCCCCACTACCAAAAATTGTACTCCCGAGTTAATCACATTTGGATTAATCGCAAGGGTCAGCCCATCCTTGGTGCAATGGAAAGGCCTCGCCCTGGAGGAACCACCTTGGTGATCATGGTTGCCTCTGAGCCAGGTAAGTATGCTTCAATATAATTTTTTACACTTATTTATAGTTTTTATAAAGCAGAACAATATTGGCAAAGGGTACTTAATTGTTTGACTCGGGTCAAAGTCATCGCAGACGAATCGTACCGTAAAATATAAACATAGACTAGGGAAAAATTTAGTCAATAAAGCTCAGTATTGGTTGAATTGAACTTGACGTTTGGATATTTTACACTGTTAAAAATGTTGACGTTTTTCGGTTTTTTTCCTCTCCTAAAATCGGAAATCATACCGAAAACCGGGAAATTGCACCTAATTTTCAAAATTAGGGGATTTTTAAACCGAAAATAATTTTTCGGATTTTTCCACCAGAAAACGGTAAAGCAATACCAGATAGCGGTGTGAACGACCCAGAAAGTGGTAGTTAGGAAACTGGAAAGCGAAATTTCCACCCCGAAAAGTGGCGCTGCTAATTGTTTTGTCGATCTGTCAGACTAAGTGCGTCCAGATACTCATAGTTACAGTTCACACATTGTTTCTCATGAAATTCGTGACATATCTATTCGCAATATACCATGGACTACGTTTTGTTCAACTACATATTTAAAAAATCACACTGTTGTGCTTTGTAGAATTGTTTCTCAACCATTTGCATTCGGAATGGTCAAAGCTATTTACGGGCACTTGGAAGAATATCTTGTTGGTAGAAATGTTTCATATTGTTGATTTCAATGATCAAATACAATCTTTCCAAGTTACTCGGAGACGGGACAACTTTCATCAACTTCTCTTTTTTAATGAGCTTTTAGACCACAAAGTATTTCAGTTACACAATCCAGTTGATTTATCTGTCTCAAAAAATCAAATTTATGCTGCATCTGATTTTATTGCTACAAAAAGTGAAATAAATTTTCAATAATCATTTAAATTTTAAATTTACATTTCTGATTTCGGTTTTTTTTTAAAGTTGCAACAGTGTTTGACTGAGTTGGTTAAGCGTTAACTTTGTTAGGAAGTTAAGTGGCCAAAGTGCAGTCTGCTAATCCAAACGTTTTCTGTTACAACTCAAGTAAGGTTATCAATGTTTTAAATTTATTTTGCAACTTATTTAACGTATAAATGGGCGATTCTCGTGAGAAAAGTGTAATTGTAATTGTAGACAATGATGTTGGGGACGATCCAGATAATTTTGAAATAGACTTTGTCAGCACTGGCCAGGAGAGCTCGCCAGATCTTGATTTGATGCAAAAAAAATTGTTAGCAAAGAGCGAGAGTGTCAAGAATTGCACTCAGGTTTCTGACATAGTTTTTAAAAAGCAAAGTAAGATTAGAGAAGGTGTATGGGTTGTTATGAGAAAGGAATCCCCAGTCAAGTCTGGGTCAATTATCCAATGTTCATTTAAATCCAAGAAACAACTCGCTTTCACTTCTGAAAAAAAAGGTAGTACAAACAAATTAAAATTGTTTAATCAATGTTAACATAATATGTCCATCATTTCTTTTCTTAGATACTGCTGTGGATTCTTCAAGTAAAAGCAAGCCAGTTAATACGCATGTTCCTTTACAAGGTATGAATGGTTATCCAATGTCTAATACGGCTGAGTCCATAAAAGGTATTTTGTATACCATTTGAAATTGTAAAACTGTTTAAGAACGGGCAGTATATATGTTATATGTTCAACAATTCTTTTTCTATTAGATAGTGATGGGAATCCTTTAAGTTCAGCCTTTTTAGTTAATTCGTCTGCTGCTTTCCATAGTATGTATGATTTCATTTTTTCTTCTCAGACAAACGGTTTCAATAGAAATTGAATTTCTTTTAAATAGTATTATAAGAACCGCCAAACTTATATATGCCCAACTTTCTTTTCTAGATATAATTGACAACCATTTAACTTCAACCAGCATTTCAGTAGAAACACCTGGTTCTTCACATGGTATGAAATGTTTCTAGTTCAGTTTACAAATATATTATCATATTTTTATTGTATACCACAGCGAGTCAATTTGTTGTCCAGAAGTATGCTGAGGCGGGTGTTAGTGGTGAAGCTTTAGAAGGTGAAAATATTTGGAATTTATACATATGAGATTCAGATCTGTATTTGCTCACTAACTTTCCTTGATATTGTTATTGCAGATCAGTTAATCCTTATTGATGATACTGGTAATGGAAGCTGTGGTTCCTCCAGTACTGACATCGTATACAGTAGCTGTGACGAACATTCTCTTTTATCATCTAACATCTATCAGAACATGACGCCAGGTATAGGAACTAGTTTATTAAATCAATTGCAATTCACAAAATCGCTTTATTTGTTTAATAGCAAACTGTTCCAGGGCTGCACTTGAACTTCTGCCGTATTTGGATCCCGGAAAGGGAAGAGGGGACAAGGCTGCAAGACATTTGGTTGATTCAAGATTAGTGAGTAATAAAATGAATACATCATCTCATAGATATAACTACTTAACAAAATTTTTTATTTACAGGAATCTGCAAACTTGGAAGAATCAATCCGTCAAGAGCCAAGAACTTTCCCGAGAAAGGGACAATGCAACGGACTCCTATGCTGCCGTCCGTCCTTCTCGACATTAGTGGAGAAAATTGTCCATCAGAAGACAAGAAAACGTCCATCGTCTTATAAGTTTATTTATTTATGTTTATTTCTCATGATTTGTTACTAATTTGGTTACTCAGACTACACCTCATAATAAACAATGATACTTTCCTTCCATTTTCATCTTTTTATTCGTGATTTATTATGTATATATAGGCCTACTGGCTATTAATTTCAGCTCAATATCGGGTGGCAGGGCTTCATTTTAAGGGCTTTATCTAACTTTTTTCAGGTGTTTTCTTCGCCTATATTAGGTGGAACTTTACCGATTTTAGGGGCCCTTCCCTAAAGTTATTTTTCGGTGAAATTAAACCCTAAATGGCAGAATGCCTATTCGGTGAAAATTTCACCGAATATCGGTGCGTTTTTTTAACAGTGTATTTGAAGAAACAAATTGCACAATTGTTTAATTTCATCATCCCATATCAAGGTAATACCGACCCTCCTATGCAAGCCTTATTTCAAACAAAAACTGAAAAAATATACAACAAAAAATATTTTACCCGCATATCAATCAGTTATAACACAATGACATTTGTAATGTTAAAATAAATAGACTACGAATTATAGATAGCTACTGCTTATTATAAATGGGATTATACGTTTATTTGGGACGCGCCATGAGATTTTTTGTAAAAGATGGGAAGGCTTTATAATCAGGCGAGGAGTGGGTTTAAACGCCGGGACAATTTCGATAACCATTTACCTACTCTTTCACGTTAAATATTTATGTTCATGTGACCCTCATAGAGGGTGAGCCGATCCCGGAGGTACTGCAATACCGGGTCAACCCGTGGCGGGAGCAGTGCAAGCACTGTATTCCCACCATTTGCCAAAAATCAGTTTAATATTCTGGGGTCCATTTGAACCCGTATCAGATATTAAGCTGATAAGAACAGATACTACACTTTGATCTTAGCCAAAAGGCCGAGAAGCGATAATGTTTAAAATAATTCTGCTCAAAATAAGCATCAGGCCCCACATACTTAAGGTTGTGTGAGAAGAAGACCCAAAATCGCTCAAAACACCCAAGGAGGACCATACAACATTCGGCTTGTAAAATTTACAACAGCAACCACTTGATACTTATACAGCTCATACATTTTTATTCGATTTATTGCGCACTTTCTGTATTAAAGGAGGTAGAAGTTGCTGATAAAAAATTACGAAATCCCCATTTTCCCACTTCTTTTGAAGCATCGCCTTGACACGCCACCTGACGACGAAAGTTCTGAATGAATGCTTCATCAAGTTTTAATTTAGAAAACCAAACAAAACATTATTATTATTATACGGCCGGAAAAAGGCCCAATGTATAGGTCAACAACTTTATGGGTGTGTGCTAACAACAAGAGCTTGCGACATGATATTTTTTATTATTATTATATTATACCATGCATAGCAGTTGTACAAACTAATGATGAGGGTAATTTAATATGCATGGTACCCAATAGGGAAGCTATAATTGCTAGTACTACTATCATGTATTGCGTAGATCGAGGGGTTCGCAACTCAAAAGAATCTCGTACACTTGCCCGAGAATCGATTCTGGAATCCCAAATCAGAATCAAGAATCATTGAAAATGACGCCAGAATTCAAAAATGATTCAAGAATCAGAATCTTTCAAGTCAAAATAAGTATTTTCCAAATGTCGATAATACAGATTAAGTTCATGAAATTTTCTCTTCATAATTTAATGAACTTTTTAAAAGTTAGAAAAAAAAAGTTAAATAGACGCCAGAATCTTTGAAATTGACGCCAGAATCTTTGATATTGACGCCAGAATCTTCAAAATTGACGCCAGAATCAGAATTTGATTCTGGCGTCTCGTACACCTGGCGGCCGAGTTGCGAAACCCTCGGCGTAGATTAAGCACTAACTTTAAAATTATAATCTTTCAGTAACATTGACCGCTCTGAACACGACGATTTCCTTCCGAAGTTTCACATGAAAACCACGGAAACGGTCCTCAACGGCTGTGAGTACATACTGTCGAGACAATTATATACAATCACATCCTGCTTCACGCCCAGAAACCGGCGTCTTAACTCGTCATCGCGGGTAGAAAGAAGACTAGTTTCTGGTGGGAAACAAGTCAAGATATACTACAGAAATGATCCTGTGAATTATGATCTTAATTTACCATGGCTTTTTACACTAATAAATAATTTTAACAAAATTAAATAGCTTTGGCGTAACTTGCCGTACATCAATTGAATTATCAAAGTAAACCAAAGTTACTAATCTAAGTTGACACGCAAATTCCGTACATGTCTACCTTGAAGTTTTGGTTCATTAAAAAAATATAGCTTAGATGGTGATACAGCTGTTAAACAAATTTTAATCGTGACACATTTTCTATAAATCACAGATTCCACATGTTTGACAATAAGATTAGGTATATAATGGCTATGCTAAAACTAAGCCACATCGTACTAGCTGGGTGTTTGGCGCGCACCTATAATCCTGCTTCTGGGAGGCTCGATGGTGTGGATGGCATGAGTTTAGGAGCACTGCTACGTGAAACTGCACGTTGACCAGGTGTCCGTACTAAGCTTGACATCAACATGGATCTGCTGGAGGAATCCGGTTGGTCCAAGTTAGCTAAAGAGGAGCGAAATGGGCCAGGAAGGAAACCTAGCAGCCAAAAGTTCCCGTGTCGAGTGGTAGTGGGATCGCACCCGTGAGTGAGCTTCATTGAACAGCCTTAACAAAATAGCCACACTGCTATCTTACTTTTTGAATTAAGAGAGAAAAACAAACCACAACCAAAACAAAAAACAACAAAAAAAAACTATTCAGATCTGCAGCAAAAGCAAATGCCAACAGCATCCCGTATTCCCAAGCGGTCACCCATCCAAGTACTAACGGGACCCGACGTAGCTTAACTTCCGGGAGCTGACGAGACCGGGTGAGTTCTACGTGGTATGGCCGTTGACGAGAACTTATGCAATGTCATTGATATCTATCGATAATTGATATCCCTTTAGATTGACTTTTAATTGCCAAAGTACGTAGTTTTCTTTGTACACAATTTTCTAAATACACTCCGATCTTCGCTAACAAGAGCCGGGAATCAAATATTTCACAACTAACTGTATAACACCCGGAACCTAATAAATCTTGCCATTATTTAATTCATACTTTTCATATTTACCCATATATTTATTATTTGTAACTTTGACAACATTAGTTATTTATATTTAATTATACTGGGATGCCCGGACTCAAGACCGGGCGTTCAAAAAAATAAGTCATATAGACTCATCGATGCTCCTAACCACGGAAATCTTTAGTAAAAGGCGAAAGATTTATCCGAAGGTTGATTAGAAACCAGAGTATATCCAGACATGAAACCATTACATTTATATGCTTTTATTGATTTGAAAGTACGCTTGTAAAGCTTCATTTCCTATTAGGGAGTTTACATTTAAAAATCTATGTGCAATTAATTTCCAAATGGCCCATACTATTCAAAGTGGATATGATGTATAAAGCTCGTTTAAACAAACTTTACCGAATCAACTCGTCAATATACAGATGTAATGTTATTGTAAGACAATTTGAATCTTCCTGAAGTGCAGGGTGTGTGATATGGTTTTCCATGGCTTGCAACATCCCCGAGGGTTTAAGATATTTGGAACAATTGGGCTAACATCTTTCGCAATTTTTACAATATTGGACTTTTGTTAGGCTAACATAATTTTCGTCGCCGTATAGATTTTTATTTCTTACTATCCCATACTTTACATCTACTAGCAATTAGTATAACACTCTAACCCCAGACAACAGCAGTTCCCTATATACTGTTTGATGCCGATACAAATTTTCTTGTAAAAATTTTACATTTTGACAATATGGTTTCGTATACATACTGAACTTAACACTGACTGACCGACTTTAGTGTTGATTTCATTTTACATGTATGCCCCTGATGGAGCTTTCAAAAATTGCCGACAGTAAAGAATATTTCACTTCACCGTGGCGGGGTATTGGTTAAAGTTTTCAACTAGCAATAATCACACCTCGGGAGACCCTCATTGGTTATGATATTGCCACTGCGCAAAGCTAAATTTTGATTGGGGTGAACACCTATTTATGCCTTGGCTGCGTTGATTCTGCTTGGACATGATGATCTAATATTTTTGTTCAAAAACTTAAATTTAGAATTCCCTAAGAAATTTCAAATTTTCATTTTCATTTCGAAATACATCAGCAGTGGACAGTTCATTTCAGACAAAAATAAACTTCCTTTTAATATTTAGTTTTATGCTTGAAGTTCTGTAAATGCGCAAAAAATATCCGTTCTGCAACACACCAATGAAAAATTGAAACGATGTATTGAAAAACAAATTCCCAACTAAATAAATATATTTTTCCCATGTCACCTCTGTCGTGTGCTTCACGCTCTGCGTTCTCTATATAACCGACTTCCATATCACTGCCTCAGCCCCATTGACGAGCGCTTCGCGCTCGTCGTTTATTTTACCCAGGACTCTACAGGACTATTTGGTTTTCTCCTACACCCATTTTTCTTCGATTATATATGTACAAAAATCCAAACCCCCCAATATTGGTATCATCCACTCGCGGACTGCGTGTCAAATTGTTTGTTTAAAACTATACCCAGTGCCGTGACCAGGATTCGAATCTGGGTTACTACGGAATTATATTCCAGAGATCCCACAACGTAGGGTCCTAACCACTAGACGATCACGGCGGAAATGATTCAAATTTATTTCCGTAGTACATGATATTCAATTTATAAAGCGTATCCTGACGCCTGACGTAGCTGAAGCTTACGGGAGATGACGAGACCACGGGTGACGGTGTTATCAGCAGTACAACAAGAAATGAATGAAAATATAAATTTCAATTTGATGCCATGGTGCTATGGTGGGAAAATATTTTAGTATAAAAAATGTATGAAGGAAAAAATTGTTTTTCTCCAGTATAAAATCTAACAAGTGTGTGAATAATCGTTGCTTCTATTGATACTCAATTAAGATAACGTCAGCTACTATTATAGCGATTTCATGAGTCAACACTCTACATGGCAATTCCTATTTTATTTTGTATACATTCAGGGAACGGCGCGAACGCAGTCCCCCACTACCAAAAATTGTACTCCCGAGTTAATCACATTTGGATTAATCGCAAGGGTCAGCCCATCCTTGGTGCAATGGAAAGGCCTCGCCCTGGAGGAACCACCTTGGTGATCATGGTTGCCTCTGAGCCAGGTAAGTATGCTTCAATATAATTTTTTACACTTATTTATAGTTTTTATAAAGCAGAACAATATTGGCAAAGGGTACTTAATTGTTTGACTCGGGTCAAAGTCATCGCAGACGAATCGTACCGTAAAATATAAACATAGACTAGGGAAAAATTTAGTCAATAAAGCTCAGTATTGGTTGAATTGAACTTGACGTTTGGATATTTTATTTGAAGAAACAAATTGCACAATTGTTTAATTTCATCATCCCATATCAAGGTAATACCGACCCTCCTATGCAAGCCTTATTTCAAACAAAAACTGAAAAAATATACAACAAAAAATATTTTACCCGCATATCAATCAGTTATAACACAATGACATTTGTAATGTTAAAATAAATAGACTACGAATTATAGATAGCTACTGCTTATTATAAATGGGATTATACGTTTATTTGGGACGCGCCATGAGATTTTTTGTAAAAGATGGGAAGGCTTTATAATCAGGCGAGGAGTGGGTTTAAACGCCGGGACAATTTCGATAACCATTTACCTACTCTTTCACGTTAAATATTTATGTTCATGTGACCCTCATAGAGGGTGAGCCGATCCCGGAGGTACTGCAATACCGGGTCAACCCGTGGCGGGAGCAGTGCAAGCACTGTATTCCCACCATTTGCCAAAAATCAGTTTAATATTCTGGGGTCCATTTGAACCCGTATCAGATATTAAGCTGATAAGAACAGATACTACACTTTGATCTTAGCCAAAAGGCCGAGAAGCGATAATGTTTAAAATAATTCTGCTCAAAATAAGCATCAGGCCCCACATACTTAAGGTTGTGTGAGAAGAAGACCCAAAATCGCTCAAAACACCCAAGGAGGACCATACAACATTCGGCTTGTAAAATTTACAACAGCAACCACTTGATACTTATACAGCTCATACATTTTTATTCGATTTATTGCGCACTTTCTGTATTAAAGGAGGTAGAAGTTGCTGATAAAAAATTACGAAATCCCCATTTTCCCACTTCTTTTGAAGCATCGCCTTGACACGCCACCTGACGACGAAAGTTCTGAATGAATGCTTCATCAAGTTTTAATTTAGAAAACCAAACAAAACATTATTATTATTATACGGCCGGAAAAAGGCCCAATGTATAGGTCAACAACTTTATGGGTGTGTGCTAACAACAAGAGCTTGCGACATGATATTTTTTATTATTATTATATTATACCATGCATAGCAGTTGTACAAACTAATGATGAGGGTAATTTAATATGCATGGTACCCAATAGGGAAGCTATAATTGCTAGTACTACTATCATGTATTGCGTAGATCGAGGGGTTCGCAACTCAAAAGAATCTCGTACACTTGCCCGAGAATCGATTCTGGAATCCCAAATCAGAATCAAGAATCATTGAAAATGACGCCAGAATTCAAAAATGATTCAAGAATCAGAATCTTTCAAGTCAAAATAAGTATTTTCCAAATGTCGATAATACAGATTAAGTTCATGAAATTTTCTCTTCATAATTTAATGAACTTTTTAAAAGTTAGAAAAAAAAAGTTAAATAGACGCCAGAATCTTTGAAATTGACGCCAGAATCTTTGATATTGACGCCAGAATCTTCAAAATTGACGCCAGAATCAGAATTTGATTCTGGCGTCTCGTACACCTGGCGGCCGAGTTGCGAACCCCTCGATAGTTACTTAATGTGATGAACTTATATTGTTTTATTGTATACTATATCTATATCTTATATTTCTGAATTAATAGATAGCATAGGCCTAACCTAAGTTATTGATAACCAAAACTCGAAGCAGAAAATAAAAAAAGTTTTCTATGTTTTAAAAAACGTTATTTTTCGTACCTAAAAAAATACGTTAATTAGTTTCCACTTATTTAAACAACTCGCATATCAAAATTGTCGCTTTGGTCAACTGTCCACTTTGTCCAGCACCCATTATTCATTTCTCGTGAAAATTTATGCGATTTAAACTTAATAGAAACCAATTCCGTTTAAAATAAAATAAGATCTTTAGGATATATTTGAATTTATTTGAATAAAGACAAATTTAATTCAAATAATTATGCTTAGCCTGTACAGACTTTTCATTTGTTTTGTGATGTAAGAAACTCGAACTTTGTTGCGCCCTGCAGGAGACGATGTGTACAAAATTCAGTATGGGTTCTTTGCGGTTCTTCGTAAGGTTACCGCTTTAAACACATCTACAGCATATTGATGAAATCTTCTTCATCACTGAAATCATCATCAGTATCACCATTAACATTGATCCAGTCATCATCTCCATCATCTTGAACTATGCCCTCAAATAGATTACATCTGGCGCTTGCATTTGAAAAGTGTAGGTAAGGGCATTTCGGATCGAGTTGAGCAAGGCACAGCCAACAAAAATAGGTACTGCAACGAGGACAGGACATTTTGTTACAGCCGTCTTTTTTCTGCAAAATGTTAAATGATTAAAAACAGCAAATTCTTATGGTTTTAAGTCACTTTACCTCGATAGGTGCGTTACAATGTGGACATGGTTTGCTGTTCTGCCCAATCCAAGTTTCAGCTTGAATTTCATTAACCATGGATATTAATTGTTTTTTCCCATAACGTTTCTCCATACTTTCTTTAGTTGATTCGTCCCCATTGATATAATCGTCGAACAGCTTCATTTTTTCCACTACACAGATAAATACATGAATAGACTGAACGTTGAATTCATACATTCACTTCTATCACCACCACAAACCTGAGGTCATTTTACATGGAGCTACTCCATGATAAGTCGCCTTACACATTAGACAAAAATGGAAATTGCAATAAGGACATGAAACAAGATTGCTCTCTGGTTCATAAGAAACTGGATATTGACCTATTTAATAATTAAACATTTTATCTTATCCACTTTATTAAGCACCTGCCTTAACTGGAAGTATACAATTATGTTTTCAGAAACTCACATTGTGGTCGCGGACAATATGTCATATTGGTCATTGAAGCTATGGTGGATTGCAAGAGCAATGTATCATAACGCGCAAACGTTTCATCATTGACCAACTCTTTCACCTAATTTAATAAGTCAACTTTTTAAATGAAAAAGGGAACTGCAATAGTGTTTACTACTTACTTGTCCAGGGGAAGCTTGTGATGTGCATTTATCTTCCGGGCAATGTAAACCATTAACTGCGCCTTCTGCAATTTTTATTTCGAAATAGCTCCTCATGCATTCTTTGCAATACACATGGTTGCAGCTAGGAAACTGGATACAAGTTACACCCAACTTATCACAAAAACAAACTTTGCAGGTGTGACTAGCCTTCACAAACATCAGCTGTTCAGCTACTCTTTCATATTCTTTCAACACTTCTAGAAGATCTCCATCACACTGGTTATCAGACACAGCTCTAGAGTCTAATTTAAAAAAGGACCGCTGTCCACTGGTGGCAACAGGGGATTGTTGGCACTCTGAAAGACCACAGGATAGTCTGGAAGGTTTTACCATTAAATATGACCATGACAGATCTAAGGTGCAGTGAATTTGAAGAAATGCTAATGCTTCATATTGCAGAAACTGCACCCACTCAAATAGTACCACCTGTCCTTTCAGATCTTCCTCCCATTGTTGGTCAAGCTTCTGACAAAGCTTTGATAACTGAAATATATTAATATACTAATTTTAATATTATACATTCACAATTTGTTTTATATGATAACTATCATACCTGATCTCTTTTCAGCCATTTACAAACTAATGTGAAGTTAGGTGGGTTAACTGTAGGATAGTTAACAGGGATGTTAAAATGCAATTCAATAGGGCAAAGATGCTTAACAGCAAATTTGTGCAAATGGCCACCTTTATCTGCCTGAACCATAAAATTTTCTGGCACTTCTGGTTTGACATAAATACAACCAACTATCTCTGTGCCACAGTTTCTTACATGAATCTGTGTTTCATCAAATATGCTCTTTAAGGCCATCATTTCATCATTTTGCGCTTCACTATCTTCCATGGCTAAAAGTTAGAAAAATAGAGATTATTACATTGATTTACGACAGTTCTTAAAATATTCTATTACTCGATATAAATGTCACTTTTCTAGTAGCAGCACTTTAGATAAGGCAAACTTTTAATCTAACAAATTGTGTTTGACTGCCATACATGTACCCCCAATTCAAACTGGTTAACTTGTTCTGCTACGTAACTTATTAGTAGCATCGGTCAGGGTCTCAGGGATCAGTAGGATTGACAGACCGATGACCAGAAATTAACACAACCGACACAACAATATTGCTTCAAACAAGTAATTATCTGACGTCGTCTGCAGTTCAGCACTGCACTTATGAAACACCAATGACCAATGTCACCAATCGGATGCGATTGCCAGTCTGGAAAAAAAACTACCAGATGGCAGACTGTCAGAATGGCAGTAGTAGAGAACTGGAGACGTGGAGTAAAGATAATTTTTTTACTAACGTCGAACAAATTGCAAAATGCAATATTTTTCATGAACTTTGTTACTTTAAACAATATTAATCTTTTTTTTCAAACCCCTTTTAGGAAATTATTAAATTAAGTATGAAAAATATAGAATTGAAATTAAAAATTTTGGTAAACTATTAATTAAACAAACACCTCATTTAAAAGAATAAAAATACCTCAAAGTAATTAAATAAAACCTTGTTACATGTTACATCATATCACCAAATGTCCAAATATGAATGTTTTCCGGTTAGCCGTATTCAAGTAATTAAATTTACAAATATTATTCGAAAAATCTGGCCGTGACACCCGCAATCGATTACTCTCTTACTACTGATACTCCCTCCGTTAACTTAGATTAACTTAAAATCTACTAGTCCAAATTTTTGGCTATTAATTTCTAAAAATCATTAACATCCTAGCGTGTAAGATCTATGGTTCTTTTGCTGATTACGTTGTAGTAATATTAAGTTATTTACACTAGAACCCTAGAACCTCTGCTAGAACTAAAGGTATTTAACCAAAATTTTCTTCGGAGCGTCAGCTGGCGGCTGGCGATGATACATGGAAATTGATAATTGGTCTTATATTTAAATGAAAAGATTTAGTAGGCGGTACACATAGGCGGTATACATGGTACACAGCCCAAGTGCAGTTTAATGATACAGAAGCGAGAATGCCGATCGTCATCAAGATCAAAAAGAAAATATAGACGAAAAACCCAAAGACAAGGAGTCAAGAGAAGGAAAGATGGTATTTGCGTATAGAAATCCTACGGGTTTCACAGCATTTCTATTATGAAGTGGACCTGAGGGAGCGCACTATTGGGTCCAAAAGTCATAATTTTTTTCCTTGTCTACAACTGGCTTTTTTCTATGGCAAATGGCATTTAAAGAAATTTCTTAACTCAATAAATAGCAATTGAAATTTTATCAATGCATATAACTTATTGGAAGAAGTGATATAGATAATGCATAAATTTTTAAAGGTAATATAAGAAAGACAAATTCCACGGGGCAAATATCAGCAGAATTTAGTATCACACTAATTAATAGCCTGCCACGCGATCATCTAGTCAAATGCATACTGATTTACAGTGAATGTATTAATATGTCGTGGGTGCCTGGGTGGTGTATGTTGGTTGTAATGGAGTTGTCGTGAAAAGTCGCGAATTTTATATTTTTGAAAACCATCAAATAAAAAATTGTGATTTATTCCTAATAAATGAGCAATATTTTTATCAAAATAACAAACAGGAAAAATAATGGCGTAATCGTGCAAATACTAGTTTTAGTCATTTATTTTTTTTTATGGAAAATGATCACCATCTTTGTTCTCGACAATCTTTAGGTAACATTAGACTTGGCTGGCAGAAAATGCCTATTCTCCACACACACCCAAAGTTATAGTACCTTTCAAGAAAATGTTAAACGGAGTTAAACGGACAAAAGGGACAGATTTTCCCGAGGATTTTCCTGAAAGGAACCTCGGTAAATCTTCATTGTATTGAGTGTATTCATTTATACAAACATTGAGTGTACGGATGGCGGTAAGCGATCATCAAGATTAGATAACTCGAAAGACACTAATAACGCGAATTTGTCAGTCATGTGAGTATAATAAGGTACCGTAACCGCGTAACGAGTGCTTGCGAGGCAGGTCGTTATAACCCCAAACCTCAACCACTGACACCATAATGGCGTTCTACCGTACTACCGACACTCATTGTTTTATTTTTCTGTTTTATTTATTATTTTTTTTTGTATTTATTCAATGCTAGACCTTATGAAGAATTAATATCACGGTGGAAAAGAAAAAAATCTACTGACTATGTAGTATGTACCCAAAGGTAAAACTGAGGGCATTTTTTTAGAACGAGAATAAAATAACGAAACACAGATTGACACAATTAGCGGTGAGCATTGGGCATTAAGAAAGGAAAATTAATTATTTTTTTCACAATTCCTTTAAGAAAATAGAGCAAACACAATAATTATTATCATTACATTCCCGCTTAGTCACTCAAATTACACATGTTAGCAACTCGTTTTCTTGCAAAGTATTCAATAAACATTCCTCCAACGCAAAACAAAATCAAGGGGATGGATCGGATGGATGAAGGATTGAATTCTAATAAATTTGCTTTTATCGAGCCCAATATTATTTTTGTATAACTTAACGAAAAGTGTACACCATTGAGAAAGGGGAAAAGAAGACGAAAAGAAATAAAGAAAAAGAAGAAAAGGCTACTATCAATTATAATTGCTATTTTTTTTGCTAATATTCAGTTTAATTGAAGAACGCAATCACAGTTGAATGTGTCTTCTACACCCATTTGGAAATCAATAGTCGGAGTATTATCCGTCACATCAGCCTGAAAATCAACCAAGATTCATGTAGATAGGCAAAATAAAGGGATAGGATATTGAAATTTAACAAAAAAGAATTACCAGTTGATATTCACCCGATGCAGAATATTATTAGTAGGCCTAGCAAAGCAACACATAATCTTTTCAATTAAATTTGTATTTTAATATCAATCTGACTGATTTGTTAGGAAAAAATTTATGTTGTTTCCTAACTTTTTTTTCCTTTTTCTCAAAAAGTGTTTACAACATGTTTTTAAAATACAGACATGTGGATAATTTTTACGTAACAAATAATTTGATTTCAAAAATATAATAAAAATAAAACGAAATAATAATAAAATAAATAAGATTTGTTTCCCCATCACTTTACCCTCAATTCCATAACAATGTTACATATACAAGACAACACAAAGAAATACATATAGCTGCTAACCTACTGAATCCGCACAACTCATTAGGCTGTTTCAATACCGTTAACGTTGCT
Organism: Daphnia galeata; assembly: GCA_030770115.1. Lineage (NCBI taxonomy): Eukaryota > Metazoa > Arthropoda > Branchiopoda > Diplostraca > Daphniidae > Daphnia > Daphnia galeata. The sequence goes on from CM061123.1 coordinate 9,334,158, forward strand.
GTGTCCTGAGGATCAACATTCAAGGTGAGAATGTCCAATCACTAACGAGTCGAGCCTCACACAGAAGACGGAATGTGGATTTCGTATATGCTATAGTCCCTAAACCGTCACAATTAAAAAAAAAATTCTTCTAGATTTTCATGATCCCAATGAATATTTACATCTTCCGTTCCGACTATTCGATATTTGTACCAATAATTTCGTTTTATCGACTTCAGTTGATTCATCACTTGGTGCCGCACGCTTCTTGTTCTATTTTATTTTCGTGTTTTCAGTTTTTTGTAGAAATGATACAAAATTTCAGCAAAAAAAATTTTTAACCACCCAGCTCTGGTTTGCATTTCCTTACAGAAAGAAAAAGGTTCTGTTTTTTGTTTGTTTTTTTTTTTACTTTCTTTAGTATCGTTCACACGACAGCGTTTTTGAGCGTTACGTATTTCGGTTTCAGCAACGGTTTTACGCACCAGAAAAATGTGTTGCCTTCCACACAAAGGTTGCTGAAACCGAATTACGTTACACGTAACGCTCAAAACGCTATCGTGTGAACGATACTTTACTGCCCATATCAATTCCCACAAAATTAAAAAAATAAATTATAGGCAGTAGGAACGATTCCGAGATTTGTGACCTTTCTCGCCAACTTCGGGAGCGTCTGATGATTTCTACATTTGCGGCGGACCAGAACTGGATTTCCGTACTAGTCATGTCCGAAAAGGATACGCACTTAAATTATGGTTGAAATAGTTTGGAACGAAAACCTCCTCGGCTCCCAGACTAACAGCAGGAGGACGATTAATTCTATACCTTTTTACGAAATTCGACGTATCTTTTGAAAAGTTTTTTCACCAATGTAGAATCATTCTCGCACTCTAGGTTCAACACATTTTACTAATATACGATACTTTAGGTAATTATAGAATAGTTCAGAGTTGGCACTTGGCAATTTGGCATGGAACTTTTTTCTATGACTTCTGTTTTAAAAAACAGCGCCACACCATTTCATTAGTAAATGCACACTCTTGGAAAGCGATTGAAATCAAAACAAGAATTTTAAAAATAAGTTTTTGCAAAAAAATCTTATGGTAATTGGTGTGAGAGAAACCACGTGAAGGAACGTGACCAAATTCAACTCGACCGAATGAAAAATAGACGCATGCCTGGCGACGCGGAAAGCGAAAAAAATAATCCGACTAGATGTAAACTGAAACTGAGAAATATGGCAAACGAAGCAGTACCAGAGGGAAAATGTCGTCGTGACAAGAAAACTCTCCTATAAGAGCTAGTAATAACTTTAGTTTTTAATGATCTGCTATTATTACTCGGTTGTCTAATATTTTTTCATAAATAGGAGAATACTAATATAAAACTTCTTATTCTGGTGACGATATTTGTTTTTCGATGTCAATGAACAAAGAATTCATGCATAAAAATTGAGGTAAAAGTAGAATTTCAAAAAAAAAACCGTTACTAATAAAGTTCAGACCATGTTTGACCAAATTTATAATAAAATGGTAATACGTTGGCTGTGTGATACAAATTAACATACGAACAATAACTCCCATTCACACTTTTCGCGAACAAACACACTGACAAAAATTTCTGACACAATAATATGATGATTATCAACAAAATGTGAAATAAGCGGGATTCTTTTATCAATCTTCCATTCGGGTGTCGGCAACGGCTTCGGGAACCACTTGGTCGACAACAGACAATTCGGGTCTAACGAAACCGACACCAGTCACTTCCGGTTTGTTTTTCACTTGATCCACTTTGGCCGTACGCAGAACTGCATTAAACCAAGGATGAAGCAGAATATCACCGGCCTCCAATCGCTGGCAAGGATCGCGGCGGAGCAAATGGCGTATGAGACACCGAGCTCTCGACGACACAAAATCCGGAACAGTAAAGTGGCCGCGAATAATTTTTGTAAAGAGTCCGAATGGTCCCGAATCTTGAAAAGGATAGCGACCAACCAAAAGTGTGTAAAGGATGATACCCAGAGACCAAAGATCAGCTGCACGTCCAGAATAACGAGCACCACGACTCAATAACACTTCCGGTGTCACGTAAGCCGGATATCCATGCTTCCGCCAAACGCCATCATCCGAATCCGATCGCTCCAGTACAATAGCTTCTTCCAATGATTCCAGTCTTAATTTGGATCTAGAAAAAGGAAAAAAAAAACTGTTAGTCAGTAAAACGTTGATCAAGTGGTGGTATACAGTCAATATTGTTTGTTATTTACCTTTGTGGATCGGCAAATACGAAGCGTCTGAGCTTCAAGTCGGTGAGAACGACTCCGTGCCGGTGACAATCAAACACAGCTTGCGCAGCCTGGCGGAAAAGATGTCTGGCTTCATTTTCTTTCAGTCTACGTTTGGATCTTAAATACGAATGCAAATCGCCGTACGAAGCTGGGGAGAGGAGATAGAGCTTTGGCGTTTGAGCTTCTCCCTCAGCGTGAATGACGTGGTAGATGGGTGTCACCACGTCGGAATTCCTCAAGCGATGGTGAGCTTCGAGTAGAGTGGCGGTGGATGGTGACGTCGAACATTCACGGCAAAAGTAGGTCTTTTCTGTGACCGTGTCGATGCAGCGTCGCAGCGGTTGACTTTGAGGAGAGACGGCGCCTTCGATACATTCCAACAGCAAATAGCGCTCATTCAGAAAAAGGATCTCGGTAGGAGAGACATCGGTCGTCGCAGCTGGAATCTTGGACAAGAAAGTCGGCGGTGAGAGAGGTGTCGGTGGGATAGGATCGATCACATTTCCCACTGTGGCCTCAGCAGAAACGTCGTCGGATTTTTGAATGCCCTGGTGCTGTAAGGGTTGTTTCCTTTGGGCCAACTCGATATTGAGGAGAGGCAAAGTTGGTCGAGCCACCTGCATGGTCGCTAATGGCCAATAGAATATCTTGATGGTGGCACTGACAACAACTTGACACACACGTAGAAGTTGGAGGAGTTGTAGTTGTAGACTGCCTGACTCGGATCAGCAGGTAAGCAGCTGTTGATCTTGAGTATTTCAAACAGCGTTGCAACGTTACCAACGATTGACAAACCTGAAACGAAACGGAGCAAAACACTATTAGGTTAAGATATTTCATCACGAGGTGCATTTCGTCAGAGTCCGAGCTTTGCTACCAGCCGCAAAGTGATTTCCCGCACGACACGTATACACCAACCGATTGCGCAACAATTGAAGGGAAGGAGAAGAGGCGGAGCCTTCAGGCTCTGGCTGTGACGTCCAACGCTAGAACCTCCCCCCCATTCCCATTGAGAATGTAAAGCACAACAAAAAGCCAGAAAATACTCGATAGCGATGACGACACAAAAGCCCTTGCGATTCAGGCCACCATCTTGCATCATGGCGCGTTTGTAAGACAAGGCCAGCCACAATTTCGGTTTCCCTCGAATGTGAGAATTATTTTGTTCGAAAGCTCTTGACCGAGAATTACATTTTTAAGGCGTTTTGGATTTAATAGCAACCATTTTTCAAAACCATTTCAGTTTTTTCTGTTTTCGATTTAATCCAACTGCTGAAACGTGAACATAAAAGTCCATTGGATGGAAATATCTGTGATAGCAAATATTTACATTTTCGTAATCAACGGAAAAACCTTTCCAAGTGTGATATATAGATTTTATATAACACATCGACACATTTCATTATCTTGTTGGACTTTGTTCGCCAGAATCTGCTATAAACTTATAAACTATCTCACAAGTGAAAGGTTTGGCATGACAAAGAAATAAAGGATCGAGTGATTTTCAGTTGATATACTTTTAAAACGAATAAACCAACTATTTTTTTAAGTATTGCTTAAGAAAATGAAATAAGTTTATAAGGTGTGTAATACTAGACTAAAGACTAGTACTTGTAATCAATTGTAAATCGCAGTACGTTTCTTCAACGTAGATGGCGTTAGTTGCGCTTTAAATGCTGGCCTTCATTTCTAGGGGACGTCACGTATGCACAGCACACCCCAACAATAATGTATGCCCTTTTCGTCTTTCTCTTCGTCAACAGGATGGTGCAATCGTCGTAACTTAACAATTCCATTTAGAAAAGGGAGGGGCGGCCAGCGGCCTGCTCATAGACTCGTAATAAAAGAGGAATATTACACTATAGAAATGGTCACAAAATCTTACCAGCAAGAAATGTTGAAAGAAGAAGAGAATTCCAAGTGGGTCATCCAGTTGTGTTACTCGTTAACTCTTCGTAGTTTTTAGGTTTCAGGACTTGGGAACAGGGATTCCCAATTTTACGGGAACCGTCTCGGGAATTGATAGGACTAAATTTAGGAGATACGCTAGGGGGATAGACACACACGACGCAATTTACAGCGCCGATAAACGTTGACAGAAATCCCCTCTGAAAAAATGGACAAACAAAAAAACCAATGCCAGAAGACGGTCCTAAAAATTGGGATTGGCCCTTCCCTTTCCTTCCACCAAAAAAACTGCGAAAATATTTGGGCGTCACTGGAATCAAAACGGGGTTGCAATTTGCCCCGTTTGTTGACTCGATTAGATTCTTATTCTTATTGGAAAATCGCAAATAGCGACAGCAACAATACTAAAGTCCGATCGCCATGATGGTCGAGCGATGACTGCGTCTGGGGGCTGTGAGACCGAATGGAATGTCTCATTCCTATTGGTTGCACAGGGAACACCTACGTCATCAATGGCCGCCCAACCTCAGCTTATTCCGCCTCCGGCCACCCGACAGTTCCTCTATGTATGTCGCAATACTTGGTATAATCTTTCATCATACTCTTCTTTTTTTTTTTTTAATTAAAAACAAAATATATGTATGCCGAATCTTCGTTTAGTTGATATCTTTTTATAAATGATGAACTAACTATTCGTAATGTGATGAAATTGTCTAAACACTGCTGGCATTCAAATAAATGTTAACTGTTGTACACGAAAAAAAAAAGAAACGATGAAAAAATGCGCAGGCAATATGTGCGCAGGCGCTTTTGAACGTCACGTGATGGTGGATGACGTCGATGGCTCGATAAGCGGCCAAAGCAATGTCTGCCTTTGTAAGGAAGGGCAAGACACAACAACTCGAATCGAGCGTCAGGATCTCTGTTCGACTTGTTTTGTGCTTTTCTCAGAGAATACTTTCCAGTTCTTTCTACCGCAACATGTATTCGATCTTTCAGAGTTTTGCCCATGAGAGACTAGTCTAATAATGTAGCTGTTGCCTCATCGTCGTCTCTCAAGGCAACTACTACTCGATGGGTTGCCAAGTTGCCACTCTTATACGTATATATATTTTCCCATCTTCTTCTTTCATTATATTATAACACGGAAGTTGGGAAAAATGGCTTGTTATATAGTTTTGCGATGGCGGAATTGTCTTATAGACAAGGCCGCAAGGCGTACAAGGTTGGTCTTGCTCAATGTAATCCCGCCCATTCTGATATTGATTATTTATACACACAACACTGCGGTGTTGATAATAATGATTCTTATTTATTACCAGAGTAAATACGTTACTATCTATGTTGAACCAACTCACACCGAGTGTAGCCAGGTTTATAATATATTTCGATTTCGGTATACGCCATCGAAATATAAGTAAAGGTTGTCTGCTGTGTGTATACAATACATGTTTCGACACGCAACAATGTTCAGTTCTATTTTCGCTGCATTTACGTATAACCAGCGACGCTTTTAAACACGAGGCGCGTTCAAACAGGTGATGGCAACATTGGCTGACGTAAAGAAAATGACGCACTTTGATATCGACAACTATCGGGAGTCGTCGTCGTCATTCTCCCGTTTAAAGTGGGTTGCCTATGACAACGACGTCGAGTGATAATAGCTCGTGTTTTTCAAGCATCTTTCCCAATCGTTGAAATATTATCGCAGCATTTGCTTTTCTTTCCACACAAGAAAAAAAGAATCCCAAGTACAGGCCGTCACATCCCCGTAGTCACGCAATCAACATGTTCTTTACTTCTTTTTGGCCAATGTTGAGCCTAAATAAAAAAATCAAATAATACACAAACAGCTTAGACGGTATAGTGAAACAAAAAGGTGTGGTGCTTTCACACGTTGATAATATACAAGGAAAAATCTAAAACCTTGCTGTTCATCTCTTCCTTTTATGGCGTCACGCGGGACGATGAGGACAGCCATATATTCGTAGTATGTGTAATGTTTTGAAGGCAATTGAAATCAACGTTTAACCGACATTATGGAATGGAAAGTTAAATCCGTTTCTGAGATAAGCATTTCTACCGAATAAACATCTTTCCTCGAGCAAAGAAAACAAGATTGAAAACGACAAGTCTTTCTGAATATTTTTTCTGTTTTTTTTTTAAATCTCCCCTCTCTCTCCCTTAGTTTATCTCTTTGACTGAGAACAGGGAATGGAATAAAGGTAGACGAGAATGGATAATACGACGAGAAAAGAGGGAGGTGATCGCCCGGAGGACATTTTTACCTTTTCAGAATGGAGCGTGTTGGCGGTTGGCCCGTGCAACACTTAAGATATAAACGACCGGGGGTCTTGACTGTTGTTGCTGCTGCTGCTGGTAGAGAGGCGGACGTGAAGAATAATGAAAAGAGGGAAATGAAAGAAGAAGAAGAAGAAAAAGAAGAAAATAAAAAAAAAACCACCTGAGCAGGTTTTCCAATTTCTTCTTCTTCTTTCCTTTCGGTCGACAAACACGGGAGGGGAGGATTTGTATTCAGTCAGTGACGGAGCCAACTTTCCAACAGTCACAAGCTCCACACGTTCTCTCCTTCAAAAAGGGAAAAGAAAATACGACACAAAACAACAACCATCATCGTCATCAGGATGGTTGCACAGCCGTGGATGGTATTGTTCGTCTCTTCGACTCTTTTCTATCTACACACTTCCGCCTCTAAAATGTCAGGTATGTCGTCTCATCTTTCCAATATCTGATTTGTCATTTCAACTGTAAGTTAAGACAATTGTCTGTCAGCATACGCAATGTCTTTTAAACATGTTTACGGAATACAACGCGAAACAACATAAGGTGCTGGATGGGATTTCATTTTCCATTAAGGGTCGTCGTGTAGAAATATTCCGTACACCACAAGAAGATTTCCATCGTTAACCCGATCATTCGCCTCTTGTCGTGAGAATCGGCCACTGTATCCCGTTGAGATTAAATTCACTGACGTGGGAATTATATATTTTTTATTTTTTGTTGTGATGAAATAAAAAGTGAATGTTATTCTGAAAAAAAAAAACCGCACCATAGCACAACCAAGGCCATAATCACTGATACTTGGAAAACAATCACAAATGTTCCCTCGCCTTTTGTTGAGATTATTGACTCAACATTTTCCATATTTCAGGTGTACAACACAAAGTCAAATGCGACACGGCCGAAATGACAGTGGAAATGGTTTTACCCGATACCGTCACTGATGTCTATCTTGAAGGCATGAAAGAATACGGCAAAGACATTGGTAAATTCATTTTTCATGAGTGTATCATATGTTATATGCTTTTGAGGTGAGGCTATAAGGCATTCCACTTGTTCCAAACTGTCATGTTACAGGTTGTCAACCGATGATGGAAGGCAATACGGCTTCCTTCCGTCTATCCATCGCTCAATTCTACCGCTGCGGGATGACCAAAGTCGTCGACCATACGAACGTTAGTTTCTTCTTTTAGTCTTTTCCGCAGTATTTGCATACCGGATGTTTACTTTTTTCCAAACAAAATACCAAAAAAAGAAAGAAATATTAAATCGTACCATACACAGGGCCATCGTGTTTACTACCACCGGATCGTGGTCGAAAGTGAATCACGTGAAAAAGAATCCATTGTCGTCAAGTGTGGATGGATGCCGCATCATCCAGAACGTCATCGCTCAAAACGTCAAGGTGAATTATCACCCGACTTTCAAGAAGATGAGTATGCGCTAACTTTAAAACACATTTAAAAAATAAAAAAATTGAATTATTTTTCAAAAAAAAACAAAAAAAAAACAGAGAGTATGACATCACGGTAATTGAAGGACGGGCGCCCGAACCTATTTTGGGTATTGCCGTGCGCCAAAATGGCCAATTGGTCGGCTCAGATTTGAACGTACAGCCAGGCACTCTCCTTCAAATGGAAGTTTTCTTAGACCCTAACAGTACGTCTACTTATGGACTTCGAGTTTCATACATGGACGTGACAGATCGACGGACTAAAGAAGAGACCATCATTCTTAACGGGTATGCCGCATTCATTTAAAAACCACTCGGTGTAGTGTAGATATTTTAAAAACGTTTTTATTTTGACGTATTGATATTTTCTAGGTGTTCAGTTGATCCTTATCTATTTGAGAATTTTAACACTGTTGATGGAGACACGTTGACGGCACGATTCAGAGCGTTTAAATTCCCAGAAACCAATTTCGTTCTTTTCCGGGGCACTATCGATGTTTGTCTTGACCGTTGTTCAGGGGTATGCACATCATGTATTTTCTTTATGATATCGTCTATTACGATGTCTCAATCGTGTCTGTTTGTATAGGTTGAGTGCAGTAACGACCAATTGGCTTTCGGTCGTAAACGGCGAGCGGCCTCACAAACCACAGGAAATACCAAGTTGGACCGGACCGATCGAGTCTTTGAAGTTTCTATGACTACATTGGTCAAATTTGACTCTGAAACAGGTCTTCAAAAAGGTATCAATTGCTTTATTTTGCACTGTGTGCTGAAGAAATTTATTGAAATTATTTATTTTCTACGAATTGATTTCAGATGTTTTAGAATCGACTCAGGCAAAAGGAGTGGACACTGTAGAACAGCCGATTCAAGCCCAACAATCTCAATCGGTTCTTAATGAGTCTGAACCGTCATCGAAAGCTTCTACTCCGCAACAACCTTCTCATCAGACGTCGGAACCTGAACCCGAGCCAGAACCAGCTGCTGGAACTAAAAAAGCATTAGCTTCATTGGCTGTCAAAAGCGATTCGGCAGCATTTTCACTCGTTCTTTCCTTTGTTGCCTTATTGGCAAGCCTTCTGTACAACAAGTACTAATAAACCTACTATACAATTTGAGAGCGGAGTAGAATAACCGACGATTAATCCACTTAACCCAATTTTTGTATTCCCTCCAAAGTGATTTTCAGTTGAGTTTCACGAGCTATTGTTGCAATCTTTGTACTATTGAACGATTAAAAAAAAACATTTTTAAAAAAGGCCCAAAAGCTGCTTGCAAAAACGAAAAAAAAAAGTAAAATTGGGTGGTCTATAGCCTCTGTTATTATGGGTAGAGCAACAAAACGTTGACGTCATCGACCCCGCTCCACTTTCTCGCGAACATCTTTCTCTTTCTTTCTCTCCGTTTCAAGCAACGTACCACGTCGTTTTACACACTGCATTGATAGTCGCGTTTTGTTTTGGGTTCATTCTCTCTTTTTCAACGTGTCGTCGACTTGCGAAAGAGTTGCGCGTTTGGTATTGAGGTCAACAACTTACGCGCTCATATAGGAGGGACGCTGGAGCCTTTAACTTCTACAAAAACCAAATTTCTCGCTCTCTGCCCTTGTTTTAAACTATTTACGACGACAGTGACATTTTGTTGTATGTTTGAAAAAAGAAAACACACATGGAAATATTTCGCACAGCTTTTTATTTGAGCGCTGCACAAAATTGTAATTGTTTTACTAATAACATTTTATTAAAAAAGTTGTTTCGCTTGAAAATAAAATGAAATGGTGATCTTATATTTATTCTATATTAGGAGCGCGTAGGCATTCCTGTTACCCAATTAAAACAGTTCTTTTTTTTCCCTTTTCCTCTAAAATTCGAGAGTCTAGTCGTCGCTATTTCTTGAAGCCCAGCGTGCGTGGTTTGTTATGGGTGGAAATTATTTCGGCATTTCCGGTGTGTTGCGTCAGTGACGTCTATTCTTGGCACATCTCTAACATGAGGTTGGTATCGTTCGACCGCACTACGCAACAGTCAACCCGTAATGAAGCAACGACGTTCAAATGAATTTTCCAGAAGGCAAGACTCGGGAATGATTCGATAATTTGATTTAAAGTATGAATCAACAACAACTTGGACATTTTTCGGGGAAAATCCAGTCGTTGTCGTGATATCTCATGGGTTCAATGGGTTCATTCCGTTAGAATCAAGACAATTCGAGAAAATTAGGAATCCGATATACAGTTCTTGTTTCCTTGGGGTCTAATTTGTTTTACTTGGAAAAGAGTATCCATTCAGTTTTTTCCCTTTCCCACACTGATTTCATGAAGGTTGAGAGGATAGTGGTCAACATACTTGGGCAATTTTCTTTCGTACTGCACTTAACAGTATTTGCGGTTGGCGATTTCAGTAACAATATAGTTTATTAAAGATATTCCATTCATAAATAGAAAAAAAACCATCGGAACATTACTTAAAGGATTTAATACGGTTCTATTTCAATACTTACAAGCCTCCGTGGCGCAATTGGCTAGCGCGTTCGGCTGTTAACCGGAAGGCTGGTGGTTCGAGCCCACCCGGGGGCGAAATATTTTTTCATTTTTTATAAATATTAGAATGATTTATTTGTTGCGGAAACATTTAAAAAAAGTTTATCAAAATTCATACAAAGTAATCAAAAATTCCATTAAGAGGGAACACGTTCACGTGTATTGAGGATATAACTTTATAATTGAAAAAAGAAAAGATGCAATTACGCAGATCTTGCCATGTATAATAGGTATAACACATTATATCATTGGTAAATGGACAATTTCGCATTGACAGAGGCGAACGTGTAAAAATCGGCACAGATGGATGAGAAGACAAAAGGGAGAGAAATCGGAAAAAGTATATTTTCGACTTGAAGAGACGAGAGGAAAATCGAAGCGAAGTAGTGGCAATAAGCAAGGAAAAGTCGAAAGATATCAATGGAAGAGAAGGAATGTCAAGACGGCACATAATATTATCAAATGTCATGGCACTTGATCTCTACTTTCGGCTGCAAGTCCCTGTTTTTGTTTCCGCCCTAAAATCCCTGTTGCATCACAAACACAAGTCTCTTGCCATGAGGTCATACTAAATAAATGTCTCATAAATATCTGGATAAATAGAACATGGAAGGAATGCTTTTGCTCCAATAGTTCACATCACTATTAAACAAACAAAACGAAATTTTTGTGTGGGGTACGCATTTCGGGTGGGCAAGAGAGGATGGGGGGGGGGGGAAACAGACCGACTAGCTCTCGTTACTTCACCATATTACCTCATTTGTTTCGTGCTAGCAAGACTCACTTGCCGCACACAGAGATTTCTTAACAGAAGGGTGAGGTTATGGCGTTGCACAAACAAATTTTAAAGTTATTAAGGTTTAAAAACTTGAGGGATCATTTCTTCCAATATAACCAAAGTACCACTTGGCAGAGAGCCAGTACTAGAACGACCAGGTAAAGGTCACGCGACGGAGATCCACGCATCATCTTCATTGGACCCATCGTCTGGTGTTGTTGCAACATCAATGACTGAATGCTGGTCTGGATTCGGTTCAGTTTATCCTGCGTTTCCCGATGTGACTCTTCCAGATACTGCAGCACATGATTCCAGCTATTACGAAGAGATAGAAGATTATTCATAAAATAATTAACTTGCATTATTGAAAAGACGTTTGATATGAATAAATACCTAGTGGGACCATTCCTTGATTGACGTTTATCTCCCATCAAGCGATTGTCTTCTTCAGAGCTATGCAATTGATCACCTTCGGCCGAGGAACTGATGCTGCCATCAACATTCCTCCGTCGTATGGCACTTGTTCCGTTGACATTAGTCTCGTTCAACGGTTTCCGAAACTCAGCTCCATTAGGCGACAGGACTAACTGTTGTCGGATTGACTCCGTTTGCCTCTCGACGCTGACGATGCTGGCTTCACGAATCATCGGAGTACGATGCCGCGTTTTGGTGGCAATCACAAAGTTACTTTCGTACTGAACAACGTCATTACGTTGATCCCAAGGGCGGACGTCAGCGTGGCGGTAATGCCATGAATCTGTTACTGGATCGAGTTCGAAGCAGCGAGGCATCCACGTTTCATTTTGGGACATACGCAACTTGGTGGCGTTCCTTTGGGCCTCCTCTAAAATTGTTTTCTCGTTCGTAGCCAGTTCCTAAATAGACGAATACAAATTTCTCTCACCATTCCATTTGACACGTTCACATTTCTAACGAACCTGATTTTCTTGACGAATGGCGGCTGCCACTTTGCTCCACAGTTTGTCTGATTCATAACTAAGCTGTTCTTCATTGGCGACAGTCCAACGTTTGAGTCTCGCATTCCTGACTTCAGACGTTGGATTCCATAGCGTTTGTTTCTCGCCCGTTCGCTTGTCTTCGATTGTAATGCAATCATCCCAATAACCTGATATGGTGGCTAAAGTTTCTTTACCCAATCGAAGTTTGCCCGTCACGTAGTTCATGAAATCTGCCCCACCAAGCATCGGCTATAAAACAAACAAACAAACAAAAGAACATTCAATACAATAAAATAATCAATTTGCTCTCAGACAGTTTTTTAATTTTAAATTTACCTTCAGTTTAAACTCCAAATCGGCCCGATAGCCCGTCTTTTCGCATTTAAGGTAGACTTCGCCGCCCATTTCCATGGTGAGTGTTCCAAGCAAAATCCCCTTACAATGAGCGTAAGGCATGGTGATGATGTAATCTTCACCTCGCGGCAATAATGTTAGGCGAGCCGATCCATCCAGTAGGGCCGACAATGAATTTCCTGTTGTAAATCATCATTAGGAGATAAAAGGTGTCTAAATTAATTTTGCGGGATCTACCGTAAAACTTGGATTTGGCCAAAATGGTAGCCGATAGAGTGAATCCATCTTTACGATTTGTGACGTAAAGAGCCGAAATGGGAGGATGATGGGACACTTGTTCGGCGATATAGAACGTCGTCGAACCGTTGGGATGTTTCCAACAACATCGAAAGACCTCTCCCAAAATAGGATTGTATGGTTTCTTAAGGCCTTTTGGCTTTTTGTAGAAACCGGAAAGATACCACTGAACCACAGTTTTCATCCGCGTGAAAGGATCGTCTTCCAGAACAGCCCTGTACATTACAAAATTCTAATAAATATAGTCATACAACAGGGTAAAACATCTTACCTGGACAGGATGTCGGCGTGATAATAATAATCAGACAATTTGTCAAGAAATGAGCGCGGTTCCAAAATAAACGTAGGTAAGACCACTTTAGACAAATCCATTCCAGGGCGGACTTGTTTTACGAGGAACCAAATTAAACTTTTGTTATCATCGGCCAATTCTTCTGTCAATTCTCCAGTCTATTTGAAATTTAAAAAAAAAAAAATAAAAATTATGAAATTAAATTTTTCAAAAAGTCGTCAAGAGATCCATACAGAGCCAAACTCTTCTTCTTGTTGAACAACGTACAACGTTTCGACTGGGAAATCGTCTAATGATCTTAGTTCATCTTCCTCAGATTCCGAATCGGTATGACGAGAATCGTGTCGTGTGCGAGGAAGACGAGGCCCTACGGTGGCAAAATCGGCAACATCCAGCCTAGAACCAGACTGACGTTCAGCTTCCGTGACATCGTTTTCATCCGTATGACTAGTATCGTCGAAATCTGTGTCAAGAAAAAAGATAAAGGGGAGGGGAAGCTATAACGAATAAAAGCCATCTAGACGCGACAACATAAAATCAGAGATTATCTGCAAGCAAGTTCAATATACCACTATTCCGTTTCACCAATTTCCTTGAAGTACCGTGAGGAAATCGAGAAAAATAATTCGATTTTCGAGTTTGAGGCGAGTTGTTAAAGCTTGAACCAGAGCAAGTGGATCGGGGACTTTTGGGAGTAGATTCATTCGAAGAAAGGGAAGGTGAGATAATGGAAACTAAAGGAACAACTTTAAGGAAATCATTAACGTGCTCTAGCTCTATTTTTTTTTAAGGCGGGGAAATCAAAACATTGCAACCATGACGGATCGATTGACGGAATTGCTTTTTAAAATATTATTTACCTTGATCTTTGAAATGTTTTTCAAAATCCGAGTCGTTCCAGTGAAGATCGCCGCTTTGAGAAGCTGAAGCAACAGAATTTGGAAGGCCAGACGCCAGTTCCGAAACCAGTCCTTCGGCCATGTTGGTGCTTCGAGTGCTCATGGAACGGATTAAAAGCGATGAGCACTTCAAGGCTAATTCCAGCGCATCCATCCAACATTTTCCCGCTCCTTGAGAAGACACTCGGAAAATCAGGTGAGAGGTGGGGAGCGGTTGAATCGGAGCGGCTGAATATAGAAATAAATCAATCTGATTATATTTTCTGATGTGATTTCTGTAGGAACATGTTAAAAGCTTACGAATTGTTTCTCCTAAGGGCCCTTTCGGCGCCCATATTGATTGGTCCAATGGATGATAGAGTTTGAAACAAAAACCGTCTTTTTTCGAAGGCCGTTCAATTAATTTGCACATACTTAAAAGTATAGTGCCAACCCAGTCCTATTAGTATTCAAGCACAAATGATTTGAGATCTGCATAACACACATAAAATGAATCAAACTATTTCACCTTTGCCTTGTCACTTTTGTACAGTAAGATGACACCTGGTTTCAGAATGCACCACAATTTTGTCCAACTCTTGAGCATTCCACGAACTAAAAATAAGATTTTGAATCATTATAATGTGTTAAGTTATATTTGAAAAGATTTTGAACCTTTGAGCCAATCCGCCAAAACAACAACAGCAGGGTCTTTGAAGGAACATAACAGTTCGTTTGCAGCTTTCTTCTTTTCAAACCTGTAATTTTTCCTCTGCAGTTTGTATGATTCCTTTCTGGCCACCATAAACCCAGGTGATGATATCATTCCAGGACTGCTAGATGGTGCAGAATCACCATTCCCCTGTCCCTGCCAGTCAAGTTGTTGAGTTTCATTGTTGCATTGAACTCGATCTATAACAGACTGAGGCACCTGGGCACTCTCTGTAGAAGAAGCATTCTTGAATTTGTTTGGTGTGGACGTGTAAGGATTTGGTGAGGAGGGCTGTGAAGGAGAAGGTTCTGCAGAAGAACGATCCATTTCCTGGGAGTAGGCACAAGTTATCTAAACCTAGAAAACATTGTAATGAATGATGAGCAGTTAAGATAAATCTGAGATTAAATCGTCTAATGTAACAAATCAAGATAACAAAATTCAAATAGAGATTGTTTGAAACGTCACGCAAGACACTATTTTTAAAAAAGAAAGACAAAAGCCAACGATTATGGATCGAACGGATTACCTAGCATTAGCCTGTGTAAAAATGTCAATAACAAACGTACGTCGTCGTGACGGCGGCTACTACGTTGAAAATGAAAAACACCGGGCTAGAATAGCAAGTTGAACATGCACAATTTCACTCGCTCCATTCGAAATGAAGAAAACAAACGATAGTAGCATCAGTAATCGAAAAAATTCGTCGTGATAGTCATCCAGTCAGTCACGAGATACTGACGACAGCGGAACGGAGAAATTCAATAAACAGACAGCAGAGTAGTAGCTACTAGCTAGCAGAGAGAGAGACGAGCACACGCCAGCTATGGCAACCAGACAACATCTGACTACGACGTGGGGGAGGGAACTAGCAAGCAACCCATCCGTTGCCTTTTTTAGAAAAAAAAAAACAAAAAAAAAAGCGTAACGCACAGCGCGTTTGTCAAATTAAAAAAGACAGAAGAGGGGAAGAAGAAGCCTCCTTCCCGGAACAAGTGTGTTGAAGGCTTGAAGCAAACAAGCGCCAGTTGAACTTGTTCTCGCCGTTGCCTGTGCAAGACTGCTGGGTCGTCTTTTCGGACTAGCTCTGTATAGAGTTGTTGCCTTCTGCTATAGTTCTACGATCGTTAACGATGCCTTGAGCAAGAGCTCGTTAACGAACACTAGGGCCACATCCTCTTTTTATTGATCCAACCATCATTATTTCGACTGACTAGGTTGCATTAAAGATCACACTGTTGATGTCCAAAAAACCTACAAAGTTCGATCTATCTTGTATATGCTACTACTACATGTTCCTTGTGATAGATGCCTCGACCGGGGCCGGGGGGACTAATTGAACTGCGCAGCTCAGCAGGCCTTTTTGTTATCAGAAAAGAGATAGACTGACTGACTATCTGTTGTTTCTATTAGGTTGATGTGATCAGATTGCAAGAATAAAAGGGCTGAATCAACAAACACTTTGTCCGCGGTCTGGTGCACTCACGTTCTGCATCATCCGCATCAAGAAAACTCAGAAAAATCAAACAACAAAGAGTTCGTCGCTGAAAGCTGAACAATCTTGTGCAATGAATCGATTGCGCTCGGTCGTCGTGGAGTTAGTCACATGAGAGAGATGCAACTGCGAACTATTTATTCGCAAGATAAGGAATGCAATTATGCACCTATAATCTGATGAACGCAAGACATCGGTCAACTGAGGCGCACTGCGCTATATAGCTCCTGCAACGGACCAACTGTTTTCGTGAAAGACCAATTTCAGCGATCGAAACTCTGGCCTGGAACGGAAATCAATATCTCTGCTGCCGCAACCCTGCTATAGTCGTCGTCGTCGGGCTAAGGGCTATCACGTTCGACGTCATGCACCACTAGTTCCTTTTTCCCAGGTATATTATTATGTACATACTACTACACTATACACTGTCACATAGTATACCTCAGGCAACAGTTGACAGAATAAAGCAGAGCTCTCACACAAGATCACTACGCATTTTCGTGTAAGATCCTTATTCCCTTTTACCACGAGTACTCACGCAGTTTTATTGATTCATTTTACCACTTTTTTCTTCTCTCTCTTCTATTTCAACGATGGCTGCAACTACGTACATGGCCACAAAAAAAAAGTTTCGCCCGGGAACTAAAATATAAAAAAATAACAACTTTACTTTGTCGAACCTGGCAGTTGTTCCGCTCAGCAACCAAAACTTTTTGATAATCTTAGCAAAAACAAACTATTTCGTTCTTTTTATTTCGGCCTTATGTTATCGTACAGCTTGAAAAATAAAGAAAAACCACTCGAGAAAGGGTAGAAGAACCAAACGGGAAAGTTGGGAATTATCGTTTATTCAAAAACGGATGTTTACAGTAAGAACCTTGAAGAGGAAAAATTAAGAGTAAATTTAGCGCTTGTTCCTTTTATTGCCGGGAGGAGGGCTTTGCAGCTGGAAACTGGAGTTGGCTGATTGCAGCGACTGCGCCAGAGCTACCAAAAAAACCTAAAAACCGACAACACAAACAAAAATAAAGAAAAACAAAATAAAAAATAAAGAAATCAAAAAGGGGGGGAAAACGCTCCATAATTTTGCTAAGGGGAATAGACCAACAAAATAGCTAGCAGCTAATGAATTGGTTTATTGAAAAATGGTCCACTCATTGGTCAAAGATGTTGTACCTGGCGGGCGGCTTGGTGTCCCACCAAACGACAAACTACCTGGATTACTACTCGGCAGAACAGAACTACTACTAGCTAACGAGGAGCCAAAGCTGAGACCTCCACTAGTGCCACCACTTAAACCTGCACCAGAACTTTGTACAGCGTTGGTTAGGTGGCTTAATGTCCGAGAAAGCGGATCCGATGTACCTATGATGCATTATCAACAAGAATTTACATCGCATGAACTACAAATTTGAAAGCTGCAATTTTTCTTCTACCTCCAAATGGAGAAGGTCCACTACCAATCTTGTTCAATTGGCTCACCAAAGCCGATTTTGAAGGGGCGTGGTTCTTTGAAGCGAAAATATCAGTTGGATCATTCAAAACTCGTCGTCGGTATGTCAAATAATCGTCTTTATAGTTTTGAAGCGAAGTATGAATCATGTGGACACGTCCAGCCAACAAAACAAAGGCCTCATGTAATTTTTTCATAGTCCCCATCAGTTCTAAAACAAATGTGCAAACATTAGTCTAATCAAAATATTATGACAAAAAATGTTAAATTACCTTGAGGAGTCAATGCATGCTGTTTGCTCATAGCCAGCAAATTCCTTTCTGTGTCTTCGATTTGTTGCCTTTAACGAAGAATAATATTAAAGAATATTACATCTTTTGCAATAAATTAGGATTGAAAAATACTTGTAAAACTGCATTCGCTGCTCGAAATCGGTCACTAAACGCATAAAGTATTCAAGGGGTGCAGTATTGTCGAGTTGCATACTAGGTGCTGTTTCTTTTGTACGCTGCGCAATTTCAGCATTTTTGATTTCCTGGACAAGTTTAACCCATTGCAACCATTTTGATATCAAATCTGTTATAAATAATTAGCTTACAAGTGCGACATCATGCTTCAATTTATGGACCAATGCTGAATGTTGTTGGATGTTATTGGCCAGGTTGGAAAGGATATTTTTTAAGGTTTCAACCTCCTCGCCAACTTTTTCAGGGGCTTTGCTACTACCTCGGCTAACTTCGTCCTTTTTGGCTTTCTGTTCTTTCACATGTTTTCTACACATGAAATAATATATTAGTGATTATTAGAATAATATATTTCCCTACAGCCTTTACTTACTTGAATTCTTCTACAGATTGAGATATTTCAGTAGGTACAGGCATTTCATTGAAAGCCTTTGAATCAGATTTTCCTTGAGAATTGGGTGCTAGATTTTAAAGAAAAAATCCTTTTATTAAAGCTAACTTTAGATGAACCATAGACTAAAGAGGCAAAAGACCGTCCCCCATCACAAAGTTGAGAGAAAGCCAGCGGGCGATGCTTGTCGACGCCGCTGTGGCACTGCAAACATTTTGAGGAAACTTCTTAAATTTTTCCCATTTTCCTACTGATTTGAGTCTTCATGATTTTCATGACTTCATATACGAAGTTAGCTATTTATTGGTTAAATTCTTACTTTCAAATAAAATTCCTATCGTTTTATTATCCATTCTTGATCTTCTGTTCGAATGGAATTTAAAGTAAAAATTTTGCCCACCTTTGAAAATCCAGATATGTGTGATTGGTGTTGAAATCAGTAGGGAAATGAGAAAAATTTAAGAAGTACTATATTCAAAAAAGTTCGCAGCGCCACAGCGGTGCCGTCTGATGGCTAGTAAAGGAATCATGGTATTTCTTCCTCTTAGTCTGTGGATGAAAATATAAAATAATTTTTTCAAATATAAACCTACCAGAAAGATCACCTCCAAATGGTGTAGAATTAATACCTCCAAGACCAAGAGAAGGGGCTGCTGTTGTAGTAGATATCACATTGGTTGTGAGTCCAGTTAATGTGTTTGAAACCGAACCTGATCCAAAGCCTAAGAAAAATGTGAGTCGTACTTTAAATAAAAAATCCTAGTGCTACTGACAAAATTGAACCACAATAACTGATCAATGTTTTGAAACATTAAAACATGAAAAAACAGGATTCTTTTAATTACTTTGAAAATTTCATTTCTTAAAATGATTAAATGATTGGAATAAATCTTCAAACTGTATTTAAGTTTAAGTTACCAATTGAGCTAGGTGCACTGAATCCAAAAGGAGCTCCAGTCATTGATGTTGTAGCAGTTCCAGTATTTAAAGGAGCATTGGAAAAGCTAAAAGCTGGTGCTGCCTGTGATGTGGATCCAAAGCCAAATCCACCCGTTGAGGATGCACTACTAGTACTCATTTGAAAACCTCCAGTTTGCTGCGGAGCTGTAGTAGTTCCAAATGAAAATGGAGCAGCACTGCTTGTTAAAGTTGCAGGGCCAGAACCAAAGGAGAATGAAGAATTTGAAGGTGCAGGACTAAAATATTAAAAGCTTGTTCTAAACAGACATCCCAAGGCAATATAAATAAGAGAATACTTACTTCCCGAACGCCGGCGTTCCAAAGGCTGACGGTTGAGAGGACTGGTTAGAAGTTAAACTAAAAGACATGATGGTATTCTACTTTTTCAGAATGTTTTATACCACATTTAAACTTTGAAAGCACGAAGAAACGGCAATGATTGATCCGTTTGTACGTGCGTACCGGTTGGCGGTCTCATACAGTTCAACCGTTGTAACTTGTAAATTCACTACTGTCTTTCTAGCTACTGTCTTCTGTAGATCTGTTTTTTTTTCCTTGTGCGACAGTGCCAGATTGAAAAATTTGTTCTACTACTTCTACAGCATGATTGGAATCATATCTAAGACAGAGTTATAGATGACCAGATGATTGGAATGATTGGAATTGGATTGATTTGGTTTATAATCGGATGAGTGATGACTCTGTTATAGTGGAGTAATAATAATTGTTAACGTAAAAAAAAAATGAATCTTGTAATTTATTCGACGTTGAAAATTATTTCTATCCCACTAATTTCCATCGATTGTATCTGTTCTCTGCTGATTGCATTGTACCGCCGGGCGCCGGCTCGCCTATCGTCTAAATAGATGGTTTCATGGTTTGTGATTTTTACTTTTTTTTTTAGTTTATGGGGGGAAAAGGATAACTTCACAAGGTTTCGAAAACTATTATATTTCTGTGGACTCTGGTGACGAAGCCAAATAAATAGCGATTGGGAAACTTTAAAATAATGGGCAACTTAACCAATGAACAACTTAATACAAATTGTGCTGCAGATAATAAGGCGATATTTTTTTTTTAATCGAGCATATTTTTTTAGGAAATTTGAATCGTAAATTGTTTCGCAGTTTTATAATTTTTAAAATAAGTGTTTGTTAGATCGATTTATTAAATAATCGGTCACGTAAAGAATGGAATACAAAATACAGTATATTATAGAATAAAAGGTTCATTCTTTTATAGAATAACAAATTACTATTTTTGTACAATACGTTCATAATACACACATTTCCACAAAATGACTATAGGCCTACATAGCAGATAATTCAAACAAGAGAGTGGAGGGTTGTATACCTCCGCTCCGATAAAAAATGATCGCCTCTCACTTGTAAGATATAGCACATTTTAACTGCGTTCCAGTTCAACTAGGGAGTCAGATACCGCGTGAAACTGGGTTACGACAACACGGATTCAAGAAGTCTTAAACTTGCAGAGCATTAGTCGAGGGAGTAAAGTTGGTAGACAGAAATATATATAACTCTACGGTTTTCAAACAGTATTTGAGTACATAACCTTTAATTGGATTTTCAGAAGGTAGACAGAAGTAGGCTAAGCAAATTCATCCCATTACAAGCGCAGCGCAGCAAAGTTTTAAGAAGCTCGTTCTTACATGGTTGCAGAAATAAGTTGGTGTACATAAACAGCTTATATGAATCCCACAAACCGTAGAGTATAAGAGGACGTCTTTTTGCGAGAGACCATTTCAGTTGGTAGGAATACGACGAACTAGATGTTCAAATAAAGTGAAGCGTTGTCATTCATTAAAAGTTTGGTGATTCGAGTAACTGTATTATTCTTCGCAAATGTCCTCTGAACATTTCGAGCAATACTTTGTCAGCTTATTGGCAAAATCAAACAGAGACCGTTAGTGAAATGTTGAAAAGACTAGTACGCAACATTCGCTGTGCTAGCCGTCGTTACCGTGCTGTTCAAAACGAATACAATCGAATACATGACCCAATCATATCTAAAGCATATTCCACAATGTCGGTAACTCGGAGTCCGTCCTATGATGGAAAACGTCATTTCCTAACATGAAGCTATGAATTTTTTATTCAAACTTCAAATTTGGAAACTTTTGATATATTCCCATTATTCCCAGGTGAATTACAGAGGAACAATATTGATTTTCTTTTATTGCGGTAGCATATGACGTGTTTTTTTTTAATACATCTAAAATAAGTTTATTGTGTGCAGCCAAGTGTACAGCAGATTTTACATTTAGTGAGACAAGCATTTTAAAGAGTGAAAAACGGCATGAGCCGCGAGTCGTTACAGCATTTTTGAGTATTGGGTAAATGATGTTGGATGATAGAAAACTTCATTTTGTTACATCATGACGATAGCTTAAGTATTTGCTATTCAACGTGTCATTATAATTGATAAAGTCTGAAATTCCAAATTACTAGAACTTTATCAGATTTTGCCATTTTAAAAATATATGTACTTATAGTCTTATATTTTGTAGAAAATTTTTGCAGGGAGCCGTTGGGGTTTGAGACTTGATTAACATGACAGGAACGTCGGGGAAAACAGTGAACAGAAAGGTTTTAATTCGTTTTTAAACTTGAAAACGTCACAATCTAGCCTTTTTAGACCGAAATAATTTATACGTGTCAGTTATATTAAACAATTATTTTAAATTTTTTCTCTTGAATGCAGATTTGTTCGGCTGAAATTTTAAGGAAAATATTGTAAGCAAGTTGGATTCCCATCATGAAAGAAACAAGTTTGAATAACTTACATTGTTGATGCTTGTTGCTTGGACATTTTTGCGCTTTGAAAAATGGAACTTTTCCCGCAGCTGTTTGCAACGGAAGATACAAGAGCTATCGCTGCAAAGCACTATCCATCGAAGATTTAGCAGTTTTCCCCATTCGGTTTCATCAAAAATGTCCTGTTTATCCATTTTTATGAAGATTCAGAAAAAATTGACTCACTAGACCAACTTTGATCAGTATTACTGATATTACTTTATCTCTGCTGTAATGAAACCCAATTTGATGACTACTTTTCACGTTAAATTATGATGCAACCAGGGAAATATTTATTGAAAACCAAAGTTTGTTGTTGCGTGTAAATTAACAAAAGAAGCAAAAGATACATTGTCAACGTGCCATTTATTATAATACTGAGGATAAAAATGCCGAAATGTGCAATGAATCAATCTGATTCTAAACCATCGAGCACCAAATTTCTTAAGGCTATTTAATTTGCTTACAATAGCAAGCATAACAAAGTACGGAAATAATTTATTGAACGATTATAAACTTATCATTAAAAAATGTCAAATAATTTGCGCCGAGACAACCAAGTGATTAAAACGGCCTGTAAGCCTGTAAAATATTCTATAAAAAACTGAGGAGATAAGATCTGCATGAGAATGGTATATATTTATTTATTTAATACGATTTCAGTCAACATATTAAGAGATTCAGAAGAGCGTCAACGAATAGATGTTGCTAGTGTTAGCTGCGTTAGCATAAACTACATATAGATAAAATTTCATTATGCTGCGTATAAAAGAAGTGGGTTATTTGACATATATCACAGGAGAAGTTCGGTCTACACAATGCAGAAGCTCTGCTCAGGATACAGGAGCTGCAATTACAAATGCAATACAACGCAGAAATTTGTAAATGCGGGTGTCGAAAAAACTATCTACCATATACGTACTTCAGGTGTCACGCTCAATCAATATGGTTTGAATAGGGCGATCGTGTGTTACTAGAATTAGTTCCGGTTCACAATTATTTTGGCACTTTAAATGTGAAACAGTACATTCAAAACAAATAAAAACATAGCAATGGTAATGAGATTATGGGTAAACTAGAAAAATTCCTTTCAATAAGCCTAGATAGCAAAAGATTGTGATTTCACAGCTTTGTAAGTTTTAAACCCGGCTCGACGTCGAGTAAAACAAAACAAGATCATCGACGATATTAATCCAAAAACCTGTATTTAAAAAAAAACCCCTTGGTATAGAGTAGAAAATATGATAAAAGCAGATTTCGTGCAAAATAGACCTACTTGAATGGAGACTACGACAAAATCCAACTATGCTGAGTAGATGAAGACGCTCTTTAAACCAATTATGAGCTTTATTATAGCAACCAGAGGGAAACCACATGGAAACTTCTTGTAACTGGCCACAATCTGAGAATAGTACATATATAGTTTTTACCAATTGTTTGGACTTTTACTTTAAATAATAAAATTACCATTCATGTACTGGAATGATGGGATGCAACATGAATGAGGAACATAAAAATTCCCAGGCCAAGCAGAAATGTTGAACCAATCTTCATAATGATGGACACCACAAACAGCTGAGCTGAAAAACAGAAGACCAATTAATCAATTAAAAACAAATAAATGTTAAAATTGAACTAATAATATATGGTTAATTATCATGAATTTACTTCTCTACTTCACCTGGTCCTGAATGTGATCCCATGCAAGAGTGATTCCAGTATATTGTTTTGATGTATTATAATGTGTCTGGATACCAGTAAGCAATTCTTGCTGAAGTGAGGCAGACAACATTTCACTATATAGAAATCCCAAGACTCCACAAACCAATTCAGCTCCACATAATATGAAAATTAATGTGAAGTACTAAACAAAAATAAAGTATACAAATAATTAAACAAATTAGAAAACAAAGCTGTATAAAACAATAATCTGGTTTACTGAAATGAGAAGACAGGGGTTCATAAACCAGGCCCCACTGCAGCCACAAAATGCAATAGCAAATAAAAGTGTACCACTTAAAAAAGCTGCCGAGTCTAAACTCAGAAGCTCATGCTGAGGTAAGAGTGAGACAAATCCATTGTAAGATATTCGTAGCCAGATTGCGACTCCAATAATTCCACCACCAAGTATCTGCATGTGTGATTTCATGAATGTCATTAGCAATGCACTTTATCACTTGATTTAACCTCTTATAATCTTAGCTAACAAACCAGCTGCATACCCAGAATAATCCATTTAAAAGGCCAAATATTGATCTTATACAATTATAAGCCCTTCTCTGAGATTTCCTCATTTTACTATATGCAAAAATGTCACATACGAATTAGAAATACTTTTATCAACAAAAGACAAGCAGTGAATAGACTATGTGGCTGTAGACTGTAGCCCAAACCACCCAAACTTAAGAGGTGAAGACTACGATCTAGCATAGGGCTAAGACCACCATACATCGATTTAGTAATCGATATCTACTATTGGCTCCAAAATTCAAAAACAAAAAACATAGATTTCACTGTATTTCCATCTATCTAGGTTTCCATCTCAATCTCAATTATTTAAGCTTCACAACTTCAAAGAACGACAACTGCGTTGGAAAACAAAAACAATATTGCGATTGACAAGAAAGGAACAAAAAAAGGACAATTATGATTTATCATTGTCAAAACAATGAGATAACGACTGGAAACCAATAAAAAAAAATTAAGGCGAAATAAATACACGTTTTACTACCAATAATGATTTCCACTACGCCTTGAGGGAGATGACGTTTTAGGAGCATTTTTTAATTGCCATGGATCAGAAGTGAGCTCTGCGGTATTTCTTTCTGGAGAAATTCTTTGCAAAACTGGAGATGTCGGAATTATAATGGGATCTTGCCAGTCTTGGGATGAATACAGCGAATTCGAAGTTGACGTTCTGTCATTTCTTTGGTGCATACGATTTCTCCTGGGATCCAATTGCTGGTAATAGAAAACTCCCGTTACACTGTCCTTCTCGCATACTGGTACAGGAAGAATCAAGCTCATCTAGCGGAATACCATGATTTTTCAAATCTACACAAGACAATCCCGTCATCTTCAGTATGGTGGGATACACCGTTTTTGACGAAGGAGCTGGAGCCACTGGGTTGATGACTTTGCAGCTTTGATATTGTCGATACTTCTGTGACAAGGGTGATGAAGAAAAAGGCAAGGGAGTGAAAGGAAGAAGAGAAGGCGACACTACTTCACTTCGATTTGCCGAATCCTTCTCTGCGAATCTCTTCTCTTCTAATTTATGCAAATATTCGACGAGATCACGTTTTTGCG
This sequence comes from Daphnia galeata, assembly GCA_030770115.1. Taxonomy (NCBI): domain Eukaryota; kingdom Metazoa; phylum Arthropoda; class Branchiopoda; order Diplostraca; family Daphniidae; genus Daphnia; species Daphnia galeata. The sequence continues at coordinate 9,359,786 of CM061123.1, forward strand.
AATCGGTCAATGTCCGGAAATTTACAATAAGGGTTTTGAGTTCTTCACCGGTGAATCGATCAAGTGTTTTTAAAATCAGATCCATACAAATTTGTGGTCCTTAGTGTTGAATCCTTGTCTTTCACCTCAGCTACGCTGTCAGACCTAATGGCTGAGGACAACTTTGGAGTAGATTGAGGAGGGTTCAAAAGACCAGCAGCTTGCAGATTATTAACTAGCGATGCCATGTTACAGCCTACAGGGTGCATTCACGGAAGTAGAAGAATCTGATGTATTTGAAGACTGCTTAAGAAGCTGCGTGACGTATTCAACTGCCTGCGAGGCAGCTGTTCCTTTGACTCCATCCAGAAATCCAGCCAGAAGTAATCCTTTCAACTTTTCTTTCGATGTATCGAGCAAATCAACGCAGGTTGTATCGTCCTTCAACAATTTCGATGAGCTGCCAATTTTGCACCTTTCAGCCGATAGAGCTCGTGTAAGAAGATTCGTGATGCTTGGACCTAGAGAACCAAGACTGTCCTCAAGAGCGACCAACATACGAAGAACTTTAAGTAGATCTGGATCAGATGAAAGTGACCGTGTTATCTTTTAGGATTTCAGAAAAAATTTCCGACATGGCAAATGGGCTTTGGATTTTGAGCGGCTCTTAATTCTTCGAAGGAGTAAGCGTTAGGAGAAGATACGACAACGGTCGATAACTTAGTAGGCAAAGGAGAATCCTCAGCATGAGGCAGATTCTTTGTCTGGTTGAGTACGGCCTCAAGATGTTGAGCGGGATTAAGTGTCTCTTCAGCTTTTTTAAAAAGATTTTTCCAACCGAATCTAACTGGCTCGCGATTTTGCAAAGATTCCTTTGATGTATGTTCTTTCTCCACTGCACAGTTATCTTGATGTGGTTCACAATCGATCAGATCATATTTTTTTTCAATTCTATTTTCTTTGCTTTGATTTCTGCTTTTTTTAGTTTCTTCATTCGACTGAACCAAAATGCAAACCATTCCCGTTTCATGTCATATTTAACGGGATCTTTTCCTTCCTTTACGAGCTCGGCGCAACGTCTATTCCAGAAAGCCGTCCATTCTTTGGCATAGAGAGGATGGTCTTCGGGTTTTTCTTTGTAAATTTGGTATCTGTAACGAAGGTTTTCTTTGAAGGAATCAAACTTTTTTTCAAATTTCTTCCATTCGTTTCTAATATTATTGCCTCGTGGCTTAATGCGCATAGGAGACACTAATCCACGTTTCTCTCCTCGTTGTTTTTCAAGCTGCTCAAAACCAGTTGAATTTCGAAAATCGTTCATCGGTGAGAGATTTTGTTGCCTTTTTTGTTTTCGATGTCTTGGAGGCTGGTGTTTACTTGAACTGAATTTTGAGCGCAGATGTTTTGGAGATGGAGACCGAGATTTCGAAGCAGTATTGCGGTCCTTATAGCTGAATCTTGAACGCAAACGCTTTGGAGATCGAGATCGAGATTTTGAAGCAGTATTGCGACCTCTAGAATTGCATCTTCCTGGCTTTGGAGATCGTGACCTGGAAATGGAAAAGGTGTTGATGAGAAATATTACTTAATTCTAAGTTGTTATAACCAAACATTTACCCCAGCGTGGACCATAATTCAGGTTGTTGATGATTGTTTGGTTTCTGTACCATATCTTTTCCGAATATTTCCTTCTCAATTATAATATCGTCATCCGATACTGAGTGAAATATAGACTGCTCTGTAGTTTTTTTTTCTTCGTGATTCAGGCTGACGGATTGGGATATCGGGTTCAAAGTCCAAAGCGTTTTCTGTAGTGTTTTACTCGAAACTGTTCCACCGCTAACTTTCATGACGGATAGTAAGTTCGAAAAAAATCACACATCATAATTTAAATCTGAAATGAGAACGAAGGCAAATTATGTATACCTGGTTTGCAAAGATTCTGAGAAGTTGGAATGAAGACGGTATTTTCACTCAATTTTCCACTGTATATATTTTTGAAATAACTACAACAAATAGTGACTTGAATTCAAATTAGGAAGACAATACCACTCAGTCTCTGAATGAGAATCATCTGATAACAAGATGACTGCTTCTTCTAATCTCGCACCATTATCAATTTTAGGGACATCAGTTTTTGTCGGCATTGATTATTCCCATATCATTTTCTAGTATATGATCTTTAAAAATAACATATTATATATATTCAAAATTATGTTGAAAAATTTTCTAACTATACCTAATGAAGAATAATTAGAGTCATCAGACTTTAAGTTATTGGCTCGAATTTCCATTTTGTCGGCAGTAAACGGAGCACAGATATCATAATAGAATATGTCTGGAGTTTTCTCTAAAACAACAAGAAAAAAGAACTTACTATGCTGTCATAAATAACTCATTACTTAAAGGTATGGAATTCATTTACACATTAATTTATTGTTTTCTACAATTGAAAAAATCTAAATTTCATAATTAGTTATACCTTAAATGATTTCTGAGGTTGATTTCAGTTCGAAAATGCTGACTATTTACTTCCCACTGAGTGCGATAACATGGCAAAACCTGTAAACGACCTTTTAGAGATTCGATTCGGTTTATAATAGCGTCCATATATTCATGAATTTCGGCTTTCCAATTTTCTGGGCAACGATCAGCTTGCCGAAATAACGAATGTGCACGGGGGAAGTATTTATGCTGAATTAACGATGTAATAATATATTGGTTATTTTATAAATTGAATTAAATCGTAGTAAATTGTTTCAGTTAAATAAATAATAATAACTTACCAAATAGGAAAGACGATGAGCTGGTGACACTATGTGTTTCAAAATATTATCCTGAATGTCGCAACGTTTGTCGCACAAAACGCAGATGTAAAAGGCACGTGCTGTGCAATTCATAATATCATCTGGATGCACTTCCACAATATATTCAAGACCTGATGAATAATTATTAATTTTACTGAAAATGGATTATTCAAGTAAATTGCATGTGTTACCAATCAAAGCCGAATCAGAATATGTTTTCAACGACGAAGCAATTATGGGCTGTAAATTAGAAGCAAATAGTAGTTCCTCACATCCTAAGGAAAAACATAATAAATATAATCATTCTTATTCTAAATATCCATCACATAATTATTGTGATATCCTATCAATAAGGTTTTTTCTTCTATGTAATTCAACAAAGATGGTTTAATTGTTTGTCATCAGATAGGCCTACCTGGAGGTATTTCATCTTCATCTAGATTTCCCAGACAATTCTTTTGTTGCCTAACAGCAGGGTTATCACATTCTTTGGGCATCTCCTTGATATAGAAAAGTACAATACATTTTTTTAAATGTGAACACAGATTAACAAATTTACAATTATATTTTCTATTGCCAATTTAACATTACATTTAGCCTAACAAATTGATGACAAAAGGTAGTCAAATGTATGATGACATCTAAAAATAATACATTGAAATTGGTTACCATCATTATTCCTCTGCTGAGAAAACATAGAGCAGACTGCACCATCTATGTCAGAGCAAAATTCAGCATCTTTAACTAGGTTGTTTATTTCCTCTTCCTATAAATTAACAAAAATATTAATAAACTCACATTAATTAATCTAAAAGGGACTTAGCCATTCCATCGGCTAGAAAAAGAAAGCAGTTTTCTATCTAACAAGTATGAAATAGGAAACTTAAAAAATAACAGTTTGTTTTCACAAGTTAATGTATGATCTATATGTAACAAAAAATGCCATTTTTAAATGAGGTGGAGACTGGTAGATTAAATTTACATCTTTATAGTTAAAATCCCAGATAGCTGAATTTCATAAATCATAAATTGACTATAATTTGCTAACATCAACCTAGCTAGAATACATCTAGAATACTTACAACCATTGCGTTGATATGGTATGTATGGATCAAAATTCATTGATTCATCTCAACCATTGATCCGCGGATCAATAAAGAATTTCGTGTTCTGATTTTGACTTTTTTTAAAGTTTTTTATAAACTTTAATAAAATTGCAGTAGTACAGAGTTTCACCTGCATGTGAGCTCCGATTTCACGTGTGGACTACTGTTTCAAAAAATGGTCGATGAAAAATCAAACGTTGCCAGAATTTTGTCTCAATTTCCAAGGAAAAGTAATTCAAAGTCAATAGTCCAATAGATGGTGCTGCCACCCTTTCAACAACAACAAAATATCGAGATAAAATGGCCGGGCATAAGTGTTTGTCGAAGGCAGCGCAGTGGTTGAGTGATAGATAACAGCCAGTCGGCTTGAAAGCTCAAGAATATTCGGTCCACCCGTTTATCTTTTATCTAGTCCCATGTGTTTCTAATTGTCTCTCTAGTTGTGTGTAGTCATTTTTTTATTGTTTCCAACTAGTGGTCGGCGTTGTTATTTCTCTAGTAATCCAAGCCAGAAAGCCGACGTCTTTTCTTCAGTGTAAGTACATAATACACACTTCCTATGTGCGTGCCTAGAGAGAAAATATTTAAAGCAATAGAAATAATGAGATATTAATTGATTATTAGATGTAGTGAGCTACTTTTGGTCTCAAATGTGTAGCTGTGTAATACTTTTTATGGTTGTAAATCAATTTCGATGACATTTTCTCAATTTCCCGCCCTCACCTTATCTTAATTTACTCCATCCCTTACCGGCTGATATTTTCCACCGCGTTACGGCAAAGTGGACCAATTGGGCCATTTAATTAATAAAAACTGCTAATAGCTGCAATTGTTTTCTTTGGAATTAACATGGAGAATGTGGGTGTGACCATTTAAAATTTTTCTTTTTATACATAGAGGGTGGTGATGGGGGAAAGGGGGGGGGGGGGGGGGGGGGGGGGGTGGTGGACAGATATCGTGTTGCAATTGCTAGCTTATATTATTCAGGAAATGTATTGATCTTACTACAGCAACGTTATGTATGTATATAACGGTCGAAACGCCTTTTAATAAATCGCAAATCGGGTGCATAATAGGCTTGTGACTCAATGATGTAGCCTAATGCATCCAGCAGCTTTCAAACTAACAAGTGGCCGACAATTGTATTTGTTCTTGCAAATGAACAGTTGAACACGGTAGCAGGTGTTGGTTGCTTATGTACGCCGTCGCTTAGGCAACCCCCTAAAGTCGATGTCTACACAAGTACATCATATCCACTACAAACACCATAACTGAAAGATATGTTCCATATAACACGTACAATGCTGATTATTTCCATGCCATTTTTTTCAAAATAATTCCTGGTTTCATTTCTGGTGTGTGGTTCTCATTTCTGTTCTTTGGCTGTTCTTCAGTTCGCCAGGATGCGGTCGTTAAGCCGTTCATCGGTCTTGACTCTTGCTGCGGGAATGACTTTTGGCTTTTGTCTGGCTTACATCTTCCATTCCATCCGCTTAAGTCATTCTCCATTCTCTCAGTTGTAAGCTGCTCTTATTTCATTAGTATGACATTCATTTTTAGTTTAATTGCACACAATTTTAATTATCTGGAAATGGCTGCTGTCGATTGAACGAAACGTTGATTATCACTTTCCTTTTTTGTATAAGACTAAAAACATGTGAATTGATGTGTGTCGTATTAGCTATAATCCTCGTTATCCGGGAGATCACGGCGAGGACGCTCATGGCCATGGACACGATCACGGAGACGTCCACAATGAAGAGGATATGGACAATCTCTCCGGTCCTGTTCATGATTTCGGATTGCATGACAGGCATGAAGACTCACACGCTGGTTAGTCAACCTTTCACTTGTATTCCATTGCGTTCTTCTCATTTAATAGGGAGTCTCTTCTACGCTAGTTGCATTACATGCTAAACAAATGAATTCTTTTAAAAGAGGAAGATGTCTTAACTAATTAACTTATTTTCTTATTTATAGGTGGAGACGAAGTTGCTAGGGAATTAGGCCAAAAAGTTCGTGTTTTATGTTGGGTCATGACAGGACCAAAGAACCATCAGAAAAAGGCAATTCATGTTAAACGAACTTGGGGCAAGCGGGTGCAACGAACTCATTTTTATGAGTTCCGAAGAAGGTTCGTTATCGATCAAATGAAATATTTGCTAATATTATTACAATCATTTGATTTTTCATCTTTGTTTACACAGATAAGTCATTGCCTGCTGTTGCATTGCCTGTCGGAGAAGGCCGTGAAAATCTCTGGGGCAAAACACGAGAGGCCTACCGATACGTTTGGGAGAATTATCGAGATAAAGCTGATTGGTTCATGAAAGCTGACGATGACACGTATGAAAATCTTTTTATTTTATAATTCCATATTTGGCGTTTTCACTTTTGTGTTTGTAATTCATTTGTATTAGTTACGTTGTGCTGGAGAATCTCCGTTACATGCTCTCAACGTATAATTCCTCGGAGGCCATAGCATTTGGCCATAAATTCAAACCTTTCGTTAAACAAGGATATTTCAGCGGTGGTGCTGGTATGCAATAACCCTTTTGATATTTTGTCCAGCAATCCCATTGGATTTTGATCATTTAAAATAAATCTGATTATTCCAAATTGTAGGATATGTCCATGAGTAGAGAAGCCACGAAAAGATTTGTAGAGGAAGGATTAACAGATTCGTCGAAATGTAGGGAAGATCCTGGAGGTGCTGAAGATGTTGAAATGGGTAAGTACTAGCTGTGGATTCGACTACAAAATTATTCGTTTTGCAAATTTTGGTATTTTAAACATTTTTGTATTTTAAATCAGGTAAGTGTTTTGGCTAGTCTAAATATAAAGGCTGGTGATAGTCGAGACTCGTATGAGTAGGGGTCGATTTTTCCCCTTCGTCCCGGAAGCATCATTTGATTCCAGGACATGTTTACAAAAGACTTTTGGTTCTGGCAGTATATTTATTATCCAGTCAAAGAGGTGGTGTATATTTCCAATTGCATTATTTCTCGTCTGTATTCGTTGTTGACGGCCTTTGCTTTCTGTTTTGTTCAATTAGGGATTAGATTGCTGCTCTGATACGGCCGTATCTTTTCACTATGTTTCGCCTAACGAAATGTACGTGCTGGAGTATTTGATTTATCACCTCAAGCCTTTTGGAATCCAAAACAATTTAGAAGGAACTGCAGCTCCACCGCCTGACCGCGATTTAAAAGGCAACTCCATGGCCGGGTCCAACTGATTAAAATGAAAACAAATAGTATCCTACAATCAAGTCAATTGTCTGTGAATTCTTTATAGTTTTGTATGAAGGCCAAAAAAAAATATATTTATGAATATTTTCATTTGAAAATCATTGAATGTATTCGACTTTTATTGCCCATCGTGGATCAAAAATGTGAAGAAAATTTCATAATCAATTTAGGGAACATTGTAAGAGCATGAAATATTATATAACAGTTATTATATGCAATTTCAAATCATTTTTATCTCTTGATTCAATTTGGGGAAAGAAAGCATCAAATGATCGATCTCGTGTATAAAATATAGTGCGTGCTGCGCTGAAACATTCATGTATAGAAAAATAAACTTTATTTAGAAAAACATGAACCTAAAGCGAGGTATAAGGAATCCGATGTAAAAAAAAGTGCCGCCTTCCGGCCTTCCTATATAATTGATTATACTTGATTCTATCGACGCTATACAATTTATCTCTTAAGCCGTCTTCTTTCATGTTTGGATTTAATTAAGAAAATGGCGATATCTGCAGAGATGGACTGTGGGTTTTGGGCCCCAAAGGATGACCCATCAACCCCGACATTGAACTGAACCTTTGCTGATTGTTCGATTTGATTAGAATTTTGTTTGATTATTGATTAACCGTGCCCTCATTCTTCAGCTCTGTCAGATCAGCCCTACTTGCACTTGAATCTTTTAGAACACAAACTGATGTTCACTTATTATGACAACTTCCTATACGTTTTATATGCTGTGTACGTACAATGCCGATATGATCGTGAATAAGTGTGTGGTTCTACGTGACGGGCGACCACCATCGACGATAACCTTGATTGACACATGAAATTGCCTTGAGATATTGCCTTATAGTTTGTTGCAGTATTATTGCGTTGATTTTTGATTCGTCGTCTTCAATGAGCCCGACGAAGACAACAACAACAGTCAAACGGTATATAGGATTGTAAAAAAAAACCCCAAAAAAAGCGAACTATAGTTTCCGTAGTCGCTGCCCAAGTGAAGAGCTATAAAGAAAGAGAATGGAATAGGGTTTCGAGTGACTCATTTGGCGACGACTTTTGACCCGAGAACTGGTCGTTAACTAGTCCATCGGTGTTTAAGTTATACAACACCAGAGAGCAGAGGGCGCCCATGGACAGTGCGCTGCTTGGTCGTGGCCCATCACTATGTGCGTAGAACTGTAGATCGATTGCCCCATCGCCACGTTACCATGGAGTTTCGATTGTTAGAGAAGAAGAAACAATATAACGGGTCGCCTAAAGTATATGTCTCTCCAGGTTAAGAGAGCTAATATCATGTTGTTGTATTGAGAAAGAAAGAGAGACATTCGTCGTTCGTCCTATTACTTCAAAAGTTGAGACAGTCACCAAAACCATTAACGGAGAGCAGCTAGGGGAAACTCAAAAACAATTCATCTACTGATGTGCTGCACAGTCTATATGATGACTGTCAAAAAGCTATTGTCTTTTCCTTTCTTGTCATTTGATTCTTATATTATTGTCAATTCAAGCGCGGAGCAGGTCATATTTACCAACTGACGATTTTAAAAGAGACGGTCATGTTGGAAAAATGAAGTGAAATGCAATTAATTAATGCAAAACACATAGAACACGATCAATTTCGATTTTACATAAGTCAAACCAAACAAAGAAAAAGCCCCCAAAAAATATTGAACTTCCATTTTGGACCAATAAGTCTACGCAAACAATAAGGGGCTAGTAGTTTTTAGTTTAATGGAGAATGGACATGGATGAATATTCCTATCATCAAATGCGGTAAAGCAAACTACTGGTGGTGTGTCATTTGTCACTGTCCTCACTGCCATCAACAGCATCAGCACACACCTCGGGTCTCTTCTTCGCTATTTTACCGTCTCTCTCTCTTATTTCTTGTCTTGAAACGCACATCTCCAACAGGAGCACCGAATCGGTTTCTTCTTCTTCTTTACATGCGCTATACTTTTCTCTATACCACTTCAGCTAATATATAAGCAGCTGTTGGCCACCTCTCGTCTAGTGCCGGAGCAGCACAGCAGCTGAGCTGTGATGAAGCCACTTCCTGTCCCCTAGCTATACCACCAATCCCTGCAGAGTGCTCTTAAAAACACCAACGAAAAACCAACTGGATTTCAGCTTTATTTTTATTGAATTTTTTTATATATTATTATTATTATTATTATTATTATTTCAAACTCCCTTGGAACAATGATAAGACACATACGTTTCACATAGCGCAACTCTCAAAAACATGTACAAAAAATTGGATGATATTTTACTAAATAACATTTTGGCAACGGCTAATATTGAAATATTATAGCCTGGAATATTATAATGAAAGAGAATCAGCAGGTCAATGCACTGCAATAATTATTGTGTGGTCAACGATATTCAGGATGACATGTCGGCCTGGCTGCTGTTCCAAGCTCCTTCCATTCGCCAGACGCTAAAGGCCTAGCTCAAACATTCGTTGCTAAAAATGAGAATTCCCGCTCATGTTTCCACCACTAATTTCCGGTTTCCAAGATTCATTTTTCCCGACGGTATTTCCAGTCATTTGAGGATCGGGGAGAAGTGGCCGCTGACGTGTACGCATCTGGTGATACCTGCATCGATGACCCGTGACCAGCACCAGATGAAGATAACATGGACGTCGAGTCACCCATGGATTCATCGTCTGTCCTCAAAACCTTTTTTTTTTTTAAATAAAACGATTATAGTCTGATATTCCCTTTATTGATAGAATAATTTGTAATTTACCTGGTATAAAAAGTCAATGTATCTGGCAGCTAATTTGAGGGTTTGAATTTTGGACAGTTTGTCGGACGGTAGTGTTGGTATGATTTTACGAAGAGCTGAAAACGCTTCGTTGAGACTTTGAGTGCGTTGGCGTTCTCGTACGTTGGCCAAAACGCGTTGGGATTGGACGTCTTGATGTTGGAGATGATTGAGCGGGATGGGAGATGCGTGCTGCACCTGACACCTGAACTCGATCCGTGATCCATTTGATTGCCGCCGACCGATGAACGATGATGTCGCTGTGAATGAAGTCGTCTCTGTTTTGCTGTTATTTGGTAATAAGGAATCGGCTCTCATCATCTGTTGTTGTTGTTGTTGATTGTGATTGTTGTTGCTGGTGATTGTGGACGCTACTGTCGCCACTGTGATCCGAACCACCGGGAATCTGAGTCGAGGGAATTTTCTTGATCGGCGTTTGCGACTGTTTTTGTTGATGATGGTGATGATGATTGTGATGATTCGGAGGTGACATGCTGTTTTCATGTTGAGGTGATGGACGTGACTTTCGCTATATTCCCAACGCGATGGTCTGTATTGAATAATACCAAATCTGTTTCAAAAGCTATTCGATAATTGGAGAATAACAACATTTCAAATATATTAGTTAGTTGACTAATCAGCAAGCAGACGAATTGGGAAAACAATGCAAATAAGGGACGAATCAACTCACCGAAAAGAGGTAACATGTCGGAATGCTGTTGTTGTGGACTGAAGGAGTTGCTCCTCTTTGATGAAAGACGAAAGAGTGTCCATACTTTTACAAGAATCAGGTGATGGAAAATATAAGGAGAGGATCAATGGTGTATAGAACAAAACAGTCACAAATGAATCGAACGTGTTTGACTGAATTGCTGCGTGCACTGAATTAAAAATCGAAAACATAGTCCAGTGGAAAATATCAAAGAACTGTCGAGTAACCGATGATGGACAATATAAATGACACTCACTCTCTCTCCTGTAAGTCATTTAACTATATGCATAGAGTTGGAACTGACTAGTCGTTTATATTCGGCCCCGTTTTGGGGCCGTGCCAGTTCCCAGCGAAGGAGGAGTTATGAAAAAAAAATTCAACAGACAAGAAGACGAGAGGAGGAGCATTTTCTTCTTCTTTGCAGAAAGATACCAGGAGGAGACGGTGGTTGGATGGATGGTGGTGGTGAGGGGGTTATATTTTGAAAGTCAAGGGGCTGCATGGAGGTCGCGACCTCTCCTCCCATCAAGTCGCTCCCCCCCCCTCTCTTCTCATCCACCCTGCCGTCTTTTTTTCACTCCCTCTCTATCTCTTCTTCATTTTCAGTTTTTCTCCTTATACAGTGATGCTGCACACAGTAGATTTTGGTCGTCCTTTTGGGAACTGGGTCTCGGAACATCTCGAATTACACGACTCATTAGACATGAACGGGTCTCCCAAAGAAAAATCGTCGTCGCCTACCACACATACACCAGCGACTTCTAGCAGTTTCCCTTGCAGCTTCTGGGGGCTGCTGCTAGATGAGCCAGCAGGCAGCAGCAGCCAACATTTGAAATTCAATTTCCATTCACGTAGTACAATATATATCTTATATGCAGTCACTGAATGTGTTATTTATACAGATTTTAATTTTAAACTTCCGAAATTAAAGAAACGAAAATTGGGAAAATGATTTTCTCGCTGATCGGATGCTGTGATGAATTGAGGCCACAGACATTGAATGACCTGCGGATAGATTCGATTACTACAACATGTCGAAATAATAATCCAGCCAAAACTGATATAATCTAAGTCATTTTTTTGTTTGCCGTTTAGTACAGTACTCTCTATATCGCTCATATTGCAATGTGTATTTTCTTAAATGGAATCCAATCGTCACGATAAAGTCAGGAGAATAAAGTTTGTTGTTTTTTTATTTAAATGTTATTTGTTTATTTATACTCATTTTGGACAAGTCAAAACAGCGGAACTTCGTACTTGTATATACTTGGTGGAACTAATTTTTTAAAAAATGGTTTTTTACAAAAAAACAGGGACTCGAATTTTGTCCAAACTTATTTTTATTGATAAATAAGCCATACATTTAAAATATTTATTTCTCTTTTAATAAACATTTAAAAAAAGGAAAAAAAAAGGAAATCTCTGCCTTAATGGAATAAGGGAACAAAGAGAGTGTGTTGTTCTTTGCACGCTCATCCAGCAATTTAGTGGTAGAGTTAATATAAACAAAACCTACTACTGAGATATATAGCGACGATGACGAACGTGTATTTATATATTTTGAAAAACAGCAGGGGTGCCGCGAGTTTTAGTTTTAAGACTTTGATTCGTCCGTTTATTGTTTTAAGTCGGCTTGGTTGTTATAAGCAAACGTCGTTCAAGACAGAAAAGAGAGAGGACACCAGTCTCAGCAGCAGCAGCATTAGTGTATGTATATTATAGCGGCTGCAGTGAGAGCAGCAGCAGAGGGTGAGAGGGGTGGGCGAAATGTTGATGCTAATGTCCTTAGGGCCTTAATATGAAAGAAAATGCTTTTTTTGCCCCTCGTCTGCTGTTGTCTGCTGTTGCTGTGATGCTGAGAGCATCACTGCCGTGTTTGTTGTTTTGTTGGGCGGCAGGGCTAATGCGTCCAGCCATTGCCATTACCGACGCTCATCACCTACTTCTCCGCTTTGACTCTGAAATGCAGGCAGCGCATCTTCTCCTAATCCTCATTTCGTTTTCGGTTGTTTTGTTCTCTTTTGCTTCTTAGCGTTATTTCCCACAGCTCGGCGAATTAGTCGTTTCAAAAGCAAATTATTATACAAAATTAGCCTAATTACACTGATTGTACTTTTGTTTTTATTGACAAACATTCAAATAATACAAATTTTGTTTTTATTTGTCTAGTCGTGCGATGATTGCATGTTGAATCACCTGTTTTTTCTTTTGACGTAATACCATTTGCATTCAATTCTTTGCATATTACTCTGAATGGCTATTACATATTTTAGATATCCTATATTTTGATTAAAAATCAACTCAAATTGTTGACGACGAGAAATTTGTCTATGATTCATTGGCGGTCGTATTAGTGACGAAAACTAAAGGAATCAGCTCATTGATCCGATGAGAACAAGAACCCCGGAATTATGATGAATCTTTATAAAGGATTTTGTTTTTTTCACAGGGCGGTCGTCGAATTAGAGAAAATTGTCACTTTTGGCGGTGACACCTTCTGACGAGTAAAAAAATGAAAAAAAAATGAAGAAAAAAAAATAAAAAATAAAAAAAAAGGGTTCGATACTTTCGATCGCCGCCTGTTAAGTGACGCGAGGAGGTAGTAGATAGTACTCTGTATATAGTATATCAAAAGTGAAGAGATTTCAGCATCACAGTGGGATCTAGCGGCCTGACATTGACCGCGGGAAGTTGATGATTAGCACCCGATCGATGTGCTATCCCCAATTACACACTGTATATCTTCTCTACATGTATAACCATTGCACCCCAAAAACATGAATATATAGGAGGCCTAGAGATAGAGATTAGGCTGTGAACTATATGGACAGGACATTATTATAGTTTTCAATTGTCCGCGCCGCACCTTGTGTAGTGTATCTCTCATCTCTTATCCTATTGTGTTTGCAGTTTGCGGCTTTTCAATTCGTTTGGGAGTGGGGTGGGGGGAGATGAGAAGGGGTGGATCCGGCATTGCGCGAATGTGAAGATGTGAAACGGAACTGCATGGGAAACATGCTCTCAGCTCGTCCACACAAGGAAAATGTAAAGAGTGCGGTGTCCGTCTGATGTGTGCCGATCACCTCACAGTGCCCGGTGCCCCCTGCACCCACACGTATCCCTAGAGAAGATTCGGAACCTTATAGCGAACCGGGTGAACTTCAGCGGAGAGGGCAGAAAGACGAGTCGGGTCATTCGAGGTCATTCTCACGCCCATTCTTTATTTCCTAATGTTGCCTATATACAACCTATGCCTACAACAAACACTACTATTTATATGCGCACTATATGAGTGTGTGTGTATATATCAATCTGGATCCACATCATAGGCTACATGTTTCTATGCTGTCCGCGCCTTTGTTTCTCATCGTGTCAATCGGTAAACTGCACGTAAAGACAGGAGCTCCAATGAACTCGTCAGCAGGGTACGAATTCAAATGGGAAAGTTACATTGAATGATGAATTTTTCCTTATGTGTTAGACATGCAGCAGTGCAGTTACTAACAACAGCAAAAATATTAAATGTTATCATACATAATTGAAATCGACATATATTTCAATTTATTGTTTAACTTGGTATGGGAAATTGATATCCATTTCATACATCCATACATAAACCTTGACAAAATTACTTGTAGAATTATACACACTATTGAACAACCAGGCATCAAGTTATATTTTGTTATATTATTATACTGGCAGTGTGATCTAATCACTGCTGGGTGATTGTTTTAAGTTGACAAAATTCCATATCATCTTATGCAATCTATCCGAAAAAGTGTACAATTTACTTCGTGCAGCGTATGAAACACCTTTCTTTCACAATGTAGAATTTTCAATTAATAATTAATAGTAGGTTGTGTCTTATTTATATTTGATTTTTTTTTAAATTTGATTCGTTTTTTTTTTAATGTATGGTTTAAAAGAACAAACATCCCGACGCGCAAATTTCAGCGTCCAAAATCATTTTTTCATAATATATTCATATTTTAACTTATATTTTCTGGTGATTTCTCGCGGTATCCTGCGATATCGCATCATCCAATTTGAAAACCGCCAAGAGCCGAAATAGTTCCGATTGCTCGTTTTTATGTTTTATTATAATTTATTTCTAGAAGTAAACAAATTGGTAACTTTACCGTGTTTTATTTGGAAAATATTTATATAATTTTGTGTTTTCATTTGCAATATTTAATGGCGATTGAATAACACGGATCGGAAGAGTTTTTCTAAATCAACGCAATTCTGACTTTGAAAATATTTTTCCCTTTAAATTTAAATTTTTTCCCCTTTAATTATTTTACAATTAAAAGGGATCTGGTACCAGATAGAGATGAAACACTAGGGAATTTATTACAATTGAGCATTTGTCTTTCGAACGCAACACTTAATAATATAAAATGAGTTGGAAAGGAAATAAATGGTATGTCGTCGTCTTTATTTTCTGATGATCAACATCACAATAAATCGCAAATGTAAAATATTCTTTAAAAATGAATAATTCCAAATCAGAGTATTTCAAAATCTATACTCTACATTCGGTTGTTTACACTGAAGATTTGTGTAAAGGTTGATAGGGATATGGGCGAAGTCAAAAATTTGGTTGTTTTTTTTTCAAGACAAAAAAAAAACATAAAAAATGAAACTGGTGGTGTGTGCATGCAATAAACTTAGTTTTGGCCCCCACCATATAGTGGCCCATCAGCCCCATCCATAGAGTACTGCAGTACCCTATATATACATACAAACTATAAACATGTTCTTTTGTTCCTTGTTCACTGCCTGTTGTTTCAGCTCAGCTGTTTCGAAAAGGCAAAAAAAAAAAAAAAAAAAACAGAAAAGAAAAGCAAAGGCGGTGCTGGCGGTTAATATAGACACACACAGCTATAGAATAAAAACCTCTGGCTTCTCTATTTGGCTATATATCCACCACAACGCATATACAGGTCTTTGGATAGACACTGGAAAGAGCCTCGGTCATACAATAGTGCAGCTGATGTATAGTCCTATAGCGCATCAAGATGCGAGAGCCAGGAATAGGGCAATAAAAAGAACTTTGCTGCTGCTGCCTTGCACCAATTCAACGCGCCCACACAATAGTGGGCTCCTTATCACAATGACCTGCCCTGAACTTGAAGCAGCACACATGTAAAGAGTATAGACTATAGCTAGATCAGACTATCAGCAGCATATCATTCACCCGTTTCAACAATGGCTCTCATCGGCTGTTTGGTAGGCTCGCCGCTCGCGCATATTGTGCTCATGTATTCACAATTCATTTCAATATAAATAAAGGCTCTGGCTGATGCTCTCCCTTTCGGTCATTTCATGTTTTTCAATTGGTTTTGACAATCAAAAAAATGAAAAAAAACACCTAGCTATGTAGTATTTCTTCAATAAATAGACGGCAGCCGGTGTTTTGTCTCATTGGTTTCACGTGTGCCGGCCGGGTGAGAAGAAGATAGAAAAGGGCAGATATATACACACACTATAGGTATACACTGATGATCTATTCAGTTGAAATCACAAAAGAAATAAGGGTATACATTGGTACAGTAGTACATATAGGGGGTATATCATAGTAACCTGCCTTATCTGAATGACAATATATGAGGACGACGACGCGCGTGTTTCTATTCGATAGGGAACTTTCACTGATGGGCCTTTTTATTGTACAACTACAAGAGGACATATCAACGATTGGCGATTGCAATACGATGGGCGGATCTCGTCGCACGTGCTGTCGATAGCATTCATCTTTTCTTCGTCTGGTACCAACTGAAATACATCACACACACCCCTGTCCATGTAGTATATCTATCGCACTAGTGCTCAGCAATCAATGCAATCGAACGCTATCAGCACTCGCTCATTATTGTTCGCCTCTTTATTCAAATTTATACGCAGCACACCTGAAAACAGCTAAAGAAACAAACTTACAAACAAAAAAAAAAGAGAACGCTTGGTGAACGCTTGCTTCTTATTAAAATTAAATAAAAATAATATTTGAGGCTTCAACAATCCAATCAAAATCCGAGTCAAAATCAAATCACAATTTTTTATATTTCTGTCTCCGACAAGACGACAAGATTATTTTAATTTTACTGCAAGCATGTTATTTAATTAAAGTGATAATTTTATACGATATTGCGTAAGAATACAGCTAGTTTAATTAGAAAAAAGAAAATAATATGCTGGCTTTTACATGTATTTTGCCTTAAATTTGAAAACAAAAATGAAATATTGATTTTATTAATACTGTCAATTATTAGGTGTTTTATTTGAAGTGTCTCTCAGTGTCCCTTACATTGTTGTCCTATGTACTGGTTTATGGTCGAGAAAAAGCAATATATCATCCATTCACCTGTGGTTTCATTCGAAAGGTGGTGTTGACATGTGTGGGGGGTTCCTATAGAATATAGAATAGACCATCGTCAGCCGACAGCAGCAGAGGATGTTTACACTTTCTACCTGCTATGGCAACATTTAAAAAAAAAATAGAAATTCATGTGTACGTTCGACCATACCCACCTTTTTTAGCAGTGGAGTTTTCAGGAAGACTGGCAGCACCAATGAGGATAAACATTTCACCATCTTTATGACCAGTTACACGGAGAGAAGGAGGAGCTAAGAATATACCTTTGATACACGGTAAAGCCAATAATATCCACCAATGATTTTCGAAATGTGTTTTCATTTTAAAACTAGTAACTAGCCAATCCCTTTTGCAGCTAGACCACCGACCCCGGTATTCCATCACTAAAATGAATAAATATATTTCCATCACTTTCTAGGTTTTATCTTTTTGACTTCAAAGGTTCGCTCAAATAGCGCGCCCAGGTCAACTAGGTATGAATGCTCTTCATTAGTCAGGACGTCTCGGAAACGAAAGGCTTGCCAAAGGCTAATATATATGAAAAATCTAAGAAATATTTGCTAATGAAAGAGCGGAGGAAATGTCACTTCCTCCCAAAAAATGAGACGGTTTCAAGAGCTATTGACAAAGCAAAGGGAAACTACCACCATCAGTCCGTCCCAACCATTTGACTTGAAGGTAAATCCAAAACATGTGCCTAAAACCAGTAAAACGTACTATAATAATATAGGGCATCTAATCTAAATTCGCACTTTGATTCTAAAATGGAAATAGTCATTATTATTTAGTGCCAAGTGCAATGCTCTGCACGGGTATTTCTAAATAGGCTATGGCGTGCTATAAGTTAAACATGTGGCAAATATATTAAACCTCTTATTACTGTGGGTATAAGGAAATGAAATTTCTTTAACGATCAAATGAAGTTATTGACATGAAAACTTTGAAATGGAATGTTACAAACTCAAGTAACATATTACTGCTGAATGTTGTACTAAATAATAATTAGAATCCTATTTTAAAATGTAATGCTTTACAATTATAGTCGGTACTAGATTTTGTTTCCGTGTTTTTCGCAAATTGCTGTATATGTGACTGGTGAGTCACTGACTGGATTGACGGACATATCAATAGGCCGATATTCGATTTTACATAATGCCGGTTTTGATAGGTTGCCCAGTACTCGTATTTGTTAATTCATTTCCAACTTCCAGGCGGTTCAGCGAACTTTATTTCCTTCCATTTCGCTGACTCCTATGCGATTTGCTTTGACTCGAGCAGCATAAAAATCATTGAGAATAAAGATGATCCAACATTTAATTTGCATTTGTTACGTACACAATCCTTCAGTTTTGTGCAGCGCTTGTTTTTTTGTTTGTTTTTTTACACAAAATCTTACGTCTGGTAACATAAAAAAACCAAACCGAAAATGACCTTTTGATGTCAAGAAACAAGTTTCTATATATTTGATGTTTTTGCTGTAAAGTTAATAAAAAAGAAACTGAACCTTCCCCTCTTATTTACTACCCCCCCCCCTTTTCTTTTTTTTTTTTTTGTTCTTCCGTCAGTGCGCGCGACGACGACGCCCACGTGACATGGGCTCCGGAAGTACGCGATTCCCTTTTCTTCACCCCCCTTTCTTCTCTCTAACCCCAACCTTTCGTCTCTGCTGGTGCACTGACTGCACTGACTGTACAGTACCTTTTTTTGTACTTTTAGAGTTGAAACAAGACAAAAGTGAAATAGTATCCGTATCCATTCTTCGAAATCAACCTCCTTTTTTTTCTCTCTCACTTGTTCCTTTTTCAAGTTCCGGACGTCTAACCTATAATTCAGGCTGTATTAGCTTTTAGCTATATATTTCCCTCTTTCCACGGACAGACCGGCAGGGTCAATGTCCGATCGAACATATCAACTTGCTTAAATTTGTTCTGCTTTATTAAAATGACTCCGATTGGATGAAGGTTAACTAGAATAACAGAGACTGCAGGTGCACGCAGTGACGTAATAGAACGAATTCATTTACTGCCTACACAATTTATTCAGTTCCGTTCATCAATATTTTTTTTAAATGAAAGAATCGATTGTATCAGGCAAGAAGTTTACAATTTAACAGAATCTTTAACTTCCGCTTAAACTTGTGCAAACTTGCATATGTGAACGAGAGCAAGAAGATCATCAACAAGACAGAAAACGATTAAAAGAATTTTTTTTCAAAAAATGGGGGGAAAATAAAAATCTAAATCGACGTTGTGTTTTTCAATAACTTTTGACTTTGGTCTCAGTTTTGACTTTCTTCGGTGGTGGAATGAGAATTTTTTTTTGTTTCTATGTATGTGTCTCCCCCCCCCCCCCTTCTACAGCAAAGGGACAGTCTCATTAAGGTTGATGGATGTTCTCATCATCGGAGCTTCTTTTCTTTTGGCTTACAGCGGAGCGTTCGGCTTCTTACTTCTTCACAGCATAAGCCGCTCCAGCTCCCAACAGCAGCATTTCGCCATAAAGTACATTTCCTGCTCGTCTCTCTCTCTTTTTTGAAAACCCCCCCCCCTCAACTTCCACCCCTCAAATAGTTAACTTCTTCGTTCATATCGTTTCTAGTCCTCTGACTCCTGTCTCATCATTCCTCTGTTTCTCTTAAATAAAGAAAAATAAATAAAACCCCTAACCGGAATTGCGTTTGTCGCGTGAATTGTCTTTTTGGTCTCCTCCGTTTTTTTGTATGAAGTGCAGTCAGTGTGTGTGTGTGTGGTGGGTTTTACGACGATGGGCAGCACAGCCACCTGCAACTCATTAACATTTGTTTGACTCAAACAACGCTAGATGTCTCGATAAGATAAACTCGATCGGCGGCCAGCAATTGGAATATGCATCTTCACATTATAATTATCCTGCGCTTATTTACGCTATTCCATTCTCTGATGGCAATTTTTAAAAAAAATAATTAATATTCTACATATTCTAGAAAATGGCCGAAAAGGAGTTCATTTCCGTGTGAATTTTATCCTTTTTAAAAAAAAAAAAGACTTTCAATACGCCGAATAGTAGTAGAAAAAAGTAGCAAAGGAGGTTCATGTGACATTGTGACCTGTGATGGCTCACAGGTTGATGTATGCGTTTGAATGTCCGGACGAGAGTGTCTGTTGCTGTTGGTGACACCGTTCACGGATCGCTGCTGATAATGCCATACCGCCCTGGCAATATAACCGACAAAGCAAAAGCCGAATACAAAAGCCGCGCTCTCTTCCATCTCCCCATCTGACTGTGTATAGTCATCATCCGATTCCGGCTGTACAACTTTCACATATTTTTGGTTAAACCTTTTTTTTTTCTTCTTTAGTTTTCGTTCTTGTTTCAAATATACGCGGTCGGGCGCCGTGGTCAATATAATGTGCACACAAGGAGACAGAAGAAGAAGAACAAAAAATCCTATACATAACTAACGATTCTGCGAGCTCTGAGCTCTCAAGTTCAGAGGTCGCGTGCTTTTTTGCCCAACCTCCCCCCTCCTCCTCATCATGCACCATGCGATGCATGTTCTTTTACAGACTTGCGGTCCTGCTAACTGAGACTTTTGTCACTGGATGCCAGCAGAGGCTCCACATCAACATTAGAACTACACAGTATACCGTCGGAGTCTTATTATGTTGTGTATGATGTTCTTTTCCGTCTCTGCCTCCCACTGCACTCTTCTTACATATCTCTACTTCATTTTCATATACTGTCAAACAGAGAAAGAAAATGATAACGTCTAGAGACAACACCGATGAGGAGCTCCTCCTTCTTCTCTTGCTGTTTCAAGTTAAACAGAAAATCAAAGAATAACGACGACTCGTCTTGTTGCGGCCGCATCTCAAACGGCAAGTCTTTGCTTTGGGTGTGTAGTAGACGAGTACAGTAGAAGAGCAACAATACACAGGAGACGCCGACTATACTAGGCTAGAATATGAAAACGAACGAACCCTTTCCACCATCCCCTGCTGCTGCTGCTGGTTGTATATTTCCTCGCTCTTATTCTGTCCGTTGAACCGACTGTGCACGTCTCCTTTTGTACTATTTCATTTTCATGGCGTCTCGTTCCGCTAGATCGTATTTCGACTCGCTATATTGTAGCAACTATATACTCCTGTCTATAGTCTATACGTAGCTGCTCTATAACTGAACATTAAAGCCACGCTATAAGTTCTCTTTGATTTGACGTTTCTTAACTTGAGACGAATTCGGTTAGAACGGCTGTTATCTATTATCATATATTGTAAAAAAGGGATAATGAGACATGTTATTTCTATTTCTCATTTAGATGATGACTTATTATAAATGACTTGCATGTTGGAAAATGACGATATATAGCCTTACATTTATCTGCGCACGTCTCATTAATTTTGCACCGCAATGAATTCATTTATGTGTGATGTGATTGATGTTTATTCAAATCAATAAAGCCAGCATTTCATCGAAGCGGAACAAAGTCTATGTATCTGTTGTTATTCCACTACAAAGAAATATAGATCACTATTCAGGAAATACAATAACTGATACCTTCATCTTCCGTTTTGGTCATCAGACATGTAACAGTGTGTGTGTGTAGTGCATGCGACATTTGTGATCGTTACAACATTTATGATTTTTTTATGATGATTCATATAATTTTTTAGTTTTTTTAATAAATGGAATATTTGATTTGATATTTCTATGTTAACGGCTTAACGCAAATCAAAATAAATTTTCTTACTCCGATGAGCTAACGGTATCAAATGTTTGAACAGGTACAAATTGAGTAGAATGACACCACACAAAATGGCAATGATACTACCGAATGTTGCCCGCGGTCCGAAAACGGTGTACACGTTGGTGAGGTAAAGTGGACCTAGAATCCGTGCCAGTGAACCACCGGCCTGGTAAATGCCAGTCCACGTCCCCTATAAAACATAATTGAAAAATGAATTCTTATAATAGTACAGATCATTCGAATGCTGAATGAATACAATTTATTTACCTGCTGGCCGTCAGAGGGTAGAACTTGAGTCATGGTACTCGTGCTCATTGTCGCTATAAAAGGAATTGGGAAAATCATTTTTTTAAATTTGACAAATCACTTGATGAGGATGAAATGTTATTTTTCTTTTAAATACCTGTGAATGCATAGCCAATGGCTATAAACATGAAAACCAAAAATGAGTTGCTCAGCGCGAATAGCCGGAGTATATGTACACCATTTTTGGTTGACAGGACATCCTATTTTCAAACAACAACAGACAATTCTTTATTTTACGGGTGACCCGTTGAAATTTTGTATTTAAAAATAAGAAAATTTGTATTATAATACCCAAGTGCGCATCCGTTGAATTAGCGTCTAATGATTTCGCAGTCTGGAGGGCAAGATCAAGTGTAACATTGTCGACATGAATTTTGTTAACGGATTGCTTCACGTTCGGCCCTTTGATACCGTGCAACAAGTCTGATCCGTCTGTTGAGACAAAATATCGCATAATAAATTATAATGACAGAGAATCGTATTCAGTTGCGTATATTTACTGCTGTGCGTTTGTTGTTGCATGCGAGGAAAAGGACCGGGATAAGGCAATAAAACGACGTGACACAACAGTAATGGAATCAATCCGAATAAGACCAGCGTTTTCCTTTCAGTTATTCTGCAGAATGGATACGATGTGACATCATTAGTCTCAGAAAATCAGAATAATAACGTTTTTAGGGTATTTATTATTCCGTTATTTATTCGTTCTAACCTTCTGGCTAAAGGACCGGATGCTGCGAACGACAGTACAGTGAGAATGCATCCGATAGAGAGCACAATGCCAACTTTTTTAACGGCTTCGTCGTCACTGTATCCTAATTGATCCATTGCGATTGGAGTTGCCAGCCTTTTTTATTTAGGATATTAGCAAACATTTAAAATTGTTAATTATGTAGCCTATTTGAAATACAAAGGAAAACTTACGTCTCAATCATAATCAGAATGAAACCAGCCACCGAGAAATTAAAGATGCATATTCCAACTCCAATTAAATCTTTCTTTCGTTCGTCTGCTGCTGTGGCGTTGTGATCAATAGTGTCAAATCGTTTGAAACCTTTCATAGAAAGTAATAGAGTCAAATACTATAGCTAATTGGAATTGCCTTGGCTCAGAGGTATGGAGCAAAAGAGACGCGATAATTTACCTTGGTTATTTGTTCGCTGAACGGCTGCTGTCTTTTGCTTTTTCATTTGATTCCATTGGGCTTCTTTCTCTGCCATGTTGAATTCTTGAAAAATGCACGGGAAGAACAGGATGACTTGAACGAGAGTCATTGATGCGGTCAGCCATCCAGCCGCCGTGTACATATTCCATCGTTGATTTGATGTTCCCAACGGAATGAGAGCCGACTGGACCGCTTTTAACGGCATGGATTGCGATGTCTGCTGTTAAGAACTCAATAGATATGGAAGAGAGTTTAACAAAAACAGTTATAACCTGGTCCGACAATGAAGCCGATAGTAGACACGAGTGCGTTAATCGCAATGAAAGTCGTTCGCTCTTTGGCAGTTGTCGCTTTTGATATGTAAGTGATGCACAGCGTCACAGATCCTGCGGCAACTCCAACGATGAACCGGGCAAATATCATCCAATATTTTCTCGGTTGCGGTAAATCTCCGAGACAAGCGTAGAGAACAAAGCCGATCATATTGAGCATACCAGTCATCATACAAAGCCATCGAACTGAACCCAATTTATTTCCCAACCAACCGACAAATGGCGAAGAAAGGAGTTGACCCACTGG
Organism: Daphnia galeata; assembly: GCA_030770115.1. Classification (NCBI taxonomy): domain Eukaryota; kingdom Metazoa; phylum Arthropoda; class Branchiopoda; order Diplostraca; family Daphniidae; genus Daphnia; species Daphnia galeata. The sequence continues at coordinate 9,383,568 of CM061123.1, forward strand.
TTGTGCTGCAATGACCCAACCTAAAACTCTTTTGTCAGAATCTTCATCAATCTAAAACAAAAACAAAAAACAAAAACAAAAATAAAATAAAATAATTTCAAATTGAATTACAATAAGAAGTATAGTAAATGATCTAATTAACCTGAAGTAAGTAAGGATAAGCTCCCGTAAGAACGATAGAAAATCCCAGTGTCGAGATGAATCCCACAATGTTGATGATCACTAAACTGAGACGACGTCGAATCCGTTCAGGTCGGGTCTCAAAAATATCTGCTTCGTCAACCCCGGAAGCTTCGTTCTCTTCGTCCTGCCTAGAATTCAGATTGACTTGTTTAAAATAAAACAAAAAAGTTGGAAATCGACTAATAAACACTCCCTTCCGGTTTCGTATAACGAGCCGAAAGTCAAATTAGTATGTAGAAAAATGTACATAGAATAATAGAGTCTATACAGTATAAAGTGGTACACTAATGCTATTGAATCTCAAATAAAAGGAGAAATTCTTGGTCCAACATGAAGGACACTTGGCCAATGAAATTCAAGCGCCTGAAGATTTATGGCGATGACGACTGTACTCGCAATACGCTCCGAAACGTCTCATATTCAAGTTCGATATAAAAAGCAATTGCTGCCTTGGAAAAATGTGGACATTTCCATAATGATATCAGCATTTATATATGGCCATATATAAATGATCCTTCCTGGATATAAGGTCGCACCAACGTCCAGCAGCAGCCTGCTATATCTATATGGCCATATTGCAACATGGATGAATCGTATTTCGTTTTGGCTTGTGAATTCCATCAAGTTTTTTGTACACACAGCAGCACTGCAGCAGTGTACACTGTGTTATATAAACGGAATGGTGATTGTGAGGCCTTTTGTGTGCGCCGATACCATACGATGCCTGCGACGCGTACAGCCTTGAATAGAGGACTATATAAATGCATGTTGCTCCGTCATACATCAAACAATTCTCAAGAATAATTTGACTTGAAAGTCTTCCTAGCAGCAACGCTCCGTCTTCCGCTTCATCGCATCAGAATGAGTCCTAGATCGGTATCAATTGCCTCTGCTGATTAATTCAGACTGTGTCAAAAACTAATCAATGGAACATATTATTCATCGCGTGTTGTTGCAAATCTGTTTCCTTTTTCATTATTTTCCTTCTTCGTTTTTTTGTTTTGTTGTTGCACAGGTTTTATCGTCTGTCAGGTGGTTGGCGATTGCCTGTCTCTTCGTATTGAGTGTGTGTCCTTCATTTCAAGTGGTAAGGTTATTCTTGTATCTTATACATACTGACTGTAATCATCAAAAAATAAATGCACCTATTATTGTATAATAATACATATACAACAGTCAATCATTGCGCCTGGCGCTCCTAGTAAAACCATTTGCGACGCTCGGGCATTTCGCCAAGCCATCGTCAGTATTTGTACATTTCAACGGCGAGACATACACCCAGCAGTGAACACCAATCCTAGTCGATGTCAGTATAATACTTTTCCATTTCTTTTGACTTTTTTAAGAATTAGATAAGACTCTATTGTACAATTTAGTATGCAATTAACTTTTCAAATCCAAGTGCTAATAATATAGAAAGAAAAAATTCGTTTGTGTCTGTCAGACTTGTACAACGTCAACGAAAATGAAAGTGAGACGGAAAACGGGGCCGCAAGGCGAACGCAAGGATTACGGAAAGCTGGTTTTCACTCAATTGGGAAAGGAAACTTTATTCTTTCCCGTGGAGGTATTCTCGGTCAAAGTGAAGCGACACCGTGAGTTTGCCCTACACCGAAAATGCTGTCTCAGCGGCTGCACTCCAGTCGATTTCGCCAGTGTTTGCTGAAACGACTCAGCATTTATTGCAATTGGCAGTCATCGCTCATTATTTGACCGTGTCTCTTAACTCTTGTGTACCGCGTAATTACTGTTTAAAATGTTCCTAAAATCTCTGTTTTTAGTCACTCGACGCGAATAGTTTTCCCATTGAACGTGATGGCTGCGAATTTTGAAACAAAAATATACATTGATAAAAAATGATTTCTTACCACATATAAGTGTGTTTGCCAGGCATTTGATTTGTTTGTTTGTCTCGTTGACTGGTCAGCTGCAGCGGGAATGTATATTACAAGACACTATTTAATGCACAGAACAAAAAGCGAGTCGTATCGGTGAGCGTGTATAAAAAGTAGACGCGGGAACTATAGAATACGCGCGTCAACGAACGAAGAGTCACGATTATTGCTGATGGGCTGAGATAGAGACACTGCCAGCAGTGACACAAAATCCTGCACAAGTCACAACGATCAACAAGTGGACGACGACGACACTATTTAGTTTTTTGTTTGGTTTCTGCCAAGGGTTGTTGACTACAACTCGGTCAAATAGTGTGGCCTTCGAATTTCTGTTTTCCGCTACGAAAATAAAAGAAACCTTTTTTGAAATGATTACGTTCGTTGTCGTTGAGTGAGCCTGAATGCACGGTCATGGACGCATGGCCGACATTCATCGTACAACAGGGGCGAGACAGCTCACATTCCCCGCCCATGCATCGTCGAATGACGTCATTGTGAGGCTTGTCCTGTCCGTAGGCGATGCAACTGATGCCAACGAACCGACGCAACTTCAATCAAATGAGGTCGAGGGAATTCAGACAAACACTCGTTCTATATCCGCACATTCTTGGATGGACAATAACTTGAATTCAACCAAGATTGATCGATTTCTTCCTTCATTTTCCATTGCAACGGATGTTTCCTTTATTCGTTTTCCTGACAAGTCTAAAAGAGTAAAAGTCTCTGATTTCAAGTTGGAAAACTGAGCTCAACTGAGCTGACGAACTAGCCGCTAGCCCTACTACTCAAAACTGGATGAACGGTAAAAATAGGTCACACCTCTGCAAATGCTCGGCTCGTCATCTGCTAGCGGGTAATCACAGCATTGAAATACTATTTAATTCGTTTACATATGGGTATTAAAGAAAATTAAGTTTCAGACGGAACTCTCTTGAATGAGACTTGAGTTCAAGAATAAAGTTGAAGGACGAGATACAACGATCAGTGCACGTGTAATTATATAAACATCAAACTAATAAACTATATAGATGGTATACAGAACGTACAATTTGAAAACAACACGAGCAGTAATAAATTGAATGAGGACTGAAAATGCCGACAAACATATTGAACAGACTTAAACATATAGATATGTAGTCAGATGCACGGAGGTTTGGCGGCCTGAATTCGTTTGATATGTGAATTTCACAAGGCTTTGACCGAAACACAAGCGACCGGTTCGTTTTTTTTTAATGCTTTGAGATTACAAATTTCACTAACATTGAACACATACAGTATACTTAAATCTCTACATACTAAATTGCACGTTACTACACAAGATCAACTGTGATATAGCATACCTTGTGCGTAATAACAAATCAACATATTTTTTTTTTTTTTCTATAAATCGACTATGGACTTGTCTGGATTTGATGAGATTCAGTCCCGAGATTGTTTGGCTTAGATTGTGTTGTATACACCGCATCACATATTCATATATTCACCACCGATTGTTCTTCACATTGTTTTTCTTCGCCAGTCTCATTACCAGTAGTCAACTAAAACAAAAATACAAATTTGTTTAACCAGGAAAAAACTCAAATGACGTGTAAATAATGTAAAACTATTGATATACCAATAAAATCGGATCTGGTAGGTGATGCGCCGTGCGGAAACACTTTGGAAACATTGGGCTGAACAATTCTTCGTTTATCTTTTTGTTGGATGTACCACGACTCAGAAGGTAAGCGTTTACGATGCGGCTGACAACTTGAGCAACGAGAATTGTCATGAGAAATCCTAAAGGCGCGTACCACATGTACGAAATACGATATAATGGAAAGTAATCATCTGTTGTCGATGGCAATGTTGGTAGTGGAGAAGTAGAAACCGTTGAAAGATACAGGTCAGTTAAGGAATCAGAAGTTGCATTCAATAATGCAGAGCACCCATCGTTTCTTTGAGAAAGGCGTGGAATAGGAGGCTTCGGACCACCAAATCCAACCCATAAACTGAATGCTAGGCCAGAAATCAAACCGGCCAGAGCACCCTTAGGATTGAAAATGAATATGAATTCCCTTGTTACTTGAATTCTGACATTTGAACTTTTGTAATAAAACCTTTTGTTCGACGACAGTTGAAAACATTCCCACAGTGAAAAGAGCCAGTAGTGGTCCACCCACGACGCCAAATATAGTCAACGAGGCTTGCAGCACACCACCTAGATATTCAGCGACAAATGCGATTGCAATGCTGATTCCACCGTATGTCAAGGCCACTATTTGAGTAACCCAAGTTAAGCGAGAGTCGGATGTCTTTTGGAAACAACACGGCTAAATGGAAATGCAAATGAGTATTCGATGTAACAAGGTGGTTATGGAGAGAAACATGGACTTACGACGAGAAAGTCTTGTACGGTGACAGCAGCCAACGAGTTTAGTGCAGAACTGACTGTACTCAGAGAGCCGCTAAAGATGCCCGCTATAAATAATCCAGCTACACCGGGCAGATGACCCATTGTATCCACAACGAAATAAGGTAATAGCTGAAACCCAATTCAATTCTACATTACTAGTGATAAACAAAACAAATTACTAATATATCACTTGGTCAGGAGAACGGATGTGTTTCTCCAATAGAGGGTCGCAATTAGCATAATGTGAATACATTGAAATGCCGGCGTACGATGTTGTTAAACTTAAAGCAGTTAAAATCGGCCAATTCAACCACAAAGATCGTTGCGCTTTACGTAAACTGTTGACAGTCAAAAGGCGCTGAACCTAATAAAGACAACTAGAGTTAATTGAAAACGTCAGCGATTCAATAAATCAAAAGAAAGATCACCTGAGTTTGATTCACAGCATAAAGCGAAGTAAACGTGAAGATGCCTCCAATTAACTGGGTCCACAGTGTATGTCCGAACTGATGGATCAATTCGAAGATCAGAAAACTGAATTCGCCCGCCTTCGTTGGCAATTTCCCAGACTTTGTCGATTCCTCCAGCATCAATCGATCCTTTTATACCAACACAGATCACAGATGCAAACATCAAAACTGACTATAAAAAGTTAAATGAGAAAATAAAAATCTTTCTGATTAGTTGCATGGTTAACGAAAATAGTTATATAACGGGAAGTTTTAATACCTGAAATACATCCGTTATGAGAACGGCTTTCATTCCACCAATGGTAGAGTAGAAAGTGCAAACTACTCCAACTGCTATTATGGAGGCAATTTTGTTGAGTCCAGTGACTGCATTTAGGGCAATAGCAGGTGCATATAAAACTATGCCAATGTAGAGTATCATTTGAGTAATGAATGCAATACTAGCAACCAATCGTGTGGCAACTCCAAATCGTAACTCTAGGTACTAAACATATGTTAGGTTTTACAAATCCATGAATGATGGTAGTTACATACACTACCTTGTATACACTTGCATTTTGCAGCTTATAAAAAACTGCCATACAGATCATTTCAAAATGTCAGTTTTTAAAAAAAAAAACATTGATTTAAACCATAAAATATACCTGGTAAATAAAAATATGCTGCCAAAGGTGTACCAATTATGTAAGCAAGATTGATCACAACAAACTGAGTTCCATATACATAATTTTCTGATGAAACTCCAAGTAGGGTAATAGATGACATGAAACTAGCCATCAAAGAAAATGCAACAGGAATAAAAGACATGTTTCTATCAGCTAGCAGATATTCCTGAAATTGAATAAAATTTTGGTTGCATGAATATGATATGCTGTATACACTATCCTACCTTAGTTGTTCTTTGCTTTCCCCCAGAGAATCGATAGTAAACTCCAATAGAAGCTGATATGAGCAGAAGTGTGGACAAAATGATGTAGTCAACAACATCCAAGCCATGATAACTTTCTGTCATCTGTAAATTTGTGTAATAACCTAATAATATTCTACCTAAAAGGGCTTTTCCATAAAACAATTTTAATGGAGTAAAATTTATTTATAAAAAATCCAATCCAATTAATTACATATAGTTGAAGTGAGGATTCAGTCGAAATAAATATAGATTGCAAATGTCAATTTGATGCCAATTCGTAAACAATACAAAATGCAATGCACGAAATCACTAAACACCAACGATTCTGCGAAGTAGCCTACTATTAAAAACGTGCTTAAACTACGACAAGCAGACGATGGTGGTTCGTACGATGCCGTACTGCAAAGTGTAATCATAGCCTACTAAATGTGACTAGTCAAAGCCTGCTCCATGGCTATCTCGCCCGTGCATTGGTTTTAAACGATGTCCTGCCTCCTTTTTTCTAGGTCGAATGGACTGTGACGCAACCTACTGGTGACAAAGAACAACTTTTTGAAAAACATATACACATGTTTCTTTATCTATAAACTAACTATTTTTAAATTTCCGCCAAATATTACTTGCTTTGATCGCTTGATTCCATTACAGTGAATCTTTCAAAATTATATATGAAAATACATTAAAATAATTCAGATTCTATTTCTTTTAAGATTTATGAAGAAAGAAACCAGCGATATTTGATTTTGCGTTCCGTTTAGCCTAATTATGGGAAGAAGGCAAACAAAATGGAGATTATTTTTTGGTTGTATAATTACTTGAAATGTTTATGCTGTTTATTAAAATAGTATAGAAGAAACATACATTTTTAAATCAATAATGAAGTAGCCATTTTGATAAGGCGTTGGACTGTAAATAAGTTTTCTTAGGTAGTTTAAAGAATAGAGTTCGAAACTCCGTTTTAACTTTTTTTAAATAAAAATTTGACCCGATTACCCGGATAAATCTGGGTTTGCCGGGTCATAATACCCACCAGGTTACCCGACATCACTAGTTTATAATGAAGTTCCAAGTCCGTTTGGTGGTGTCGCTAGTGTCCATTCTGAATAAGCTCCTCCCATAGCCTGAGGATCATCATTCATCATTCTCTCTTGAGACGGCTTAGTATAAAGACGTGTCCACCTTGCTCCACAAAGTTTCTTTGTCTCTAATCACGCTCAACGTAGGCCAATCCTCAACCCCCAGACAGTCGCCTTCGGGCTCTTTTTCTCTTGCCGCCAAGAGCACACGAGCCTGCAATTCACGCCCCGTCTACAAAGGATCCCCTACCTTCTAGGAAGGATGGACGATCACCCAGGCGGGCACGACAACGCCCAGGTCGTTGAACTCAGATCTGTCACGGGCGATGATCACCCAGCCAGCTCCTTCTCTTCTCCTCTCCTCAACAAGCCAGGCCGCTCCAACTCCCTTGGCTCTACCTCTGGCACCCAAAAAATTTGCTGTGCTGACGGCTGCACTGAAGCAGTTTTCGGACGCACCAAAAAGTGCATCACCTGTAAAAACAAGCTCAACAAACCTAACCAGCCAGACCAACAAGATGTCAACTCTAAACGGAAAGCATCCCCCTCTCTCATCAACTCCCAACCAAAAAAAGCCAAAACATACTTTCGAATCACTTACTACAGATATTCATAGTCAAGACTGGGATGAACTTCGTGATCGCCTCCTCGAAGCCATTGAAATAATCAAAGAAGTTGATCAAGAATGCAACTCGCTCAAAGGCGAGCTCGCCACCACCAAATCCTCTTTCGACCAATACAAAATTGCCTTCGCAGACAAGATGTTCACTTCCATCTAAACTCATCCCATCATCCAACCTGGTCCGGGTCCGGCCAGCCACAACCAACCCAATCACGTGTCAACATTAACAATAAACACCAGCGACAGCGCGACAGACATCGGCCTCAAAGAGCTCGACGCCATCCTTGGCTTGGCAGAAAAAGGACCAGTCACAGAAACTTTCTCAAAGAAAGGTAATATCGTTTATGCATCATATAAAAGCGCGCTTGAGAGCGGCAGAGCCAAAGCAATCCTCGAAGCAAAGCCCAACCTCGTGCGCACGGTCCATACGAAGGATAAATTCTATCCAGCTATCGCGCTTAATATAAATGTCTCGGATCTTCCCTCACTACAGAAGGAACTGGTACTTAGAATAGACTTTATCGGCTATAGTCTGAAAAAAAATAATCCCCATCTTTAAATCAAAAGTAAACCCTGAGGTCGGGCATGTTAAACTTCTTTTCGACTCCGCTCCCACTAGAAACAGAATCATCGAACGTCAAAGTGTATCAGCTTTTGGAAGAAAATTTCACGCGGTCGAACTCGACTGGAACAGAGAGGTTCGTCGATGCTTCCACTGTCAACAATATGGCCATGTCGCCAAGATGTGCGCCGCCACAACTGCAAAATGTGGCTGGTGCGCCTCCGATCACGACACCAGATCATGCACCAGTCAAGATCCACCTTCCTGCTGTCACTGCAAAGGGAAACATCCCGTCGGTGACCCAAACTGTGCTGAACAAATTAAAGCAGTAAATAGGCTACGCTCCAGGACTGAGCAATGATGCACAAAGGTCTAGGTACCACGAGTAAATTAAAATTAATTCAAATCAACCTTCAACACAGCAAATTAGCCTCTGCCTCGCTAGCCCAGCTACTGCTCGACATGCAAATTGATGCGGCAATTATTCAAGAACCTTATGTCTCCGTAGGACGCTTAGAAAAACAATCCTACTGCCCGATGTCCCACCCGGATACTCTTCCTTCCACAATATCACGAGTGACTGTATGTTTGGCACAGCAATCATCGCTCAATCTCAATGGCACGCTAATCTCCTCACTCTCGCACAACAGTACAACAGCAATCACCATTTCTACCCCCAAGGCCCTTTTCCATCTATTTTCTATGTACGCTCGCCCATCAGCCACCTCGCCGTTCAGCGCATTTTCTCTCTGTTCAAACCACCCACACCTCTTTCCAAATATTATCATCGACCTCGACAGCAATGCAAAACACCCATTATGGAACAGCACATCTGAAGACAAAAAGGGACAAGAGTTGATCAGTGTTCTCTCTCGCCTCCCTCTGAGCGTCGCCAACAGACCGATCTCTGAGCTCATATTCACTCCATCCAACACCGCCTTTATCGACATCACTCTCACCGGTGACAACATACTCTGCTCGCAATGGTCCTTCCTGGATTATCCCAGTCTATCAGACTACCCTTACATCACCTACATGATCTCGCACGGCTCCACCCCATCACAGAATTATCCAAAACAAAATCTCTCCTCCTGCAAGTCTCTCCCCAAACTAGTCCACATTAATTTTGAACTCCTCGCGTCTTCTCTGTCGCCCATACCCGTGACCAAATGCCCACAAACAACGTGCGAAAATAATATTGACATCACCACTGCCATGATCACTGGCCACCTCCAATCTGCCGTTCGCTCTGCTGCCATCAGTCCAAGAAAAAAAAAACTCTGGAAAAAAAGATGCCCTGGTGGTCACCAAAGCTCTGGGCCCTCAGACATAAACTGAAAAGAAGCCAAAAGAACTTCCGTGAATCCCACACTCCACTAAACAGAGCCATTTTTCGAGAAGCGAAAGCAACCTGCAACAGAGAGAAATAAGTAAAGCAAAAAAAGAACACTGGATCCGTTTTCTTAAGCTCATGAACAATGACCATCACGCAGCAATAAAGGAAATTACTAAGAAAGTTGCGTCTGTGCATCTGCCAACGTCCACAATAATAAACGGCATCACAGTAAACGATCAGAAGGAGATTCTCAACACAGCTCTTCGCTGTTCTTCCCGTCAGACGCACCAACAACTCCGTCTCAGCTTCCTTGCTTGGGGCACTCAAAGAGCCTTATCTCGCAGCCCCTTCCTTTCGCATCAGAACCTATAACATCAGACGAACTAAAAACGGCAACATCCTCGCTAAAATCTCGTCTGCTGCAGGTCCAGATGGTCTCTACGCAAAGCTCATCACCAAATGTCTCCCTTTCATCTCCACAGAACTCTTAGCTCTTCTGAATCGCTGTATCGAATCCTGCTACTTCCCAGCTAGCTGGAGACACGCAAAGGTACACATAATTTCAAAGCAAAACAAAAGCGACTACTCAAATCTCTGAAACTTCCGCGCTATAAGTGTAGTAAACATCTTTGCTAAAGTCTTTGAAAAAGTCATCCTCGGCAGACTCAAATGGCACGCTCATCAGAATAACTGGTTCCCCTCGACAATCAACATGGCGTCATTCCTGGTAAATCGACCGAAACCGCAGCCTATCAGCTGACAAATTACATCGAGTCAGGCTTTATGAAAAACTCAGTCACGGCAGCTGCCTTTTTGGATATTAAAGCCGCTTTTGATACCGTCTGGCACCCAGCGATCATAGTCACTCTTGCATCGCAAGGCTGTCCTCCCTATCTCGTGAAACTCATTCACAGTTTCCTATCAAATCCGAAGGCAACTCTCACCTCCAACTCCTCCGAAATCACAATCAACATCTCTACTGGCTGCCCGCAAGGATCCGTCCTTTCCGCCTTCCTATGGATCACTCTCATCGACGATTTCTCACAGGCTGAATTTTCCTTTTCCTGTCCTCATCATCGCGTATGCAGAAGATCTCACTATAGCCGTCACTCACTCAGACCCAGAAATTGCCGTTGCCCGTCTCCAATCCGTCTGCAATGCTATCCTAAACTGGTGTGAATCTGTGAAACTCATAATCAACGCTCTGAAAACAATTTTTATGCTCTTCTCGCGTAGAAGAACCCCATCCACTTCAATCCTGTCATTGAAATAGGGGACGTCAAAGTCCCGGCATCCAGCACTAGCCTATTTTTAGGCATCACTTTAGACTCGAAATTATCTTGGCATCAACACATCGAAAACAAAAATCTTTCCATTCGCCGCCTATGTTTTCTTATCAACAGATACGTCAGAAACACCTGGAGGCTCTCTCCAGCCAGAAAGAAAGCAGTCTATAATGCCCTAAATATCCCGAAATGGCTCTACTGTTGCTCCGTTTGGGCCTCCGCAACCAGCAGAAGCGTTATCTGTCGCAAGCTTCGTAGCCTTTATCGTACCTTTGCCACCTTCATGACCAGATGTCCCTGCTCTACCTCTACAGAAGCGCTTCTAACGAGTGCTGGGCTCCAACCAATCGACTACACCATCCGTCAAATATGTGCTTTCAGATACTGGATAGAACTGTTGAGTTTTTGTGACATCTAGCGTCAAAGAAACCAATCTCTCTTTCTATTCCTTCATCAAGTCACCAAGATCGTAGCTAAGTCGTCTACTTTTTGTCTCCCGAATAGCGAAGTCCTTCGCTATTCAAAACCCCTCTACATTTTCATTAGCGAAGCGGTTCGCTAATGGGAATTAAATATAGATTTTAAATAGCAATTCAGTTCGCTAATGAACATTAAAAATAGATTTATAATAGCGAGGTAGTTCGCTTACAATATTTTGTATAAATCTTTAATAGCGATTCAGTTCGCTAATATCCAAATAAATATTGAATAGCGAATTAGTTCGCTAATGAATATTCAATTTAAATATTTAATAGCGATTTAGTTCGCTAATAAACATTCCAAATACATTTTGAACAGCGAATTAGTTCGCTAATGGATATTCAAAAATAAATTGAATAGCGAATCGAAGGTTCGCTAATGAAAATTTAAGATTAATTAATCATATCAAAGCGGTTCGGCAATGAATCAAAAATTCATAATATGAGAATAGCGAAGCAATTCAGTTCTAGCCGTACCTTGAAAGCATACCACCCCCCAGATTTCCCAGCCCTTGGCGCCCACGGCGCAGCCCTCAGCCCCCCTCACATCGACCCAGTCTTTATCTCCCTAAAGGACGGTCCCAATTTCAAAGATTTGAGAACTAAAGAAAGAAATGCGTCCCATTTCGCCGTAATCCCTATGCAGGTGAATCCCTTAACTCAAATGTGATGACAGGTGGCGATCTCTGTGTCTATCCCTCGTCTAAACAGCAACAAGAACTCCTTCTTAATGCCACTAATAGCCGACAGGGAAATCTCTTGCACCCTCCCCCGTTCGTCCTCCATCTTTAAAGGGGTATTTTAGGGGTTCCCATCGCTGAAAAAGAAGAAGATATCCTAGCTGCTCTCTCTGACCAGAACGTAACCCTCGTCAAAAGATTGCCTATCAAAGGCCGTCCAGAGATCGACTCTGAAACCATTTTGCTCACTTTCTCAAGCAAACTCCCCGATAAAGTGAAGATCTCAGCAAGGGCTTTCAGAGTTCACCCCTCCGCTCAAAAACCCCCTTAGCTGTAAAAAATGCTGGCTCCTCGGCCACACCACCTCCAGATGCAACGGCTCACCAAATTGCATAAAATGTGGCAAGAAGCGACCCGAGCGAGGTCCCCTGCATTACTCGTTGCATCAACTTCAACAGCCCTACGCACGAGGGCCGACTACGCTGAATGCCCTGAATTCATCAAAGCTAAATCCATCCTGAAATATGCATCTTCGCACGGCATCACGGTCCAGGAAGCCCGGAACCAATACAACAGCCTCTACAGTCAGGCAGTCACCTACGCCAAGCGCCACCCAATCCGTCTAGCCTCTCACCAAACAGGTTCAACATTGCCCCCCACCCTCAGACCCAGCTTATTCGCAAATCGCCGCCCTCCAATCAGAACTCAAACGTGTCCAAGAAGATATCCTCCCAAAACTCAACTCGTCCATCGCCGCCCTTACTCGCGAGCTCGCCGAGACCAATGAAAAGGTCAACAATTTCGATAAACGTTTCGACTCGATGGAAAAAAAACAAGATTATGAAGCAAAATCCCACTCCCGCCGCTTCGACGTTCTCGAGAATATGCTAACGAAACTTACCAATGCCATCGCCCCGGCAACAGCAAGCTCTATTCCTTCCCCCATCACTGGAAAAGACCTCATCCTCCACTCCGCCCACTCCTTTTCAGACAAAAACGAGCTTTTTCCGAGTCTCCCGCACCCCCTAGTCAACGAATTTTTCTCCCCAGCCAACCACGATTTCGAGCCCAACGTTAACCTAATCGATGACCAATAATCTAATCTGTCTCCAATGGAATGCGCGCGGTTTGACTAAATCTAGACTCGAAGACTTCCGCGTACTCCTCAACCAACTCAATCCCGATCTCGTTTTCTCAGTGAAACAAATTGGAGCCACCACTTCAGTGTCAAATTTAAGTTCTACCACGTCCTAAAGAGAGACCACCTACTCCACCGCGGAGGCGGCGTAGCCCTCTTAATTAAGAAATCCATCCAATTTTCAGTTAAACCCCCCATAAATCTCAACGCCACAGAAGCCATAGGCGCCACCATTTTCACCAACTCAGGAGAAGTTGACTGTTTTTACGTTTACTCCCCTAAAGGGGATTGCTCCCCAGAAGACATCCACTTTTTTTTATCAACTACCCATCCTTTCATACTAGCAGGCGACCTAAACGCACATCAACACCTTTGGGAGTCATCCCCCACAGAAAACGTAGCTGGTAAATCCATAGGCAAGGCCCTTATCGAAAGCCCCGACGCTTCTCTCATCCTTCCCATGGACCTAGGTACCCAAATAAAACCCAGCCTCCGGGAAACTCTCCACCATCAATCTCATCATCACATCACCCGTACTTGCTCTCAACTCTACAATTGTTCTTGGCCCTCACTGTGGCAGTGACCACCTTCCGGTGATCACCACTCTCAACGCCAACCTCATCCATCTGGCATCGAGACCCCCGACCTGGATTTTCGACAAAACCAGATCCTCGAAGACTCGCTCTCTACACATTCTTTCCAAGATCAGTCCGACCCAAAAGCAATGTACGATATTTTCACAGACTCAATTCAATCTAGTAGCAAAAAACTCTTCCGACTTTCCCATCCGTGCGCCAAATCCCCTAAGGAACCCCGCCGCCCCTGGTGCAATGGCGACTGCCAAAAAGCTGTAGCGTCGGCAAAAAAAAGCCGAAAAAGAATGGCGTATAAACCCTCTATCGTCCGAAAAAAGAACTGTATGGAAGAGGGCAGAAGCAACGAAAAAAAGACTCATCATCAAATCAAAGAAACAAGCCTGGGCAATCTTTGTAAGCAATCTAAATCCCAATGACGGCCAAAGTGCTATCTGAACTTTTATAAAATCAATGATCGGCCGAGGTAACAACAGTATCCCCATCGCCCCTTCCATTACTACACCCAACGGTGATCAGCTCACCTAGATAAACGACATCGCTGACGATTTCTTACACCTTTTCAGCCACCCTCCTAACCCCCAGTCACACTATGCTAATGACGACGAGCTCCTAGAACCTTTCATCCGCTCTCACATCTATAATAATTCCCCAAATGACCTCAACCGTCACTTAACCCTCAATGAGCTGGAACAAGCAACAAAGAAAAACAAAAGCAAATCGATGGGCCCCGACTTAATCCATGATAAAAATTATAAAAAATCTCTCCCCTTACAACAAGAATAACGTCCTTCTACTTTTCAACACCCTATATAGCTACGCTTTCGTTCCTGACGTCTGGAAAAGAGCCATAGTCATCCCCCTCCCCAAGCCCGGCAAACCGTCTGATGATGCCAACTCCTACAGAGCCATCAGCCTCACATCCTGTTTCTGCAAAATCTTCGAAAGGATCATTACCAATCGTCTGTCCTGGTTTATCGAGCATCACAACCTTCTTGGCCCAGAGCAGGCCGGTTTCAGAAAGCAACGCAGCACTATCGATCATCTAGTCAAACTCGACTACGACATCAAATCATGTTTCAAAACTAGAAAAGCAACCGTCGCCCTATTTCTTGACATCAGCAAAGCTTATGACTCTGTCTGGACAAACGGCCTACTCTATACAAACTCTTAAAACTCGGCATACGAGGCAACTGCCTCGGCTGGATTACGAATTTCATCCGTAACCGCTCAATTTGAATCCGCCTAGGCAGCCACCTTTCTGATTTCAAACCCATCAGTAATTGTGTCCCGCAAGGTGCCGTTATCAGCCCCATCCTATTTAATCTCATGCTCTACGACTTTCCGACTCCCCCCCCCCCCCCCCCCCCCCCCCCCAAGACATAAACCTCCAACTTTACGCAGACGACGTCAACTTTCACCACAGTCAATCACCTTATTGATGCAGAAAAAATTCTGCAACCCTACGTCGACAAAGTGGCCAAATGGGGCCGCAAGTGGAAATTCAAATTCTCTGCCTCGAAATCCTCCTCTGTTGTTTTCACCCGCGCCTATAAGCCTGGCGATGACCCTCTTCTTTTCCTGAATGGCAAAAGAATTCCCAACGCCAAAAAGTCAAGTTCTTCGGGATCCCAATGGACGCCAAACTGCTGTGGAAGGACCACATCGCAGCTGTCATAAATAACTGCGTGAAAATCAAAAACGCTTTCTCCATCATCTCAAAATCGTCATGCGCACCCTCCCTCAAATCACTTTCCACCCTATTCAAAAGCCTAGTAAGAAGCAGGATCGACTACGGCCTCATCATCTACGGTTCAGCTAGCAAATCCAACCTCCTCAAGATTGACGTCGCAGCTAGAGCAATCCTTAGGCTCATCTTAGGTTCAAGACTTTCCACCTCTACTGAAGTTATTTACGCCGAGACCGGGATCGAACCTCTATCCGACAGGAGAGATTGGCTTTCCTCAAACTACCTGGTCAACTTGAACTTCAACACAAAAAACCCGAACTACCGCTCTATCAAATCCTTGTTTTATTCAACCGATACCTGGCCAACAAGATGCTCCCCCTGCCTCCTATCAACGTGGGCCAAAATAAAACTAAATGGTATCTCCCTGTTTCGCTCTACCCCAGGAACACCAGGCCAACTATTTTTTCCGCCAGCACCCTGGTCCCTGGTTTTTTTCTCCTCTCCATGTCACCAAATGGTTCCCCCTTAATAAAAATCAAGCAAAAGCCAACCCCACAGCAGCCGCGTCTATTTTTAACTCCCTCCTAGCCAATATAGGCCCTCCCGACGTTATCGCCTTCACAGATGGCTCTTTAACTAGAACCCCCCCCCCCTGTCCTCTTCTTGTGCAATCTTCATCCCTTCCCTAGATCTTAAAAAGTCATGGCAACTCAAATCTGGTTCCAGTATCTTCACAGCTGAATTACATGGCATCCACCAAGCCCTAGCCGCAATCTATGCCCTAGATTCCTCTCCCCCTGAAATTCACATTTTTACTGACACCAGTGCAGCCATCAAAGCCCTATCGTCCACTAACCCACCAAGAAATGAATGCATAACCTAAGTAAGAAATCTACTTAAATGTCTCACTTCGAGCGGTTCGAGAACTACACTCTATTGGATCCCCAGTCACTCCGGAATCGCCGGTAATGAAACTGCTGACAAGCTCGCAACAGAAGAGACTCTCTCCCCCTCCGGCAACAAAATCAACAACAATCTCGACAAGGGCGGAACGTCAATCCTAAAACGTGTTTGGCAAAAAAATCTCCTCACTTAATTCTCGACCTGTAGAAAACCCTGCATCTTGATGAAGACCAAACCTGGAATCAACCCGTGGCACCACTCAGGCGATCGCGCCACATCGAATTGCATTCATAGACTTCGTAATAACCATACCTATCTCAACGCTTTCGCCCACCGAATTGATCCTGACGCAGATCCTAGCTGCCGGCATAGATGCCCAGCCATAGAAAATCCCAACCACATCCTTATTGACTGCCAATCCTACTCCCTGCACCGCCAAAAAATCTCGGAATTCTTCCATCTACACAACATCCCTCTTAACACCACCTCGCTCCTGGGGCTCGACCCAAACCTCTGTGCAAAAACCCAATTCAAAATAAACAAGCTCCTCTCCTCTTTCCTCATCAACACTGGCCTACGTTTTTCAGCATAAACACCCCACCTAGCCCAACACCCAAAACACCACTAAGGGGAAAGGATTTAAAAAATGCCTACGGACACCACTGCATAATAATGGGGACCAGCCTTTTTTTCGGTTGTTAGACTTCAACCAGTCCGGACGGGGTGGAATATACACCACTAACTTCCTGCTGAAAATTTGAAAGAATACTTCGCAACTTACCCACAAAATAGCAAAAAAAAAATTCCCATATTCATAAAATTGATTCTTCTTCGAGCCCACCTCCTACTCAATTTTCATCAACCGTGATCTGTCCAGCTAGCACAAAGTTTTGACCTAAACAAACAAGAATTAGCAATATCCAGGAACTCATCATGTCATAATATTTTTGCAATGTACTTACCAGTAAATTGTTTTCCAAAATTTTTCACCACTGCTCCCACTCAATCGCCAAATCGCCGGTCCTCCAGCAATTTTTCCTCTGACTAAATTCCGCTTCCAGTCCAAAGATAGTTATCCTTTCGCCTCTAGTAATTAACTCCAACTCCAGCAACGTAAAAACAATCACCTCCGGCCAATCAACACAAACAAATACACAACACACAAAGATCGCTTGGGCACTCGCTCCTTCCACTACGAGGCTCAACACGAGGCTAATGTCCAGACGACGACAACGGTTATTTTACCGCGCCCCAGGTTCCAACCTCTGCCACCAGAGGCGGGCCCTACAGCCCTCCTGTCTTCCTGTCATTTTCATCTCATCATTCTTTTTAATTTAATTTCCATCTCATCAAATACCCCATCAAGAAAGAAGAAAAACCATAGCCAACTCTCCATTGCCGGTGCAAGAGGGTCTTATAATTACTAACTGAAGACCAGATGTCGGCCAGAATCCGGCAACCCCGGTGCTTTGGCCGTTGCACCTATCCCCTCATCAACATCATCAACATAGCGAAGCAATTCACTAAGTAAGTATTTCAATTCGTTAAGTATTTCAAATACGAAATAGAAAATGTAATTTTCGGAAAATCCATAATAATCAGGTAAATTTTCACACGAAACTTTGTTGTTTGCTTACGAAAATTTGGGACAGCCTACAAAAAAAGCGAGGTCCATTTTACAAATGGGAGCGGGCCTATCGGGGTCTAAGAAAGTATAGTGGTAGTCAAGAAAACTCTCGTTCGTCAAACACCCCACCCTAACATTGCGGTGCTAATGTGAACCAGCCGCTCTAGTTCTATTCATACTTACCCTATTTTAAGATGAAATTCCTCTAAAGAAGACTCTATAGACTCTATAGAGGACATCGGTTGGTGCGCTTCCATGCCGAAGTGTGGCGTCCTTGACGCACGAGAGTCTTATCTTCTCATATTATACTTCGTCACAGTCCTATACTAAGACTAAAGGGGTCCTCAAACCAGGAGTATCAGAAAACAGAGAAATCCCTTGATTTTGGATGAAATTGATCTGATTTAAAGTAATTCAACCACTCTTCTCCGTCTGGGGAGGGGGGGAGCAAATAATTCAAAATCCTCCAAACAGTCACTGGCCTATTTCTGAAATTGTCCAGGAGTAATACTTCTTCTCCAATCTGGATGAATTCCTTTTCAGTCATATGGTTGATCTGGCGTATAACCAGAGATAAGGAGATGGCTCACTCTGTAGTATTGGAACTATATAGTCAACCATGCAGCCACTAGAGGGCAGCACGGTAAAGACACGCCCTCACACGCCCTCTTTACTTAAGTATCTGTCGTCTGACAGTCCACTTCTCTGACAGCTCTGGTATTGTCAGGTTCTCCTGCCTTTCTGTAAAACTCTTAACTCTAACATGTAGAAAGTCCAGCAGTCGAAGTTTTTTCCCTTCCCATCTTAGAAGAGAGATTCGATTGTAGTGGCTTTATCGCCGAGCTCCGGAAGCCTTGTTTTAAGTGGCAGGTGTGTGTGTGTAGGGGGAAAGGGGGGTCAGAGAGGGGGAAAAGGGGGAAACCAAAAGGGGACATACCCACCTGCCACGTAAGACTACCACTAAGGGTTCCGTGGTTCAAATATAAGCTAATACACATTTGACATTTCATTTCCCACACATTTGATACATATTTCCCGAAACAAAATTTTATTCTTTATCGAATGGATATTTTAACTTTTAATGAATCCTACAATAATACCTAGTAAAAATGATTTTAATTAAGTGTCCCAAACTATCACGTTGTTTTTTGTGTAAGAAAAAAAAATGCATTTCATTAGAATGATTCTAGTTAATGGTTTAGTTTACTGAAACAAAATTTTAAAAATAGTTTTTAATAGAGGAAATAGTAGACTTTAAGACAAGTCTAAAAATTATAATAAAAATTTACTTTTTGAAAAGATAAAAAATATAAAGAATTTAATTTTATTTCCCCCCCCCCCCCCCCCCCAATCAACCCCGGTCTCCCCTATATCAATTTCAATAATTTGGAACGATTATCGGTGATTGTAGCTCACAATTTGCGAAACAGATTTCAAGTCTAGATTTTCGTACCTACATTTCTTGACACCCCATTTCCGTGGATTGTACGTCACTAAAAATGTGAGGTATTATTAACAGTGTGAAACTGCTCAGGAGGAAGCAGAGCCAAGGCGATGGACATTTTTACAAGTAAGCGTACATTTTCATTGGTTCTATGTGCGATCGTCAATCCAACAGAACCCGTGTACTTGTACATAGCCTATATAGAAATCAAATATGGATGAGAAAATATTACAGATGAAAAACAACACCTACCATGCCAAAATGAAAGTACCAGCCTCTTTCTCGGCCTGTAGGGAATACGTTCAAAAGCGCTCAAAGTATCGCCAACTCATAATCCGAAATGAGACGTACTGGAGTTGGATAGTCCGCCCAGTTTGTTACGCAAACTTCCACGACCCTTCGCAGTGCTGCTCGTACAGCACTTGCGTTTTTCGTGTCATTAGAATGTTTGAAACGTGGATTGACTATAAAAATTGGTATAAGTATATGAGAAGTTCTTGCAAAAAAAATCGATTCTTACCAAATCTTGTGCTATTATATGAAGGGTTACCAATTGGCTTGGTGGATGTGAACCCCCTCGGTGGACTATGAAATGCCGCAACCACATGGAGCTCCGGGCTTCTAAAAAAGCAGCAAGACTGTTGTAGTTCACAGAAATTAAAGCCTCTCCACCACCAGCTTCCACTCGATCGTAGAAAAATTGTGTGTCTCCATGAATATCAATGCTAGAAGAAATAGAAAAAAAAAAATTAGACAGATGTTTCATTAAATAACAAATGAAATACCGGTATCTCGGGCAATTCTCAACAAGATCCATGAATTGCTCCAGAGAAGTAAGAATTTGTGGTTAGTTCGCTCTCCTCTTGTGATTGAGTGTAGATCAAATTTCCTGTTCTCCGGCTGGTGGATGACCCGGAAATCTGTTACTGATATCAATTAAAATAGAATAGGAAAGTTCAGACACACTTGCATAATTTTTCGTACGTATTTTTTGTACATTTTTCGTGCATTATTTTTCGTTTTGCATTACACTTGTACACATTTTTCGTGCGAGGATTTTGTAAACTATCTTTGCAACGCAGCGATGTATATAGCTGAAATTGACAGGTTCGTCGTTCTTGCTCGTTCTCTACACCAACGGACATAAACAATTTGCGGAATTTGACTCGATGATTATGCTGATTTTCTCCATGGATGGAACATACTCCATTAGTAAGATTCAACGTAGCGTCGCGCCAGTTGGAGAATACTGACAGCATGTAAATAACTTGTATCACGTCTATGTAGGCGAAAAAAAGATAAAGGTTCAAAAATATACATGAAGGATACTAAATTATACCCAAATCATACCTATTCAAAATTATTTACCCACTTGGTCAACTAACACCAGTTGCCCTCGTCGAGCCCCCTGCAGCTGGGACCGAAGCGGCTATTTCGCTTTGGTACAACACCGCTAGGGCAGAGCCATGGTGTATAGTATGGTGGAGGAACTCCATGCTTAGGATAGCCTATCTCGGCTGATAGTATGGTAAAATAGGCGATTTGACCCCAAACAAATTGTATACAGTTTTTTTTTATCGTGAGCACTGTTTCTATCATTATATTGTAGTTATGTTTAAAATATTTCTTATAAATATCGCGTAGAACATGTTTAAATCGTGATTTATTTTTTTGTTAACCGTTTAAACATACTTTCTTGTTGAAATAAAACATTTAAAAAAAATCTGAAATGATAGGAAATATGTCATTCTATAAGTGGCCAAATTTTGGTGTAGTTATGAATAGATTTAGTATAAAAAACAATTAAACGTAAAACCCCCTTTTTTTCCTCGCTAGAAAGGGTTTCCATTTTTTAACATAGGCGCTTATGGGAAAAATGGTTTTTTTTTAAATCAATATTTCCATTACATCTTAACACATAGAAATCCCCCCTTGGGTTCATTTGATAGCTAAATAATCATTCTATCAAAATCATTTGCATTTATTACGTCGGGGACGTTTATTTAAAAGTTATTAATGAAATTATACACCCTATGTTTTTTGTTTTCACAGTTTTTCCAGTTTTCTATTAGTGTTCCACACACCCGCTTGGTGTGGTCATAACAAAGCAGAAGGATATAGATGCAGCGCACAGCAATCAGATATTGAATTTCACATCAAAAGAAAGCCAGTTCACTTACCTTTACAACAAAATTATTCAAATGATTCTACTCCTTGTGGATGATTTACCACAAATCAAAAACTAAAATCACTTTTATAACCCATAAGAATGACATAGCGACCAGCAAACTTGCGGTTAAATGTTTCCCTGCTCCCGAAGACGAAGAAGTTGCTTTCATGTGTGGCTCCCAGTCAGCAGTAACTAATACAAGTGGAAGGTCAAGAAGACGTCCACGAAAAACTCGCGTAGGTGGACGAACAGAGGTTAATCAATATATTTTGACTGTTAAAGAAAATTAATAAGTGAATTTTTTAATATTATGTAGGTTGAGTCAATGGCCCTCAAAATCGTTTTTTTTACAACTCTGTCCCGTTTCAAACCTTTCTGTCCCGGCGCGAGTCGTTCTGTCCCGGGACAGAAAGGCGGGACAGAACGTTTGGGACAGATTTTCTGGGATAGAGCTGTTGAGTTTCTGTGACATCTAGCGTCACACAAACCAATCTCACTTTCTATCCCTTCATCAAGTCACCAAGATCGTAGCTAAGTCGTCTACTTTTTGTCTCCTCTTAAGCGTTCTTTTAACGACGCTCCAACTTGTTCTTAGTCTGATTTTGCCTTGTATTATCAATGTGTTTTCTCTCATCTTATCTCGAATACATCTCATGTATTAAACATTATTAAGCTTCCTCTTGCCATGAAATAGAACTTAACAAAAACGTCCCCGTACCGATGATACATTTTAATATACTTTATGATGACACCAAATACGGATGTTTTCCTTCAATTCGTATTTGATTCATTTAATTTACAGATAGGGACTTTTCGAAAAAATGTTACCGTGGCACCTGAAATCAATTTCACGGGCTGTATTATTTGGCGAATATTTTTTCGAGACAACCCTCTTTTTCTAATGGGAATTCCTCACAAGGCCAGTTTTCGTGAGATAAACATGGCGCTACCCCAGCGCTACCCGCCCTAATGCGGTCACAAACAGGGGGAGGTTCGCGACAGTCACTTGATCTATTGAGAATTTTGGTTGTTAAAAGTTAAAAAACGTTTGGTAGACTAGTAGAATAGTATGAATGTGGGAAATAATTAACACATTTTTAAGAAATACTAAATGGCGCCACTAGTTCGGGTCGTCCGTTAGTAAAAAAACACCCATTGACCTGACTCGAAAAAAATGTTGTGACCCAGGTCATCATTTTTCCGGTCATTTTTATTTTACCTTGGCCATGGCCCGGGTTTTCCTGACCCGGGTTGCAGCCCTATATCAGAGTGATATGATATAAGAGCTGACTTGTAGGTCAACTCCTATCCCTGAAAAGTGTCGTCGTTTTCAGGAATGTAGTTAGCGCTGCTAAACAACTACATTCAAAATGCTACACAACTGTTTTTTTATTTTTTTTTAGTTCTAATTTATTTATAGCTATCAAAATGTTTATTCCTGTAGGGCTGTAGAAATAACTTTCTATGTATTGTTCATTTTTCAGAAATGAATTAAAATTAATATCTAAAAAGTTGGGAATTTTGGAAAATGGCTACTTTTTCCAACGCGGATATCAACATTTTTGTAGCGCACAAAGGGGAAATTGTCCCCTCAAAACTGCAAGTTATAAGATATAAAGGTAGGCCCACTCCAACGTTATTTCCGAGTCATCAAAACAACAATACTTTCGCGGGCTAGTAGTGGGCCACCTATTTCTCTGACCCATAGTTATAATTTGGCGGGAATTTCGACTTCCATTATGTACGCACCGAAAATGATCAAAATTCCGTTTATTTCATTTTTTAATACAAAACTGATAAAACACATTATTCTGTCTAAAAATGTATTTTTTACAGTTTTTTTGTGGAATAGTGGATTTTTTATTTTGACACGGGACTTAATAAACGTAAGATTTTCAGTTTAGTTCTCGGAAAAATCCGCAAAGTGTCCCCACTTTTTATGGGAGACGGCTCAGACAGAACCTTTTTTGAAAATTTCGACACGCGACACCACCATCTCTTTTATCATTCTGGTTATGCAAAAGCAAGAGTAATCACTGTACATAACCCTCCTTCCAAATACTTAACTTAAAAACTGTACTTAAGTTAAGTATTTTAAATACGTAATAGAAAATGTAATTTTCAAAAATAAACCGTCAATATGGCGTGAAGATAAACCAACAGTAAAGGTATTTTTTTTTCAAAAAGTAACCCTGGTGCTGCACCTGATTATAGAACACAAATATTTATGTATATATTCTGTAACAAAATTTAGATAAAATTACCTCTGTCAAGTGAATGAAGTCTCCCTTTTCTCCAATAGCGCCGGATGATTTCCAGATGATTGTTTCTAACAGTTTTCGAGATACGATCATCAATCCTAATTCGCCTTATCTCAGGACTAGAAGAACGTTCGGGACTTCGTAGTGCCAACTCGTTCCTGTCTCGTTTTCGTGCCCTGTTACTATCGCGTTCATGATAGTCTCCAAATTCTCTTGGCACTCCAATTTGACGCATCTCTTCAATGCCTGGATGTCGGGATCTTTGATCTTCTGAATGCCTTTCTTCAGTGTTGCTCCTTTGCATTCTGTTTTCTACAACTTCCTGAGTATAAGAATTCATTAATGTAATTGTGAAAACAAAATAAAATCACTTGCACAAACCTTGATTTCCTGGAGTTGTTTTGCAAATTTGTCTTCGAGAATATCCACTCTTTTGTGTAAACTTTCTTCAACGCTATTCAAACTCACATTAAAACTTTCTTTTATGCATCTACGTTCACACTTGCATCTAGTTTTGCTTCTACTCTGTCAATCCTTTGATGGACTTGATTGTGAATTAAAATTCATATCCACACCAAATATGCAGCAAAGCAACAGAATATGAAATCAGCAAAAAACATTTATAACTTGAAAATAATGAGTTGATTTTACCTTCTTTTGCAGAGCGTTCAGCCTTTTGAATTAAGCTACTTACTGCAAAGGAAATGCTTTCTTTCACATTTTCAGACATCAGCGACATGCTTTCTCTCACATTTTCAGACATCAGCGTCATACTTTCTTTGAAGCTGTAACGTTCTTTATGCATCTCATTCATAAATGAAGACATAAAAATGGAGTTGTTGGCCAGTTTGGTCAGGTAGTTTGTTGTCCAAAGCAAGAGGATCCTCCCCGACTAAAAAACGTTGGAACACGCTGCAGAACAAAACAATATTTAAGATTAAAGTCCTCTATAGAAGACTCTATAAAGGACATCGGTTGGTTCGCTTCCATGCCGTAGTGTGTGGCGTCCTTGACGCACGACAGTCTTATCTTTTCATACTATACTTCGTCACAGCCCTATACTGAGACCCTTGACTTAGGATGAAATTGATCTGATTTAAAGTAATTCAACCACTCGTCTCCGTCTGAAGAGGGGGGGGGGGTCACAAATAATTCAAAATCCTCCAAACAGTCACTGACCTATTTCCGAAATGGGTCGGGAGTAATACTTCTTCTACAATCTGGATGAATTCCTTTTCGGCCATACCGGTGATCTGGCGTATACCCAGAGATAAGCAGATGGTTCATTCTGTAGAAAGTCCAACAGTCAACGTTTTTTCCCTTCCCCTATTTGAAGAGGAATTCGAGTGTAGTGCCTTTATCGCCGAGCTCCAGAATCCTTGTTTTAAGTGGCGGGTGTGTGTGTGTAGGGGGGGGGGGGGGGAAGGGGGGTCAGACAGGGGGAAAAAGGGGGAAACCAAAAGGGGACACACCCACCTGCCACGTAAGACTACCACTATGGGTTCCTTAGTTCAAATCCGGAACTATTTCAATTTCAATAATTTGGAATTGATTATCGGTGATTATAGCTAACGATTTGCGGGACGGATTTTAAGTCACGATTTTCTTAGACTATACGATACATTTCTGTACACCAGATTTCCGTGGACTGTACGTCACTTAAAATGTAAGGTATTATTAACAGTGTAAGCCTTCTCAGGAGGAAGCAGAGCCAAGGCGATGGACATTTTTACAAGTAAGCGTACATTTTCTTTGGTTCTGTATGCGATCGTCAATCCAACAGAACACCCGTACTTATATGTACATAGCCTATATAGAAAAAAAAATATATGTATGAGAAAAGATTACAGATGAAAAACAACACCTACCATGCCAAAATGAAAGTAGCAGCCTCTTGCTCCCCTGTAGGAAATAAGTTTGAAAGCGCCAGCTCAGTATCGCCAATTCATAATCCGAAATGAGACGCACTGGAGTTGGAGTCCGCCCAGTTTGTTGTACGGAAACTTCCACAACCCTTTGCAGTACTGCTCGTACAACACTTGCGTTTTTCGTGTCATTATAATGTATGAAACGTGGATTAACATTAAGAATTGGTATTAGTAGTATATGAGAAATCATTACAAATAAAATCGATTCTTAACAACTCTTGTGCTATTACAATTGGCTGAACCCCGCTGTGGACTATGAAATACCGCATCCATGTGGAGCTCCTGGGTTTCTATAAAAGCGGCAAGACTGCTGTAGTTTACAGAAATTAAAGCCTCATACCACCAGCTTCCACTCGACCGTAGAAAAATTGGGTTTCTCCGTTAATATCCATGCTAGAAGAAATAGAAAAATTAATTAGACAGATGTGTCATAAAATAACAAATTAAATACAGTGTATGCTAAATTATGTTTTATTTACCATCTAGACTATTTTACTTGAAATACTGTGTATTTTTCGAGTTTTATGGGAAATAAAAAAAAGGAATCTGAATAAAATATTTCAAGCGTTTAGTTTTTCATGTTTTTGATACCTTTAGAAATATTTTAAAAAACCCAGATAATTTTGGATTTGAACATTTGAGGCCCATTGTAGATTTAATTCGTTTTATTTTTGTAATAATAATACAAATCTAAACATGTTTTATTACATTTAGTGGATTGAAAACATTTTCCTATTTCCTGGTGTAAAATATGTAATATTAAATGAGCGTGTGTGACTCGGTTACATACCTTATATTTAGAAATAGATTACACACTTGATGATTCGTTGTAACGCCTTGTATTTTCTCGTATCTCCTCTCGTGTACAAATTTAGACTGAGTGTGAAAAAGTTAAAGAAGATAGAGAGTGAGAGAGAAGAGAGAGATAGTAGCGACAATACGTGAGAAAAGAGCATACAATGGGGCGCTTTAGTAGCGCCCCTAACGAGAATAATCCTTAAGATATGAGGGAGGACGAGATGCACGGCCCGATCGGGTAGTTGCTGTTGGGTATGTTATTCTGTTCTCAACATACTCCCCACCAGAGCCCGTACCATTCGGCTCGACATCTCCAACTACCGGATCCACATCGGAGTCAATGAAAGCTGGTTCGGGAAGAGTTGGATTTACATGAGCTGGTTCAGGAGGAGCGGGATCGTCTTCCGGCTCCCGTTCTCCATCAGCAATGTCCAAGTCTTCTCCATCAGCAATGTCCAAGTCTTCCGGATCGTCTACTCGTACCTCTAGGGGATATAAACATTGTATTGCTCGATTAATTGAATTACCGTTTGGTGTCCGGAGCGTGACTGATCTGATGAGACCATCACGGCTTTTCCTGAGCTCCGTCACCAGTCCGGTTGACCACATTAGCCGTTTTGTGTCCTCATCGTGGATGAGAACAACTTCGTTGAGGCGGATTTGTCTTCCAGACTTCCCTTTGGTTTGGAAATTGTCCAATTGCATAAGGTAGTCTGATATGAAGCGAGCGCAGACATCGCTCACATATTCTCTCCGATCTTTGTCCATTTCAACGAGATCTTGACTGGTGGATGTTGGAGGAGCCAAAAGGTTGACAGCTGGCTCCGGAGTGGCACAAGTTGATCTTCGATTGTTTAAGAACTGATTGGGAGTGATTGGGAGCGAGTCATCCGCTCCTTCGCCGATGTAGCTAAGTGGTCGAGCGTTGATTACACTTTCAATTTCGATTAGATTCACTTCAAGCTCGTCATAGGGCAGACAAGCTCTACCATTTGTTCGCCTGAGTAAGTCCTTTACACTTCTTACCATCCGCTCCCAAAATCCACCCCACCAGGGGGCTAAACTAGCGGAGTAAATCCATAGTAGCTTTCTCCTGGCGAGTAGATCGTGAATGGCCTGGTCGGATTGAAGCAAGGCTAGATGACGTTCGACGCAACGGAAAGTCTGCGCATTGTCGGAGTACATTACGGAGACTGGACCTCTTCTCGCGGCAAATCGTCGAAAGGCGAGAAGAAAGGAGCGAGCAGAGAGATCGGGAACTAGCTCCAGATGAATTGCTCGAGTGACGGCGCAGGTGAATAAACACACGTAACACTTGTATAACTTGTGATCACCGTCTTCTGGTATCCAATCCTCGTCGGATTCTTGATCCGCTGGTTTCTTTTTACAATATAAGGGGCCAGCAAAATCGACCCCAGTCACATTGAAGGCTTGGGCTTTCTTAAGACGATTGAGCGGCAACGGAGCAGCCAACTCCTGAAACGGTGGTGATGTCAGCTTACGGCATGTTAAACATGCGTACCAGTTGTTTTTGACTTGCTGGCGGCCCTTGATGATCCAGAACCTTTCTTTGAGTTCAGAGAGGGTTGTTTTGACGCCCGCGTGCATCAACCATTTGTGTTTATCTGTAATAATAAAGGAGACAACAGGATGGTTAGATGGCAATAAGATAGGGGGCTCAATTTTCTTATCTCTCAGTGCGAGAGAAACTCGTCCACTGATCCTGATTAGTTTGTCTCGATGGTCCCAGACTGGATGGAGATGAGCTATCTTTTCTTTCGGATGAATTGGAACTTCAAGTTGAAGATTCTTGAATGCTTTAGGGTATGTTTCCATTTGGAGCTGACTAAATATAAACAGCTCCGCTTCATCCAACTCTTCTCCAGACATTCTGGCGATCGTGACTGTCTTATCAGGTTTCCTCTGAGATTTGTCTTTATTCCGATCTTTAATCGTGATGATTTCGGTGAATCCCATCCCTGGATCACGTTTCTTCTTTCGGCATCTGTTGATGAAGCGAAAGATCCAGGCGGTTCGCCTTAGGAGGCGATTCCATGACGAAATGCGTTCAATGTTCCATTCAAATTGTTTGTTGACTGCGACGGCTAAAGAGACATTAACTACTTTACCGGTCGCTTCATGTTCAATTTCTTGCTGAGTCTCATTTGTTTCATCTTGTGGAGAATTCGGCCATTCGTCTTCTCCTTTTCTCAACCAAGCTGGACCATTCCACCACAGCTGTGACTCTACCAGTGCTTGTGCTGGCGCTCCCCGGGAGGCGAGATTGGCTGGATTCTCCACCCCAGGACAATGTTTCCACCAGCAGGGCTTGGAGAATTTTCGGATTAATTCAACTTGATTTCGGACGAAAGGCTTCCATCGATTCGGGTCTCCTCGGATCCATCCGAGTGTGACGCGGGAGTCCGACCAATAGATCGTTCTCCATGACTCGATGTGTAGCGACGTTCTCACTTTTTCTCCTAAAACGAATGGCTAGAAGGGAACTGAGTAATTCTAGCCTAGGTAACGTTACTTTTTTCTTTGGAAGAGGAGCTACTCTTGTTTTACTTGCGAGGAGTATGATGCTGGGAATTTCGTTTTTTCTTTGGAGTCGTATGTATACTACGGCTCCGTAGGCTGACTCAGAGGCATCACCGAACACGTGGATTTCGGCTGAGATGATGGAGTTGGCTGAATATCCGATCCATCGGGGGATTTCTAACTTCGAGAAATCCTTCAGTCCGCTCATGACGATTTTCCAAGTGTCTTTGATTTCTGTTGTGGCCTCGTCGTCCCAACCTGTTCCTATCTCCCAAAGTTTTTGATAGATTATTTTTAAGAGTAATGCAGTAGGTGCTAAAAACCCGATTGGATCGAAGACTCTGGCTGAGATGCTGAGGATTTTTCGTTTGGTGATTCCCTCTCCTATTTCCTCGGCGGCTTGAACGATTGATGATGGGTCGAATTTGAATTTGTCCGATTTCGTATCGCACCTGAGACCAAGAGCCTTTTGCTGGCCGTCCAAAGCTGGCGAAAGGATGCCAACTATTTCGTTCTTCAAACCTTTTTCGGATAGGTGATGAAGGAGCGTCTTGTTGTTTGTTGTGAAGCTCCGCATGTTGAGTTTCGCTTCGCTGAATAAGGTGATTGTTTGCTCCACCATCTCAATGGCCTTTTCTTTCTTGTCTGCTCCCCCGAGGTAATCGTCAACGTAGAGTTGTTCCTCTATTTGTTGAACAGTTTCGGGAAACCTATTTTTGACAGAAGATAAATGCTTATTAATACAAACTCTTAAAAGGAAAGGACTCGGACTGAGGCCGAATGGAACCCTCATCCATTTAAGTGCTGTGAGCTCGGAGCATGGATTTTCAGGCTCCCTTGGCCATAGAAATCGGATAGCTTCAGCATCTTCAGGTTGTAGCGCAATGTTCAAAAAGGCTTTCTCGATATCTGCAATCCAGGCGATTTTGTGTAGCCGGAAGCGTAGTAGCACCGAGAGAAGATCCGGGTTGAGATTTGGCCCGGTTTCCAACACGTCGTTGAGGCTCGGACCGTATTTTGTTTTGGCAGCGCCATCAAACACTGGTCTGATTTTAGTCGTCGCCTTGTCTTTTCGGTAGACCGGGTGATGTGGTAAATAAGTGTGGAGGCCATTGTAGTCGATGTCGGCCTCCTCTACGAACTTGTTGATTTTCAGCTGCTCGATTTCTTTCGTATAGTTGGCCAGGTCATCTGGAGACTTCCTCAGCCTATTCAGCATGCTCTGTAGTCTCCCTGACGCCATTTGATAATTCTTTTCAAGCCTCCACTTGTCGATTGCCCACGGAATTGGTGTGCAGTATCTCCCATCCAGTTGTCTTGTGATGTCTTTGTCGAAGGAGTCAAATCTGTCATTCGACTCCACGACATTACAGTCGTTCAGATTTGCAAGATTTTCTAAATTCCAAAAGAGAGAGAGATCAAAATTAATTTGTTTTAAGTCATTATCCTTTTTATCCTTTTCTTTTTCGGAGTAGTTGACGTTGTTTCCAGCTACTCCCTCTTTTTCGAGAATGGGATTGCTGGTCTCTCTTCTTTCGGATTTGCTTGTTTGGATCGTTTTAATGAAAAAACTTGAAGATATCTGTGGAATGGAATGATTAGAATTCAAAATTAGCTGACTAACAACTGTTTGGCCTTGTTTAGATGGATCTTCTTTTTTGGGACCGGAAACAACTTTTCCAAGATGCGAGTTGAAAGCTCTTAGGCCACACGGACTGATTTCCGCTGGCTCGTTGAATAGGATGTCGTACTGTTGATCTTTTCCAACGAGTATGGTGAGTTCTTCGTCTTCGTCTGCATCATCTCGCTCGAATCGGTCGTCTGCTAGATTTTCATTTTCTAGCCACAGTTTTCTTGCGAATTGCGAGTTTTGATAAGGACCGGTACTTCCGACTTCATCCACTTCCAAGGCTTTGAGTGGTATTGAAGGGGCACCTGGCCAAGTGCCCCGCACTTGGAATTTCACTAAGTTATGTTTTTCTGTTTGTGAAGGAACGGTTTGTCGGAAGCCTCTTGTTCCTATTTCTTCAACTGTTAATTTCTGTAATTTGAGTTGCTTTGAGATACCTTGTTTGATCCATGTTCTTTGACTCCCTCCGTCAATGAGAAGAATGCCTCGGATTTTTATTCCGTCGGGGCCGATGACGTGGACGGTTGCGGTCTCGAGGATGACCGCATCGGATGAGCTGGCTAAAGCTGTTGTTACTGAGCAGCATCCTGTTGTGACTGTCGTATTCGGGATGACGGTTGAAGCTCCGAATCTTGTTTCTTTTTCTGCGTTTAGCGCTGTGTGATGCTTGGCCTTGCAAATTTGGCATCGGTGAGAGTTGAAACAATGGATCGTTTCGTGGAGTCCGAAACAATTCGAACACCTTTTCTCCTTCGCAATAACTGCCTTCTTGTCTTTTAGCTCCATCGAACAATTCGTGGCCCAGTGCATCTCTTTACAAAAAACGCATGGCAACATCGTCTTTCTTGGAGCGGTAGCAGACGCTCCTCCTTTTGGAGGTGGGCTGCCCATCCTTTTCTTTGTTTTGGATTTTGAGTTAGGAGTTGTTTTGGAAACAACTCCGACATTAAGCTGAGATGCAGTTGCTTGTGTAGTAGAAGGAGTTTTTGCGACTTGGCCGTTAGTTTGAGCTTTAGGTGTCTGCGGTTTCAATCGACTGAGTCGTTCTGCTGCTCCGACCTGTTCTTGTAAAAATTTGAGGACGTGGTCAATATCTGTTACCTTATTGGTTGCTGATTTTGACCATTCTGTTTGAAGTTTGTGTGGGATCGCTCTTAAAATTCGCGATCCTAAACCTCCATGGCTAGTTTTTGCTATTCCTAGATTTACTAAAGCATTAATATGAGATTGGATACTTAGTTGGAAGCAGCGGAGAGCTGATGTGTCCGATGCGTCCTTAATTTGAGTCAAGCAATCCAATTTGTTCATATGGGCATCGATTAGTACGTCTTGATTTCCATAAGTTCTTGTCAGCGTGGCGATTGCCACTGCATAGTTGGCGTTTGTTAGCTCGAGATTCTCTACGCACAACTGGGCTTCTCCTTTTAAATAATCTCTGAGATAGCCGAACTTTTCGACGTCTGGAATCGTTGACTGGTGAACAGCCACGTTGTAGCTTTCCCAAAATGGAGTCCATTCTAGAATGTCTCCTTTAAATGTCTTGATTTGTCGCTTCGGTAGTTTTGTGGTTTGAGAAGGAGCTGGATTTACGACTACAGCTCCACCTCCACCTCCACCTCCACCTCCACCTCCACCTCCACCTCCAGCTGCAGCAGCAGCAGCAGCAGCAGCGGCAGTGGCAGCGGCAGTAGCGGCTGCTGTTTGTGCGTTGATCAATTGCTGGATGAGAACATTTTGGGCCTGAACTTCTTGTTGTCGATCCAGTCGATCTTGATCTCTTATGGCTTCGGCTTCCAATCTGTCTTTGTCCCTCTGGGCATCTGCTGCTATCTTGTCATTTTGTCTTGCAATTTCTGCTGCCTTTTGGGTCATTCCGAGAAGTGTAGCAATACTTTTCTCGCTTGCTTCTCTCTTTTCTTCCTCTTGTTGTTTTTCGTATTGATCAATCTTGATTTTCACGATGACCCGGGCCTCGCTAACTTCTTCTTCTACTTTGATTTGATGTTCTGTTTCCCTGTCAAAGTCGTCTTGGGTGGCGTTGTCTCTTTCCATATCGTTGACAACGCCGTTAGAAAGCTTTACAAATTTGGTAAAATTACCCCTTAAATTTTGTTCAGCTCCCAAGAGGATGTTCCTAATTGTCAAGTCCACTGAAACATTTTCATAGTCCTTGATTTTATTAATCCATTTGGTGACATGACTCTTGATGCCTGACCTAGAGGCGGCGTTTGTAGGACGTCCTGTCATTTTTGTTGTTGATTGGACTAAAAATATAAGAAGGAAGAGAGATTAAATAGTTCTTATTTTGTTTACTAGTTGTTTTGCTGGAGTTGCTTTGCAGCGCTCCTAGCGGTTGTTTGAAGATTGGAAGTGTGCTTCGTATCTTCGGTTTTTGTTTTGCTGGAGTTGCTATGCAGCGCCTCTAGCGGTGATTTGCTGGAGTTGCTATGCAGCGCCTCTAGCGGTTGATTTGAAGATCAGAAGTGCTTCCTTTCTTCAGTTGTTGATGTTTCGCCGGAGTTGCTGTGCAGCGCTCCTAGCGGTTGTTTTTGAAGACCGGAAGTTACGTTTCAAATCTTCAATCGTTGTTACTTCGTGAAAAAATGGCGCGTGATGGTACCTATTTACACAG
The DNA here is from genome assembly GCA_030770115.1 of Daphnia galeata. NCBI lineage: Eukaryota > Metazoa > Arthropoda > Branchiopoda > Diplostraca > Daphniidae > Daphnia > Daphnia galeata. The sequence continues at coordinate 9,416,817 of CM061123.1, forward strand.
ACGGTAGATGGAGTTCAGCGTTTTAAAGCCTGGCTCCTTTATGTGAGAAAGTTTTTTATTTTTTTTTTTTTTTTTTTTTTTTAGGTTCAAAGAGATTAATTTAAAGATTAATTAAAGGCGACATAACTTGTATTTAATGACAGTCACAGGTCATCATACCATGAATACATAGTTGTGTGCTAAGAAGAGAAATATTAATGGAGCAACTAAATTTTGAGTTGCTCCGAAGATTCGGGTTCGACCCACAGCAGTTGTATCCCGTCGAACTCGTTCTCGCCCTCCTCTTGCTCTTGTTGTTGTTGTTGTTCGGGGCGAGTGGAGTACCTGCCCCTCTTGCTCAGGTTGATACGATAGTCTGTATCGGGCCTTTGATTGATTGCTTCTTCCAGCTCTGCTTGGGTCAAAAATTTCCTTGCGATCGGTAGAAATTTCAGCACGGGATTGTTCGGCTCTTCCTTCCACTCCTTCGCGAGAATTTTCTGGCGTTCTTGGAAAGCTTCAGCTGAGCATTCGTACACGCACGGGCCCTGTTCAGGTTGTGCAGGCTCGACGATGGGTCGGCGTAAGAATGCCTCTCTTTTTCCTTCTCGGGTGTTCTTATGCAGTGGGGCGCGAATAGCTCCCCTCCATTCAGGCAGGAGCCCCTTTCTGCGGGCCTCGGCCCGTCTCTTTTTCTGCTCAGGGGTCGTTCTAAAATAGAAAAGGAGCTTCCAAATGGGAGCTCCACTAGTTGTGGAGTAGAACAAACGAAAACAGGTTAGATAAATTGTTGAGCAGACGAGAGAGAGAAAAAAGGAACGAAAAGGGCTTAGTTAGAACAAAGGAATCAAAGAAAAACTTTAATTTAGAGAAGAAAGGAGTTGTTGATCAAAAGCACAAGCAATTATATAGTTTTTAAGTTACTAAGTGAAGTGAGAAAAGGAAATCGAGTATCAAATCAATCGAGAGGCGTAGAAGATCTGACGCCTCGGGCTACCACGCGGTTTCCCGAAAAAATGGCGATAGGTCTTGTACGATTTTCGAAAGAAATTCACACAACACTTAACTAAATAGAATTGTTACAATTAAGATAAGAAGGAGCAAGTTTGAGGATAAATTACGGGGTTTTGCTACGCAAAAACCCCTTGCACACAAGATTTCTTTTGCCAAATGGCGTTTCTCTAATCGAGATTTCAACGAGGCGCACAAGGTTAACTGTTTCAAAAATTGACTCGACGGACCATGTAAAATATGTAATATTAAATGAGCGTGTGTGACTCGGTTACATACCTTATATTTAGAAATAGATTACACACTTGATGATTCGTTGTAACGCCTTGTATTTTCTCGTATCTCCTCTCGTGTACAAATTTAGGACTGAGTGTGAAAAAGTTAAAGAAGATAGAGAGTGAGAGAGAAGAGAGAGATAGTAGCGACAATACGTGAGAAAAGAGCATACAATGGGGCGCTTTAGTAGCGCCCCTAACGAGAATAATCCTTAAGATATGAGGGAAGACGAGATGCACGGCCCGATCGGGTAGTTGCTGTTGGGTATGTTATTCTGTTCTCAACACCTGGGTTTTGTCTTAATTACAATCAATATGTTTTTTTCCTGAAGGGACATACAAGCAAAAAATTTCTCGAGTTTCAGCTGCAAAAACCATGCTGATGAATGTCGAAAAATACAGTATGGGTGTCGCTTATGGAGACAGCCAACCGTTTAGGTACAGTACAACTTATTTGCTAAGCTGTTTTGGTATGTTATCATTATTCATGTTGTTTATATACACCACTTGCTACTTATTTGTTACTTTGAGAAAAGACTTCACCGAACATGATTCAATATGTCAATGACTGGTAAGTTACCACTTTCTAAATTACAACACTGATGTGATCATCATTATAAGATTGTTGTTCTTTATTCAGGTTTCCAGTAAAGTATTCTACTGCCATGAAAAAGTATTATACTGAACACAGAAATGTTTTGATCCTTCTCGACTGGCAAAGGTTTTTTGGTGACGTAATGCCAGTAGAATCGCTTGTAGAATCGCTCGACGAACTAACGGCATGCAGACTCTTGCTACCTTCGACACTGGCTACCTGGGGGGTCGACACTGTCTACCCTGACACTGGCTACCCCTTCTCTGGCTACCTCCCTTTTGCTACCCATTCGAAATAGCATTAATTCAATAGCTAACACACTGAATGTAACAATTAGCGTTTCCTTGCGTTAAACTTAATCTTCGGTGGATTTTTACTTAAAGAAGAATCTACTGAAGGGACCCATTACCTTGTTTAAAAAATCATTGCGTGATGAAGAATTGTTTCACTCATAAAAAAATGATTTCAATCAAACAATCATTTCTGAAAATGCTTAAAACTAGGGAGAGGGGGGGGGGGAGTTTCTTTCAGATGTTGGACATTTCTATACCTAAAACAGTGTTTCCTATCTTTGGGTATCTTGAAGTATCTTTAACCTCTTTTAGTGCATTTTGACGGAAATTCTAGGGGCGTGCCGCTAAGTTCTACGCTGGTAAACCTTCCGTTAAAACACCCTAAAAGAGGTTAAAGATAATTCAAGATACTTCAAGATACTGAGTTGACAACTCAGCATCTTTTCGTGGTCTATAGTAAACTATCAGAAAAAAATTAAAAGTAAATTTGTTCAAAACTGTTAATTTTTTCAAACAAACAAACCAACAAAATATTTTAATTTTGAATAGGGTGGCAGCATGAAAAACTATAATTGTAAAAAAATCTGGATAAATAAAGCTCGTCATGCTGATTTCAGCAATATTGGTGTTTTTATTATTTATGGTAGAAATGAATTGTAAAAATTAGAATAAGCCCCTCCCATACTAAAACGGACCCCCGCTTGTTTTGTGGACTCTCCGAAATTTTGGTGAAAAAACAGAGAAAACGCCAAAATTGTGTGGCCCATGGCTAAATCCCCCCTCCTTGCTTCCTACTCTCCCCAAAAAGTTTCATTTCAGCTAAACGAAACTTTATTGTTTGTTCACCAAAATTTGTGACAGCCCACAAAAATGGTGGGGTCCGTTTTAGAATGGGAGAGGGCCTATCGGGGTCTAAGAAAGTAAAGTAGAAGTAAAGAAACATTGGCAGTTCCCTACCATGACAGGTTTTCAGCAATAAAAAAACTGGTAGCGAACTGCCCTCTTTTTGATGGTATTTTTTAATTGCAAAATTTTAAAAAATAATTTCGTTACTAATTTTAAATGTTAAGAGTTTGTCTGACAAAAAGAGAATTTTACACCTTCGCTTCTTAAATTCTTGATATTTTTGTACTAAAAGACAGAAGATGTCTAGCATGGTGGCAGACCACTCGTCGATCGTTAGTGACGAATCGCACCTTCACTTTTTCTAATGGGAAAAGTCGATTTTTATCGACTAGTCTATAGGAGTCGACTAGTTCATTAGAGTGTGTCTTTTTGATATAGTTATTAGCTATTTTGTAATTATTATTGTAATAAATCGTGTAAATGTCAATTTTAAATACAAAACTTTGGCAGATTATATTTTGTTTTAATTCCTGTGTTAATTGTTGATGAATGCTTGATTTTAAAGTTCAATTGAAAAAGGTGATACTCTCCATTGGTGCTGGACTAGAAAAATGTTACGGAATCAAGGGGAAAATGACTAAAAGGGGCAATTACTATACGCAACTTAAATGAATTCGAAAGACAAGGACAATAAGACAACTTAAAGACAAATAGAGAAAGACCAAGACAAAGACAACACTTACAAAGAGACAAAGAGAGAAACACAGTCTAATTACCAACGTAGGATAAATTTACAAAATGGTACAGGAATATACATAACTGAAGTTTTCTATTTAATTAGAAACGTAAACACCATTTGTGAATATATATTTAGATCTAATTTAACCTAGATTATGAGCAAAAATTGCTAGCTTACCAATGGACTGTAGTAATGGACTCTTATCGACTAGTCGATGCTTATGAACTAGTCGATGCTTATTGACTAGTCTTTATTGCTTGCAGACTAGTTTATATTCTGTTAATTATTAATAATTATTATTATGAACTTTAAAACAAAATAAAAATCGTTATAAGGAATATTTATTTAGAACATTCTGTAAATTATAAATTAGAAGTTGATTTGAACAACCCGTTTCCGTCAGCCGTTGCCTATGGCTATCAAAAAAGTTTCCGTGTTGAAATTTTTAAAAAATATTTATCATTTCTTATATAAAAGAATAGTTAATGAAATTAAACATTTATAAGTTTAATCCCTATCATAATTTTAAGGAATTTTTTAAAACCTCCCTATCCCTCGAAGTTTTTTGCTCAAAAAGTTCTCAAAAAGGGGGGATTCTGCCTATCTTCCCAAGGTTAAGCCGTCAGCCGGACCCCTCTTTTTCAGCAAAAAAACTTCGAGGGATAGGAAGAGGGTTTAAGAATATTCCTTAAAATTATGAAAATACCTGAATATTAAAAAATAAATCTTAATCTATCTTTGTGTGCAAACCAGGTTTCGCTATCATGTTGCAAAGTATTTTTTATCGATTTTTAAAAAAGCCGGTTTTAACACGGCGCTTATGGTAGGAAAAGGGGGTGTTCTTAATTTGTGAACGAGGGTGTAGGGACTTGGGGGTAAGTCCTACAAAAATGTCAAGTGTGTATGATTTGTAGATCGACTTTTCTTCTGGACGCCAAAAAAAGAAAAAAAAATTCTATCCCTAGCCGTTCAAAAGTTATGCGAGTTGCAATGAGACACGTAGCGCCATAAGAATACACGTAAAACGAGGGGGGTGTTCTTAATTTCGTGGTGGGTACTGTATTTGGTATATATATACGCAGGTCCTTAAAGAATATATACAGGGGGTAAGGTATAGGGGGTAGGGTATTAGGGTAGAATTCAGAGAGTTTATTGTGCACAAAAAAGTCCAATATGTTTGTTGGTATACGTTTTTCCCTGCTTGACTAATCGTCACCAAATTTTGTACGAAATTCTATCATAATTTTGCGGAGATCACCGCCGTATTTTCAGTTTTTTTTAATGACAGTTACTTTATTTCATTTGCGTACTGGTTATCTAGTTGGTTGCCGAATCCTAGTAAGTGAAATTGTTGTTGCTTTTATTTGCATAACCTCGTTTCTGTAAACAAATTAGTTGCCAGAATGAATGATATCAATTAGTCCTTAGACCAAAATATAGTTTTACAAAAGCAACTAAACTATATAATTTTTTGAGAAATGAACTTTATAAACTAATTTATTTCGAGATTATTAATGCAAAATATTCTGAATACGGTAAAAATGTGTTATCTTAAAAAAGGAACGAAATGCTTTACTTTCACTAGCCATATTTTTCAATAAGGAAACTATATATGTAGTGGTTAAACTTTTTCATTATTTGATTAATTGTCACTTATGACAATTGACAAGCATGATTAAATGATTTCGTGTTATCAATTGATATTGTATTGAAGCAATAATCAATATGTCTGGCATTAAGATAAAATGATGATGAATGACGCATCATTCAAATTCGTTATATAAAATAATTAATTATCGGAATTTAGCAAATATAAACAATGTAATAGACCACGAAGGGATGCTGAGTTGCCAGGTCTGATAAAGGTCGAAAATCTCATTTGTGCACAACTTGCCTGAAATTAGCACAGTCCTCTTATGTAGCTTCATTTTCAATTAAATAATAGAAAGTAAAAGAACGAGTTTTTCCCATGTTTTATATTTTTATCGGAATTGTCATCATTCTGGCAAGTTAATATTTTTTTTTTGTAGACCTCAGAAAATATCTTAAATATTTTATATTAATTGTTTTGTCGGGTTGTTTACATAGCAATTGTGGTTTTTGGCCTTCATCTCCCTCCCACCTAGCGGGGAACAAACACAGCATATATCAAAGACCCGTCTAAGGGCCCATTATTGTCTTGGAATAAGTCGATTACTATTACGTTGGTTATGAAAATATAATTTTTTCGGTTATAATTAATGATACAACGATTTCAAAGACAAAAATTTGAAGTTTGGCAACATGCTGTGTTTGTTCTCCGCTAAGTATATATACTGTACAGCAGACGAAATGTCCTAATTTCCGTGCAGGATACTGTACCTCTCTTGTAAGCAAAATATCAATTGTGAATTTCTGCCTGTTACCTCGTACTCTGTACTGAGAATATACGCTTCGGCCAATATTTTCAAGACAGAGCTCTGTACAGTATATATACTGTACAGAGATGTCCTAATTTCCACGCAAGATACTGTACATGGAAGGGGATGACTTACAAGTTAAAGGCCATTTGGGAGAGTGGAAATGGTGACGTCAAGTAGAGACCTCTAGCGGCGGTGAAGTTGGGGTAGCGGCCTGGTGTGGTCCTCTCGAGGGAGCCCTCTGGTGGTGTTCCTGTAGCTGCGGCGGGGAAGGCCTCTGGGATGTAGCGGGCGACGGCTTGTAGATATGGTGACGGCTAGAGAGGTGAAGTCGGGACGCTGGCACTGGTTTACGGCTTGAGTCGTTGTCAGGCAAATAGATCACAACGAATAACGGACGAGCATCGGGGTTTTCTTAAGTTTGTTTCGCACGGAGTTGGTTTTGTTGGCGTCAATCCGTTTTGCGACAGGGACGCTTGGGTTACTGGCGAGTGGGCTGGGTTAGGGTGTTTCATTTTCAGGTTTTATTTTTTGATCCTGTTGGGAATTACAATCGGGGTGTTAAAATAAGAAAAAAAAACGATATCTGTAAAAATAAAATAAAAAAAAAATGTTTAACCCCCCCTCCGTCAAAAACATAGTTTTTAATTTTTTAAAATATGTTGCGCTTAATATATCAAATCGGGCTTTTAGTATAAGGTTCATAACACTATTATTTATCTACAGTAAAATTTTCAATACCATAAGTATCGATCTTATGTCCCCTCCCTTAAAAAAACGAAATTTAAATATATAGTAAACGAAACAGTGTATTGAAAAACTAAAGATTAATTAAGTCAGTTTTTTTTAACGAATTCAACTTTTGTCGATGGGCTTCAACTACCTGTAAGAGATAATGCTGTTGTTCTATATCACGAGTAACATCTTTACAATCACTGATGAGTTTAACTCCTCTCTCCGCACTACCATTAACTACTTCCATTGATTTAATAAACATAAACATTTTTAGGTATCCTGCCGTAGAAGGCCATTTGCATACATCACTCAACATCCAATCTAATTCTAGATCCCCTTCAATAATAACATTAAACAATAACCATGATCGTGGACCTAATAAACTAATCAGAAAATCGGGGTCGTTTACAGTTAAAATATCAATTTTAGGAAATTTGGGTTTCTTGGGAACAAAATTTGTCAATCTTGGGATAAGTAAAAGATTTTCTACCATTTTTTGTCGCAGGGAAGGTGGAAGATTTTTGTCAAATATAGCCAAGACAACTAATTCTTGAGTGAGATACCATAAATGGTTATTAATTGACTTGATTGCCGCATCCGCTGCTCTTTCATCATGTTCCTTATATCTCAGCATTGATGAATAATATTTTAAGTCGGTTGCAGGGGCAATTGTAGGAAGACGAGATTTCAAAAAATATTGTCCGTGAAACAGTGCAATAAAAACAGCCATTCTCTTGACTTGATTGGATTCAACGTCAGTGAGTGGAAACCTTTCAGACATGAGCTCAATTTTTATAAAATAAATCGAGGAAGCCATGAAACGCGCATGATGATTTGCGCCTGAAAACAAATGAAATAGCCCAAGAAAAATTTAATAATTACTCTTTATCTCTTCGCACAATTTCAGACGTAATTTACCTGGTTTTCTCAAACGGAACGTTCTTGGAACTTCTCCTCCAAGGTAAAATACAATAAGTTCCAATAATTCCCTATAGTCTTCACGCGGAAAGGAATTTTTCTTCAAACAATTTGAACCCCACTCAAGAAGAGCTTCGGCTTCATCTTTAAACGCCTGATGCAATTCATAGTCAAAAAGACAAAGACCCTGTGACCACAAAAAATTAATGATGGGCCGTTTTAAATTAATTCAAAATAAGGAATGAATTACCGCTATACTTTGATCTAAATTGACCCATTCTTTCTGAAATCTTTTGAAAATTCCTTCGCATGGACTATTTCTTTTACCGACGATTGCCTCTGAAACATGTTTTACATGAATTTCGTATATATGGTGACGACAAGCAAGCCAAAGCAATGATCGGCCCATTGTTTTCTGTATTGCAGTTGCACTTCCTTTAATTCGACCAGTGTTACTTGCAGTGGTATCAAATACCAATCCAATAACGTTATCTATAGCTTTCCATTCTTTAAGTAAGTTTACTACTGCGTCGTGCTGTGATGATCCCGTGGAGTTTGGCATAATGGGAATTCCGAGGAGCTTCGGTGATTTAAGTTCCGGCGCACCACTTATAAGAATAGAAATTCTCTCGTCACTCAGCCCACTAAGATATCTTGATAAATAAGTCAGAATTGTCAGACGTTTGTAATATGTGTATATAAGTATCTATAATTAACTTACTTTATGAGCTTTGAGTCGTAATGAACGACAACTTTCTTTGGTATTATAAAGCTTGATTGAATACCCACGGCAATTTCTTTCCTATTGGCATTTCTTTGGCGCCAAGTAGTGGAGATGGACATGGAAATCTGATCAATATTTTCCTCCACCGGCCTCCACCGGCAAGATGATCTCGAATACTCAAATTACGACTATCAGCCACTTGTCCTGTAATTTTCATTAGGTTTTTGGTTGGTATTTCTAAAGTAACAGACTTAGGTCTAATTGGAGTCAAATTTGGCTGATAGTCTTCAGATGTATCGTCATCGTCAGTTGAACTTTCTTCTGAAAAATCAATCAACTGTGGAGTTTCAATATTGGACGAAAGATTCTCTGAGAATGATCTCATCTGTTTTCTCGTTACTCGTCTGGCATTCTTACGATCGAAGCTGCCCAGAGAACCAACCTGAGGAAACTTTTGTTGGCCCAAAAGAAATCCGTAATCTTCCATCCAATGCGGATTTCTACTAGACCGTAGCAACTCAAAAACGTTTGATGGCGAAAAATCGCAAAGAACATTCAAAGAGTCTTGGAATTGCTTGATTCTTAAAACAGCATTTTCAGTACTTCGTCTACTCGTTGGAATTTTACTCAATTGTGACCACATGTCATAAATTTTAACAAGGTAATCAAGACAATCTTTGATAGGCTTCATAGGGATTCCAGATCTGTCCCATATATTTGAAAGCTCTTCGTAAACGACTAAAAAAACATCTCTAACCTTAGGGAATTTTTTTTCTGACGTAAAAGTTTGTCGGATGTGTAAAAAGCGCTTCATAACATTCCTTTTTAAGGGCAGTTTATTACCGATTGCTAAACTCTGATCACTTCCATGCCCTATCAACCAATCTTCACTCGTTTTACGTTTACTTCTTGACATCATGAAAACAACACAAAGACTGCATCTGACAGTAGTGATGAGAATTATATTTTCTGTTCCCGCGATTTTTGGTTTTCTTTATATTTAACGGAGGAGGGGACATAAGATCGATACTTATGGTATTGAAAATTTTACTGTAGATAAATAATAGTGTTGTGAACCTTATACTAAAAGCCCGATTTGATATATTAAGCGCAACATATTTTAAAAAATTAAAAACTATGTTTTTGAGCCTTTTTTTTCAAAAAAATTGACGGAGGGGGGGGGGGGTTAAACATTTTTATTTTATTTTATTTTTACAGATATCGTTTTTTTTCTTATTTTAACACCCCGATTGTAATTCCCAACAGGATCAAAAAATAAAACCTGAAAATGAAACACCCTAGGCTGGGTGTTACTGGGCCGTCTTTGGCGTGTGCGACGGGCTGGTGGTTGTGGGGCCAAGTCTTTGGCTGGTGTTGGTTCCGGTGGTTCTGGGGGAGTTGCTGCGGCATTTTGATTTCGGGTTGGAGTGGCGTGTTGGCTTTGTGCTGCTGCTGCGTATGTCATTGCTGGCCCGGGCGTTCCGGGCATTACAGGAACTCTGTGTAGGAGGGGACGGCAGTTCTGGCGGAATTCTTTCCCGTTTTCAGTACGGACCAAGTAGTCCCTGTTTGGGCCGATTTCGATCACCTTGCCTGGGATTGACCACCGGGAAGTGTCTTGGTCTTGGATGAGGACGTGATCGTCGACTTTGAGGACTGCGAGAGTGTGGGCAGTGGCGTCGTGGAATTCTCTGCTCTTCTCGCCACTAGTAGTCATGCGGCGTTCAAGCTCCTCTGGCTCCCGTTGCCATTCGTTGGTAAACGAGCGGTAGTGCGACGAGTTTCTTGATCTGTTGTATTTCTGCTTCTGTCTTACCGTTGGATTTTGAGTAGTGTGGTGACGACGACTGCCAGGAGACGTTTAATTTGGCAAGAAGTTCTGAAAGAAGGCTGCCTTTAATGCTGATTATCGGACCAAAATCCTTCTGGTGCTCCCATGGTAGCAAATAACGGCCGGCAGCTGTTGACTAGGTGGTTGGCTGTTGTGTTCTTGTCTTCGTACAATGTGACGTCTGGCCATCCAGAAAATTGGTCGACGATTACTAGGAATTGTCGTCCGTCGTCTTCTCCGATATGGGCGTGTATGAATATAAATGGTCTTGTTGCTGGTTCGTGTGGGCGGAGCGGCTCTGCTGGTAGCGATGGGAGGTGACTGGTCCAGCTGGTGCAACTATCGCAACTCTTGGCGGCGTTGGAAAAGGTGATGTCCATATTGGGACAGTAGACTGAGAGGCGGGCACGTTGACGCATTTTGATTTCTCCTTGATGCATCCCGACTAGAGTCTTTAATATTTCCGGAACTTTCGTTCATGGGATGACGACTCTTGCGCCGCATACAATCATGTCGTCTTTGTCGTCGATTGCTAGGCTTTCTCTCTTGTTCTTGAAGGAACGGAGATTGACGGCCAAGTTGGTTTTTTCGTTCGGGAATCCATTCATGATGAACTCGCGCAGGGCTTGAAGGTCGTGGTCTATTGCTGCTGCTGCTTTGATGCTTTCGAGGGTCGTGTCCGCCGTTCCCTCTTTTGATCCGCTCCATTCGGCGATCATGTTGACGACTGCTTTAAGGGCTGTTTAGGATGTTGGTCCTTTTCCCAAAAGATCAGCTTCCGTGGGTTGGTCAACTGGTGAGCGAGATAGTGCATCGGCTTCAACGTTCTCTTTAGCTGGTACCCTAGCGGGCGTTGAAAGAGAATTGGAACATTTGCAGTCGGAGGCGAAGTAGGCGTTGGTTATCCAGTTGGTCCAGTGAGTAGTCGTTGAGGATTGGGATTAATGGCCGGTGGTCCAGCATGACTTCGAATGACGGGATGCCTTCGAGGAAACTCTGGCATTTTTTCATGGCCCAGGCCGCTGCGAGGCATTCCAGCTCGATCATTGCGTATCGGGATTCGGCCGGAACTATGAGGCGTGACCCGGCTTGGACCATCTTTCATTCTCCATTATGTTGTAGTTGTTTGAGGATGAACCCGAGTCCGCGTAGGCAAGAGGCGTCGGTGTAGAGTGTTGTAAGCCGGGTCGGGTCGTAGTAAGCCATAGCGGGGACTTGCGATAGCAGGCAACGTGCTTTTTTGAAGGTTTCGTCGTGGTCTGGTAGCCACGTGAAGGCGGCTTGTTTCTTCAGCAGTGGGGAGAATGGGGCTAATGCTTCCGCGATTTTGTCGCTGAAGAATCCGACCTGTTGGCAAAGGCCGTTGAATCACCGCAGGTCTGATTTGTCGGCAGGGCGAGGGAATTCTAGGATTGCCCTTGTGAGCTCGGGGCTTGGGCTGTATCCTTTACTGTTGAGGCGGTAGCCGGCAAAGTCTCCTTCTTCTACCGCGAATGCGCCGATGTTCTTCTTCGCGTTGAATGAGACATTGTGCTTGTCTGCGCGCTCAATAATTTGTCTTGATAAGGTGAGCATTTCTGGATACGTGGTGGCGTAGACGCACATGTCTTCGACACAACCTGCGATAGGTAAATCCCCAAAGAGTTGGTAATAGCGACTGCCAAAACTGTCTCCTGCATGGTTGATCCTCATTGTGAGGCGGGTATATTGAAATAGGCTGAATGGGGTTCAGAACGTCGTCAGGGCCATTGATTCCTCGTCAACCGGAATCATGTGGTAGCCCTTGAGGCCGTCGAATATTGTAAAGGAGTGTATTCTTGGTGGGATCGACCGTACGGCTTCAAAAGGCGTTTTGTTTGGGAAAATCGTGCCGACGAGCCATTTGTTGAGCTCGCGGTAGTCGACCGTGATGCGGACGCCACACTCGGCCGCCTGAAACTGAGTCTTTGGGCATTGTGACGACGCCGCTGATGAACGGTGTGACGGCTCCTGGTGGCACTGGGCGGACGAGGCCTTGTTCGACCTAGCTTATCAGTTCGTCTTTGAACATTTGGATGAGTGGCTCGGCAATGTTGTTAACTGCAGATTTGGACTGGGATGGCTCCTTCACGCAGCGTTAAGTGGACTGGTTTACAATCCATTATTCTGCATACACCGTCGAACACTTTTGGGTGTTTGACCATTAATTTGGACAGATCTCTGGCTATTTGTTCATCTGATGGGCGTGCGATTGAGACTTGATGTACACGGATGTTCGGGTAGTCGACGGGGATCATTCCCAGTTTTTGCTGCGTTGTCTTTGATAAGACTGGTTGTCTCATTTTTTCCAAGACGTGGACGGTTGACAACATGGGTCTGGACGATCCGTCGTTGGCTTTCCAGTCGATTTGGGCTTGGAAGGACCCGATTGACTTGATTAGGTTGCCATTTGCGGTCTCGGCGTGTATGCCGACGTCGAGTGGTACATCTTGGAATTGGCCGTAGTAGACAGACGGCGGGATGGCGTCGAGGGTTGAGCCGGTGTCTGGTAGTGTGCGTATCTGAAAAGAAAGCAAACTCACAAGCTGTCTCTCCCTGCTCTTACTAGCAGACACATTCTCTGTATTAGCCCTGAACCCACTTCAATTATACATAATCAGAAATTAGTTAGCACAGTCATGTAAATGGGTATTATGCAAGATACATATACACAAATAATTTGCACAGAGAGACAGTACCTTCACAGCATAGATCACAGAAGCAAGTAAGCGAGGAGAATTAGCAGTCCTTTCCACTACAGCTGTAGTGATTAGGACTAAACCGTAACACCACTCTGGTGGTCAATAGGGGAAAGATGAGAAACGGATTTGGACTTTACTGAACAGTATCTCTGTGGCTGGTTCTCCTCTGGCCTTGATTGAGATTGTTATGGTGTCGTCTTTGGCGGAGGACACTTGATTGACGTAGATGGCTGCCATCTTGGCTTCGGCGTTGCAGATGGCTTTGAAGTGTCCGATCGCGTTGCATTTCCTGCACGTCGCGTTTCTGGCTGGGCAGTAATGGCCCGCGGGGCGAATTTCGAGACCACACTTGTCGCAAGCTGGCTTGGTCAATGGTGAGGGTCGGACCGATGTCGAATAATTTGAGCTGCACTTCTCTGTCGTGCAGGCCGAAAAAGAGCTGGTCCAGCATCTGCTCTGCGCCAAAACGGTTGCGGCACGTTTTGAACTCGCATTGTCTCGCATAGCCAGTTGTCTATTGAGAGCCCTTGTCGTTGCGTGCAGGACTTGAATTGTTGGCGCCAAACGCGTTTGTTCTTCCCGGCGTTGCATCGCTCTCTCAGGTAATCGATGATTTGGGTGACGTCATCCATTGCCGTGGCTCCTAGGCCGGCGTTGACTACGGTTTACAGTGTGTTTGGTGAAATGCAGAGCAATAGCAAAGTCGCCATGTATTTTGGCTGTTGTGGCCCCGGGACCAGATATTTGATGGTGGACAGTTCGATAAATATTTTCCATTGAGTCTCCCACACGTCGAATGAGTCTTTTCTCTCCTCCTTGTCAAAAGGAGGGGCCTGTCCGTGTGGTTTGAAAGGTTTTATCGGTTTTATCATCAGGGCATTTACGGCGGCAGTGGCTGCTTCGACTTCAATGTTTGCCATGATGGCGGCTACTCGGGCTAGTGTGGCGTGTGCGTTGGCTGCATTGACGTCGGCCTGGACGATAGGGTTAGTGGCGGCGGCGGTGGCGGCTGCTGCTTCAGCTGTAGTGGCTCAGACGTAGTGCAGCGTTCAGCGCTGCCGTTTGGGCTCTGGCGAGTCGGGTTGAAGTGGCATGAAGTGCCCGTACAAAAAGTTCAGCTAAAAAATTGCTGAATTTTGCTACCCCTTTAGGATGCTTTAGCTGTTAGAAAATCTAGCCTAGAAACTTAAAATACGGAGCTCCGTTTTGATGACCTAGCTGTAGCTAAGAAAAAGATGCTAACAACGGCTACTGTAGGGTAAGCTTCTTCTAGCTATTATTTATGAACCTATTTCTGGCTATGAAATAAAAGGCGACAGGGGGGATCGAACCTCATACCTTTGGTGCAACTATCCGACTCTCTAACCACTAGACCACTTATTCTTTTTATATTTTGTAAATATAGACTTTAAATACCGTTTTTCATTTTAGGTTTTAGGGACTTAGAAATTTTTTGGTTTCCTCGAAAAACAAACTTCGTTAATTTAACAGAACTTTTGTACAAAATCAAAGTGTTTTGCATATTTATTATGATTGCATTACAGCTAACAGCTTATGACTCAGTTATACAGAGCAGGCATTGATATTTTCAAAAATAATCGAAAAATTTTGAAAAGCTAAAAAAATGACTGCGTTCCCAAAAAATGACCTTTTACCAAAATAATATTTTGACACAACTTAAAATAGAAATGACATTACTTTTGTTAAAATTAGATTAAAATCTATTCATATTGCAGGTGATGATGACTAATGAGATTTATTTTATTTATATGATGAGCCGACGTAAAAAAAAATGCTTAACCCACCCAAATACAGCTAATAGACATTTTAAAAAATAATAAGCCAACACTTAGCAAAAAAGAAATAGCTAATATATAGGTTTCCCTAGGCGTTAAAAAACAGTGCAAAAATAAAAAATGCTAAACTCGGCTAAAACCTTACCAATCATAGCAAAAAAATAAGTAGCCATAACCGGCAATAATTTAGCTTTAAAACGCTTAAAAAAATGAAGCTAAAATAAAGCTTCCGATAGCGTTGAAAAGTGTAGCCCTAATAAGACATTGCTTAACTTAGCTGACTACCAACTAAAAAATAAAGGCTGTTATTTTAAGTGCTAAAATAAAGCAAGCGGGAAGCTTCTCTTTTCTTTAGCTTGCGGAAAATAAGCTAAAGGTAGCAATTAAAAAATTAAAGCTAAGCCTCTTAGCTGAAAATTTCGTACGGGTGCAGCGAGTTGAGCTGCGTCCATTTTGAGTTTTTTTCTCCTGTGTGTGAATGTTAGGGGGTTCACTCGTGGCGTTGGCGTGTTTGTGACTGGCTGGCGTGAGTGTTGCTACCCTCTGCGTGAGCAGTGGAGAGCGAACACGTGTCGTTGTTTGAGTGGTGTCACCCTCTGCGTGAGCAGTAGAGAACACACTCGTGGTGGTGGTGGACGTGGAGAGTTACCGGTGTGTGTACGGCGTCTGTTGTGGGCGGTGTCTGCTGGTTTTCTCTCTGTTGTGTGTGGGATTCTCCAATACTATAACGACTGACTAGAGACGGGGCTGGGTTGTTGGAGTGGGTGTAGCGCGGTTTTGGTTGTCGATGTTGACTGCCGTTTCTTCTTCCACTGTCGTGGATTTTCCTGTTGTAGTGGTGGCTACAGGTACGTTTGTTGGTGGCTCGACAGGGTTGGCTATAGGTTGCCCAAGTGGTGGAATAGGGGCCTCGTTGCTGTTTGGGCGCTACCTTGAGTAAGGCTAGGGACGCCGACTGATGGTGGTTAGTTGGTGTCTGCTTGGGCTGACTTGTTGGTGGTGAGGTCAGTTGTAGGTGCCTTGGCAGGATTGACCAGGTATCCAAGTTTTTGAAAAACGGGCCCGAAGTCTTTTATAAGGCGCTTTTATGGACGAGTAAAAGATGCGCTTACTTAAAGTTCCGTAGACACAAAGACCATTTAAGACAGAACTAGTTTATTGTTATATTACCACAGGAGATCTAGTAGAGAGGAGTTACTCAGCAGACTGACTGCTTACTCGGTCTCTCTAGTGGCTTTATATACGGTACACAGATTCCATAACTAATCTAGAAAACATCGAAGGTATGGATCTGAAGATGTCCATGGATTGAAAGTATCCATGGATCTGAAGATGCCAATGGGTCTGAGATGTACATGGATTTGGGAACATAATAATATTAAGGGAGATAATATATCGGTGCATTACAAACCTCCCCCCCATAAAAGACACGCCCACGGGTCTTAAACGGAATAGAGAGAAAGAACGCGTCAGTCTCTATTTTTACTTGCGGGAGTGTGAATGTACCGATAGCTACCTTATGCAATGAACCGCACGTTTGACATTTTAACAATGTGGCACACTTGTGTGGTGAACTAATACAAAGGAGAATGATAGCTTGCAATGTTAAAAGGCAACAATTTGTCAAATAAATTTGAATTATTGAAAAAATAATAATATTGTCTGTCTTCTTTCGTCTTCGGCGGATGCGGGGAGCTCTGCATGATTTTTTTAAAAAATGTTTTCTCATCTCTAATAGTTATATCGCACATGTAATGTTGGCGGAGGACAGAAAGGTTTCATATCCTTCTCCTCTACGGGTTGGCTGGAACTTTCTTGTCTGTCTTTTGGCGTAAATTCGTAAATATTTCGAAGCAGCAGTCTCAGCATGTTCATTTAAATGTTTTTGTCAATAATTATATTGTAACTTTTTATTTTATTTCCTGATTCCAACAAACCCATGATGTCCATGGCCATTGGACAGTATTTGGGAGAGGGATCTGGTTGATGAGATAAAGTAGGCTTTTTCTTTTCGTCGCTCTTATGATTGTTTTGCAGCAGTCGCAATCACCTCTCGGTTTTCCTTTTCTTCTTAATAATTAACCGTTTACCATTTACTTAATTCCATGTCTATTTTCGTTGAATCCTTGCCGTTTTCATCTCGTTCCTCGTGTGAACGGTATTTAAAAATTAATTTCTTTATGAGGATTCCTGGACCGGTATCCTTACTACAGATGTACTGGGTAGATCATTGTTGAGCTCAACGATTACCTTTATTGTCCTCGTGGACACTTTTCCATCTAGGAGATATGGGTCACTGTCTCGGGGCTTTCGTCGATCGCATTATCCATAATCGACGTCTAAATTTCTATCTTGATTTATATTTCTTTCGCGCGTTTTCACAATTTCTTCGTTTTGTTATGGTCCTTCTGCTAAGTTTATGTCGTCAACGCTGAAATCTCTGGCGGATCGCTCAGGTGGCGTTTTCGTTTTCGTCATCTTTTAATTTGACTTCATTTTGGAGTATGTTTCTTCTAGTCAAGTGTCCGGCTCTGTTCTGATGACGAATTATAATCTTGCAGGCATGAAGCCTTCCTAGCCAATTTTTGCTTTAATTTTCAATTTATTTCTATATCTCACAACGGCTTGGTGCTCAAATTTGTTTCGTACATTCGGTTATACTCGTTTACTACATGCACTATAGCTTAACATTTTGTATTTTCCTTTGTCCTTTTCTTTTTCTTTAATATCGTATCGATGGAAGTGAAAACAACGACGATTTTGTTTACGCCATTTCTTTGTGCATTCGCTTTTCACTGATATATCACCATAAGATTGTCGCATCTTTATGAATAAGAAATCCTCGCGATGGTTTCGGATAGCGTAAAATTGGTGGATATATGAGACACTTCCGAAAATCATGTAATTTTTCTTTATGTAATTTTTTTTTTCTTCTCGGGCCCCTTCACGGACTTTTTTCTGTGGTAACATTTCCTTAAATGTACGCTTCAGCAAAAATTTTAAATAATATCTCTGGCTAGACCGAGAAAACGATTCTAGATTGGTTTAAATGGTAAAGTTTTCTTTTATCTTTTTATCCGATATCTTCTTAGAGTGATGGGTTGATTTCTTCTGTCTTTTCGGTCTCTTTTTTTTTAATTTTATTTATTTTCTTATTTTCTGTGTATATTTATTTCTAAGCTACTATTTACTACTGGTTTGACTACTATTGATGTGTTTTGCTACACATCCTCTGCCATGGGTTGAGTGACTGACGTAGGTGTCAACTTTTTGATTATTTCTTCTAAGTTATTAATGTGTTCAATATTTTTCTGACTCTCTAATGATAACATTGCGACAGCGGAGGTTAAGTCTTTTTCTCTTGTAATTTTCTTGATTTCAACTATCTTTTCACATTCCTCAGCCATTTCAACGGCTTCTGCGTAAGTTGCGTTGTGGATATTCTGTCTATTCCAAACTAAATCTGATATTGGTGTTTTAAATCCATTTAGCAAAACATCTTTCTTTGTGTCATTCCTAAGGGTCACTACGACTAAATCTTGATCGGTATCGGGTCCTATGCCGTACGAAATTCTGTATAGGTCGTCGATTTTGATTTTAAAATCTCGAACTCTTTCTGTATCTTTTTGCTTTAGAGTATTAAGTTCTTCTTTTTTTCTGGCCTTTGTTGTATGGTCGGTGAGACCTGTTATGACGCTATTTTTCCAGATTTGGTAAGTTGCTTTCTGTGCTTGCGTCAATGAGTCGTTAAAATTTGCTGCTGATTTTGTTAGTTTTTCTTGAAGGAAACGAAGTTTTTGTTCATCTGTCCATCCTGCGTTCGTCGCTATTTTCTCTGCAATTTTGAACCATTCTTCAATCGCTAATTTGCTTTCGATATCACCCTTAAATTGTGGTATTTCCTTCTTGGCTGCTTGCGCATTTATAGTTGCGAGGCCGTTTTCTAATATCTCAGCTTGTCTGTCTACAGTAGTTATCCAGGCATTTACTGCTGCTTGTGTCAATGCCATGATTTATTAATTTTTATTCGTGACTTAAAGGTGATGATTTTATAGGTGTAATGAAAGAGTCATTTCGACAGCTCTTTCTGTTGTGATTTGATGAAACTGCTTTCTCGAAACTGTAGAGTGCCTTTGTTACTCTATCAGTAAAGGTTTGCCCGGAAAGAGTCACTTCGACAGCTCTTTCTGCAAGATCCTTTCGATTTTTTTTTTCTGGTCAGGTTGATGATGGACTAACAGAGTGCCTTTGTTACTCTGTCGTCATAGTTCGAAAATTTGGCACGTTCACCAATTGTAAGGCGCTTTTATGGACGAGTAAAAGATGCGCTTACTTAAAGTTCCGTAGACACAAAGACTATTTAAGACAGAACTAGTTTATTGTTATATTACCACAGGAGATCTAGTAGAGAGGAGTTACTCAGCAGACTGACTGCTTACTTGGTCTCTCTAGTGGCTTTATATACAGTACACAGATTCCATAACTAATCTAGAAAACATCGAAGGTATGGATCTGAAGATGTCCATGGATTGAAAGTATCAATGGATCTGAAGATGCCAATGGGTCTGAGATGTACATGGATTTGGGAACATAATAATATTAAGGGAGATAATATATCGGTGCATTACACTTTATTAAGCTGCTTCAATCTGGCTCGTCAGGACGTCAACCTGGTCGTCAGGACCAATAGAAGCTCCACTCTCGGGAGAATGAACAACGGTTCAAACGTCAGCTCTTACAGCGACGGAAACCATGGATGGGCCGGCCAGAATAGGGTCAATCGTGTCAGCTTCACCTGCTCCCTCAAATTCTTAGTTAGACATTTCTGAATCAGAAAAAACGGTGGTTGAAGAAAAAAGGCGTTTGAACCTATATCCTTCCAGCCGATTTCGAAGGCGTCTACTGCACCGGATATCTTACGCAGGGCTTCCTACCCGTACGACACGGTAAGCTGTTTTTTAGCTTATTTGCAGCTATCGATTTAGAGGGGAAAAGCTAGCTGCTTCCAGGATCAAATTTTTAAATAACAGCCTGTAATTTCAGGGTTAAATTAAACTTATCGCGCTAAGCTAGCGTAGCTAGGTAATTCAAACCTATTTTTTATGTAAGACAAAACAGCAGAAAGTGCGCACCAACTCATAGATTCCTATTATAGCTAGCATACTTCAACTTATGACAATTATACTTATAGTGGGTCACCCATCCGAATGCTGATGATCTTCAAGGTCCCTGCATAGGCATAGGGCGATATATATTTTTATATATTCTTAAATTTATGAATACATTTAAAATATACACTAAATTAACATATTTTCTGTTCCTTTCTATTAATAATAACAATTATTTGTTTGTAAATTATTATTATTTTTACGCATAGCTGATTTTCATTTAACTTAAATCAGTTTAATAATATATTAAGTCGAAAGATTAGCTTGAAATAGCTTAACATACATAGGCTGGCCGTTACTAGCTATCCATGGTTAAGTTACAGCTGAACGCAATTAGATAAATTTTATAAGTCGAACGACTAGCTTGAAATAGCTTTGCGTACATAGGCTGGCCGTTACTAGCTATCCAAGGTTAAATTACTGCTGAACGCAAGCAGTCTAGTATCAACAGATTTTAGCTAGCTGGTAGAAACTAGGCTGCTCCTTTTCAGCAGTTCTTTAACTTACAGTTAGATAATTATAACCAGCCTTGTACGTAAAGCTATTTTTTAGCTAGGCGTGGCTAGGCGTTCTAGAGACTAGCTAAAATTTTCGTACGGGTACCTCGAACCATCTGATTTTTTTTTTACATAGTGAACTGCTGTAATGTTTTCTAACATCTGCCGTACTGAAAATAGAGAGGTCAGGCTCATAAAGGATTCCAGTGCAAACATCGCAGCAAGTAACAGCTCGCTGATATGGCGGCAACGATCCCAGCCCATCCAGAGACATTTTGGCGACGCTTCGTTTAAAGCGGCACCTCATCCTTAGAGGGACGCGTCGGAAAAGATAACGAGATCTAACTCTATAAATCAGCCTGCCATTGGCGGTCAATGGCTTCACATTAGATACCCACCAGTCCAGGATCATATTAGACCCTCTTTCTAGTGAAATAATAGTTGACAGATCCCCGTCGGTTGGAGCCGATTCTTTTAAAAACTGACGTTGGAGGTACCGATAATGACTCTGTGAAAAGGGGATGGCTTGGATTGCCCACGCCAGTTTGCCCACGATTTTCAGTATTTCTCTTAAAGAAACCGAGCTCGAAGCCCAAGCCTTGCGGAAGATCTCAACAATCTGTTGGATCTTACAGGGTAAAGGGAGAGTGATAAAGATTAATCTACAATTCCCAAGAATTCTCTCTCCTTGCCGACCACGACCAGTGACTTTTCCCAGTTGATTAGAACCACGCATTTTTTTAGCAAATCCACACTGAATGTAAAATTACGCTCTTTCCCTTCTTTAGGCTGATTCTAAATGAGGAAGTCATCCAAATATTTCACTATTCTTACCCCAATATTTCTTAGGAAGGCCACCAGAGGTTTTAGAATTTTTGTGAAGTTCAAGGGGGAAGACAAGAGCCCAAAATAGAAGCAAGAGAATTGAAAAAGAGACCCCTCCCATAATAACTGAAGGAATTTTCTATGCTCTTTGTGGATGTAAATGGTGAGGTAGAAGTCTTGTAAGTCGATAAACTTAAAAAAATAACCCTTTCTCACAATTCACTTCATTACACTGACGCCATCCATTTTGAAATGGTGGTGTTCATTAAATTTGTTGAGACACTTGAAATTACTTATTGGTCTAAACCCACAGGAAATTTTAGGGATAACAAATGCCGCTCATGAAGCGTAAATTTGCCAGCGGGACTCGTTCGATAGCGCCTTTAAATAGAATGGATGCCACTTCCGCGTCGCAGATTCCCTTCATCTCGGCATAAATGCATATTGCTACACGGGCGATTCTGTGACAGCACCTCTAGAACAGGAATTTTTACCGCTAAAGACACGGCATCCAATCCTCATCTGTCAGACGTAAGCGACGGCCAAAATAAAGAAAAATAACTGACTCTTCCTCCAACGATTGGAGAGGACATAGAGACCGGAGAATTGAGTGAAATTGATGTGACTAACCTTGATCGGCGACTGAATAACTAAACCGGTCTTGAGCCGCGTTTGTTGATATTTCCGTGAAGGGTAAAGCCGGATCCAGTTCTGCCACTTTTTTCACCACGCGAGCTGTCACTGGATCTGCTGTTGTGGCTAGACGAGGACAAAGGGTGACGGTTCCCAGGCCGTCCCAGTGACTTCTAATTCTAGTCATCGGGCATGTCTCTTATCATGCTACGAAGAAACGTGCAGACGAAGAGTAAACCGCAATCTCTTGCCTTGAACCGTCCTGGTTACGCCAATAAATCCTCGAAACGGGTATTCATCTGGTGCAGCACGTTTTTCCTTCTCTGTGTCGTGATACTGTGGAAGGCGTGGCCCCATAGCTGAAGCACTGACTATGCCGCGTTGATCGCTATCCCGACTCGATGATCGGCCGGGTACGATAGCGACTAAGGCTGAGAGAGCTGCTTCGGGTGTAGCTGCTAGCGACTGCTAATCTCCCTTCGATCAAGGCAAGTGCTTCTACGATTACAGTCTCTATCAACTACTCCTTTCTCTTTCTCTTCCCCATGACGGCTATGACTGTGAAGTCGAAAACTAAAAAACAAAACCCAGATTTTTATTGCTTACTGTTCAGTTTTTGTCTGAATTGATACTTAAAATCTAACGTTTTCATCAAGGGAAATAAGCCGCTAATCCGAAATTTATTTACGGAAAACTATTTTTATCGCCAAACTCAACAGAAAGAAGAACTCAAAACGACAAAGGAGTTGTTTTCAGCCCCTCCCAAGATAGCTGACACAGACAAGCCGAGGCGTTTAGCGAGAAACTGAGCATATATATTGTTTGGACACAATATTCAAATAATATTTTTAATAATCTCTATTTAAAAAGATGCCTTCGGTAATGTCCTTCGGGGATTTTTGGTTAATCGCTAGGATAACAAATTAATTTATCCGCATTACATTGTTTTTAATTTTTAATTGATAAAACCCCATAATTAACTATATTATATAACGAAATTGCATGATGCGTCAATCGTCATCATCATCATTTTTATCTTAATGCCTGACATTAGTATTACATCAATCCAATATCAATCAATCAATCAATCAATACATCAATATATCACATCATTACTTTTATTAGAGATTGACGTGAGTGAGAATAAATCCGAAGTTGAAAAGGTTTCACCACTAGAAATATAGTTTTCCTATTGAAAAAAAGGATAAAGAAAGTAAAGCATTTCGTTCGTTTTTTAAGATATCATATTATTAACTTATTTAGAATATTTTTGCATTAAAAATCTCGAAGTAAACTAGTTTATAAAGTTCATTTCTCAAAAAAAATATATAGTTTAGTTGTTTTGGTAAAACTATATTTTGGTCTAAGGACTAATTGATATCATTCTTTCTGGCAACTAATTTTGTTGACAGAAACGAGGTTATGCAAATAAAAGAAACAACAATTTCACTTACTAGGATTCGGCAACCAACTAGATAACAAGTACGTAAATGAATTAAAGTATCTGTCATAAAAGCAAACTGAAAATACGACGGTTCCATCCGCTAAATTATGATAGAATTTCGTAAAAAATTTTGTAAAGATTGGTCAAGCAGGAATAAAACTTATAAGGAAAAACAAATTGGACTTTTTTGTGCTAATAAACCCTCTGAAGTCTACCCTAATACCCTACCCCCTATATATATTCTTTAAGGACCTTCGTATATATAAACCCTCAGGGATAATTTTTCCAGATCTTGGACGGATTCCAGAGAACGCCAAGTTAATAATAAAGTTCCAGAATACGCCAAACGCAGAAGACATCCAAAAGCCAACTTTATCGAAAAATACTTGTGGAGATAGTGAACCGGCTTATGGAACTGGACCAGGAAATTAAGATCTAGTGTAGTGCCGGTATTAGGCAGGCATACAATCTGCTTTTTCTTTAATTTTTAGGCACACAGTTATATCCCGTTAGTTTTGTCCTTCTTATTGTAGAAGACAACACTGCCAATTATTGTGATGTTGTTTGACATTGTTTTTTTTTTACTTTCAGTATTGCTTGATTTATGGTATAATCTTTCTGACAATAAATACTAGTTCTAAATTTATTCGAAAGTTTTTTTACAACGGCAAGGCTGGCTATAGCATGGTCTCTTGGTGGTTAGGCCTGCTGGCAGCAGAAACGGTTGCCAGCCCAGCATGCTGCATGGTGAGCATAAAATTTAAGTAGCACTAACTTTTTATAGGCTAGTAGATCATCTACTTAGACTAGATAGGAGCATAAGCTACAAAGTAAGTATAGCTTTCTACTTATACGTCGCGTTGTCCATTTCGCTTCTTATAAGTAGTGATAAGTAGAATCCTCTGGAATAAGTGTGTTCGTCTGGTTAGCCAACGGTTTTAATTTTTTATCTGTTCCAACGGCGATCAATACAGATTTTATTATCTACTTTCTACGTTAAAATTATGAATTTAAAATATTTTGACAGTATGGCCGGTTCATAAAATTCATTACATTAAATTTTATCTGGTCAAATAAAGGGCCTTAACAAATTGATCTAATCAAGTAATTTTAATATCGTTCATGTTTTAATCGTAGTTTTTCATAGGGAAGAAAAAAAAACAAAATCCCGTCGAGTTCGGGAGTCTGTGATTTCTGAACATGAAGCCAGACACGAGTAGCTTCTCGTAAGTGGCAGTTTCTTTCCAATGCAAAACATCTACTCAAACCTTCTTGGATGAAAAAAGACAGTTTTTGGCACGGGCTGCTGGACTTTGAAGGGCTTTAGCTTATTAGCTTGATTATTATGCTGATTGCAATATAGATTTATAGTTAATTAAGAATATATAAAATTAAGCCTTCATCGTAGATATTCGATTGGTATGTAAAGGATAGAGTGAAATTCAAAGATTCAATAATACCCGGGTCGATTCCCGGAATATATTTTTCGTCTCTTAATGGAGGCATCTTCTTTCTAGTTTTAACGTCCTACGAAGAAGACATTGGAAAGTTTATTTTTTCCTCAATTAACTTCCAGCTCCAACTCGGACGAAATTGAAACGCCTTATGGACGTAGATATGCTAGTAGGGCAAACAAAACATTGTTTCTAGTAACTTGTAAGAACTGCTAATTTTTTGCAAACAAATGACCATGTAGATGCCAATTTATGAATCATGGCCCAATAAGGAATTCTTTAAGAATAATTTTCTTCGGTGATCTTTTGGGCAGTTTTTGCCGATCAATATATAAAATGACGAGAGTTCAATTATTACCATTTCTATTCCTATTTTTATAGGAATTGCCTTAATTATATTTAATGACTTGATCTAATTAATAAACATTTAAATTTGTATTTTGTTGTTCAAACAATCTACTCACATTCATCTAAAAAAGTTCCAGAGTCTCAATAATTACGCAGAAACAGATGTTGTGTCATCAAATATTCATAGTTAGTGCCACAAACACAGCTTATTAGTACTTGTAAAGCAAAATCCAATGTTATTGACAAGAATGGCAACAAAAATGTTAAGTGTATTGTTTATGAAAATGGTTTTTGTTTATTAAAAGCAACTGCTCTATGTCCAGTCATGGAGGAAGAGATGAAGGAGAGACATCGCCTTGCTAGAAAAAACGACACCCTGCGCTACCCCCAACTGAAAAGTGGCCAGTTTGAGCACATTTTAGTGGAATCCAGGGTTGCCAGTTAAAAAACAGTAAGGTGACTTATATTTTGAAACGGTTGTCATGACCGTCAAGTTTGATGTTACAGTTTCCTCCTGCTTACATCTACTGTGGCGTGCAATTCGAAAACACCACGACACAACAAAACGAGTCATGGTTAGCAGACGACATGGCATTCTGTTTTCCTTGAAGCAGAATTTTTCAACAAAAGGAAGTATTTTTAAAACTGACACCTCTGGTCATCT
Source organism: Daphnia galeata (assembly GCA_030770115.1). Taxonomy (NCBI): domain Eukaryota; kingdom Metazoa; phylum Arthropoda; class Branchiopoda; order Diplostraca; family Daphniidae; genus Daphnia; species Daphnia galeata. The sequence goes on from CM061123.1 coordinate 9,442,711, forward strand.
ACTACAATTCCCTCAATCTGGCATATTTCAGTAGGGGGGTTACGAGTGTGTCCGACTCCTTCTTCAGGGGCTTATGGAGCTATGTATCTCCTACTTCTCATCCTACGTGGTTCAATTACACTAGTTCTGCTTAAGTAACACCAACAGGGTTGAGACTCCAAGTAGTGTATTAAAAATACAATTCTTATAGTGGAAAAAAATTACCTAGCCAGCGTTTTGCTCGAAATTTAGGTATCCCAATTTTTTACATTGTTTGTCAAAGAGCTCTCTACTTCCAGCGTTCCCAATTTTTTAAAATATCAAAATCTCTTTACACGAAGGACATGTACACGAAGGAGAGTTTACATTTGCATTTGCGCCTTATGGAATTTTTTAGTCGGATGAGTTAAAAAATTGTTTTCAGTATTTATCTGGGGTTTTAAGGTACGTTCTTTATTGCGATATATTAATAAATTATTAGGTGAGTTTAGAATTCTATTTCAGCTCTTAATTCATCATAATTTAGTTGTTATTAATAAAAAAAAGAATCGCTTTGCCTATTTCGACAAGTCAATCTCTACACCCTAGCGGATTCTGTGCTGAAACTGATACTACAAGGCCTACTTTAAGCAGTGTGTATGCCGTAGCCCGTTGTGGCATTACTGACACAATTCATTTTTTTCTTATAATCAAAAAATTATAATAAAATTGTTTAACCACAAACTTTCCCCATTTTCTTGATTTTCGATTATGAACATCATCTTGCGTTGCCTATGGGTCGCTAATCTTGTCGGCCTTACACGTCTAGTGGACGCGGCTGCCACTTGTTTGTGTTTTGTCGAATGACGCAGCATAACAATTGAGGCAAAGTACTGATCGCATGTTTTATATACTTGATCCCTCAGTGAAGTTTGAACAGAAGGGCAAGAAAGATTGTAGGGAATTTTTTTGTACTTGTTGGCGAAACGAGAAATCAAGTGATCAATTTTCAAGCTCTGAGCCAATTAACAAAGATGAGAAATTAGTGTGTGAAAACATTTCGTTCGAATGTTCCGGAACACACAGTCCCTCGCTTGTTTGAATGAGAGGGAGTGATGGAAAGTAAGAATCTTTCTTGAACAATGTTGAAATAAATGCTCAAAGTTATGAGGAGCATTTGAACATCCGCGCACTTTACTATTTGTGTAAAATATTTAGTAGGGCGTGTTGAAATTATATACAACCATACAAAACACCAGGTGGCAGCACTCAACATCTGGGAGACGACCTGGCCTGCCTATATAGACGTCCTGCCCTATATAAGCCCTCTTCTTCTCCTTCATCGCTCTCACTTGGCTCCTGGCACCACGCTGTACGGATCTCTCTTGAACAAGTCTTTGATTCATGATTGCTGGAGAAAGCAATCCTTTTCTTTGTTTGATTTTGTGCACTGCTTATTGCAGTAGAATTTATGGTTTACTCTTAACTGCTAATTGCAGTAGAATTTCTGGTTTACTCTTAACTGCTAATTGCAGTAGAATTTCTGGTTTACTCTCAACTGCTAATTACAGTAGAATTTCAGGTTTACTCTCAGCTGCTTACTGCAGTAGAATTTCTGGTTTACTTTTATCATTGAAATTGACTGTGCTTAATTTATTTCACTCTTGTGCTTTCTCATCCGAGTGTCCTACACTCAGGTAATTATTCTCTGTTTAATGCAATCCATGTTGTGTAACATGAAGCCCACGTGTTGGAGGACATATAAGTTCCTGTTAATAAATACAGAAGCCTAGTTGAGTTTATCATTTATTCAAATCCTTGTCTGAAATTACAACAGGGCGATGGCGTCGTTTATGGACGGCCCCTTATTTTTTGTATTTAAAAACTAATTTAAAAAGGCTGTTATTAGAATAGTACATTTTAAAAACTTAAGATATGAGTCAGAAAGATGATTCTATTACTGTCAATTTTAAATTACAAAAACGAAAGGATTTATGCGCGAAAATTACACTTAGCCATAGGGCTCCATCTTTTTTTCAATTTTCCTTTTATAGTTTCCCGATGAATATATCAGGTTAGAGGGAGCAGCGCCATGTCTTTAAGAGGGGAAGGAGAAATGACAAATGTGCAAAATTGATATTCATAAACACGGCACAGGCTCAATTTTTTAATTGGATATCTATAGAGAAGCGTAAGGGCAATTTACTAAAATTGCTCATCGTTAAAAATTGACACTTCTTATGGCTGGAAATCTGGAAATGTCTGTAGATAACAAAAAAATAAGAAAATGAGTGGGCATAAGGAGGAGGACCAGGGTTCGACGAAAATGACATGAAGTCATCCTCTTTTCTCAGTTAACCTTGTTACGATTATTTTAAAATCCTATGATCGACGAACGAAGAGAAAGAAAACCACTAAACGTGTCTACTTCACCAAGATGGCCTGAATGACGAGGGCAGCAGAAAATCTGTTTTTTTACGGTTATTTGCGCGTGCTTCGCGCTCTTTATAGTATTAGTATTGTACCATCAACTAATTTTACAAATGCATACCGTTTCTTCGGGTTATCGAGAGACGCCATTTTCGTCCCCATAGTACTACATAAAATCTGAAAAGTCCTACTCGGTTTGGAGGTTGCCATCTTGCCCTGTTACCTAAAACCAAACTTGTTTGCGTACCTTTGCAGTTAATTTTTGGCAACATAGCTACGTAATATTTTCATCAGTTTTGATGATGGATAAATTTGCAAAACTGAAAATTTGGATTTTAAAATTGTAAATTTACTACTCAGAGATTCAGTCTCTTCTAAACAAACAAAAAACACAAAAATTGGATTCTTATACTTTTCAAAATAGCACGGGCCGCATTTCAAACTTGGCTTGATCCTCAATCCAGCTTAGGATTGGTAGGATTGGGTTCAATCCTAAGCATGCTGCAATCTCTATTCTGAACAGAAATGTGTTCAATCCTAAGTATAATTGAATCTAATCTGGACCCCACCAATCCAAAAATTTCAATGAATCCATTTTCTCCCTTTACACACCTAATCTTCCTTGAAAAACCTCTTTGGCACATGAAAGTAGGCGACCTTTGTGTTTAGCATGTTGTTTACTTTATGCAAAGTGCAAGTGCCATTCAATTTTTATTATGAATTTACTAGTTTAATTCAAGAGTTTGGAGAAGATCTTCGGCTTTTGGAATCGGATGATAATTCCTCGCTTTGTGAAGATGAAAATGATCGGCAAACTCGTCTTGGGAATCTTAGAACATTTTATTCTCAAAGAAGAAAAATGTTTGAACTATTTGACGATGAGAAAACTAGAACTAATCTAACCTTTCGACATACAAATGCAGAAATTAAAGACAGAAAACATTACTTAAACAACATACCGTATATTCGGCCTCAGCCGGTAACATAAACACGTCCAATAACAATAACAGCCCAAAGGTGTAAAAATTGATGCACTGGAGAGATTTCAAACGTGATATATTGAGATTTGGCAATGTTGGAAAAGGCGCAATTTACGAAAAATTGCGATTTTCCATCATAATTTAACAATGAAAAAGTTGACTTAACTAGATTTTTTTGGTATCTTAAGATAGGAAATCAAATAAAGTATCTATTCATTCAATTTCTGGACAAATTTATATATAATTTTCTGAATTATGATCGAAAAACCCCTTTTTTTACTATACCCCCGAGAGGCGATGGGCCTCCGATACTAGCGAACCTGGTGGGGAATCTTGGGACCCTTTGCTAAACACCCGCCGTTTGTTCCAAGAGCCAGGGATAGCGCGAGAGTGTACCTTTCCTATTATATCGTGCTTTCGGTTTGATAAGTCATCCATCATATACATCACAAGTAAAGAAGTAATTTCAGTTAATGTACTTGTTTCTACGTAAAATTAATATACTTTCTACTGCTGATGATAATAGATTTATTGCAACTTTCCTTAAAATGAGAATTACTAAAGCTAAACGGAGAATTACTCCTTTCGATCAAGTCTTAATTGCCCTTCCATTTTATGGGACCGGAACATTGCAAACTGTGGTTGGAAATGTTTTGAAATATCGTTAGGCAACATTTTGTCGTTAATTCATGACGTATCAAGAGCACTGTGAATGATTGCTCATGACCATAATTATTTCCCTCCAAATTTATTGCAATTAAGTGATGCTGTAGTCTTTTATACTGATTAAAAACTATCGTTCGTATCATCTTGTTTGGTTTAGTTGAAAAGAGAATTCGCCGAAATCACCAGAATTCCTGGTATTATTGGATGTATTGATGGTACACACATAAGACTTCAACAGCTTCATCAACATGAATATGCATTTGTAAAAAGAAAAGGATATCACTCCATAAACGTACAAGTATGCATCGCTAGTATGACGTTTATCCCTGAGGGTATATATATATATACGAAGGTCCTTAAAGAATATATATAGGGGGTAGGGTATAGGGGGTAGGGTATTAGGGTAGAATTCAGAGGGTTTATTGTGCACAAAAACTGAAAAAAGTCCAATATGTTATTCGATATACGTTTCTTCCCTGTTTGACCAATTGTCACCAAATTTTGTACGAAATTCTATTATAATTTAATTCATTTGCGTACTGGTTATCTAGTTGGTTGCCGAATCCTAGTAAGTGAAATTCTAGTTGTTTTTATTTGCATAACCTTGTTTCTGTCAACAAAATTAGTTGCCAGAATGAATGATATCAATAAGTCTTTAGACCAAAAAATAGTTTTACCAAAACAACTACACTATATCATTTTTTTGAGAAATGAACTATATAAACTAGATTATTTCGAGATAATTAATGCAAAATATTCGGAATACGTTAAAAATATGTTATCTTAAAAAACGAATGAAATGCTTTACTTTCGTTAGCCATATTTTTTAATAAGAAAGCTATATATGTAGTGGTGGATTTTTTATTTTTCGATTTCCTCTCTCTCATGACAATCATAATTAAAAGTTATCATGTGATCGTTTGATATTGTGGTGATGCAACAATCAATAAGTCCGGTACTAAGAATTAAATGATGATGATGGTGATGAATGACGCATCTGTCAGATTCCTCTATATAATATAGTTAGTTAATCATGGAGATTTTACAAATATAGAACAATGTAATAAAACAAGGAATCCAATTAAATAAATCGGGACAAGGTATTAGTTAAGAAACTTTTAACCAGATATTGGAAAAGAATCTTACAACTAAATAATCTTATAACTAGATAATGAGTCGTTATATCTGATTGATTGCCGAATAGTGAAATTCTTGTCGCTTTTGTTTGCATACCTTCGTTTCTGCCAACAAAATCAGTTGCTAGAATGAATGATATCAATAAGTTCTCAGACCAAAATATAGTCTTACCAAAACAACTACATTAAATCATCTATTTGACAAATGAACTTTATAAACTAGTTTTTTTTTAGATAATTAATGCATGAATATTCTAAGTAAGTTCATAATATGCTATCTTAAAAAGCGATCGAAATGCTTTACTTTTGTTAGCCATGTTTTTCAATAAGGAAACTATATATCTAGTGGTGAAACTGGGTAAACATATAATTTTAATAATAAATTTAAAACTTGCGTTTATCTAAGAGAACCGGCCCTTGGCCCTTGTACAAAGCTCTGGAATTAAACCAGTGTAAAAAACCAAAAAAACTACTAAAATAAAAAAAAATTATAAATTCCCATGTGAAACCTATCACGCAAAAAAGTGGATGTAACACCTGTTTAAACACTGGTATCAAACGGCATCAAACAGGCATTTAAAATATCAATTCCATGTTTTTAGAAGTAAATTTAATAATTTCTTTTAAGTATTTTGAACGGAGATTCATATTGTTGATAGTAATAAAGTTCTTGAAAAAAATTCGTCAAGCTATTTTTTCGACAAACCATCATAGTTTACCATCATTTCCCATAGATTTGGCATGTCTTTCAATCGACTTGTCATAGCATATAAATTATGTGGATAAATAAATTTGATATCTTAGCGATTAACCAAAAATCCCCGAAGGACATTACCGAAGGAATCTTGTTATTTATTATATAGAGCCTACGGCTTTTGATGAAGAGGTATAATAGCTTACAGAGATTTTTTATTTTAGTACAATGTTTACTTATGATATGCAATGATAGATTGTCTGCTTTCTTTTCCAAGTTAAAATTTAATCGGTCTCACAAAAGAACTCCATGTGTAATTGAAAGAGCTTTTTAGCTGTAAAACGCAGATTTCATTGTTTACATGTCGAAAAAACAGTCCAGCCTCAACGTGCATGCAAGTATTAAGAAAAATATATAAAGGTTAGGGCTTGATGACAAATAATCTAAAAAATCTCCTTTTCAGAACTATACTAGCCTTTTTTGTGTTAAACAATATTTCCTTAGCAAGAAAACAACCGGATTTTGATGATGTCATCGAAGAAGGCGAATTGTTTGAATGCAGGATGCCTAGAACCAACATGCCTTAACCTTTCAATCAACAACATGCTAGAGCTCAAAGGTTAGCCTTTGGAAGGGAAAAAGAATTGCTGAAAATGTTTTTGGAAGAAAATGGCGACACATTTAAATGTAATCAAGAAGTCAAGTACATGAAGTCAAACAATCAAACATGTTCTTTTAGATTCATCATTATTTCGTTAAGTTCGTCAGGTACTTATTCCATTTTTACAGGAACCCCTAAACAAAGTCTACTTTCCATCAAAACATTTAAATACATAAATCTTTCCCTTTTCATTCGTTTGTTGCCAATTTGATCACTTAATTCACATATTTTCTTTTTGGTCGCACTCATTGTGGATCGTGTAGTTTTGGGTGTTGAGCGGTCGTTGCAACTGACACCTTCAGTTATTTATTTTTTGTCAGGCATTGATGGATTCGGACTCCAATCCATCAATGCTCAAACTCCGAATTTCGGAGTTATTGAAAGAATGGCCCCATCTTCGCTGTTAAAAACAACATTAGCTTTCAGTCAGTAACACCAACATTTACTTTGTGTTACTTACGTAATATCTACAAACATTGCTTGTTATGCAGGCTTGGCATCACCGCGTTACTACCGCAGGTGTCTACCGCGGTTCAATAAAAAAAAGTACCGTAACGTGGTAACGCGGTAAACAAGATGCCTCCCGTGGTCCCGGTATTTTTTAGTACAATTTGCCATCTAGCGGTCAAATTTTAAAGCCTTTTCGGCGAATACTTTAGCAGACAAAACCTACACTGACAGTGTCAGTGAGATTTTTATACTCTACCGCATGGTTAGTACTCCAATTCAAAAGAAATAGCGACATTTAATCGCTGTCAGTCTGTGTTATTATATGGACAATGTCACAAAGCCTACAAAAGTAAGTTTGATTTTATATTTACACAAGAAAGGATTAATTTTAAAAGTTTTAATAATCCAAATAGTAAATCAACCAAAAAGTGTGCTGGAAATTCTCCAGAAAAAAAGGAAACGTATTGATTCTGAGTAATTGGACATATCGGACTGTAGCTACGTCAAGCCATCAACAGTGATCGGCCGAATCAATTTTGATTCCAATCAATTCTCATTGATTTTCCGATTTTTTTATTTTCTCACATATCACATTTGATTTTTGATTCTGATTTTTTTATTTTACAATAAAATTGATTCAAATCAATGATTCTCTAAATTAGAATCAAATTTTTGAATTTTTTTTTATGCCGACTTTAAAAAACGTCACAACGTTGTTTTCTGGGCTGTGGCCCGGGTACCCGTTTTTTACCTAAAGAATGCAAGCGTAAATCTTTGCGGCTTTTATCCTGTGTGTACCCTTACCCTTCTTGATCGCTTTTGTTTTCACACCACACCGCTCTTGATCACTTTTATTGTCAAAGCAAAAAAAAAGTGCATTTTAAGGATTTGGGTGTAAAAGGAGAAAGGCCGCGAAGATTTTCTTTTGCTTTCTTTCGGGTCGAAAACGGGTAAAACGGGTACCCGGGCCACAGCCCAGTCAGACTACAAATAAGTCTACAATTTTCGGACGTAAGTTATAATTATATACGTTGCAACGCCAGCATATATGAAGCAAAATTTCATACCAGACTTCCGATAAATTGACAAGTGATTGAAGTGGATTAAAATTTTCAAGATATATAAAAAAGTAAGAGTTGTCTTGAAGGTAACAAATGCATTGAGGTCAATCATTCGTAACATAGTTAAATGCTTGCATTACGAGTTTAGGACTCACTGAATCTAAAATAACGTGACAAATAATAACGTGAACCCCTGGATTTCCCTTCGAAGAATACTGCCACCCTTGACGAACTAGAGTTATTTTTCATAGATAAAGACCAAAATTTGCTATGCTTGAAAAATATCCAAAAGCAAAAAATTTCTTTCTGGAATTTAACACAGCATTACCATCTAGTGCCGTAGTGCGTTAGTCGAAAGGCTGTTTAGTACTGGGCCACTTGTGTTGACCGCACGACGGAACCGTCTTGCCGAAAACATTTTTGAACTTTTGTTGATGGTTAAAGTTAATTTGAATCCCTAATAAGAAAAATAAATTTTTCTGGGAAAGTTCTTAATAAAAGAGTTAATTTTGTCGATAATTTTGTTTGAACCAGATTGAAAAATAGAGATCTTTAGATTTTTACGTCTGCAATTTTAATAAACAAGCCAGAACCAAAAAACCTCATTGATTCTGATTTTTGATTTTTGATTCTTGATTCAAAATTTGATTCCAATCAAATTCAAACCATTGATTCTGATTTTTGATTCTTGATTTTTAATTCTAAGACAAAAATCATTGGATGATTCCGATTTTTGATTCTTATGATGGTGTGATTCGATTCAGAGTTCATTCGAATCACATTTAAAATTGATTCGGCCGATCACTGGCCATCAACGTCTAGTAATATTATTTATTATTTAATTTTTGTATGTGTTACTGATTCTTGTTGCTTTTTACAATTTAGATGACTTGGAATCACCTGGTGATGGTGACTTAGCGAACAATCTAGAAAGTCCTGATAATCCTGAATTGCCTAGCACATCAAATATTGGTTCATCAACTAAACGCTTGCATTATCCTGAACAATTTTTCAAGTTCTTCAAAGCTGGGATCAAGAAAGGAAATTATTTACATTACAACTCTCTCAAGCTCGTTTTATTTTGCATGGAGACTTCTGCTACCTTCGACACTGGCTACCTGGGGGGTCCACAATGGCTACGCCGACACTGGCTACCCGACACTAGCTACCCGACACTAGCTTGCTAACTACTACGCTATCTAGTTCGTTATATATCTTAGAAATTATATAGCAAGATTATATCAAACGGACTTTAACTTTTTTCCTTAAGTTACAGTAAATGATAAATCTTTAGAAAATCTTGACAGAGACAAATTTTAAACTCTTTTAAGATTACATAAAGAGTTCTTATATACGCTTTATATTGATGTACTAAGACCGATATAATCGTCAACAAAAATCGATTAATATCAAATGCAGGAAATCATGAGGCTGCTGTGTGGGTCACTCTAAAAAACTTGATGCTGATTGGGGCCGTCAAAGGAGGGGGCTCTTCCATATTACCCAAGCCATGTTTAAGCGCTTAAAAAATCATGTAAAACCAGTTCACTTTAAATTAAACCTTCATAGATTTACTACGATCTTTTCTTATCGTCATAGTATGGGCCCTATCTATAAAGACGATAAGGAAGCGAGAATTATCTGCAGAGAGATAATATGTCTCAAATAAATGCCGGTAGAAAGAATTACAAAGCGCTTCGAGTCCATTGTGGAAAAAGTATGCAGGTGGACGGATGTAACTAACATCAAATTACTAAAAGGATTCTTTGATTAAATTCACCGTACATGAATAACCATCAAGTTAGGGACACACAAAAGTCTGTCTTTAAATGTTCATGCAGTACCGACGGATCAACAAAACCACAGATGGTATAATGTAAAATAAAATTTGAAAAAAAAGACTTAATTCAAGTTTTATACTAGGATACCACTCTGCATCAAGGGTTTTAGTAAGTAAGAACAACCTTAACCTAGAAAAATTTAGAATCAGTTACATATCTCAATATCTGCGTATGCTAGGGGAAGAGGAAGTAGTTCCATGTTTTCATTCAAAGCTGGAACAGCATTCAAATTCAAGCTTTTTTGTGCTTTTTAATTCTAACATAGTCCCTGGCGAGGACTTCTGGTACAAATACGGTAAACGTATTCCTTGCAAACACAGCAAGCCATAATTGAGGGTCCCATCTTTTAAAAGCAATTTTGCAGGTAAAATACGATACACCAAGAGCAGCAACCATATTATTCCTTGATTTAGAGTTAAGGAAAAGGGAAAATTTCAGCAATAGTTCTGTGCTTGAAGGAGGTTCAAGACAAACTGAAGTATTATTCATGTGAAACGACTACACTGTTGCGAAATATATATATTTATTTCAATAAGAATTGTAGGAAATAAGGCAATTCATAAAATTTTCCGTGAATTTTTTGTTTGTCTGGATTTTTTTTATTTATTCCATTGAAAAATGTGTATATTTCTTGTTGTAAGAATTTTAGGAAACATGACAACACTTATAAAGTTTTGTTTACTTTGAATTTGGGGGTTTTAGTAAATATATTGAGTCCTTGTTAAACAAACAGATACTTTTATTTACTCATTGGCCTGAACGTCCGTCACTTGGCCTTCTACTCAGACTCTAAATGGACTTACAATTGTAACAAAGCGTCACTCCCCATACGAATGAGGAGTGTCAACTGAAGCCATCCGGCGCCAGTAATATTATAGTTCCTAAGAATTTTAGTAGTGTAGAGTGGTGATTCATAAATCTGGCTAATGTTTGGTTTCCCATAGTGTTAGGCCTACCCCGTAATAATATTGACAAGTGTCTATTTCACACGTCAACTCGTTTAGGGGCACCCTTTACACAGAGCAATCAATATTGAATAATGTGCCTTTGTGCTGGACCAGATGGGTCCAGATGTATGGAAACCTTCGTCGCAAATGAGCGACGAACAAAGAGGCAGGCTTTACCTCTCCGTCACACCAACCACTTCTTTCCTCCCACTCTCCTCTTTTTTCAGTTGTGTGACAAAGTATGTTTTCTCTACGTAATCATGTGGGCCGTGCTCTCGCGTTTTGGTAACGCTTGTGTATCATTGAGTAATTATTTCAATACGTGCCCTTTCCCCTTTTATTTGTCATTTACCTATTTGTTCTCAATTTGGATAAGACTCAGATCGGTATGTTCTCATTTTTTCTGTAGCTCTTAGCTTTATATTTTACTCAATACATCGGCATTGTGGGGTAAGCCTCAGAGTTCATTCATTTTATTATCGCTATATTGTAAAGGCCCGCTTTACAAGCTTTTGCTTTTTTATAAAAAAAGTAGAGGCTGTCGTTCGGTCAATGGAAGTGGTCAATGACTGAGCTGAGCGTGCTGTTAAATTAATTACAGATTTCAAAGGTGTTGTGGGTACGTTGAAGAGCAAAATTATTTTTTTCAAGTAATTGAACAACATCGAGCTCATTTCAAGTCGTTCAACAAAAGCAGTTTGAATTCAATTTGATATTTATGTCGGAATAAATACAAAAATTTCTTCGATCAATATGAGGTTTTGAGCATATATTAGTTGTATATTGAAAATAAATACGAAAGGCCGCTAAAAAATTCGAAGTACAACATCTCGAGCGCAAGGAAAAATAGGAAGAAAAATGCCAATTTAGCTATTTTCTCACGGCTGGGAGGGTCAAATATTTCTTTAAAAATCTGAAATTTTGTAGTTATCATTATTTTACTACTGGGCAACCCAATTTGAAAGGCCACCTTGAATTTCAAAAATTTTTGCAAAATGAGACACCCTAGGCCCGCCTCCGAAAGGCCGTTTTTCACGCCGACTTTCATTCAATCAATTTTTTTTCTATTTTAATCACGAAAATTGAAAAAAAAAACAATTCTTTAACAAGCACTTCGAGAGAGAAGTGCACCGGATTTGCGGACCCCACTATTTTTTCTAAATCTGGAAAAGGACTAAAAAAACCGAACTGTTTGTCTCCGCACGCCGGATTTAACTGCGTCAAACACCAACCAAAATCGCAGAATTTCGAAAATTTTACAACTTCAAACTCGAATAACTCAAAAAAGACAAAGAGTTTCGAAATTCTAAAAACGCAGTTACATCCGGCGTGCGGAGACGAAACGAAAAACGAAAAATTGCCTTTAAAAAAATGACTCGTGGAATCGTGGTCGGTCCACATTGAGACTTGAGAGTAGTTGTAAAGTGTGTACAATCGTTTACTGATGATATAACAAAGACGTCATAAATTCATCACCAATAAGCTAATTGTAATGGGAGCTGGTGCTGGTCTCGAGAAACTATCTTCCTATTACGACAAAGCATACCCTATTGTCATGGCGGCAACTTTCATGGATCCGAGATTGAAAATGCAATACTTCATTGATAATGGTTGGAATTGTGGGGGAGAAACGCGAGATGCATTTGAATCCACTGATGAGGATCTCATTGCAAGCAGAGTTAGGCCAGCGTAAGGGAATCCTTATTCCTACTTTGATTTATTTAATTAACTAGTAACATGCGGCCCGTCCAAAGACGGTTATGAGTGGTCTAGTTAATAAGTTTGAACATCGTGTTTATTCAGATTGCCCGCGGTAATTCAGGCTGCCCGTTGTAGTTTAAACTGCCCGCGTCAATTCAGGCTGCCCGTGGTTGTTTGGCAGTGGCGGCAAAGCGTTGTCCCCCATCCCTCGCACCCCTATACATAAAAGACTTTTTCAACGTAACGTGACGGCTGGCAGCCAATCACAGCGTGCGCTCATCCGGACAGACAGACAGACTCACAAACAGACTCCGCCCCCGAAATTCTTTATAATATGTGGATTTTCTATTTTCTATCATATGTTTAGGATACATTTCCTTTAGGTGAACTATAAACGTATGCCAGATGAATCCACCAATCCTAGAACCGAAGATGCCACTACAGTTGAAGTCATGGCACCCAAAACAAATGGAAAACGCCCTCCTGCTTCCGAACAAACATACATCGCTAACGTTCTCGATAAAAATTGGACACCAGTAGTAAAAGTTGAACTAGAAGAAATTAAAGAGTATGAAAACGAAAGGAAGGAACCCGCAGATTGTGATCCCAACTCTGTTTACGCATATTGGAACAACCTTTTTCGTCGATGGCCACGCTTGGCTAATATGGCTCGAGATATTTTATCCATCCCAGCAACAAGTGCAGACAGCGAAAGAGCTTTTAGTGCAGGAAAAGATGTCTTCGGGTTGGCAAGAATGAGTTTACGACCAGAAACCGTGGAAGCTCTTATCCGTCTTCGGTCATGGTACAAAGCAGGATTGGTGGGAGAAAAAGATATCGTACCGTTTCTTGAAGAAAATTTGATGATTTAGGATTTTGTAATTTTTTTATCAAGTTTTTAAGTCAAAACAGTTCATTGTTGAAAATAACTCTTTCAAATATTTGATATCGACGTGGTGTCTAACCAAGAGTCAAAATACAAATAAAATTTGTAGAAAATTGCTTTTAACTGATCATTTATAGAAATTAGAGGCCCGTTTTCGAGGTTACCCAAACCGAGTGAAACCGGTTCGTAGTAAAACCCGTTTTCAACCAACCATTTATACTATAACCCGCCCAAATCGGTCCGGGCCACAGCCCTACAGCCCAGCATAGAGTAGTTTTGACGTTAGGGATATCGGTACGGTAATGGTTCTCTTTTTCCTTTAAAAAAAGTCAGCGCCAATATCTCTGTATAGTCTAGTCAGGCAAATCGAATGCAATGTTACTTTCTTATGTATCGATACGCAAGTCGATGTATATTATATAATATTCGTTGTCGACTGTCGAATATTGCCAAGTCCGGGCGAATCGATGCAACGCAGCTTGCGTATCGATACATAAGAAAGTTGATAGGTAGAAAGAAGGGAAGCAGAAAAATAATGCGAAATGGCCGGGACGGGGGCGAAAGGAAGATATACGTCAACCGGCAACGCTGAATGAAATGCCAAAAATTTTGGTTGAAATCGGGGTCTCACGAAAATCGTGATATCTCGGGAATCCTTCAATATTTTGCAAAACCCTTTTTGGATTTGTATAGACGGAGGAATGAGTTTCATTTCCTATGAATTAGTTTTTTTTAAGGCCGAATATACGGCAAAAAGCGATGGAAACTGAGGGGACACTTCGGGATTTCGTGATATTTCACGATTTTCAATCGTGAATATCTCGTGAACGAAATGAGATAAAAATCCGGACTTTATTCCGTTGGAATCGCCTTGCAATTCTGAACAGAATAGACCTAGTCCGGATTTTTAGAGTCCTTTTCCGGATTACGATCCGAAAATGACCTCCGGAAAAAAGGGGCATTTCGGCCCGGTTGAGTGGGAGATCGCTTGTTAAAAAGTCTCCGTTAAACTAAATTTTACGTTATTTCATGAAAAAAATTGGACACTATCAAATCACTGTCTTGATTAATTATATTGAAAATTGCTGTGTTGAACAATGAAAAAAAAACTGAGAAAAACAGAAACTACTGATTAAATAAACACAAAAAGACAAAAGAAAAAAGTCCCAATAAAAAAAGCAAAAGCCTTTATAAATCCTTATTTCAAGCGAGGAAAATTTTGCGGCTAGAACTTCTTCCAATCTTCCTTCGTCCTTTTTTGCGTCTAAGGCAGTGCCATCCGGCAATCAAGAATTCACGTTCAGATGAAGCAGAAGAAACTTGTATAACCAGTAAATTATAGGCCAGGTTAGACAAATAGGGGAAACGACTAGACAAATCCTTCCAGAAATAAGAGATCACATCTTGAACTGGTGGATCCTTAGAAGGATCAAATTCGTGATTTGCAAAGTGCAAGTAGGCTAAAAGTTCCGTTTCAATATTCAGACATTGAATTTCATCAAGTTGAGTAGAAGTCGAACTGCCGGACATGGCTGATGATGAACTGGATGAGAATTCATTTGATAATCTGGCGGCTGTTTTTTCCATTAACCAACTAAAAGAAGAAGCATTCAATTTTTTGTAGACAGTGTCTTCTTTTTCTAATTCTAATGCTTGAGTAGAATTTCTAGATGCTGGAATAATAGGAGACTCTGTTCCTGGAGTTGGAGTTGCGGAATACGGCAACCCCATTTGCTTGGCAATGTTTACTACATGCTTAACAACGAGCGACTGAATATTGAGATCATCAATGACGTGAATTCTGTGCTTACAGTCGAGGCAAGTCGCTAGAAGGTAGGAGCAGTCGAAATCAGGATATCTCTCATCAGAATGAAATTAAATCTTCTTTTGAGATCTTCCAGCTTAGGAGTTGTCACACCATTTAAACCCGTCATACCAGAACAGTTTTCTATGTGGAGCTTTAACTCCTTAATATACAGAATGGCTGATGAAAAAGTTGCATACTCATCCGAACTAACTAGTTGTGTAAAGGCAGCACATGGTTCCAATAAATCAATGAAGTTCTTCAGCATTCCCCAAGAAATAACCAATAAACTAGCCCAGCCAATTTTTTCACAAATGGTGTTCGTACAAGCGAAAAAACACTAAATAGTTTGAAGACCATCTGGTTGAGACATCACTCAATAATTTTTTACCAGAAAGAGCTATGAGACGAGGTGTTGATGTTGCAGTGTGTGTTGATCTTGCAGACAAATTTATTAGCTTGCTTAATAACGTTGGCGAAAGCAGGAATGGCCGGAATGTTTGGCGTTCAGTGCGATCCATCGTTTGGTGGTCTGAAAGATTTTTTGGTTCTGTACTTGTGTTACAAAATTGGACATCACTAATTGAAGTTTGTGTGAGAGACAAGATAGTTTTTTTAAATACTCTTCGAGACTTTCTCGGTGCAGTCGAGGAAAAATGGCCTGCTAGTGCTGGATTCCTTGCACCTGAAATTGCAAGAATTCTAACTGATCAAATAACATATTGACCATCATCCTTAACATGTTGTAATTTTATCCGGAATAAGTCCGTTTCGGATGTCTGTAGAATGTCCGACGGCGCTGTGTAGGGTGGTCAAAAATTGAAAAATGTAGGTACAATGGTATGGTAGAATTTCAATTAATATTAATTATTCAATTTCAATAACATATTTTTAACGTATTTACCGATTATTTAACGTTTTTACCGAATATTTTGCATTAATAATCTCGAAATAAGCTAGTTTATATAGTTCATTTCTCAAAAAAATGATATAGTGTAGTTGTTTTGCTAAAACTATATTTTGGTCTAAAGACTTATTGATATCATTCATTCTGGCAACTAATTTTATTGACAGAAACAAGATTATGCAAATAAAAGCAACAACAATTTCACTTACTAGGATTCGGCAACCAACTAGATAACCAGTACGCAAATGAAATAAAATAACTGTAATAAAAACGAACTGAAAATACGAAGTTGCTGTGTCCAAAATTATAATAGAATTTCGTACAAAATTTGGTGACAATTGGTCAAACAGGGAAGAAACGTATTTCGAATAACATATTGACTTTTTTGTGCACAATAAACCCTCTGAATTCTACCCTAATACCCTACCCCCTATCCCCTTCCCCCTATATATATTCTTTAAGGACCTTCGTATATATATACCAAATATATATATATATATATACCCTCAGGGATAATCCATATGTTGCGTTCAAGTGATTGCGCTTTCGCGTCAAGGGAATTTTTCACATCCCCTTGGTCACTTTCCCCCTTTTTTTTTGCCGGGAATCACCCTCGACAGCAAAAAAGGGGGGAAAGTGACGAAGGAGGTGTACAACAACAACAAAATAATGGCGAGGGAAAGACTGAAAAACTCAAAATGGTTCTCATCTTTGGAGGGCTACCAAGACTTTAATTTTTAAAAAACCTCGGTGATTTTTTGAAGGGATATAAACGAACATGTTAATTTGCTGTTCGTGAAATCAAAAAATAAAAATTCAAAAGCCGTTTTAAGATATGTGAATTTTACTGCAGGACCCATTGGGCACCGATAAATGGTTAAAAACGTAGGTTAATTCAATTTTTTTTTATATTTCAAAAATGAACTTTGTTAATATAAAAAAAAATAAAGTTTATTTGCTAAGTTTTTAAAAATTTTCATTACTATTTATCAAGACTAAATTTAAAAAAAGGAAAACGCGCAAAACGCGCAAAACGAAAAGACGAAAAAGTTTAAAATTCGATATCTTTTTTTGTATTTTTTGAAAAAAAATAAAATTACACCATAAAATTATGACGTCTTCACCAGTAGGTGGTTAATTTTTCATAAAAATCGGTGATTTGGTCGCGCACGGCATTGGTCAATTTCGCGTGGATTGACCCCAGACGGCCATTTGAATTTTCGACAAAGTTCTAGAAAAATTCTGTTGAGAATTCATGTAGCACCCATTGTTTAATTTGTTTTCAATTACTGAAAAACTATAGATGCAATAAGTTTTAGGATTTTAATAATTAATTATATACAGTAGTCACCAAAAATATTAAAAATTTTTCCATTTACCATAAGCCTCCATGTAATGTTTCGCTGAATTTCGACTAAACTACGGGAGCTAGATAATTTTTTTTTCTCAGATCGATAACTCATAATGTATTTGTAAAAAAACCCTCGCAGTACGACCTTTCGCTGAGGCTGTACACGAAAATTCAAAATTATTAGAAATTTTTTTCTATGCGTGCTTTTCTTATGGCACCCGATTTTTTTGGCGGCCATATCTTATGTTCACATTAAGCTGTCGATTCAATTTTTTATAAAAATTGCCCTTTTGGACGGGTACTTCACTCTATGAGCTGAGTTTTATCGGGATTAATCTGGTTTTTATATTTTTCATATCTCTGGAAAAATTACGCGTTTCATTCAAGGAGTAAGTAAGGTGTGTACAAGGGCCATTGTCTCGGTTATTCCGCCAGGGGATTTTTATTGTTCAACCGTTAAAGGCGGGAAAAATTCTTTTAGAGGTGTGGAAAAAAATGCGCACGGAAATCCATGTGTGACGGAAATCGGGATTCATATGTTAATTAAAGTGTGTTTAGGTACGGTTTTTGATTAATTATTCCCTTATTATCTGTGGCAGGGGGCCGTCAAGTGGCCAATTGTGTGTGTTTCAAATGTATGCAAAGTGGACATGAAGTGTTTGTGTGCCCCGTCACAAAACGGCGTAAGGTAACGGCTGCGAAAAGGAAAGATAACGTCGCTGAATGCACCCAGTGCAAGTCGTTTACCCATGAAGCGGTTAATTGGGACGAGGTTCACCGATGGCAGTGATAGGAGTGACGTTTTTAGTACTCTGTTGTTATTTTGTTTAATCAACCGTTGCCTATTTCGGTTACCTTTAATTGACAGTTGTTCTCGATCACGATTGCGTGACCGTCTTGGTCGACTAAATGGTCGACTCATTCACTGCACTGGTGGGAAGTGGGACGTTGGGTTTGTCGCAAAGCCAAAGGATCAACTGCCTACCATTCCACTGAACTCTCGGCCGAAAATTGGTTCATGGGAAAACCTTGCAGGTGACCAAACGCAGTGCTTCTTTGAGTTGGTCTACAAAGAACCATTCAAACGGAATCAATGCAACAATTTCGTGAAGCAGTCGCATATATACGACGAGACGTTGTCGAAGGGCGTGGACTGGACGGTTCCATTTTGGACGTGGACTCTCCACTTATTTGAAGAGTTTTCCCAGATGAAGAAGGAATGTCCAAAGTACGTCGTAGATTTGGAGGCAACGCTTTTTCAGCTGGAAAAAAGACAACTAGTGGTTATTTGATTGGTTATGTGTTTCATTTGCAGTAAATTTAGTTGTTTTCAAGTCCCAACTATTCCCTTTGTCAACGTGTAATGATGTAATTCAGTATTTATTGATGTATAACCAATGATATAAAAAACCGATTGACTTAATTGTAACTGACAAATAAATAGAAAGTGACAAATCAATCCAAATAAGGGCTTACATCATGCCAATTCAAGAATTGAAAAAAAAAATCTGTAACTTTATGTCCATAAGTTCTACAGTAAGAGTGTTCCTCTAGAACTTCATATTTATCAAGGGTGAAAATAATTATTATTCTATGGCCTTGGTATCACAGAGGAAATTCTTCTGCTCCTTGGTAGGTTATATAGCTTCACGGCCGTTTGGCCGATAAGATCAAAGTGTAGTAAAAGTTCAAACTTGACGGATCCTGGATGCTTTGTTGCCATAACTCTCTCACCATCTAGCTTCCGGAAGAGTAGATAAAAAGTCCCTCCACCACCTTGACATCGCATGCAAAGATTTCCTCCACAAGGTAGCATGTGTTCCCATGTCCGAGAACACTGCATTCTTCTACGCTGATCGAAGTGTTGGAGGACTTGGAGTTCTCCCACTGGCGGAAGAGGCGGACATATGGACCCTGGCCAGAGCACTGCAACTCTTAGACAGCAAAGACCAGAGCGTGAGCGATGTCGCAATGGTCCAACTAGAAGAAACCATAAAGCTGGGTTATGGTAGAAACGAAGTACCATTCCCACTCCCAATTAACGAGTACTTGGCAGGCTCGATGGAAATGGGTCTTGGCGCAATACGACACGGTGGAGCCTCGATGAACCTCTGGACGCGTGCAAGAAAGGCCTCGATATGCTTGAAGAGGATCAGGATCGATGTATCTGGTGAAGAATACAGCAAGGTTATAGCCGACGACATCTCCTCCGTCTCCATCAAAGCAGAGGACTTCGGACCGTGGTGAGACAGAGGTGGACCAATAGACTATTGTTTGCCGCACAAGGAAGGGTGGCAACTGGACTTGCGCTCCTTATGGCCAAGGAAGATGCTACTCTACTGTCATGCCATACACCACTGACCTTCCAAGAATTCCACTTTCTTCACAAACTAGGAATTCTTCCAGTCCGAGGCGGCCCAGGATCCATGTCTAGTTGTCTACAGTAAAATATGTCACCTGGGTTGCTCAAAGACGGAAACAACTGACCATGTAGTTAGTGGCTGAACTCGGCGCTTTCCATCAAACGAAACAACACCATCTTAACATTCATCGTGAAAGAAACGGAAAAACTCGGCCACTTCATCGCCATCAACCTAGCAGTCGAAAACTCTGCACTTAGACCAGACCTGGTGGTCAAATCCACCAACCCACCCATCATCATTGACGTGGCAGTTCCAATTAGCAGCGCAGAAGGGCTCGAGAGAGCCAAGTAAAATTGAAAAGTACAAGCTCCTGGGCTTGATACTCCCTCTTGTTGTTGGTTCTTTAGGGTCATGGCTTCCAAGCAATGACGAGATAGCTCTTGCTCTTGGCGTCTCAGAGAGAAAGTGGCAAAGCATGAAGAAAAAGATGACTCTACTGGTCATCCAAGGATCAACCCAAATCATAGCAAAGCACTTGGCATACCAGACCGAAGACAGCGATCCCCTGTACGAAGAAGAGGAACCTCGAGAGGACTCAAGCCCTCTCTCCTCTCATAACTAAGGGTTTTTAACGTAGCGTTGACATCTCGTCTCGCGAACTTTTTCCCTTGAAATGAAATCAATTCTAAAAATTGTATACATGTTTATTCCCAGTCCTTTGGAAAATACTATGCATTAAATCTGTTCTTATCAGTTGGTTTGGGGTTGCTCATCGTTACACCTTTAATGTTATTTCCTCCTTCTGATATGTTTCAGTTCTACCGAAGCGATCAACTAATCTTTTGACTGAAGGTCTACCATCTTCTGCTCAACGATGTCTATTTTACGCCACCACCATCACCTGTAGTGACTGCCATCTGCAAACCGACGGACATGGAGTTATTGTTTCGTCCCTTGTCTTTTAATGGAAGTGTCCGTACTTTTATAGTGATTAAACAGTTCTCCACTTGTTTATCGGCAGATTTATCACCATGGAATACTTCTTTTGGCCACTATCGACCTACCGATGCCGCACCTTCATCAGCGATGTTCATCTACACCGAGAAACTGGACTACTACTACCCTCGCTATATTTATATAGTCTTTTGACTTTTCTCCCATACTATACCACTGCTGCTTTAAATAGCTGCGCTGCAACCTCGATTAACGCCACCAGTACGCTTCAAGAAACCGATCTTCTCCTCATACCACTGATGGCCTGTTGGCCGTCCTTTTAAAAAATTCCACTGTTGCTGCTAAACAACTAGCAGCCTGATCTTCTCCAACGCCCTCTACTATGACTACCAGCTAGACGGTTGTGGAGCCTCCAATAAACCTAATAAGAAGTAATGGAGGTGTCCGTACTGATATAGTTCGTGCTGACTGATGCTCTAGGCCCTCGCTGGATCTACCGCTTAAAATATGGAAGATTTCAATATTAAATTTATTCTTTTTTACTTTAATTTTAAACTTTAATATTGGTTATTCAATTTGTCTCAATTTCGCTGCTCTCTACGTCTCTTCTGTTCTGATGGGTCTTTAACTCCTCTCTTAAATAAATTGTCCAGTCATGTAGACATAATTAATGTTTCTCTGCCCCAAATGCTCGGCAATTTGGCGAAAGTTACCCTTTGGCTTAGTCCAAACTTTGTACCGAGATAAAAATTCATTTTCAATAAACGTTTCAATCTGTTTTTATCAGCTTAATATCTGATACGGGTTCAAATGGACCCCAGAATATTAAACTGATTTTTTGCAAATGGTGGGAATACAGTGCTTGCACTGCTCCCACCACGGGTTGACCCGGTATTGCAGTACCTCAGGAATCGGCTCACCCTCTATGAGGGTTACATGTACATAAAGCCAGCTTTGACTAGATTCCTTCTGGGTGAACCTTCAAACCAACATTTAACAGATTTGAAAATGTATGCAGCCTATAAACAAAAAAATGTATGCTCCATAGGTTATAAGTTTTATTTTTCGGAAAGCAAATATTTTTTTTCGAAGAAAATATAATTTGTAATAAGAATATGATTTCATAAGTTATTGTATCAAAACTGATATTTTTAAATCAACATAGTTATTGGTTAGGACTGTGTATGTCTTATATGACCGAAGACCGTCACTGTACTTATATAAGAGGAGACAGGCCGACTTCAAGTTTAAACGGAAATAAAGGGAGAACATTTACGATTGCTCTTACCATAGCCTACTCTATTTAAGGAAGCCGAAAGGATCGGGCTTATTCTTGAAGCTGTTTTTGCTACCTTTCCACTATTTAGGCCCCGCCACGGTAACCCCACGGGAGCTAGTTTATCGTCTAGTGGCGATAATTAAAACCTTGATTTTTGACATTTTTCTATCGATATGCTCTTCTATCGATATAAATGCTCTCAGGGAAGGGCCGGGAGGTATGATTGTTGCTGCCCTGAAATTTTGTCAATGATTCTGTTTATAGTATTCGTTGCCCATCAACAAATATAAGTGGTTAACGTGATAGTATCTTATTCTATTCTCTCTGAGGTTGTAGGCTCGATTCCCGCTATCTTCATTTTATTTCTGTCAAATCGTGAAAAATCTGATTTGACAACAAAAATAGTTGGTACAAATGATTACAATATTATTACAAAAATAATATTACACAAACAAAAAAACGTACGATGTTTTTTAAAACATTTTATCTTTTCGACTAGATGACTCCCGTGGGGTTCCCGGAAGGGTGAGCAAAATCGGCTTCAAATTTCAACACGGCGGGTATGGCGATTCTTTCCGCTTCCTTAAATGGAGTAGGCTATGCTCGTAATGGCTCGAATGTTGTTTTTTTCTTTAGTCCGTCGTTAACCCTCTACTGTGCCATCTATCAACGTACATAAACAGATAAATGAAATTATAATGGGTAGAAAATTATTGATGAAAATGGTTGGAATGTTTATAATAAGATGAAAATAACAATGAATGTAAAAATAACAATTGATTTGGGAGTTTCAATTAAAGCAAAACAACTCAAAATGACAACCAAAGCAAAAAAATCTTTCATTACAATAAGAAACAATAACAAAATCGAGTAAATGATTACTTGCAATCTTATTCCGCTTGGAATGCCACCAGTAACTTGGCTTGAGGCCGTGTAAGTGTATATGAGGTACAGCCAGTTATCTTTTATGTATAACAGCTTGTTACGAATGTATGTATGAATGTTATGTATGTGTGTGCGTGCGTGTACAGATGGCGCAGTAGAGTATTAAAGACTGGCTTGGGGCAGAAAAAGCCTTATTCGAGCTCAAACGAGACATCTGAAAGGGTTTCTAAATGTCCGTTTCCACTTAATTTGTAATAGTCTTCTCTTGTATAAATAGAGGGGCAATCGTATAGAGGCAATGAGGCATATCAAACCTCTCCCTATCATGCCGTAGCCCGTTGTGGCCTTACTACCATGATTCATTTTTTTCTTATAATAAAAAAATTATAGTAAGATTGTTCAATAATTTTTTTTTTTAATGGCAGGAGAAATATTGTATAATTGCGATTAGGGAACCCAGAGTTTATAGTGATTACGGAGAACCAGTAATCATCAGACGATCGGAATACAATCTCCGCATGATGGCAAACTTTAGCCTCAATTTGTCACCTCACGAGAGGATTTATATAGTAGTATGCATGCTCAATCTTAACTGCAGTATCAACTTAATTGTCAAATTCTGCACGTAAATCAACACTTATCATCTATTCTGAATCACATCGAGGTTGCCGACTTCCGAAAATGAGGGAATTCTTTTTTGAATTCGCCATCAGAACTGGCTGATCCTGCACTAGAAGAATGGTTAAAGGGCCGTCCATAAGCGACGCCACACATTTTTGAACTACTTAAGAAACCCTCCTCCCCCTTGTGACATTTCTTTACAAATGTCTGACAGCCCCTTAGAAACGTCGTCAAAAAAGCTGACCCCCTAAAAAATAAAATCAAAACGAGCTAAAATTCAATCTTTTTCATAAAACCATTTTTAACTTTCTCCTTTTTCCTGATTTGCGATTATGAACATCATGTAACGAGGCCTATGGGTCGCTAATTAAGATAATAAATATTCTTTAATATTTATTTTTAACTTGAATTGCAGGAGAAACAGTTTACGATTGCGTTTCGGGAAACCAGAGTTTTTAGTGATTACCTACCACCAGTAATCATCAGACGATCAGAATACAATGTACGCATGATGGAAAACTTTATCCTCAATTTGCCATCTCACGAGAGGATTTATGTAGTAGGAGGCATGTTTAATCTTTACTGAAGTATTAACTAAATTGTCAAATTATGCACGTAAATCAACACTTATTATCGTATTCAGAATCACGTTGAGGTTGCCGACTTCCGAAAATGAGGGAATTCTTTTTTGAATTCGCCATCAGAAATGGCTGAACCTGCACTCGAACAATGGTTAAAGGGCGTCCATAAGCGATGCCACACTTTTTTTACTACTTTAGACCCCCCTCTCCCCTTTTTAACATTTTGTCACAAATGTCTGACTCCCCCTTAAAAACGTCGTCAATAAAGCTGACCCCCTAAAAAATAAAAACAAAAAGAGCTAAATTTCAATCTTTTTCATCAAACCATGTGATACTTTCACCTTTTTCCTGATTTCCGATTATGTACATCATCTCGCGTTGCCTACGGGTCGCTAATAAGGGGCTGTTCATAAACTACGTAGTTTTTTAGGGGGGAGGGGGTCTGACGAAATACTACGGTTTTGTTTCGGGGGGGGGGGGGGGGGGTGTTTCAAAATTTACTACGTAGTGTACGGGAACAAATTTTTAAGGAAAAAATTGTAAACTCTGCTGTAGCAGCCGTAAGGAATGGGGGAAGAACTTCCAGAAATCCCTATTAAATGGCAAACTTGATGTTTTGTTTTGTTTGAGTTCAGTAAAACTTATAACAGTTGTTAAAATACAGTTTTTTACCCTTTTATAGCCTACTTTTTAGGATGTGGTTTTAAGGGGGGGGGGGGGGGGTCTTTGCGTTTACTTCGTAATTTAGGGGGAGTGGGGTATCTTCTTTTACGCAGTTTACCACAATAGGGGGGTTCGTAGTGGTAGCAAAAAAGCTACTACGTTGTTTATGAACAGCCTATGATAAAATAAAGATTGTTTAATAATTATTTTAACTTGAAAGGTAGGAGAGACAGTGTAAGATTGCGATTAGGGAAACCTGAGTTTTTAGTGATTCCGGACCACCAGTAATCATTAGACGATCTGAATAAAATGTACGCATGATTGCAAACTTTATCCTCAATTTGCCACCTCACGAGAGGATTTATATAGTAGTAGGCATGCTCAATTGCTCATTCTTTACTGAAGCATCAACTTAATTTTCAAATTCTGGACGGCAAATCAACACTTACCAAAACTATTTTATATTAAATCAAATCAAATAGAAACATTTTCATTTGTTCAGCTGTATTGCTTAATCGGTGCTAGAATACACTTCAGCATGTTTAAGTTTTTCACCTTTGTTATAGGAGATATTTGAAAAACGAAATTTGTCTTCAATTTTTGTTCCAGGGTTTCAACCAAATCCGCCTCCTCTACCTTTGCCGCCTCTGACTGCTTTTCCTCTGGATGATGATGGTATAAAAAATGATTCATGATCCTGTATTTTGAATTTTCTACCAGTTCCGCCTCTTCTTCCTTTGCCGCCTCTGACTGCTTTTCCTCTGAATGATGATGGTACGCCAAGTGATTCATGCTCCTGTATTTTGAATACTGTTGCATTCGTAGATGGCAACTTTTTAAGCATCACTTTGCATTCCATTGATAGTTTTTTGGCTTTTGATGGTGATGCAGGTTTCAATCTAAATAAAACAGATGATTCGCTGTCATCTGAAAGGGCAAGCTGAAAATTTGTCGAAGCAGCAGTTGATGACGAAGTAGACGGTGTGGCCATGAGAGATAAGGGATGATTGGATGAGGGCGGAGACAATGGCAGAGAACGAGAAGGAGAAGATCCTGGATGATGTACTAAGGAGTCTTCCTCTCTTGCCTCTCCTAGATTTCCTGTCTCTTTTCTTTCACCTTTTTTCTTTCCCTTTCCTTGCCATTTTCGAGATAACTTTTTTTTCCTTCTTCCTCTTGATTTCTATTGAATTAAATGACAAATTCAAGTCGAAAAGTGTTTTGAGTCATCTAAATCACGTCATCATAAACAAGATGAAAACTTGATGTCCTTGTTTCTTCACTACTGAGAGCTTTCAATTGAAAAATTTCAAATCTTTTGGTAGATTATATCAATATTAGCTGTCAATTCCCTAGACGTTGCTATACGTCAATACAAGCAGTGGATATCTATTAACTCTATGATTAAGATTAAGACAAATGCTTGTTTGATTTAGTTTACAATAAATTCTCACTGTAAAGGCGTTTGGTATGATTTCAAATATTGTTTCTCGTTATTGTGGAAAATTTGTATTCATTTGTGAGATGTATCGAACTGCTTCATTCGATAACAAAGTCCAGTTTTTCCTAATAGAAAAAGGCTGGTCGTTTCCGAATTGATGTGAATCCCTTAAAACTGAAGAAATTTTATGTCTATATCAATTTCACTCTTCATGTTTTCGTTCCTAGATACTGTATGTTTCTTTTATTCCTCGGAGGTATGTTTTTATTTGTTGTTTTATTTTTTTCGGAGGTATGTTTAATTTTATAATTCCATGCAGTTACATTTATTTTTTATTATTTTAATATCAAGTTACAGGAGGAAGAAAACTCTTTTGATGGAAATGACCATTCCTATGTTACAAAACAAATGTAAAAAAAGTATTCAACTTCTTTGCGGTGTACATGCCACCAAGAAAGGATTGGTGCCGCGCAACGGTTCTTCAGAGGAGAGAGGAATTTATTTTTGGAAAGAACTTTCACACCTGCAAGAAAGTATCGATAAACTGTATCCATAAACTCGGAAATCCTTGCTGCGGTGAAACAAGTGTGCTTTACTCGTCAGAAAGTAGAGATAGTTCTTATTTGACATATAGAAGAAGATCCCGACAGAAATTTGCTCGTATTGGACATTGTCTATCGTGTTGCAAAGAGGCAAAAATGCATTCTTTCCCAAAGAACCCTCTGAATCTGAAGTTTGAATGCAGTAAATAAATTTATACATTTAATTAAAAATACGATATTTAATAGTGATTGTAATATTACCTTTATGCAAATATCACTTGTGAAAAAATCCTTACGTTGGTACATCAATAATGGGACCTTCTTCATTGCTCATAGTCTCTATTTTTGAATGGAATCTTGCAGCTGAGACAGTTCATGTCAGTGGATGAATGAACGAGAAGTGTGTGGCATGTAATAAAATAATTCATTTATATAGCAGGAAAATGTGTCATACTGGCGAATCCTTTCTTCTTGGCAACCGCTTCTGACTACCCCAGTGGGGTTTGACACATTTTTTTCGTGGCACCATTTAACAGTTTTAGTAACAAGGGGACCTTGATGCTGGCTTCTCGAATTTTTTAAGAGGAAATTCAAGACCAGTCAGTAGGAAGTAGCCCTATACATTCTGTTTCTTTTTGTGGTACCAAGAAAATCGATCTCTGACAGTTAAACTGCCAAGTTCTTTCTTGTTTTATCAATCGCTAGCTTTTTACGAATGTCGAACCATTCGGCAAAAACCATTTCGGCAAATTTGCCGAATTGTCACCTATGAAATTACCGATTCGGCAAAAGTCTATTCGGCAACTGTGCAAATGTAAATTGGTGGCAAATAATGAGGAATACAATGAGAATTAATGAAAATACTAACTACTCTACCTTCCTCTAGCCTACTACTTCGTCTAGCCTAGTCTACCTTCAAAAATACTAACTAGTCTACCTTACTCTAACGTCAAGTGAAGTTGATAGTGATTCTTAAAACGGAAATTTGTAATTCTGAAATGGGTGATGACAAAATTTTCGTTATTTGCAAGGATCGATTTACTGGTACAATCATTCAGTATGTTTCGTGTGTGGATTACAAGGGTCCTGTTATAATCTTTCATGCATTCCTGTTAAAAAACGGGGAAAAGGTAGAATTGATTATTTATCTAACATTTTAAAAATAATGTGATGCATGTCCTATTTCATATTTCAGTTTTTTCAAAAGCAACTTATGTTCTTATGAACAAAAACAACGAGGCTTTTTACTTTAAGTGTCCAAAATGCCCTACTGTTGAAGTGCCTCATGTGGAGCTCATGGCTCAGGCCACACAAGTGGTGAAAAATGCGCGAACTACGCTTGCAGAAACATTCAAACTAACTTTAGGGTCATTACACTCAAGCTCAAATAAGCACCTCAATCCACGACCAACTACCCATTCCACTGACGTCATACCATTTACGCCAATCGTTGGAATTTGCCTTCCCATGATAACGCCTGAGATCGAATTAGCCAATGCATAGGCAGGGCTTCCGGTACGAAATAAAGTTAAAATTAAATTACTTCAGTCTTTATTTATAATAATTTTGTGCAGATAATATCAACAAGTTCTGCTGCTGATGACAATTCAGAAAAAAATGCGTCAAGTGCTCCTATGGAAAAGACTAGCTTCTTCGCAAGGCCTGTTGCTACTCAGGAATTGAGTCTGCCGTCCTTGCCTGTTCAGGAACGATCAAGATCAGGTGATCGATCTCATAGAGCAAATTGTTTACGAAAATGGCACATTGAGCCAGCAGCAGGCAAGAGGTATTGATAATGTTTGGAGTTGTTTCGATTCATTACTAATTAAAATTACAATCATCCGCCTAGACTACACCCTATGCTGATCGACAACACTGATCGTGGTCTCGGAACTCGCAACACGATAAAAAATGGAACAGTCATGTGGCACTGCAACTACCTGCCAAATAAAAATCCTTGTCGTTGACTAGTTTCCCAGGTTGGAGATAAATTTGCGGAGCATCACCCGCATTCGTGCAAGGCAAAGTCCCACCACAAAGTCAACATGGTTGTAGCTGCCGAAGCAAAAAAGTATGCCGTATCTCATCTTTACGAACCTGCCCTCAAAGTTGTTGAACCCGTGATTGTTAAGGCCCTGGATGATAACCCAAATTGGAACCTGTTTAACCCCATAACCTTAGCTAGGGCTTAAATCGGGTCAAAGCAAATCGCACTGCTAAAAACCGGACTGGTCATTTTTTTAAATCAAAATGGATTTGATGCCCACTTTTTTCTTTAGAGGAGATGTTGTAGTAGGTGTTAAACGTCATTTAATTTTCATGACTGACGAACAACTTGCGCTTTTGAAAACAGCCGTTCGGTGGTGTGCCGACGAAACCTTACAAATCATAAACTTCCCTTTCACTCAACTATTTTCCCTCCATGGGTTTCTAAAAAAAGAATGGGCAGTGAAAACAGGTTTCACTTTGCTATGTTTTCATGCCCGGAAGGACTCAAAGAGATTAGCGAAAGGTTTAGATGGTGGATGTGCTGTAAAGGAGTTTGTTACAGACGAATTTGTTTGTTGAACGAGCAATTTGGAGAGGGTTTAAGGAAACGCTTCCTGATTGTTAATATAATTGGGTTTGGCTTCCACTGGTGTCAGGCTTTATTTAGAAATTTAAAAAAATTGGCCTCGTTGGGTTGTATAGAAGTAACGCCAATGTACACAAATACCTAAAACGATTCTTAAGCTTTCACCTGATACCAATGGAAAAAATTCCCAAAATGTTTAAATACCTATAAAGGACGATTATCGCTCTGTGGGAGACGGACGAGGAATTAAAAAAGAAGAAAACTCAACTAGCCCTTGTTAAAAAATGTGTTTCATACATGCGAGATAACTGGATTGAAAGTAAAGTCTGCCCCCTGCAAAATGGTGTGTTTACAACCAGCCCATCCGCACAAACAATCACGTAGAGGGCTGGCATAACCGCATCACTTGCCACACAAAGGATAAAATGCATTTTTACTTATTGGTACCCATACTTTATCAGGAGTCCAAATCAATACCCCTCTATAAGAAATTGCTACCAGGAAAAAAACTAGTAAAGCGCACACTGAAACTAAGCGATTCTGTTAATAAAAAATTTTTTGAGTTGTGGAATTCCTACCCTGGAAAGATAACTGGAAAACAACTTCTAAAAGTTGTTTCTGAAGTGTATTGTGAATCAAATGTTTTAAATGAAGCTGTGTGTTTTTACGATGAAAAAGATTATATGAGTGAATGATAATTGTGAAAAATATTTGTATTGGAGGGCTCAAAAATAAATTGTGTTTGTTATACAAATACAAAATACAAAGTGAACACTGGATGTTCACCATAAAAAATTCAACATGCCAGAGTGAACAAAAAAAAATTCAAGATTCCAGATTGAACACTACCCCGATCCGTGCCACCGGTTTGGGTGTTCACCAAAAAAAATTCAACATTCCAGAGAAAAAAAATTCAACATTTAAATCTAACAAATAAAATAATGCAAATTCATGTCATCCAATTCGGCCAAAACTAATTCGGCAAATATCAAATTTGCCGAATCGTCTGTATACCACTTTTTACAGATCTTTTTTGCAATGGCTTCTCAACTTAATTGCTTCAAGTGTCGATTAATTATCCGCACTAAACAGGGAAAAGTAGATTGTAGTAAGTGTAAAAATTAGTTCCATCGTTGTTTGTATAGTGGAACTTCGACCCAGGATTGGAAAGCAAATTCTGCTTCGCTAAAGACTGCATTTCTTTGCTCCGCTTGTTCATCATCAACTCATCAAACAGGAGTTTCTTTTTCATCTTCATCGAATGTGTGTTCTACTGCCTCTTTTTTTCTTGGTTTTTCTACTGTTGCCTTTTGCTGCTAATGATTCCCTTTTGACAACGTCGTTTTCGACTTCTGTATTGCAGGATTTTTCTAATTTAGTTATTGGCGCGACGAATGCTAATTTACAGGTTATTGTGACTGAAACTCCTCCCGTTGCTGATTTTAATGCTGCTGTTTCTAATACTGCTTTTAATTTACAGGAATACGTGGATGATCGTTCTTTACCTCCGCCGCCACCCCCTTTATCACCAACTAATTTCTATTGGGATTTAGAGTTCGATATGGATCTTAAGTTGCCGCCATCACCTTATCCTTCTAATAGCGACATTTCAATCATTAAATTTTTGCCGATTCCTACACCACCAGAATTTTCCGCTGTCAATGTTGCATTCTGTAGCTAATGAACTTACTTTATTTCGTCCAAATTTTAACTCTAGCTCTGTTGATGAAACTAATATGTTTAATATGTATCGCCAGGTGCAGCAGCGATTGAATGGTATCATTCTCCATCCGTTTCACCGGTTGCACCCAACATTAGTCCTATGTTTGATGTTGTAGAAGATCCTATTAATAGGACTCCCGACCGTCCTCTACGAGAACTGAAATTTACCTTTCATGAGAAATGTTCTAACAAAAAGACTAATATTTTTTTTTATGGTATTGGTTTTAGGTAAAGCAAAGGACCGAAATCTTTATGATGGCGATGCACGTCGTGGTCAAAGAAAGTGGCTTGTCTTGCAATTAAACATTTGAGAATTTTTTTTAAATTTCTATCAATTTCCATATCAAAAGGTTAAGCAAATGAAGAGAGATGGGCCACCAGAACCGAGCGATTTCACCTTCATATCTCATTCTGAAGAAAATCAACACAATCATCCTCAGAATGTCAAGATGACTGAAGTGATTGATTTCCGCAACGAAGCGAAGAATGAAGACCTGGTCAACAAGTTTAAGCCAGCAAAGAAAATATGCGAGGAAAAGTTACTTCAAATTCAAGGTAATTGAAACTTATTTATTATTATTTCTTTATTTGCACCTTTCATTGATTTTTTCTATTTGTATACAGGTGTTGTTGCCGCCGAAATCTTCCCAACGTTCTCGACTGCGTGCGCCAAGTCAACTGATGCCAGGGAAGAGCAAGACGACCAGCCCCAGCTAAGAATAATCCTTTGTTTCATATTCATGTGTCAGGATTTCCACCAGATTTTTAATTGGGGCTGTAGAAGTTACAATTCATGGGGTTTTATCTAGACATTTAATATTTGCAACTCCACTTCAACTTATACATCTAGCAATCGTTAAGCTTTGGATGGGGATTATAATTTTTTAAAAGATTTCAATTGGCTCTTGGCGCAAAGTTGTCCCCGAACGATGTTAACAAAACAAAAAGTTTAGTCTGCTAGATCCAACCCCCTCCTTTGGACAACTTTGCTCCTATTGGCCTAGAGCCGATTGAAATCTTTTAAAAAATCATAATTTAAAATTTAAAGGTTGTGATCTAGTAAACTTGGTATCAATAGATACCTCGTTTCAAGCTCCGTAACGTAGTTTGTTTTTACACATGAACACAGCACAAGTTTAGATTTTAAAGTTGATTGATTAAACAAGATCACTTTTACTAGTTCACAGTAAGTCAATGGGAAATCTACTTAGAAAAGGTACCATAAGGGGGCAGCATGCGGAGTGCATTCACAAACCGGGTAGGGTACGCGTAGTGCACTGCACTAGCACCATAGATAAAGACCACTGGTTGATGCTGTGCTATCCTTTTAGCCCTATCCCTACTGACGCCGAGTTCTTGGAGTGCTTGTCCTGCCCCTAGCGGATAAGGTGGTGTACTACGCAATAGGCACGAAGGGGGGTTGCAGACGAATTTTGTTTTTCTCTTTTTCTGTCTAAGTTCTTTGTTGATGTTTTAAAATCGTCACAAAGAATTTTTTCGTTAGAACATATGATTAAAAATTTTTTGTATGTAATTATTATATTGTCGTTAAGTTTGGAAGTTGGTAGGAAGTAAATGAAGCAAATAAATAAAAAGTAAAAAGCTGCCTGGACCAGGACTTGAACCACGTTACCCGAGATCGGGAGCTAGACTATATAACCACTACACCATCAATTGTTGAAATTCTGTGAAAATAATTCATGCTATTATTTTTTCTAGGGACGGTTGGCCGAGGGAAGGTTGGCCGAACGCAGTTATGTTGATAACAAAACGCACACCAGAGGGCAGGACAAGTAGTCCAAGAACGGAGAAATCGGAGGAAGGGTAGCAAGAATATTGGCGACAGTTGGCCATGTTAATTTTCTTATGAAGAGCTTCAACCAGTGGTCTTTATCTATGCTAGCACTATTGACAACTCTGCTATTGACTTATTGAATCTATTTCATATAGAATTTTTAAATTTTTATTATTTATTAACATTTTTAATCACAATTTTGACTATTTTCAAATTAAGCTTTCGAATTCCCTAAATCTGAAATCAAATAACTCGCAACTAATTGGCTAATTGCAGCTTGGCATCGATGTTTTCAACTTCAACGTGGAGATCGCTGTCAGCGAGTAAAATCAGTTGTAACTTTTATTTTAGCCTACTTCATCCACCAATCCTTACTGAACGTGTGCTCTTATTGCTCCGCAAAACAGGTGATGAGAAACCATGAAGTAAAATGTTAATAAAGAAACTTAATTTTAATTAGTATATTTATTAATTTAGTCAATAGATAAAAAATGGTCAACTCCGCTGTGAATGAAGCATTGTCTCGGGAATCCGTATGGTTTGAGAAATTTCGTTATGAAGATGCGGAACGTCAGTTCCAAGAAATCTTGGCTAAAGTATGTTACTATCTGTTTATTATTTAACTTACATCATAGATTCTTTCAAATCAAATTTAGGGTTCAACAGGACCAGCATCTTGTTCAGTTGTTGCTGAAATAATGAAAGCCAGGGATCAGATTAAAAACTCTTTGGCTGCTGTAAGTGAAATGATTTATGTAATTGCTATAATCCAATTGATTGTATGTTTGTTTTTTCACCTGCAGGTTGAGGATTTACCTTCATCTGGTTCTGCCATTCCATCTAATGTGACCAACCGACTACAACAACTAGAGCAAGAAAATAAAGATTTGAAAAAAGTTACTGATGATCTGCGTTCATTGGTACTCAGTTTAGAGTCGAGGGTCAAGAGTTTGGAAAGTTCCAAGCCTGGATCAGTAGTTCAAGCATCAAAGCCTACTGCTCCTCTCCCAACTAAAGCACCAGCAAAAGCTGATGATGATGATGATGATGATGTTGATCTGTTTGGATCTGATGAAGAAGATGAGGATGCAGAAAGAATCAAACAGGAACGTGTTGCAGCATATGCTGCCAAGAAATCTACAAGTAATAGTTATTTGTGAATTCTTTAACAGTTTTAAGTAATTGTGGTATAATATTATTTGTTTGTTTCAATGACAGAACCTGCACTGATTGCTAAATCCAACATCATTCTGGATGTTAAACCATGGGATGACGAAACCGATATGGCCGAAATGGAGCGCCGTGTTCGTGAAATTACATCCGATGGTCTACTTTGGGGAACTTGTAAGTTAAAAAGTTCATTATTTCAAGCATTCTTCTGCAATATTGAAGTTTTTTTTTTTTAGCCAAACTTGTTCCACTTGCATATGGAATCCAGAAACTCCAGATTTCCACCGTTGTCGAAGATGACAAAGTGTCTGTTGATTGGCTCACTGAAACTATTCAAGAAATTGAAGACTTGGTCCAGTCGGTTGATATTGCTGCCTTTAACAAAATTTAAATTGTTGGTTGTCCGACAACTTCAATGAAAGTCCTATCGCAATCTTTTAAAATTGTAGAAATAAAAGATCACAGCGTTGAGGGAATCAAACGGAGAGTTCTGTGAATTTTATTGTTTTAACCAACGTTAAGTAACTAATCAAAGTTGTAGGTAAAGGATGAAAATTTAAGACATCTAACAACCGTGACGTTGGAAGAATTGGACTTATTAAGAAGGGGTTACAACAAGGAGAATGAAATTGTAACTGTACAATTACGCAGCTAGAATACAAATTAGAAATTTGGAGGATGGGCGGAATACGGGTTCACAAATGGTTGTTGACCCATATTTACCACTCCATAAGGCATTGGATTGGGGACCTGATTAGGAGGAAACGTAGCAGAATGAACCGGTGGAGCAAATGGAGCTAAAGAAGGACTCTGTGGGGGTGCTTGAGGTTGAGGAAAAGGGTACTTCATATTCCCAGCATTCACGCCTCCAACAGGCCCAGGAGGTGCATATTGATAGCCAGGAACAGGCATTCCCATGTTGATATTGGGATGGGCTTGGGGAGGGACAGGCATTTCTCGCATAAGACTTCGATACATATCAAGTGATTCTATCAAATGACTACCCAACTTGGTTAAGTGAGCGTGCCGACGATCAAGTTTCTCCAGTTCGGCATCGATTAATGGGCCCATAGCCCCACATTGATCTATAAGGCGAGATAAGAACATTGGTTGGTAAAAAGCAATTAATAATGTTGGGAAAAAAATACCTTCCAGGATCTTCAACTCTTCTGGATCATTGCGTTCTCCGGTAGGATCTGCTTCATGAAGAGCATGAAGCATTCGATCTATTTTAGCTTCATCAATTTCGACTTCTGCTTCACTGCTGGCTGTCTCTTCAAGAGTGGCTACTACAACTTGCTCATTGAACTGGACTCGCTTCGATGTGTCTCTTGCCACCATCACTTCTGGTTCAGCATCCAAATCAGTGGACACAAAATTTGCAGGGAAAAGACCTTCTCCTCTTTGATTAGACCCCTTCCACCAATTAGGGTCCGAATCATCAATCACATGAACTAATAAGATCATATTTAATTAGTCCAATATAGCAAGAAAATGCGTATTCAAAATTACTGATCTCCCCAGCTTTGAATGTTAGTTCATTATCTTCGGCAGCCTCAAAATCATATAATGCACGCACTTTACGCCGCTCCCTCTCTTTCACAGGTGAAATAGGGGCTGAAGTAGTCATGGATGGGTATAAAGATGAAGAAACTTTTGTGGTCACCTCTGCCTCTTTCAGTGAAAGTGCAATTGCTATACAAGATGGGTTTAAACAATTGTTAAAATTTTGTATTTTAATATGAATAAAATGCAAATACCTTTAGCAATATCTTCCTCTTCTCTAGCTACCACATCTTTATTGTGTACAACTGTTTTCTTAACCTAAAAATTAAATTAAAATATTAAGGTCTAACATAAGAACTGGATTCTTAAAATACTCACTGGTTCAGTTGTGCCAGTAAAATCAGCACCTTCCTGCCTCAAACGATTATATAGGGCAGGTATAAGACTGAGTTGAGAATCAGTTTTAAAATCACCCTCTGCCCACTTCTTTAAACACTGTTTTAATTGGGAAGCTACTTGGGGGTGCAATTTATTTTTTATAAGCTTATACAACTCTTGCTCAGAATCCCTTGAAGCTATCTCTAAGTGGAATGGTTTGTTGCAGTTGCTCACACAGGCATCCAAAAGCTATAATGAATATTAAATTGATTGATTATTAATGTAAAGTTCTTGAATCAATTCAACAAATGCATTACTATGACAGCCTGCTTGGCAACATGTGGATTTTGATGATATAACCGTTTGATAATGGCTCTTAAACAATCCTTAGGTCCGGTAGTTATAGCTTTGACTTTGTCGCAGACATCTAGAATTGTTTCCCAATTGTCACCCATATTCTTTTCATCAGTAGCCTTTTCTATAATTGGCATAAAATCATTATTTAAGTTTTGTTTAATAAAATGCAGCAATCAATGAATACAAATTATGTAGGTATTCAATTGCTTGTTCTATTTCTCAATAACGTAAGCAAACGATTCTTTACCAACATCGTGATCAAATGGCGAACTACCAGAAAAAATTCCCATGTTAAAATGACACCGTTTTATTCGTACTGTAGAATAAACTATGAATAAGTAAAATAGGAAAACACGGAAATCGACTGATGAGTAATAAGCGATAAACAGGGGCAGCGCAAATCAAGTTAAGACATCTGTCATCCGGAGCTTCGTCGCTGTTGAAACTTCGACCGCCAGGTGGCTCTATTCAAGATGTTTTTTATTGTTGTAAAAGAAATGGAGAGAATTTACAAATTTTGAATGCAGATGGCTTGGAAAAATTTTGACCCCATGGTCCATTGCTTAGTCCATAAAAAGTCCAAAAGGCAGTACGTCGTGCTTATTTACTAAGAAGCTGTCCTCTTGCTTTATTATAAGCCTTACACAGTATACCCTTGTACGTTCGCGGAGTTGATTTATCGGAACGTCTTTATCTTTGGTGAGTACACAAATTGTCCACTTGGCCTTATGTTGGCGGCGCGGAAATCATAATCGATTCCATGGCGATAAGAGACGTTAATTGAGTGTATTTATTTCATTGGTGGTCCATGGTCATTGACCTGAAGATCTTTTATGTAAATACATTTGACCTACGCCCCAATATAAATCATTTAATGAAATGAATAATTTGCGATTACCATTCTAAAGATAGATTTCATGAAAGTTTAGCGCAATTTGAATATGTCTGTTGAACTAAAAGAATAACATTGGAACGAGCCAGAACCAGAAGGATGGTTGAAACCGCTGGCATGTTTTTGTGTGGTACTCTGCTGCTCCATCACACCGCGAGCGCATGTTGTCCTTGAGTTTGAAGTCGAGTTGAAAAGTAAAGTCTCCTCCCCTAAAAAAAAGAAGAAGAAGAAGAAAACAACCCGAGAACTGTCAGATCATTCTCAAGGTCGAACTCATTTTTGCCCTGGGGCTCCTGCAGAGTTATATACATGGTATATTTTATTTGCGCAGGTTCAAATTCGTGAGCCCGCGCGCGTCCGATTAAACCCAACCCCGTCACATGGACGAACCGAACACATTTTTCCGTAAACCATTTTTAGTTAAGATTAAATATATCTAGGAATAGTACGGTATATAGCAATATAACGAGCGAATTTGCGTCTTCCACAAATGAATTGACACGGGTCAATCGTTGTCTCGGAACAAATGAGAACTTACCGTACTATCAAATAAGGTCGTCGACCCTTCCTGCCCCCCGTCTTTTTAAAAAAGGGAAAACCTGCAAATCGTGATGGATGCAATCCAGTCAATGACCTATCGAACCCCCTTGAAACAAAAGAATCTGAGAAAAATAAAATACAAACAAGTTTTTCGTCATGTCACATGGAATTTCCATCAATGACTTGTATTTGCACTCTGCGGTTTGGTTTTTCCGAGGGTTTTGTACTTTCCGATTATTTCTAATTTATATACTTATATTTGCATTTGATCAACAGAAAATGGGAGTGGCCTGGTGGAATCTGCAATCACAATTATTAGTGGCCATCCAAAAGGATGATGTCATGAGAGCCAAAGAATTATTGGCAGATGGCGTTGACTGCGATGCACGATTCAATTTTGGCAGTCATCGGAGACCCGCACTTTGTCTTTGTGTCGAACGGGACAGTTTAGATCTTGGTATGTATTATTATAGCATAGGCTAATTTATACAAAATGAAGTGTTTTACCATAAACCGGTTATCGAATGTAACGGATCTTTGTTGCGAACCAGTTCGTTTGCTGCTCGACTGGGGATGCTCGGTGAACCAATCAGATACACGAGGTCAAACAGCTCTTCATTTGGCGGCCAGCCGAGGACAATTTGTAAAAGAAAACCGTTTTACAACATCATCTGAATATAATGATTAAACCATTCTTCTCGTTGAATAAAAAATAAAAGGGACTCCTCGAACACCTTTTACGAAGTAAAGCCAGCGTTCGTGCTCTCGATGAACAAAACGAACCCCTTTGCATTGGGCTGCCCAACATTCTTCTCCCGATATGGCTTTACTTCTTCTTCAACATCAAGCTGTAGTTGACCCCCTTGACCAGGACGGCAGAACTCCGTTACTATTAGGTTTGACATTTCTAAGAAAGATGGAACTTATTTTTGTTTTGTTTTTGTTATTTTTTTAGGGAGAAATAGATTTATTTATATTATTGTTATTATTAGCTTGCCAAAATCCTTCTAGCTCAATGACAGCGCAACAACTGCTACGATACGGGGCCAATGCAAGAGCAGTAGATTCTCTTGGAAACACGGCGTTACATTTAGCAGCTGATCCTTCATTGGTCAAGGCGCTTATATCATCCGGAGCATCCGTCGACGCTTCCAATCAAGCCGGTCTTACACCTCTGCATCTAGCAGTTCGCCACACTACATCACGTACTGAGATCGTCTCGTTGCTCGCTGAAGCTGGATGTCAGCTGGATCAACCGACGCCCTTGGGTATTTACGTTCATTTCTTATCTATGATGATGATGATAAGCAGGGCAAGAGAAATCAGTTTTTTTAAAGTAAACACAAAAATTTGAAGAAATTCAAAGAAAGGGCGAACTTAATTTGTAGTCAGAATTCCTTCCGCAACAATTTCTCGGTAAGTTAGTCATTCCGAGATAAGGGGACGATTACTGTCATTTTGATTTATCTTAAAATATTTTTGTCATATGAAGATTGATAATAACCTTTTCGATGTCATTACTTTGAAAATAAAACCGAGATTAGAAATTTAGAAAAATCAGGTCAATCGTTGAAGAAGAAACCTAATAATTTCTTGTTAAACCGGAAACCTAAATAATGTGATTTTTAATATATGTAGGTCAAACCGCTTTGCACACGGTTGTTCAAGAAAGAGATGAATCCAGTGCCATTTTACTATTACGCTTCCAAGCTCGTCCGGATACGGTTGACCGACTCGGATTACCTCCACTTTTTCACGCTGCTCGCGACGGTAATCTCCGTCTGGTTCAAGCTCTGCTGGCTGCCGGAGCTTATCAGACTCTTCGAGATCCCCAGTCGTGGATTCGTCAGCCTCACTTATTGGCTGAGATTCGTGACGTCCATATCCTTCAATTATTGTTGGCAACTGCCAAATCTTGTCCCCGTTTGACCTGGCTCGCTCGCTCGGCATTTCGGGATTATGCAAAAGAGAAAAGTTGTACGGTAGCTTCCCGACTACTTTTCCCGCCGTCTCTGGTCCAGTTTATTAACTTTTCTGATGTTTTCGAAAACTGGATTTGAAGGAAGCTCACATCCGCATCGTATAATTTAAAAACATAATGAAACTAGGAGAAAAAAAACTAAATCGATAAATTCGGTTTATTTCTGAAATGGTATTTTCGAGAGAAAAAAAATATTAACGTGATCATGATAAGGCATTATTATACAATGTGTGCGACTCTGAGGTGGAAAAGGCACTTGTTCGTCGATTCATCATGTCTCGCAAAACAACAATAAGGGACAGAGAAAATAAAGTGAAAGCTAAATGAACAATAGAAGACATTTTTTGTGATATCAGATCTTAGTTGGTCCCGATCAATACTTCCTAGATTGAATTACAAAGTTTCAAGTGTGATGGCTTGCGTTCTTTAAAAAAAAAACACGCGGGAATCTTAGATTTTATGAGAATAATAACTGCGTCATGAAGGAGAGATTTAATCTTAGGTACTTTTTTACTTGATGAAATCATTATCAATTGCTTGACATAAGCAAAACGCGAAAACGATGCCTAAAATTTGAGTCACACCCAGGCCGACACCAACGCCGATAACAATTTCCATATGAGAATGAAAATACTCGATAATACGCGAGTAACATCCCTTGAAAGAAAATATATTTAAAATGGTTAGTAATAAATAGGAAAATGAAATGACGTATTTAGATCTAACCTTCATACGATACGAGTTATCATCAGTGGGGCTGGTCATACATCGTTGATCTTCTGGTTGAAAATCAATCAACTTGCCACGGAGTTTGCAGCACGAAACGGGCAACAAGTGTCCAGACGTTCTATTCTTCATCCATGGAGTTCCGGCAAAGTCAGTGAAATTATTGACTCCGCAACACGATAGCTGACCCTATCCAAATACAAAAAGGGAAATTTTAAAAAGAGAATTCAAAAGAAAGAAATAAAATGGTTGATGAATTTGTCGTACTTGCATCAAATTCCATGAAGTCGTCAAGGCATCTGCTTCCTGTTGAGTGTTGTAATGTTCTTTTAGTGCAGTCATCATGTAGGATTTGATTTCCTTTTCAGCCTATTCCCCAACAAGTAAATTGATTCAATAAGCTGAAAATAATTAGAAGAAAATGGAGCCAGTGATATGTTACCTCCTGTTGGTAAGTCGCTGCCAGACTTCCTGCGGTGATCTCCAAGGCCACGATCACCAAGACGAAGGCGCCGTACTACACAGATCCATACAATGGCACAATGGATATAAAGAATCAAGAATTACATTACAAATTCATTAATCAAATCAAAATGATTCCTACCAGTCCAAGAAGGACGCGAGATTCTTTGACAGCGCCGCAGTAACCCAGGAAACTGACGA
Source organism: Daphnia galeata (assembly GCA_030770115.1). Taxonomy (NCBI): domain Eukaryota; kingdom Metazoa; phylum Arthropoda; class Branchiopoda; order Diplostraca; family Daphniidae; genus Daphnia; species Daphnia galeata. The sequence continues at coordinate 9,483,818 of CM061123.1, forward strand.
TGAAGATAAAAGCTCCAGCAGCAATCAACAAGTAGGCACTTTGGGTGATAACAGCCGGTTGTACCAAATTCTGTATAGGACAACAATACAAATAATAGTGTTAATCATTAATGTATTGGAAAACAGATGCGGCAAACGCGTCTGTCCGTGTCGCGCAATAAAAAAGTATTTTTACCTGCACATTTTCGGCTTGAGTAAATTTGATCAAAGTGAGAAAAGAAGTCTGGTCGGCGGCTAACCAAATTCCAATACCTAAAACAGCTGCTCCTCCCCACTGGGCAACCAAACAACCGTTTCTTTAAAATCTCACATCCCAGTCACGTCGCAAACATTAAAAAAACCTAATACTCACGAAAAGGGCAAAGTTGAAAAGACACAGAACGTATTTCACCACGGTGGCTCCGCAATCGAGCGGCATTGTAACTTTTGATGCACGGGGAGAGAGGTTTGTGTACTATCCGGATATCACCGCTTCTTCAACGGTGGTTGTAGTAGATCAATCACACGGAATGGTAGAAGCTCAAGAAAATGGCTGTAATCAATAATGTACAAGACGGTTAAACAAGTTGGAAGACTGCCACCAGTCGTCCGAACGAGACAAAACTGACGTCACTAGACTTCATCATGGTAATATAATGCGTTGCAGGCTTGACGAACGCGTTAGTCAACTATTGCAATACACAGATGAAGGGCGGGGAAATTTTAAGAAAGAGGTAAAGCCCACATTTACAAAAGATGTGACGTACAAGGGTATATTTTTAAAAATTACGACTCAGTTTACAACAGGATATCCGAGATTCGCCACCATACGTAAACAATAACTTATATACTTCCAGTGATATTTATAGGATGTCAAGGAGATCGAAATTTTGCCATTCAACATTCGAAACCCAATTTCTTTCGATGCAGTTTTTAAGTCGATGGAAAAGGCATACAATAGAATAACTCCTTGTCACGCCATCATCGATCAATCCGCAGTACCTGCATAACTTTCTAAACCCCATTTTTTTATATGTAATTTTTCCCAAGGAAAAACTGCCCAATGGAAAATTTCGTTGTTATTTCTCGTTCAATAAAAGTACCAACAACGGAAAAATGGAAATGATAGATATCCTTTGTTCGTAGGGAGTAAACTTAAGAGAGGATGGCGTGTGAATCTCGATACCACATTGTAAAAACCTTTTACGAGTACCCGGCCAGAGAGCTAGGTTCGGGTCATATGTACGTGGAAATATAGATGTGGTGCCAGTAATTTAAAATAAAAAAAAAAATAGAAAAACAAGTGAGATTCTGGGCGGTAACACAATACGTAATACACACACCACCTTCAATTCAGAAAGGAAACAAACAAAACAATTGCAAGAGGGGGTCCTTCAACACGCCTGGCTGCTGCTCGCTACACTGATGAAACAAACAACCTGATGGTGAAAAAACCTTCAAAGCCTCATGACCAACTGGCCGATTTCCCAACCTCTTATAAGCCAACGAATTGCGAAATAGAAAAGAGTTTTTACTTACACGGCGCCACGTGAAAACAATGAATGCAACAGTTGATTTCTATCTGATTATTAATACTGGACGACGAAATCTCGATACAACTCGAGACGACACACGCACACACATGCACACAAACGAGACTCTTTGTGACTCGAAGACTGTAGCCTCCGATGTATACTAGCTGAGGTCCTGAGGATGAGAATATCCTGTTTGTGTACAGTACAATTCCACCTCTGAGTGAGAGAATCGGTTGCTTTAAAAAAAAGTAATTGCTCCGGGCTACAGAGAAAGAAAACGCCCCCTTTCAAGTTCCAACCCTTTGCGACATCTAGCGTCATTGTGAATTTCGTGACTTTTTAAAAAATCCGCGAACGCCAAAATCATTCATTGTTACTTAAAATCTAATAAAAAAAGACGTAATTCTAAATAAAAATAGATCAGATTATGTTATATGTACATTTCTGTACTATTCAAATAAATATAACTCATCAAGTCATTATACCTGAACTAACTTATTGCGTTTTCCACTGTATCCAGTTATCCTTGAATTCGACTACTACAGACTGATCAATCTTGACATTTACATATCATTTGCTCATCGCTCTTCCAAGTCCGTTCGCAAAAACTTGATGGTGACGTCAATACCTGAAACTCTGAGATTATGCTGAACGCTGGAACCAAAGCGCAAAAAGCCCAAAGTAAGGAAAGGACAATTATAGCAACTTTCCATCTAGCGGTAAGTGACAACACCGATAAGAGCCCATTGTATCTCTGCAGTCGACGGTCTTCTCCCACACTCCAACCAACAACTCGGTTTTGGTAAGAGTAACAATTTCTGTTGATATGGCTTTAACAAAGTTGAGCCTGTTTACAAGACCGAATCTCAGTAAGTTTTACATTTTTTATTTGCTAATTATCAAACTAAAGTATATTACGATAATTTAGAAACATGCTTTGCTTTCTAAATGTATTTGACTCTGTACTCGGATGAATAACCTTGCCCATACCCGTTACATAATGAATGTTTATTTGTACAATTACTAAAATTCAGGTGTACAGTCACTGAGTATTGTCTCAAGTCGATACAATACCACCACAGCCGCTCCTCCTGCTAAGGTATGTAAAAAAGAACAAGAAAATAATTTTTCTTTAAAATATTATACTGATTTTGCTGTTCCTGGTATGCAGACAAAGTTTGGGCCACTTAAAGATGAAGACCGGATTTTTTACCAATCTTTATGGTCGCCATGATTGGAGGCTGCCAGGTGCCATGAAAAGAGGTGACTGGTACAAAACAAAGGAAATCTTGCTGAAGGGAGTTGATTGGATCCTTAGTAAGTAATTTCTTTTCGTAAATCAACCTTGAAATGTATTTTATTTTCAAATAACATATTTTTGTCCAAATAGATGAAGTGAAGAAATCTGGTTTACGGGGACGCGGGGGTGCTGGATTTCCAAGTGGCATGAAGTGGAGTTTTATGAATAAGCCTTCAGATGGTCGGCCACGATATCTTGTTGTAAATGCCGATGAAGGCGAGCCAGGCACTTGCAAAGATCGCGAAATTATGCGCCACGATCCTCACAAGCTCATCGAAGGATGTTTGATTGCTGGTCGAGCTATGGGAGCCCGTGCTGCTTACATCTACATTCGAGGAGAGTTTTATAATGAAGGAACTAACGTCCAGGTTGCAATCCATGAGGCTTACAAACAAGGATTAATTGGCAAAAACGCCTGTGGATCTGGTTACGATTTTGATGTTTTTGTTCATCGTGGCGCAGGTATAAATTAAAGACGGCTTTTCATGAAGAGGGCCAGCTTTTTAATTCAGTATTTAATTCGTCTACTACAGGTGCATACATTTGTGGCGAGGAGACTGCTTTGATTGAATCCCTTGAAGGCAAGCAGGGTAAACCACGCCTGAAGCCCCCTTTCCCTGCTGATATTGGCGTTTTTGGTTGCCCAACTACCGTCGCTAATGTAGAGACTATTGCAGTCGCCCCGGTATGTAAATATCCAGTTAGGTGTATTATTTTACACAATGGAACTGATTAACAAATTAAATTAGACCATCTGTCGTCGTGGCGGTGATTGGTTTGTGGGTTTCGGCCGCCCCAGGAATTCTGGTACGAAGCTTTTCAACATCTCGGGTCATGTCAACAACCCATGTACTGTCGAAGAAGAAATGTCTATTCCGTTAAGGGAGTTGATCGAGCGACATGCTCGAGGAGTTGTTGGCGGATGGGACAACTTATTAGCTGTAATCCCTGGAGGAAGTTCCACCCCCATGATCCCGCGCAAGTATGTTTTGGTTTTCTTAAATACAAAAATTCGTTGATGCCATTTAATTCTACTGATTTTTAGAGTTTGTGATGATGTTTTAATGGACTTTGACGCCCTGGTCGCTGCACAAACTGGTTTAGGCACAGCTGCCTTAATTGTTATGAACAAGCAAACTGACGTCATCCGAGCCATCGCTCGTCTTATCGAATTCTACAAGCATGAATCTTGTGGACAGTGCACTCCATGTCGTGAAGGCACGGGATGGATGAATAAAATCATGTATCGATTTGGTAAGCTATTGGCCAATGACATGTTATCTTCCTATTCGTAAATATGGAACTAATCTCGATGAATTTTTGTCAAAATTTAGTTGAAGGTAACGCCAAACCAGAAGAAATTGATATGTTGTGGGAACTTAGTAAGCAGATTGAGGGTCATACTATTTGCGCTTTGGGAGACGGTGCTGCCTGGCCCGTTCAAGGCTTAATCCGACACTTCCGCCCGGAGGTAGAAGATCGTATGAAACGTTTTGCCGAACGCCAGAAGTGTCAAAAGGTGGCTGTTTAAATGAATGTTGTTGCAACGGTGGAAAAGTAGAAGCTGTGTAGAAAACTACAGTTCCATATATACCGATCGTCGGCTATTTGGTTCAGCCGCGTATGTATATTATTTTGACTGACTAAAATATCCATCAATGTACATGTCAATTTGAGGAAAATACATATAACTAAAGGAACCTCAATTTTCGTAAGAATTACTATCAGATTGTAATCTCACTTAATACTAAACCAGTACGGCAGTAGCCTACCACTTTGTTATCCGATGGGCTACAACTTGTTTGAAAAATTAATTACAGGACATGACGACATTGTAACAAAATGCATATCTGGAGGGATCTGTTTTAAGCAATAGAATAACTTTGCAACATTGTGCGATTTAAAAAAATTAAGTGTCGCGTTTTTCAACTTAATTCAAATTTTTACACTAATGAGCCACTAGCGAATACCTAATAGTCTTTTTTTGGATGCCGTATTATCATTGTTTTTATGTAAAGGCGTAGAGAGCTATACACTCAAGAGTTAACAAGGTATGTAGGACGACGGACGTATCTGTTATGCGATATTTTTAAAAAAACTGTTTGAACGAAGTCATTAATTTATAAAAGATATATTATAATTGGTTTTGAACCTATTTGGATTGGCTCATTTCAAGTTGAATTGGGAGTATGCTGTACATTATAAATTATAATATACCAGTTTGATCTTCTTACAGCTCATTTTGATAATGAAACATATTATTGTGCATTATTCAAATTTACCAACATTTTTGGCTGCATATTTTATACAATTTGATCCTTTTTTGTTTGGTTTTTTCCCCATTATTCCCCCATAATGTCGTTAAAAATCAAAAAAATTCATCGTCATCGACGTGAAATTGCGATTCACGTCGAACGGTGTCGTGATTGAGTGGTTGCGATTTTTATCGCAAACTCTATATTCCACATGGTTTAGGGCAATTAAAAAAGCATGAAATCTAATGATTTCATGTTGAGAATTGATAAATTTGGGGGGGGGGGGGGTCACACGTTAAAATTGTCTGGATCTTGGGTTTGCTTTGTCCTTGCCGATAAATAAAAGTCGCTATCTTATATTTTTTCCAAACAAAAGGTACATTGATACATAGTCGGCGTTTGATTGATCTACTTTCTTACCGCCTTGATATGGTTGAAAATGCAATAGGCATATTTTTCTTTTTGAAAGAGATCAATTCATTCGTCGTTATTCTACAGTTAAATACTTCGTCTGATCCATGCAACGCTCGTCATTCCAAACTCCGTCATTTCGTTGTTCTTTTGATCTTTACTATTTTTACCATTTTTACCCCAAAATGTTATTAATTGTAATGTAGAATATACGGTTCCGTGCATCCCTTAAATCAGCACAATACCGTCATATTCATCGCATTGTCATTTCTATATTAAGTTGAATATGCTTGCTGCGTTGATATATGAAATAAATATATTTTTTTCATGGCAAAATAGAGGAGTTGTCTTCTCTCGGGGATCGTCCTAAACTTTATACAATTAGAAAGAATTCCCTTCTTGTTTTTACGTAACAAGTGGAATAAGTGATAAAAAATTTGGATTCATGTTTGGTCCACTCTCAGTGCAAGGTGGAAAAAACAGAAGGCAATAAAATAATCTCAGACATTTTTGAAAATTTCATTATATAATCATTTAGGGAATTGTATAATCGATTGTAATTAATGTCAAAGTTCTATACTTTTCAAAACTATAGCAGGAATATGTATAAGACCTTTTTTAAAAAGGCTATTATACACATTGATATTAATGTTAGATGTGCTCATAATTTAAAGGCCTGAATGCTGGTGTCTTAAATAACAAATGGGAATTATTAGTCTATATTTTGAGAATTGTTTCAAACAAGTAGCGCTTCTTTGTTTCCAGCCCGAATAATCTGTAAACCATGGCCGCAGGGTAGACGTGACTTTCGTTCCTTGTCTGAAATTTTCCCCGCCCCCCTTATCGCTTAGTGTCTCTATAAATTGGCGTTCTCGATAGTGGCTTTGGATAGTTGGCACTGGAGAAGCGAAGCATCTGGACCTGGGACTAAAAACCTCAACATCCAAATTCAAGTCTTGCAGCAATACAAGTTTTGACCTCCTAGTCTAGAATCGAGACCCAGTTACACTTACAACAAGCTAATAGGCTATGGAACCTGTTATTGTTTCTTCCGCTACTGGTAAGCGCGCAAGCCGATCCAGCACAATTTCCAGCAGCAGTGACATGGGTTTACCAAAGTTGGATGTGAATAGCGAAAGCCAAGGAAGAAGTAATCCTTCATTCAATCACGAAGAGAATAACGACATTCCTGAAAACCAGACCTACTATGCAGACGAATTGATCAGCGTACCAGACTTGGAAAAGGTAAAATACAGCACCATTTATTTAATTATATTTATTTATAATTTTTGCATATTACACTGAGGATGAATATAAAAATACAAATTTTTTAAACAATTCCATATTATATCAGAGTTCATTTAGCTTCCGCACTCTATGGGCTTTTACGGGTCCGGGATTCCTCATGAGTATTGCATATTTAGATCCGGGTAATATCGAATCGGATTTGCAGTCAGGAGTTGTGGCCGGTTATAAGGTGAATAGATTTTGTTCTGATCGTATTACTGTATATTGAACGAATGACTCGTATTATTAACAATCACTAAATTCACTATATACAGTTATTATGGGTGCTGATGTCTGCAACGATTATGGGCCTGTTGGTTCAACGGTTAGCTATTCGTTTGGGTATGGTAACAGGACTCCATTTGGCCGAAATGTGCTACAAACAATACCCGAGAACACCCCGCCTAATATTATGGATTATGGCCGAGATCGCAATCATTGGCTCTGACATCCAGGAAGTCATCGGAACGTCACTGGCTATTTACATTCTTTCAGATCAAGCGTAAGTTGACTCAGTTTAGTCATCACCCTCAACTCCACAAGTTTAATAATCCCGCCTTCTTTTTTTGAAAAAACAAACAAAACAAGTATGACTCACACGTCATTTAATACTCATGCAGCCCATTTTGTCTTTCTATTACATAAACAGAATTCCCATTTGGGGAGGTGTCCTTATAACAGTGTTTGACACATTTACTTTTCTACTGCTTGACAAATATGGATTGCGAAAGTTGGAACTCTTCTTTGGATTTCTCATTACTGTCATGGCTATTACTTTTGGATACGAAGTCAGTATTATAGAAATCTATTCAATTATAGTACAGCTGTTTTCATATACTGTAATTATTTGTCTGTCTTATTTTATTCCATCAGTACGTTCACGATCCGCCGCCACAAATTGAAGTCATCAAAGGTCTCTTCATTCCAGGTTGCGCTGGTTGCGGCCCGGAAGGTGTCCTTCGAGCTGTAGGAATTGTTGGCGCTGTAATTATGCCTCATAATCTTTTTCTGCATTCGGCTCTAGTCAAGGTAATGAAATCCATTTTAAAAAATTCATTTTTATTAAGGGTTTCCAGGGTTTCCGCAACCGCGGACGAATAATTCAGTATAATATTAACCGATTGCTGGCATTCTATTTCGATTTTTAGTCCCGCAAAGTTGATCGTAAAGACAAGCATTCTGTTCAGCAAGCAAACATGTACTTCTTTGTTGAGTCGTGCATTGCTTTACTGATTTCATTTGTGATCAACATTTTCGTCGTCTGTGTCTTCGCTTACGGTCTTTTCGGACAAACCAATCAAGATGTGGTAAGTTATTGATAACAAAATTCACGCAGCGCCCTATTGATGTTCTTGCTGGATTGCGCTTAAGATTGTTAGTTACATGACAATATTCTAGATTTTCATTCACGTAAAATTATTTTTTTAGCAAGATTTATGTGAAAACAGTACTTCGTCTTCTTCGGCAGAAGAAATTGAAGAATTTTTTCCGGTGAGCATATTCAAAACAAATTCATCATATAAAAACATACTATTAAAACCATCTATATTCTATATATTATCCTTATAATATGCGCGTGCATGTCTTTATAATTTATATAGTCCAATAATTATACCGTTGATGCTGATATTTACCGCGCTGGACTCTTTTTGGGATGTAAATATGGTGACGCAGCCAGATACATTTGGGCTGTTGGAATTTTAGCTGCCGGTCAATCTTCGACCATGACAGGAACGTATAGTGGTCAGTTTGTCATGGAGGTAAACATAAACCAAACCAATTTCTCGCAATTTCTACAACGCGCTATTACAACGATTCTGTTTTTCATTGATTAACCTGATTAACCTGACTAGTATTTGTTTTGACATACGTCAAGGGTTTCTTAAATTTGCACTGGGCTCGCTGGAAGAGAGTACTCCTTACACGAACAATTGCCATCGCTCCAACTCTTTTCTTGGCTATTTTCGCTGATATTCAACAGTTGACTGGTTTAAACGATTATTTGAATGCTGTCATGAGTTTGCAGCTGCCATTCGCATTGATTCCAACGTTGACTTTTACCAGTAAGTTATTAGACAATATCGAGACATCAATTCAATATGATTTGTCCTTATTTGATCTGGGTCATGTTTCTTTCCTTGAACACTTGAACAGGCTCACCAAAAATAATGGGCGATTTTGTCAACGGAATGTAAGTACCTACGTATATAATTGTTGTGCTATTATTATTATTATAATCAATTTCGCGTACGGCCATTATATATTGAATTTTATTACAAGCTATTTCTAACATTTTGTTTGTATCGTTCTCATCAAATACGGTATACGTATAGATTCAACAAAATTCTTTTGCTTATTTTGGCGGTGGTCATTGTGAGCATCAATCTCTTTTTCGTGGTTGTGACGATCAACGAAACCCTACCTCCACACTGGGCAATCTACACTGCATTTGGGATTGCAGGTGCACTCTACATGACTTTGGTTGGATATTTATGCCTTCACTTGATTGAAGCCTTCGGTGGACGCTGCTGTGCCCGTTTACCGGTAAGCGCGGTAACGCTCGTCACACAATACAGTTCTTCATTTTATTTATACGTTATAGTTGCTTTATTTGTCTTGGCCGGTCTTGGCGATTGCCGTGATTGTATTTGTCTCTCCTTTCCTGTTTGTCCTGTCCTGTTGCTGCTGTACGTGCTGTGAATTCGTGGAACCGCACGTTTACGCAGTACGAAAGATTAACAATCAACAAGGATGATGGCGATGAATCTGAACCGTTCGCGTTCGTCGCTTTTAATCAGTACTCGGGGAACGGGAACCGTATCAATTGAAAATGCTCTGAGGTAACAGAAAATCATACGGTGTATAAGTTATAGCCTACCATTCATACGTCAATTTCTAAGCTTATTGTGCTAAATGATGTGGAATAGATTTTTTTAAATATTGTTAGTTACGTTGTTGTCCAAACTTTGTCTCGTTAATGGCATTTCGTTTATTTTACTATTATTTATTTTATTTATTTTACATCACTGTGCCATAATGATGTAACGGCGGTAGGCCTACACGCCGTTCAATTTACGGATGCTATCAAGGGATGCTATGGGAATTTTTAATTTGTTCTCAATTTTTAATTTATAGGTGATATCTGGACTGATTGACCCAAATCAATACCATTTATCAAAAAATGAAATAACCGAATCATCCTCTTCTTTGTAACGAAATCTTTTTTCTATTCTCTCAATCAGTTTTGTAATACTTTTGTATAATAATATGAATTTTTATCACTATTGTATTATTAGAGCAACCATCCATACCGAGGATATGATGAAGCATAATCAACAGTCAGATATTTTCGATGTCTCCTACAGTGATAATGGCAGTCATCGCGGTAGTCTTCAGGGAAGTCTTCAAGGCAGCCGACGTGGCAAATTTTAAACTCTTTACTCTTTTCGTATTATATTTTCGTGAAATTGCAAAATGTTTTTTTTTTAACGCCTGTCAATCACGTGGGCTTATTTTTCTTCAATTCGAATGTTGATGATACTAGAATATTTGTAAAAATTCTTTATAGATTTGCAATTTCATGTTTGGCATCTTCGGTGTTTTTTTCATGTCAGTATATCAACAGCTAATAGCTAGCTCGATTGCCAAACTCTTTGCGGTATAAAAGGAAGACGGTACTGTCTCTTCAGAAGATCTGAAAGGAGTGCAATCTTCTCAGTAAATTACAACTTGTAGACGAGGCTTGTTTTTAGCTCATTTGAAAAATGAATAGTCAACCGCGCATTTCGAATGCCTGTTCACGTTCATAATATTTGCTCTATATACTTGCTGCTATAGTGTATTTCAAATTTTCAATTGAACGCTCCAAATCCGTAATAATACAGTTATCCTATAATCCAAGTTCTGGAAGATTACATTACAATAATCTTTTATTATTACATTATTATTTTCAAGCAGCACACAAAAAAATAGAAAAGTCATTTTTTCATCATCAAAGAATCACGTTTACTTATTATTATAATTCTTGATTCCCATAAACACTTTGTTATATGCAATGAGTTGTTTTACCCCTCACGGACAATACCACTTGTAAGTAATCTACGAAGTAATCTACGAGGAAATCTCGACGAAGACTTTCATCGCACCGTTCTGGTCGCGTGAGTGCGCGACCATCAGGCAAATATTTCATCGCCTGTGCTGACGAATAAACTGAAGCGATCTGAAATCAGGTTCTTTCCTGTTCAGATGTCAACTGCTGATATAACTAGCCTATAATTTATTGGTCATTATCAGAACATATTTTTCACGTGTCAGCCATTATTATTTTTATTTACCGATTTTCTTGTCTAGTTTTTTCCCATCCGTCGGTCAACGCTCGACATTATTTGACTTGTCGCCGGAACGAGTAGTAACAGGATCGAAACGACTTCACGAGCCACAACACAATCGAAATCGGCTGATGAGGCGGTGAGGCGGCGCGAGAAAATGAACATCAGCTAAAATTGAAGTCCTATAGGACTTCAATACTAAAATAAAAAAAAAAAAAAAAAAAATATTAAGTATATTTGATTTATTAGAATGTAGAGTTATTTATTTCTTGAGGAAATGTCCTACTAACCGTTACACAGCAATCTTTGATTATTTCATTTGAAAAAATAAAATACGATCGCTATCGCCTTTTTTATTGGCGAACTCGGTCGTACTAGCGACCAGTGTATTGGATTTTATGTTTCAAATCAAATCCAAATCCTCAACTGACGTCATCATCTTTTCTTTGTGCGAATAAGCATAAAGGGTCGACCGCCAGATCCGGTGGAAAAAAAGTGAGATGAAACAAGTCTTACAGCAACCGATAGACATCGTACATATATATGGGACATACCAACTACAATATACTATACGCTTGACGTGGTGCACTATACAGTCTTTACTGGTATAATAACAAAATTAAAAAATCGATCTGTTATCAAATCAGAGTGAAGGGGTTCAAAATCCATTCAATAAAAAAAAACTTAGCTGGAACTCCTAATATATTGCTAGTATATTTTCATTAAAAATAGACGTTTTGTCAATACAGTTTTGTAGCTTTGCAACAATAAAGCCAAGCCAACAAGCGTTTCAATGATGGTTAACCATATTGCTATAACATATCGCAACATATTCAATTATTCATCAGATATAAGAGTCATAATATTAGACAATGGCTTGGCAACGGCCAACGGGTAATATAGGTGACGAATTGGCCTCATCAGTTCTTAATTGTCATCAGGTGCTTCAGGTTCAGGGCATTTATTCATGTCGACTGCTCGACATAAAAGAGAATGCTATATAGTCAAAAGTCAATATCTTCTTTCTCATCTTTTGATCATTTCAGCGAGTGACAATTAAGTGTACAACCGTGAACACCGTTGACACTCATCTCTTGTTGATCTTCTATTATAGGTATATATAATATACTGATTATACTCATCTCTATTATTAGTTCCCAACCAAAAATCTGAGGCAATTAATTGCCTAAGTGTACAATAAATTGCGTACTTTCACGATTAATTGTGTGTTAACATGATTTTATCATATGTTAACACGATTTTATCATGTTAACATGAACTAAAGTATGCACTAAAAATATTATTGTACAATTTATCGCATGTTTAAAAATAATGCGCAATAATTTTTAAATAAATCACGTACTAAGAAATTAAACGAACGTTGACACGATTTATCATACACTAAACTACTTATCATGCAACTAATTGTATACTTAAAAATATTGTGTCTAATTTTCTTTTTGCAATCCTACTTCCACCTAAATTTTTACACAATTTCATAAGTTTTCAATTGGATATCAAGCTGATTTCTCATAACTTGTTAACAAAGAATGGTTTAACACTCCGTGGCAAAGTGTACAGGATGTAAGGGTAATACTATTTTGAAAAAAGTCGGACTTTAAAAAAGCCTCTGAATACATCGTACACGTCATTTTGAATATTCAAACCCAGTTTTATGAGGGGTTAAAACTCAAAATAAAATGTACGCCAGACGAACTTTTCAAATTCCGAAAATTATCGGATTATAATTAAAGACATTTTCAATGTTCGGATAACGAGCGATTATAGATAGACGTATACATGCTCAGTATACAGGAAAAAGTCATAAAGAATCTCAACAGTTGAAATATGAAGAATTATTTAGGAATTTAATGTACGGCGAACGCTAATGCGGATATTGTAAAGAAAAATCTCCAAGTCCCAATTTGCAATAAAGTATTATAGTTTAAAACAAAACCATTTTCAAATTGTAAGTGTAGGTAGCTCAGCTGTTAGCGGTGTGTCCTGTGGAACTGAAGAGCAATGGATAAAAACTATGTAGTGGGTTCGAAGCCAAATCCGGATTAATCTCTTGGTGAAATTTAACTTAATTATTCGATTCAATTTATCGCGCAATTTATTGTCGTTGGCTGGAAATTATTTTCTAAATTTTAAGCATGATAAATCACACAATTTTAGGAAATTGTTTCAAAATAACTGCAGTTAAAACACACAATTAATTGCCCAAAAACATGCAATTAATTGCCTCGGATTTTTGGTTGGGTTCTTTATTATACTTTTGACAATTTACTCGCTAAATGGACTCGCAACAATTCCGTGCAGCTGTCCAGTATCGAATGGATTGACTTGACTAATGACTACGTTATAGAGTATTGCCTATACTTGGATAACATATTCTCAAAAGGTCATATTATAATCATTTATTGGAGCATGTGAAAATTGTAGATACGAGCAAAATATTCTTTATCGCATCACATATTCACATCAGCAATGAACGGCTTGAATGAACGCTTGAAGCTTATTCACAACAAACAGCAATATAACAAAGCCTATATATATGATTGAATTGGCATTCATTGAAGTTATATATTACCTGTCTATTTCAGACTGTGTCAAGTCACAGTGCTCAGTCGCTTCCTTTGTGTTTCATGAATCATCATGCCGAAGAATAATCAAATTGGGTTAAAATGTTTTGTCATTTTTAAATAGGTGCTGCGTTTTATCGACGTAGGCTACGGTCCAGCCTGGATATTTGCGCGAATTCATCCAAGAAGAAGCTCCACAACAATAAGCCTATATAGCCTATATAGCCTATATCAGAAATTCAACATCCATTGAAACGGCATCATCTAGGCCATAGTGGCATCAATTAGAATTGATCGTTTTTATTTGTAAATAATACGCTAATTTGCTCACTTTTGAGCAAATGGCATGATTTTCAGCGATTTTTATAGCTCAAATAAAATCAAAAACAAAAATCCAAAGTTTTCACGATCGAAAGACTCATATCACAAGAAGCTCTCATGCACGAGAAATGAAAATAAATGAAATCAGTTTGAAATAATACCGTATGCATTTGGCCATTTGCCATATCATTGAAAAATATTAAATGCATTTGAATTTTAAAAATTGATGAGTCAACTTTGTTTACGTCAAATTTGCAATGCCACTTAAAAAAACAAAGAAAAGAACTCGGGAAAGAAATATCTTCTTAACGTAACGTTATTCAAATTGTATTCCAGATTTGGCAAAGAACATTTGATTTTCATCCTTGCATTTAGGTCGTCGGGTTTAGGTGCCAGATGCTTATAGTCCAGTCGGTCCATTACCTCGCGTCTTTCTCGCTATAGCTCATCCACTGGTAAAAGTGCTGGTGGCGTCATTGAGGTAAAATAAATCGTATAGGCTATAATGGCTATACGCTTTTGAATTTTGATGGCTATATAAAGGCTTGTATAAATTAGTCTTGACTATAATATTATCGCTTATAATATTCTAAAAAAGGCTCGAAAAAATGGAACAGCAGCAAGTAAAGCCATTGCTGGTATAATAGGAGTGTAGGACTCTTAGCGGCCCAATCAAAGACTCTGAAAAGGCTCAAGGCCGAGAACTCCAACGGAACTCCAAAGAAGATGACGAAATGCTTTCGAGTTGCGACTGCCAGTTGCGACATTGCGGGTCAACCAGTAGCTCAGCTCTCATATTCCTTGAGTTTGTCAGCACTTTTTCATTGGACATGCATGTCTATCATTATTATCATATTGAATCAAACGTTTTCATTATTAACACTGATCAATTCACATTCGACGGCGGAAAGAGCGGCGGGACTTTTATACTCATCAGGAGCGTTCATCATGTCCGCGTGTAATTCCCACGATCCTGATCTGTGATATAGATTCGTCCATCGTCCAACCTTATTGAAGATTGCTTTCACGTATCTATATAATATTATTCATTCAAGTCAAAATAGAATCGAAAGTTGGTTTTCTTCACATATAAATAGACTCATTTTTGAGTTATTGACATAGCTTGTTGGCTCAGGTGATTAGAGCGCCGTGATGGTGACACGGAGGGCGTGAGTTCGAATCTCACACACGAGAAGATAATCATCATAACAGGCTCAACATAAAAACCAAATGGGAGATTGCTCGTCATACATGGAAATTGTCGATATGAGAGACTTGTTATCATATAACTTGGTCTTCCCGTTAATTCTCGGATTAATGGGTAACAGTTAAGAGAAAGCTCTATTGTCTAGTACCGTTGTTAGGATGTCGGTTATTTGCCAATATTGCTCGAGTAATTCTCCGGGTACGAAAAAAATATTTTATCCATCAACTGGTATCGGTCGGGGTATCTGTCAATATAGGCGATATATATTGGGTGATATCTATTATCTAGCGAAAAATCCCTTACGTCACTTGATTTTTTCAATTAACAATCATATATTATTTTTTTAGATTTTTATTTATTTATTTATTTATTTTTAATCCACCGGCGCCGGCAGCTATGTGAAATCCTTGTACTAATCTGATCTCGTATGGCAACGTTACCGGTGCAATCGCAGCATAACGCAGCAATACAAGTTTTCGACCAAACCTCCTATAGTCTAGACTAGAATAACGACATTCCTCAATGCCTGTTCACATTCATAATACTGCTCTTACATACTATAGTCAATTAGTCAGCCATTGGATCTCTTTTGTTGAGCATATCTTCAAAAGAATTTATATATATCATCGAATTATTAGCGGAATTGCATCCACAAAGTTTTTACTTTTGTGGCTTATTCACGTCGCACGTTCCCGTCAGTAAATTAAGAGAGAAAAAAGGCAGCGGCAGCCAAACGGGAGTAAATGTCGGTAAATGTGCCAGCATTGACCATCATCAATCAACACCATCATAGGCATCATATCATCGGGATCCAGTTCAAAGTTGAGATAAAAAATTTGATAAATACGGGATTGAACGGATTAAAAATTGAAAATAAAAGCATCATTAAACGACGGCGGATGAGGGATAATGAGTTGTGTTTCGTTTGTTTGTTGTTTTTTTTTTTTTTTTTGTTTTTTGGCTTTTGATGGACGACACTGGTCTGATCAAGTCGAATCAAGAAATTTCTATAGCCTATAAGGTTTTTTCTGTTTATTACGACGAAAATCTTTTACGTCCATTGTTTTTTCAATAAGAAATAATATATTTTTTCAGATTTTGATTTTTTGATTTGATTTTGATTTTTCGATTACCTTGTCAAGTTTTTTTCCATCCGTCGGTCAACGCTCGACGCTCGACATTATTGGACTTGGTAAACGCCGGAAGAACTTGCCAGTTCCTTCAATGGCCCTTCTGGATTTGGCAGATCGCCGTGTAATAGAAGAACGACACAAATATCAGGCGACAGCGACATGGTGATGGATTGGAGACTTTCTTCAGGTAACAGGAATTCCACACTACACCAGGCGAGTTTTGGGTATATGGGCCGACCATTACCTGGAAAACTTTTCGTCCTTTCCGGTCTAGGATCGACAATTTGACATTTTCAATTTTTCAATATAGAGCTGAATCTGCAAACAAATTGTATTTATATCCGAATTGAAGAGAAAAGCGGAGAAAAGCACAGTTTTCAATCTAGATTTTCGTGCTCGATTCTCTACAGTGCACACAACGCAGATGATTAACGTCGGAGTGATTCCTGGAATATCTGGCCGCCGATTGGTCGATAAGGTTTCTGCGCGCGGAATTCAAACTTGTCATCTTATTACGGAAGACTTTTGATGTCGTCAGTAAAAGGCGATGAAGTAGGATCAGTAGCCAGTCGACGACGGGCTCGCTTACCGCGTCTATTATGAATTGCCCTACAGTTTACATTGATCACGTCCGACTATCCGGTCGGGGTATTGGTCAATATATAGGCGACATATTGGACGATATCTAGCGAAAATCCCTTTTCCCTTATACATCTTTTGTTTTTGTTTTTGTTTTGTTTGTTTTTTTTTGTTTTTTTTTTTTTTGTTTGTTTGTTTGTTTTTTTTTTTTTTTTTTTTTTTTTTTTTTCAATTAAAAAAGACATACTTTTAAATATTTTTTTTTATTTTTTTTTATTTTTTTTAAAATCCGCCGTTTGGCTGCCATTGCCATTTAAGAGACGACGATCCGTTTTCTTGCGGGCGCCGACGGCTATCTGAAATCCTTGTACACTAAATCTGATCTCGTATGGCAACGTTGCCCATGCAAGCGGCAATAAAACGTATACAACTATACACAAAAACGCAGACAAAATACCTGCAGCGTGAGTGCGTTACTCGAGTCCTCAGTTATTGGTGGGACCCTCAGGAATAGAGCGTCCCAATCCCCCAATCTCCTCTCAACTCGCGCGACGCCGGGAGCGGCCGTGGAAATGAAAGTTTTAAAATTCTTAAAAATCTTGAATGAGTTTATTCTTTATAGATGAGCTATGAGCACTAATATATAGTATCAAAATGAAAAAAAAAAAAAAAACACAAACAAAATGTGATGTTAAGAAATGATCGGGAATGATACAAATAATTCATCTTTCTGTGCTGGTTTCGTTATTCAACGGAAAAGGAACTTTTGAAATTCACCATCAGCAGCAGCAGTGCTTACAAATTATACACTATACAGTCTAGACTGCTGCATGGTATATAATAACAAAATTGAAAAAAAAAAATCGATGTGTTCTAATCAGAGTGAAGGGGTTCAAATCTATAATCAATACAAATATGATGATTAAGAATTAACTTAGTGTTGAAGCTCCTATAGCTATTGCTCTATTTTCATTAAAAATTGACGTACAGTTTTGTAGCTTTGCTTCAATCAAGCCAACAAACGTTTCAATTGAAATAACGTAATAATAATGTTAACCATATTGCTAACATATTCAATTATTCAGATAAGACAGTGGATTGGACACGTGTAGGCGACGACTTGGCATCAGGTGCTTCAGGTGATGCTTCAGGGCATTCATGTCGACTGGACATAAAAGGGAAATGCTAGTCGATATCTTCTCATCAAATCATTCGTTCATTTAAAATAGCGAGTGACAAGTGTACTGGTATCACACCGTTAACACGCATCTCTTGTTGTGCTTCTATTAAATATATAATATACTACTCATCTCTATTATTAGTTTTAGCTCTTTATTATATATACTTTTGACAATTTACTCGCTAAATGGACTCGCAACAATTCCGTGCAGCTGCTGCTAAGTATCGAATGGATGGACTATACGTTAGAGTCGTTATAGAGTATTATAGCAATATAGCCTGCTTGGATATAACATATTGGCAAAAGATCATATAATCATATATTGGAAGATTTTTAACAATAATTATATAGGCCTAGTTAGAAAAAAAACAAAAAAAACTAATGAATTGAATATACATTTGAGTTTAGCACCTTAATTGTTTTGTGATGAGCATGTGAAAATTGTAGATACGAGCAAAATATTCTTTATCGCATCACATATTCACATCAGCAATGAACGGCTTGAATGAACGCTTGAAGCTTATTCACAACAAACAGCAATATAACAAAGCCTATATATATGATTGAATTGGCATTCATTGAAGTTATATATTACCTGTCTATTTCAGACTGTGTCAAGTCACAGTGCTCAGTCGCTTCCTTTGTGTTTCATGAATCATCATGCCGAAGAATAATCAAATTGGGTTAAAATGTTTTGTCATTTTTAAATAGGTGCTGCGTTTTATCGACGTAGGCTACGGTCCAGCCTGGATATTTGCGCGAATTCATCCAAGAAGAAGCTCCACAACAATAAGTAAAGGAGAAACAAGGACATGCAAGGGCAATATATCCGGATTTCGAGGATTATTGAACGTGTCATTATTATACTCAGCACATTAAAAAGTAGTAAATTAAAATTTCGTGTCGTATAGGGTATATCTATTCTAAATTTATTAATTTATTAATATAGTGTCATTCATTTTTAAATAATTAAATAATATTTGATGTATCAAATATTCATATGTGAAGCCCGACAGCCGACGCACGTACCGACGAGAACATGAAAAAGTTGGCGCAGTATGATTATAAGTTAATTAAATCAAATTTAGAACCAAACCCATGACACAATTATGCAACTGTGAATTATGCGACTTGTGAGGTATAATAGGCTAAAATGTTAAATATATTCAATTGATATTATATACCGGTAGGTAATTAAGGTGTCGTCACATTCGTTACTGGCAATGAAGCTCCATGCAAGTTTCCACGTCCGCTAATTATCCGACGGCTAATTCATGGCCGGGCATTTAAGGCTATATACTATAAAAGGCTATACTAATAGGCTATACTATATATAAGCGATATGCTATCGTCGGACGATGCGTTGGCTTTTCAGGCTGGGTAATTGGGTATACAGTTCTATAGGCCCGTGCCAGAATTATTTTTTGGTTTTTTGGTCACAACCTTTTGTGCTGTGATAGGCTATTTATCGATATTTATTCGAATTGAAATAATGACGATTAGAAATCGAGTAGAAATGAAGTACTATGTTATGAAATGAAGTGCCAGTACCGGCGAGTACCGGCCAGATATTATACTGATCACCATTTAAGGATTTCTATTAAATGAACCAAGATATACCAATAGATTGCTTTGGATGCGATTTTATTATCGACCGAATATACTGAGAAATTTTATCAAAATCTTGACACTTGACAGTGAAACATAGAAAAAGTCATTCGCGGGCCGTATAGTATTAATTATTATTATTATTATTTTTTTTTTTGTTTTTTCATTTTTCCTTCAGTTGAGACACTTAGACCGGTTTCTTGGTCAGCTTTATTCGTATAATGGTTTTGGAGCGGATACTCGCCTTCATCGGTCCAGACAGGAAACTTCCGGTTGTAAACGGTACATTTCTTTGAGCCTTCAGTTCAGCATGAAACGCAGATATCTTCTGTGCTGCTATAGGATTGGAAATTAAAGTGCATACGTCTTCCCAAGACTTCAGGTAGGACTCCCAATGAGTCGCTACAGCGATGAGTTCTGCATGGGCAACTCTATTCCTCCCCTGTATTGCGGTTTCCAGCAATTGAACGTTGGCCAGCATATCCGGGTGTTGAGGCTGCTTAAGCCAATGTTCGTATAGGTCATACAACAGATTCTGACAATCCATTTCAGAATTGACTCTAAGTTGACCCGTCCTCGCCAGATTTTCATCTCGCAAAGCGGGACCTAGGATTTTGGTCAAACCCTCAAAGAGCTTCGTCTGTAATTTCAATCCATTCAGGTACTCTGCCCTGGTCAATCCACTTGGTTTTTTTTATCTGGGTTCCTCGTTCCACGAAATCCGGTGCGGTATAGGAACACAACAGTATGTCCAATGCCGTCATATTACCAGCTAATAGCTCATCGTGGATTTTTTGTACTTTTGCCGCCGCTTGGTGAGAGTCCACCATTTTTAATACTTCAATCCACGAGAGCATATACGATGACCAGTTTTTGGAAATTTCGTCAAGATAGCCGTGGCCCACGGCATTTCGGCCATTTTGAGCGGTTTGCAGGTAATCCAAATCCGACGGACTATTGGTGGTGAAAAAAAGCCGGGTTGCTGGTGCGATGTCCCATGATGAGATTTAGGAATTTGTAAGTATCGACAATCAGTGATGTTACATCATACAATGCCCTTCTGGTTAGAAAATTCCACAGCGCTGGGCCCAAATCCAATGTTATTACAACGAACAACAAGAAACATAGATCAATCATAGTAGTCTCATCGGTGAAATTCATCGGATTTTGGGGTCGATTCGGTTGGTGGTAAACATGTCTAGTCTTCAACCATTTCAATTGCCTTGCAGCTGCGCCAACTGATGTCGTTTTCCAGGTCGTCTTATTGCCTCTTTGAGTTTTAGCCATAGTGTTTCGAATATATTGGTAATTGCGAAAATCACTTTCGTCATCATTTGGGCAATATGGCGATCCTTTATATAGTTTTCTGACGAGCTGCCACGTCACTCATTGCTACCTTTTATTTTAAATTCTTTAGACTAACAATTGAATGACAGAAGAAATAACTATTATTTTCATCAATTTCATTTTTATTTGAATATTGTTCAATCATTTTTTATGTGTAAACATATACTTGGAAACCTTTAAAAACAGGATTTGTTTATTACGTGCTGGACACGGATTGTAGTAGTGTCCAACTGTCCAGTGTCCTGCAACACTTGGCGCTACGTAAAAACCACATACTCTACCATAGGCCTACTCTATTTTCTCTCAATACCTTATTTCCGGCGTCTATAACTAACCCGAAATAACCCATTTAATTTTTAGTTTTTTTTTTATTTATTTTTTATTTATTTTGTTTTTTAAATAGTCCATGAAAATAACCTCAGTCATTTCGGTTCCAGTTATCTTCCAGCACATCAATGCGCATCAATGTCACATTTAAAAAATAAAAAGGCCGGTTAGAAAACGGAAAATGTGGAATGAACACCAAAATATACTTTTTTACGCATCTTATTCAACCATTTTTTGACAATATTTATTAAGAATAACATTACGTACATAATATTACATTATTTTGGCATGAAATGTGCTGAATTGCTCTCCAACTGGCTATATCCTTCCGCACAATCCTTGTAAGGACGCCATCTGCATGCTGACAGTGGCCGTGAATTATAGGCTAATACATGAATGTATAGCGCTATATAGCCTATATCAGAAATTCAACATCCATTGAAACGGCATCATCTAGGCCATAGTGGCATCAATTAGAATTGATCGTTTTTATTTGTAAATAATACGCTAATTTGCTCACTTTTGAGCAAATGGCATGATTTTCAGCGATTTTTATAGCTCAAATAAAATCAAAAACAAAAATCCAAAGTTTTCACGATCGAAAGACTCATATCACAAGAAGCTCTCATGCACGAGAAATGAAAATAAATGAAATCAGTTTGAAATAATACCGTATGCATTTGGCCATTTGCCATATCATTGAAAAATATTAAATGCATTTGAATTTTAAAAATTGATGAGTCAACTTTGTTTACGTCAAATTTGCAATGCCACTTAAAAAAACAAAGAAAAGAACTCGGGAAAGAAATATCTTCTTAACGTAACGTTATTCAAATTGTATTCCAGATTTGGCAAAGAACATTTGATTTTCATCCTTGCATTTAGGTCGTCGGGTTTAGGTGCCAGATGCTTATAGTCCAGTCGGTCCATTACCTCGCGTCTTTCTCGCTATAGCTCATCCACTGGTAAAAGTGCTGGTGGCGTCATTGAGGTAAAATAAATCGTATAGGCTATAATGGCTATACGCTTTTGAATTTTGATGGCTATATAAAGGCTTGTATAAATTAGTCTTGACTATAATATTATCGCTTATAATATTCTAAAAAAGGCTCGAAAAAATGGAACAGCAGCAAGTAAAGCCATTGCTGGTATAATAGGAGTGTAGGACTCTTAGCGGCCCAATCAAAGACTCTGAAAAGGCTCAAGGCCGAGAACTCCAACGGAACTCCAAAGAAGATGACGAAATGCTTTCGAGTTGCGACTGCCAGTTGCGACATTGCGGGTCAACCAGTAGCTCAGCTCTCATATTCCTTGAGTTTGTCAGCACTTTTTCATTGGACATGCATGTCTATCATTATTATCATATTGAATCAAACGTTTTCATTATTAACACTGATCAATTCACATTCGACGGCGGAAAGAGCGGCGGGACTTTTATACTCATCAGGAGCGTTCATCATGTCCGCGTGTAATTCCCACGATCCTGATCTGTGATATAGATTCGTCCATCGTCCAACCTTATTGAAGATTGCTTTCACGTATCTATATAATATTATTCATTCAAGTCAAAATAGAATCGAAAGTTGGTTTTCTTCACATATAAATAGACTCATTTTTGAGTTATTGACATAGCTTGTTGGCTCAGGTGATTAGAGCGCCGTGATGGTGACACGGAGGGCGTGAGTTCGAATCTCACACACGAGAAGATAATCATCATAACAGGCTCAACATAAAAAACCAAATGGGAGATTGCTCGTCATACATGGAAATTGTCGATATGAGAGACTTGTTATCATATAACTTGGTCTTCCCGTTAATTCTCGGATTAATGGGTAACAGTTAAGAGAAAGCTCTATTGTCTAGTACCGTTGTTAGGATGTCGGTTATTTGCCAATATTGCTCGAGTAATTCTCCGGGAACGAAAAAAATATTTTATCCATCAACTGGTATCGGTCGGGGTATCTGTCAATATAGGCGATATATATTGGGTGATATCTATTATCTAGCGAAAAATCCCTTACGTCACTTGATTTTTTCAATTAACAATCATATATTATTTTTTTAGATTTTTATTTATTTATTTATTTATTTTTAATCCACCGGCGCCGGCAGCTATGTGAAATCCTTGTACTAATCTGATCTCGTATGGCAACGTTACCGGTGCAATCGCAGCATAACGCAGCAATACAAGTTTTCGACCAAACCTCCTATAGTCTAGACTAGAATAACGACATTCCTCAATGCCTGTTCACATTCATAATACTGCTCTTACATACTATAGTCAATTAGTCAGCCATTGGATCTCTTTTGTTGAGCATATCTTCAAAAGAATTTATATATATCATCGAATTATTAGCGGAATTGCATCCACAAAGTTTTTACTTTTGTGGCTTATTCACGTCGCACGTTCCCGTCAGTAAATTAAGAGAGAAAAAAGGCAGCGGCAGCCAAACGGGAGTAAATGTCGGTAAATGTGCCAGCATTGACCATCATCAATCAACACCATCATAGGCATCATATCATCGGGATCCAGTTCAAAGTTGAGATAAAAAATTTGATAAATACGGGATTGAACGGATTAAAAATTGAAAATAAAAGCATCATTAAACGACGGCGGATGAGGGATAATGAGTTGTGTTTCGTTTGTTTGTTGTTTTTTTTTTTTTTTTTTGTTTTTTGGCTTTTGATGGACGACACTGGTCTGATCAAGTCGAATCAAGAAATTTCTATAGCCTATAAGGTTTTTTCTGTTTATTACGACGAAAATCTTTTACGTCCATTGTTTTTTTCAATAAGAAATAATATATTTTTTCAGATTTTGATTTTTTGATTTGATTTTGATTTTTCGATTACCTTGTCAAGTTTTTTTCCATCCGTCGGTCAACGCTCGACGCTCGACATTATTGGACTTGGTAAACGCCGGAAGAACTTGCCAGTTCCTTCAATGGCCCTTCTGGATTTGGCAGATCGCCGTGTAATAGAAGAACGACACAAATATCAGGCGACAGCGACATGGTGATGGATTGGAGACTTTCTTCAGGTTACAGGAATTCCACACCAGGCTCACCGCGTCTGTTGTCAATTGCCCTACAGTTTACATCGAACACGTCCAACCTTAATAGGAATATTGAAGCATTTGTTCAAGGGAACCTAATAATATAGGCCTACTATATACGATTTATCCGTAACGATTTCATTAAAATTGTTATACTAATATAAAATTTCCTTTTAGAGCACTTCTATGCACTGCATGTAGATACATGGACGTTGTGATTCGTCCAAAGTTGATCCACGACCGGCGGGGCCTATATATATGTCTCTATTTTTTATTGTTATTAATTATTATTATCATACGATGTATTTGATCAATGCGATGGATATGTACGTACCAATAATCATCAAGGATATGTTACATAGCACGCCTAATTCGTATTGGTTTTCTGAGAATAGTCATTTTTCAATCGCGTAAATATTGTGTCATTTTGTTCTCATTAGCGCTCATCAGATCCCGGGCAAATCCCATTTGTTATTTATCGCTATTAATAAGTCTATAGATTTGGTTTATACAATCTGTTTTATGTGATTTCATGTCCATTATCGACTTGTACACTTATGTACACTTAGGTAATAATAATAGATTTTATAACAATCAATTGTTATTTTTATAACATAGCTTCGCTTCCCTTACTGATGGTGTCATTCAAATGCTGCATTGGAAATCCGATTGGTCAGTCAAATTATATTCGATTAAAACAAATTCGGCTTGGATGTCTTACCTGACATGGAAAAGTTGTTCATTTGTACTTGCTTGACTTTTCTCTCGATCGGTTAATGGCATGGTTAATGGCTGTAGGTGTTTTGCATTTTCTTATTATATTGTCGACGACAGGATTACTCTTCTGCATTAGCGCTTTTCAGGGTATACGAAACGCTTGTGAAAATGATCTGGAATAAGTAGATAATGTTTTTATATATCAGAAAGTATATCGTCGTTTTTTTTTCAAGGGTAGGTAACAGACTATAAGAGCTTTAAACGTCTCGATCGCATTATTTACCGCAATTTATGCCTTAATCGCCTTAATCGTGTATTCAATACATTACATTCACTGAAAAACATTTTCAGAACTTATCGGGGAACTTAGGCTATTTAGATGGGAATCCCTTTTAAAAACTTCGATAAAACTAACTAGAGCAGTCCGACGCAATTACTTAATTCCAAATTAGATATAAATTACTGGTAAAAAGGCTAAAGCTTTCATTAATTACAAGCAATAAATAATTAAAATGAACGCCAACATTTTAAAGTTTTTACATTCAATAAAAGATAGCAGAGCGTGGTTTCGATCCACGGACCTCTGGGTTATGGGCCCAGCACGCTTCCGCTGCGCCACTCTGCTTATAATATTATAGATCATTGTAAAATTGTATTCGAGAAAACTGTACACACTCCTGTAGCTCTTTGTAATACGTTGGATATGTAAAATTAATATATAAACCATCTGTAATCAAAGTGATTGATTATATCGGAACTTTTCAGTCACTGATAGTGAAACTGTTTGCATCACAGCTTGTTAACAGTGTTGCTGTTGCGTAAGCAGTCACCAACTCGCCACTACTAAATTTGTCCAATTATCATGATCGCAACAATACCGCTATGATATAAACAAATATTATTTATGATCAGTCAACACTCAAGGACAGTGAAATGCACCATTAAAAATAGCCAAATATATGCATTAAGTGTGCATTAAGTATTATTGCTAATCCCAATCATTGCCAACGCGCTTAGAGAGAAAATTTGTCCCAAAGCGGAATTATTTATGGGCAATTGTTGTCATTTAAAAAAATGCCGGTTGCTAACTGAAGTACCGGTAACAGATTATGTAGGTAGTTGTCTAGTTGTCTAATGTCTATTGACGACTTAGAAATCTTCATTGCTGTTTATTTTTATTAAATTTAAGTTAAACCAGTTAGACGTTCAATGTACTTATTTCACAGCAATTTTTGTAATGGTGACGTGATAGTAATGTAGTAAAGCAAAAGAAAATATGTTTTTAAACAAAAAGTAACTGGTTTTTCTTGGGTTTTTCAAACGTAAAGATTTTTTGTGCAACATTTTTACATAATATGCTGTATTAAAGTCGGTGCGATAGCGTGAACTGTCGGTGTGATCTTGTGTAATAGTTAAACACGAGTCTCTATTGAAAACGCACTTGAACAAATATCCTGGTCTTAAAACAAGTAGGCTACAGCACATTTATTTATTTTCCGAATGCGAACGTCTTCTATATCATATCTGTGTTGAAGGGATCATCATAAGCTGTAGCGCATTTTACGATGGAATGTGTAACATCACTTTATTTGTATTTGTATTATTAATAGTCTATTTGACATCAACTTCAGTGATAGGATAATTTCTTTTTTCTTGGCCAATGGCCAATACTTGAGTGATATCATGTCCAATTATCTATCGAAGACGCCTTGAGTTTCCCCTTTCCAGCATTAACTATGATATCGGGATCAAATAGCAACAGCAACGCATTTCTTGGTAATGCAGAAAACGAGTCTCGCCCTTAAGTGGATTTATTATAATATTTGTGTCAACGGCTGTCAGTGGAACGTGCATTCACTTCTGCTAAGGAAAGTAGTCAAACCGTTGATTTGATTCCTTAATTGAAATAAAAAAATTTTTTTGATCGATTTGTTGAACGCAACGGGAATAGACAACCTTTTAGATTTAATAAACCAGCATGACATTTGTCTTGACTCTTTTTTTTTTTTTTTTTTTTTTCTCTTGTTTCGTTGATTAGAAACTCTTGACTTATTCACTTGGGTGTGAATTTGTGATATACAAAAATACAAATAATAATAAAAAAAAATAACCTTTTTGATTACGAATTACTGCGAATGGCAACTCAGCGTCACTAATGTCTCTTAATCTTTTTTGCTGAAGTAACAATTATCAAATGGTAAAATTCCTTAGTCTGATAGATAGTCTCTGTCTCTCACACTTCCTGAGTTCTTGTCTCAACTCTCAACTCCCTGTGGTAATAATTTCGGCTTTACATTTGGCCATTTTGTTGTATTTCAGTATTTGTCTTATTTGTAACTTGTTAAATATTCGGGTGTGCTTTGTCGAGTTGAAAGTACTTGACGATTCAAACACCAGCAGATACGTTGCATATCAGTAAACAGTAAAATCAGTAAAATTGTCCAGCAATCCGTTGTTAATTCATTACCTACTAAGGACGGGTCTGCATCTGCGAATCGTTTAATGAATCGGTAGCCTATGACAGGTAATATTCGACAGTTGCTTCCCTTTTTTAAATAGGTCTATTAGTGTTACTTTTTTTTAATGAATGCTAATCGGGATGTATCGGATGACATCGTGCCGTATAGACGAGTTTCATATTCATTTTTGTCGGTTTTAAGTTTTGACACAACTGCATACGTCTGTTTTCCAGCAATGTCATCATTTGATGTTTTTCGTGCCAATGTGCTCGTTTCATGACACATTTTAAAAGAGACCGCTATCTGCTTTTATTACGCTGAAATCTTTATGAGCGTCAGTCAGAAGAATTTTATTTGCTCAAGGAAGGAATCCATGGCATTCATCTTACCTTTATTAAAATTTCTAAATCTAGAAAGTAGAGCACCATCCAGCAGCATCCTTCTAACAGATAATTTAGAACTAACTTTCTTTTTTCTTTTCAAGGAGAAAGACGCTTTTTAAGCAGGTAAGTAGCCAGGAAATGAGCGGCGGGAGAATGTCGAGGAAAAATAAGGGGAAAAGTCGCATTCCAGCAGAAATAATTCCACGTCGACGTTCACGTTATCCCAACCAAAAGTCTAGTTTCAAATCCACTTCAAGGTATATGCGATTCTTATGTGAAAAATTGGTTTAAAATCAATAAATCAAAACATTATTAATCGATCACCGTATTTCAGTTATCAAGTGGAATGCTATAAAGTGCAATACCGTCGCAACCATCGCTCGGCGAGCGGAAACTGTCGGCTTCAAAATGATGAACTCCATTCTGAGAAAACTGAAAATGGGAGTACATCTTTAACTCAAATTCAGGGTCTTTCTTCTGTTCAAGAGAGAAGATACACCCAAAAGGGGGACGAAAGTTTAAAGCGTTGGAAACCTGTACCGGAATTACAAACTGAATCACATTTGAAAGAACCAGAAGATACTTTTCTGCATTCAAACTGCCATTTGAAGGAAAAACGGGCAGAAGATCACCCCCTTTATGCTGCTGAGTGGAAATCTTTTTGGGAAAGACGTCAACAGCATTTTAAATTGAATGAAAAGGATTCTTTGGAAGGAGACTTTATGCCAGATTGGATTAAGCATTGGAACAATCTAATGAACGATCTAGACCTGGATGAAGAAATGAAAACTCAGGAAACAAACCATTTTAAACTCAAGCGCAAATCTCATGAAGATGAATTTCATGTTTCTAAACGACATAATTCAGACTGTGGCAATGGAACTCCGGAACTATTGGGTCAACGATGGAGTTTGAAGAAATCACCGGATCATGAAAAGCAATTAAGTCTATTAGATTCCAAAAACAAGAATCTATTAATCCTTCCTCAATCTGTAGAGCCGCAGTGCGGTATTACTCTTAGAGAATCTTCTTCCATTCCTTCAGAAGATGATACTTTAAGTTTGAAGCGCATTTGTCATGTAATTCCTTTACAAATCCTAAAAGATACACGGTCACTTTCATCTGATCCAGATTTACTTCAAGTTCTTCGTATGTTGGTCGCACTTGAGGACAGTCTTGGTTCTCTTGGTCCAAGTATCACGAATCTTCTTACACGAGCTCTATCGGCTGAAAGGTGCAAAATTGGCAGCTCATCGAAATTGTTAAAGGACGATGCAACCTGCGTTGATTTGCTCGATACATCGAAAGAAAAGTTGAAAGGATTACTTCTGGCTGGAATTCTGGATGGAGTCAAAGGAACAGCTGCCTCGCAGGCAGTTGAATACGTCACACGCCTTCTCAGGCAGTCTTCTAATACATCAGATTCTTCTACTTCCGTGAATGCACCAGGCTTTAACATGGCATCGCTAATTAACAATCTGCAAGCTGCAGGTCTGTTGAACTTTCCTCAATCTACTCCAATGTTGTCCTCGGCCATCAGGTCTGACAGCGTAGCTGAGGTGAAAAACAAGGATTCAACACTAAGCGCCAACACCTTGTATGGATCTGATTTAAAAAAAAATGATCGATTCACCGGCGAAGAGCTCAAAACCCTTATTATAAATTTTCGGACGTTGACCGAATCGCAAAAACGTGATCTCGTTGAATATTTGCGTAAATTAGAAGAAGCATTTGCAGAGAATGATTTTACGAATCCGACTGAACTGTGTTCACCAGTTTTTTTCATCTCCTTTGTCCAAGAAAAACAGTCTATATGAAATTGGCAAAGTCACTAACCCAACTGCTCCTGATCGTCCTTTGTCAAAAATTCGATTTCCTTTCATATCGAAGAAGACAGGATTGTCACCTATCGATTTGGATAATTTTGGCATTCCACTTGAGGAGCTCGATCCTCGTCCAAAAATGAATTTAAATCTTCCTCGCATTGCTCAAGGAAATGAAGAGATTTTATTAACTTGCGTAAATTACCAACCTTGTCCAACTGGTATTACTTATCGCTCAAATCCAAACAAATCTCCATTCATCCAACCCTCCCATGCGCATCAGCAGCCCGTGCATTTGACAGAAATGCCTCTGCCTCAGGATCGAAACGGAATTGAACAGCAGCAGCAAGAATTGAATGCAGTGCAATTGCAAAAATTGAGCTTCTACCACGACACCTTAGATCCTAGAAGAAATCGAATGATGTACAACGGGGTACTTGAACCACAGCCACGTCGAACTATTGGAGATTTTTTTATAAATTCTCCGTATTGCCAAGAACCTATTATAATTCCTGTTTCCCGCATCTAGCCAAGATGATATTCAATACCAATGAATAATTGAACATGTTACCTAACCTTGCCAAAACTATTCTTCGCACTATTCTGTAAGTTACCCCATGCCAAGTATGTTTTACATTTTCGGATTAGAAAATACAACTGTTTATTTGACTTTTTCGCTTTCAAGTTTTTCTGCTTTTTGAAAAAATTTTGTATTTTTTATTCTCCACCAGGGAATTGAAAAGGATAACAAGATAAATAGTACTCAAGCAAACTACTAGTTTTAATGAAAATTACTTGGAAGCAAATTGTCTGGTAAGCTAACCAAGTTATGATAGGAACTGGAAGCAAGCAAGCACAACCTATTTTGCCACACAATAGCACAAAATTTAAAAAAAAATATGCTCTTGTGAAATCCAATGTAGTTGTAGTTCATAATGAAAGTCTAATGAAAAAACAAAAAAGGGTAAAATGAAAAACGTTATTTGAAAATTCAGTGTGTGAAACTGAATTTTCAAATAACGTTTTCCACGTAGCAGTTGTGTTTTTCATCCAAGTAGAGCTAGCAGAGCCTTTTTGTAATCACCCGACGTGTCACCCTATACGGAAAAACAGTTTCGATTTTTAATTGGAAATGTTTTCAAAATTTGTAAAATTTATGACACGTGAGATAGGTAAGTACCGAAACATCCGCTACAAGACTTTTGTTGAATTTCTTCTCATATTCTCGTTTAATGTTGCCAAGATCAATGTCGCAACGACTCACGATTATGCGAATAAGATTTCGACTGGAAGAATGAAACGCCAGTTAGATTAATTATTTAAAACACACGTGAACAATTATGAACTCACTCTTTCGTGCCCATTCCTTTTAAAGCGTTATTCAGACGTTGGGCGAAATACCCGGGTCTATTTTGGGCACACTGCACTGTCAAGATTAAGAATTTGAACTTCTGTAAAAGTGAAATAATCGAATAGTTTTGTGTTACATATTCCTAAAAGGCCTCTCTCAGCGTTAGCAGAAAACTCGCTAATGACAGCCCTTTCCAGTGTATGGCCGTGCATAGTTTGATATTCGGACATAACTTGGCGTAAATGAGCCCAGCTACGAGTCGCTAAAACAGAATTAAAAGCACTTTCATCCGTCCCCAATTTGGCAGCTCCTGAAAATCAAAACAGAACAAGCAACGGAAAAATGAAGTTACACGTCTTTTTAATGATAAAAATTCAATGAATAATTCATCCATAATTAGAAAGACAAAATTTACCAGCTTGAAACAAACGTTGGGCATCTGCTTTGGCCTTTGCGATGTCAACAGCTTGATTTTCATCCCTTTGACCCTGTAAGTTAAAATGAACATGTAAGAGAAATTATCAATAGCTACCGAGTTAAAAGAAAATTCAGTAAAGAGTTTAACCTGAGCCAATGAAACGAGAAGCATTTTGAAGACGCCAGAGGTATCTCCCTTAATATCCTTTTCCATAGGATGACCGTACACTAAATAAGCAAAAAAGCACAAAAAATTAGCTACAGTTTTTCACAGAAAATTACTAATGCATTTTTCGACAAAGAATACTTACGCCTCAGATAGGCAGCATTCATTTCCCGTATCTCCTGGTTAGTTCCACTGCAAAGTATTTCAACGAGCGTTCCTTCGCTAGTTCCCATTCCACTAACAGCTTCATACATTTCTCTTGCCATAAACTCAGCGACAGGGAGACAGAGAGCAATTATTACCTTTTCAAAAGTGCCACTCAGCTCACTTTTCAATTTCGACTCCAAATCCTTATTATTAACAAGAAAACGGGTAATTCCTTAAAAAAATATATATTTTAGAATGTCAAATATACCTTTCCATAGCCTGATTTGTAGGCCTGATTGATGGCAGTGCGTTGGGAGCTGCTGCGATGACAAAGAATGTTTATGATTGCTTTCTCATCAGTGCCTAATCCTTTCATGGCTTTATGAAGAGCATCTGCGTCGCCTCTCGCATCAAACGGGGAAGCCGGATGTACAGTAGGAATATTCTGCAATAGAATAAAGATTTATCGTTAAATCAATGTTTTATAGCTTTTGCAACCGCATTTATTGTAGTTGCGAAATATAGACTATTCATATTACGACTTACCATCATACAGCAATTTGGACTATTTGAGCCATTAAGTATTTATTACCATTTTTAATTACTACTACTATTATTACTATCAATAACTAGTCTCAATTGCTGTATGAAAGTGGCTTCATACCCTCCATAAAAATTTCTCGTGCTCTTTTACAATACCGCTTCCATTTGTGGCTGTTGATATCCAAGTGGTGAAGGAGCAAAAGATGGGTTTGCAGGATATAGTACTCCGCCTGAAACAGCAGGTTGATGACTGATTGAGGGCGCTTGAACGCCCGGATAGCCTACTTGTTGCGGAGCACTTGCGTTGTACTGTGGGTAAGCAGGATTTTGTGTGGGATAATAAGGTTGTTGTGGCTGGACTGGATAAGAGGGAGCTCCAGCTGCCGGAGGATATTGATTTGCAGGCGGGTAACTAGGGTAAGCGGGCTGACTACCGGGATATGCTGGATATGTCGGTGCTTGTCCTGTCGGATATCCCGGGTACGCCTTGATAAATGAGGAGAAAAAATGAGTTCAAAATTTTCATTTTCACAAAATAGTCGGCTACATTTACCTAACAAGGTAATCAATACATTTACTTAATTGTTATAAATAAAATTAACTGCAGAAACCGAATTCTATCACTGAACATCATATATCTATAAAAATTCGACCCTATATTCCCCCCTGCGACGTATTTTCGGTGTACGTGTAGAATAAGGGCTGCTTGACATCTGACTTGGCCGATTGCCCCAGATTTACATATTAAATATTGGTCATAACTATTATCACTCAACTCAGTTGTAGCAGACGAAAGGTGACTTTGGATGCTACATTTCGCGATTTGAAAACAAAGTTTTAAAAAGATGCCAAACAAACGAAAAGCTACAGCCTATAAGAAGTAGGAAAGCTGTTAATTTTTAACGGATGCAAACTCGTTTACTGACAGGAAGCTCCAGAGCTTGTGACCTCAATAATAAAGTACACTGATGGGTTGGATATTCCTTTGGCATTTTCATTTTGAGAAATCGACAATTTAACATACTGTACTGCATTGAACTTAATTGAATTAGATAAGTCACTACATTCAAAACAAACAGACAAGTTATTTAGGCTAACTAAAATGTAATTTATTTAAGCTCAACAGGAAAAACACCACTGTACCTACTTGATTAGGGTATCCTGGCTGAGGTTGCTGAGGTGGTACTCCAGCATAACCACCTGTTGAAGCAGGATAAGGAGGATAGTTTGGATAATTAGGATAACTCATTCCT
Organism: Daphnia galeata; assembly: GCA_030770115.1. Taxonomy (NCBI): domain Eukaryota; kingdom Metazoa; phylum Arthropoda; class Branchiopoda; order Diplostraca; family Daphniidae; genus Daphnia; species Daphnia galeata. The sequence goes on from CM061123.1 coordinate 9,517,514, forward strand.
AATACACTGTCTGTTTACGGTCGTATTTTAAGTAAGCTTTTCCGTCAGATACTGAGTTGTATTTGTCACAAGATAGTAACTGTAAAATAATTGAGAAATGAAGAAACATAAAGATACTGTGGAAAGAAGAGTTGAGAAACGTGATAGTTGCTTATTGCTTAATAACGTGAGATTAATACAGTCAGGCTACTCTGGCATAGAAAATGTATAGATAAGATTGGTAAATAGCCACAGACATGATTTAGATAAGAACACAAGAAAGATTGTTTTGCGTTAGATTGCACAATCTTTATTTTGTATACCGTATTTTTATTTTACATACTTTGACGATCAGCACGAAAAAAAATTTTATCGGGAAAACTGTTCAACAAAACTGTTGACTTCAAGTGTGTTTTCAACATAATAACTGAGCGAAAAGAGGGCAGGGCATTGCTCAATTGGGTGTGGCTTAAAATAAATTTTGTGAAACATCTCTTGACAAAGTTTTACCCATTTAACATCTTAGATTAGTAAAATATTCCCAAACTAAATAGAAATATATAAGTTACAAACCAGCTTTCAATGAAAATGAAGTATTTCAAAAATGTTGGCAGATGAAAAAACTCCAGAAAAAATTGAAAACACAACGAATTTTAAAGACAGCTGATGTGGACGAACAATCATAGCCTACTAAATCTAAATGGTAAATGAAAAAAATGACTATAACAGAGTAAACAGAACAGGCTGAAGTAAATGTGGGCTGTGGCCCGGTTAACGTAAACCGGGTAATTACCCGGTTCCAAAAAAATTTTGCCCGTAAAACGGTGCACCGGTTCAGGCTTTTCAAAATGGGTGGGTAACGGCATGAAGTACAGATCTCTGTACTTCATGGTAACGGTTCAATTTGGCCATGATTTGGTCTTGCCCAAATTGCAAAAACAGGTACCCGTATAGCTGGCGCCATCTAGTAGTCTTATAATAAACGAAGCCAATGATTAAGGATTTTTTAATTTTTTCAACAAGTTTTTAAGTAAAAACAGTTAATTGTTGAAAGTAACTCTTTCAAGTATTTGATATCAATGTGTTGTCAAACCAAGAGTTGAAATACAAATAAAATTTGTAGAAAATTACTTTTAACTGATTATTTATAGAGAAATCCCTTGATAAACTTTTAAAAATAGTATTTTCACCCGGGTTTTACCCGTTTGGTTTTTCAGCCCATTTTTAAAAAATTTGCCCGGGTAATTACCCGGTTAAGGCCCGTTTTCGAGGTTACCCAAACCGAGTTAAACCGGTTTGTGGTAAACCCGTTTCAACAAACCGGTTTGACCAAAACCCGCCCATTTCAGTTCGGGCCACAGCCCTGATAGACCTTTTCCCCATGGCTTCGTATCCGCAGAGCCAAAATTCGTGCGGCTATAGTAGACTAGTGCGCACCGTGGCGGGGGATAGCCGGTAGCAGAGTAATAGAGAGATGGTGGCGTCGCCCTGTCGAAATTCTCCATAATAAAGCCTCGTCCGAGCTGTCTCCCTTAAAAAGGGTGACACCTTGCGGATTTTTTCCGAGAACTAAACTGAAAAACTAGCGTTTTTTTCTAAGTCCCGTGTCAAAATAAAAAATCCCCTTATTCCACCAAAAAAACTAAAAAAAGTCATTTCTTGTCAGAATAATGTGTTTTATCAGTTTTTCATTAAAAAATGAAAAAAAGAAAAAAAAATAGGAAAATGCATTAATATCCAGAATGTATGCCCATAGGATTGAATCATAGACCAGAGTCATGAAAGGGGAGGTCTCTCAACTATATAAGGACGGAGTCCATAAGGCAACGGCACAGAGACAGCTACGACGACACTACTGCCTCCTGTGGGTGTGTGGTGAACTACAACTTTCCTACGTTTTTTTTCTGTCTCATGTCAAAATTAAAAATCCCCTAATTCCACCAAAAAACTTAAATAAAATACATTTCTTGACAGAATAATGTGATTTATCAGTTTTGCATTAAAAAATGCAAAAAAGAGAAAAAAAGGAAAAAAAATCATGAAACCAAGAAGCAGTTCCAGAGTACCGAACCTACGAACCACAGATCTTCATTTAAGCTAACCGTTACTCTACCAACTTATCTAAGATTTGATATTCTCATTAGTAAAATTGCAATATATGAATTGCAACTTGAATGAATTGGCCACTTTTACGCGTTACAGTGGCTAGATTGCAGCACTATAGTCGTAGCTGTTCCCAAAAGTAGGAGGATGGGAAAGAGAGCAACTCAGAAAAACCGTGCCGCAGCCCAAGGGAAATTTTCTTATGGAGTTGAGAGACCTCCCCTTTCATGGCTCTGCATAGACCTTCATTGTACCTATCCATCGCTCTCCCAACTTGGCTACCGATCACTGTCTTAAATTCTCAAAATCGCTATTCATAAACGCGTAAAACTGTTTTTTTTTGCTTATAGTAGAGTGGCGGCGCTGCGTTTAAGGGAGAGCTATTCTGTAACGTCCACCAAACAGTTGAAAAAAAGTTGGAAAACCTCTGACCATAGCCTACTTCAATCACGGCCACGGATCTGGTTATCTCGCCTGTGCCCCGAAACCCCGCCTAGTCACGTGTCATGTGCTTGTCTAAGATGGTTGGCCCACCTCTTTTTACTCCGCCTTCTGTGGCAGCATCCAAACGCTTTGTTCCATTTTTTGCGGTCATTTTTACTCGAATTTCGTGAAAAATACGGTTTTCTCGATGGTGGGGTATGTGCAAAATTTTTTTTTAATTTTATTTTTTGGATTTGCATTTATTATTAAGAAACGCAACCAAAATTCAAAGGCCGTCAAAAAATAAAAAAAACCCTAAAAGTGGGACAGCCTAAGCCGGCCCGTGTCAAATCACCGCGTGTAGAGAATAGCTTGAGGTGAAACAGAATAGGCCTAGCTAGAGATGACACTATATACAAAAGACAGGTGTTGAAATGAGCATATTCCAAGCCAGAGTGGGTGGTTTTTAAAGAAAAAGGTATAAGGAAAAGAGAGGGAGGGAACAAGCATGTATAATGATGGCGTTGCCAAATTAGTTGTCGCCCACATTGCCGGCCCTGTTTCCGTCTTCGGAAACCTCTGGATGGTGTTCTTCTAGCAGACACAGCTTATGGACCGACCTATTGTAGTAGTGTGTAGTGATGTGCGGATCGGGTGATCCATCCGGAAGTTTTTTCTTGCCAGGAGAAGAGCGGACAACTTTGACGTCAGCGGAGCGGACGACACCATCTGGTCCGGTTGTTACGGAGGTTACGCGACCAACTGTCCAAGTTCCTCTTGGTGAATTAGGAGTGACGACGAGGACTAGGTAGTTGACGGCAAGATTCCGTCGTGTGCGTAGCCACTTGCGCACTTTAATCAGATTCGGGATGTATTCGCGTAACCAGCGATTCCAGAAATGGGTGATGAGTTGTTGAGCTTGTTCGTACCGTTTTCTGCTGGTGGCCTGGATGATGAAGGGAAATCTAAATGACATCCAGGATGTGCACGCAGCAGCAAAAAGTGATTCGGGGTTAAAGCTTCGAGGTTATTCGGATCGACACTGACGTGAGTTAGTGGTCAAGAGTTAAGGAGTGCTTCGGCTCCGACGATTGCCGTATGAAGGACGTCTTCGGTCACAGACCGCTCGTTCAGGATTGCACAAAGGGAAGATTTAGCACTTTTGATGAGTCTCTCCCAAGATCCGTAAAAATGAGGAGCGACGGGAGGACTGAATCTCCACTCGACTGATTGGTTTTTTAGCTTCTCAATTTTCTTGATGAGACGGGCCTCGTTCCAGCGTGAAAGAGCGCGATTGATTTCCTGTTCTCCAGCAACAAGGCTGGTCCCGTTGTCGCTATAGCAGAGTTTTGGAAGGCCGCGACGGTCCACTAAACGAGAGAACGCATTGATGAATGAGTCCAAGTCCATGGAATCGGTGAGCTCAATGTGCATAGCGCGACAGTCCAGACAGGTAAAGATGGCTCCATACCTCTTTAAAGATCGTCTCAGCAGAACGAAGGCCGAAAAAGTCAATTCCTACGTTAGTAAATGGTGGAAGATGAGTTTTCAGCCTGCAGGCCGGTAACGGACCCATCAATGGAGATTCTGGCTGACTATTGCTACGCTTGCAGGTCAAGCAGTGACGAATCACTCGATTTATCGACGATCTTGGATGGAGAATGTGATACTGTGTGCGGACCGCATGGAGTGTTGGCTCTGTAGAAGAATAAAGATTAAGTGCATGAATATCACTGATGACCATCGTAGATAGCTGGCTTTCAGAGGACACGATGATTGGGTGTGTAGTGTTCTCGGGAAGAGACGAGTGTTGAATTCTTCCAATAACTCGAACGATGCCATATGGATCAAGAAACGGATTGAGATTGGCGAGATGAGATGCTGTGGGGATTGGTAACTTCTTTTTTAAGCATCTGACTTCTTCGTCAAAGAAATAAATGCCACTGATCGACCCGAATTATAAAGCGCAATGCCTGACGAAGTTCAGGATCTTTGAGGAAAGGAGATGGGATTTGATTTCGAGGGTTGATGTGTCGATTATTAACAAATCGAAGCAGCCATGCGATGGTCCGCTTCACTTTATGTAAATTTTATGATTTTTGGATGAATTTAAATACCGTATGGTCGAGACTGACTTGAATGTGGTCGACCCATTTCCCTGGCGAGATTCGGGATCGTTGGGTGACGGCTAATTAATGACCTGTTGATGGCCATGAGTTTTCAGAAAGAATTAAGAAGTCTGGGCCTCGAGACCACCGATGTTGAGTAGTGAGATGTGTAGCAGGGATACCACGCGAGCAATCGTCGGCCGGATTCAATTCACCAGGAATGTGGCGCCATTGGGCGATGACACTGCTTTCGAGAATTTCCGTTATTCTGTGAGCGACGAAGGCATGGTACTTACACGATTTTGAGTTGATCCACTGGAGAACGGTTTGGGAATCGCACCAATAGACAGTTTGAGAGGTGATCGATCCAAGTTCCTTGGTAACTGAGTTGCAAAGGCGAACACCAAGAACTGCTCCTTTTAATTCCTGTAATGCACCGATATGTTATCTCCTTTTATTATTATTATGTTCCCAAGTCCTTCCATGGACACCTACAAATCCACGGATCCACACAACCTACCGTTGGCCACGGATCTGAATCCTTCCTTTGGCCACGTCAACATTTCTTCCTCTATCCACGTCCTCTTGTCCTTTCTCCATCCACGTCTTCATTTATCCATGGAGCGTTTACTGATTTGTTAGTATAAGAATCTCTCTGTGAACTGTAGAGTATAAAAAGCCACTGCAAAGATCGAGTAGAGAGTCAGTCTTCTGCGTGACTCCTCTCTACTAGATCTCCTGTGGTAATATAACAATAAACTAGTTCTGTCCTAAATTGTCTTTGTGCCGGTTGAACCTTAAGTAAGCGCATCTTTTACTCGTCCATAAAAGTGCCTTACATTCCAAACGCGGGATGGAAAGCTGGCTTAATAGTGCAACTCTTGATTTTGCGAGAAGCAAGTTGAGCCGGAAATTTCCGGATGGATATTCAGCTCTGAGATGGACAGCCGCAACAAAGCCGAGTTCCGATGCGTCGGCTTACCAGAAACAGCGTGAAATCTTGACTGATGCGATGGATTGTAGCTTATTAGCCCATGACGTCCAAATGTCAATAAGCGTTGGAGGCAAAGGATCGTCTCAATCAGCTCCGGATCGCTAAATATCCTGAAGGAGTATTTTTGCTGTCATCACGATGGGAGCGAGGAATCCGAGCAGATCGAAGACGGAAACTACTTCTTGTGCATGAACTTGCGTTTAGTTTTCGCCTGCGTTTTAATGGAAGATTTATATGTGAATGAGTCAGTCTGACAGTCCCATAAAGGGCCGAGAGTCCTTTCAATTGGGAGTTTATCAGCATCTAAATCAAGAGACCGCGAGAGATCGGATTGATATACTGTGGCAAGGATGGACCGAGATGACGAAAGCCACTGGACGATGTTGAAGCCCCCACATTTCAAAAGGGCTGACACGTTTCGGATTTTTCCAGTAGTCCAGATAATTGTCTACATAGAAGTTGCTGTGAACAGCAGCAGCAACAGTTGGAAAACGATTTCTGAAATCTTCTGCTGTTTTCTTCAAAGCGAAGATACAGCTAGATGGTGATGAAACGGCGCCAAAGAAGTGTACCACCATTTGATATTCTTTTGGTTCCGCTGGATAAGGTGAATCGTTCCAAAGGAAACGGAAGAGCGACTGTTGTGGATGCGGGACTAATACCTGATGGTACATTTTTTCAATGTCTCCTGAAATAGGAAAAGGAAACTGCCGAAAACGCAGGAGAACTCCAATATAGGACTTGTTAGCAAGTCAGGACCTTTGTAGAGTTGATCGTTTAATGAAGTCCCTTTGAATGGAGACGAAGGATTAAAGACGACGTGAACGTTTTCTGGTTTGTGCGGATGGATTACACCGTTATTGAGCAAATATCAGATGGCTCCTTTTCTGTTCGCGCTATTTTCGTCTACGATTTTTGCATGTCCTAAAGAGATATATTCGTTTACAACATTAGAATATTTACAAGCAAATGACGGATCACGGCCGAATCTCAAGGGCATGATAATGCCAAACAGCAACTTCTCTGTTGTTTGGAATATTGAAGAGAGGATTACGAAGCATTAGGCCGACTTTATACCGTTCTCCCGTGTGTCTTGTTGTCATCTCTAATATTTTCAACGCCAATTTGTCGTCGTGAGACAATTGTGGACTTGGAGATGGACGCGTACCGAAAGTCTCGGTTAGCCAAAACTGCGTGACAAGATCATGGAGACGGTAATTAGCTTTCTGAGTAGTTCCGGATAGAGTATTGACATGTAATGATGGATGAACGGCGGAAGTAGGAACCGGTCCGGTTACACACCAGCCGAAATGAGTCTTGATTCCATCTGGAGCTTCTATTCCGTCAGCCGGATAACGTGTCTCGAGAGAGTCATGCACACGTTGAACATTTCTACCTAAAAGGACGCCAATTTCTGACGAGTCAATATCAATGTGCTCAATGTCGACAAGATGAGACCATTGGCACTTAACTATTTCCCATTTCAGATTGATGTTATACGACTGTAAACACGGAACTGCGTAGCCAGACTTGACTTCGAATGAGCGACCAGACTCGGGTGAAACTATGTTGAATGACAACCTCACTTTTTTCTTTTGGGTCGTTTCCATGAAAGGTAGCGAGAGGAGCCGGTTGCATGGAACCAGTGAGCTGTAGCTTTTACGATAGTGATTGAAGAATCAACGACGTTTGGCTTCCTTGATCCAAAATTCCAACGGATTTTAGCCGTATTCCGTTGGCTTCGATAATAAAAGGAACTATGAGTAGAAGTGTGACTGTGTCGTCTGTGACCGTATGAGCGCCTACTGCCTTTTTCTGGATATCCAATTTTGGAGAGGATGATTTGCTTTGCTTTTCCTTGACTTGTTCTTGAAATGACAAGGAGAATTTTGGAGTACCATGTAGTAACGGATGATGATGGGCGCTGCATTCAGCGATATTGCACTTCTTCTTACTGAAACAATCACGCAACACGTGTCCTTTGCTTAAGCAACGGATACAACAGCTGTGTTTTTTTATGACTTTCAATCTTTCCTCCAAAGAAGACGATGTGAAAGTTGGGCAGGATGCGAGTCGGTGGTCTCCTTTACATAAAAGACAAGTTAATGTTTTGTTTTGACTCGTACCATTATTTTGAGTTCTGCTGTTGATGCTGAACCGGCTGGTTTCTTGGCAATGCTGTTTATGGATGGCGGATACTTAGAGTGTCCGTCCGTTGCCTGCCGGCCCGCTTTGGACCACTTTTGCTGTGAGTGGATGTTGCTGATGGAGTGATGAGAGAATGCTTTACCATCATCTTATTGAATTATGTGCAAACTAGATGGCTCTGCCAGTTTAACTCACCCTACTGTCAATGTACCAAACTCCATCTGGTGACACACGACTTCTATATAAGCCGTTTGTCAAGTCTCCTGTTATCTCTCTGATTACCTGGCATCTGTCAAAAGTATTGTACTCTGGTATTTTCTCGTGTTCCCGTCTAAAGGAATCTTTATGTAAGTTATATTGTAAGTGGAATATTCCAATAGGCGTTGTTAAATAAAGTTCTGTTGCAGCATAACCTTATGTGCCATATTCTTGTTTATTTGAACCGTTACATGAAAATTCTACACATCTCTCCCTTGAAGAAGGTATTTATCCAACTTCAGAAGTCCTGTAATGTTAGGCTGATTGGGTGACTTTTAGTCATTTTTCTCCCCCACCTGCTTTGTAACTCCGCTGGAAGCTTGGACAAAACTGTTTCGAGCAAAGCCGACGACAACAAATCTTGCTCGTATTCTCCATTTTTCAATGATGAAATAGCTCCGTTAAGAGTTTGAGAGAACTTTAGGAGCGTTTTTGTGGTCATTGTTGTTTACTTCTGGCCAGTTTGTTATGGTCTGGAAATAAGCTCTGGAAACGATGTACGGATGTCCATACGTGTCTTCCAGTTCTGACAGAGCTTCACTGTACAAAGCTGGGCTGCTAAGAGAGTCACCTAGGCCGTTGCGGATTTCCTGTGAGAGAGACCGCTTTAAGACGGCCATTTTTCTGTTATTGTTGAGCTGGGATTCGAATGGACCAAATCTCTGAAAATGGCAATGAAATCAGGCCTCTTTTTAGGATCAACGTCGAATGGTTTCAAGTCCAGCTTTGGAATACGAAAGATTGAACTTGTGTTCCGACTTGTGTCTGATGAATCCCTTAATGTGAAGAAACTAGAATCATTGTTGGTTGTCCATTCTCTAAAGTTAATCTTGTTTGGTACAGCTTTGAACGGATTTGAGCATGTAGCTGGATTGGCCGGAGCTCCTTTATCTGGCTGTATAGGTTTTGCTGTTGCTGGAACATTGAAACTTGAGAATTTCTTGTTCTTGATCCTTGATTTTCTTCATTAACCGTACTTTCTCAACATTCTTATCGAACCGCTCTTGTTCGAGTGTTTATTGTTTTTGTTGGAGAGTCTGGAACAAAACGTTATGCTTCTGTTGAACTGAATCGAGATTAGCCTTCATCTTTGCATTCTCATCGGCCAATTTCCTTTCATTCTGTCTGGCTCTCGACACTTTTTCGGCACTGGTGGTGGTTTACTCGCTTGGTAGCAGTAACCTTTCTAGTTCAACAGCTCGATTAATTTTTTCTTTCTGTTCAATCTCCATTTGCTGAATTCTGTTTTCTAACTGCAAACGATGCTGCTTTTCCTCTTCCAAGGCTTTGGCAAATTCAGTAGAAGGAATATAAATTAATTTTTAGAGGGGGGTGTGCGGTTGAACAAAGACTCATCACGAGGTAGATTGGCGTCGAAAAAGTTGTGAGCTGATTCTGCCTTGCTGGAAGGAAAAGCCGCCGATGAAGGTCGAGAAGTTGTTAGAAGATAGGTTTCGATGTGAGTGAAAATGGGCTTTGCACTTTGGTCTATTTCTTCTTGTCAGAGCATATCAGAATCATTGGTACTCCTTTTACGTCTACAATATTGTTTTTGCGCATCCCTACATATCTTTAACCGGTCCGCGTAGTCAGTTTTTATAAGCTTGAGCTGCGCACGGCTTTGTTTTGTTTGAATATGTCGTAGGATTTTATTTGCAAGTCTTGTAGTACGAGTTTTTTCATTCGTTCTAGATTATTTGAACGCATGAATGGTGTCTAAAGGAGGATATTTATCTGTATCAGTTTGCACGTCCTGATTTTGACTTTATGGCCGTGTTTTCTGATCACCAACGTTTGACGGAGTATCGTCGAACGCAGCCGTCATTTTTTTTTTATGATTATGAAGGGAAATGATTATATTTGATGAAATCATTCAGACAATTAAAAAGAAAGCGACCCAATTGACAATGACCCAACAGGCTTAGGACCGAAAGTCTAAGACCATCAAACTGTGTAAACAAGAAAATCAATGAAAATATTCAGAAACCAATACACAAAGAGTGACCCAACAAAACGATGACCCAATGAGCTGAAAGGCGAAAGCTTAGGAACAAAAGTTTTTAGGACCATCAACTGAGTGCATGAGAAAACGAGATAGCAGGTTCAACACAAATCTGACGCGAGAGAATTTAAGATTGTAGAATCACTGAGCAAAAGGACTTAGTTTCTCTGTTCTTCTTCTTGAAATTGAACTTGAAGAACGTCTTCTTCTTCTTCTTGTACAGGATTGACAGCTTGTTGTTCAAGATTGGCTGCACGATTATTCTGACCGAGCTGGAGAAACCTTTCAGCTGCGTGGTTGGCTTGACCAGCTTCGTTGATTGGTTCTTGTCTAACTAAAACAATCTCTCGTTGTTTAAACTGCACGACTCTTTCTTGCCTAAACGGCACAACTCTTTGTTGCCTTTGATGTTCGACTCTTTCTTACCTTCGAATATTTCTTCTTTGTTGGTGCTGCGCGGCTTTGATGGCATGCAAAGCCTCACTGTTGCGCCGACGAGGCAGTTTTGAAACGTGAAAGTCGACAAAAGGGTGGGCGAAAAAACGGCGCGAGATTGTATGAAAGAAACTTTTTTTTTACTGGACTGTCTTACATATACAATTTTACTTGGCTTGACAATTAATGAAAATTTTACAGACAAATTGCATATGGTGCTGAACTTGCCGAGACTCGCAACATGTGGACCTCGCTCCAAGTCGTTACACAATATGCAATACTTTACACAAAAAATTCACCAGAAAAAAATCTACAAGAATCAAAGCTCGCAACAAGTGCCCTGGTAGCACACTGCTATCCATAGGATGGACAACAGTTCACCACCTATCTATTGTAGCGTAGTTACTTGTTATAAAGTTATTAATTATAAGCCATAATAATTTGAAAAATTTCTTATAATTAATTGAAATTAAATAGAATTAATCAGAATGGAAAATTATGGATCTAAAAGAAATAATCTTAAGAATTAAAAGTAATAATACTATTTTGATAGTTCAATAACGCAATTATATTATTATACATCTTCGTTTACTTTACTTAATTTATGTGTACTCGGCATGCGAGCAATTCTAAACTGAAAATATTTCAAAAAAATAAAACCCAAAAAATTTCCTAAGTCCACGTTGTCCGCCTTCATCCACAGCACAGTCTGTGGACGTCCTACTTTATGTCGAAAATGAACGTCCAAAAAGAACAAATACGGACAACCGTGGGACATACGTCCAAGACGGCTTAAGGCCGTCATTAAGTGGTAGTCCATGGGAGGACTTTTTTACTTCCAGGATGGGACGGAAAATTATTTTCACAACAAATAAATAACTGCCAAGCAAAGAAATTTATATAAAAGTAAGCAAAATGTGAAAGCTAATTACCGCGTGGTGTTACCGGCGAGAACAATTTCCGCTATTGTCGTCTGCTGATTTTAGCTCCTCCTTTCTTTCCCGATTCCCTTACTCTCGACTCAACGTTGCCAGATAAATTAAAATGGATTTTTGACGATGCCAAACACACAGCAATTTTTACTTATTTTACGCGGCAAAATATTTGGAATTTGCTGCTGACAAAATGCTACTTGTTTAAATTGCAACGCGATAATAACAATTTAGCTGGGAGGAGGGAATCAAAAGTTGTTTTTGGTTATGTTAGGTTTGTTTTTGTCTTCCCCCCCCCCCCCCCCCCCCTCCCGTTTGAAACATATAAAGAACAAAGAACGGAGAGAGCGAAAAGACAAAAATACTGGAGGGGGAGCGAAACACATAAATAAACAAAACGGCAATGCCGAATAAAATGATTTGAAAATCGTTCCAAATAGGTATCTCACGAGATCGTTCATATCTCGGCCAATGATTGATTTTAAAAAAAATCCTTTTGGATTCCAATAGAGGAAGACATAAGGAACTTTTTATTACAATTAGTTTTTTTTATTCGGCCTGTGGACCGAGAAAAACGATGCACTCTGGAGGGGTGAATTCTAAATTTCCCGATTTTCCCGTTTTCATTCACGAAAATATCCCGAACGGTAGGAGATAGCAATCCGGTCTTGGTGCCATGAAATCCGCCGTGAAATTCTGAACAAGATTAATCTGTTCTGGAATTTCTACGGCCCTTTTCGGATTTAGTTTCAACACTGACCTTCCCCAAAACCGGACTATCCGTGAGTGGGAGATCGCTTGTTAAGTTGGTAGAGCGACTGATAGCTAAGTGAAGATCTGCGGTTCGATACTCTGTAAATACCATTTCATTTTATGATTTAAAATGCAAAAATGATACATCACATTATTCCGTCAAGAAATTTATGTTTTTGTAAAGTTTTTTGGTGGAATTAGGGGATTTTTAATTTTGACGCGGGACTTTGAAAAAAAAAAACGTAGGGAAACCAACGTTCACCACAAACCTGCAAGAGGCAGAAGTGTCGTTGTAGCAATCTCTGTGCTGTGGCCTTATGGACGCCATCTTATGTAGTTGACAGACCTCCCCTTTCATGGCTCTGGCTGAAACTTGCTACAGACGTGGCTTGATTCAGACGATAAATTGGTGTTTAGCTGTCGTTAACTACAATTTGCCCAAACTGCTGTGTTTTTTACTAAAAAAGTGTTTAAATGCATGCCAAGGTTGCTATAGTTTTTTAAAGCGTTGGCATACATTTTGACACTTTTTTTTGTGTTTTTAGGGCAAACTGTGGCACTTATTTTTGTTATGTTCGATGAGAATAAGTAGAAAGAACAAATGTATTCTCGGTCTCATGAACGGCATGTGCCTTGTACAAAGCGTAAACCAAAACTGAGGGGCCTCGATGAGCCGTCTCCCTCACTCTCGTAGTCGGAAGCCGCTTTCGCGCTCCCATCTAGCGGGAGGATACATAACAACCCTTTTCCAAGCGGCGACATCCACATAAATGACAAACAAACGGCGCCGCTTAACACACAAATGGAATTAACGGGAAAAAAACTGATTGCATGATACGAGAACATAAGTTAGGGGGAACAAAAAACTGATTACACACTATAGGAACGTAATTTAGGCCTGTTGAGGCGGGGACAGTCCTACACGTCTACCATCAGCCGAGGCCGTCGAATCCTCCCGCTCCGTCGCGGCTGGGTCGGTATCGAAACGGGTTCCGGTCTTGTCTGGCTAGCTGCTGTTTCCGGTAATCCGTCGATGTTGCTGTCGGTTGGCGGGGTCGTTGCGTCTCTTTCGATGCCGGGAATCTGTTGCTCGTCCTTGTCGTCGGATACTAACGGGCGGAGGTGGCGTCGGTTTCGCCACAACACACTTCCGCTTGCAAATTTTACTCGATACGACCGGTATTTCCCGATACTGACAATCTGACCAGCTCTATCCCATAGCGAAGAATGGGGATCTTGGATTCGTACGTGAGATCCGATGGTCAGTGGTGAAAGTGGGCGTGCCCGTTCGTCGTAGCGCTTTTTCACCCCGCTATCCAAGGCCTGTTGGCGGTCTCGTGCGTTCATGATGTCCTTCCAGCGTGGAGCAAAAGAAGTGCGATGGGCTGGCAATATCGAACGTAGCTGGCTGCCGAACACCATCTCCGCCGGGGACATTCCGTTTTCGCGGGGCGTATTACGGAATTCAAGAAGACCTTGCATGAATGCGTCGGATGTGAGGTCACCACCGGGTGCGATTTTCAAAATGAGCCGCTTTATAGCGTCGACTGCCACCTCTGCGTGACCGTTGCTCTGTGAGTAGTATGGAGATGAATTTCCCCACACTACCCCCCCCCATTTCTGTAGCGCTTGCTGGAATGCTCCAGCTCCAAACTGAGGGCCGCCGTCGGTGCGTATACGGATGGGCACCCCGAGATCAACAAAATTTTCTGTGATCGCTTGAATCAATTCTCTGGCTGAAGGGGCATGATACCATCGGTGGATCACTGGCCATCCGGATAGACGGTCCGTATACACGAGAACATGCAGTCGCCCAGATTCGAACAAATCCGCTGATACCTCCTCGAAGACGCGCTCGGGTAAAGCGTCGCGTAGTAGGGGCTCTTGTTGTTGGGATGGCTGAAGTTCTTGACATACCTGGCAACTATCTACAAACGCGACGATGTCGTTGCTCAATCCTGGCCAGTATACGGTTTGGCGGGCCCGCCGCTTCATACGGACGATCCCTTGGTGAGCCGCGTGTAAGTTTAGCAGGATGTCAATTCGGGAACTTTGCGGGATAACGATCCGGCAGCCGAAGAGAACCAGTCCGTCGTCCACCGACAGCTTGTCGCGGATTTTCCAAAATTGATAAACAGCCGGCGCCATTAAATCACGTCTCGTGGTGAATCCCGTTTCAATGGCCTGGATAAGGGCGGAATAGGAAGCGTCGTTCGACGCAGCTATCTTGATTTTTTCCAACACGGGGTCCACCAGATGATTTGGATCATCCGCAATTTCCTCCTCGTCTTCTGTTGTCGGTGTAACGGCCCCAACCGCGGCTATTCGCCGAAGCATCGCTTGCCATGAGAAAAGCTGAACGTCCTTGTTCGTCTCATCGTCGTCTGGTTCCGGATCGTTTACAGGAGCGCGCGATAGTGCGTCGGGTATGGCACGGTCCTTTCCCTTTTGCCATACCGTGTTGAAAACATATGGTGTGAGACGCTCCTTTAAGCGTTGTAACTTGGGGTTGTCGACTGCGTCTAGTGTATAACGGTCGAGAATGGTTACAAGAGCCTGGTGGTCGACCGTGAGCGTAAACATGGGGAGGCCGAGAAGGTATAATCTACATTTCCTCATTGCCAATTCGACTGCCGCCAGCTCGAGTTCGACGATGGCGTATCTTGACTCCGTGTCGGTACACCATCGTGAATTTGCGTCGACCAGTTTCCAAACGGTGTCGTGACGTTGGAGCAGCGCGTAGCCCATCCCGTTTTTACGTGAAGCGTCGACTTGGAGGGCCGTTTCTAACTCCGGGTTGAAATGGGCGAGGACGGGCGGGGTGCTCAATGCTGCTTTCACCGCCGAGAACGCGTTTTCGTGGTCTGTTGTCCATTCGTAGAGATTTTTCGAACTCAGCAGTGGGCGTAACGGTCCTTTGGCCATTGCCACTTCCAGAGAAAATCCCGCGAGTTGTTCTACTAATCCCATGAAGGAACGGAGTTCTGTGATGTTCGTTGGGCGGGGAAATTCGGAAATGGCTTTAAGTTTTCCGGATCAACGGCGATACCTCCTTGTTGAATCTGATATCCCGCCCAAATTTAAGTCTGTTGGGCGAACTTAAATTTCTTGGGACTTAGTGTGATGCCTGCATTTCTTGCCGCGGTCAAGACCGCTCGCACTCCTTTCAAATGGTCGGCAAAATTTGAGTCGAATCGGAGAATATCGACGACGACGCGGACCGTATTAGTCACCTGTGCAAAGGCAATGTCCGCGCGTCTATTATATTCATCACCAGAGCTGCATAGGCCCATGGGAGCGCGTAAAAACTTGTACCGCCCCCAGGGCGTCATAAATGTGGTCAAGTGTTGGCTATCCGGATGAAGAGGAATTTGAAAGTAACCGTTTGTCGCGTCGAAGGTAGAGAAAAATCTTGCCTGGCCATCAATCTCTGCCACTGCGTCGCGAGGTGTGCGTGTCGGATGAGTAGGTCTTTGGACATGATGGTTGAGTTTGGTAAGGTACACACACACACGTATAGATGAATCCGGTTTACGCATCACGACCAGTGGGGCCGCCCAGTCGGACGGATTAGTGACGGGTATGGTGATTTTCTTGTCCACCAATTCATCAAGCTTTTTCTTAACTTGTGGGCGGTCGGCAAACGGAATGGGCCGTGCGCCATTAACATAATAAGGCACCGCGTCGTTTTTTTAGCGTGATCACCATCGGTGGGCCTTCCATGCATCCGAGCTCCTCATTTTGATCAAAAACATCCGAAAATTCTTCGATGAAAGCCTGTTCCATGCTGTTCTTCTGTTCCTCCGTTGGATCGCCCGAGATCGATTCCAGAATGGAGGACGGTAGTGCTGCCTCCTGGTGTGATTCCTTTACTTGCGTTGAATTGATGTGGGCATGACGGACCGGTTTAGGAGTCGGCGTGTAAAATACCGAGTGATATGCAGTCATACCAAGAGATTAAGAGGCCCGATATCTCTGGACTGATGACTATGGTAAGAGTGGTGGTAATGCCTTCATATTCCGTCACAATGGTGACCTGCCCGATCACAAGTAGTGGCGTTGTTTTATCGGCCATTACCAAGTCGAATGATGACGTGTCTAAGTCCTTCTCTGTCATACCAATGGCCTTTAAAATATCGAGGCCGCCGACAGATACTTCCGCTCCACCATCCGGTATGACCTTGTCGATGGTTGAAAGAAACTGGCCTTTGTCGTCTAAGACGCGGAGAGAAACGGTAGGTGCCCGCCGCCATCGACGAGGATTCCGGATCGATCCTACAACGATTCGACCGATTTTTCCTTTGGTGCGTGGTCCCGATGGGAATCCGCCCGTGCTGCTACCACCGGAACCAGGTTGCGCCCCCTCACTCTTGCCGATGCCGCTTCCACTCTGGCCTGTACTACTACTTCTCCGGGGTTTTGGACAGCGCGGGGAAAAATGATTACTTCCTCCGCAATTATGACACGTTTTTCCGGTAGCCGGACAGGTTTCTCCTGGGCGATGATTGTTGCGACCGCATGAATCGCACGATTCTGCAGTTGCGTCGGTACGCTGGTGTGGACGCACGTGGTTGATTGACGACTGATTGCTTAAAGAACGTTCATTCATTCTCGCCGCCTCCTCGCTCCTACACATATTGATTGCCTGTTGAGCTGAAGGGAATGGTGTAAGTGCTAGAAGTTTCCTTTTCGTTTCTGTGTCGTGAATTCCCGCCATAATCCGGGCGGCCACTCGAGTATCGACACAAGTTGCGCAGAGATCCGCTGCGTCTGCTAACCGCCGCAGCCGGATGTAAAAATCTTCAAAAGATTCCGTGTTGGATTGATGGCATTCTTCGAACGCCACTCTATCGAGGGCAATATTTCGTTTGGCCCGCACGTAGTCTGCGATTTGGTCTAAAATTTCATCGGGTGTGAGATGCGTCGTAGGTAAAATATTCAGAGCCACCTCCACTACTTGCTGCATGGATGGATCTAAAGTCATTCGTAGAGCCGCCGTCTGTTCATTTGCCGGGTACGTCGCTAATTGGTTCAATTGGCAAAAATCGTTCCATCGGTTACGCCACGTCCGTAATTGTGGTAGCCGTACGTCGCCCTGCAATTTCTCCAGGCCCGATGGATCAATTCGTCGTCGTTGGTTAGCTGCGATTGGTTGAACGACCAGTCCACCTCCGCCGCCACCACCCCCGCCGCCGCCACCGCCACCGACACCACCGCCGCCGGCTGCAGCGATCAACACTTGTAATTGTTGTGCAATGTTGTCTAATTGTGTCTCCATGGTGTCGATTCGGGCTGTCGCCGTCGTTGCAGCGGACGTCGCCACATTGGCAGCTGCTAATGCATCCGCTGCCGTTGCCATGGTGTGTGATCGTAGACGGGCGACTATGGAAATGGTTCCGTCACTGAGCATAAACAATGTATAACGGGAGTGACGCCACTGACGTAGTCACTGAACGTATCACTGTGCCAATTCTTCGTCGTTGGCCACTTGAAGGACGTCGTCTTCCAGTTCCGGCCGGATTTGGATTCTCTTGGCCGCGTGTAGACCTCGAGCAACTTCCGCCGCGTACTGGACTAACGCTTCCCGCGCCTCGGGCCGGATAGGCACGTCCGGTGTAACTGGGCGTTGAGCCTGAATGGCCCTGAAGATTTATTCAGCTTGCTGAACTGCCGCTGCTCGTCGTTCCGGATCGATGACGGGGGCATCGAGTGCCGCAACTGCTTGTCGTCGAAGCCGGGCCGCCGCTTTCCGTCTATCTTTTTCTTGTTTGTGGACCGCGGCCCGAATAGAGCGACTGATTTCACTGTTACGCCTGCGTGGCATCCGCGTAATGTGTGCCGACGATAACTGCCCGCTGAAGTGGTACGAGTCGCTACAAAGGAACAGCTAAAAAAGAAACAATGAGAGGGAGGTCGAAATCGATTAACGCCCACCACGATGTGGCCAAACTGGGCCTCCCGCACGACAAATCACAATGTTATTGCCGCGAATGAAATGAGATTCGAAGGATGGGAATTCAGTGATGCAACAAGGGCCCAACAACGCTTCGACCGATTAGCCCATATGAGCAACGACCATAAGGTTAGGACCACAAGTAACACGTGAATACCTGAAGCACAAGAGTCGACGATCTATCGATGCACTATGGTGTAGCAGATCCGATGTCATATAATTGGAGGCCGACAGGGAAAGCTGCGTGACGATGATGTCGGATGTAGAATCGAGATAACACAGGAAATAACAGCAACCAAGCGAACACCAAATGTGAATTGGGCAAGATGGCGGCATACGAACGCCGCTGTGTCGACTCACAGACGTAGAGCCAAAAATCGTTGACCAATAACAGGGAGATCACCACTTTGTTCGCTGGGCTAACACTGTACGTAGAAATCGAAGAAAACCAACTGCGCCATGTTATGTTCGATGAGAATAAGTAGAAAGAACAAATGTATTCTCGGTCTCATGAACGGCATGTGCCTTGTACAAAGCGTAAACCAAAACTGAGGGGCCTCGATGAGCCGTCTCCCTCACTCTCGTAGTCGGAAGCCGCTTTCGCGCTCCCATCTAGCGGGAGGATACATAACAATTTTTACATGAACTTGTTTTTTAAATAGAATTTATCGATTTGTTTTACTGATTTTTTCATATAATGTACTGAATTTGATAATATCATTATTAGGGGGATTCATTTTACACGAATATTTTTTTATTCGTGCGGCATTTAGGATCAAGGTGCATTATTATAGGGGGAACAAATTATTTCCCAAAGATGGGATTCAAAAAAAATGTTTGCCTCTCCCGCGGCAAAAAAAAATCATGAAAATGGGCCAAAATTGGCATTAATTAATTCAAATGTGCCAAACGGCTTGGAATATCTTAACTACATTTTTAGGAATGTAGATAAACATCTTAGGAATATTCTCCAAAAACGAACTAAATTGGAGTCGTTTTAGATACCCTCCAAAAATAAATTAATGAGGCAACCTTTTGTTTTGATTGTCAGGCCTCAATGCATTATATACAAGGCAAAATGTGATCGGCTGCCATTTTTTTTTTCATTTTCTTTGTTCACGTAGACACACGTTCATACGGCCAGAAGTTAGTTCTAATCTTGGACGAGCGCATATTTCAATTTCTTCTTCCCTCAACATTTCGGTATTAAAAAGCATGACCGTGGCGAAAACCATAAAAATGAAATCAGAAAAAACATTACGATATTCAATTTTTTTAAAGTTTTACGAACAATTTCGTTTCCTTGGACCCGAAAAAAGATTCTTCTGCTGATTTTACTATTGTAGATTCCTTGCACATCACCTTATTCTTGCGTTTCTGTTGTTTCTTTTCAAGTGCCCCACAGTTATTGCCAATATCTCCGCCTATAATGACGCATTTGCTTGTGTTACTCTATAAATCACACTAGCCGTCAGGTTGCTGGAAATAGACTTCGCTTCATTTCTGTTTGCACATTTTGACGAAAATCCGTTTGGCTGCTGGCAAGCTCATGAACAAGCAGAGAAAATAAGACGCCTGTATATTAAGAATGTTTTCAGTATCCGTATCTATTGGCAAACACAATAGGCAATCTAATTTATTGACTAAGGTAATATACCGAAGGATCAAAAGTCAACACTGTTGAGTTCCAAATCTTCAGTGCCAATTTTTGTTTTTCATTGATTTGTCCGGAATTGTGAGCGGAAGCTTACAATTAATATCACCATAAAAAAAACCATCGTTGCATCATTTCTCGTTGATGCTTTGTTAAATGTTCTTTAATTTGGCAATCTTTGACTCCATAATTCTCCTTTATTCATTGTTGGTTATCCCTGAAAGATTTCACCGAAATCCGAGAGCCCATCGCCCTTTCTTGGCTTGTATTCCCAAGGGACGTTTGCTAACATGAGGACAGTGCCATCCATTCGCGAAAAATTCGCCATAATTGACTCTACAGACTTTTATGGCTTACTCAATTAGTCTACTTCCAGACAGGTAGAAGAGCCATCCTAACCCCCCTGTTAGAATTTTTTCCTCCCATCAAGCTTCCAGGAAAGTGGCGCATCTAAGGCAATAAGATTTTTTGCTGAGGAATTCTTGCTTCTAGATGCGTGACCTTCCATCGGACTTAGTCCGAACTGAATTGGGTGGTTTTTTTCCAACTAACATATGCCTGATTTAGCTCCGGGTCCTGGCTTCCAATTCCCCCAACCCCTTCCCTAAAAAAGGACTGAAAAGAACTGCAAAAAATTAAACAAACCAAATTGC
Organism: Daphnia galeata; assembly: GCA_030770115.1. Classification (NCBI taxonomy): domain Eukaryota; kingdom Metazoa; phylum Arthropoda; class Branchiopoda; order Diplostraca; family Daphniidae; genus Daphnia; species Daphnia galeata. The sequence continues at coordinate 9,537,909 of CM061123.1, forward strand.
GAAGGCACCACTCAGTGGTCTACTTTATTTATTTCTTCTTCCAACTCACTGTTAAAAAAGGTCGCGATTTTCGTTTGTTCGATACTACCGAAAACAGGTACTATTGGTCTTAAATCGGTAGGGACTTTAAAACTATAAAAACTATAAGTCCCTAAAAAATGTCTACTAATTGTTTTTAGTGCTACTGTATCAATTCGTGATGTAGGGGTTAAGCCGGCCGGCTCACTATAGGCACTTTGGGCACTTTTCCGATTTTACTCAAAAGATGTCGATTATCGATGATTTTAATTCACGATTTAGACGAAAAACAGTGAGAAAACACGTCTTGATTTTCGGAGACTATTATTTCCATTATTTGGTGCCCGATTCCGAGGACTATACGTATAAAAAAACGAGAGGGATTTTCTACAGTGCTTCCTTTCTTCTTCTTCTGTCAAAGATTTGTCCGCAGCATTAGCTTCATTTTTATTAATCTCATTTACTTCGTAAAAAAGATCTTTTAGTACAAAGAAGTCAATGTCGTCCTCGTCACTCATCTGCAACTATACAAGGTGTCAATATATTCATCTAGTAAAACGAGTATGAAACAGAATTCTGCATCTTTATCGATTTTTGATTATCATTTATCTTTGCTCTTGTCATTCCTACGTTGGTTTCAAACACGAGTTCTCCTTATAGTACCCGACCAAGAATCGGCTTTTTTCAGCTGATTTTGCCTCATTCTTGTTCCATTGAGTCTGCTATTGACCTACGGTTTAAACGGATAACCAATTGAAAGCATCGCAGCCATTTTATGGCAGCACGTAGCAGTTGCAGGACTAGTACAATATAGTTGCACCTTTCCGATTGATCCATAAAGGCGAACCGAATGAAGTTTATCACTCTGGCATTGCACAACCCAAGCCTTTCTGTTTAGGGATGCTTTTAATTTGTAAAGATCTAGGTAATATTTTGCCAATTAAGCTTCTGCTTTTTCAAGTCGATCGCTGAATGACGGCTCGGCCACAGTTTTTTGGGTCAAATTGTAGTAATTTGCGCCATCTTTATCTTCTAGAATGTAACGATCTTGCAAGTGTTAACGAAGCTTCCACGTTTCGCCAACATCATAACGCGATCTCATGATTCTTCTTAATTAGCTGCTGATGATATCAAAGCCACCAAACAGCATTTGGTCTTCTAAGTAAGGAATTCTGTTCGGTTTGGGGACCAGAGACGATGCATCCCGTATTTGTGAAGAGACCATTTTCCATTTTCGTTAATATCTGGATGAATATATTTTAAAAAATATTTCCAAAATTCCTGTATGAAAATAGTACCAAAAGTAGTTGGATTTTAACGACGTTACAAGCACATATTTTTATTCACCCTATTCCAGTTACAATGTTTTAAAACGTTCAAAGCCGCTTCCTACGCATCGTATATGATGTCTAGTTCAACAAATAATGAAAATCATTTCGGTATTGCCTCAATTCTCCTTTGCTGCAAATATTAATTTTTTTCTACTTGTCTGGATGTAGCAACGTGCTCTAGGGAGCAACAACCAACAAACAAAAAGTCATGTGTTATTTCACGATGCAATGTAAATTTGAATTTGTTACAAAGTGAATAACTCTAAACCCACCATGTTGAACGTATTTACGATAGACTTATCTTGATCACTACATAGCAGTACGTTAGATACACTCTCAGTTTCGGGAATCAAGTCACAATATTCCAGAAATACTCATAAACCAATTGTAACTTTTCTATAATGAAGGAAACAAGCCAATCCGTATATAGTTGGGATGAGAATTTTTGGTAGGTTGCAAAACTCCCCGCAACAAAAAAACAGCCAATTCATATAGTAATTTCCCCCATGAAACGTCGTGTCGTATTCCATAATCAGGGCGGGAACATCAATCAATGTTTGATCAACTTCTAAAATTCCCCTAACATGCTGTTCCGCAAAGAATATTTCTCATTTACTACTATTTTAAATTTCTCCCAATGAAAAAAAAAATTAAACCAAAAGTTATTTATTACCTTTATGAACACTAACGATTGCCACATCGGGAATCAGTTTATCTATCAATGGAATCAATGTCAATTCCAACTTTATAGGCATTGTATTGGGCGTCTTGGGAAATCATTTCTGCTCTTCCAGCCGCTTTCTGGGCGTTATGAATTTATAGGATGTTAACCTTCGGTTGCCTGTATTTCATTTCTTGCGGAGCTTAATTTGTTATATAAAAATGGACTTAAGCAGAAGGCTCGTTTTTTTCTTTCGCTTCAGCTAGAGCTGACGAGGTGGTTGGAAAAAATAGTTGGTTTTTTCTTGGTCTCACGTTTCAAATTGCCGTTAACATAGTGTTTGTCCACTGCTTCAATGTCCCCATCGTAAATCATGAGTACTTCGTTTGGATAACCGGAATGCATGTACGCCCGTTTTCACAACTTCTTGGTAAATGCCGATTTGTCTTCTACAACATGATTCGCAGTTTATGGTAATTTTTTCTTTATATGGTCCTTACTAAAAACGAGAAAGGACAATAAGAATAACAGGGGCTTTGTAACTACAACATTCCCCACGTTGTCCGGCGAACTTGCTCAAAAATAGGTGCTTTTGATTAATTTGTTTTTTTTTCAATTACTTCTACAATAGACATAAAAAAGAAAAAAATTTTCGATGAAAAAGAAATAAACTTTCTCTTAGGTTTCTCAGGTCTTTTTAGGAAATTTTTACGTAATTTTTATTATATTTTAGAACTGCCCTAGTAGAACGAGATATCTTTTAGATATCTATATATCTTTCTGCTGTCTTTTTTTTGTAAGCATCTTACAGATATCTTTTAAATATATACAAAAACATCACCCGTTTATCATATATATAAAACATTTAGAAAATATCTTTATAAAAACATTTTACGAAAGATATCTAAAATGTTAATAAAAGAACCAAACTGGATTTTAACCCTAATACGTAATGTTCACTCGCCAGTTCGCTAACCACTACACTAAGACGATCGTTAGTAAAAGAAGAAATTATATAGTAGCAGTGTATCAAACGGACTTTAACTTTTTCCCTTAAGTTACAATGACAAATCTTTATTAAATCCTGATAGTGATGGAGACAAATTTTAAACTCTTTTTAGACCAATTAAATAATCTTTGCGGCCAGAAAAAAAAAATTTCGGACCGTTAAAAAACCCAGTTTGAAACCCATAAATTAGACCACTAAAAGCCGTCTTTTATCAAGCCTATTCAGACGATCAAACAAAGACGTCTTTTTTCCCAAATTAAAACCAAGCGTGTTGTCTGGGTATTGAGACACAATGAATGAACAATTCGAGTATCAAGTTATTTAGAATCAAATCATTGAAATCGTACAATGTCAAATTAAAAAAAAATCCTTCAAAATATACTTTTCACCACTTTTTTCAACACATTGGAGAATAAGGTAAAGTTGCAAATCTCCTACTAGGAACTTAGGTCCTGAGTTTCTAGCAAACATTTGAAAACGGCAGCCAACGAAAGAGGAACATTGGACCATTATTGTTTTTAAAATGTAGTTCAATCACGCTTGGATAATTTAACTGTTTGGATGGGCGGATTAGATATGAACTCGTTATACGACTGGCTAGTTGCAATAAATTTGTTGCATGCACTCTTGAAAAATCCAACAAGATTTTATAGCTTGCTAATAATACGATTTCTATACGCAAAACAGCTGAAGATTTCAAGGGAACCGCAAATCGTCTACCTAGAATCCTACATGTTGCAGATAATATCTATTATCTTTAGTTAAAACATAAATTTTATTGGTAAAAAAGTATATTTCTTATTTATGTTTTATCAGTATATAATGTTGGTATAGTGATTAGCGAGTAAGGCTACTGTTCAAATAGTCAGAGGTTCATTCCCTTCAATCGACATAAAATAAGTTCTCGTAATTAGGAATCAATAATACGAGAAAGTGAAGCAGAAGCGGCGTAGTTTATTTAAAAGCATTTTTCAAAGATTTATTAAAAATATCTATGAAAGATGTATAATAGATATATTTAAGATATCTAAGAAAGATATATATTAGATATTCAAGAAAGATATCCCTAAGAGATGACAAAAGGTTACTAGATAGTTATCAATAAGATATGTTTCTAGTAGATAACTCTTTGTCTTTAAGATATCTAAAAGATATCTCGTTCTACTAGGGTGACCACGGAGGAGAAAACATAGAAGTTGGGTGATTGATGATCAAAGTGAAAGGAGCAAACAGAAGCAGTTACATAATAGGGAAATCTACAAGAAAAACTCGTATCGAAAGAATGTGGGTCGACGTGAAAAGGCCACTCGTCCTGTTCAGTTACTCTTCATGTAATATGATGCCCATATTTATATTAATATAGTCGCATTATATTTAATTCTGTTACAGCTTACAGGGATCTTATATAAGATCTGTGTTTTGGGCGGTAATGAAACATACCTCTATTGTCTTCACATTATTTTTATTCCTCTTCTACAGGTTATTTAAAATGAAATGATCGTGAAGTGGAACTGTCATTCCATTAGAACAGTACAAGGATCACCTTCGCCCTACAAACAATTCACCCGAACTTTGTTAAACTAGCAGGAGCAGGACGGAGAATTCCCTGAACTGAGACAGGTATTTTTTGTCATATAGACCTTAGGAAAGTTGGTTTTGGTCCAGGTAGTGTGCAGTATCACCGGGTTTGTTAATTTTTTGCTGCAACTTTTTCTTGACAGAAATTCAGAATTTTTTGTTGATACCCTCCCCGGATGGTTGCTGAGACAAGCTGTCCTCGTTATCACTAAAAAAGAAATTATGAATGCAAAGATTGCAGTAAGTGACCGGAAGTTACGGTGCACACAAATCGCACAAATTTTGGTTCTGGTCAGTCATTCCACCGAATACTTTTTTGCGCGATACATCACCAATTTTGCTGATTTTTTTAGAGGGTATTCGTTAGATGTACACTCTTTACTGGGTAAAAATAAAACGAATTCTCTATTTACCGGAAGTGAGAAAATAAAATGCCAAAGTTTCGTTTTTTTTTTCATTTTTTTAATGGCCTTTTTTCCATTAAATCGGCCGTATCTCAGATTCTCAGTTAGGAGGCCTAATAATATTGCAATTTAAACTATCATGGTTTGATGTTAAGCAATTTCTTGAAAATATGCACTATCTTAGCCATTAATAGCAGTTGCTCAAGAAGAAGAAAAAACAAAAATTATCCATTACAAAATTTCAATATGCTGGCATGGGAAACTATTCTTCATTGGAATTGAAGGCTGCACCATCGTAACCTCAGGCACCGGCTCCGCATAGGGCTTTATGCCTGTCCATGATCCCGGGATCAATTAACTCCTCAAAGACGTTGCACTTGACAGTTGGCGGCGTTGGCAGAACATAATCAAAATTTGCATTGAAAATATGTTTTTCTCTACAGCCTTAAAGTATTTACGAATAAGTATGCACTTATAATTTACATAAAAGAAAACGTATTGTGTTAAACTAAATATACCTTGAATTCTTCTGAATAGAAAGGTACGGCGTCTAAAATTTTTTGCGGATACTGCTTCTAAAACTTCTAAATTTCCTAGGGGGGTTTCGATTGCAGGGGGAGATAAGAAAAAATAAGTTTTTTTATTTATTTAACCCAGAAATACTTATCCCACATAGCACAGTTCAGCCGTCGGATGTCCGAATGAGAGCCGAACAGCCAAGGCACAGCCTATCCATCTGCGGCTCTCAAAAGGACGTCCAACGGATGAACTAAACGAACGTCCTTTGGAGGGTCCTATAAGTACAGCCCGTTCATGTTATACAGAAATCCGTAATAGGACTTTACATTTATCAAGCAACCAAATATGTCATTTTAACACTTAGATGAGAATGAATGAAAAATACAACGAAAAATATTGATTACAGAACACTTTTTGAACCAAAACATGGTTTATTTACGGAAAATTTATGTTGTACAAATAAAAATTAGACTTTAGAGTGGTTCACGGTATTTGTAGAGAAACATGCAAACCATGAGGAAGGAATGAAGTTAGCGTAACTATGCCTGAGGCAAAACTGACATCGTCCCAAGCTTTTCCTCGAGTTGTTCCTCATTCGATCGCAAACCACTCTATGGGAATGTGATGAAGAAATCAAACATAATTTGGGCGTGAATAACGCCAGTAAATGATGCTCCTATTCGGTTAGGGAAGCACATACACTCTATAGCAATGAAAAATGTAGACATATTTGGAAATTTGTAATATTTAAGTTAAAATCTACTGATACAGTTTTTAATGGCACCAAAATAAAGTTCAATTTATTCGAGAGAACCAGTGAACATCAGAACTCTTTTCGACCTTCAGCGATTCAGTCAGTCTCCTCAACATTATAACAGTGCTATCCCAGACAACACGCCTGGTTTTATTTGGGACAAAAGACGTTGTTTGCGTGACCGTCCAATAAAAGACTGCTTTTGTCAGTCTAATTAATGAGTCCCAATCTGGGTTTTTAAGGGTCAGAAAATAACTTTTTTTGTTGTGCAAAGATGTTTATTTATGCAATGATTATTTAATTGGGTAAAAAAAAGAGTTTCAGACTTTTCTCTATCGGGATTTTACAATGATTTATCATTTACCGAAGCTTGGGAAAAAAGTTTAAAGTCTGATAAATATAATCTTAATATATAATTTGTTCACAATCAACAACATCTAGCAGCTTAGTGGTTAGCAAGCTGGCTTGGCAACACAAAGGTTCAGGGTTCGAATCTGGTAGGTGGCATGTAAAACCAAGTAGTATCCTGACTTAAAATAAAATAATGAACTCTATTCTAATGTTGTAATTTTATCCATAATAAGTCTGTTTCGGATGTTGGTACAACATCCTGAGGCGCTGGCTAGGGCGGAAACAAATTTTAAAAAGTACATCCTTTGGATCTCCGTTTCGGCTGTTGGGATGTTGCTAGGCTCTCCAACTGACATCCAAAGGATAGGACCAATGTCCGAAATTGACATCTTTTGGACATCCACCGGACTGACTTGTGTTATGTGGGATACAATTCAGGAAATCTTCTAAAATCCTATAGTTCAAAACATTCTGCGTCTTCTCCAGTCATTTATAAAAAATTAATCATCCCTAGTGTATCCATGAAAATTAATTAAGCGCTTGACGCGGAGGTCAAGTTCCCTTATGACGAACTCGCTCGGCCACTCGCCCCGCTATCATTGGGCATTCACGTGCGGGTGCGGGACCCAACGTCGAAACTCCAGGACAAAGTTGGCGTCGTGTTCAGCATAGGCCGTTATAGGTCTTACCGGATCAAATTCGCAAGCGGGAGCGTGTTGTGGCGCACCCGAAGATTTCTCCGCCCGATGGTAGCTGTTCCGCATACTAACGATCCGTCAGTGTTTCACGGAGGCGCTGGCACAGGTGACAGCATGAACGTTCAGCACGCGGCAGCCAGACAGATGGACGGCACACTACAGGACATCATCCCGGGCTCGTCTCTCCCTTCCGGGGCCATGTCTTTAAATTTAGAAAATAAATACGTGACAAAACGATTTAAGCAGCAATAACTTTCATCGAAGTCAAAATCCGAGTAAACGAAGAGGTCCATCGTTTCACAGAAATATTCGAAAATCAATACATCTTAACACTGAGAAAATTAGGCTTATCACAAGAAGATATTACAAATGAAGAATCCAAGTATCGGAAAAAGTCCGTATTAGAAAAATTAATTTGACACTTTTCTGGAAGTGTCAGTTATTTCAAGCACCCACAGCGCAAGATAGGAAAAGTGTTGTACAATACCTCAGTGCCTAACTGCCATGTCCAATCTTTTCGACATTAGACAGTAATTTTGGTAGAATGAGAATGTGCACACTGTTATATAAAATACTCATACCTCATTTATTGTCTAATTTGTGATATTTTAGAGGTAACAGAATGCGCCATTACTCTACGAAACGAAATTTTGTCAGCAAAACGTAATCCACTGCCATCACATTTGACCACAATGGATATTGAGAAAGGCGTATAGTTGGGATTCTGGAACTCCTGGATTGTTTTTCAGATTCCTCATCAAAGGAAAAATCATCAAAAACAATCTGAACCATCTCTTCGAAAAGACCGACAAATTGCAAATCTTTCTGCTGATTGTATATTCGGAGTCACCAACGGCATCGTCAAACCTGCTAAGCATCTACAGTTAGGGATAGCGCTCAAGTTCAAATTTTCTAGATCAGTTCGGACTGGTGATTTCCAGCTATTCAGGAACAGCAACCCTGATTTTATCAGTATGTTATTTGTTTTCAAACATCATAACTACGATCGTTGGCTAACTTGATATTTATAACAACTTGTTGAACAAGGACTTCACGCATCCAGGAATTTCTGAGCTTTTTGATAACGGTGCAATATCGATTTGGAGAACACACCATTTTCAAGAAATGCAACAGTAAACGCGAATTCCGGAAAGTGTCCTTCGGGTAAACATGAAAGCCAGCATGATCATTTTTTTATTTTATAGCACAATATTATCTTCTGTAGGTATTTCTTTGCCAACAAAAACTCTCGATGCAAGAACCCGTTGTATGAAAAGCCACAGTATACGGACGATAATAATTTCAGGTGTTCTCGATTATCTTGGTCTTAATCACCTAGAAAACGAATCGAATGAAACCGAGTATCATTGAATTAAAAAGACAACAGCCATTTGAATTCTATTTTGAATTACATCCAAACCTGCAGAAATCCTTTCGCGCTCTTATGGGTAGGATTCTTACAATCACACTAGAAAATTGATTTAGAGCAGTTTATCCTATCCGTTAACGCCTTAACGCAATCCTAACGCCGTTAACGCCAATTTTTTTTTTCACACATGAATGGAGCTATGAACAAAACGACAAAATCAACATTATCCAAAGAATTGCAGAAGCGGAACAAGTCTTTGCCTCCAAGAATCATTGATGCATTCGTCGTCGACGGTTTTCTTCTTCTTCAAACTATAACCAACATCCATGCAACATTTGGAAAACTTGAGCGGTGTTAATAAAACTGTGCTATATGCCAGCTATGCGAATTTATTTGGTCTTTTATACCACTAAAAGCAGAATATGGAACGTTACCAGAGGAGTGACGACGAAAGATATTTTTCTATTAAATTGACAGGCCCAAATAAAAAAGGTAGAGCCTATTCGTCCGTCGGACGGAAATATAGCACTGGGCCTTTTCTTCCGTCCGACGGACAAATAGCATAATTCCTCTACAGGGCTATTCGTCCGTCCTGAAGGAAATTACCTATAGCTAGAATAAGAAAGGGGGAACTCAATTATCGCCTTACTGTTTCAAGGTTAATCCTCCGGAATCCTCGATAAAAGATGAAACATAATGACACTGATGATTATAATCAGAGATGATAAAAATTAATGGGCCTGTGCTATAAATTATAGCAGCCCACATAGCACAGTTCAGCCGTCGGATGTCCGAATGAGAGCCGATCAGCCAAGGCATAGCCTATCCATCTGCGGCTCTCAAAAGGACATCCAACGGATGAACTAAACGGACGTCTTTTCCCACATAGCACAGTTCAGCCGTCGGATGTCCGAATGAGAGCCGATCAGCCAAGGCACAGCCTATCCATATGCGGCTCTCAAAAGGACGTCCAACGGATGAACTAAACGAACGTCCTTTAGAGGGCCCTATAAGTACAGCCCTTTCATGTTATACAGAAATCCTTAATAGGACTTTACATTTATCAAGCAACCAAATATTTCGTTTTAAACACTTAGATGAGAATGAAGGAAAAATACACCGAAAAATATTGATTACAAAACACTTTTTGAACCAAAACATGGTTTATTTACGGAAAATTTATGTTGTACAAATAGAAATTAGACTTGAGAGTGGTTCGCGGTATTTGTAGAGAAACAGTGCAAACCATGAGGGAGGAATGAAGTAGGCGTAACTATGTGTGAGGCAAAACTGACATCGTCCCAAGCATTTCTTCGAGTTGTTCCTCCTTCGATCGCAAACCACTCTATGGGAATGTGATGAAGAAATCAAACATAATTTGGGCGTAAAAAACGCCGGTAAATGATGCTCCTATTCGGTTAGGGAAGCACAAACACTCTGTAGCAATGAAAAATGTAGCAATATTTGGAAATTTGTAATACTTAAGTTAAAATCTACTGATAGAGTTTTTAATGGCAACAAAATAAAGTTAAATTAATTCGAGAGAACCAGTGAACATCAGGTCTTTTCTCTATCAACTCTTTGCGACCTTCAGCGAGTCAGTCAGTCTCCTCAACATTATAACAGTGCTATCCCAGACAACACGCCTGGTTTTATTTAGGACAAAAGACGTTGTTTGCCTGACTGTCCGATAAAAGACTGTTTTTGTCAGTCTAATTAATAAGTCTCAATCTGGGTTTTTAAGGGTTCGAAAATAAATTTTTTTGTTGTGCAATTATGTTTATTTATGCAATGATTATTTAATTGGGTAAAAAAAAGAGTTTCAAACTTTTCTCTATCGGGATTTTACAATGATTTATCATTTACAGTAGCTTGGAAAAAAAGTTTAAAGTAGATAGATAGATATAATGTTAATATATAATTTGTTAAATAATAATAACGTCTAGCAGCTTAGTGGTTAGCAAGCTGGCTTGACAACACAAAGGTTCAGTGTTTGAATCTGGGGTCGAATTCCGAACAGTAGATTTAGTTTAGTTTAGTTTTCGACTTTTGTTAAGTTTAGTAAAGTGCAAGCCTAGTCTAGTTTTGATCTTAAGTCTAAAAAATTTTGAAGCCCGATTCCGAACCAAAAAGTCTCAAATACTTTGCTAGACTTGAACGTACTTGGCGTAACTTGATTTTTATTCGAGACTAGTCTAAAGAATCGAAAGAACCAATCACAGAGGGGCTTACAGAAGGAATTTAGACTAAAATAGTAGACTCAACTAGCCCCACGTATGGACTAAAGCGAAATCTTAAGTTCTATATGATATCGATTCGTTGAATCCGATCGATACTTTTAAATTAATGCAGTAATATAATAAATTGATTGTATTCATATAATTGGATGTAAATTGAATTTGAGATGATATTTTGTACCAATAATATTGTTAAATAACATTATAATATATATATATACAATCATATTTGAAAGTAGTTACTTGCCTGATAAAATAAAAGTAAAAAGACGAATTGACAGATGAGTAGTTGACACGTAAAAAATTATTATTGAATGAAAACAAAAAACAATAACTTTCGTCATTTCGTTAGATTATTTTATATTGCATATCTTTGGAGACTATTTATATTTTTTTATGAAGTTTATTTTTGGGAATATTATTGTATTAATTAATGAAGTAGAACGAATATGTAATGAGTAAAACAAGATCATAAGTCGCTACAAAAATTAATATCATGAAACACCCTGTTTAATTTACTCAAATCAAAAAGAAATAAAGATTTCATCGAAATCTGTCTGCATTTGTAAACAAACAAGAGCGCCACTGCCTAATATCTCCGCAATTTTTAGTCTAACTTGGAGAACTAGACTAGAAAAAGTACCTAAAAAGGTACTTTTTTAAGTCTGCACTTTAGCTAACTTTTAGGCAATACTTTGCTTACATTTTTAGTGCAAGTTCAAAACTAAACTAACGATTTTCGGTTCGGAATCGGATTTTTCGCTAAGTTTAGGAAAATCCCAAAGTTTAGTCTGAAACGCCCCTTAGTTTAGTCTAAGTTTAGTCTAAATCGACGTTCGGAATTCGACCCCTGGTAGTGGCTATGTATAACAAAGTAATGCGCTGAGGAAAATTACGTATTAAACATTATCTTCAACATGTTGTAATTTTATCCGGAATATGTCTGTTTCGGATGTTGGTAGGTCATCCTGTGGCGCTGGCTAGGGCGGACAAAAATTAAAAAAAGGACATCCCATGGATCTCCGTTTCGGCTGTTGGGATGTTCCTAGGCTCTCCAACTGACATCCAAAGGATAGGACCAATGTCCGAAATTGACATCCACCGGACTGACTTGTGTTATGTGGAAGGATGTTTTATGAATATTATTTTTTTGGTTATTCTGATATTTTAAAGGTTTTTTCTAGAAGAAAAGTACGAGTGTTAAAACGCCAAATTTAAGCAACCTCTTTGTCCAAACTCCAAGCCAACTATTTTTTTCCAATGCTTAAACCAAACCAAGTCATACGTTATCGGGCAGAAAAAAGTTTCGACCGTATTGTTGTCTTTTATATTGTACATATTGTAAATCATCGCCTATCTATAGGTGAAAAATTGGCATCAAAAAAGTAAATTGGGGGACAAAAATGACGCATGTGGACAAAAAATGTCTTGAACTTCATTCAAGCGGCATCATCGCTCGTTCAAATCAAGATTTTCATCAATCTTGAAAAAGGGAATTTGGGCAGCAAGTGCAAAAAGGCAGTGAATGCCACTCATCAGTCCGTTCTACTCTATGCCGTTTTTTTTCCTTGTACACTTTTACCTTACTTCGAAAAAAATTGTTTGAAAAAAAGGTGTTACATAATTGATTCATTTTTCCATAAATTCATCATTTGTTCCACATAATTTAAATGTTTTACTTTTATCTCTTATGTCGTTCGATTTAGTCGATTTAGTCTCTTATTTCATCGAGGGATCCAAATCTTGATCTAGACTTAGCTTAGCTAGGTAAACAGTAGAGTGAAAATTTGTTCCCCCTTTCTTATTATAGGTTATTTCCTTCACGACGGACGAATAGCCCTGGAAAGGAATTATGCTATTTGTCCGTCGGACGGAAGAATAGGCCCAGTGCTATATTTCCGTCCGACGGACGAATAGATTTTACAAAAAAAAAACCCTACTGACTTAAAAAATATCGGCGCAATTTTAATGTCAAGCAAAAGCTCATCAACTTTTTAAAAAAGAATTCGAAGATAATTCGTTGGATGAAGTCTATGGAGCCAAAATGGTGCGCATTCGTGCAGAAAAATCGTGTTTTTTGTACAAAGTGCAAAACGGGAACCTCATAAAAGGAGAAGATCCCGAATTATGTTGTCCTACTCACGAAGAAGCCTGTTCATTCACCAAAATGCTTGTTCAAGTAGCAAGCGTTCCCTGCCTCGCGAAAGTCGTTGTTCGACTTCCGACACAGACGAGTTGGTGATTGCCCTCGGAAATTCATATAAGTTTCCTGACTGCAAATTGCAGCTCGAAGTCGGCTCTCAAAGAATTAATTCACTTAGATTCATTGACATCACGTGACTAAGTATTAAGTTGGGCCCTGTGCTATGCAGAGCATTGCCTGGTTTTCATGCCTTCACCGGATCCGACTACACCCAAGTTTTTTATTACAAAGGAAAAATTAGTCCTTTGAAGATATTGGAGAAACGAATGAACACTTGCTGGGGTCAAATGAAACCGTCTCCACTGAAGTTGTGTCCGATACATTCGTATGTGAAATGTACGGAAACAAACGGGTTTTATCGGTAAATGAATTTCGTTACTTGGGTTTCATGAAATTCTATAAAAACCCAAAAAAGGAAAAAACCCATGGAAAATATAAAATAAACTGACTTCAGCCTTTGGCCTCTCTCCTCAGGGGTACTCCTACAGCAAATCAATAGGGCCAACTGCATTTGATCCAACGATCAAACTGGTTCGACGGTTAGATGACACCACCTACACTGGAGGAAATGCTGTTGGCATCAGATAAAGATTCAGACAATGAAGATGCTACTAGTCATTGCGAAGAAGAAGACTTCGATGATGAAGAATCAGATTTTGCAAACAGTTTTAGTGTAAACAATTTGCCTATCAAGAAATGAAGACCCAGATGATTTAATTAACTTATTATTACATTAGTAATTACTTTGTTTTGTTTAGAAATATTCGAGTACTAAAAAAATACATAAAGAATTTTGAAGATGCGACGTCGCCAATTTTTATAATGGGATTTGGCAGTGTGAAAATTGATACACACCTGCGTAAGGGCAGTTCTAGGAACCTAATTTTTTCGTCCGGTCAGGGAGGGATCTTGAACAACTTTTTTACACTCTTTTTTTGGTATTAATTTCATCCATGTTAAAATTTTTTCCCTTTTAGGAAATTCCCGCTGACTTTGGCAGCTGATACCGCCCAGGGGAACCCTTTGTGCAACGCAGCCACGTGCCACCTACATTTCCTCCGAAAAATATTAAGACTTAAATATTTTTCGGGGTCTGCCAAATGTTAAAAACGTTACACCTAAATAGGAGCAGGCTCTCGGGCTGATTGTCAAATCGCCATTTCAAATCCGCCGTCCAAACAAGCAAAGACAAAAGCAGGGCCGGCAGCCCAAAAGTAAAGTAAAACTCCTCCTCCATCCAACCTATCAATCAGAAGCTTTCCGGTTCACTTCCAAAAGAAATACGCAAAAGAACCCAACATAATCACTTGTATTTATGTAAACAAGACCACCTTCTCGCTCATTGTAAACAATTCGTCTCGCTTTCACTGGAAGAAAGAGTCAACATGATTAATCAACAGAGCTGTCGTCTATGTTGTTTAATCAAAGGCTATATTATGTGAGAGTGTATGAGTAGGAAGAAATGTCGGAGGAATTTCCCGCATCTTATCCTCTTTCCTGCACTGAGCACCTCGTATCTTTCAATTACCTTAATCAGATGAGCGAAACGAAGAGCCGACAAAGAAACGCATCGGTACTCATTGGCTGCAAGAAGACTCGACTACAACGCCAATGTTCACCGTTCCAATCTACGTCGAAGCAAAAGATATCAGAGTCATCAAATCGCTCTTCTAGACGATGGAAGTTAGCGTCGCTGATTGTGGAAAAATTATCGAAGACATTAAAGCTAAAAGGTCTGACACAACGTATCATTGCATGGATTCAAAGGATAAAGTCAAAAAGGTCTCCTTCAACGTGCTAAACAGTGGCACCAGCAGAACATTTCAAGTAAAAACTGCGTACACCATGCCGCGTTTACAAGCTTAGTTAGATCGCGTTGACTGGTCATCAATCAAACAGCAATGGAGTCATCTTGTTGATATTCAAACCATCATCACCGGCTTAACACAAGTAGAGAGTGATGTTCTCAGGGTTCACGATGTCTTGGAGTCTCGGTATCCATCTGCTGGCATAGACGCTCCCGATGGAATAAAAACACATTTTGGTTGGTGTACTACAGGTCCAGTACCAACAGACTTAATAAAATTTAATGCTTATGTCAATTCTATCTCCATACGACGTTAACAACCGACCGACTTCTTCGCGATTATAATACGGAATTTTGGTTTACTGAAAGTTTCGGCGTATGGTAACTTCTCACATCACTTCTCTCTCAAGAAGACAAAGCTGTGTTAAAGATTCTCGAAAACACTATAACTTATAATGGAGAACTTTACGAGGTTGGATTGATGCTGCGTTACCCTCAACTCACTCTGTCGGAAAACCAGGAAGTTGCTCTTTGTCATTTTAAGTCACTCGAACGGCGTTTCAAGTGTGATCCTGGTTTGCTTTGTCTTATGCCAAAGTCGTGAAAATGAATACATTTATCTAGGTCACGCAAAACTTGTAGACGATGCTCAACAAACCTCATTTGGGTCAATCTGGTATATATCAAACCACGGAGTAGTTAATCTACACAAACCCTGAAAAGTGCGCATCTTTTTCAACCCATCAGCCTTTTATAAAGAACCTCTCTCAACGAGCAGCTTTTTAAAGGTAACCCTTTGACGAGTTTAATCGGTGTATTTTTCTGATTCAGACATTTCTGCCTTCTGGTGCCATCTCTGGAGACATCGAAAAAATGTATCATCTAGTTCTCGTTCCACCTCAAAAACAATCTTTTCTTTGTTTCCTGTGGAAAAATCCGGACGACGTCGGACCCAAATCATCCCAAATGACGGTTCACATATTTAGTGCCGTGTCATCACCAACGAGTTGCATCTATGCCTCGTTGGACATCTTTTTTTTTATCACGCGTTTTTTTATTAAATATATAACTCCAGCAATAAAACCTAATTACATAAGTGGATTGATATTCTAGCTGAATTCCGATGATTGTGAACATTTACTTCGCAAAAATTTTCAAAATGTTTATTTTTTTTTACTATTTTTGTTTCAAATATTTTAGAAAACATTTAAAAATTGCATTTTTTGTTATTGTTGGGGCGAATTTTAATTTTTGAAGAATGT
Organism: Daphnia galeata; assembly: GCA_030770115.1. Taxonomy (NCBI): domain Eukaryota; kingdom Metazoa; phylum Arthropoda; class Branchiopoda; order Diplostraca; family Daphniidae; genus Daphnia; species Daphnia galeata. The sequence continues at coordinate 9,554,110 of CM061123.1, forward strand.
CTAATGTGTATCATATTTGCAACATTTCAATGATATTCGAAGGTTGATGTTCAATTGATATCACATTGATGTTAAAATAACATTTCATGCAAGTTGAGAAAAATCATTGTTATTACTTGTAACTCGTATGCTGAAATAACCTTAACATTTTTTATTATTTATTATTTCATTCATTTCAGTGTACGCATATATATTGTTTTATATCATTTTTGTGATATTCGTATTTCTGATGTGTAATCAATGTAATAGTGATGTCAAATTACTAGTGCTATAAAACATTTTATTTTTAATGTCGAAATTCTTTAATTATGGCATTAATATCCTTAAAATATTGAAATTAACTAAAAATAAAAAAGTTATAATCACAAGTCCAAGTAAGAATGTAAAATTGTTGATATTGCTATGTCTCTTCTTTATCAATTAACAACATTAAATATTTTGTATAAACATTTGAATGACTTATAACGGTCTAATATTAATACATATGGATTTATAGCTAAGTGGTTTTAGGGTTATTCAATAATGTATAAAAGGTCTAATCACTAACCATTCTTGACATCATAATGATATATAATTAATATATTTCATTTTTTTAACAGTATAAACTACATTACCAACATAAGAGTACTACTACATTTGCGTAGTCGTCCGTTACACTTTTCTTTTCTTAAAAGTTAATTGTAAAGTGGTATCTTGATTGATAAATGATCGACGAATCTTACAAATTTATTCATTTATTTAAGTACAGCCTTTTTCACACCATTTTTTAAAGCACAGACTGTTCGCAATTTTGTGTTGATTCCGCAACATTTTTGCGACATTTTCTTGTCCTTCATTTGATGGGTAAAATTGACATTTTAAACACATCAGTTTTATGTTTAATTGATATCTTTATAATATAATTTTAGACATATTTTTGATTTTAGATATTTTATGTATGGTTGGTTGATATTAAAAAAATCCCAAGTTGAACATGATATCCTATAGATATCTTATAATTACATGTCTAACTGTTGTTTTAAATCTCTAAGATAACTACAGGTTATCACTAAGATATATCAAATTGCATATCTATAAAATCCGTGCGATTTGTATCTTAAAGATATGTTGTAGATATATGGTATGGTATTCACATCTCGAGATGTGAATTTTTTATAAAATTCTTCTCACAAGAATTTATTACCGGAAATATAATACGATTGTCAAGGAAAGTCAAATATAAGCGCGGGAAATATATTTATAGATATTGTTATTCATAAATCAAAATTCTTTTTAATCACTATGGATTAAGTCATAAAAATTAAAAAAAGTGTCTAATCCTCAATTATTCACTTTTTTCAATTTTACACCTGTCATCATTGGACTTTTCTTATTATTTCTTTTATTACTTAATCAGAGACTGCTCGGAAAAGGGAAATAATGCAATATGTTAAAAATGCAATTTGGTGAATTTATAATTCTCTGCATAATCACTTTTAGTCAAATCCTAAATCCAGTTGGGAAAAATGGAATGAAAATAAAAATCAAAGTAAAAAGAACAATTGAAAAATAGCCTCCTTTTAATAATCTACGATTATACAAATTGATTTGATATAATGATAAGCGAGGTAGACTAGCAAATCAAAGGTCGAAGGTTCGAGCATCGGCAAAGCCAGTTGTCTTTTCTCATTATATTTTAATTAATGATCATTTCGTTTTTCATGGGATAAACATTGGTTTATGATGTCAAAATTACATAAAAAAACCATAGAAGTGGCGACAACCACTGCATCAGAACAACATTAATTTTATATCAAAACTGTATATAAAAAAAGTGATGTTACGTTTAACTTAACGTATAACGTAAAACATCCGTTAACGTGCTGTTTTTTGGGGTCCGTTAACTTAACGCATAACGTCAACGTATAATTTTTTTTTGGACGTTAATTTTGACGTTATTTTTAAAAAAATATGGCGTCGTTTGTTCTAAATTCTTGTATAGATTGACCACTATTTGAATGAGGATTACTGAAGTACAAGAAACCTGTAAACCACATTGACTAGTTTTAGCACAGGCTAAGAGGGTAAAGACTGGGCATAGGGCTGATAGAAATTGTCAAGTTATGCAAGTGGCAACCGTATGGTACTATGGTACTAGGTAGCGCACTGAACATAGCTAGTTCAAAAATGAATTATTTTTTCTCTTTACTACTGATCCCTTTATCTTACTTTGTAAATTAAGATTTAAGACTAAAAATTCCTCTTATTGGATTAATTATTTTTCTCCAAAAATAATCTCGAATGGACTCTTGTTTTTCAATTTTTTCCCTTTTAAAATATAAGCCATGCACCATTTCATGATTACTAAACTTGACCTATAAAGAATGGAAAAAAGCTGGAAATCGTATGAAATTTAAGAATTTTTGAAATGCCGGATAGAAAGCATTCAAAATTCTGAATTAATAATTCGACAGGGAAATTTTATTCTTAATTTACAAAGTAAGATAAAGGGTTTATGTTTTGTAGTTTAGTGGGGTCTATCAAGTATTTTTGGAATGCCGAATAAACAACTAATAAAAATCTGAAATAATTAATTTAAAAAAGGGAATTTTTAATTCAAGGGGAAAATTGCATATTCAAGACGGAGAAAATTGATATTTTTAAAATTGGTGCTTTAATTAATTGAAAAAAGCTATACATGTGCTAATCAAGGACTTTTTTTTATTAACGTAACGTAAAAATAACGTAGAATTTACGTTAACGTGCTGTTCTGGATAACGCGTTAATTAACGTATTAACTTAACGTAAAAAATTCCCAGCTACGTTAATTTAACGGATAACGTAAACGTTTCAAAAATCGTATAACGTAACATCACTATATAAAAGTAAGGTAAAATGAATGTCTATATGACATCACTGTGCTACATGGGTCTATGTCGGCAATTATCTGGATTCAACCGAGACGGAAGAAGAAGCTATTGAAATTATAAAAGTGTTTCGTCACTGCTAAATTGTGGTGGCTTCAACATGGCACGTCAATGGCTCTCCTTTTCTCGCACTGTGTTTTCAACAGTGATTCAACCAGATTTTTTCGATCTTCGATCTAGATGCCGATAAGTTACCAATCAAACGCACCCTCGGCCTGTTATGGAATTGTCAGAATGATTCGTTCATTTTGAAATCGTAAATTTCATCTACAGCCGCAATTAAAAAACCAGTTTTACAACAAGTCACCTCAGTACTCGATCCTCTTGGTTTCCTATCGTCAATCATCATGAGTGCCAAGGTTCTGCTTCAAGAAATCGGAAGTCCGAGATCTGGAAGTCACTGGGGGATGATCCGTTGCCGCAAATTTTTTTATCCATTTGGAATTCCTTTGGATCTCAAATCCATCACATCCATTCAAATTCCTAGATGCTTGCGGCTAAACGAATTCCAATTGGATACGAGCTTCATGTCTGTTCGGATGCTTTCGAACTTGGTTTCGGAACTTGCGTCTATTTACGAGCAAAATACGCATCCGGAAATTATTTTCTTAAACTTTTTATGGCTAAATCTAGAATTTCCCCCATGCGGAAATTATCTATGCGCATCAGACTCGAGATGCAAGGAGCAGTTTTTGGCCTTCACCTTTCCGTTGCCGTCATCACTGAGCTGGGTTTGATCGTATCCAAAATTGTCTACTGGTGCGACTCTCAAACAGTACTGCAATGGATTCATTCAACATCATGCATATACCATGCCTTTTTGGCTTATCGAGTAAATGAGATCTTGGAGAGCAGCAGTGCGTCGCAATGGAGGCACATTCTAGGTGACACAAATCCTTCCGATGATTGTTCAAGAGGAATTCCCGCAACTCATCTCACACCACATCACAGATGGTTCCACGGCCTTGATTTTTTTCTATCTGCCGCAATGTTCATGGCCAACTAGAAGCATAATTCCCAAACCATCCGCCAATTATCCAGAAGTCTAGCCGGCAAAATAGGTTGGTTTTATTCAAGTCAACGAAAACCATCCCATATTTCAGCTTATTCAAAAATCATCTAATCTACACAAATTGAAAAGATCAGTAGCATGGCTGCTGCGCTTTACTAATAAAATCTCGCAAAATCTCTCCTTATTTAAAGGCGCCTGGGCTTAAAATTTTCACATTTGGTCGAATAATTACAAAAAAATAAAATTCATATAATATGAAGTGTAATGCTTCGTTAGCGTAAAATCAGAATGTTGTCTGAATTTAAAAGTATTTAATTCCTATTTTTGGAAATGCCGGTTTTAACACGGCACCTGTAATGCCGGATCTGCGTTAGCAGATGATTAATTAAGGATTCACCCGAGTCCACCCGACACCGGCCTAAGTGCTCCTTTAGTACCTTATGATGATTCTTCAGATGATGATGATGTGGTAGTAGAGCCATACAATTGGCATATTCTTGATTCTTCATTAAGAAGGTAAGTTTCTTTCTCTAAACTTAAGTTCAATTTTCGTTTGCTAAAATAATTCCTATTTCGATTCTTACAGAGGCAAGAAGACATTATTTGACGGCCACGGTCGGTCTTTTGGGATCAAGCAATCCTACAAGAGTAGCTGTATCTTGGCGTTGTACTGTCTGGAAAAGATTGGTGCAGAGCTACGGTTCTACAACGTGGAACGTGGAGTTCATTTTCGGGAAAAACAGGCATACATGCAAGGCAAAACTGGACAAATCACTTCATGAGGAAATTAATGCTGAAGTTAAGGTAGCTGTTGGCCAGACAGACAGTATAAGTCGTATGGTGCTGGCGGCGCTGATTTCCGGAACCCATACAGCTAGCGCCAATAGTGGCCTGCAGAATAATAAAATAATATTGTAAAGTCGACAGGCCTGAATGTCCAAGTCATTCAGGCCATTACCAAAAACTTGCAGATCACTGGCCTGAATGTCCGGCACCCACCAGATCGTAAACTCCCTTGCTTCTGATGTGTCCCCAATCAGTTTATTGTAAACCAAAATGCATTTTTTCTTTTCAGCTACACCCTTATTCCACTAACCTCTCATCCCTACTTAATATACTACGTATGGCAGAAAAGGTGGAATTTTTGGAGTTTGTAATTGCTGATGAAATTTTGCACATACCATGGCAGAAAAGGTGGAATTCTTGGAGTTTGTAATTGCTGATGAAATTTTGCACATACCATGGCCAGTACCAAAAACAGTTAAATCCTCTTTCTGCAAGATCGGTAGATATTCGTCGAGATCATCACGAATTCAAGACGCAGTAAGACATAAAACCAAATCATATCATGGTGAGGGCTCCAAATTACACGTGTGGCACACGTGATCATCAAACTGGTGACATTGTGGTAGCTGGAAAGCATGAAAATATGTGTGCTACCCGGGAGGAGGGGGGAGAGTATCACCGTGGACAATACCACACTTGTTGAAAATGAGGTAACTCCCATGTCTCCAGGTGGCCCCAGCAGATGCCCTCTGTGCAAATGGTATACAAGAGGCAACGAAACCGCGTCGTCGCCTTTCAGTCTATTGAACATCATATGTTTTGAGTTCATGGGATCAACATCGTACAAAGGTTGCAGTGTAGAAAGTTCAAGGCTCATGGAGATAGATACTTTATCAAAATACATTACAAAAACCAACTTGCAGAAGTGGCAGAAGTGGCGTAGAACATACGTTCGACAATCGGAATAATTTCCAATTCCAAGGTGGGGTTGGAAACAGGTGTATTATTAGGTAACATGTATTAATTTATGTTAGTTGTTATTTTGTTATTTTTGTTAGTTCACCCTTCTTTGTGATGACGTGATATTATGTGACTGCGAGATATCAGCTTTTGTCAACCGTGTTAGTTCGACAGCAAAGCAAATACAGAACCGCGGGAGAGCATACTACTGGTGCTCAAAGAAAGCAGTCAAACCGGCCGGTGTCGATGCTGACAAATTAAATGCCCATGATTTTGCTTTGTACAAGGACAAGTGTGATTTTTTTTTGTGGTGTGACGAAGTTGGGCACTACTACTAAGTGGTTGTGCTTCATAATTTTTTTTATTTATCAAAAAAACTTTTTTGCTTCTAACAATTTCCAACATGTTAATTTTTTTTTGTCCTTATTGATATGTCCTTATGGAAGATAGGAATTTTTCTAATTATATTTGAGGATTTAAAATATCATGCAGTTATGTGGCCAAAATTCATTGTTCATGCCGAGAGTTGTTGAACTTTTTCTTCTTCTGCTTGTCTTGGTCTCGGTTCACATATCAATTCTAGCTCTCTTTCTCTACATAATAGTGTGGATATTTTGATATTAGCTTAAGTGTTCCAAGCAGGAATTTTTGTTTGTTTTATTTTTTTAAAATATCAATTGGCATTCAATAAAAAAACATGTAAATAATTTTTTGTCTTTTGGCTATTCTTTTTTTTCTTTTTTTTTCATTATCTAAGGTTAGTTCACCCTCCTGTACTGCTCAGACAACACGATGCATGCTCCATGGCATATTACCCAAGTTTCTACCAGGAACGAGCAATACGGGCAAGTGGTCCTCTGGATGTATTAAAGCAGTCTCAAGTTTCCGTGAGCATCCCTGTGATGTGTTCATAGAAGATTTGCGCAAGGGTGAAGTTGGCCGAATTGCATATCATAAAAAAAAGATGAAGAGCTAACAACCTTTGTCACCTTGTAATAATCTTAAATATGTTCATTTAAAAAATTGTTAATAATAATCAATCTTTTTATTGTAAAGAATGACAGTTTGCTGCTACCCTCCTGTAGTCTATTCGACTACACGCAGCTAAAACTGACTGACTGAAGCTGACTGCTACGCAGTAAAAGCATAAATAAATAGCGGTTTGGTTTGATGTGCAGCAAATGGCGAAATTAATCGCATTTGCTGACATGACACACAGCAGGGTATTGGTCCAATTCCTGGGTCCTCGCGTCGTTCAGTCCGATCAGACAGCTTTATTGCCCCAGTCAAGAAAACGTTCTTTCCCAACTTTCCCAGTGAATTTCCATCGATCTGGGATTATCCAAAGTCAGCTGCAGCAGAACGTTACATAAGCTTTTAGCGATGAACAATTGTCGTGGGTGTTGAAAATTACAAACAAGGATGAAAATAATGCCAGATATTGCGGAACAAGAAAAAATTTAATTCTATTTGCAATGATACATCAGTTGCAATAATTTCAGTTAACAAGAGAAAAGTACAGTGGTTTCTGCCACTCTACGGGAATTTAAAAAAAAACATGAAAACGGTAGTTGCCTGCTACGCTAAGAAAAAGAAAACGAGTTCATAAAGATTTAATAATAATTTCATAATGTAAAAGGAAACGAAGCTGACGAACACGACGTCTTGTCAGCGAGTGAAACGAGATGAGTTTTTATCTACTGGAAAGCCCCTCCCTTCTCTACCGATTACCCTCCCTTTAACCGAGGTTGCCGGATCAAATTTTGAGATTTCGTTCTGTCAGTGAATTGGACCCTCTTGACGAGTCCAAACTCGACAACATTGGGAGAGCTTTGACTTCTTGGGCCAAGACTGGAAGAGATCGTGATGTACAGTGTCTTCTTGAAAAACCCGATCGCGATACTTATTTTTTTTAAACATCTGGTGAGGGAAAAATAAACTATCAGTTAAAGTCTAATCCTTTTTCAAGGTGATATTTATTGCCACGATAGACTAAAGGCAAGGGAATTCAAATACATAGCCTTTGGGGCATTTGTCTTTTATCATCTTTCTCTATAGTAGAGTGTTTTAGGTTGCGATGATTAACACTGTTTCAGCATGTCTTTGACACATTAAACAATGGAATGGCGTGTATTAAGGTTGTTATAAAAAAACTAATCATCGCAATCAATTTTCATGCCCTATAACAAATAACAATATTTTAATCAGTTCATTTTGTTAATAAAGATTCAAAATTTCATCAGGTTAAAATTACAACTACTTTTCATGATGTTTCATGGAGGATTAGAAATCCAAACCATTACTCTTAGTTTAATCAACCGGACACTGTACCTTATACTAAGAGATCGTGATTTTCAGAATTATATTGACGTTCAATATACTATCGACTGTGAAATTTAACTAGGTTCTCAATCAGATAGTATATTCATTGTGAAACGATAACTTGGTATAGTGATAACTGTTTCTAGCTTTAAAATACTAATATCAATGTTTTTAATCTTCAAGCCTCCATCAGGCAAACAAATAACTCACAATTTCATATGGGGAAATTACGAATCTTAATAAAGACGAAAAAGAGGATAAAAAGGAAAATGAAGGATAAAAGGATGAAAGGATAAAAGGAAATGTCAGAAAATTTCATTACTTTTAAAACGGATTAGATATTATCTAAAGCCGCGTTCACACCAGAGGTTTTTCGGCTAGCCGAAAGATGAAAACCAAAAGACGACAAAATTTCGTTTTCATCTCTTACTATTCACACTACAAATTTTTTCATCTTGGTAGATGGCGCTGTATACTTTTTTCGCGGCTTTTAATTATTTGAGTCGTCTGCAGATTTTCTGATTTTTGTGTGTGATTATTGTGAGTTCTCTTTTTGAAATGGAAGTAGGAATAGAAGAGAGTAATTATGAGTACGAACTTTGGATTTGGAAAGTGAAGGTCGTTTACATCATGTTATTACTTTGGAAAGTGAAGTTGTCATTGAGAAAATGTGAAGTTGCCCGTAGAAGACGACCGATCGGAAGGTTGTGGACACGCTTGCATAACACTGAAGAAAATCGTGCCAAACATTCTTAGTACAATACGATCTTAAAAGAAGCTGCAATGCACGACCAAGTCGTCTTCTTTAATATCACAAGGATGACACCAACTACATTTGAGGATCTTCTTCTGCGTTTTGTTTAAAAGGACACAAAGTATCGCAAGTGCATACCACTAGGTACCAAAAATATCCAAATATCAACACAATTACATAACATATTTTGTTCTATAGGTGCACGACTGGCCCTAACACTCCGTTTTCTTGCTACTGGCAATAACCTCAGAAGCCTTGGCTACGCCTTCCGAGTCGGGCATTCTACTGCAACGGAATCAGTTAATACTATCACAGCAGCCCTCGTTCAAGTTCTAAAAGGGGACGTACTGAAAAAACCTTCAACAGAAGAATGGAGAACAAAGGCGAATGAGTTCTATAACCGCTGGAATTTCCCCAACTGTGTCGGTGCTGCTGATGGTAAACACATTTCAATCCAATGTCCTGCCAACTCAGGTTCGTAATAATTGTATGATCAATCACGTGTTTACATTAATTAATAATAATCATTACTTTTTGATAATTTAGGTTCTTTATACTATAACTATAAGGGGTTTTTCAGTATGGTGCTTATGGCTATCTGTGACGCTAATTATCGTTTCACGCTGGTTGACTTTGGAGCATACGGAAGATAAAACGATAGAAGTGTCTACAACTCTTCCAAATGGAAAAAACAATTTGAAACGAATTCCTTGGGTGAGCTATTTGATTCAATTATTAATATCAATGTAGTCATTATTATGACATTTCATGAATCTTATAGGACTACCTCCACCTAGTCGTTCCCAGACACGAACCCAAGTGATTAGCCAGAGATGCCTTATGGTGTTGTAGCTGATGACGCTTTTCCTCAAGAAGTTTACATGTGGAAGCCTTATCCAGGCCACACCACGGGTCTCATGGCCAGGATGGGGATGGTATACAACTACAGGTAACATTACGGTTAATTTCAAATGTCAGCGACATAATAATCTCTTTTAAAATAAAAACCACTCTTAATTTATCCAGGCTCTCTAGAGCAAGACGGACTATTGAAAACGCGTTTGGAATCATGGCAGCACGCTGGTGGGTCTTCTTGAAACCGATCCCTTGTCATCCAAAGAATGTGAAGAATTTGGATCTTGCCGGAGTAGTGCTGCACAATTTCCTCTCAGTTGCTGATCCTAGGTATGGTGATGCAAGTTACGGTGACCGCTATCGGAACGGCATATTATCAGCGGGCCAATGGCGTCAAGACATCAGCGAAAGAGAAATAACAACTTGCTGTTTCCAAGACTTAGCTCCCAAGCTCGGACAAAATGCATCAAATGCAGCGAAAGAAGTTCGTGATTACCAAATGAAATATTTTAACGCTGAGGGTATTGTTCCGTGGCAGGAAGACTATTTCACGGAGTACGAATAACAAGATCAATTGACGACATTGACGTTTCACTATTTTATTGTTGTCTTTCAGTTTGTACAAATTACAATTGAATTAAATGGCAATTTAAAATACATGGAAGACAAACGACAAATCTTTTATTGACTCGAATCATTTTTTTCTGTGTTGCGAGTGATTCCATTCGCCAGCCACTACAGCGTTATTTTCTTCTTGAGTTCTTGCTTGTTGTGGTAAATCGCTTGCTCTATTTCATGGCGGATGTTATCGCGCACCTCTTCGTCCTAAATCGCAGCCACACACAATCCCAAGTTTTTCCCATAGCTGAGCCAATCCTCTTCAATGTGGTTGAGGATTCGCTCGGGATGGTTTTGTTTCTTATCTTCGGGTTTACTCTCTAAAACTTTCCCAATAGTTTTCATTAACTGGCCGATTTCTTTGGCAGCCTCGCCCTCCACACTTGCCTTCTTGCCTGTTAGATAAAAACAAAAATACGTAATGTCTAGTCCACGGACAAAACATAAAAGCATTCTTGATGATACCTTTAGTCTTTCTAGGCGGAGTTGGACTTGGAGTAGGAGAAATCGGAATCTTAAAATCAGGTTCCTTCAACCCTTCGATGGTCTCCTTATTACAACTACCACTCGTGACTGGTTCGATTTCCTTATTAGACGAATGATCATCAGAAAAATCAGAAGCAGTTTCGAAATCAATCAACGAGGACGTCGTATCGTCTTTTTCGTGATTATCTGAATCTGAAAAAAGTACAAGTGTATTTTATTAATAAAGCATTCATGTGTGCAAAATTTGAAAAAAGGACGTAGGTGGTACCAGAAGAGGAAGGATAAAAATTCCCACTTCCAAATATTTCTCTCATTCTCCAATTTTTGATAGGTGTATTACCTTGTTCGTGCAAGTATTCGTCATGTGTTCCTTCTTCATCCTCATCACCGTCCAAATTTGTTGTTCTCCTGATAATAAGTAGAAATATTTATAATTGTCGACCTACGTATAAAAAATTAAATGTAATATATACATACTCGGCAGCATCATACACTTTGGACAGGAATCCCATTTGGTCGTAATATGTCCAACGATTCTTCGCACGTTTGGAACCCTCCAATCCACTGCCACTTGGATCCTCTTCACTCAGTCGTTTCTTTTCATCCCTGTAGGTGTCCTTTAATTTCTTCCATTTTTTTGACATTGTCAGGAGCTGTAGAAAAACAGTTACGTAATACAGTTAACATAATATATTTGCAATAATTGAAAGGAAATGTAAACAGCATACTGATTGAAAATTTCCTTCCGATGACAGCTCTAGCTGTAGCCTGTGACACATTGTTTTTATATGCTGACATCGTTACGTCATACAAAACTGGCTGCTTTTCAATAGACTGGATGAATCTCTCAGTAGTTTCTTTTGTCCACATTTTAATTCGTTTTTTATTCCTTTTAATAAAAATATGAGCGATGACGATCACAATGCCACACATAGTTCTGAAATTATACATTTATTAACTTGTTGGTAATTTGTTTGTTCACAGCTCTCACTCCGCCATCGGGAGGACATTTCCTTGGTGATAAACTTTTTGCTACATCCCTAGTAGAACGAGATATCTTTTAGATATCTTTTAGATATCTACATATCTTTCTGGTGTCTTTTTTTTGTTGGCATCTTACAGATATCTTTTAAATATATACAAAAACATCACCCGTTTATCATATCTATAAAACATTTAGAAAATATCTTTATAAAAACATTTTACGTAAGATATCTAAAATAAAAATAAAAGAACCAAAACGGATTCGAACCCTGATCCTCCGTGATGTTCACTCGCCACCTAGCTAACCACTACACTATTCTTTGGAATTTTTAAAAATTATATATTTATACTGTATTAAACGGACTTTAACTTTTTCCCTTAAGTTACAATGACAAATCTTTAGTAAATCCTGATAGAGACAAATTTAAACTCTTTTTAGACCAATTAAATAATCTTTGCGGCCAGAAAAAAAATTATTTTTGGACCGTTAAAAAACCCAGTTTGAAACCCATTAATTAGGCCACCAAAAGCCGTCTTTTATCAAGCCTATTCGGACGGTATAGACGACGTCTTTTTTATCCCAAATAAAAATATGTGCGTCTAAATTAGACCGCCAAAATCCGACTTTTATCCAGCCTATTCAGACGATCACACAAAGACGTCTTTTTTCCAAAATTAAAACCAAGCGTGTTGTCTGGGTATTGAGACACAATGAATGAACAATCCGAGTATCAAGTTATTTAGAATCAAATAATTGAAATCGTACAAGGTCAAATTTGAAAAAAAATCCTTCAAAACATACTTTCCACCACTTTTTCCAACACATTGGAGATTAAGGTAAAGTTGCAAATCTCCTACTAGGAACTGAGGTCCTGAGTTTCTAGCAAACATTTGAAAACGGCAGCCAACGAAGGAGGAACATTGGACCATTGTTGTTTTTAAAATGTAGCTTAATCACGCTTGGATAATTTAACTGTTTGGATGGGCGGATTAGATATACACTCGATAGTACGACTGGCTAGTTGCAATAAAGTGGTTGCATGCACTCTTGCAAAATCCAACAAGATTTTATAGCTTGCTAATAATACGATTTCTATACGCAAAACAGCTGAAGATTTCAAGGGAACCGCAAATCGTCTACCTAGAATCCTACATGTTGCAGATAATATCTATTATCTTTAGTTAAATCCTAAATCCCATTGGTAACAAAGAATATTTCTTATTTTTGTCATTTCAGTATGTCATATTGGTATTGTAATGACCCTAAGTCACGCTTAGCTGGCTGCGCTCTTCCTATACACAGAATCAAGAGTCGCAGCAAGCCGAGAGGAACTAGCCGGCATACCCACAAGGTCGGATGCACCGGCGTTTCCTGTCTGTCGGAAATCGGCACAATATGCGAGACGCGGCGAAGTGTGAATCCGCGCGCCGCGTTTGGATAAACACACTGACATGCGTGAATTCACACGTTTTCACAGACTTGCGAAAGTCTCCGCGATAGACGTTAGAGCGCGAGTTGTTCATTCGCGCTCCGGTATAAATACGCGAGGCTTTTGCAAAGTAAACCAGAGTCAGTTGAGCTTCCTCCTAGTGTTCACTCTCTATCTCTCTTTCTCTCTCTGTGAACTGTTTTGTACTTGATTAAATGCTTTTAATACATATAGTGATCCCGTATCCACTACATTATAGTGGTTAGCGAGTGGGGCTACGATTCTTACGGTCTGAGGTTCGAGTGCCAGAATTGACTTAAGACTAGTTCACCGAGTGAGAAATGAATAATACGAGAAAGTGATACGGTAATGGTGTAATTTATTTGAAAGCATTTTTCAAAAATGTATTTAAAGGCCCGTTCAGACTGGTGTTTTTCTATGTTAAGTTTGCGTAAAGTCATTGTGTTGGTTCGCCATAAAAGTAATAAAATTGCGCTTCCCATTCACACTTATTTCGCCTTGCGTCTAGTGTGTAATTGCTTTATGCCAATTTTCTAAAGAAAGGGGGGTGTTTTTTAAGGGTTGGGGTAGCGCGGCAAGTTTCGACTCTTCTGATTGGCTCTCCCTTGTGTCAAGAAATTTCAACAGAGGAGAGGCCAAATTTCGTACGTCGAATTTCAAGCCGTTGTGAAAAGGCTTTTTTATGTCATTGTGCCATCCTGACGTATTTTGGGCGTATTCAGCCCAAAACATTGCGCGGATTTTGCCTGACACAAGGGGCATAACGGCATAATGACATAAAAAAGTGCCAGTCTGGAGGGGCCTTAAGATATCTATGAAAAGATGTATATTAGATATTCAAGTTAGATATCTTTAAGAGATGACAATAGGTTACTGGACAGTTATGAATAGGTTATGTTTCTAGTAGATAACTCTTTGTCTATTAGATATCTAAAAGATATCTCGTTCTACTAGGGTGCAACCAAATTAATTAAATGCCCGAAAGGAGTCCTCAAATCCTTTCCTTGTTTCTTCCATTGAACTTTTGCACAAACGGAGCGGCTGAAAATTGCGAGCACTACAGTTTTTGCTTTTTTATCCTTCGAACCTAATGTCCGAAGATTTTGCATATGCACGCAGCACTAGATTGGATTTGGTTCATAATTCAATTTTAATATTTTATAAATTTGTCATTTAAAAATGATAGAATGCATAATATTTAAAGCTTTAACTTTCCGTGTTTCTTACCAAACACATTGATAGTTCTATATCGGCAAGAGCGGCATTGAGCACAGACAAATCTTCCGGATTTTGAATTGGCAATTTTAGCTGGGAGTCAAGGACTTTCTTGAAATGATCCATATTATCTATCATGACAGATTCATGGGTCAAGCCTTCGTTGCGCATGTCGCGAATAGCAACTAAAATGTCCTCTAAGACGCCAAGTACTTTCTTTTGGTAATCACTGACGAATTCAACAGTATCTCCCTCTTCAATGATAAAGAAAATTAGACAGTGTGAGAAATACTGATATTGAAAATATAGAAATAGCCTACCGGGTTGAGCGTTGTTCATTTCCACACCTTTTTTAGTTGGAACAAGAGGGGATGACGTTAGAGTAACCAAACGTGTTCCATCATCAAAAGAATCGGCCATTGGGTATTTTTGGCTAGTGTCCACTGAATTTTTCTCTTTTATGTCAGGATTTCTTTTTGCTACATTAACTTTGCTAATTTTTGGGGGAAGTGATGGTTTCCGACTTTCACTCACACTTCTACTATTGCCTAAATATTTCAAAAGAAAATATAAGACAAGTGAATTATCATACATAAATATACAGTTATGCCTGCAAGTTTCTTTAGCAGGCAAATAGCTATATATGTTTTGATTTTAATTTGACAGAAGGGATACTATGGTGCCTACCGAACCCTTCATATTTTTCATTGTTTCTGTTTTTTTCTTTTAAAAAAGGTGGGAAAATTGGATGAATTTGAAGGAAGAGATTAGTAAAGAGAAAAAAGAATAGGCATAAGTAAAGGGGCGTTAAGTATCCCTTCCGTCATATTAAAACAAAAGCATGCAGAGCCATTTGCCTGCTAAAGAAACTTGCAGGCATGACTGTATAAGTCATGGTAAGGAATTTATGGTACCATTTTTTTTGGAGAATGCAGAATAAGAAGAACCACTCAGGTCGTCCCCTGACAAATTCACTAGTTGAGATATTCCTGGCACCCCTTCATCATCACTAAGGCTGTGGGAAGCTGGTCTTTTTTTATGATTTCATTTTTTGGCATCCTTTTTAAACATAATAAAAAAATATGTATTAACATGCATGGAGGACAAGAAAAATTAATTAAAAATCACCCAACTCGTTCATCATTCACGGAATACGTTCCACTCATTCACTATTAAATGTAGACATTCTAGTCGACTCATATATGCACGATCACACGATGTAGTGGTAGCTTATTATATAACAGCCTGAAGAGGAGAGAGTTACAAAATTTTGAGACATAAAGATACCTTTTTTAAAATTTCAAAATGTGAAAAAATATTTAAATCGTATCAATCTCTTCAACCCAATGAAATAATTAGGAAAGAATATGACTTACTTTAATTCCTTGAGATCCTGAATGATGTACTGCAACGAACGAAATGGACGACTTAGCAAATCTTGAGTAACCTATTGAGAGCATGCTGAGGACTTGCAGAAAGTATCAATCCCATTTTTATTTACATCAATTAATGCCACCTACAAATTGTCATAGACCACAAACGACGACATCTATCAATCGTAATTGGGCATATAAATCTTAAATAAAAAATTCAAAATGTGGTATAGGCCTGAATTTCAATAATATTCATATAGCAGTTGCTATGGACCACACCCAAGAGCCAGTGGTTGTCCTCGTGACAATCACATGCTCAGTGCATGCATGTCCTTACCATAAAGGGTAAGGACACATTCACCAGTTGCCCTATAAAAGCGGAGTCTTAACAAGACTCCGCAGGACTCAGTATCGTTACTCTGTGTAACCGATCTACTTGTATAAGTGTTCAGTCTCGGCTAATACACTGTGTTATCTCCAACTATAAAGCCTACTTATTCTGTATGTAACCGACTTGTTACATTCATTTCATAATACAGCGAGAGGTACTTAACAGAAACTGTCAATCATTTGGTGGCCATCATAGCAATCATAAATCGTTGCGTACATTTTTTCTGAATAAAAAGCGGTGCTAGCTTTAAATTTTGTTGTATTCTTCTTCGATTAAATTAGGCCTCAGAGTAATCCAAAAATGCTGACTGACGATGAAATGGAAAAAGTGCTCTTAGCTTCTGGTTTCTCACTGCGCAAAAGAAAACGTCAGTTAAAAGATTTGCAACCAACATATGTATCAACCTTACACAATAAAGCTATAGGAGCTATAGAACATTGGTGTCAGCATGGCGTTCCAGGAAATGTATGGGAAAAGATCAAAAGCTATAGGAATCTTGTTTCAAAATTTAACTTGAAGCCGATAGAAGAAATACCGATTCCGCTTCACAGTGATACGGTAACCATATAACATTCATATTCGACGAAATATTGTCCCTTAGAAATTTCCTTAAAACTACCGTTCAAATAAGAATCTTTTAGGCGTAAAACTTTTGCGTAAACCGAAATACGTTGTACGTACATAATTCATAAATAAAGTTTAATGTAAACATTTCCTTATAGATGCGATTCGTAATGCTGCAATGCTTGTATTATTTTAAAGCTTTCAGTTTTTCATAAATTTAATTCAATATAAAAATTTTCAGTATAAAAATTTCCCGATAGCTTATAAATCTTTTTTTATCCAACAGAATCATACCGATGATGATCAATTAGAAAAAATTACGTTACCTATTCCCGAACAACAGCTGATCGTAAAAAGTGATGACACATCAGTCGATGACGTTATTTTGCTGAATTCTCAAGAAAATTACGGGTTAAACAACTTAGAAAATACGCAAGTCAATAATGACAATACCGACAATACATTAAAAGATGATGACAAAGACAATGCACGCGAAAAAATGACTTTGATTAAGCTTCTGCGTCATTTTGCGGCATACACAAATCAGAAGCAGGAACACTTGACTTATCTCCTAAAATTACTGAAGCTCTACGAACCTACTCCAAATTATTGTTTGTTGCCCAGCACCGGGAAAGAACTCATGCATATTGATGGCAATGATTGGCACACAGTTTCAAGAAAAATTCAAATATCAAGAAAGTTACCATCTCCTGGCCACATCAATGACGGAAAATATGTCCATTTCGGGTTAGAGAATGCCTTAAGTGGAAATTCTGCTGGGCTTGTTCATTGCGACTCAGATTTACTCCAGTTTGTTGACATATACCTTACCAATCCTGGTATTCTACCAAAAGGAATACGGAAAAGAGTAACTTTAAATAATATTTCAAATTTGTTTACTATATCACTAATATTAACTCAAATATGTCATAGATTCAAGCATTAGAAGTAAACTCAACAACGGAAAAAGCTAAAGCCATTTTACGAGAAGAAAGAGCAGTCCAAAGCGCTGATAATACGTTGGCTAAACCTATGCCTCATTTCGCCGTAGATATCAGCATTGATGAAGCAAAGCTAAATGAAGACACGACTGCGGCTACAATTACTGCTATCCTTGGAAGAATTCATTCAATTCAGCCTAACGCCAAAAGTGCTGATGAAACTACCATTCTTTTAAATACGTCGGTCTTCATCATTGGATTTTTTGTTGGAAAGAGTAAGCCTGCTGATATTGAAACTTTTCTTGAAGCTCTTATTTGTGAACTGTGTCGACTCTCTCCTTCAAATGAAAATTTAACCTGTACAAATCAGCGCTGCTGCACTGCATCTCTTCGCTGCGTCATAGCAGATGGCCCGATGCGAAGTTATCTTAAGAGAACAAAGGGTCATTCTTTCTACTTTTGTTGTGATCGCTGCATTCAGAAAGGTGAAATGGTAAACCGAGCTGTTTTGCTTCGAAATGTAAATGCCCCTCTGAGAACCGATGCAGATTTCTTGACTTACCACGTTAACGATTATTCTATTGATGAACATTTGAAAGACCCGAACGATCTTCGCCCTTTCCTTAAGTTGAATTTTCCAATGGTTTCAGGCTTTTTTATTGATCCCATGCATACTGTAATAGAAGGCGCCTTTGGTCGACGTTTAGAGGGTTTTGTATCCATACCAGGGGAGGGCAAACTTAGTAGCGCACAGATTTCCAAAGCAAATCAACGAATTAAGTACTTTCACTTGTGTCGCCCCTATGGCTTTGATAGGTATGTTGATAAGTTGGAGAAATGCAAAAACTATAAGATTCATGTCAAGCGCAATATTCTTTATCATCTTTTGTTACCTTTGTTTATTAATGGAATTCTGGATGAAAATGAATTAGAGCATATCATGTTGTTACAGTACGGCATGATGCTTTTGGGATCCTTTAATAGAAAACCTGTTCCTACAAAAAGACTTCTGGATGCAAAAAAAAACCTTTGATAGGTATTCTGTTGAGATCACTGAGAGAGGAATACCATGCAGATTTGTTAGCCATCAAGTGTCTCATGTGTGGCAGGACTCGTACAATTTCCAGAGCGGCATTGAAACACTGAGTGCATTTCCTTTTGAAAGTTTTCACAAATTCTTTCGGAGATGTATCATCAGGAGTGGAAATCTTTAAGCAGAACAGATACGTAATCAGTGTGTTGAAAAGCCCAAGTACCAACTTCCAACAACTTCTTGTGGTACAATAATACAAAATAAATTACAGTTATTGTTAGAAGCGAGTAAAAACAACAGAAATGTGCTCCAATTTTCAATAAATAAGGGAAATCAATGGGCAAAAAAAAAATTTTCAAAGACTTCGTGTTGTCTAATAGATTCCCCAATTATGTTTTCCTTGATAATAAAAAATCTGCGTATGTTTGTGTTGATATTGTTGCTGATGGTTTAGAGCTTTTGAACGTTATCGCTCGTAAACTTGTTTCCCTTGAAAATGCACACCCAGATAACACACACCTGAGCCAACGACGTCCCTTAGATGTCGTGTTGGGACGGTTGCAACGTCCCAAGGACTCCCCATATTTTGTGGTTCTCGTCTTTGGGACTGGTTTTGGATGTGGCAATGTCCGCCTTGTCAACATCCCATTGCTGTGCCCAGCACAGCCCATGGGACGTCTCTAGGACATGCTAAGTACGTACTTTACACCACCATTTATTAACAATAAAATCATCATGCCCAGGGTGTCCGGATATCGGATTTCAACTTTCTTGACAAGATGACGATGAAACACGATGAAATATTTTCTTCAGTGAAGAACATCAATGAAGAATAAAATGTCTTCCACTGGACTCGAACCATAGACGATTGATGCCGTATGCCCCCCAGCTATCCACTGAGCTATATGAAATACATTAACATCTCTGTTTATTACTTAAAGTTACCCGTGTAAAAACAAAGGGCACGATGTTATAAAATTTTCTAAGTGTTTTGTTGGAGCCAAAATGTAATAAATGGTACGGATAAGGTACCTTCACATGGGACTGTGAAAATTGTCGCGCTTCGGCGCTTTTTTTGTTTTAAAAGGGACCGCTTTTAGATGTTATATACTTGAGCCTGTCCCAGACGTCCCATTGGTACGTCTTTGGGGCTCGATTGGGACGAGAATTCCTATCTGGGACATCGACAGCCATATCTTTCGTCAGATGAAAACATTTTTTCTGCTCATAATCTTAGTGCTGAAACATTTATGATTCTTCCTTCCCAAGTATTTTCAAAAATGATGGCTCTTCCACTAAATCCAACTCCACCAATATCTTTCAAAAATGATCGATTGCGATGGTATTTAGTTCCTCTGTTACATACATGTGAAAATAGCAATTGAAATACAGCAAAATATTTCCCATGGAAATGCAAATATTAAGTGAGTGTTTTCTCTCTTAGTTGTGGAGTCAATGTTATTAAAAAATTATTTTTTACCCCAAAAATACAAATCAAAAATTATGACGGGATCAAATAATGTTTCGTTAATTATTTTGATCCGAAAGTATTAACATTATAACCCCCATCATTTTAACTCTGTTGGTCTAACGGTTACAGCACTTACTTTAGATGCTTAAAGTCGACAGTTCGATTCTCAGAACCAGCATTTTAGACTTTTCTAAGATCTGTGTATTAATGTAAAAATAAATAAACAGTGATAAATATAGCAAATAAAAGATGTTTTATATTGGATGTAATTCAGAGTAGGCTAATAAACAACATCGAACGACAACACTAATAAAATTCATTCGTTATGGAAAATTTGGCAAATCAAAACCGAGTTTTAAAATTACATTTTTTTTCTGTTTATTTAGAAATTAAAAAACGGTTCATGAAAGTCCGTTAAAAAATTACGGAATAGTTCAATTAATAGAAAGATGAATAAAGGGAAATTTGACAATTCGGTTGAAAAACCAAAAACAGAAAAACACTAATTAAACTCTTTTTCAACGAGTTCACTTTGCGTTAACTCAAACGGAATGGTCTTTCGACGCTAAAATTCTTCCCGGGATACAATTAACTGTAGTAAGAAAGAATAAATGTGAAAAAAATGTAAAAAAATGTGAAAATAATGTTGAAAAAATGTGGTAGTCGTCTGCTACCGTTGAAAGCCTACCGAGGAACCACATCCGGCAAACAAAAAAAGAAGCGGCTGTTCACGGCACCCCTTCACACTACAACGCGCCGCTAGAGGGGTTGGCTTGACTCATACCTATTGATCGCAATAAGGTCTTAGTATAGACCTTTTTAAGATTGATCGGTGTAAGCAGAGCGAAAAGTCGTGCGGCTAGTCGACTAGTGCGCACCATGGCGGGGGATAGCCGAAACTTGCAGCAGACTTGGCTTGATTGTAGTAGTAGTTCTTGTTGTTTACATGTCTTCTAATGCAGTTTGTCCCAAAAAACACTGAAAAAGTGTTAAAATGCATCAGTGTTCTGTATTTGTCAAATAAAATAAAATAAAATACAAATAAAATACAAAAAAAACGGTATTTTTTATTTTATTTTTAGCGTTTATTTTTATTTAATTTTACCTGTATTTTATTTGGTATTTTATGCGTTTTTATTAAAATACTCAAATAAAATACTCAAAATACTCGACGACAGAGTCATCCAATGGATGACTGTCGACGATTTAAAAAAAAATGTTCTCAGAGTCATCCTGCTACCTTCTCGCTGTGTTGAAAGTCCCATAAGGGGGGTGATGGGTCTCGTGGTTCTTTTTTGGCATAGATAAAACGCCTCTATCGGACGTTTCGGAACTATTTCTGAAAGAAATCAAATGGACGGCAAATCCAGATGGCTCTTTATCTATGCCAATTCCTCCCACAAAACAGCCAAAACCGGACCTCGAGACCCATCACCCCCTTATGGAACTTTCAACACAGTGAGAAGCATATGACTCTGATTATGTCAATTCTCGACATTTTAGCTCCTTTTCCTACTGTAATGTATTTAAGAATTTCACTAGCAGCCGACAATAAAACAGTGCACACATGCTGCCCACATGTTAATTATTTAAGATTCTGAACGAGAAAACCTTCCCTATGGAGCAGGAGGACATTTCTGGTGTCGTAACACCAACAAGATCACTTAAATATTGGAGTCAAAATGCTCATCGTTTTCCTTACTTGTCATGTGTTGCTAGAGATATCTATATGGTTGTTGGAAAGAGTTTTCAGTACTGCCAGTGATATTTAAACGGCTAAGCGAATGCGAACTAAAGCTGGTTTGTTGGAAAAGTTGCTTTTTCTCAAACATAATTCAAAGTTGATCAATAACACTGTTGAATCTTATTGAAGTGATTGAACTCAATCCATTAATGATAGATCTTTTAATAAACAGAACTTGACCACCCAAAATAGAATAAAAAATGTTTTTTACTTTTAAAAATTACTATGTTCACAAATTTACCAGATAGGCTATTATGCGTAATAGCTTCACTAGCTTGGCTGAATAAAAAAAGGTCGCAGAAAAGAAAAGTATTTGTATTTTATTTTATTTTATTTGGTATTTTTTACTTTTCAAATAAATATTAAAATACTGTATTTTATTTGGTATTTTATTTTATTTTATTTGGTATTTTTGAAAAAACCCGATAAATTGTATTTTCCAACCCCAGTATTTTAAAATAAATGTATTTTATTTTAAAAATAAAGAATTTTCATCAAATACAGAACACTGAAATGCATGCCAAGTGTTGCTTAAGTTTTTTTTAAAGTGTTGGCATGCATTTTAACACTTTTTCAGTGTTTTTTGGGCCAAACTGCATTAGAAGACATGTAAACAACAAGAACTACTACTACAATCAAGCCAAGTCTGCTGCAAGTTTCGGCTATCCCCCGCAATGGTGCGCACTAGTCGACTAGTCGCACGACTTTTGGCTAGTGCGGATACCGAGCAATCTTAAAAAGGTCTATAGTCATTTAAGCTTTTGTACCACAAACAATTAGTAATTAGAATTTTTATTAATGAGCACTATTGCTACTTACTTTTTAAGTAAGTGTGTAAAAAAAATTAATAATATAAATAAAAATAATATAAAAATAAAAAATAAAATAATATAAAATAAGAAATTGGGGTCTAATTTTGAATATTTTATTTTTTAGTACATGTTATCATACTTTATACGTCAGTAAATGTGTGTTGCAAATTTAAATGTTTTTGGTGTAGATTTACTATTTTTTTTAAACTTAAAACTTACTGAAATCCGTTTCCGCGTCAAAATTTTTTCGCCGTATTTAACAAGGCGCTTATGGCGCTACGCGTAATCTTAAAATTAATGCTGCATAACGAGTAAATAACCTAAAAATACCCAAATAGTCTAGTTTTGTAGCCCATAAAACCTAGTTTACTTTGTATTAATTAGATGTTATGAAAATAGCACAGCAGAAAAGTTATTCACATTATTTAAAAAAACTACCCTTTTTTGGCTTTTTCCAAATTCCGCAAAATACCAATAGGTTTTACAACACACCCGCCAGGTTGACATTTTTGGGGGGGCCGCTGCAACTTGGTGCCAAAACTTGTTGCCAAAACCTTTTGGAATTTGGAAAAAGGGTAGTCTTTTCTAATGTAAATAACTTTTCTGCTGTGCTATATTCATAAGATATAATTAATACAAAGTAAACTAGGTTATATTGGCTACAAAACTAGACTATTTGGGGATTTTTAGGTTATTTAGTTTTTATGTAGCATCAATTTTAAGAAGACGCGTAGCGCCATAAGCGCCGTGTTAAACACGGCGAAAAAATTTCGACGTGGAAACCAATTTCAGTAACATTGAAATTTAAAAAAAAATAGTAAATCTACACAAAAAACATTTAAATTAGAAACACACGTTTATTAACACATACAATTTGATTACACGTAATAAAAACAAAAAAATATTTAAAATTAGACCCCCATTTCTTATTTTCTAATTTTTAATTGCAAATTTATATGTGATCCCTACGTACGATTTTTGAATTTTTTACACACTTACTTAAAAAGTAAGTAGAAATAGCGCTCATTAATAAAAATTCTAATTACTAATTGTTTGAGGTACACCCCCCTTTTTCGGCTAAAATGACTATACTATCTATAGAATATAGAATATAGAATATAGATGGATAGATAGATAGATATCGAATATAGATTGATCCCGAGTTTCAGTCATTTTGTTTTTATTTGCTCCCCGTTTGGAAGCACTCAGTATTAAAATTCGGTGAAAATGGTGACCCCCGAGTTTTAGTGATACCCTTGAATTTCCACTTACAAAATGTTCTACACAAAAATAAATTACTCAGACCAGCACCCCTACACCTACAGATCAAGGGAAACAGAAACCAGGTTAGTCCAGCTAAACTGAAAAAAAAAGTCAAAAAAAACGATTCCTGTAACACCCCGCAGGACCCTCTTGTTCCCAACAGGGAAAATTGAACTTTAATAATTTTTTTGTAAATTAATTTTGTATTTATTCACAACTAGTAACAGATTAATTTCTTCATTTATCTTTAGAAAGCAGCAAGTGACCTTTAGGTTTCAATTTGCTATCTAGGATGTCTTTCCTTTTTTCTTCATCAAGTTTTTTTAGTTGTTTGTTTCGTTCCACAGCAAAATCCATTTCTTTTACAATTTGCAAAATTTTATCCTAGGCAATGGAAAAATGTATTAAAGTTTCAAACTTGATTTTAAACAAGTTACTCACTGCATGCAACTTGTTCTTTTCTAGACGTTTTAGTTGACCAGGAGCAACTGGAGTTGTTCTTCCATCCACAAAAGTAAAGTCACGTCCGTCTGTCAGAGGACCGTACGCATTTGGGTTTCTCGGCAGACCATTTCTAATTGCAATAACACGTGAAAACGATATTTTTCTTATTTATTCCACTATCTAGATTTTACTTGTATCGCCAATCTTGCTCCACTAAACAGTAGTAACTGGTAGAAATGCTACGCGTTTCATTCGGTCTTATTCTTCTTTTCAACCCCAAACCTGCAAAAGAAATCAATTGAACTATTGTTATTAAATGTTTTAGTTATAAATGCTTGTTGTATAGCTATAAACTCACAGAGTCTTGAGATCATTGATACCGCCATTGTTGTGTACAAAGAGTAATTTTCACGCCGGCCACCCGTCTCATTTTAGCGGTTTCAATAATTCAGATTTTTTTGTTTTTTAAAATGTAACTGAGTCAACCCTTTTCCAATATAATTTGTTATTAATACATTTTTTTTTTTTGCTTTAATAAGTTTCTGACAATCCTAATAATAAAATTATGTTTACTTTCAAACTATTTTGGTAAAAAATATTTTTGAGTTTCATTTTAAACTCTCTAGATGGCACTGAAGTAACATTTGTTCGAACATTTGTTCGAATTTCTGGCGTTTTTCAGCTTTCTCATTTACAAGATCTTATCATTTCATTTACTATTCAGAAATCCACCCCCACTATCTCCAATCAAACGAGGATTTATTCAATAGCCCTATCACTGCAAAACCTAAGCGCATTCTTAACAAGAGGATATTTTTCTTCATTCCTCTGCAAATAATGTCCGATTGAGTTACGTCTATTATTAATCGTCTTGTATTTGATTTTGCGCTTCCAAAATGAACAAAGTTACGATCCATTTCATCATTTCCCTGTTATGTTTGTCAGATTTTCTCGTCATTTTGAACTGTGCAAAAGTGCAAGGAATTCTCCATCCAGCAAACAATGCCAATAACATAATAGTTATTCTAATTGACGATCTAGACATTGCATTAGGAGGCATGGTAAGTCGATTTTCCTTTAAACTTACTGCTACTACATATTACTACTGGGTATTATGTATTATTTTATTACAAGGCTATCGAGTAAGGAGGTATTATGTCGTTTGACCGGATTGCATGTCCACTAATGCTATTATATTAGAGTCGCACGCTAGTATCAGTCATTGTATAAGCTTTTATCCGCTCTTTGTTTTTCTGTTTTCAACATTTCGACTTTTTCTGTCCGCTCTATTTCTCTGTTGTATATTGACTGTCATTTTCAATGTGGAATAGGAGCCCATGACCATCACCCGTCGACTCGTCGGTCAGCACGGCGCCACCTTCACCAATGCCGTAAGCTCAAAACACACCCTAGTTTTCCTTCTATATTCTCTAGCTAGACTCTCTCCCTCTTACGTGCTTACATATGCAGAGGAGGGGGGATGAAGTATATCGTGCTGCATTCGCTTCTTCGTGCAGTCATCGTAAAAATCGATCGAATATATTTTTCTCTTTTTTATTTGTTTCCTTTTTCCGTGACCGACCGACCGACGACGACATTTCAAGTTCGTCTCGACCCCAGTCTGCTGTCCGAGTCGTTCGTCCATTTTGACGGGCAAATACGTTCACAATCATCGGTGACTCAATCAAATATGTTTATACCATTTTTATTGAATACAATCAAGTTGTACGTTTGATGTCTGTGACCTAGATATGTACCCCCCCCCCCTATTTTAATATTCCATTACTGAAAGTAAATCAATAGAGTCAAAACATTTCAATTCAATTCTATAATATGCATATACGTACTACAGTTCTATATAAAACTGTATGCAACATTATAGGGTCATCAATAACACAGAGACGGGAAACTGCAGCAGTCGCCAATGGCAAAACGGAGACGAACGGAAAACTATGGCCACGTACCTGCAAGCCAACGGATACGCGACTTTTTACGGCGGTAAATACCTCAATCAGGTATATACAAAAAAGGAATTGTTCTCTGTTTACTATTTAGTTGTTGGTCATTGTTCTCTGGCGGATGTCTGACTGATGGGAATTTGCGTTACATATATTATATACGTTAATACTATAGTATAATAATACATTCAACTATGAAAAGTCACTTGACAAAGTGACGCCAAAAGTGGTGCGCGTCAGGTGCAATGTGAAACCTGAAATTCCTTTTCAAATCGGTTCATGTTTCAATTCAAGTGTCCCCCTCCGTTTGAGTCTTTTCCGTTTGAAATCGTTACCCCCCTCCCTCTCTTTTTGATGTACTGATGACGACGGGTGCGCATATATCGTGTGACAAATTCGTTTTCTTCTACTTGGGAAACAAAGTTCTCTTGTTGCTGTTTTTTATTTTTTTTAAATTAGATTTTATTGTGCTGATTAATTGTTTCGTGAGGATTCAAGTTGCTTGCTCTTAGGAGCTGGAACAACAAAAAAACAAACTAAATATCAAATGATTTATTTTTGAAGTACGGAAAGAATGAAACCGGTGGCGTTGAACATATCCCCCCTGGCTACAACCGTTGGGGTAAAATAATTCAATATGAAATTCGTAATGGATATCTTTTTTTAATCTGAAACAAATTTAATCTATTTATGTTTGATTTGATAAAGTGGGATTAGTTGGAAATTCGCGTTACTACAACTACACGCTGTCGGTGGACGGTCAACGCCGTGACCACGGAGACGACTATCATCTTGACTACCTGACCGATGTTTTGGTATGTTTGTTTGTTCTTATTTCCACTTTAATTTTAGTGAGTAAAAGTACTAGCCGATTAGATTACTTATAAACGTGTAGTAATATCGTATAAACGTACTATAATTTTGTTGGCTAATCACACATGAAATGAATGGAAACGGATCGTGTGATAATGTCCACCTGAAAATAAAGTCGTGGAAAATCTCCTCATCCGCATGACAAATGAAACTAATTGTTACATGGCTTTGGGCATTTTTATATCACGCGGAAATAAGAGATAGCTATACATAAACAAAAGATTCCTATTGGATTACCAGTTTTCAACTTTATATTGTAATAATACGATATATCGTTGAAGGAGAAAATTAAAAAAAAACAAAACAAAAAACAACCTTGGATTGTGTTGGGCCCTGCTAGTCTACCAACTGCACTGTGTGTACATGGAGATGCAGCGAAGCGAAATGATGAGTATTAGTGTAATTGATTCGTCGTCTTCTCATCTCTTTGTCTCTCGTCGGTGATTGTCTTATGAGTGAGAGAGAATGAGAGATTGAGAACATTGGATTGGTGATCCTGAGACTGTGAACACATTTAATCATTTCCTTTTAGTGACGTAAAGAAATTTGAGTAGCTCTACCTCGTGTGGCACGTGCCATCATCCACTCATTTTGTCCGTTCGTTATATTTCTGATACGTTGGCGTATTTCTTTTAATTATTATTATCTGCTATCCACGGTAAGAGATCATTGCCAATTGTCGTCTCGATCGCGTCGCTGTCCGACGTTTTGCCATCGAAGAAAAAACAATACACAGACAATTAAATATATAGTCGATGAGATGTAATAACAGCACCAAAACAAGGGAGATAATATTGTCCATATAGAGGAGTAGTAAAGCCATCAAATCTTGGCCACAGGGATATAATAGAAGACGATATCCCCCCCTCTGTAATCAAACGATTGCTTCTTCTTATCATTTCCGGCTTATAATAAAAAGAGTCTATCTATAAGGAATCATCGTCACTTCCTCTTTCCCCCCAAGCAACAAATACATAATCGTCTTAGAGAGTGGATTTATACAACTATGAGCTGGACTGTTTTTATTTTTTGGTCGTCGTCGTCGTCTTGCTCATATTAGAGCCATCACAAATGACGACGACGGCGATGATTCATCATCTTTTAGACGAGCTGAGTAACTTGACAAAGGAGAGTGCGCGTTGATTATGGTACGCCGCGCTTGTTCCTCTCTTTGAACAATTCGTCCATCACTTGAAAAGATAATCGATAAATGTACGTACTAGAGAGATAATGCTCATCGCAGAGCTCTGAGGAAATATTTAGAAAATATTCTTCGCCGCTTTTTTTCTGTTGGTTGATCCTAGACAATACGGGCGGCTGACTTTTTCTTCCTTTTGGGAAAAAAGGAAGGAGGAATAATCTTATCAGACAAAAGAATTGGAACTCGTTTTTTTCTCTTTTCTCTCTTTTTTGCATGACAATAAAATCTATTGTGTGTGTTGAACACCAGCAATGGAATCAAATGATTACGGAATCAGCAGCAGTCACCGACACCGATTCAAATAAATCGAGTCGAGCTGCAGCGCACAGCATATGAATATATAATTTATTTATTCTTTCTGATTTTCAATTTTATCATTAACATTTCATGCGGAAACGTGGATTAAAAAAGGCTAGGGAGGCGTTGGATTTTATAGATGGAATCATTTCATCACATCAGTCTTCCTTATCGGAAGGAACAGACAGTCTGAATAATAATAAGACAAGTCGGCCATTCTTCGCTATGATCGCTCCACCGGCATGTCATTCGCCTTTCACTGCAGCCCCGCAGTTTTCTCGCAAGTTTACCGGACGAAAAGCTCCACGATGGCCCAGTTTCAATCGTCATCCAACAGACGGCGACAAACATTGGCTCCTTCGACAAGCCCCACCGGGTCCTTTGCCTCGCGAAATAGTCAACAAAATCGACCAGGTTTTCCGTCAACGATGGAGGACTCTCTTGTCCGTTGATCAAATGGTATTATTTCATTTATATTAATATAAAAAGGCTATAATATTGAATAGTTTTTTTTTCTGATGAAATATTTTAATTCATTTCTCTCTTTCGTATTATTATGAATTTTTAATTGCTTTTATGGGAAAACTCCAACAAATAGTTTTATAAAACAGCATGGAAATCCTTTTATAAGTTCATGAAAAATTCACGACGTTCGTTCGTTGAATAAG
Organism: Daphnia galeata; assembly: GCA_030770115.1. Lineage (NCBI taxonomy): Eukaryota > Metazoa > Arthropoda > Branchiopoda > Diplostraca > Daphniidae > Daphnia > Daphnia galeata. The sequence goes on from CM061123.1 coordinate 9,583,492, forward strand.
TGACCCGAGATATCTCATAAATACGAGTTATTATAATAAAGTTTTATTTTTTTCTATATTTATATAAGATCGGTAATATAGTCAAGTTGCTGAGTGAAAAGGGTCAAATGGATCGTACGTGGATTTTGGTGACGTCGGATCACGGCTATCACATGGGCCAGTTTTCTATGCCCATCGACAAACGATTACCTTATGAAACGGATATTCGCGTGCCATTGCTTGTCATCGCCCCCAGCAATAAGGAGCCAACAACCCCCAATAAGAGTCTCAACAACAACAACAATAACAACAACATTGAGATCGATTCATTGTCTGTCGTTTCCATCGATCTGGCACCCACCGTTCTCCACATGGCCGCTGTGCCTATTCCCGACGATATGGACGGTGTGTCACTCCTGCCGTTGATCGACGACGCTCTCACCAACTCTGATGATTCACCATTCAAGGTAGTATATAGGAAATGAATGCCCAATTTTATTCACTTGGCCGCATAATAAATGAGCTCGAGATTTGCTGTTATATCAACGGAAACGTTCATCATATGCGACCGCCGCCCGCCTGTCTGGCGATAATTTAATAGTTGAACCACTAAACCGACCGCATATCCGTTTTGACGTAGACGTAGACGTAGAGAGAGAGAGAGCTGATTTTGATGGCTTAAAATGATTCTATCCTCCTACGCGCCTGCATCACCAATTCTCTTATAGGAAGGAGCAGGAGCAGCAGGAGCACTCATCAACTTTGGCAGCCGCATGTTGCACAGTACACACATACATTTAGTCGAACAAACAACAGCGAGATCCCAGGCTGACTGCTGAACGTATTATATATATATACAGCAGGAGCAAGAGCACCATGTATAAACTAAACATCCGCTCTTCCTCTTTCTCACTCTCTCAGGCTGCTGCTGCTGCCTGCTGCCTGCCATAGAGTTGCTTATTCTCTTATTTCTTTAATGAAGTCGCATGCCTTGTAGAGATCCCAAGGGAATTGGCCAGCAGCAGCAGGAACAGAGCTCCACATCTCATATCTCAAACGAAATTGTGTCAGAGAGAAATCGGTTAGTTGCCAAGAACATTTAGAGGAACTCTCTCCATGTGCGAAATGCAACTCAAAAAAAGGAACCGATTGCCAGCAGGGAACTCGTTTGAGTTATAGCACCAACACATCACGGCTGCTGCTGTGCTATACTGAATTTAATTGGAAATCAAAGTTTCTCTCTCTAAGAGAAATCTATTCCCAAATTGGACTGTTTCTAATTACCATAATTACCTACTAAGTCTTACTACTAGGCTGGATATTAGGATCTAACATCAGACATATTAAACAATTAGCAGTTCACCAAGATATTGTACTGAGCATTCAACTTTTCATATCTCTCTCTAATTAAGGACATTTTGTTTACCATATTATCGCGCTATTTTTTGAAATAATAACGATAACTTTTTTTTTCCTTTCCTTTTTTTAAAAAGAAAAATTTTTTTCCAAAATTGGTTTTGTTATCGTATCAAAATGAGATTAGACTTTTACAAGGGACGATAATAAGTGGGTGGCTACGACACACGTAGATTTCATTATCACGCCGCAGTGTGGTCGTGTAGTATACAGGAGGGAGGGAAGTAATCGGTGGGATATTGCGACATTTTCTCGAGACACACAAACTGTTAGAAAAACACGTGGGCGCGTTTTTCTTTCCCCTCCATCAACCGGAAGCCGCCATTACATGCGCAAGTTGGAGCTAGCGCGTCTGTGCTCCTCTAATAGAAAATAAATGAAACTGTCTAAAAACCTGTCACGATCACGACGATGATGAATAACTTGCAGGGGAAAAAAAAAAAAGAAAAACTCGATCGACTTTTTGGCAATTTGTTAGTCGCCAGATTTTGCTGGCTTCCTTTTTCCATATAATCTATAATATACGTATACGGTACATAAATAAATATAAATAAATTTCATATTATGTTGTTGCTGCTGCTTTTATATAGAATCAAGTGTCGGAAGTTGGTGATCCATGCGATAGCCATCGCTGGATCGATGAACAACATGTACCGCATCATCCGTGGAGAAAGTCTTTTTTGATCGAATATCATGGCGAAGCAGACCTGGAAGACGTCGATCAACAATGCCAACAGGATCCTAATACAACTGTATAATATTATTATTATGGATAAGTATATTATTATTTATTCAATAGAATTATTTTCATTATTATTATATACAAATCAGTAAATCTGAATAGATATTTATTATAAGTAGTCGCAAACTAATTGGCTAATGGCTATGATAGCTCTAGGCGATTCCATGTAATACACAGACACATAATAATAATAATAATATATACTGACGGAGATTACGTAAAAGTATTACGAAAGTAAATCTACTGTACGTATTATAATATATTATTATTTATTATAATACAAACAAGATATCGATCGAAGTTGATATATTTAATGGTTACCGATGGTTACTGATATGGTATACGTATAGACTATAGAGCATATCGTCGGTCCTATTACCTATATAGTCCTAGTCATTATAAACCCGCATGTCCAACGGTTTCTTTATTATATTGACGACGACGAATGAGCGGGGCCTATAGAAATCTGTCGACGACTACGACGACCGCCTAGTAACCCGCTACGGGGGGGAGAATCTTGTGTTGTCTGTTATTCACATAGAAAAGGGAGAGATAGGGGTGGGGGGATACATTGCCATCGGCAACATGCCTTTATATATTTACCGATAATATAATAATAATATAAAATAAATAAAGAAAAACATTCCTTTTTTTCTCTTATCATTTTTTCCGTTTTTTTCTGTTCAATAAATTTCCTGATATGTATTTTCTCTCGTGTTGCTGATGTTGCAGTTGTGCCTGAACGATTTCGGCTGCAAATGTCAAGACGCCGCCAATAACACGTACGTTTGTCTGCGTACCTTATCGCCATCAGGACCGAATAACTTGAAGAAGAATGAAGTTAAAGAAAGAGAAAGAGAAGAAAATAGTCTTTATTGCCAGTTCGACGACTCTGAGAACTTTGTTGAATTGTACGACCTTCGTGTGGATCCTTATCAGTTGAAGAACAGGGCGTACAGTCGATCGTGTCGCTGTACGACGCCCAATCTCCATCGTCACAAAATGCTCGTTAATTATTCGAAATGTCGTGGACACGTCAACTGTTTTTTTTGCTGGGCTTTGACGGAGGGCTATCACCACCCATAGAGAGTACGTCCACCAGTACAACATCAACTTTGACCATCGATTATACGTCTCATACCTTATATTTTCTGCTGCTGCTGCTGCTGCTGTCGAGTTGTGTTTTATTACAGTATATACTATATACTTCAATTATTATTCGAGTTGTCTTGATTTATGAAAATGTTATTTTGGCGAACGCCATATATAACACGACGAGAATATATAACGCCAACTTGATTTTATATTCGATTGTTTCTTTATATAATGTTGGCAATATAAGACAGACGATGTTGGTCGATAATGTGACGTGTGCACGTTTTGTTATCTGTGTTGCTCACTATTTTTGACCATGACAAATGAAAATCATTTCACAGTTTATGTTTCAGTTATTATTTTTTATCATTTGTTGGCTCTTGTCCCATCGTTCGCTATCAACAGCCGCCAATACAAAATAAAGGAAAAAGATGATGTCATAATAATAATAAGGAAAATATCGGACATTAGGGATTATTGCCGTTAGCAACGTCGAGTAGATCCTTCGTTAATGAATGGGAGACGAGAATCAGCGCAGCAGGGGGCCTCGATAGACTCAAAGCTCCTGAGCGCGTCAGCTCACATAAGGTACTTCTATAGAGCTATAGAAGTCTTACACGCTGCCTCTTTTTCTTTCTTTCTTTTATGTATGACAAGCAAAAGAACAGGCGCTGTCTACCTATAGTTACATCAGACTCGCATGAAAGAAAGAGGTAGAGCCGCTAATTATCGCAAAGTTCTTCAAATGTATAATACACAGCGGCAGTAGAAGCAGGTAGCAGGATGTTATAATGGTCTGCATGGAGAAACACGAGCCGGATCAATATCCACATTTGGGAACGACGACGACGACGACGACGACGACGACGACGACGACGCATATTTACATATTTTGATTTCATTTTTAAAAGAAAAAAAAGAGAGATGAAAAATAAAGGCAAACCAATCAAGAAAAAAGAAACTATATATCATAGGGGAAAATAGATCATAGCATCTTTCAAGGCAACCGCGCAATCAGTGTATTCTATTTGGCTTTTGATATAATCAGCCTGGAAAAGAGAAATAAAAAAAAGATAACAAAAACAAAAATGGGGAATTAGGTTTGTGCGGTCCACGTCTTATATATGACAAATGCCATAACTCTATGTAGCTATAATATGTAGTACAATAATAGACGTAATATTGCTGTATATATAGTTTCTAGATTTCTATATAAATAAAAAAGACACGGACCAAAATACATAGGTTCGAATATCAACTTGAGAACCTGGTGCGCATTCAATCAACGAAATGGATATATATACAGAATAAAAAAAAAGGGGCTGCCCCCATCCACTGCGAACGAGTAGGCACTCACAACGATGAAGCCTCGCCACGTCGCTCTCTTTTCTTTATTCTTTTCATTTTCTTTTTATTTCATTCTTTATATGTATAGTCTTTAATATGTAATAATCGCAGCATCGTCAAACTATAACCACAATACATCGGCTTAATAGTCACCTGAAATTCGGTTGGTTTGTTACTTTATTCTGTGCTTGATGGGATCCGTCGTAATCCATTCCCACGGCCAATGACGTCAACCATTTCCGATTTATTGCGGAAGACAATAACTGGGTAAATTCAACCGCGACGATATGTGTAACGCAATCATTTTTGACACGACGCTGTGCGTCAATTTAATTTGAATGATTAGCAAATATCTAGTAGTACACACAGAGAACACAGGACAAACATATGAATAATACATCAAATAATTCCAACCGTCATTGAGTCATATCAGCTGAAATTCCATTGACAATGATATGATGATGATATGGTCCGTGATGTGCTTGTTATATCTCTTATCTCTCTCTTTGTACGCTGTTATTCAACGCGCTGTTGATGGTAATAAAGGAAGCGGTAGAAATGACGAGACGAGGCCAAATGTTTTGGAATGTGCGTTGGCCTTTTCTATCTATAACTGACTCTATAGACTGACTCGATATTTATGTAAGAAATAAGAAAGACGCTCGTTTTACTTTTGCTCTCCCCCCCAATAAAACGATCGATATATCGATTTTTGCGCCCCCACATGTTCTCGGTGAATAAGAAGTTGAAGAATAACTAAGTTCAAGTGATGTCAATTGACAATATAAATCCTGTTCCAATTCTATGAAATAAAAGAAAACATTCTCCTTTTTGAATTTTACCCAACTTCCTTTATAGTTTTCCCCTGTAAATACAGAGTGGCCAGCAGACGTTTTACGTTTGTTTATGTTATTACACCACACAAGCACCGTATATATACAGTACATCATATAAACAGTTGGTACTATATTCCATGTAGCTAGTACAGAGAGAGAGAGAACAAACAAATGTTGGTGCGCTGTTGTTGCCGAAAAATAAATGAAAATACACGTCCGCAGCAGCTATATAGCTCCAGCATCCGATAGTATATAGTACAGTACATGCCAGTGTTATCCAACCTTGTGCAGACTATAAAGGTGTACTCTTAGTTGAGCTATAGTATAACAGTAGAGTAAACACCTATTCTAATATATATATGCCTTACTGCTATATTCTTGTTGCAGTATTCTGTATGCAAACATTATAGGGAAACCTCACATGTACTGATGGTAGAGAAGCGAGTATACAGTCCGTATATTCTATGTGCTTAATAGGCGTTATTGTGCAAATGCAACAAAAGACATAGATAATAACAACCGTTGCAAAACGAGCACATCATCTGCATGTAATAGGTGAAGGGGGTTTATGCTATTGAAATGATTCAAGTTCATGACGATATTTCATACTATAGTCTATATATACGGAGAAAAGGAGAAATAAGCTAAAAGGTATAACAGAGATGAGCAACTAACAGTATATACAGTTGCCTATACATATTTAGTGGCCGAGAGAAACTGACTTGGGTGGGAGAACTATTTATGCTTGAGGCCGGTGCTGGCAGAGAATAGAGAGAAATGATTCATATCTTTAAACATGCAGACGTCGAGTAAAAACAGAAAAAGGAGGGGGGGTAAGAGAGCGTCGTTGAACGGAGCAGCAACGGGCGCCCGTTGGGTGTGTGTGTCTCTACTCCACTAGCTGGGGCGGCCAACAGCACAGAGTTGTTTCTTCTTCTTCTTCTTCTTCTTCTTCTTCTTCTTCTTCGCTATACGATCAATACGTGGTCCTGTGTGTGACGTGCTGTATACCTCGTCGCTCTTATCCCTTTTTTCTTATTTCCCTGCAATACCACCAGTCTATGATGGCGGATAGTAGGTATAAATAATAAGATCTACATTCTATTCTACAACAGCAGCAGCAAATGCTGCACATTGCTCTTTTCTCTTTTCTTATATTTATATAATATTCAGAAGGTAGACATATTATATATATTTAGTGTAGACTATAGTCTCTGAGAAGATGTGCACCTGAATTCCAGAGCATCTCTACAAAAAAAATAAGGTCCACGTTTTTTTATTGTTTTGTTTTACTCTGTATACTTCAAATGTCGTCTATATTCTAGTCTGTAGATATAAGAATCGCACGCTATTCACCAACAATTTTTATTGTTTATTTTCCGTTCTACTGCATGGCTGTCACGTTAAATCGATATTGTCTTATATACTGCTGCTTGCTCGTCTGTATACATATTATAGTACGTTTAGGTTTTCTTTTGCCCACCTCTTGATATTATGCTGGGCATCCACTGTATTGGACTGCTAGACGTCGTCTGATGTTATTGCGATCGAGAAAAGTCAACGCTTGTTCATTTATTTCTCTTTTTTGTTTAATTCGGTTGTTATCTTTGTCTTTGGACGAGACGTGATGATGAGATCCGACAGATGCTTGGTCCAGCGACCCGTTGGTAGTATATATAAGCTATATAGTACTACCGGTATACTCTCAGAGAGATCGAGAGAAACTGTTGTGTGGACTGTTGTACAGAGTTGCTGCTGGACGCAATTGAAACACGAAATCCAGTCGAAATATAAAAAAAAGGGTCGACGTCGTCGTCGTCGTAGAACAAAGTTGGCGGCTCACGGTTATTCGTATCCTCGATCCTTTACAAGGCAGCAGACTCTCTATGTATTATAAGACTTGCCATCCATAGAGCCAGTCGAGTCCAAGCGCGTGGAAGGTATTTAATTGAAACGGGTCTGTAAAGCAGCAGCAGCAGAAACAGAAACAGTTGAGACCAACTCTAAAACTCTTATACTGTTGGATATGAAGAGAAAGACAGACAGACAGACGAGTAACCCATAACGCTCTACTATATTCATATAAGAGCCAGTATAAAGGAGGAAAACGACGAGTCTTATAGAAAAGGAAATTGGATTGACTCCATCAGCAGGAGGAGGAGAATCAGCACAAGGAAAAGCCACGGACGGCAGCAGTAGCGCGACGAATTCTGTACATATTAGACTAGGCCCGACAGCCGAAATGTGCAACATGAAAGGTGATACGTACACATGTAGACTAGTAGACTTTAGTCCTCATTGTAAATAGCCGTTGGGATTCTCTTTTATGTTTCGTCTCTTCTCTGCTGATGGCCTAGTAATATAGACCAGCACCAGACACACTCTGTGTGTCTGTCTATACATCTTGCTGACCATATGAGAAGGAGATCTAATACTAAAGGTCTGTGTGCTGTATGCTGCGCTGGGGCGGGATGGAATTCTTCTCTAATTTGATTAGCGGCAGCAGACGTCGTGTCTACCAATTTATTCACGACCAAGACCGTCGTACTCGTATAGAAAAAAAAGAGAAAAAGTCATTTCGGTTAGACGATAATAATAGTAGTACGGTATCGTGCGGTATATTACCTCCTGGATGGTATATACTACCTACCGTACTAGGCTAGATTAGTTTCTCCAATTGCAAATCAAGAGCCCTATTATATCAATAATAGCTATTAATCTAAGTGTGATAGAGTAAACTATATAAGATAAATATGAAACACGTCACTGGGTTTATAAAATCTTTCGTTTCAACATGCAAGAGCAGAGAAGTCTTATTATTAGTATAACAGGAGCAGCCAGATATCACTGTTGTCCTACCATCATTGATATTTAATTAACCCAAGCGAAAAAGGGAGGGTGGGCAAACAGCAAAGGCGTTGCTATATAGCCTAGTAGTGTATACATAAGAGTGTTTTCCGCTGTTGTTGGCTCTCGAGTGCTGGCACAACTCTTGTGTGTGCATCAGCAGCAGTAACAACATATATATCAAATGTTGTATATAAGAACGTATAGTATATACCTGAAACTCTCGTCTTTCTCAGTAGCAGCAGCAGCAGCAGCATCTCCCAATGGAAAAGTGAAAGCAAAGCGTATACGGCTGTAAGTAGGATCGATGGTCTGCTTTCTACATCTACATTTTTAATGATTTTAAAAAGCTTTTTTTTTATACTATTTTTTGTTTTTTGGCTGTTTGTGTTTTATTTTTTCCTTGTTTACGCCAGTAGTAGACGTTGAATTTAGATTTCAAAGTATCATGCGCTTCGTCTGACTTTTTAGCGTGCCAATCCGGAATAATCCATCAATAAAAAGTCGAGAAAGAGAAACTCTTGTCATTTGTATAAATATATACACATTTTTTTTTTACTATAGGGAATTGATTATTCGTAGAAGACAATCCAAGTCTCAGTGGTACACATTCTTTATTTTGTTTTCAACTTGAATTTGGCCATATCCGGTGTGAGAAAAACGATAAAAAAAAATAAAAAAATAAAGGGCAAAGGTCTATGACCAAGGTGAGTTGGAAATGGACGACTTGGCACGCACATCATCATCCTATACTGTTGTCTGTACTCCACCAAAAACAAAAAAATAAAACCTTTCAAGTTTGTTGTTGTTGTAAATAAAATAGCTAACTCGTTCGGCTTCTTTTTCGATGAGTAAAAAAACAAACAAAAAACCCCAAATCTTGCACATCATTCTCTCTCTCTCTCTCTCTTTTGTAGTTTCTTAAGTTTAAAAGAAAGAAAAAAAAAGGAGGATGAAAACAAGGGCAAAGTGAGTCCGTAAGGCGTTGCTGCTGTTGGTAACTTATTTCTTTTCCCGTTTTTTTCATGATGTCATTCTCTTTTGGCTGCTCCTCTAGAGAGACGAGAAATGTAATAAAACAGGTCAAATAATAAATAACAAATAATAATGGGAAAACAACAGAAAAATGCAAATATTTATTTAAAGAAAAGAAAAAAAAAAAGGAGAAATTGTTTGATATAATCTTCTCTCGTTTGTGAGTGCACGTATATAAATATGGTTGCTACTTATATGTTGTGTAGTATTATAGAACGAGAAGCCTGGATACATGTAATGGATGTTGTTGTTGTTGTTGTTGCTAACGTTTTCGTCTCTTTTTTTTTTCTCTCTCCTTGGTTTACCACTGAATCCTCTCTACTAAAGTCCATGGATGTTACGTATTTTTTTTTTCCTCCTTAATTCCTTATATAGTAGAGAAAAGAGAAAGTGGAGAAGACATTTTTTATTGGTGGAACGACCAGGGATTTGTCGCTTCGGGTGAAATGGTAGGAGCTTTTATTCCGTTCGGGATTTCACAAGGATCTTCCAAAAAACAAAGTTTTTTTTTTTTCTTTTTTTCTTTTCTTTCCTTCAATGGGTTGTATGGATTTTCGCTCGGAGGGCCTTACTGGGCGAATATAAAAGAAAAAGAAGATATAAAAAAAAAGAAGAAGAAACTCCCCCCCCCCCCCACCATCACGTCGTAGCCACAGCATATATCCTACATATAAAAGAGAGAGAGAGAGAGAGGAATAATCCCTGAACAGCATCAGCCCGTGCAGTGTAGAGACGACCCCATGCAGCCGAGACGCCGCGTGTATTGATTAGCGTTGGTAAACTTGTCGAATGATATATAAACCCACCTAGCTGCTGTCTGTATATAGAGAGACAGAGAGAGAGAGTCAGACGTGGTAGTATATATCTAATCTCTACTGTTGTATCTACAGAGAAACAGAGGGAATTGAAATGTAAACAATAAGATTTCCCCAAAATCCGCATTGCGGTTACACAGTACGGAATGTGTAACGTTGAACTTGTCATTTTCATATTTTCTTTTTTTTTTTTATTATTTAGACGAATTGAAATATTTTTTTTGATTTCATCAAATGCCGGTGACGCTACTCATATGAAATACATATACCGGAATGTGATGGTAAAGTTGCGTCACATCCAAACACGAGAGACTCTGTTGGCCATTTTTCATATGACGCGTGGAAATGATGATGATGACACAACTGACGACGAGATATCCGCCCGTTAATATATACTGAACCACAAACAGCATAACTATTTATTCTATAATATTATACAGGTTAATAATATTATTCATCTATATACCACTTAATGATTATAGAGTTGAAATAATATAATAAGAGAGACGGCGATTGTTTAATGACAAATCAGGAGCCATCACATCAATTGTGCAATCCGCGTGCTGTGCTGTGTTTAAATCTAAACTTTGATATTAGATTGCGTGTGAGACGAACGTTGAGATCGGCGTCTTCTAATTGATATGAATGGGTTGGTGGGGTGCGGTGAAGGGGGGGGGGGGACTTTATACGTTAAATTGGCATTTTCGACTGTGCTGCTGCCGTCTGTATTCGCTCAAGGGAATTACAGACGGAATTCATGAGGTCATGAAAACGATCCAATGTAAGAAATCCATGTGTTGTTAAGAATCGTCGTCGGCTAATATCACAAACGTCACCGTTTTCTACTACGTCTACGTATAATACGTTTAGTCGTAATAGTAAGATGAGGAGCTAAAAGAAGAAGCTAAGAGGAAAGAAGTTGATCAATAAACGGCGTTTATATAACAGAGCCTGAAGTAGAAGGGGAAAACGAAATAAATATTGCTGTCAGAGCCCTTGTTGTTATCATTAGATTGACAGAAGAAAATCTGAATAATAAGCTGTTGGCTGAACAATAAAAAAAGGAAAATCAAGTTGGGTTTTTGTGACGGCGCGAACCAGTATGGAATTGGCGGCACGTCAATCATTTCTCTATACGTTAACCCTCCATTTCTATACACACACACACACACACAGACACGACGACAACGGAGTGGGGAAATAGTCAAAAGAAGAAAAAGATGAATACAAGCAGATTTGATAATCCAGCATGAATCTGTCGAAAAATATATAACGGCCGTTGCCTTGTCAATCGAGATCAATATAACTCTTGACATCCGCCCGGTCTCCTTCTAGTTGGCTGGATTGTGTGTGTGTAAACTCGTAAAAGAAGAAGAAAGAAATTCCAATCGACATGCTGGTGTTGTTTGTTTGTTGGCGTGTGTGTGTGTGTGTTTTAGATTTCTCTATTTATTATTTCGTATAAAAGAAAAGAGGAAAAAAGAAAAGTTGAATTATTCTATCGTTAGATGGCGTGTAAAGAGTGGCAAGAGGGGCGTGGAATGGCCTCAAGGCATTTTGCTTGTAGGGGATCGGATTTGTCGTGACTCAGTTCTTCTCAGTTGCTGTTAGAGTGCCCGTTAGAGAGTGTGCAAGCGCATAGCGTCACCTCCCAAGCGACTTGTGTGTGTGTGTGTATGTGGTGTGTGTATGTGTAGTAGAAAAAGAAGAAGAAGAAGTGTGTACAGTTGTTTTCGGGCTCTATACGTCGTGAGAGAGAAAACTTGTGTGAGCTGAATTGTGTTCACTTTTCTTTTTGGGCAGCCATTTCTTTGGCCATTGTGCATGTGTTTTGTGCTGTAAAGGTGCGTTCTATAGTTAGTTTTACTAATTTAGTAGTACATGATGATGATGATAGACTAGTGACCAACATTAAGGATTGATGCCATTTCGTTTGGATTCCCACCCTGATGATGTGGGGGTAGTGAGTTTTGTGGTGGGATGAGCGTTGTCAAAAGCCTAGAGCGTCAAGTAGGGAGGGCAGCAGCAGCAGCAGCATTCCATTGTGTGTGTGTGTGTGTGTGTGGCAACTGTGCGCGTTCTCTTGCCCAGATTGAAAATGTATTCTCTTTTTGGTTTCACATTTTCAGCACACCGAGTTGAAATGATTCAGTTTTCACGCAGCTGGACGGGTGGTAGTTGTGTTGTTATTTTCGATCGATTTCGGTACACTATCGATTCTCTTGCTTTTGGGCCCCTCTAGCGTGCGTCCTCTTTTTTTTTCCTACCCCTCTTTTCAACCACACACACACATACAATTTTCAGTCAATTTTATTTTTTTTTTAACGACCAGTCGACGAGAGAGAAACACACCACTACCTACTCTAGTAGCTACCGGGCACGAAAAACAAGATGGTGGAGAGTGGTGGTGGTGGTGGTAGGGACTAGGGAGGAGGGCGAGTCCAGACACGATGTCAACAAAAATCTGAGAATAGAAAATGGGACGAACTTCTTTTTTTCCTTTCCTTTTTTTTGGTTACGTGTTATATAAAAATACAGACCTCCTCCTTAATAAAGATGCTAATATCAAATGACGTCACGAAACCTTAGCTAAAAGTTTTTTTTTTAAATACTTGAAAAGTAAGGGGAGATTAAGAAACCATTGAAATTCCAGTTTTATCTCCGTCAATATAAAAATGTTTGTCTACGCCCACCTCATCATCGAAATTTAAAAAATAAAAATAAAAAAAATTGTATTTTTGTGTTTTAATTTATTATTAGATTTGGTGCTGTGATGACTCGATCGTCTGGACGTAACTAAAGTGCATCATGGAGTCGAGTGCAAAACAGTTTGGAGATCCTGCATCCATCTGGGCGCTGTTTCATCTTGTGTTGCTCATTTTGACGAGCCAAAGTTTGGGTGTCGTATCGGCCGGTCCGATCGTTGCCACATTCAGCGAACCGGCGGGCAATGGCGGCCACCGGCTTCAACATCTCGTCGTCGATAAACACAGCGCTCTTGTCTACGTTGGCGCAGTGAATCGGCTCTATCAACTTTCACCTGAACTTGAACGTCAGGTGACTGTAGAGACGGGACCGAGAGAAGATAGTCCCGAATGTCCGGCTGTCGATTGTTTGGGCTCTGTCATCAAAAGACTCACTGACAATGTCAATAAAGCTCTCGTCATTGATTACACCGACACTCGACTCATTGCTTGCGGTACTTTATATCAAGGTATATATTTCCATAATACCAATACAAATCAAAGTCTTTTACTTGTATTGTGTCTAATGAAAAACGTTGTTTCTGTGTGGACACAGGTATTTGCAGTGTGAGAAATTTGAAAAATATCAGCGAAGAATTGATGGAAGTGAGAGAGCCAGTCGTTGCCAACAATTCAACGGCAACAACGGTTGTTTTTATTGCACCTGGACCACCGAATCCGCCCAGTACTCATGTGCTCTACGTTGGCGTGACGTATACGGGCAATTCGCCGTACCGATCTGAAGTGCCAGCCGTCTCGTCTCGCTCACTGGCCCGTCATGAAATGTTTCAAATTGCCAAAATGGAAGTGACGACGGGCACGCGAATCTCCGTCAATTCTCTGTCACGTGACCGTTATCCAATCCACTACGTTTACGGTTTTTCATCGGAAGGTTTCTCCTATTTTCTCACGACGCAAATGAGAGAATCGACCAACAATTCGCCCTACATTTCCAAGTTGGTTCGCGTGTGTCAGGACGATCGAGATTATTATTCGTACACTGAAGTGCCGTTGGAATGTGTGGCTGAAAATGGAACGAGATACAATTTAATTCAAGCGGCGTATGTGGACAAACCAGGATCGGATTTGGCGGCCGAGTTGGGCATTCGAGCCCAGGATGACGTTTTGTTTGCCGTTTTCGCTCAATCCGATCCGGCTGAAGGAGGTGAAATGAGCAACAGACCGGCACCACGTTCCGCTCTCTGCGTCTACTCGCTGAAATCCATCCGACGCAAATTTATGCACAACATTCAAAAGTGTTTTAGCGGCGAAGGACATCGTGGATTGGACTTTATTTCGCCCAGTCTTCCATGCGTCCACACGGTAAGAGTTTGATATCAAAAACGTCCTTCGTTCATTACATATGCGTGACGCGTAGGTTGTTTTCTTTTTGAGCCGTTACTTTTCATTTTTTTCTTCCTCTACCAAGGATTCCATATGTGTGTTGTTTGATCTTCATGAGAATATAAGACGAGAAAGAAAACGGTGTCACAATCGCTTCTTTGTAGTCAGTCGGAAGACGAGACGGTTTTTTCTTTTTTTTTCCCTCAAGGTCGAGCGCGTTCATCAAGTAGAGTGGGAAAAAAAATATATCTATACGAGTATACAGTGTATAGTAGAGAGAGGAGGGAACAACAATGGCGTTGAAGCCGTGAAAATGGTGGAAAAATGGGACGACTTGTGCGCGCACCCCCTCCAGCCTGCGGCTCAGATGACCCCGGTCATTTTTGGGTTTTTTTTCTTTTCTCCTCTCGATGGTAAGAAGAAGAAGAAGAAGCATTCCTTAAGAAAAAGAGGAGAGAGAAGGGGAGGTGAACATGTGATGCCCTCTGGCTATACGCCTTTTTTTATGACTAGACATCACAGCGAGAAGAAGAAAAAAACTAAAAAGTGAATTTTTCGTCGTTTTCCAACAGAGATGAAGTTATCATCACTAACCGGATTCACCAAACCACAAAAAAACAAAAAAAAAAACAAAGAAATCAGACTATCGAAAAAATGTGACATGACAGAGAAGAAGGAAAAATTTATTTTGTGTGTCCTGTGTCAATAACGACCTTGCCCGTTTCCATAATTTTTTTGATTTTTTCATTCGTTTTTTTTTAAATAAAAAGAAAATGCTATCGCAGAACCCTCTGGCGTTGAAGGTTTTTAACAACGTCTTGGATGCAAAAGTGGGAGGAGGGAAGAAAAAAAAGGGGTGGTCCTATTCTGTTTGTGAAACAAGACATCGAAAGAGAATATTCCCATTTTATGGCTTGTAATTAAGTTGTGGGTCATTATGACTCGGATAGTCGGATTTCTTATTCACTGGCCATATGCGTTTGTGTGTTGGCAGATGAGAAATGTATCACGTTGTTTGTTGTCCAAATGCGATTGGCGACGAAAATCTTGTTAGGAGGTCGAGGTGCGACATCATAAGCCGGCAAATGGCCCCCTCGAGCTAAATGCCACAGTCCCAATGAAATTTTCCCCCACAGTTTTCTTTTTCTTCTACTTTTTTCTCTTATTTTCTTTTTGCTTTTTTGTTTGGGGGGATATTTTCCTTTAGGGAATGTCGAGATTTGGAGAGACGCCATCCGGATGAAGGCGGTGGTTTATTTCGGTCAGTCACGATCGAGTGGCCTATTTCACGCCGACCTTCTCAATTCGCATGGGTCACTCGATAAAACAAAACAAAACAAAAAAAAAAAAACAATTTCCCCTATCGTTTTTTTTCCTCCTACCAAAATTTTCTCCTATTTTTATATTAAATTAAATAAATAAATAAAGGAGAAACCGGAATTGTTTTCCTGTTTACCTCACGCTACACTGATTCCTACAGTTGGTTGAACTACAATAGGGGACCCTTTTACCCGCCAATCAACGTTGTGTTAAAGGAAAGAGGGTTTGTTATTGATTGAAATTTCTTCTTCTTCTTCTTCTTGTGCCGCTTACCAGTGAAAACCGGAAGACAAATTCAGGGGTGTAAAGTAACTTGAGCAGATGAAATTTCCACGTTCGATCTCGCCACCAGATGGTCGTGTCTTGTGGTTTCCTATAACGTTATGCAAGACTTGTTTTTTTCTTTTGTTTTTTTCTTTTTTCCTTTCGAATGAATATACAGAGTTGTTTCTCATCAAAAAAACACCGACACCATCTTAGTAATAGTACAGACCGGAAGACACAATGTCGTTCCAGATGATGGCGCCGTTTGTTTTTTCTACGGCATCGTTTTATCTCTCTGGAAATGATGACGCGGCTCCTCTCGCTAATTGCCGATCTTTTTGATCGAAAAATCTGACGGTGCATTCCCGTCCAATGCCCAGCATCAATGACGGATCCACGGGAGGGTTTTTTTCTTTTCTTTTTCACTAGAAAACGGGCCAATCATCTCTTGTTAATGGCCTTCCAACTTCTTCTTTCTTGTGGAAAATCTTAGACGCTTTTTTTTTTGTATTTGGTCGCGCTCTTCTTATCGTCTGTCGTCGTCAGACAAAGTGACGGCCATTAAAGTGCCAACGTCCGTCCATCCATCCATTGTTACTGACGACCCCGATATTTTTTTCATTTATATAAGAAGCTTGGAGAACATCAATAACCCAGTTAACTATAATTGACTTAATTCAATTCTGTTATTTTTCAAATTTATTTTCCCCAGAAATTGCAAACGATTGGAGAAGACTTTTGTGGTCTAGACGTCAACACTCCATTGGGCGGTGGTGAGGCAGTGATTGAACGGCCCGTCTGCACCATGAACAATGTCCTCTTGACGGCCGTCGCTGCTACCTCGACGGGTGATTTCACCGTCGTCTTTCTAGGAACGTCCAAAGGACATTTGAAAAAGGTACTATATACATTTTCAATTATTTTACTACCATACGAAAACTAACCATGGGAAAATGTCATGCGCCCTTTTATTTTTTATTTGATTCTATTTTGTTTGGTTTTTTTTTTGACTCGGCGTTAACTGTGAGACTTTTTTTTTTCATGTCTACTCCCCGTTGTTCTTTTGTTTTTTTCTTAATGTTTGACTTGAAAAGATGGCGCGTAAATATTCTTTTCTCGAGTTCAGAGGTCTTAAATGTTCGAATTCCAATTTTTAGTTTTCTTCTTTTACTTTTTCGGGTGAATCTGAAACAAGAGTTGTTGTTTTTATTTTGGGAAAAACGACTCGAGTTTTCGGCGGTCGGGGGGCATGAAAAATTTACCAATGTGAAAGTCTTAAGTCACGCCTTTAGGCTTTGTCAATTCGTTCAAAGGTGATGGGTCAAAAGCGTGAGACGTAACGGGAGAATAGAAGAAAAGGACATTGATTGGGAAATTGTTGCAGAACTAGAAAAAGAAAACGAACAACATGTCTTCTCATTTTGATTTGATTCAAAATGGATGCTGGTGGCCAGCCAGTCGGCCATCATGACATTGTTCCCAGGTTGATAGAAGGAAGCCTACGGGCGAAAGCGGTCCGCTTGTTTTCGAAATCTTTTTGTTTATCAATAGGTTGGGTAAGGGGTGGAGAGAGAGATAGGGAAGACTTATTTATTTATTCGTTTTTATGTTGATTGTATCCCATGGACATTGAATATTCAAACCATAGAAAAACCATCCCTGGTGCGTTACACCGTTTCAGCTATGTGATAACGACGAACCGTAAAAGATGATACTTTTTTATCGATTTTGCCCATTGGGCGAATAGTTGAAGAGATATCGACGGAATCTTTTGTTTTTCTCTTCAATCGGAAAACACCTGTCGGAAATCTTTTAGAATTGTTCACAATTTTTCACTTTGTAAAACTAAATAAAAATGAAATTGGTTCCCCCCCTGCTCTCTACCCATGGTGAAAACAATTTTTGGGCGATGTTCTCAATCTAGCAGACCCGATTGAACTCGATTGGTTTTTGATTATTTGATGGGGAACACAAATTTGGGGAGACCATCGCCCATCGATGGTGGGTGCGCGCACATATTCTGTCCGGAAATCGTTTTCGGTTCGACGAGAGGGAAAACGCACCTCGTTGAGCATTTGACCAAATCGAATTCGGGTGAAATCATATAATCGATTGAAGCGTAACGATGTAGTTTTCATTTTTTCATTTTATTTTTTTTTTTCATTTTTCAAAAAGGTTGTAGTGGAAAACGTCAAAGGAGATGCAGGCGGCCGAGGAGCTTTTGAATATGGTGACATCACCGTCGATGAAGGCAGCCGAGTTTCATCCGATCTCGTCTTTGATCCACAGCGGATGCATCTCTACGCCATGACTGAGCGCAAGGTATAGTCATTTGCTTTGGTCTGCGGCGACGGACGTATTTTCTTTCATTTTTTCTTTTCTTTTTTTCTTTTAACGAGAAAACCAGAACCGCGACAGTTGTGGATAACAACCGCAGCTGTCCCTCCTATTTTTATATTTCGTTTTCTTTATTGAAAAAAAAAAGTCATTTTGTAAACAGCCAAGTATTTATGAAGAAATGTTTGTGTGTGTGTGTATCTTGTCTATATATATGCACAGGTGACGAAAGTTCGCGTTCAGGATTGCGGCGTCTATAAAACGTGTGGGGAATGTCTAGGAGCCAGAGATCCTTACTGTGGTTGGTGTTCCTTGGAAAACAAGTACGTCACTCACACAGAGAAATACTTAGAAAAAAAGGCAGCCGGTTGGATTGTTTCCGTTTCTAATTTGGCTATTGTCCATTTGTAGGTGCAGTTTGAGAAGCGATTGCCAAGACGCGGCTAAAGATCCGCTCTACTGGATCTCTTACAAAAGCGGAAGATGTACCACCATTACTTCCGTCACGCCCAACCAGCTCCAGCGCACCACAGCTCGCACGGTAAAAACGCATTTTCTTTTTCTTTTATTTATATTTATTGACGAGCTGCTGCTATATAGCTATTGGCACCGTTATTTTCTCTTACTAACTGTTGATTGGTTTTTTTTTACACGTAGCTCTCGTTGGTGATCGACAATCTGCCGACTTTATCGGGCCAATTTCAGTGCGCCTTTTCAGCATTCGGCAAGACGCTGTTGACAAATGCCACTAGGACGGCAAACGGAGTGAGCTGTACCACACCTCGTACGGATCACATTCCGGCCAACCCTCCTGGACAACGTGAGAGAACTTTTTCCCTCTTTCTTTATTTTATTTCCCTTGTTCTCTCTCTCTCGGTCCCCGTTGTTTTTTTCACGCTAGATGGCCTTATTGTTCGTTTTCCACTTGGTTCACTTTTTTTTTCCGGTTGATGAGCGTGGAACCTTGGCTACTGCCGTTGCAGCTGTTGCCTTCCGAACCCCCTCCCCACTTGAAAAAATCTCGCCTTTCACTCTTGCAAGCTTCACACGTGTCTCCTTTCTCTTGTCCCCCTTGTTGTATGTAGCATCTACTACTACACAATAGAAGATCGTGATGGAAGGGAGGGGTAGCAGTGGTGTGGTGGTGGGTAGTTTTTGATCGATAAGTTGCGTCCTCGCCTTTCTTCCATCCATGGTGGAAGTCTCTTGTTTCTAGCCTTGCAAGTCGGTGGACTTTGTACTTTCATGTCGGCCAATGTTGAACTTGAAGAATTAAGACAAAAAGGAAATCGTAGAAAACAAAAAAATCGATAGAGATCATCTTTAACGGTTGGGTGGGGGGGGGGGGGCGACGGCTATGTCTGTACATATATATTCTTTGGCTTCCAAGTCTTTCTTGTTTGGTTGGACCAAAAAAGAGAAACGACGCTATTCTCTCATTAGTATTTACGACGACGACGACGACGGGTTAGTATAATATAGACTAGTCATCGTCGTCGTCGTCGTCTTCGTTTCGACGGTTAACTTGATCAAATCACTCGACCGAGAACTCGCACGGAAACTTTACCCCGGCGACAAGTTCGTTTGATGAGCGGAAATCGACTTTATCCTCCATCACCTCCACCCCTTGCCCCCCTTCTTTCACCCTTCTATTTTACAACGTAGATTGTATTATTCATGCCTGAGCGTTCAAGTCGCCACGTTTGCAAAGGAGGCCAAGGCGAAAGGGAGGAAATAAATGGGATTTTGAGAAAGGAACGAGGGAGGGTGATGATGATGATGATGATCAGAAGCAGCCGTAACATTAGAGCCATTGAGAAAATTCAGTTACTATATACATTTCTTTTTGTGTATTGCCGGGGGGGCCTGTGGGGGTTAAAGAAAGTTACGTGTGGCCATGTCTGTGTCCGTATTGATCCATCCATCTATACGTACACAAGAGGTGCGTCCGTCTGTAGCGTGATTCATCTTGTGTGCCTTTATCTGGCTACTTTACGTGAGGAAGAAGGCGAAGAAGAAGGAAAAAAAAGATGAAAAGACGACAGATCAAAAGGGAAAGAAAGATGGAGTATGTGCATTCACCTGAGTTTCCTCAAAAGCAAATGATTGGCTCACGGACGTTCGTGTCACGAAGCAAAGAAAGACGTGACATTCAATCGAAAATAGGATCTTTCTTGACTATACACAAAAAAGGAAAAAAAAGAAAGGAAAAAAATGTTATCTTATTTTTCTCTTTTTTATTATTATTTTTACAATGCAGATCATTTTACGGCTAAACTGTCTGTGCGGATGACTACGGGACCGGATTTTGTGGCCACCAATTTCACCTTTTTCGATTGTACGACATACACGTCGTGTACGGAATGCGTTTCTTCGTCGTATCCCTGCGATTGGTGTGTCGATGGACATCGATGCACTCACGACACGGCAGAGAATTGCCGAAACGACATCCTCGTTACAGGCGTCAACGTGAGTGCCAATTGCCACTTTCTCTCTTTGTGTGTGATGTTATCAGTTGCATCACAAAAAGATTAATCGATTGGATTACTTGGCATTTTGCAGAGAATCGGACCGAGCATTCGAAGTGGGCCTGGCTTCTGTCCTCGAATCAACGCCACGGCCAGTGTATCCACAGAGATTCTCGTCTCGCACGGCATCAAGAAGAGCATCAAAGTTAAAGTCGAAAATATTGCCCAATTTATCGTGCAGACTAATTTCGTCTGTCAGTTCAACATTGAGGGCCGCGTAACGCATGTGCGAGCTCAACTGCTGGGCGACATTATTTACTGCGACGACATGGAGTTTACGTATTCGTCACGGGCGCCCAACATCACGGCCACGTTTGCCGTCATCTGGGGCGGGTCCAAGCCTCTTGACAATCCCGACAACGTTCACGTCCTCATTTACCGATGCAGAGAAATGGCTGACAATTGCGGTCTCTGCCTTGCTTTGGCTGATAAATATCTATGCGGATGGTGCCAGACTTCCGACAAGTACGTCAAAGACACAAAAGAAACATGTGAACATTCTTTATTTCCTATATTGATGTATATTTATTTTTATTTTTAAATCAAAAACAGGTGTGAAGTGAGGGAGCAATGCGATCGTAGTGGAATCGGTGGATCGGTTTCAGTAGCTACTGGAGCTCCTTGGCTGGATCGAGATCAAATTTGTCCAAATCCAGAGGTTTGTTTACATTTTTGATTTCAAATTTATTCACAGCTAGATACAAGAGAGAATGCCTTTTGAAAATGTGGATTGGCAACTTTCTTTCTTGATATATTTGGTCGTTGAAACGACAAAACAAAGCCCCCCCCCCACCCAAAAAAAAAACAAACAAAACAAACAACAACAACTGTTTCACCTTTTTTGTAATGTCAGTTGTCGAAGTGGAGACAATACCCGTATTTCTCGCTTTCTCTCTCCCTCACTTTGTTGATCCCTTGACGTAATGAGAATAGAGTGAAAGTCCATGCGCATCGTGAAAGTTGCACGGGTGTCTGGCGCCACGCCAGGGCAGGGTCTAACCTGTTCTTGACAAAAATTTGAATAGACAGACTGATGATAATCATTTGTTCTCTTTTTTCTTTTTCTTTTTATATTTATGGACGACAGGTGAAACGTTTCGACCCGAGACTTGGCCCATGGGAAGGCGGCACCAACGTGACCATTGAGGGTGTCAATCTCGGCAAGACATTTTCTGACATTGCTGGAGGCATTACCGTAGCCGGCATGCCCTGTCATCCCTTTGAAGAACTCTACGTACAAACACGACGCATCGTTTGTCTCGTCGACAGCCCAAAGAACAGCGAAACACGACGTGGACCTGTGATTGTCCGTGTGTCCAACTTTAAGGGAGAATCGGCCGATTATTATGAATTTGTCAATCCCATTATCGAGTCGATCCACCCAAGTCGTGGCCCACTCTCGGGCGGCACACAGTTGACCATCCGGGGGCAATTCATGAATGCCGGCAGTTCTATTCAGGCCGTCATCGATCCATCATTGACTTGCGCCATTACTTCAACCAATTCTAGCCATGCCATCTGCCGGACCAGCGCCTCAAACCGACTTCGCAGCGGTGAATTGCAAATGTCTTTCGACAGGGGAGTCCGTCGCTATACTCGACAAATGTACCAGTACGTTGAAGATCCAACCATCGAGTATGCAGAATCGGGCGTGGTCAGCCAAGTTAAAGTACCCAAAGGCGTACCGTCGGGTGGAATTATTATCTCTGTGGCGGGCAACAATTTGGAATACATTCAGGTACGTTAAGAGGAGGGGAAACATTCTTTTACTTGATTGGGAAAAAATCTTCATCATTTTCGTATTCTTGTTAATTTTCAGGAACCCAAAATGTTTGTGCGCTATCGAGATGTTGTCCATTCCAGCAGTTGCCAGGTGCTCTCCAATCAACGAATGGAGTGCCGATCTCCTTCCGTCCCCGTCCTTGGACAACAGATATCGCCCGAAGAGCCAATGTCTCTCGATTACGGATTTTTAATGGATGACGTGCCGTCGGTGAGAAACCTGTCGCATTCGCCCAACTACCCGAAATTCCTTCTCTATCCTGATCCCGTCTACGAAAAATTTGACGAAGAAGTCAAATATTACAAGAGCGACTATTTGACTATTAACGGCATCAATTTGGATCGAGCCTGTCAGGTAAGAAAACGTCCAAAAAAGTGCAATATTTTTTTCTTTTTTCTTGAGTAAGACAAAGAAAATGAATTTATTTCTTTTCCATTTGAAGGAAAATGACGTGGAGGTTACGATCGGTACGGCCCCGTGTAACGTGACTTCACTTTCTCGTAATCAACTGACGTGTCGTCCTCCTTCGGCCCAACCGCCGGCCGCCGGTTCCAACCCTAACGACGCCCCTGAAGTGGTTGTGGTAGTGGGCCGTAGTCTGCGTTACGTCATTGGCAAATTGAGCTACGATTCACCCAACAGCGGCGAAGGCCAGCTGCCCAAGTCTGTCATCATCGGCGTCACGATTGGATGCGGATTGCTGGTTTTCGTCTTCATTTGCGTCGTCATCGCCTACCGTCGCAAATCAACCGAGAGCTCACGCGTCCTAAAAAGTATGCAAGAGCACATGGACCAGCTGGAACTGCAGGTGGCCGCCGAATGTAAAGAGGCTTTCGCCGAACTGCAAACCGAAATGACGGATCTGACGTCAGATTTGACGTCTGGTGGCATTCCCTTCCTGGATTACCGCACTTACGCCATGAAGATCCTTTTCCCGTCGATGGAAGAGCACACGCTGCTCCAATGGGAAAGACCGGAACTGATGCGCAAAGACAAACCGCTGCGACTCTTTGGCCAATTGCTCATGAACAAAACATTTTTGTTGCTTTTCATCCGCACGTTGGAGAGCAATCGATACTTTTACATGCGGGATCGCGTCAATGTGGCTTCTCTCATCATGGTGACCCTTCAAAGCAAAATGGAGTACTGTACCGACATTTTGAAAACGTTACTGGCCGAGCTCATTGAAAAATGTATGGAAGGCAAAAGCCATCCGAAATTGCTTCTCCGTCGCACGGAATCGGTGGCCGAAAAAATGCTGTCGGCTTGGTTCACATTTTTGCTGTACAAGTTCTTGCGCGAGTGCGCTGGTGAACCGCTGTACCTTCTCTTCCGTGCCATCAAACACCAAGTGGACAAGGGACCTGTCGACTGCGTCACTTCCGAGGCCCGTTACTCGCTCTCTGAGGAGAAGCTCATCCGTCAATCCATCGATTACAAAATCATGACCGTCTATGTCTCCATTTCACCGCAGACGATCTATGTCAGTGGCCTTGAAGCTCACACTGACAACACTGACACGCCCGTCAAAGTTCTCGACTGCGACACGATCGTTCAAGTGAAGGACAAGGCCTTGGACACGATCTACCGTTCGACACCGTACAGCCAACGTCCGCGCAAAGAGGATCTCGACTTGGAATGGAGGACAGGCACTTCAGGCCGGCTGGTACTCTACGATGAGGACTCTACGTCTAAAGTGGAGGGTGACTGGAAGAAGCTCAACACGCTAGCTCACTATCGTGTGCCGGACGGCGCCCTCTTGACGCTCATCCCTAAACAGTCGTCCATGTACAACCTATCGATCCTGTCAGATCAACATCGTGGCGGTGCAGCCGACAAGGGCCACCACCACAAGTACGAGACGCTCAATCTCAACTTGTCGAAATTCAGTTCAGCCAGCCCACCCATGAGCCGGGCTACTTCGCCAATGAATCATCACGGCGATCGCAGCCATGGTGGAGGCGGTGGAGGAGGAAACCACGGAACTCACGACCGCGGAGGCGATCAAGATCCCAGCGTCAAAGTGTGGCATTTGGTTCGACATCACGATCACGACAATAGTCGTAAAGACGGCGACCAACGGGGCAATAAAATGGTCTCTGAGATTTACCTGACTCGACTACTATCCACTAAAATCACGTTGCAGAAATACGTGGATGATCTCTTTGAGACCATATTCAGCATCGCCAACAGAGGCTCCGCCCTACCGCTGGCCATCAAGTACATGTTTGACTTTTTGGACGACCAGGCTCTGCAGCATGGCATTACAGATCCAGAGGTTGTGCACACGTGGAAGTCGAACAGTTTGCCTCTGCGCTTCTGGGTTAATTTGATCAAAAACCCCAATTTCGTCTTTGACGTTCACAAGTCCAACATTGTTGACTCTTGCCTCTCGGTTGTCGCTCAAACATTCATGGATTCATGCTCAACTTCCGATCATCGACTAGGCAAAGACTCGCCCAGTTCGAAGCTTCTATTCGCCAAAGACATTCCAGTTTACAAGGAATGGGTCGAACGATACTACGCCGACATCAAGGTATGTAATATTGGATTGATTTTTCTATAACATTTCGATTATTGAATATTGATTGATTTTTATGATTTGATCTGTTTCGTGTTGCAGACGATGGCGGCCATATCTGATCAGGACATGAATGCTATGCTGGCCGAAGAGTCTCGTCAGCACACGGTCGACTTCAACGTCAACTGTGCCCTGCAGGAATTGTACAACTATGCAGACCGATACTATGAGCAGCTGATGATGGCACTCGAGGAAGACGAATTTTCGCAAAAGCAACGACTGGCTTATCGACTGGAGCAAGTGCGAAATCTGATGGCCGCCGAAATGGGCAGCCCCTGAAGACTCAACCTCAAACTCGTTTCCTTTGATTTCGCTTGACCTCCATCTTTATTCTTATCAACTCTTGGCCGGAGCAGCGAGATGCGCAAAAGAAAAGGAATATTCCTATATCGTCTGTTCATTCGAGTCATATTTTGTTAGCCCCCCCCCCCCCCCTAACTCCTCACCCCCTTTTTTTAAAAGTGGCTATTTAAATAGGCAATAATAAAAAGAATTTAAAGCCGTTTCATTTCACATGGACAATAAGAATCCATTCGGCTTCAATCGTGGCACCTCTTGATTTCATCATTCCCCGTCGTCCTACCTCCCTCCTCCCCACTATGGACCAATCCGAATCCTATTAAAGTAGCAACACCTTCCATCGCTTTATCATTTTCTCGAATGGCGTATGACATCATGAAACAGAATCTTAAAGACCGATTTCTTTTGTTTCTATTTTCTGTGCAGCGTGATTTACTCAAAATCTCCATCCTAGCAGATATTTCTTCTCCCCCCTCCTAATCAGGATATCATTTTGTTTTCAAACTTCCTCCCTCTCCCACTTTTTTTTTTTACATAAATTTAAGAGCGTGCTTGCTGTATATATAAACATGTGACTGTGTACTGCGAATGTACGTGTGATCTTGTCCCATTATTATCACATCCGCCAGCGTTTCCTTTTATTTCGCTTTATTCCTCGATTGTTTTTGTTAATTGCTGCCTGTCCATCTAGCTCATTTTTTGATGCTATAACCGAATTCGTTATTCATTTGTCGATCGAGTCGAAAAAGTGATATTCTCTCGATCACACGAGACTGACAGTCAAAGTGACTTCATGTTGGGCATCGAAGTCAACAAATTTGACCGCATTCCTCGAAAAAAACAAAACAACTCGATTTGAATAGCTAATTATTGACGATATGGACACAGTGACCACACGAGTGTTTTTTTTTGTTTTTTTTTTTAATTGTTTTTCCTTCTCGTGTTTGAAGATGAATTGCGACGACCACCTGTTTTCTTGTATACAAGTGTACAGTGAAATTGCATTCTTTATACATAAGTCCGTCAAAATCACTCATTCTTTGCGCTCCGGATATTGTTCACTAAAGCTATCTTTCTTTATCAAAATAATGCTGTGTAGTTTCCATCGCAACTGTAACTCGTGAGAGACACTCAATATCACGAGCATCTTATTGATAAACGAGATACTTTTCCATCATAACTAACCATTATTATAATATTTTTTTCGTCGTTAATTTTAATCATAGCATTCTTATCACGGCCACTCAACGGCCTATCGATTATGTCTATTTCCTATAAGTAGTCACGTGATGATCAGATGTCTGTGATTGGTGCCAGGCAGCCAATCTCCATTTTGGGGTGGTTACTGATTACCAAATCATAGCTCTTTGCAGTGCTGGGACTGCTGGCACAGATCAAGACCACTGGTTAGTAATGTCCTATCCTTTTAGCCCTATCCGGCCTATCCCTACTGACCCCGTCGGGCTCAAAATGCTTGTAGTGCCTCTAGCGGACAAGTTAGTGTACTACGCAATGGGCATGAAAGGGTGTCGCAGACGAATTTTGTTTTTCTCTTTTTCTGTCTAAGTTCTTTGTTGATGTTTTAAAATCGCCCTTAAGAATTTTTTCATTATAAAGTCTGATTAAATTTGTTGTATTTAATTATTATATTGTCGTTAAGTTTTGAATTTGGTAGAAAATGAATGAAGAAAATGAATGAAAAAGAAATATGACCAGGACCGGAGTCGCCGGACTTGCACCACGTAACCCAAGCTTAGGAGCCGGACGACTAAATCACTACACCACGAATTGGTGTAAAATCGGCACAAATAGTTGATGGACTATTTTTTCTAGCGATAATGGCGGACGGTTGGCCAGACGCAGTATGTACTATGTAGAGAACAAAACGCACACCGGAGGGCAGGACAAGAATATTCAGCACCCGGAGGAAGGGCATTAGAAGTGCTGGCGACAGTTGTCTATGTTAATTCTCTTGTGGACTTGACGAACCAGTGATCTTTATCTGTGGTGTTATCGGTGAGCTGCATCTCACCGCTAGATGAGCTCTCTCGACGATCAAGGCAGAGTTGAGCGACTTGCTCCAATGGTTAACCTGGATTGATTTCTTTCGAGCGTTGGTCCATGACACGGCCAGGGCACCAGTAGAGAAACTAGCGATCCTGAGACGCCATCTCCGAGGACAATGTGCTGACGTGGTACACGGACTCGGTGGCGGAGAAGCAGCGTATATAGAGGCGTTGACGAGATTGAAGGAGACATATGGGAGGAGAGACGTCATGAGAGCAGCCATTCTTCAAGCGCTGGAGAAGTTGGAGATCAGAAGGCAGGACCCAAACTCCTTTTTGTCGCTTTGCAGAGAAGACAAGAACGTACCTATTCGACTTGGATCGGATAGGAGAGTCGAGACGACTCTCGAAGTCCACAGTTTCCGGAACGACTCGCATGGATCGAAGGGCGTGTTTGTGGGACCGAAAGGCGAAGCCTGATTACCTTTGATCGATGGCACTGTAGACGGGCGGCCGCGTATCAAAACGCACACAGTCTCACAGCGAAACAATCAAATATGGGCCCACAACAAAGACGGCGTTCAAACCCGCAGTTCGTTCTCATCCTACGACGACATCGCCGGATAGAAAAGGACCCGTGAACAAATCCAGCTTCGAGAGCAGACGAGCAAGGTGTGGCAGTAAAAAACCGTGCTGCTTTCGGTGTGAAGGATAACATCGAGTGGAGGCCTGTGAGGAGTTCAAGGGACTGAGTACTAACGACAGATTGTACTTCTGTATCCGACGAAAGTTGTGTTTTAGTTGCCTTGGCACCGGACATTCATTACGTGACTGCGGCATAAAGAAGCCTTGTTCCATACTCGAATGCAGTCACTGGCATCATGTACTACTCCACGAAGAGAAAGAACTACCCAAGGAAGCGGTGCGGTAGGCGAATGTGCAGTTTTGGTCATCACCTAGGAAGACAGCGGTGGCCATGTCATGCACATCGGCGTATTTGAGCGGGTTCGACCCAACGTCTTCGTGGACGAAGGGAGACAACGGGACGCTGTTTCATGAGGGATTCATCCGTCACCTTTGTTTGGGTGGAGTTTCCCGGATGATGACGGTGGAAGGTGCCGGTGCCATAAAGATGGTCTACTCATCAAAGTACATCACGGTTCTACTGCCGTCTGGTGAGATTGTTGAACTGGACGGTTTTACGATGACTACGGTCGCAAGTACAGTTCCAACGACGGACTGGGAGAAACTGAAGTTGAAGTGGAAGTATCTCGTGGTTTTGCCGATAGAATCCAGTGGATGAGGTCGAGTAGACCTACTCCTAGGCAGTGACGTTTTTCATCTAACCACGGCCAGCGAATCGCGAATCAGACAGGATTACGAGCCAACAGCAAGCTTGACCCAAATCGGATGGATCGTACTAGGCACGATTGGAGACAAGGACCCCTCCTGAGCCATCCGGAGTCATGCGATATTCGCCGATTTTGAGAAAGTCGACAAATTGGCCCTACAACTCAAGAGGTTCTGCGATATTGAGGATTTTAGAACAGAACATAAACAAACTGGCGTTTCAGAAATGAAAAAATTGGCAATACGGATTTTGGAGAACAACACTCAACACAACACAGATTAGAGGTTGGCTACAAAGTAACGATTTTATGGAAAACGATGGAGCCATGATTACCGAACAATCGCCTCCTAGCAGAGAGGTGCTTCTCCAGCTTACTTCGACGATTTCAGGCCGATCCAGAGTTCGAGAAAAGCTACCGAAAGGCCACAGAGAAAAACTTTGAAGAAGGCTACGCTGTCATAGTCGACGAGGAAGATGGCTGACCGGAGTATTACTTATGCCCTCATGGCGTAAGGAAGGGAGAGAAAACACGTGTAGTATTCGATGCAGGGGCAAAATTAAAGGGAAAATGCCTCAATGACAGCATACTCAGCGGACCGGCGCTCCAGACCCCCTACCGGCGGTGATTATCAAATTCAGAGAAGAAGAAGTGGCCTGGACATCAGATGCCGGTGCGATGTTCAAGAGGAAACCGAAAAGGTCCTTGGCGTCCATTGGAAGGCACGAGAAGACTCACTCACATTCAGAGTGAATCACCTGTGCTTTCTGAATCTTTATCGGGAATCATTGCAACTACTCGAGAGGTATCGGCTACTGGGGCCAAATTCCTTGAGGCAGTTCGCGTCCTCCGGGCTTATATCTTCTGACACCAATTGTTGTGGGATAAAGCCCACAAGTTTGTCCTTTTAGACACCCAACCAAGACTTTCACATAATCGAGACACAATGAAAAATAACAGGAAAATCAAATGTAATCAATAAATAATTCAATACCTTTACACGACGGAGGCTAGCTTATTTTTATATATTACAGAATCTCAGTAAAAAGGAGGGAGGCGTTCTCTGCTTGAATTGACCCAAAGTCTTCTCTACTCTCAGTCTGAACCAGAGAGCCCCCTCTGGAGAGGGTGAGGTAAGAAGAAGATGGCTTTCACCAGTTGTGACATCTAGCAGGGAGAAAAGGGGCTTGTCGTAATGCCAGCGGGGTATCTGGGATATCCCTGCTACAGTAGAGATCCCTCGGTGCCTTTTTTTCTAACGAGAAAGATATCTAGCGGACGGAGATACATGAATTGGGAGATGCATCGGAAGAAGCACATGCAGCCGTCTTCTATCCTTGTCATCTATTCAAAAGCAGGGAGGAAGTGATCCGGCAAGTGCCATTCCCAAGCTAGAACAGAATGCAGCTCTGCAAGTGGCCAGACGTATGAAAGCCGTCGAAGGAGCACTCACACGGAAGGAGATCGACGATATCTTTGAACAGACAGCAGATTGGTGAGAAACTAGATACGGGCGTCGGATTTGAAATATAAAGTGTACGTAAGCCATCGAGTTGAGGAGATCCAGACATCGAGTTTAGGAGATCCAGGCCGGCTGAATCCGGCTGATGTGGCCACACGTTCCATTCAAGAAGAAGAAGCCCTACCATCAAAATGGTGGGAAGGACAGGACTTTCTGCGTAGCCTGAAAGAAAAGTAACCAAAGGATCTGCCTCGGATGGTGGTGTTGGAGGAGATACGGCCGATACGGATATTCCCGAACACCTTCAGCTTGGCGAAATAAGATTGGGACGGAATCAAGATTAACGTGGAGGACCTTCACTTGGTAGTAAAGTGGGCCGGATAAACGGATAAAAAAACAAAACAGATTCCGAAGAGCCTTCATAGCGCTGCAACCCGGGTAAAGAAAAAGCGGGCAAGCGCAACCTGGGTCAACAAAAACGGGCCATTTTCATTTTCGGGTTGTGACCCGGGATTTTTTAACCCGGGCTGACCCGGGTTGGTTCGATTTTGACCCGAAATGACCCGAAATGACCCGAATTTGAACCGAATTTTTTTATAACATATTATATTGTTTTCTTTAGGTAATACAACAACTGAACATAAACTGTTTATTTTCACAAATTCGATTAACAAAAATTTGTTACGGGTTGTAAAACGTTCAAAATTTCAATCTTCTTCTTCATCTTCCTGCAGAGATTCTTCAATGTTTTCTCATAGGAATTCTTAGACTTTCTTTTCTCCCACCAATCCTACCCTGTACCAAGAACGCAGACAAATTCGAGCTACAGTCTCTGGTTTCAGACTGATTCTTGCTTTTCCCAACATGTCTTTTCCAGCACTGAATCCCTTTCGCTGGCTGCACTTGTCGCTGGGATGCTTAAAACCTCTCGATCCATACAAGCCAAGCAAGGCCACCGGTGAGAACGGCTGTTCCGATTTGTTTACACTGAAGTAGAATCACAGTTCGCGGGTTGAGTCTTGTGACTGTTGTCTACTTCGTATTCACCTATTTCATCCGTTTCGAGATTCTCCGATGGCATATTTTTGGCGAGGATGTTTCCAATTGCTATGACTCGGCAACGTCGCCCCCTCCTCTCCCTCTGATCATAGCGTCAGTTGGTCTTGACTCGTCGGTAGAGTAAATACACCGTGTTGCTCCAGAATTCTAGCCACCATTTAACTTCATTCTATGGCGCAGTTGGCTGTTAATTAGTATTAATTCGATCGTATTGTCCTCCCTTCTACACCCTTCTATCGTTTCGTTCATTTTTCAAAGTGTTTTTTTTTTTTTGTTGTGTCGATCGCGGCCCATTGGTGTGCCAGAGCTGTTATAGTTTGGGCCAGCGTGGTTTGTGGGGGCCGCCATCTTGGTTTCCTTTGTCTTGGGCGTTGCTGATGCTCAATTTGTGTGTGTGGGTTTGCCATTTCGTCGGTCGCAGTTAGTTTAATTCACACATTCACCCACTGTTTTTCATATTCCCTTCACGTGTCCCCTCCGTTTTTTTTCTTTTTTTTCTCTCGAGTTATCTGTGTTCTCGCGTGGTTCATTGGTGGTTTACATTGGAAAGGGCCCACATGTCGCATGCCCTCCATCCTTCTATGCCCTTGATCTTTTGACTTCACGCTGATTAATTTCTTTATTTTTTAGCTCTGATCACGTACTCACATTTTTGTCTTCAAGAGGGCCCACATGTTGCGTGTCCGCCATCTTTCTTTGCCTTTGTTCTTTCGCCTCCATTCTCAATTTGGATTTCATCCCGCAGTTTAGCTTCATTGACTGTTGTCCCACATTTTAACTCCCCATTTTTGTTTCTAAGTGTGCTATATTCTGATTTCACGCCCTCGTGTCGACCACTCATTATTCATTTTTCACACGCTACTCCATTCAATTCACTCTTGTCGTTTCGTGGCTCATAATTGGGCGTTAGTGTGTTTCAATTTCTCCCAGCCCGACATTTATTCATTCCTCCGTCCACCCTGCTATCGTGATCAGTCATGGTAATTTGCCGTCCCTCGTGCAGTGTTCAGTGTCTCTCTTGTGCCACCCACCCCTAGCAATCATCGTTGATCCGACATGCCTCCTAAGCCGTTCAAGCCGTATGGTGTTCCACCTCCCCTAGACATCGAGGAATTCAAGGACTCCTTCGAGATCTGGAACCAGTAGTGGAATATATTTCTTGCTCTGTCGACTATCAACACTGCACTGCCGCAACACGACCGACCAGAATATATTGCCAACATCTTGCTGTCCTGCCTCTCCAAAGTGACGCTGAAAGCTGTGCTCACCATGGGTTTGGTGCCCACCGAATTAAAAGACGCAGACATCATTATTGGGAAGCTGCAGGAGAGGTGTAATGCTGGCCGCAATTGTCATGTGTGGCGCCAGAAATTTTCGTCCCGCGTCCAGCGTGACACCGAATCGGCCGATTCTTGGCTCAGCGACTTGCGCGATCTCGCGCGCAAATGCGAGTTTGAGAAAGATTGCTGTGCGGCCTGCCAGAACACGCGCATTTTGGGCCAAGTTGTCTTTGGCGTTTTCGACGACGAGGTCCGCCGCAAGCTACTGGAACTGGGCACCACTTTAACCCTGGATATGGCGCTAACAATGCTCCGTACAGCGGAGGTCACTCTACTTCAGGCATCCACCATCAAACAGGGTGGCGCGGCCCCCGTCCACCAGCTAAAGACTCCCGTCGAGCTAAAGACTCCTGCGGCAAAACCACCTATGGGCAAGCCGGCCACTCAACACCGGGATCAGCTACGTGGCTGTCCAGCAGCTCGTTGGCATCCGCCCGGAACTAAACCGTATGGATGTTGGAACTGCGGGTTAGCCGCTCGTCACGCTAAGGAGGATTGCCCCGCCTTCGGCAAGGAATGTATAGGTTGCCACAAAACGGGCCACTTCCAGGCCGTATGCACCCAAGGAAGGAGTTCAACTCCGAAACCTGAGACGGCTGGCAGCAGAACGATCCATTCCATCACTCCTGATGATATGGTCGAGCTTGGCGTCTCCCCGGCTACCAGCGACTCTACTATTTTCATCCGTGTGCTCTCTGATTCCGGGGCATCGATTGATGCCATCCCGGCCGCCATATTTTGGAGTCACTTCAAGTACATTCCGCTATTTGAGGGCGGACCAAACGCAGTCACGGCCACCGGGGCGGCTATTTCTTCACTTGGTCACTTTCCGGCCACGTTGTCATGGTCCAGCGGATCATCCCTACCCGTGGCCACAACCATCCATGTCCTACGTGACCTTCAACAGCCCGTACTCTCCAAGGCTTCTCAGAAACTATTCGGCATGCTACCGGCTCATTATCCGCATTCATGCGTGTTAGCTGTGGTTCTGCCTCCGCCTTTGCCAGCTTCAGCCCGAATTGATGAAGTCATGCCTACATTGCGCGTTCTTATGGCGGAATGCCCTTTGATTTTCGATGGAGTGTGCCGGCCCATGCGTGGCCCTTCATGCCATTTTCAACTAAAGAAGGGTGCGGTTCCTTCTGCCATCCGCAGATCCCGCCCCATTGCTGTGCCTCTCATGCCAAGGGTTAAACAGGAGCTGGACTCGCTAGAAGACCAAGGCATCGTCAGCAAGGTGCCTGAGCCGACGGTGTGGGTCCATCCAATCGTTGTTGTCCCAAAGGACGATGGCGGAATCCGCATTTGCGGCGACTATACGTCTCTCAACCACTGCATCATCCGGCCCACTTTTGATTCCCCGACTCCGTTCCAGGCGGTCCGGACCATCCCGACGGGGATGAAGTTCTTCACGGTTATTGACGCCCTGAAGGGCTTCACCAGGTGGAGCTGGATGAGGAGTCAAGCGCCATGACGACGTTCTGACATTTTCGACGACGTAGACGTCTCGCAAACATTTTCGACGATTTCCCGAACTGTCGCCGTGTAGTCGAAGATATCCTGGTTTTCTCTGCCACTTGGGAAGAGCATGTGGACCTCGTCCGTCGCCTTTTCCGCCTCGCCGCTGATCACCAGATTGCCATTAACGTTCGCAAGATTATCTTTGCTCAACCATCTGTATTGTTCGGTGGCTACGTAGTAGGCGAGAGTGGCTTCCGACCCAGCCCGGATTTACTGAGGGCCATCCGAGAATTCCCGGCTCCTACTTGTGTTTCAGAAATGCGAGCGTTCCATGGGCTGTGCCAGCAGGCGGGGAACTTTTCTGCCGACTTGGCCACCGTTCTTCGCCCTCTGGCGCCTCTACTTCAAAAGGATTTTGCATGGGAGTGGACAGTGCAACACGAGAAGGAATTCAAAGCAGCCCGTGAGTCCCTATCTTCGTTGTCTGAATTATCGTTTTACGACCCGGCTTCCCCAACCTCACTTCACGTCAATGCGTCCCGCCTCCGGGGCCTCGGTTTTATCCTCCGACAGCAAAAGCCGATGGGAGCTGGAATGTCGTGCAGGCGGGATCCCGGTACGCGATGATAGAGCTGGAATGCCTGGCCGCGGCTTGGGCAATGCGCAAATGCCACCAGTTTCTCGAAGGCCTACCCTCCTTCCAGCTCGTTACCGATCATCGCCCTTTAATTCCGATCCTCAATGATTATCACCTAGATAAGCTGGAATCCAAGAATTTTGCGTCTTCGCCTTTCCATGCAGCGGTACTCCTTCGTTGCTGTTTGGGTGCCGGGGAAGGACAATGTGATGGCTGATGCCCTGTCGCGCTCCCCAGTTGATCATCCTTCCGCTTCCGACGAGATCGCGGAGGGCCCGCAGTCGTTTTCAGCTCGCATCAGTTTATTGGATACTATGGAGGGTTCCAACGACGCCAATCCCGACATTTTGCTGTCTTCCGTTGCAGCGGCTACCTCGGCCGATCCGGTTATGCTGTCCCTCCGCCAAACAGTCCTTGAGGGATTCCCGAACGAGAAGTGTAATCTCCCCCTTGAGCTTCGTCCATTCTGGCAAGTGCGGAGCCAGCTGTCCGTCGACGACGCAGAGGGTCTCATCCTTGTAGGCCCCCGAGTGGTCATTCCGGCTTCCTTGCGTCAAGAGATCATCAGGCGCTAACTTCAAATGCACCAAGGAGCCACTAAACTCCGTCAGCGCGCCCGTCTCTCAGTCTACTGGCCCTCAATGGACAACGATATCGTTGTGGCCGCAAAGTCCTGCCCATCTTGCACAGAGCGTCTCCCATCTCATCCGGCGGAGCCTCTCCTTCCCCATGCTCCGGCTTCCAGGCCGTTCAAGTTTGTATTCGTCGATCTCGGCGCATACCGCGGTCGTGATTTTTTAATTATAGCAGATCAGTTCAGCGGTTGGCCTCAAGTCTTCCCGTTCCTGGACACCAACACGTCATCGCGACGGGTCATCGACGCCCTCCGTTCATTTTTTACGTGCGGAGCCGGAGACCCGGTGAAACTGTGGTTGGATGGAGGCCCGCAGTTCAAGTCCGACGAATTTCTCGCATTCCTTCGTGACTGGGATATTAGTAACGGTCGTTCATCGCCCCACCATTCCCAGTCCAATGGCTACGCAGAATCAACCGTCAAATCGATGAAGAAGCTCATCGCGGGCTCTTGGTCGTCGGGATCGTTCGACCCGGACAAGTTTGGCAAGGCTTTGCTTCTCTTCCGCAACGCGCCTATGTCGGGCGGAGCTTCACCATCACAAATTGTTTTCAACCGCCCAACGCGCGATCTCCTTCCCGCACACAGGCGTTCATTCGCTCCGGAATGGCAGCAAGCCGCTGAGTTATTGGAAAAGCGTGCGCAACATGCAAAGGAGCTTCAAATTCAGCACTTCAACCGTTCCGCGCTCCCCCTCCCACTGCTGGTGATTGGCGACAGCGTGGTCATCCAAGACCACAAGTCAAAACGTTGGTCCACTCCTGGAGTAATCGTTGAGGTGGGGCCGTTCCGGGATTACCTCGTGAAAACGCCAGCTGGTCGGTTGTTCCGCCGCAATCGGCGTTTTCTTCGCGTCAGCTCCCCCCGGATTCCGCCATCGCAACCTCGAGCGAGCACCCCAACTACGGATACACCCTTCCAGCGGCCTGGTCCGGCCCCTCCGACAGCGCCTTCAACCACTCTCCGTCGTTCGCGTCACCTTGCCGCCAAGATCTCGTCTTAAAGTTATCAATGTTTCTTTTTGTTTATCTGTGTCTCTCGTTCGTTCTCCTTTGAGTCCATTTCCTCTTACGTCAGCTTTGAGACCCGCTCTTATCCTAATTCAGTAATTACCCCTTATCGATTTGCTCCCCGTGTTCTGTCCCTGGGATTGTTTTTCTTTTCTCTTCGTGGGTGTTTCGCGGTCCAATGCAGAATTTTGTTTTTTTGTTTTCGTTTATGCACGGGGAAAAAGACATGCTATGACTCGGCAACGTCGCCCCCTCCTCTCCCTCTGATCATAGCGTCAGTTGGTCTTGACTGGTCGGTAGAGTAAATACACCGTGTTGCTCCAGAATTCTAGCACCATTTAACTTAATTCTACCAATATACGTTTGGTCAGAAGATGTTTGTTTTGTAGTTTTGTGTACGGAATTTGGTGGTGCACACCGCACAGTAACGGGTTCCTCGGGCAAACGGATGTCTTTGTAATTCTTCTAGAAACGTTATATACTAAAAAAGAATTAATTAGTAAACGTAAGGATAAAGTTATGGTATAAATTCTATACAAGAATACAACTCACGCTGGTTTTACTCTACTTAGGATGAGATTCTCGTCTGATGCTTGCGATATGAATCGCTAGCATTTGCCAAGCATTAGCAATAACTCCAACCATTTTCCAAAAAATATTCCATCTTCAGTCTCGGGTTCATGAAATTCACCGCCATAACAATAGGTGATGACTTATCGTAATAGGCTGACCATTTCAGAAGGCTAACATTAGCTCCTTCCACAATTAACGGATGATTGATAGATGAATGATAACCATAGGCAACGCCTTCCAATATAATCAATAACGATTGTACATTGTACAGCGGGCGATAAAGTAGGGACATTCCATTCCAACTCGAATTTTTTCGTCGCGGAAAAAATAGAAACGTCTGAATTTTTTACAGTGTGTTCCTTATTCATCAATCATGCACTGTGTAAAATATCAGTTTGTAGTTCCTATAGGAAGCCGTAAAATTGGAATCAAAGTTTCCGGTTTGCATTAAATTTGCATGCGGAAAAAGAGATTTTCCCCATTTTTCGACCGTTTCTACTAACAGCAACAAAAAACAAAAGACAAAAAAATCGCAAATAATTTAGGCTCTCCGAATCTTTTTTTAAAAATTAAATAAAGTTTAATTTAGTTATCTTAATGCTAGTTTTTCATTTTTTATTTCAAATGCCTTCAGATAAAATTTCGTTGGCTGTAGAGACTTGAAATTTTTAAAGTTAATAGATATCAGTAATAATCATTGTCAAAAAAATTTTATCGTCCACCAGATCGGCGTTAATTAGTTATCATTAATTTCAAATGTAAATTAAGCCCTATCTAAATTGGCCTACGAAAGGGGCAGATATGAACCAAATCGAAAACGTGCTGGGGATACCTTGTGTGCAAACTCAAGAACTCCTGAAGGAATCCCTTTTCACGCCCGGGATTCCAATAATGCCATTCAGTTATTTAATTTGGTTAGCTATGAATGGGGGAAATTGATGGCAGAAAAAGCGTATCTACATAATCTGAGTATGCCTATTCGTTTTCAAAGTGTTATCGACGCGCAAGGTGGTTAGACTAGATTCTGATTAAACATTTCCCCTTATTCATGTCTTCCAGCTGCCATAATATTAAGATATAATTTATTTGACTTCATTATTTTTCTGAAATATCGCAATTTTTATTTGGTTCCTTGGAAATACATTACGTTTTATTTTTGTAATGCTTTTGTAAACAATATTCATATTACCCATCCTGTCCACTTATTTTGCGTTGAAAAAAGACATTTATAGATTACAGTAAGCTCACAACCAATTTTGTTACTGTATTATTATTTTTCGTGCCTTTTTTTTTTGGGGGGGGGGAGGGAGATATTTTTGGACTTGGGTGTATCATTGGAGGTAGCATTGTCAGTTAGTTGGGTCAATCCACGCCGATCCATCAGAACTTGGGCGCGGGTAAGTGACCGATTTTTTTAAATTTGGACAGTGGATTCATATTATTATGAGTCACTGATTTCCAAAATTTGTAAATTTTAGATCAATAGTTCCCGAGATACAGCAAAACAAAAATCCATTTTTTTCATTTTGTCATAGAAAATTTTTTACCATTTTTTTTTATTTTTTTTTTTTTGTCACTATTTAAATGTTTTTTTAAGAGTTCAAAATACATTTTTCTTAATCAGTTTTTTACCGGCTTTCCTCTGGTGTAATTTGTTTTCTTTAAAAAATAATTCTAAGTAGAGTTTTTTGAAGTTAAAATTTTAAAAAACCTCCCGTATTCAAAAATCGGAAGCAAAAATCTGCTACTTCGTAGAGTAGCGGTTTTAAAAAAATTATTAATCAAATCTGATTTTACACTATATGTGAAAATCAGAAAGGTTAAATTGTACTTTGGCCGCAACAATTCGGCAAAGTTTCATAAATTTATAGATTTTGACCTTCATTTTATGCCTGACGGGCATTTCAAGTAAAGTAAAAAAGGGTTGGCTTATCGAGCCCCAGGTGATGCCCAATAGTAACTAAACGGTAAAGGAAATTCAAAACATACTAATCGCTAAATCGTTACAATGTTTATTTATGAGTATCTGTATGTGTATCTGAGTATGTGTACGAAATGAGTATCTGTATCTTATCATTCACAATTAAATTAATTACCACCATTTTGCATTAAAACTGAAAATCTTAATTTGATTTCGTCTCGTTCCACTTGCTTTTTTTTAAAAGTCCGGCTGCGACGAGTAGTTTGTTCTAGAGCTGTTACTATTTTGATGACGTTTTTCATTGGCATATTGGTGACGACATTCTTCGATTTCTTGAATCTTTGTTTTTTTGATTGTGGGCCAGATGCCCTAGTAGAACCAGATATCTTTTAGATATCTTATAGAAAAAGAGTTATCTACTAGAGAGATATCTTATTGATAACTATTTAGTAACCTATTGTCATCTCTTATTGATATCTTTCTTGAATATCTAATATACATCTTTCTTAGATATCTTAAATATATCTATTATACATTTTTCAAAGATATTTTAAATACATCTTCAAAAATGCTTTTAAATAAACCACCTCACTTCTATTTTACTTTCTCGTATTATTCATTCCTATTTAGGAGAACTTGTTTTGTGTTGATTGTGGAGGTCGAACCTCTGACTATTAGAAAGGTAGCTTCACTCTCTAACCACTATACCAACATCGCATCCTGAAAGAGTAAAAATAAGAAATATATTTTTTTACCAATGGGATTTATGTTTTAACTAAAGATAATAGATATTATCTGCAACATGTAGGATTCTAGGTAGACGATTTGCGGTTCCCTTGAAATCTTCAGCTGTTTTGCGTATAGAAATCGTATTTTTAGCAATAAAATCTTGTTGGATTTTGCAAGAGTGCATACAACAACTTTATTGCAACTAGCCAGTCGTACTATCGAGTTCATATCTAATCCGCCCATCCAAACAGTAAAAATATAAGCATGATTCAGCTACATTTTAAAAACAACAATGGTCCAATATTGTTGGAAGAAGTTGAAATTTAAATCCATTGTTTCTCCGTTTTTTCTAAATCACAGTTGCCAAAACCCACTCTCCGCTTTCTTCGTTCAGACACGCAACAACTGAATTTTCCATTATTGCGTTGAAATCGATTACAAATTTTTCGCAGCTCTACTTGATGACAATTCAGAGGCTTCTATTGTTGCTGAATCAAAAGGTTTGAACTTTTGAAAGGATTGCGTACCTGGAAGCGGCTTTGCATTTTTAAATCTAGATTTAAGATGCTCTCCGTTATCGGAGATTGCATCAGCTGAAACATAAAAGAATTTTATGTTTTCAATATTTGATTTGCGAAGTTAAATAACGCAACCGGTGTTTGAATATCTTCCTGGGAATTATTCACACTTTGAAGACTTTTTCGTCGCGCCAATCTTTTAATGGTTCCACCTTTCCCGTCGCATTAACCCAAAGCCATGAGACGTCGCAAAAAATGCCATTCTGCATGTAAATTAAAGTCTTCGAAATTATGAATAAGGTTGGGAAAATTTTAATAATTTTTATACTGGGATGCAGCACCGTCGGTGAACTATATAATTTTTTGCACAGTTGGACATAACTCTTTCACATGATTAAGAACTGGTCGTAAAAAAGAATGAACTGCGGCGGTGTTGTGACTGTTGCAATTGCTAATAACTGCGATGCTGTGTGCACTTATTTTTCCTGAAATATTTAAATAAGCGAAAAATGGATGAATCGTAGCTTGTTGTACTGGATTGAAAAATGACGATTGTGTAGAATCTTGAACAAACATAGAATAATTCTGTGAGAAATCACCTTGAATTAAACATTCAGTCGATGTAATTTTTTGTTTTAGTTCTCGACAAAATTTGGCTTGTTCTTTTGATATGAAGTGATGCTTTGTAAGTTTATCAATCTTGTCAAGCAATGTGTCAACAAAAGTACTAGCAGTGCACTCTTTTTCTTCCAGCATAGTTTGGTCGGTTGAGATCCACATTTTATATTTAATAGTTGCCCGATTGTCTAGTAGCTCAACTAATTTTGGTTTTAAAAAAGTGATTCCTAGGCAGCGTGTAAATTTCTTCATCATGCAATCTTCTGATTTAATGTCACACACTATGTTATCCAAAAACATATACTTCTCGATTTTTCCACGGTATAGTGCGTCGACCATTAGTTTGAAATTTTGGTGTTTTTCACACACACACACACATTGTGTGTTTCTCCTGATCCAACTTCCACAACATGTTCTGGTCGTAGCATAAAAAATTTGGTTCTTCCACACGATTTCATATGTACTGTATTCACGCAATACTCCTTGTATTTGGAATAAAGTTCATCTATATTCAAAAGTAATAGTCTTTTTTGAACTTTTACTTTTTCGGAAGCTCCAGGTTGACGCACGCTTACGGTATCTTTCATACCTGGTTGCATTCTACTATATTCGTCACTTTCGTAAAACGAAGAAACAATTTGAAGTTCATCTTCTGATAATGGTCTTCCCTTGTTCTTATTTGGTATCGCCATAACTCCTTTTTTGTTTTTCAGAATTCGTGCTCTTCTTACTAAACATTCGGAAACTGAGAAAAAATCTGCAGTAGTTGGAATCGTCCAATTAATTGGTTCCAAAGTCTTAAGACTTTGGTTCTTTGATATGAATGTTCCAAAGTCTTAAGACTTTGGAACTAATGTTAGTAGTGAAATAATGGAACAATAATCTCTTTTCCCAGTTAACGAAATGCAACGTTCTTTTATATTTTCCAATAAGTGAACAAAATCACCTTCGATATACTTTGAAGTGGATGAGGATGGCATCGTACTTTCACTCAACAAAGTCTCTTGTAGAACTTCTTTTACTTTTGATCGCATTTGTTCACTTTTTCTTTCAATTTTTATGGCTCTCTTCGATTTCGATTCCTTTGTTTCAATTTTGATTGGGGTCAGTCCTAAATTTAAGCAGCTTCATTTGCTTTTTTTAAACCATGGAATGGAGAAACAAAACCATCGTCATCCTCGTTCAATAACTTTCCAGGTCTTCTAAACTAGTAATAGAACTACATGGTATTGCTGGCTTTGGATTTTTCATTAAAAAAGATAATCTGGAATAGCAGACAACACAAACTTTTTGTCCAGGGAAAATCGACAATGCAACGTTTTGAAATCTAAGTGAATCACACATGTTAAGTGACACTGATTTTGTTGCTTGAGGACATTTATCGTTAGGTTTTCCACTTTGATGCAATTGTAAAGGATCACTACACAATTTTGACTTCACTTTATCCATATGATTGTCAAAATATTTATGATAAGCAGCAAAATGATGATCACAAATAGTCGGTATTTCAGTCATATTCACTCTATACTTAATTGTTCTTACAACATCTTCTGATTCTTCCATGTCCTTGATCACAAAATTTTGTTTCACATAAGTAGTCTAAAAAACACATATCGTCTAGTTTTTCACCAACAGAACAACGCACGTGTGAAGCCATGTTATGTATTTGAAGAACTAATTGTACATATCGATTCACTAATCGATTTGAACTTGTGTTGACCGATGCATTAACAGCTGTTTTAAAGGGGGATAGAAAAAAAGGGGAGTAACCGGCCGTCGCCTCTACAGACCATTCTAGCTGTTGGCGTGGAGTAGTCGTAGTTTCATAGTTCTCTACCAGTCAATTATTTTTTATTAAATCTCGACTACAGGATGGGGAGAAGGCGTAGGGACTCGGGAGTTTCTAGTTCTAGTGACTCTTCAGCTTCGTCGTCTTCGTCAAGCACTTCGGGATGCTCGTCCACCGACTCATACGTCGCTTCACGTTGAAAGAAGAGCGGTAAGAGAGACACGTCCCCCGATCGTATCCAGAAAAATCCCAGCAATCCGAAGGCAGGTGGTTCAGGGAAGACTTCCGCAGCCTCAGTAGCACTGTCCAGACTTATTCAAGCAACTTTGGGGAGAGCCGGTGAAGAAAACCAAGTCTCACCCCAAGAGGCAGGAGAGGAAGGAGGGGGAGAAGCAGACGGGATCAAGGAACCGGCACGTGGTGCTGCAGCAGAAGACAATCCAGCGGTGGGACAGGCCTTGTTGCAACTAGCCTCCTTCATCGAAGCTCAGCACGCCCCAAAGAGTAATAGGAAGAAAAAGCTCAAACCTTCCATCAAGCAAAGCAGGCGCATGCTGAAGAGATTGCGAAGAGGAGTGAACAACAAGAGAGTTGGGCAGCTGAAATCCAAATACAGGTTGGACGTGGAGGACAGCATGGAGTTTAAAGTGCCGTCAATCGATTTCGAAATGCACTTGAAGTTGCAAAAGTTGTTAGGCCCATCAACCGGAAAAGGAGTCAACGACGTAGAGAAGGCTCTTTACAAAGTTCAGCAATCCATGCTCCCTACATTTTCAGTGCTTGCGTTTTTGGAGTCCAAGGAGTTGGAAGGGGACGCGGGAAAAGCAGTCCGTCATTTGGCTGAGT
Source organism: Daphnia galeata (assembly GCA_030770115.1). Lineage (NCBI taxonomy): Eukaryota > Metazoa > Arthropoda > Branchiopoda > Diplostraca > Daphniidae > Daphnia > Daphnia galeata. Next base: position 9,626,757 of record CM061123.1, read on the forward strand.
TAATGGGAAAATCCTTTTTTGACGCTTCTGACTTGCGCCGTCGGAACATCTTAGAATTAGTAGGCCCTGCCATCATTCCGCTCTTAGACCGGGACCGGGACATATTTGAAGTCAGTGAAGGGAGAGATTTATTTGGGAGTTCCGTCATGAAGAGGCTGTCGAAGAGTGGGCGATTCGTCAGAGAGCTAGTCGACCTGGACATAGGAGGCCAGAGGAAGGGCAAGCTACCAGCCAGAGAGCGTCTCTCCTCCCCCCCTTCGCTCGGCCAGCAGAGCAGTTACCAAGGTCGGCAGACCAGCCACAGCAATGGCAGAACCGGAAACAGCCGAGATGACAACGGTAGCCAACGGCAACCGGATTCCCGTGATGCCGGGAACGGCGTAGGTGATCAGGGCCGCCAAGGGCCCGGATCGGCTAGCCGATGGACTTACAACCAACAGGATTGGAGCAGCAATAGGTAGGCAATAGCTTTAATTTATTCCCTTTCTAGCAATAGCTTTAAGCATTATTGGCGGATCGTTTAGGCCTTTTTTTTTGAGGGCTTGGGGACTTATTTCAGCCGATCCTTGTATCCTTAATGTGTTCAGGAACGGGCTGGAACTTGAGTTCGAGTCACCTCCTACGATGCTTCTTTTTCCGTCGAGCGCACGGATGGGGAAAGAGCAGTCGAGCTATTTATGGGGCCATCAGAGCAGATACCATCAGCGCGTACGATGGCGCCTGGTGAAACTAGGCAGATTGGTGTATGGGAAGGGATTCGGATCCCATGTCTAATGATTTGATCGTGGTAACGGCCCGTTTGGCGGTGCAATCCAGATCGAAATCATAGGCTACAGTACGTTTAATGTTTATAGGTCCGCCCTATCCGCCACACTAGAAACGTTGAAGGCTTCCCAGTGGGCCAACATTCAAAGTTTTTATTGTTAATAAAGGAATCTATAATAAGAAGCCACCAGCAGCCAAGTATGACTCCGTTTGGGATGTGGATACAGTGCTGTCGCATCTCAAGAGCAAAGAAATTGCGTCTCTCTCACTATGCGCGTTGGCGTCAAGCTTAGCGTCCGCCTTGTTTCGATGCTTATACTATCTTGCGTAGTTCGAACAACTTAATGTTGTCATAAAATATGTCTGCAATGTTTGTTCCAGAATTTTCACCAATCATTTCTTTGAACCCTTTAATGACTCCAGTGCGATCAAATTTTTCCGTTAGTAAATCAATTGCGATGCCCATAAAGGCCAACTTGTTTGGAGAGGTCCATAAGTCCATTGTTAGGGCTACTTTGGTATCTTTTAACTGGCCAATAACTTTGTCTCTCGACCCGATAAAAGTTTAAATGAATAAAAAAAATGATGAATGAAAAAGCTTGTGTGATTCTTCAATATTGAACAAAAACTTGAAAAAATACCACCATGACCACTTTTCCTGTGGCCGGCAGTGTACATTGCTGTGATTTCAGATTTTTCAACTTCTCATTGTGTTTGTTCATCAAATGCCTCTGTATGACAACTGTGCCATTTTCGACAAAGCTTTTTTCACAATAAAAACACTTGCATTGGTTATTAGTCAGAGAAGCATGTTTTTAAATCAAGGATTTTGAATTCTTCATCTTACTCTTTATTCTTAGTCTTACTCTTTAAAACAACACTATAGAAGTACCAGGTTGCATAGGTGTATCTGTAAATATGAATAGGAGTCTAAAAAAAATGAGATACAAATGTTACGAAGATAAAATAATGATTTGATTACCTTCTGTTTTAGTTGCATTACCCTGATTAGGAAGTAAGGTTAAGAAGGCTTCATTTTCATCTTCTGTTAACAGATTTGAGTGATTTATTACTCGGGCTTTGGTTGAAGAACAATGTTGTGAGAAATACAAATGAACATGATAAAGAGAGCTATCAAAAAGGTAATTAAAAATTACGAAATAAACTTACACAGTTGATGTGTTCCTTTGTCTGTTTGTTGAAGTAGAAGGAACTGAATCAGCAAGGTCATCATCCTCATCAATCTCATCAATCTCATCAACATCAATACCTTTCCATACTTCAGAGTTAACATCAATTGTAACAATTCCTTTATTGCTAAAGGAAATAACTTTTGAATTTGCACGTTTCTGCACTTTAGGCAATGATGGCTCGACTATTGAAGGGTTTTCTTTTCGTTTGGTAGCATCCTGACTATTTCTAGAGAGATGAGACGACAGACACTGCAGCAAGCCAGCAGTACAGACAACAGGCAGGGTAGAGCAAATGACTAAACGTGGTTGGCAAATGGTAACATGTGGTGTGGTAGTCTAGTAGAGACTCCTAGGGAGTAGAGTAGTATTGTGCTGCAAATATGTCTTATTCAACGAACTTTTTTCGAAATAATGAATGGCGCAACTTGTTTGGGTCGCCCGTGGGTCAACAAAAATGATCCGTTGACTCGATAAGAAAAAAATTTGTGACCCGGGTCATCGTTTTTCGGGTCATTTCTTTTACCCGGGCCATGGCTCGGGTTACAGCCCTAGCCCTATACACATTTAATTAGCCTAAAATTAGAACAGACTCTGAAATATGTGAAATCAAGTAGAAAGATACGGAGCACAAGTGAGCCTTTCTCTCAAAGCACGTAACTTAAAGTGGCGCAAATCTAGTTATTGCTGGAGGGTGGCCACTCTTCTAGGTAAATTTTTTAAGTATTTGACTTTTTGAATCTAGAAACTGTGTAATGCGGTGTCAAAATTGGATTACCGGTTAATTTACTGATTTTACGAATTGAATTGTTTGCCTCATGCAACACAATTATTACATCTTTCTTTAACAGATAATTCTTTTTTTTCATGGGCCAAATCTGAATGTTATCGGAAAGAGAATGCACGAAATACTGATGTTAAATTTATGCTGGTTATTACGCGAGTAAAAAATCCTACGGCAAAATGAAAATTCGATTTTCGTTTTCATATATCTGGGAAACTAGCGGCCAAAAAACAATAAAATTTTGGAAATCAGTGTTTCTTTAAGATATGAATCCACTGACCAAATTAAAAAGAATGGTCACTTGCCCGCGCAACGATCTGGCGGATCGGCGTTGATTGACCCTAAAATACGTTTGAGCTTAGTCGCCGCTTTGCGGTAATTTATCAGTTGTGATGTTTTAATCCCGAAAATGATGACGGATTCCCAACTGAAAGATATTTCCGGTAGGTCATTATGTTTCACTTAATTACGGTCATTAATCGCGTTTGAAAGGATCTTATGTACTTAGTGTTTAGTCTGTCCATTACGAATAACCAAAAAGCTAGCATCCCTGTTAGTCAACTTTTTCCTTGACAAGACAAACCGTGAGATGACAAAAAGTTGTGCAGGTCACCGCTCAGTAACTTAAGGCCCCGGAAAAGAAACATAGCGTACATTTTTCTCATTCTTTTTAGACTTTGACAAAATCGTGTGATTTACAACGAGATCCGTTTTCTTCGATACTCCAGTCGTTTTAAATTAAGATTCTTCACCGAAATTCGGAATTGCTGACAATTTTAGGTAGTGTTATCTTTTGGTTGGGCGAGGGCTTGATATAACCACAGTTTCTATTTTGAACGAACGATCCAGTGACATTTTGAAACTTTTTTAGCATCTTTTCATGATTATTTTATTTGAAATTAGTCACTACTCACTAGTAATGATTGATTGATCAAAATGTCTCTAATTTTCGCGCAAACTTCAATTGATTTCGAATGGAAGTCCAATTTCGTCAATAAACTGATTGCTACGGGCCGAAATCTGAAGCTATCATAGTTTCCATAGGAGTGCTCTGGACGACAAAGGCCGATTGAATATATACTAACCATCTTCTGTGTATATCAACAAATAAAATCTTCCTTTCTTCAATATACCAGTCATCTTCTGAGTATATCCACAAATAAAACAACCCTAGTGGAGCTTTTGAGTTTTAACTGGGTGCGGTATTAAAAACCCTTTTGAAACCTCTTTTAAGAAGTTTGAAAAGGGTGCACGCAACGCAGACCGTATTTTTTTACGCCCCCCTCTTTTTTCTTAGTTTTTACAAGTTTCTAAGGGTATTACTCAATGATTGATTTGCGTAAATGAAACGCAGACCACACCCGAATTATTCAGAAAGAAAATGTGCAGTACCAAAGCATAAGTTTTTTATTGTGATAACTTGGGTTTCTCCCAACAGGGTTCTTGGCGTTTCCTACCAGTGCAAAACACCCCAAGAAATGAGAAGATTTTAAAATATTTTCTAGTATGCAGCAAGAGAGTTGAACGCAGAAAATTTTCGTTTTTATGCTAGGTTTATTTTTATTTATGACATCATCAACACGCGTGCACATTTTTTAATATTTTTTCAAAAAGTAACTACAGACTATAAAAATTGGTTGCCGACTTTAAACAGATTTTTGCAAGGTGTGGCGTATCGGAATTTAAATCGTATTAAATAAAGATAAGAATTTAAAAAAATAACAAGTGGCTTTAAAATCCTCTTGATTTCATTTAATTGAAGTTTTGTGTGTAGCCATACTCAATTCTGGGGATGACAACTTGAATAAACTTCCAAAAAATTATCAAATAGATGTAAACTCTCGTCCGCCTTCTGTCAGTCTGGATAAAGAACTTCATCACTTCATCGTGTCGTTCAAACAGACAAAGAAAGTCATTATATTCTATCGGTGAACAGCGTAAAATTTCATTTTAGCGTGAGTTGTTACCTGCACGGATAAACAGAAGCTATGGATGGACAAGGTATATTATTATTGGATATTATTATTATTAGGTATATTATTATATGGATATTATTATTGGAGAGGGCTCTCCATATTAACGTGGCTCTCCATATTAAGGGTTTTAGCTTGATCCTGACTAGTAAAAAGACGAAATGTCGAAACGAATAATCAGTTGATGGTAAAGGGAGATAATGTGAGTGATAATACCTTGTCGTGACCAGAAACCCATAAGCGAGGCGTTTGACATTATTTATCATACGTAATGTTTAAATCATAAGTTCTTCAAGGATGTGTATCCACCCATCCACCTTCTCCATCTTCTGGTTGAACTATTTTATCCTGCTCTGTATATTCCAGCTAAAGATATTTGAAATATTTGTAACAAGCAATGAAATGATGTATGCAACAATGTGATGACGTTAAACCTAGCAATGAATTTTTGTCCTTTTTTTGAGAAAAAACAAGACTAAACAAGTACTAAAAGGATGCTGCAAACACATTATTTTGGGTAACGGTCTGGGCGCGTTGTTGTCCGGGTGGACCGTAGTAGTACAGCATATGTAGGCGTCTTTGCTTAACTGCGCTTGTGAGGTTTAGAATTTTTCGGTGATACTTCTGGTGGGGCAGGTGAAGGAGGCATCGGCGTCGGTGCTGATTTTGTTCCTGGCAAAACCAGTATCCTTTTCCGGAGCAGCCGGTGGTTAAGGCGGAAGAGTCGACCTGCAGGAGTCTTCAACAAATAGTCCCGATTTGGACCAATTTCCAGCACGACAGCTGAAGTTGACCAGCACTTCGAAATGGGGTGCTGAATGACGACATGATCGCTTATAGATAACATCAGCCTTTTTTCCAGAACATCAGTCTTTTGTTGCCATTCTGGAGCGAATGAGCGACGATGAGCTGGTAGTGCGTCCCTGAGGGTAGTGAGGTGATGAGGTGTCTGTTGAAAAACCCTTGTTTTTGCGAAATCTTTAAACTCCGATGCGTTAATTAATTTGAGGACCGTTCCCGTACAAAAAGTTCAGCTAAAAAATTACTAACTTTTGCTACCCCTTAAGGATGCTTTAGCTGTTAGAAAATCTAGCCTAGAAACTTAAAATACGGAGCTCCGTTTTGATAACCTAGCTGTAGCTAAGAAAAAGATGCTAAAAACGGCTACTGTAGTGGATAGGCTTCTACTAGCTATTATTTATAAACCTATTTCTGGGTATCGAAATAAAATGAGCCAGGGGGAACGAACTTTATACCTTTGGTTCAACTACCCGGCTCGCTAACCACTTGACCATATCGACTTGCTGTAATTAAAAAATCAAGACTTTAAATACCGGTTTTCATGTTAGGTTTTAGGGACTTCCCTAATTTTTTTGGTTTCCTCGAAAAAGAAACTTCGCTAATTAAACAGAACTTTTGTACAAAATCAAAGTGTTTTACATATTTACTATGATTGCATTACAGCTAACAGCTTATGACTCAGTTATACAGAGCAGGCATTGATATTTGTCATAATAATAGAAAAATTTTGAAAAGCTAAAAAAATGACTGCGTTCCCAAAAAATGACCTTTTACCAAAATAATGTTTTGACACAACTTAAAATAGAAATGAGATTACTTTTGTTTAATGCTGGAATTATAGTTCCAGCAGCACGAGCTCGCGTCCATACATGGCTGATATGAGATTTATTTTATTTATGAGCCGACGTAAAAAAAATGCTAAACCCACCCAAATACCATCTAATATTAGACATTTATTAATTTATAAAAAATAAGCCAAAACTTAGCAAAAAGTAATAGCTAATATATAGGTTTCCATAGGCGTTAAAAAACAATGCAAAAATAAAAAAATGCTAAAACTCGGCTGACCCTTACTAATCTTAGCAAAAAAATTAGGTAGCCTTACCGGCAATAATTTAGCTTCTAAAATTAAAGCTAAAATAAAGCCACGGATAGCGTTAAAAGGTTATGCACCAATGAAACAATGCTAAACCTAGCTGCCTAACAACTAAAAGATGAAGGAGATTTTATATTAAGCGCTAAAATAAAGTTAGCGGCAAGCTTCTTTTCTTTAGCTTTGCAGAAATATGAGCTAAAGCTAGCAATTTCAAAATTAAAGCTAGACCTCTTAGCTGAAAATTTCGTACGGGTTGTCGCTCCTTACTTTCACAGGAGCGCCAGGTCCGTGAACAAAAAGTCACGAGAGGCGTAGACGATGCGTCGAGCTGTATTGTTCTTGTTCTTGAACGGAATGACGTCAGGCCATCCGCTTTATTGATCGACAAGAATAAGAAAATCGCGACCGTTGATTGATGCAATATCCATGTCGATCTGCTCGAATGGGCGTGTTGCTGCTTCACGCTGTTGAAGCGGCTCACGTTGAAGCGAAGGCTGATGATCAGTGCAATGTTTGCAGAACACCCTGACTACCTGTGCCAGTCATAGAAACTGCCAATAAGGCATAGCCATTACAATAAAAACCACTTACTTTTAGGGTTTTTTTATTTTTAAGAAACACAGCTATATGGAATATGACTCGAAAGGTTACCATTGGATTAGTAAATGAAAAACGCTTAAATATTTATTTATTATTAGCGGTTTTTGTTGGTTTTTGTATTTCCGTAAGCGCGGTTTTAAACAATCCTCAGTGATATTTTATGCAATATTTGATGCTTCGTTTTTAATTGCTGAAGGACGTGTTTTTGTAACGTTTTGCTTTGATTTGATATCTTATTTCGATGTAATAAAAAATCAAGAACGCGACCGATTTTGGTTCTGTTCAGAACAAATGTTAGGAAAACCCCCATACCATCTTTCGCAAGAACAGCAATTATGTGGTTCAATAATCTTTTATGCACTGTTTACTGCGCTGTCTGATCGAAAATAATCCCGGAGAAGTCTTTATACTTTTAATAACGTATAGAACACTTTGGGGATGCAAAACCAAGGTACTCCTTGGATTTCATGTTTGTTATGAATGCAGAATGCTACATAAAACTCACTGGGCTGCTCATTTTCCGCCCTTAGTAGGGATGCAATGCATGATTCACATGATAGCTGTGGCGCTCTAGTGTGAACGATATATCTGCATAAGAAATAAGTTTATTTCGCCTGTTTTACTTCCAGCTCATTTTCAGATGAATTATTTTTCTAATTTTCAGTTGAAAAACTATGCCTTTCAAAAGAATATTTTTAAGGTTGTAACGGGCGGTTGTCGCCTCTTAAGTATTATACATCGGTTGTTTTTTCAATGAAATGCGCACACCATAATCAATAACACACTATTATCATGGAAAAGGCTGGAGAAACGGGTCCATATTATCATTCATTCCCAACCACTTCCCGTCCTGGCCTTCTGCAAATAGGAATTTACTTGATTTAAGTTACGGGGATAATAGTATTATTTCACATTACTACGAAAAGAAAGAGCAAGAAGAGCTGGCAAGTTTTTGACGATGGAAACCTAGAGGCCAAAATCTGCATTCTGGATTAAATTTGGTAGACAACCAAATCAGTGGAACACACCAAATAATCCAATCCAAGTGTCCAAGACATTTTTAAACGCTGGGTAGGCATTACCATCTGAAGAAATTTAACAATTAGAAGACATCTTTAACTGATATAAAACTATATTACCTTGAACTAATTTATGTCTAGGCAAAGTCCATTTTCTTAGTTTAAATCTCTGTTAAGAATGAAATACATTTGAGATGTTCACCCCCTACAACACATCGGTTACATCAAAATGCCGAATACATATTCTGTACGATAGAGTTAATTTACTTTCTGGCATTTGTTCCTGCCACATCCTTAATGAATTCTTGAGAACTTTACTTCATTTTCCTTGCTTACATCTTTAGAATTTCTCACTTTATTACACCCACTAACAATACCGATTGCCTGCCATTTTTCACGTCGTTTAATCGAAAAAAAATGGCTGACGGTGGCAAAGAATATTTGGTTGATTTCTTTATGAACTCGCTCGATAGATGGCTCTTTATCTATGGCAGCTCCTCCCTCAAAACAGGCAAAAACCTAACTACGAGACCCATCACCCCCCTTATGGAGATTTCCTGCAGCGAGAAGCAACCAGGATGACTCTGATGTTATCAATAAGTCGTTAGACTAAAATATAGTTTTACCAAACCAACTACGCTATTTCATTTTTTTGAGAAATAAACTTTATAAACTAGTTTATTTTGAGATTATTGTTGCAAAATATTCTGAATACGTTAAAAATATGTTATCTTAAAAAACGATCGAAATGCCTTACTTTCGTAAGCCATATTTTTCAGTAAGAAAACTATATATTTAGTGGTTAAACTATTTCAAATTTGGATTCGGATTTACTCTCACTCATGATAACCGTGATTATGATAATCGTGGTAAAAGTAATCACGTGATCAGTCGATTATGTAATGATAAATTAATCTATTTGTCAGGCATTAAAAATAACATGTTAAATTAAATTATGATGAATAACGCATCATTCAAATATTTTATGTAATATAGTTAACTATGGGGATTAAATAATAAATAACATTTAAAAAAAGCAAGGTTTCCAATTAATTAAATCGGGTCAAGGTAATAGATAAGAATCTTTTAACCAGATAAGACCCAAGATAAGAATATTATCTTACAACTAGATAACGAGTCTTTATCTGTTTGCTTGCCGAATAGTGAAAGTCTTGTCGCTTTTATTTGCATACCTTTGTTTCTGTCAACAAAACCAGTTGCTAGAATGAATGATATCAATTAGTCCTCAGACCAAAATATAGTTTCAACAAACAACTAATTTATATCACCTATTTGACAAATGAACTTTATAAACTAGTTAATTTCAAGATTATTAATGAAAAAATATTCTAAATTAGTTAATAATATGTTATCTTAAAAAGCGAACGAAATGCTTTACTTTCGTTAGCCATGTTTTTCTATAAGGAAACTATATATGTAGGGGTGAAACTTCAATATCAAATATTGAAGATGTGTATAACTATGACATCCGTGAATAAAACAAGTCGTGTGATCACTTGATAATAAAATGATATCATATTATGATGATATTATATCATTATATCATTGATCATTGATATAGCTTCTCAATGTATCAGATATTTAGAAATTAATGATGAATGACAGAAAATTCCAATTAACATTAAAAAATAAATACGGCGAGATTTTATAAATAAAAAGTAATATAATACGAGTTGCGATTTAAAAAATCGGAACATGGTAATAGATATTAACTTTAATAGCACAATAAAGGAAAATAACAAAATAAAATTAATACGAGAATGGCCCTAGTGCAAAATTCTGGAATTAAACAAGTGTAACAAACCAAAAACGTATAAGTATTTTGAACGGATTTTCAGATTTTTGATAGTAATAAAGTTAGTAATAAAGTTGTTGTAAGTAATAAAGCTTGAAAAAAATTCATCCAGCTATTTGTTAGACAACCCATCATAGTTTTATTACGATCATTTTACTTCATTTTGCCTCGCAATTTTCATGTCTTCCAGTCGACTTGTCATGGAATATAAATTATGTGGATAAATAAATTTGGTTTCATAGCGATTAATCAAAAATCCCCGAAGGACATTACCGAAGGAATCTTGTTTTAGAATTCTCGGTGCATGATTGCGAGATCATTTTTAATATACAGAGAAATCAAAAGGCTCAATGGACTTTTGCTGAGATATGATATAGAATCATTCGAAGATGAAAAAAGTGAAGATTCTTCTGATAACGAATAGAACCACGTATTCTTCTCTTTTTTTCGCAACAGTTTGCAGTCAAGTTAATGCAAAACCCCTTAAAAACACTGTAATACACATTGTGTAACCTAGCATATTTAAAAAGACAAAATATTAGAAATTAATGGTAATTTATTGGGAATAGATAACTGAAAAATGGGAAGATATATGAGGGTCAGATAAAAAAAAATTCAGGATCGCGACAAAACAGCTCGTCGACAAAATATTCTCTTGACGAAAGAGCCTATACAAAATCGCAATGAGTGAACCGTTTTTCATTTTTGGACCAAGAAAGGACTAGCAATGAAAATTTTTGTTTATTGCCTACCATTGGAATAAATACCATACCATAGGCAAAATTTACGAAATATTTTAAAAACGTAAAAAAGGTTTTTTTCAGATAATGCCACAGCACATTATATTGAGAACAAGAGGTTGCCAAGTTCACACACAGAGTAAATAAATTTGATAAAATAACAATCGTTCGACATAGACTTATTGACTGATTTATATTGTCATTTATCTACGCTGTCTGACTTTTTCCTACCTAACTTCTCATATATTTAATCAGAAACTCCTGTATAGTCATTCCTCTGATTCTATTTTTTGTTAATATTAATAACTAATATAGAGCGCGAATTAATTAAACATGTGTTTGGTATAGCAACTACCCATCCTTTAAATTTCATTTAAGTTAAGCGAAAATGCCAAAGAAACCTGAAAATAGTTGTCAGTGGCTTGCGGCCATTCACCCAACATGCCTAAATCTTAGAGTTAAATGCCTCAAAGGCTGTCTCGTTTCCATGACAATTAAGCCCTTGTCTGGTTTTAGTATACTACACCCTACCCAAAAATTAAATTTTTGTCTTGGCTCTTGTTGCATCATTTAGTTCTGTGGCAAAACGATAGGCGGCATTTTATTTTTAAAAGAGTGGTCGGATTTTTATGAGACATTCTGTACTTGTCAGCCAAGACACTGCTTGTTTCAAGGCTGGTAATGAGTTCATCCACTCCGGAAACTTTTTCCTTCCAGACGTACGAATAATAGTAGGTAAATCCAAAAGAAGCTCTACGAGACCCACAGAGAATGTTTACTGATAAAAATCAATAAATCTTTATGAATTTAATTACCGATGGTGTTTCACATAACATGCTCCTGTCTGGAGCATTTCGGGATGGTTTAGAATGTTCGGCAGTAATAAAAAGTGGATCTTGCTATTCCTGTCTCTCCAAGACGCAAACATCAAATGATGCAATACCATTATCCACACAAGATAAGAGTACTTAATCGCACATTACACTTTGCACTTGCAATAGATTTACCGCAATACTTCTGACTACAAAAGAATTAAAGATCACTACAGGTAATAAATCATAATCGCAACAGAAAACGTCTTTGATTTTACCTTGCGTTAATGTTTCACGGTTATCGGCTTCAACTAGAAACTTTTTTCCTAAACACGTAACACGACACAAAAGCTTTCAAGAAGTCATCGCTTTCAAACAAAGATAAAAATGACAGTAAAAAAGAAAACTCCTGTTAATTTAAAGAATGAAGACGAAATTTCTAAAACATTCAACACCTTGCTGTGAACCATCCTGCGATGAAACGCAGGCAAACGCATTGTTTGTATATTTCTATCCCTGATTTATAATTTGAATCGGCATGGGCATTCACCAATATTGCATCCAAGACCATTCAAAAGCTGTTTTAATTGCTGCATCTGTGGCTGGATTCATTTCTTTTTTGAGCCCACCTCATCCAGTTGTGGCTGAACAAGCTATTTGGACCTTTGGTAATTTTGCCTGTTACCGGTCAGTGCGACGAGATCACCTAATTGAGCAAATCACATCTAATATTAAGGTAAATTTGATTCATTTCTTTTATTGAATAATATGAACATTTGGTAATATTTTCTTTTTGGTGTCATTGTAAGGCAATGTTTTGCTGCACTTCCCTTGAGGCATATAGTGTTTAACACACTAACCTAACCTTCTCAGCTTTATCAGTCATTGTCAAGTTGGTACCTACAGAATTTACTCAACTGCCAAACGCTGAGCGGAACAAAACGACAAACAAGAAGGACATCGATCGTCTAGTATCTTTTATTTTTATAAACTGGAAGTGTATATCTGGGGTCCCCTTGACTAATAATAAGACCGAGGATTGCTCTTTGGACTAGTTCTTTGAAATTAAACAAAATAATCAACAAATTTGCAATCAAATATTTTATTTGAAAAATTTAGGTACGTTCCAAAATTTTGTTGCAAATGAGGTAGTCCCATACGTCACCTATAAAGGGGTGTTTTAAATCCACTTCGAAGACACCTTCGTTTAAAATTTAACAATTATAATTTACGAAAGTTTCAATTTTAATGATAAAAAAATCGCAGACCTGATTTAGCTGAATGGAAAACTACAGATATCGTCTGCCCAATAAAACACGAGGCTAGATGTCCTCGTGTATCAGGATTGATGAGGCGAGTCATTATCCCTTCAATTTACATTTCCAAGTCTAGAATAAACAAATAGATTATTTTTTTTTTAATTTTGAAAACATTGTTCCTCATTAGTCATTACCAACTTGAGAAACATCATGAAGTGTTGCATTATTCTCTTCAATTTTGAAATGTTAGTATCTTGTTTGTTTCCGAAATCAACAAACAGAATTTGAGCTGTCTGTCCTCGAATCGACATAATTTCTTCCCGATAGTGAAGATATCTTCCGTAAAACGGGCAACACACGGTAATTCTACCATGAGTAATTCTTCCATTAATTCGTTGTCAGAATGTGACGAATAGAATAGTCCAAGCTCCTCCAATTTTAAGCTCTAAAATGAATTGGTAATAAATGAAGAAGAAGTTGAAACAAATAACCTTAAAACAATTGAATACATTATCATGTATGGATCTGATATAGTAGGACGTGAAAAAAATTGGAAGGGAATATAAACTCAAGAAACACCAACATTTACCACAGCATCAGGTACGGACATAATTTTATGGTAGTATGATATTGGTTCGAGGCCTATGATTACAGCATTGATGGAATGCAGTTTGCGAGGAAGAATATTAACATTCTGGTCAGCCAACCTCTCATCTGCCAGAAGTGGTGCTCCAAATTTCTCGTTTAACACACGTTTTCCTTCCTTCGTTACCACCAATCGCACAGGAAATATAAAATCGGAATCTCTATTCGTGAAAATAACCGGAAGTAATTTATTCGTGGTCCAACGTTCTAATTTTGCCTTGTGGGCATCTTCCCAGTCCCGTGCTTCGTTTATTTCTGCCAGCTTGCAGTAAACCGAAAGCGGAGGAATTTTGAGCAGACTTTCGTCGATGGTTTTTATTTGTTCAAAAGAACAGCGTTGAGTGTTACCAAAATCGACAAAAGGACGAAAATGGATGCAGGATACATTCTTACGATTTGCCCACGATACCATCTACCATCTTCGAAATACTGGAGTACGCAGGGTGAGCCAACTTGCATCCCATGTAAATGCAAAAAATGTACGATATTTTACTTAAACAGCGAGTTTTTCCGCAGAAAGTTCAGAAAGGTACAGAGTGGATCGACTCACCCAGCACCAACTAAATAAATAAACGCGTTTCCACATATAAATAAGGAAAACTGAAAACTCAATTTATATGATTGAATATAAAGAATAGGTTAAAATAGTTCGCATTTGGTAGGATTCCAACCTACGCCCTTAGAGAGGAATTCATTTCTAGTCAACCGCCTTAACCACTCGGCCACAAATGATGTTAATTTCTTAAATTTGGCTAAAGATAAAACAGGGGTATCAAATAGTTAACACAGGATTTGATTTTGAAATTTCGGGGTTGGCCAAATGCTCTGTGTGAATAAGCCTGACGTTTACATTGCATGACAGCCAACTTTTCACCGGAAAATAAAATGCTTTTCGTTATTACTCGGACGTTTTTCAACATTTAGTTTTGAAATTTTTCTCATTCGTAAAGCGTCAAATTGTTTCGAAAATGGATTTTCTAGGCAAAAAATTGTTGTGCTCCAATTTTCACTCTGTTAGACCTAATTTCGACCTAAAGGTTTGCGTAGAGACAAAAGATTAGTGAAAAGAATAGAGAAAGAAAAAGAAAGGAGAAAGAATATTTACATGGAATTGACCCTTTTCCCCCCGAGCCTCCCTTTTTACGGGGAAAAAAGGGAGACATTTCGGGTGAAAAAAGATGGCCTCCCCATCGTCGGGAAATTCTATGTAAGAAATGTTATGCATGAAAGTCTAGTGGATAAGGCGTGGGACTGGCATTGTAAAGGATATCAGTTCAACCTCATCGCATCCTTTTATTTTTTCTGTGTTTATGATAACTGTTAACGAATTTGTAAGGGGTCACTAATTTTAGGAGAGCATGGGTCCGTATACTTCCTTTTTGGTGAAATTATGCCATAATTGGCAGAATGTCGGTATTCCGTGCAAAATTAAAAATTACTTTGGTTAAACATAGTTCGACTGTAAAGAACTATAGTTAACTGTCTGAATTCACAATAGTTTACTGTAGTATTACTATGATAAACTATACTCATTTTAGCATAGTAAACTGTGGTTATTATAAATACAGTGTATTTTCAGAAGGGACGCAACCGCTTTTACGTTTTTTCCCTAAGAAAAACTTGACATTTTCCTAAATCTTGGCTTAACCTAACTTAACTATGACTAAAACTTGACAAATTCCTGTGATGAAGGAGGGCCGTTATTTATTTCCTTCTTATTCTTCCTTAGATGTATTTTATTTTTTTACCTTTATAATATTGATTACCCAGATAACACACATCTGAGCCAATGACGTCCCTTATCAATATTGTGTTTACGTTAGACATTTTATTTTTTATGGTCCCTAAGTTCTTGTATTGAAAATTGGGAGGTATGTACGAAAATTTTCAGTCAACAACGCCTCGTGACCCACATTCAAATAATTTGCTGCATCAAACGAAGACTTTTGTTATTCAGAAGCACGTAATAGCAAACAAATTAAAATTAAGCAGAGACATGTTGTGTGCTGGGGCTCCGCCAATAAAAAAAAAATTATTGTGAAATATGACGACTTTCAAATTTCCAACGTAACTTAACGTCATTTTCACATTGGTTGATGCATTTCCAGTAAGGCAGTAATAAACAATCGAATAAGAATCTTTCTAATTCAGAAACTTATCTTATTACGTGACAATTAAATTTATAAAGTCTAAAATGTCATCGAACAAAAATGAATGCTATGAATCCCAAAAGAATATTTCCCAAAATGGCTGTTTTGCTCTTCTTTCTTATCTGAGTTCTCATCGTCAATCATTGTTATTTCTAATTTGAACAAAAGAAAAAAGAATAGACTTGACCGAATTAACTCGAACCGAAGTGAATCCATAACAAATAAAACAATGAAATGCTGACAGGAAGTTCTACTATAAAAATTGCATCTCCTCTGCTCAACAACAAAGAGTCTATATCAACATACTTCGTAGTGACATTTGAGGGGAAGCTTATTCTTGATTACAAAATGCGTTTAAATAAAACATATGACAGATCACTTTTGATTTTAAAAGTTTAGACGAAACAGACAAATTTACTCGATTAAAAAGTTTTGAATCATCTCAAAAGTTTTTCGAAACAATGGTACTCTTTCTTGATTCTATTTCAGTCGTGATGAACAACATTACTTGCTATTTTCAACAGCTCGATTCCATAAAGCTACTAAATGGTCTTCTGTCTCCGATATTGGAAATTCTAGTTGTGGGCCTACCGTTGCAGATGCCCAACTGTTAGAAGATCCTAATCTCGTTAATTGAGGGTTTAAGTCTTCCCAATTAACACTGAACGTCGGGTGAAAGAAATTCACTTTTGGTCGTCTACATTCTACAAAGTTGCTAGGTATGCTTGATTTGCCTGTGAGGAAAAAGTATGCCGCTTCTAACGTGATGGACGGATAAATTCCTAAATTTATAAAAAAAGGGGTCCATGAAAGTAATTTTCAAGTGTTGGGCCGTATTACGGCGTATTATATGTACACAAACTAAAAAATGTTTTACCTTGTTCAACTTTCTCTAGCCAAGAACAAAACCAAACTATGTTTGATTGTTCAAGTTCACGCAAGAAAAAATCTTCAGTAATCTTGTACTCCCAATCAAGAGAATCCATAATCAATCGCGGATTTATTTTGATGTGAACAAACGCAGCACGGCAGGCTGTGTTTGCAACAACCTAAGATCACATAAAGTACAAAAAAAATATTCAAAAAACAAAGAAAAGTTAACTTAATTAGCATTACTTCATTTGCACACAGCATTTGAAGCCCGAGAACAAATGGATGGTCGTGGCCAGCTGAATCCTTCATGATACCATCATATGCCTTCAAGATAACCCAGATAGCACAGTGCCGTCCCAGAGACTTCCCAAACACGTCACTTTGAGACGTCTGAGATGTCCATGGAACATAGAAAATTCCCAAATTGACATTCCTTGGATGTCTTTTACGTATGGGTAATGTCCGCTTTGCCGAGATCCCATACTCGCACCTTTCTCGTCCCATTAGATGGACCTTGGACAGAATTTGGACGAGATTGAGATGTAAACGGAACAATTGAGATGCATAATAAACGTATTTTATACCAATAATATCCTCGTTCGTTTTCAATTTTCCCGCTGCGTATATGGATGAATATGAATGAACCACGCTATTTTTAATGAAATAAAGAGACCCAATAATTTTTTGAAAAAAACTCAAATTTATTTTGATTATTCAGTTACAATACGAAACTTGAAACAGTCAAATTACTCACATACAATATGAAACTCGAAATAGTTAAATTTCTCAGGTACAATATGAAATTTAAAATATTTAAATAAATAAGTGCATTAACAAACGCACTCTACGGAGATAATGATCAATTAGTCTCCAGCTTAGTCGGCATCTTCTTGTTGGTCTTCTTCTACTCCATTTCGGCTTCCATATTCATTGTGCTAATATCTTGGGCAGTGACGTAACCAATTCTTAATCTTGTTTTCGACTGCATCTTTTGTCAAAGCATTTTGCACTTCACGAACTCCTTCTGAAATGGTAACCATATTTTAAAAACCTTTAAAGTTGACGGAATCAATGCTAACAGAAAAACATGTTCTAAGCACTCACCAACTACAATCTCACAAATAGTGGTTGACTTGAAAGCCACATTATCTTCATTGAGGCCTAGATAGCAGATTGATCTTGTTCTCTGTTTTGCTCGTTTTCCTTTTCCCTTTTTATGTCTATCAATATCAGTTGAGCTCGGAGTAACTAATTCTCCTTGAATAGCAAGACGCAATTTAGCCTTTGCTTCAGTATACGTCTCTGCAGAGAGAAATCAGAATGACTATAAAAATCAATCTCAGTATAGCAATAAATGATATACGTACTGAAAGTAGCAATGAGACAACCGTTGCTTCTTCACAATTAACATAAGATTCTTCATCGCTGTCACTGTCAGGTTCTGTCCCAGATAGGAATTCTCGTCCCAATCGAGCCCCAAAGACGTACCAATGGGACGTCTGGTAGAGGCTCAAGTATAAAACATCTAAAAGCCGTCCCTTTTAAAACAAAAAAAGCACCGAAGCGCGGCAATTTTCACAGTCCCATGTGAACGTACCTTATCCGTACCATTCATTTCATTTTGGCTCCAACACAACACTTAGAAAATTTTATAACTATCGTGTTTTTACGCGGGAACAACGACTCATCTTTAATAAACAGGGATATCAATATATCTCAAATAGCTCAGTGGGTAGCTGCCTGGCATTCGGCATCAATTGTGTATGGTTCGAGTCCAGCAGACTCCATTTTATTCTTCATTGATGTTCTTCACTCAATAAAATATTTCATCATGATTCATCGTCATCTTGTCAAGAAAGTTGAAATCCAATTCATAATTTGTGAAATCAGAGCCATCCTTATGATGACTTTGGATGACTCTGGTGATATTACACAAAAGGTATTATATAATATAACAATATATGTAAGAAGGAAATAGCTCAGTGGTTAGATGACTAGTTTAGAATGCTAAAGGTCTATGGTTCGATTCCCGAGTCGGACACTTTAAGCATGGCTGAAGATTTTATTGCTAATAAATGGTGGTGTAAAGTACGTACTTGACACGTCCTAGAGACGTCCCATGGGCTGTGCTGGGCACAACAATGGGATGATGACAAGGCGGACATTGCCACATCCAAAACCAGTCCTTAAGACGAGAACCCCGAAATATGGGGAGTCCTTGGGACGTTGCAACCGTCCCAACACGACATCTAAGGGACGTCATTGGCTCAGGTGTGTGTTATCTGGGGTATCACTATGATTCATGTCACTGCCGACAACTTCTGCAATGCAATCATTTTGTAATTGTGAGGTAATATATTACTTTGCACTGTTCTATTCACTCGCACCTATGACACTTTCAGTAGCAGAGGAATATTGCTCGGCATCGTCTTCATAGAACGCACTTTCGTTAACTAGTTTTTTCTGAATCCGTCTGCGTTTTTGTTTCGA
This sequence comes from Daphnia galeata, assembly GCA_030770115.1. Lineage (NCBI taxonomy): Eukaryota > Metazoa > Arthropoda > Branchiopoda > Diplostraca > Daphniidae > Daphnia > Daphnia galeata. The sequence goes on from CM061123.1 coordinate 9,645,770, forward strand.
AGAAACGTTGGCAGCCATTATTGTCCTCTCTCTGAAGTAACTACGGAAAACAAACTATAACAAAATATTAATAAATTGGATCAAAATAAAACTTATTAGCGTATTACTTCGTAATAAATGTTGTTATGTCATAAATTGAAGTCTTAAAACGTAAAAGCATCCATATTGAATTTATAAACATCCGTCTGCCATCTGGCGCTAAAGATTGGACTTTCCTTGGCTTGGTTTTTCTTGCTTGTAACTCATTTACAAAGACAAAATTTTTGTTGAATGTTTCTAAAAGAATTTTATAAGCTGAATCAACAAAACAACTCATGAATTATGAACAAATCTTAATAATAATACCTTGTCGATTACAAAAATCCATTAAATGAAGAAAGAGACATCCCAGATAACACACATCTGAGCCAATGACGTCCCTTAGATGTCGTGTTGGGACGGTTGCAACGTCCCAAGGACTCCCCATTTTTCGGGGTTCTCGTCTCTGGGACTGGTTTTGGATGTGGCAATGTCCGCCTTGTCATCATCCCATTGTTGTGCCCAGCACAGCCCATGGGACGTCTCTAGGACAGGCTAAGTACGTACTTTACACCACCATTTATTAACAATTAAATCTTCAGCCATGCTTAAAGTGTCCGACTCGGGGATCGAACCATAGACCTTTAGCATTCCAAACCAGTCTTCTAACCACTGAGCTATTTGCTTCTTATATAGGTTGGTATATTGTATAATACCATTTGTGTAATATCACCAGAGTAATCCAAAGTCATCATAAGGATGACTCTGATTTCACAAATTATGAATCGGATTTAAACTTTCTTGACAAGATGACGATGAATCATGATGAAATATTTTATTCAGTGAAGAACATCAATGAAGAATAAAATGGAGTCTGCTGGACTTGAACCATAGACAATTGATGCCGAATACCAGCCAGCTACCCACTGAGCTATCTGAGATACATTATCATCTCTGTTTATTAAAGTTGATTCGTTGTTCCCGCGTAAAAACACGATAGTTATAAAATTTTCTAAGTGTTGTGTTGGAGCCAAAATGAAATGAATGGTACGGATAAGGTACGTTCACATGGGACTGTGAAAATTGCCGCGCTTCGGTGCTTTTTTTGTTTTAAAAGAGACGGCTTTTAGATGTTTTATACTTGAGCCTGTCCCGGACGTCCCATTGGTACGTCTTTGGGGCTCGATTGGGACGAGAATTCCTATCTGGGATTTGTCTTCGTCCTTTCTTATATCGTTGTAGCTATATTCACTCGTATAATCAATTAGATACCTTCTAAATTGTTCTCTGTTTCTCGTTGTACATTTCCCTTTTTAATTCTATCAAAATCAGTTGAGCTCTGAATAACCGATTCTCCTTAACTACCCTTAACTCAACTTAGCCTTAGCTTCAGTATACGTCTCTGCAGAAAGAAATCAGAATAACTTTAAAAAATCAATCAAAGTATAATAACAAATGAAATACGTACTAAAAGTAGCAATGAGAAGAGCATCATAACAGTCCCATGTAGCACAATTCACTGACTTCGTTACTTTTTTCCAATGTTGAATAAGCAAATGCACCTGGAGGCCACCAACACTGCCCTGATGAGTGCCTTGAACTGGGGATGACAACTTTAACTTCAGGCTCATGTCTACCTATGATATATACTCCAAAATAAGAAACATTTCATCTGTAAAAAAATAAAAGACAAAAAACAAACATTGGAAGGGTTGATTTGTAGCCACATCTTGAAAGGAAGTCGCATACGTCCCAGATAACACACACCTGAGCCAATGACGTCCCTTAGATGTCGTGTTGGGACGGTTGCAACGTCCCAAGGACTCCCCATATTTCGGGGTTCTCGTCTTTGGGACTGGTTTTGGATGTGGCAATGTCCGCCTTGTCATCATCCCATTGTTGTGCCCAGCACAGCCCATGGGACGTCTCTAGGACGTGTCAAGTACGTACTTTACACCACCATTTATTAGCAATAAAATCTTCAGCCATGCTTAAAGTGTCCGACTCGGGAATCGAACCATGGACCTTTAGAAACTAAACTAGTCATCTAACCACTGAGCTATTTCCTTCTTACATACATTGTTATATTGTATAATACCATTTGTGTAATATCACCAGAGTCATCCAAAGTCATCATAAGGATGGCTCTGATTTCACAAATTATGAATTGGATTTCAACTTTCTTGACAAGATGACGATGAATCATGATGAAATATTTTATTGAGTGAAGAACATCAATGAAGAATAAAATGGAGTCTGCTGGACTCGAACCATACACAATTGATGCCGAATGCCAGGCAGCTACCCACTGAGCTATTTGAGATATATTAATATCCCTGTTTATTAAAGTTGAGTCGTTGTTCCCGCGTAAAAACACGATAGTTATAAAATTTTCTAAGTCTTGTGTTGGAGCCAAAATGAAATGAATGGTACGGATAAGGTACGTTCACATGGGACTGTGAAAATTGCCGCGCTTCGGTGCTTTTTTTGTTTTAAAAGGGACGGCTTTTAGATGTTTTATACTTGAGCCTGTACCAGACGTCCCATTGGTACGTCTTTGGGGCTCGATTGGGACGAGAATTCCTATCTGGGGTACTACTAACACACAATAAGAGAGATACCGTAAACTTTTAAAATTCATATACGATTTGTTGTAATATTTACCCAGTTCTTGCGAATTTTTAATATCCTTTTTGAAGGCAATCTTATTCCAAGAGACACGACGCTTACTGAGACCAACACCAGATGACAGAAACTAAAAAATTGAGTTGTCAGATTTCTGAAAATTTACAGACAAATATGAATATAAGGATAACATTAAGTAGGCAATTGCATTTTTATGTTTTAATACCGTTTATGGAGAATAGAAAACATTTAGAAATAAAAATTTATCACTGAATTTCTTTTCAGAATTTATAATTATCCGTCAGCCATCTAGCGCTAAAAATTGAACTGTTAGGCATGGCTTGACTTGCTCGTAACTCATAACACAGACAAAATTTGTGTTGAATGTTTCTAAAAGAATATTATAAGCTCAATAAACAACCACAAGTCTGGAATTATATATAAATTTTAATAATAATACCTTGTTTCGAACAAAAATCCATTAACTGAAGCAAAACACAGAGATGATCTTTACCAGTTTTTTCTCACACGAGGCAGAGACCAGACGACTTTTAAGAAAAGTCCAGGAACGTTGCCAAGCACTATTTAATGAACACCAAAGTAAAAATATGTCTTCCATAAATTATTAATAAACAAAAAGAAATGTATGCATCAAGAAGAACAATCAATAAAGAAAATAAAATATTGGTCTAGAAAATACTAGAAACAACTTTGAAAAATTAATTGAACTAGCCATCTAGTGAACGCAACGTAAACTCTGCCTTAAAAGGGAGTGGGAAATTTCGCCGCGTTAAAACAATGACGGGATAATCATGAATTTTTCTAAGTGTTGACAGAGAGCCAAAAAAAGGAAATGGGACGGACCAGGGATATCGACGGGAGACTAACGAATTACAAAAGAAAAAGGAAAGAATTATTTTTTTCAAGGGATCGCGTTGGGACATCTTTTGGATGAACTCGTTGTAGGCGTGCCATTGGTACGGCTTTGGAGCTACTCTGAGACAAAAATTCCTATCTGGGAAACCAAGGACAAACGAGACACTGAACGATACTTATAGCTGCATTTCAATAATAAATTAGTAAGAAAAAATGCTAAATATTTTTAAGTGAAATACCGGCAATATTTCCAACTAGAACAAGATCTTTAGTCCAATCTTCAACTGAATAGCATACAACATTAGAGATGCATTTACCAGTTGTAGAAAGCAACTTCAACCGGGGATATACGAATTCCTCAACCATTGCGAGAACCGTATCAACTTTGGAAACTTTACAAAGATTTCCTTCTTCATAACTAACTTTTGGCACCAACGGTCTGTTCTCATATCTAGAGAAATTTGGGGTCTGTAGAGCATAAACAAAGTCTTCAGTTCTTTGCTTTTCTCTAAGCTCCACAATATTTCCAAATTGGTCTGGTTCATCAGCCGCCTGCTGCCCAGATAGGAATTCTCGTCCCAATCGAGCCCCAAAGACGTACCAATGGGACGTCCGGGACAGGCTCAAGTATAAAACATCTAAAAGCCGTCCCTTTTAAAACAAAAAAAGCACCGAAGCGCGGCAATTTTCACAGTCCCATGTGAACGTACCTTATCCGTACCATTCATTTCATTTTGGCTCCAACACAACACTTAGAAAATTTTATAACTATCGTGTTTTTACGCGGGAACAACGAATCAACTTTAATAAACAGAGATGTTAATGTATCTCAGATAGCTCAGTGGGTAGCTGGCTGGTATTCGGCAGCAATTGTCTATGGTTCAAGTCCAGCAGACTCCATTTTATTCTTCATTGATGTTCTTCACTGAATAAAATATTTCATCATGATTCATCGTCATCTTGTCAAGAAAGTTGAAATCCGATTCATAATTTGTGAAATCAGAGTCATCCTTATGATGACTTTGGATTACTCTGGTGATATTACACAAATGGTATTATACAATATACCAACCTATATAAGAAGTAAATAGCTCAGTGGTTAGAAGACTAGTTTGGAATACTAAAGATCTATGGTTCGATCCCCGAGTCGGACACTTTAAGATTTTATTGTTAATAAATGGTGGTGTAAAGTACAGTATCCTGCAAAAAAATCCGAACGCGATTTTTATTTTTTTAAACATCTAGTGAGGGAAAAATAAACTACTTGTTAAATAGTTAATGTCTAATCCTTTTCCAAGGTAATATTGGCGCGATAGACCAAAGGCAGGGAAATTCCCAGACATAGCCTTAGGGGCATTCCTTTGTTCTCTTCTTTCTCGTCTATACTACAGTGCATTTCAGTTTGCATTATATAACAATAACACTGTAATAAGGCATGCCTTGGGTTTATGGTCTATAGTTCATGGGTGCAATATATTGGTTTTAAGTAAAAACAATAAACACATTCATTATTCACGCTCTGAAACAGAAAAAAATTCTTACGTAATTTGAGTTGCTTGACTTTGTAAAAGACTCAAAATTTCCATACATTACATTGTTATTCAGTAATTTAGCTTAGTGGAGGGTTATAGATTCGAAACACTGACCCAGGTCTCATGAAGCCACAGTCTTAACCACTATACCAAAGGACCAGTACTAATACAGAAATATTGACGAATAAAATACTATCTAAATATTCAGAGACTAGTTAAAAGTTCACCATCTATATTATATTGAACCTCTAAGTACGACATCAGGCTTAGGTCTAATGGTTACAGTGTGCGATTGGCAAATCTGAGTATAATGGTTCGAATCTCCAATCCGGCAATGTGGATTGACCAAATAACTTGAATGTTTTACGTAAGGAAATAATAAATCTTTATATAAAAGTCGACTAACTAAACTATTTTATGTTTGAAATGATTACGCTGAAGAGTTTTTATTTAAAAACGTGATTTTCAACCCCCTATCTATATAACATCCTAAAAGTCTAATACACGCCATTCCATAGTTTAAAGTGTCATAAAAAGGGAAAGCCCCAAGGCTATGTCTGGGAATTTCCCTGCCTTTGGTCTATCGCGCCAATATTACCTTGGAAAAGGATTAGACATTAACTAATAGTTTATTTTTCCCTCACTAGATGTTAAAAAAAAAGAAATCGCGTTCGGATTTTTTTGCAGGATACTGTACGTACTTAGCCTGTCCTAGAGACGTCCCATGGGCTGTGCTGGGCACAACAATGGGATGATGACAAGGCGGACATTGCCACATCCAAAACCAGTCCCAGAGACGAGAACCCCGAAAAATGGGGAGTCCTTGGGACGTTGCAACCGTCCCAACACGACATCTAAGGGACGTCATTGGCTCAGATGTGTGTTATCTGGGTGGTCCGAAAACACCATTGTCTTCAATTTATGGTTTAAAATGAAAGACATTGCTGAAATAAATAGAAATATAAGCAATTGAATACAAATTATAAAGCGAAAATTTTTGAGTTTTCATAAAATACCCTGCAGGTAGCTGGTTCCGTAGCTTATATCGTCATTCTGCCAGTTGCCGTCAAGCAACAACGTGTTACCGTCTTCTTGGTTTCCTTTGATCACTTCTCAAACAGTGTTATTGAGCTGCAGTCTTAGTTCCGCAGCCGATAGACAACTTCATCTGCGTTCTTCTACACTGACCAAAGGAACGAGAGATGTGGTAGTTGCTCCAGGGCTCGTCGCTGATGAGGTTGAAGAAAGGAGAGGTGGGATAACATCTTCTAACCACTCTTCGGTACCATCTGAATCATCTTTAGTCTTGTTTTCTCCAAGACACTCATCATCTTCCATTTTAACCTTCTCTCCAGGCTCCTCATTGGTTTGAAGCATTTCTTCAAATTGCAGGTCAAAAGTTTTGGCTTCAGAAGATTTATCCTCAACTTCGGCGTCTTCTCCCATTTTAACCATCTCTCCATTGCTTTGAGGCATTTCTTCAAATTTCAGGTCACAATTTTCGGCTTTAGAAGATTTATCCTCATCTTCTAATCTCATCTTTCTTTATCTCATCTTCATATTCTAATTAAATAACAGAATAGTGAATTTTTCAAAAATGAATAAAACTTACGATCTGATTTTCTTTTGACTGTATCTAACGCGTTTAAAGTGATGGCCAATTTAAGTTGTCTAGACGCTTTGTAAAACTGCTTGATATTGGCTTTTTCTGTTTCAGTTGCCTTAAATTCTGACCAGTTTGGACCACCATACAGATACATATTTATTGTCACATTTGGGACAGGAAGAGGACCTAAAATATAAAAAAGAAATGTCATATTTGATTTGTATTTTACAAGAAAGGGAATAACTTACTCATCTGTTTAGAAGAATGAGTTCTGGCAGCTCGCAAGGCTTTGTCACGCATGCTGGTTCTGTCTGGCATTTTAGCAGGCAGGCAGTTTACAAGAGCATTATTTGCTTTGTCCTGGCTTCCTAAAAAATTATCAAGATTTCTTTTTCTGCCTGAAGTTGAAGCCACAGCCTGGTTAGATGCATGAGGAGGGGAGACCAATGTGTGAGACAAAAACACCTTTAAGTTCTGAGAATAAACAGCATACGAAAGGGCAATAAGGCCTTGCTCTGAAAATTAAGAAAGAAGATAAATTTCGTGAGCAACTGTTAGGGAAATATGAAAATAACACACAAAAATAAACACAAACCTTTGCATTCTGCCTGGTATCTCGTATAATCCATGCTAATCGACATCTCGTATAATACCATGTTATCGACATAATTAAGATCGGCCGACATTCTCGTGTTCTTGTCCTGACTGACAGAGCATTCGACCACGCTTGAAAGTGTAAAATTGGAGACTGTAAACTGTGGAAAGGGAGAAAAAACTGAAAGAATATATGGTCCTACATTCAAATAATTTGCTGCATCAAACGAAGACTTTTGTTTTTCAGAAGCACGTAATAGCAAACAAATTAAAATTAAGCAGAGACATGTTGTGTGCTGGGGCTCCGCCAATAAAAAAAAACAATTATTGTGAAATATGACGACTTTAAAATTTCCAACGTAACTTAACGTCATTTTCACATTGGTTGATGCATTTCCAGTAAGGCAGTAACTAAACAATCGAATAAGAATCTTTCTAATTCAGAAACTTATCTTATTACGTGACAATTAAATTTATAAAGTTTAAAATGTCATCGAACAAAAATGAATGCTATGAATCCCAAAAGAATATTTCCCAAAATGGCTTTTTTGCTCTTCTTTCTTACCCGGGTAACATGCAACTTTGTGCCAAGTGCGTTTTAGGCCTGATTTTCAATTTTGGGGCACAGCCTGAATGTAACTAAGTTCTGCTCTATTACAAAGCTGCTAACAAAATGTGTCCCAACAATGTACCGATTTTGAAAAACTGTTCAAAATAAACAACAAAATTTAGGGTTTAAAACTGTTTTCCAATTCTGGGCCGTTTTTTTCGAATCAGCTTTTTCATATTGGGCCAAATAGGTCAAATTTTTTCGGACCGATTTCGATTGTTAATAATGGGAGGATTATGTATATTGGAGCTGGACCGATCTAGATAGTTAACAATGGGAGAATTTCGTACATTGGCGCCGGGCCAATTTTAATAGTCAATAATGGGGGGACTATGTATATTGCCATCGGGTCGATTTCACTAGTTCTTAATGTGAGAATATGCTTGCACATCTACTGGGCTGCTTAAAGCGGATTTTTAATTAATAAGGCTGATTTATTGCAAATTATTTGAACAAAGATTGTATTTGGAAACACAAACTAAAGATAAAGACACAGTAACTAACGTAGATTGTATTATTTACTGGCGAGGTTCTCCCGAAGAGGCCGAGGGCATTGGCGCCACGTCGTGGTTGTTGACGCTAACCGGTTGGCCGTTCTGATGGACATCAAAACTAATTTTGATGCCTCACTTGAAGCGAAGTGTTGTTCGACGGACGCTGTTACCCGATTCGGCTGAAGGCGTAGGCGAAGGGGGTTGCGTTGAAGGCGACTACTCTGATCGCGTAGGTGGCGGCGGCGTTAGCGACTATGGGATGAAGGCCTGAATGGCCAAAAACCGAAGAAAGTTTTAAAAGTTTTTTGCCAATTTTTAATCGTTAATATCTCGGCTTCTGAGCCGAGTATCGAAAAATATCAAAACAGTTTCAAAAAAATGGGCTTTCCCATTTTTTTTAAACAATTAGATTATTTTTTGGTGCAGCAGTTGACGAGAAAACTAGCTGCTGTACAAAAACCGAAAAAAGTCAAAATTTCAGCTACCCCCTCTCAGTTTTTTCCAAATATCTCCCAAACTACAAAAGCTAGGCAATTGTGGTTTTTACCTATTAGTGTCTTTTAAACAAGTTTGTAAAGGTATTTCATCTACTACTCTTACAACCTTATTATCCATCCCCCTTATCCCTAGAAAAATCCGACTACCTTTATTCTTAACAATTCGTCTTACTACTGTAACCTTACTGTTGTTATGCTTGATCCTGTGTCCAGCAAGGCGTCTGTCTCACCAACTCCTTGGATGTAAACGCGGACGTTAGGAAGCTGAGTTGGTGGAGACGATGCGTCAATGTGTGTTCCCGTCAACGCTGGTCTGAGCCAGCCAACGGGAGCAGGCCGCCAACTCACGCTGGCTATACTCTGCTTAGGAAGAGATTCTCCTCTGATGCTTGATATGATTTAGCATTTGCCCCACAATTCCAACCATTTTTAAAAAAATATGGATGAGTGATAGATGAATGACGACCATTTTGTTGTTGTTTGTTTTTGTTGTTGAAAACAATGCGCTGTTTTCAAGGATTAATTATTTTTTTCTTATTTTTCTGTTGTCGTGCTTTCGCACAACGGTTCGCATTGTCACTCACTTTTGGTCGTCACTCTGTTTCATTTGCTTTGCTACGCAGGAGAATCAATGCCGTTGTGGGTCTCTTGGAGATAAAATTGTCGGAGACTGTTGTTCGTCGCCAGCTGTACCGCGAGCGTCACGTCTCCTTCATTCAATCAGCCCAACAACAGTCGTGCAGTGGTTCCTCTGTTCGCATTACCACAGAGTACTACGGTCCCGCTCATCACTCCGCGCGTCACTACCTCTCCGGAAACGTTGTACTTTTTGTGTTTCCGAAAGTCCGGCGAGGAATACCCTATAAGGAAAAAAAAATTAAAGCCCTGCGTGTTTCCATAGCCGATAGTGAATGGTATGTTTGCGTGATTGTTTGATTGTCGTTGCCTTTTGTTCGTTTGCGACTCGCAGTTTTTTCTATCTCTCTTCTTGTACGCTATTGGTTTTTGCAATAGGAATCCGGGTCCATTTGGCAAAACCAATCGCCCCGGTTATCTAGCGCCATGGCGTGTCACCGGGAAGTTTTGCAGCGCCAGCTGTGTGATGTCCCCACTATCTATGATGTTTTTTCCGACGCGGAAGCAGTTGAAGGACATTTACCCGCTCTCCTGTCTTTCTGACTCCATTGTTGCCGGCTAGTACCCTGACAACACTGTCGTGATCGCCATGAGCCATCCGGCCAACTTTTGAGTGGGCCACTTTTTTTTTTTTTTTTTTTTGGTTTTGCGACGAATTGTGTCGCAGGGGTATTCCGTTGAATTCCTTGTTTTTCTACTATCACGGCGTTGTTGACAAAGTCACGGGGATCATAAGGGGTTAAACCATTGTTTCCTGCCGCGCTCTCTTGTCGGCTGTACGCGAGTGTGTGCCAAGGTACGGCATTCGTCCCCCGTCTGGCGTTCTGTACGCCGCCGAAAAAGGTGCAGTTGCGGTTGACGGGTTTGTCGGCCAATCAACGTTTTTTAAAACATTTAGTCACGTTTAATTGATTGTTTGCTTTTTACTGTCATACTGCAGCGTGTCAAGAGCGTGTAAAGGGCACCAGAAAGGGCCGCAATTTAATTGACGAGAATAACCACTTGACAGCGTCTCAGAAACTTATTCTGGTGAGTGCATTGTTTTTTCTTGAGACCGTTTGCCTACAAAATGGCGGTGCCTGTCCCCTTTTTTTATCACATTTCTTTGCTTGATTGTTTTATTTCTGAATCTCTTAGAACGATGACCGTCATCTTAAACGGCTTGCACTCTGCACCGAGGTGCGCTGCGACACCCACATTGGCGACGACTTTGCCTTGCGCTGCGTACGTTTCACCCGATGGTTTCACGGCGAGTGCGTCAACGTCATTCGGTCGATGCTGGGCTCGCTTCACAAACATCGTTTGGTGTGGATTTGTCGCCAATGCAACATTGGTCGCTTGTTGGACGCCAACCAGACTTTGAACGCGGTGCAGCTTTCGTACGCGCATCGAGAGAGTCACATTTTCACCGTCATTGGCTCGCAGTGTAAGACATTTTCTGTTGTGCTCTTGCTCACGTTGTCGAGCGTTTCGTGTGTCCCGGCTCCATCATGTAATTGTTTTCCCAATTTGTTTTTCTCCTTTTCCTGTACAGATGCCCCGAACTTTGATTGGACGCCCGTCTTCACTTTTATGGGCCACGTGTCCATCGTCAAAGATCAAATGGACATAAATTCTCTCTTTGTCTGCGCCATCTACTTTGGCGTGGACGTTTTGAAGCGAAACCCGGCCCTGACCCGTCTACCGCAAAATGCCTACAGACATTTGTTTATGAAGTACGTGTTTGGTCACTCTCACGTAGACGAGGCCGTGGTGAGATATCTCCGGTCCGTGACTATGAACGTGGTGGGCGCTTCGTCGTCGTCGTCGTTTGGCGCCACTTCTCAACCTGCCGGTCGCGCCGCGGCCGGCTCTGCCGCATGTTCGTCGTCTTCGTCGTCGCTCTCGAGTTCGTCTCTCGGAAAGGATGGCAAGACGTTGTCCACTTCGGCTGATGAGCGCCGTTCGCTGGAGACGACGAGTGCCGGCGTTCCACTTGCCACCGCACCCGTCTCCTAATTTCTGGCAAAGACTACTCCGGCTCCATCACATGCAAACTGTGGCCAACCAACTCGTCGTTCCGAGCTCACACTTGGTGGCAGCCGTAAAGATGCCACTGTTGCGACGACACGGACCGCAGAGTGAGATAATTGGTTTGACTCGGGCGAGTCTTTGTAGGTGACTGCGTTTACGCAACGGGTCAGGGTGCCTCTACGTTTTTTTTTTTTTTTTTTGTCTATTGTCATTTTTTTATTTTTCTATTGCCATTTTTGCTGTTTCGTAAACAGTTTCACTTTACAAAAACGTAAACAGTTTCACTGGGCACCGTGGGAAGCAGCAGTGCCTTGAACGCGGTGTCCAGTCATCGACGCTCACTTTACTCTGCAATTAATTCTTTGTCCATGTAATGCCTTTTTTTTAAACCAAGATTTCACTCCTTGTTGTTTCGTCAGCGACACAAGACACTTGCACTTTTCGAAGCACTCCTGCAATGTGTCTATCCCGTTTTTTCAGCGTCCCCCGTATACGTTTCATTTTTGTTCAAAGGTTGGTCTCTTTTTTATTTCCATATGTGTGTGCTTTATCTGTGTTCAATGTCGGTCAACCGGCAAATTGCGGAGACTGCTTCGTGCAGACTTTTGCTCTTCTTTCCCATGTCTCGTTTTTCTACTATGTTTACGTTGTGTGTAACTCATTTGTCGCAATCCGTTTGCTTAGTGTCGACTGTCGTGCTCTGTCCAGTGACTTTTCTCACTATTCTATGACGCGACACATTTTTTTTGCAGATAAACGTCTCTGCGCGTCGCTTTTCTCGCGTTTTTCCCAGACACATACAACCATGTATAGGCCATCGGGGGGGTTTGCACTTGGAATGACTTTACACTCTACTTTGGTATTGTTTAACGTTTTTAAGAGAAGTTAACTAATTTCCACTCTGTCATCAGAGATTGGAATGGGAATCTGTCGGAATAGCAACTTGATTTTCGATGGACTCGTTTTTTTCCTTGGCAGTCAGTTAGCTTAATTCCTATTATTTTGGGTTTATCTCTCCGTCGTAAAGGTAATCACAGTTGTTAGCATTTCAGTGTGAACGGTTGACAGGTGTACTCCACCGTTTCGGCAAGACAAGTTAATCTTCAACCAACAGTGCGAAGAACAGTGTCACTGGAGACTCTAGTCAGAGATGATGACAAACGATGAGGCTAGCCGATTACATGACAGCAGAATGTAAGGTGGATATGATTTCTTTGACTGATTTCTATAATCACGTGATTCTTTCGAGAGGCAAAGGACGCGTGTTTTAACGCGTTTCGTTCATTTCAACTAGTACCTTGGATTCTTTCGTGCGGCATTATGACTTGTTCGAGTCATGATCACCTTTTCACTTGAAATTGGAAAACATATACACATTCTTTCTCTCTTCATAAATCCTTTTTTTTTTGTTCCTCAGCCACAAGTAGAGCACATGTAATAGAAGTAGTGTTCTTTACTGCGAAAAACGACACATTTCAAAAGTGAGCCCACGTCAACTGGATAGGTATCACTCATAAAAGGCAATACCTCTTTGGTCGCTTCGTCTACGCAGCGGCCACGCTCGGCGTTCTCTAAGTCTCCTAACTGTTTCATTTGGCTACACTAACTCGCCATCGTTTAGTTTATAGTTTATCGGAAATTTGTTTAGTCGATATTTGAAGTTGATTGTGGATGGTTGGGATGGTTTCGGCTAACCGTCGGACTTGCACGTCTGCTCGGGGCTTGCTTGAACGGCAATGAGTGGCCTGTATGAGACACGCTGTTGCCACGTCAAACCGCAGATTGCCAAGGCAGTGTTGTCAAGTGTCGCTAGGTTGCAGCAGATTTCTTTTTCGGCAATTTACAAACACGGCGTATTTTAAATATATAGAAATTAAGAAAATTTCAAAAAAAAAGATGAAATGTTTTTTTCGTAGTGTTTTTTGGAAAGCTATTGGCTGTTGAGAACGGATAGTCGTTCCATCTGCCAGTGTCACGTGACAACACACTCTCACACCTCTTTATTCTCGGGTGGGTGTAGGGCTGCGAAGCGCTAGGTGACTCTCCCATTACGTCGTGATTCACAGCAATTGACTTGTTTGTTTTTTCAAGTTGAAATCGTGTTTTGCCTTACAACAAAATTATGGTAGAAAGTGACAAACGATAATGTTACACTGTCGCCCGCTCGCTGTAGCCACTCAGTCAATCAGCTTTGCCGTTGCTTCAATTGGCGAGATTTATTGAAGGTCCCATTTTGTTCAGAGTTATTGCCCACGTATTTGCTGGCATTTTAAATCATTTTATTACATACAGTTTCACTTTTTATTCATGCAGACAAGAGTTTCCCTGACGATGTATGATTCGCCTTCAAAATTCGTTTTTTTTCCTCTAGGATTAGATGGATGGCAGGCACTAGCCGGCCTTTGCATGCAAAAAGAGATGTGAGTCATGCGAGCAATTCCAGAGGTTGACTACGACTCTACGCTGTTCAGCGGTGTCGACGCAAATAGGTATTTATATTTCAGTCCAACTCACCGACCCACTTTTTATTTACTGTCGAGTGTTTACCGTTAGTTTCTTTTCGAGTCTTGTTTAGGTGTGACGGCCTTCCGACGCGCATCATTGCTTGGCAAACGGCGGTCACGGTACTCTGCGTAAAGGACAATTGATGGCGTCGCGTTGAGTGTGGGCGTTTGGATCACCTCTGCTTCGTTTCCCACTGCTGGCGTGTTCCTTTTGAAGACGGTCGTCATGGAACCTTTTGTTAGTCTCGTTCACAGTCACGCAGTAGCGGCTATGTGTCTTTTTTTTTTCATAAAGAGCATTACAACTCATGTTCTTTGTCGGCCTTTTCCTGCATAATTATTTTGGTGTACGTGTGCCACAGGAAATCTGTGTCATTCCAGTACGTTGTCACAGTTCACATTTGTTCACGTCAACGTTACTACATCGAGTCCACGGGCGGTACAGCAGCCTTTTTTCAGAATTTGAAGCCACTCTGTTACCCATTTTGTTTTGCCACCGTCAATACCAGTCGACTGAAATGTGTGTAAGACTGCACTCCAACTATACGACACGTGTTGCAGAGAACACTGTACGTGCAGTGTATTTCAGTCATGCACCGCCGTGAGTCAAACGCACACGGTTCAGCGCCAGGTCAACGAGCATCACAAAAGCAAAAGCAAAACACTACAATACAACAAGTCATCAACACTAATCTAGTGGATACAATCCGCAAACACATTTGTCGTTACCGCTGCAGCGTTGCGCTTTCAGTAAAGAGAAACGACACACATTGATCGGAATAAAGAACAAATTTATAAATTTATTTTCATGCGCCTTCCTGCCGGAAACTCTTTTTGGCTGCTTGATTCGTCTATCCTGAAATTCAATTGTCACTCTATCGGCAGTTGGAGACTTAGCGCACATGTTTACTGTTTACAGGGTAAAAGACACCAACGAATAAATCCATTTCCACGTTTATTATCTAAAAAGACGGGAAAACCCATGAAGTTAAAAGAAAAACTGTATATTCCGATAATAATGCAATTGAAATTTCGAACAGTGCCAACGTAATGAAATTAGACAGGAGTAGTAGGTGTAGACTGCTGCAGTGTCGCTTAGTACGTTACCACCAATTCCATCTCCGTCTAGCTGAGTAGTTATCAAGTCGGGCACGCTATGTTTGTTTTTTTACTTTTTTCACTGCATATTGTTGGGAGCGGAACGCACGTGTTTCACCGTATCAAACGTTTTGCCGTCCGGGCTGCGGCAGCGCGCAATCGCCGGTAACATACAATTGTGTCTCTATGTGATATCATGTTTCGCACAATCACGTTTCAGGGGGCCTCTCTCCGGCTCAGCTTCGTTTGTCTGTGTAAAGTCCATTTCATTCAGAGATCTGTCATCGAATTAAACGTCGGATTTTAAACTGTGTCTCTCACTGCATTAGTAACACTCGACGTTTGTTGGCGGTTAGCATTTTGTTACGTTTCTCTCTGCCACCAATTATTAGCAAAAACGATAATAACTAGATAAACTCACTGTATTGACAGTCATTCGCCTCGCAAAAAAAAGTATTAGCTTCTACACAGAGCCTAGGGTGAACAATTTGTCGACCGTGTTGACGCTTCAGACGGCTCATTCATCCGACATGAGTTTTCAAAGAAAGAATTCAGAGTACGCAAAGAAATACATGAAGAAATAACCGCAACGTTGTCGGTGAAAAAAAACGTTACGTGAGACACAATGTGTGAAAATATAAATCATCATTGCAGAAGCAGTTGAAGATAGAGCCTGCAGTTTGGGATTGCCAAAAGTTCTGCGAAGAAGACGCGACGGCGTTGGTTAATCACTTTCGGCAGCGCAGTATTACACCTTCATCTCCCTCCACTCGACCAATTTCTTTGTTAGCGCCTACGACAGCTTCTTCGTTGGCGGCATCAATCATATTCCCTGAAGTAAACATAAACAAACGTTTTAAGATGCAATCGTCATTTTATCGCTATTGACAAACGCGCTTTGTCATCTCTTGGCTGTGGCGTAACATTGGTTCAATAACTTAAAAAGACACCGCAACGTGCCACGCTCAACGCAACTAACCTTGCAAGTATGAATGATGACGGTCTATTTTGGCCTTGTTAATGTAAAAGTTTTGCTTGTCTTGCGGCAGCTGGCTCCAATTTTCGGCTGCTTCCCGTTTAAGCTTCCATTCGTCAGCTCTCCACTCGTAATCCGGTTTCTTACATTTTTCAACGGTTTTTGCGAGGGCATACCTATGTACACGGGGCGGAACGAGAAGTTACGAAAAAAATACATCAAACGAATGGCAACACTTTACTACACGCGCAACTGTCCGAGAAACCTTACCAAATTTAGTGGATTAAACGTAAGCTCTTTAGCGTCGACGTTCATTGGCGCTTTGATGGGTGCTCCCGCGTACTGGCGCACACCCGGCCTAGCAGTAATGATGCGCCGATCAAACTCTTGACACTCTCTGTCAATCAGTTCGTGTTGCAAATGATTCAACCGCCGATAAATGGCTTTTTCACTTTCTGGCATCGCTTGCAACAATCACAGGAAAAAAAAAGGTATAAATAAAGACAGATAACCTCCTATATAGGCGTAGCCGTTCCAGTTGGCCCACTTTGTCGTCAGTTAGCCACTTCCATAGCGTATCACAGACTTGTAGAGACTTACCTTCCAGTGTTGTTCCGTGAATGTATTTAAACAGTTTTTAATTTCACAGCCCGGGTTGTCCGTATTGAATTCTTTCTTAGTGGAGTCGAGAAACGTGCCGAAAACAGTTTTTTTCCATTGCTTTTCGCCTGCGTTCCACCAGTAGAGTGACGACGTCTTCAGTCTCCGATCCAGACTCAACACTCTCTGCCATTGTTTTCCCTTCAATAGAACACCTACTCATCACGATAAGCCGACAAAAAAACTGCATTAACAAACGCCATATGCGACGGTTTGTCCTTTTACACTAAATTAATCCATCGGTATTTAGCCCCGTGGTTTTTTTTTTTGTCATCAGGCAGCTACACTTCAAATGGCGGCCCTACTAACGTGAATTTTGTGTTAAGCACTCTGCCCGACTGCAGTAAAACTCGTTTGTAGGCAATAGCCAGAGACATTGACCAAAAAAGCAAACGAATCTGAAAAAGTACAACATAATTACCAGAAGTTTGCAGAGTAAGAGGACTGTAAGCACGCTGCAACCGGTAGTCGCTTAGGTAATTAGCGTCTCTCAATCTTTGCTGTTACTCAGGTGACACCGATCGCACGTTGTGCTAAACGGCGATGAAATGAAATGTGTTTACTACTAGTTGAGACTTGACGTGAATTACGGATGGTGAGGATAGTCTCGGCTGCAAACGTGGAGTTTTTGGCCAGCTCAGAGTCAAGTCTTGAACGGAAATGCTCCACACTCGCTCTCTTGTCTGCACACGCACGCTGTTGGAAGTTTGCCACAGTGGTTGGATAACATTTACCGCTCCCCATTTCGTTAAGAAAGACTTTTGTTTGTGACTTTATTACCACGGGGCCTGGGTACGAGCGGTCGCCAAGTTATTCAAAAAGTAGTTTGACCGGATAAACGCGTTTTTGTCAGCCATTGTGGAAACATAATGATAATTCAACACATTGAGAGCAAGAATGGATTGCCTCTCACGTAACTTGCTTCTCCAGATATTCTTCGATGACGTAGCGTCATGTCGTAGCGGCGTCAAATTGTTTTTGGTCTTTACAATTCTACTCCTATTCCATCTTCAGTTCATCGAGTTTCTTCACCAGAGCGTCGCCATGCTCAGCCGCCCATTCGATCAATTTCTGTTGCAGTACGTCACGTACCGCTTTATCGTTGTCTTCATCTGTCTCGTTTCCCACTGAAATAACGCATGGCATGGTAAGTGTTGCACAGCGAGCACGTTACTCTAGCTGCACACAAAGGCAGTGAGCAAAATTAACCAGACTCACCTTCAAAAAGCAGCCTTCGCACCGCCTTGGCTTGCTGGATAAATTTGCTTTGCTCATCCAGTGGCAGGGACCTCCACTTTGCGGCGGCATAGTACTGATGGCTGGTTCTGTAGTTTCGCCAATTGTAATTGCGATTTCCGTAGTTTTTGTCTTGTACATCAACGATGAACCTAGTTGATCTTGGCGCGGAAACAAGAACAAAATTCCATCAACGGTTATTGCGTCAAAGAGAGAACAAATTTCCAGCGATAGTGGCTCACCAAACAGTGGATTTCATTTTTCACTGGTGAAAGTTTTAAGCAAAGGAGTTCATTAGTGTGGTGCGCCCTCCTGTATTCATATATTGCGTTTGAGTACATTTTCGATCGAGAGTTTCACTTCTCCGACAACAACGCCCGCAAATACTGGCCCTTGGGGTATGTCAAACTTCCGGTCAACTTTCCTTCTGTCGGCTGTGTAGCATTTGCCAAACAAAAACTCAACTAGGTGAAATATTCAATACTTAATGATTAAAAAATTGGTAGAAGCCTTAAAAGCTCCTTCTCTGAAATACACATTGAATGCCAGCAAAAAGCTCGGAAAGCTGTCGGCGTACGAACTTTCGGTTTTGAAAGAACTAATTGAACTGAAAAAGGGGTGTTCTTAATTTGTGACGTAGGTACTTCGGAGTAAGTCCTACAAAAATGTCAAAAGTGTATGATTTGTAGATCGCTTTTTCTTCTGATCGACAAAAAAAGAAAAAAAAAAGAAGTTAGGCGAGTTGCAGTGAGACACGTATATAGCGCCATAAGAGTACATGCAAAACGAGGGGTGTGCTTAATTTCGTAAACTATGCTCTCTCACGACGTTAGAATTAAGCAGCTAAAACGTTGATCCATCGAAACGAAAAGACCACATGATCAAATGCAGATGTCTGAAATGCTGTTAAAGTGCCAACAATACTTGATCAAAGTTTAATGATGTGCTTTGCTGTTATTAGGTGTGAATCTGGAGTTTACTTTGGGGACCATGGCAGAGCCAAGAGAAGCAACTGCTCGGGTCGACGTCGTTCTCAATCTTCTGGAACAACGGCGACTCAAACAATCGGAAAAGAAGTCCGTTTTTGGAACGAATTTGCAATGCGTTCGAAACCTGTTCGCGAGGATGCATCCAATAGGACGGTTTTGTCAGCATATGGTTGCAGAGATTGAGAGTCGTTGGACTGTGAGTGTCGTAGCCCTCTAACATTTCTTTACTTTGTATATCGATGACAACTCAAACGTCGGACGACGGCGGCCAAACAAATAGCCACACTGTGAAATTTTATATTATTTTTTCCTGTCGTTGTGCAGCATGTTCCCGACGAAAACAAGGCGCTGTACGTGTTCCTCAACAAGCAACAGCACCAACTAGTGGACGCCAAGTGCCGAGAAATAGATACACAAATCATTAGTGGGGCGCTCTCGAATGTACGCACGAGTGATCCATCATCCTTGGAAATGTTGCCGGGTTCTAACGAAGACAAAACCAATCAACTGTTTTGGAAATCCCTTGGCTAGACATGAAGTCTCGTAGTTAGACGTACTAACCCGTTTTTTTTTTTGTTGCCGCACCACGGCTAACTAGGTTGATGGTTGATATCAGAGCCAAGAATTCCCACATACCCGATGGCGACTGGAAAAATGACGAGGTGACACACCAGCGTCTAGCTGCCGCAAAACGGAGCTCGCTACCACTGAATGAACAAGGCAAGTTTGTCGGGCAGGCCAAGGCGGCGCGTCGACTACTTTGTCACGGTGAGTGTGGGCTATCCATCTGGATGCCTCGGCTAGCTGCGTGTATGTGTGTCTATAGCTGTATATTCTTCGGTGTTGTGACCTTGTCTCGTCCTCTAGGCCTCTACTAACTAGCTAGCTCGACTATGGTCAGTCAGTCGTCCATGCTCCATGTGTTGTGTAACCTGTTGTTTCCGTGTATTTGCTGTTTTTATCCACAACTCTGTGCGTATCAATATTGTGAAAATGAATTCAGTTGAACACGACGAAAACTTTCACTCAATGGACCAAGAAGTTTCCGAGATGGAAAAAGAGTTCGGACCAATCTACATACCTGAATTAAACTACCAAGATCCTTTAGCAACACCATTGGAGAAATAAATTGTGGATTGGCATGATTTTCGCCACAAACATGAATGCAAGTATTGCAAAAACGTTTCCAACTTCAAAGGCTTCAAAGGAAATTGGTTAGTATATTTTTTTAAATATAATTTTAAGTAGTTTAGTATAAATAGCTTTTTGGAATTAAGTAAACTTCTTACCTGATGCTATTTTTCTTTCTTTAGGCTATTTGCTATCGTCTATTTGCTACTACCATTGTCTATTTGCATTCAAATTCTTTCCTTCTATTTTTCTTCTTTTAGAACTAATCTCTAAAGATTTAAAAAACATCATCTCCAGTAGAATTTGTGTTTCCTGTCGTAGCTCTTCTGGATGGAGTTTTCATCTTTTTTTTCTCTTCGTGATGAAAATATCTTTCTCGTTAAATTAAAAAACGACACATAAAGAGCGCGAGAGAGAGTATAAAGTATTTGTTTTTATATTTTCACTTATTCTCTTTATCGATAATCATTCGCAATTCCGTGTTTTTCGTGTTTTTTTTTCGTTTTATTTGTTTTTTTCGTGTTCCCGTTACCATGTTTCACATCCGAGTTTTTCTTGTTTTCAGATGCTGGTGGTTTGCCACTTTTTTATTCGTGTCAAGCTGGATGCCAAAGAAATGTAATCAACAAAAATATAATAAATGCTCTCAAGTTACCATCAACAGAAAAGTTCCGACTTATCAAGCCATTGCCTCCAACAGAGGATTGTTCACAACGAACATACATGTTTGTGTTGGCTGGATTAAGCGGAAACGGATTCATTAAAGATAGCGTGCTGATGAAAACTGAAACTTTCATTGCAGCTAATTTAAGGTAATTTATTTTTAAATGTGTGTTTTTCTGTGATCGGCAGATTCAATTTTGATTTATTTTAGTAAGTGTCTTTCTCCGTCAATCATATATCCATCCTGGATTACCGCCATCTCGACTGCTGCTAGCTCTTTCTCCAATATGGTGAATGATGTCAAAGGATGTGCAGACAGAAATCACCGAATCCCTTATGCTGCAATTGTATCTATTGCGAGGACAACAGTTTGGAACGAAACGAAAAAACTTTGTTATTGCAGCAAATCATCCTGACGCAATGCCGTGCTTCCCTTCGTATTTTTTAATTATAGAATTTAGGTTTAAGATTTGTATCTGTTGCTTTTTCCTATCTTACATCTTGTGGATTCAAATTAAATCATGAATTTAAGATTTGTTTTTTTTTTTTCACTTGCATTTCAATTTTTAAACCGTTTACTTTTGTTTTAAAAAAGAAAGGACGGACGACACGTGTTGTCACTATCAGATTGGTTTGCCTTCAGAGATTTGAAAGCGATTGATTTATCACCTGATCAGACCCGATCCAGAGTCCATTGTTCAATGAATAATTTGAATTTAAAGTTTAGTTAGCTAATTTACAGAATTGGAGCGCGAGTCTTTTTTATTAATAGAAAATTCAAAATACATGCACACTTCAGGTCAATCAAATCTTATAAGATTAATGAAAACTGTTGATTTTTCTCTTTTTCGAGCCTATGTCAACGGTTCGGTTTTCTGGCCCTCGACCTTTGTCAATGATTTCTCAGCTGGTTCCTCTTTTGATTTCCTTTTGGCAGAATTATAAATAGGTCTAACCTCACTCTCTTACTACTACCAATCAAAAACTAAAATATTTTTTAGCCCATAAGACTGTACAGTATCCTGCAAAAAAATCCGAACGCGATTTTTATTTTTTTAAACATCTAGTGAGGGAAAAATAAACTACTAGTTAAATAGTTAATGTCCAATCCTTTTCCAAGGTAAAATTGGCACGATAGACCAAAGCCAGGAAAATTCCCAGACATAGCCTTAGGGGCATTCCTTTGTTCTCTTCTTTCTCGTCTGCACTACAGTGTTTCAGTTTGAATTATATAACAATAACACTGCGTATAGGCATGCCTTGGGTTTATGGTCTATAGTTCATGGGTGGAATATATTGGTTTTAAGTAAAAACAATTAGCACATTCATTTTTCACGCTCTGAAACAGAAAAAAATTCTTGAGTAATTTGAGTTGCTTGACTTTTTACAAGACTCAAAATTTACTAACATTAAATTTTTAATCAATAATTAAGCTTGGTGGAGGTGTTCAGATTCGAAACACTGTCCCCGATGTCATGAAGCCAGAGAAGTAACCACTACACCAAGGATCGATGATAATGCAGAAATATTGACGGAAAATATCCTTTCGGCGGATTCAGAGACTAGTTAAAAGTTCATCTCCCATTATTGAACATCCAATTGTGACATGGGCTTTTGGTATGATGGTTACAGCGTCCGATTGGCAACAGTGAGCGTAATGGTTTGGATCTCCAATCCTGCATTATGAATTGATGAAGTAAATTGAAGCTTTACGTTAGGAAATATTGAATCTTTATATAAAAGTCGACTGACTCTGAAACAAAAATATTGTTATTTGTTACAGAATGTTTTGAAAAAATTATTACACTGATGAGTTTTTATTTCAAAACGTGATTTTCAACCCCCTATCTATATAAGATCCTAAAAGTCTAATACACGCCATTCCATAGTTTAAGCACGGTCTAACAGGAGAGGTAGACAAACGGGCTATCCCTGGCATTAGCTGTGATAATTCAGTAGGGTGGAAGGGTTCCATGGCATTCCACTAGGAGCGCACGAGTAGCGTTCCCCTAATGCGAAAAGCCAAGAAAATAGATTGTGCAACGCAGCATCGCTCAGGCATCTATTAATGGTGGGAAAAGGAAATACGAACTGGAAAATAGTGTTTTACAAAGTTTAAAAAGATAAAATGCAAGTATCTGTATCTTATCTGTATCTATGAGCAAAATTTATCAAAGATCCTGATAAGATAAGATATTTCATGAAATTTATGAGAAAGATATAAGACAAAAATTACCAAAAGTATCTTATCTTATCGGTATCTTATCTATCTTTTTAAAAAGATAGGAACCACTGCTTTAATCATAGTTCCTCTTAGTATTATCATACAATGTACGCAACACACATCTAACGGAGGGGTTAATTGGATGTTTATAATAGGTTAATGGAGCGTACAAGATTTTCGTCGCACATCCAATAATGTTTGTTCATTTTATATTCTTATTAAATAAGTGAGCTAGTAGGGATGACTGGATACCTACTACAACTCGATCAACATCTTCTTTGGGGTTGACGTTTTGACATCGTTAACTTAACTTTTTATTGCCTGAATTTCGATTTCGAAACCGGGATTGGAAGAAAAAATATGATACAGGTTTTGTCATTTTATTGAAATCATTGAACCAGAAATAGGAAACATTAGGTTTTTGACAATTTTGCGTGTATTGCGTGTTTTGTGTGTTTTGCGTGCATTGCTATTTTTCTTTTCCGTTTTCTCCATGCTTCTTCTTTTTGCGATAGATTTGGAACGCAATATCATAAATTTGAAAATGATTTCTGTCATGAACTCATTGCCATGTTTATGGCATCCCACCTGAGGAAGATTGTCGAAAATGAGTTCTGCATGTACAGTACACATATTGTTCAGTATACATATTGTATATTTTCCTCTACATTTAAATTGATTTAAATATTCGGTACAATAAGAGTCGTTTTTCAAATATTATTATTATTATTTATAAGCGTGTACTCAAACAGTCAAACTTAAGTGTTGCCTTTGCTCGACTATGCACGACTAATATGCACATATGTTGCAATTTTTAAAAGCACATTTTTTACAACACGAAACAGTTTTAAAAGTTCACGCGTGTATACAGGAACAGTTTGATCAATCTATTTAAGCTGAATACAATTATATAGAGGAATGACAAATAAATACGTAGTGTTGAAATGGAGGTCGAACCAAAAGCGCAGGCCTATATATATTATTATATTGAGGGTGGGTTTCTGCTGTTTGCATTGTGCACCATTGGCATATAATTTTTCCCCATTTTCTAATATAAAGTGGATCTGAAATGATTATCATGACATGAGAAAATAAGTTAGATAAGACTTATAAGAATCGGTTTGAATTATATATTGAAACGTCTAGTCGTGTCTAGTCTAGTATATATCATATATATGGTATCTGACAAACAAAAACGTTCGGACAGTGGTCCTGACTCCTGAGATATCTGATATGGATTACGAAAAATCTTAAATATTTCATTTTTTTAACTTTATTATTATACCAACTTATCATGTACGGAATATCGACGTCGTGTTGTGAGTTGGATTCTCCCTAGCTAAAGGGCTGTCGCCAGATTTTCCGTCGCGGATCTCAAAATGCCGGACCGATTTGCGAGCGGTTTTGTTGGGGTGGCGCTTATTTAAAGCTACTTTCAGCCTAGCAAAGGGAGGATGTCCATTTTGAAGAGCACACATGTCGACGGGTGGACTCAGAGTGAAAAGGGACATAGTCAAAATTTCTTCTTCGCTCTCCGGTGGATCTACAGGAGAACGCGATAAAGCGTCGGCGTCTGAATGCAGTCGTCCACTCCGATGGATAATCTCGATGTCAAGGTCTTGGAGCTGCCGACTCCACCGGGTCAGGCGCCCAGATAGATCTTTTTTCTTCATAAGCCAGCAGAGCGAGTAGTGGTCCGTGATCACTCTAATTTTTATTCCTCACAGTACCTTTGAATTTCTGGACGGCCCACACTAAGGCTAAGCATTCTTTTTCCGTGATTGAGTAATTCTGTTCCGCCTCGCTTAACAACCGACTGGAAAAAGACAGGACCTTTTCCTCCCCATTCTGCTTCTGAACTAGGACGGCACCAATACCATATCCGCATGCGTCACAATGAATCTCCATATGCAACTCATAGTTCGGATGACCAAGGATAGGAGGAGACAAGAGAGTTCGTTTTAAAGTGTCGAAGCATGCCATCTGCTCATCTCCCCAGACGAACCGCTTTGATTTTTTTTGTCAGTTCGGTCAATACACGGGCCAGGCCGGCTACGAAGTTCTTGACAAACCGTCGATAATAAGAGCATAAGCCAAGGAAGCTTTGCACTTCCTTGACGGTAGTTGGTGTTGGGAAGGACTGAACAGCCCTAAGCCTGGCTGGGTCGGCCGAAATCCCTTGGCCACTCACCACGAATCCCAGAATGGGAATACTAAATTCACAGAATCTTCATTTAGAAAGTTTCAGTTTTAGATTAGCCTTCGAGATACACTGCAAGACTTTCTCTAACCGTATTAGATGTTCATCAAAGGTTTTTGAGAAGACTAGGATGTCGTCCAGATACACCGGACAGCTGCTCCATTTGAGCCCGGCTAACATGACTTCCATCATGCGCTGAAATGTGCCCGGAGCGTTGGTAAGGCCAAAAAGCATCACATTGAATTGAAACAAGCCATCGGCGGTGATGAAACCGGTCTTCGGCCTGTCCGCTTCATTGACTTCCACCTGCCAATAACCCGACTGAAGATCCATAACAGAGAAATATCGGGATCGCTCTAGACAACCGAGCGCATCGTCTATACGAGGCAACGGATAAACATCTTTCTCTGTAACACTGTTCAATCGCCGATAGTCGATACAAAATCTCCACGTCCCATCTTTTTTGCGAACGAGCATCACCGCGGAGGCCCATGGGCTATTCGAAGGACTTACGGCGCCACTTTTCAACGTACCCCCAACTTGATCTTGTATAACCGTCCTCTCCTTGAATGCGCTCTTGTATGGGGGTTGGTGTACAGGCGGATGAATTCCGGTATCTATGCGATGTTTCACCATGGCCGAACGGCCCAATTCCGTGCTGTATTTCACGAAGCATTTAAGATTTCTACGTAGAAGAGCGTTGACTCTCGCCCGTCGATTGGGAGCCAGATCTTTGTTTTTCACGCTATCGAAGTCGATTTTAGTAGAAGTACGATCGGCTTTTCGATCCAACTTCGCTTCGTGAACATCCAGGACGCCTACTATCTGCCCCAACACGGCTACCTTAGCAATCCATTGAGGTGTAGCAGAGAAGTTGACTATTTGTGTCCGACTGGGAAGTCCTTCACCAGGCAGCAGCAGACGCCCGACAGACAATCCTTTGTCTTTCATCACTTTTGCGCTGGGCTCGATCATCAAAGTCTCGTTCACAACCGCCTCTCCTTTCCCTTTCACGGCGAGTATCACCATGGACAATGCAGGAACGGACCGGGATTCATTGGAGACCACTTGATTGGGCGCTTCTTCTTCTTCGACGATTTCAAACTCATTTTCTGCAGACATTTCGGCCGGTCCCGACGGAACGTAGTCAATCTGTATTGTCCCGAGCTTTCGTAAGGCATAATTACCGAGTAACAATTCAAATCCGTATATCTCAAAAACAGCAGCTTGAACACGGATGCGCTGCCCCTCAACAATCAAGAAAAGCTCAGCAGCACCTGCCGGTGACACATGGCGTCCGTCTGCAATGACAATTTTAGGCCCGGTCCATCGGCACATTTTCAAAGAAAGTTTATCACAGAATTGAGGTGAAATTACGGAGATGCCGGCACCGGTGTCAATTACCGCGTCCACATCGACCCCACAGCATTTAACCTGTTTCTTAACCAAATTAGTACAATCGATAGTGGGAAGGTTGAGTATAATTCCGGTGCCCCTTTCCCTGTAGCAACAACTGGAACTACACGTTTCCCGCCGAAGGTGG
This sequence comes from Daphnia galeata, assembly GCA_030770115.1. Classification (NCBI taxonomy): domain Eukaryota; kingdom Metazoa; phylum Arthropoda; class Branchiopoda; order Diplostraca; family Daphniidae; genus Daphnia; species Daphnia galeata. The sequence goes on from CM061123.1 coordinate 9,672,495, forward strand.
TTTTTCTTCAGTCTTCAGTTTCGGACAATAGCGACCGATATGCCCGGCTCCCTGGCAGCGGTAGCAAATGGGCCGCCCATCATGGCTTCTTTTATACCGTTCTTGATTAGCACCGGTTCCTTGCTGCTTGTGTGGTTGTCGGCGATTTTAACCTTTCCAACCTGGTTCTCCTTTGGGCTTTTGGTTCAGCATTCCTTTTATTTCTTTCATCTCATCAGCCAATAAGACTTTCAATTCATCCTGGGTAATGAAGTTGGAGGTGCCGGGAACTGGCTGTTGCAACAAGACCAAGGGTGGTGGAGGAGGAGCCCCTTGACTACCTAATAAGACAGCTTGACATTGGACTTGTACAAGTCTCATGTAGTCTTGCGAAGTATGATGGGCAGGATCCAGGAATGGATAGCCTCTCTCAATCAACGAACGCTTCAATCCACGTAACAGCTGCACCTTGGCCGCTTCACTCATGTTTCTGTCCACCCGAGAGCAGAGGTAGATTACATCATGGCAATAAGTCATGACTGGTTCGTTCTCTTATTGTGTTCGATTGCGCAGCTTAGACTCCAGGTCTAAGTCGTAGTTAGGTGGCTTGAACGCGATCAAAAATCTGTCCCGAAGATCAGCAAATGTCGCAGGTGCTGGAATCAAACTCAGGTACCACCGTCTCGCGACACCTTCAAGATGCATGCTGAAAGCGTGTGTCTTCTCATTTTCGCTCCAACCGTTATACCGTGACACGTCTTCATAACGGAAGAGCCAATCGACAGTATCTTCTTGCGATTCTCCTCGAAAAACAGGCGGGTCCCGCTCTTTCCGAACGCCTCGGACTCCCTCCACTTGACCGCGATTCCCGGGCGCGGGTTCAGCATGTCCACCGGCACGTCTAGCAGCTCGCTCGTCACGATTAGCCATGGCAGAACAGCAGATCAAGCTTCACAAATTCCAGCCGGCCGCAAAATACACAATGGCCAAAAAGAATAATTAAAACAACCTCAGCGCAAGTCTGCCAGAAGCCGCGACGTCTCGATGTTGCTGGAACAGGGTCGACCGACCGCCCGAAAGGAAGCCGACGTGTCGAACGGCACCAAGGAGAGTAGAATGTCAAGCCAGAGTGCGAATCAAATTCTACCCTGCATCTCCACCAAAATGTCACATGGGTTTTATTTGATTCACAACAAAGGCGAAAATGTGCGAAATAACGGCGATACACAGTTCAAAGCTGGCCGGATAGGGCTCAGTCGAGGAATGTACATGCCACTACTGGCACAGGACACGAGCCAGTAGATCGATGAAGAACAACAGTGCAAAAACAAAGCGGTAAACTGAAAGAGTTCTGGGGGTTCTGCAAGAGACAAGATCTAGAACAAGACTGACTCTCTCGAATATTCTGAGTTCAGAAAAAGCAACATACAAAGGGGAATCATTCAGGACACGTTGATGGGCAAGGTTGTACCGAGAATAGGTGATTAAAGTGTTTGCCTAGCCAGGGCCAACACAAGTCGAATATGAGGAAAAATAAAGAGACAAACAAAGATGACAGATTCTGGGAACCGCAAGCGATCATCAACGTTGACAATCTGGCGACAACCCTTTAGCTAGGGAGAATCCAACTCACAACACGACGTCGATATTCCGTACATGACAATATAGTGTATATATAGTGCTCTATAAAAGGAAATTTGTGAATGATTAATAATTCCAATTCTAAAATCATTGCCGATAAAACTTAATATAGGGTCGGCTGGGTCGGGTCCCTTGAACAAATTGCCTACAAATTCCTATAAGCAAGTCGAAACAAATTGGCCAAGGATCAACTGAGCTTTAGTCAATAACCCGCTGGTCTTAAATATTACCATCAGTGTAGGCCTACATATGCTTATTCAACATGGTATAATTGGTAGGGGAGAGTATACAGATCTTTCGTACAGGCCTTAGATGACTATAATGGCCATATTGTCTGGATGTCTCACTGCTATATAATAGGTATTCCGGGTATTCCCGCTCCTGAGAAGAGAACAGCACTATCAATGGAGTCACTCTACAAAAGAAAATGTTCATCATCCTAGTCTTGAATACCAAAAGCGGGGCGTCAAAAGTACAATTTCGACAATTTGTAAGCACTGCTGCTGCTGATGGTGAATTTCAAAAGTTCCTTTTCCGTTGAATAACGAAACCAGCACAGAAAGATGAATTATTTGTATCATTTCTTAACATCACATTTTGTTTGTGTTTTTTTTTTTTATTTTGATACTATATATTAGTGCTCATAGCTCATCTATAAAGAATAAACTCATTCAAGATTTTTAAGAATGTTAAAACTTTCATTTCCACGGCCGCTCCCGGCGCCGATCGCGCGAGTTGAGAGGGGATTGGGGGGTTGGGGACGCTCTATTCCTGAGGGTCCCACCAATAACTGAGGACTCGAGTAACGCACTCACGCTGCAGGTATTTTCTCTGATGCGTTTTTGTGTATAGTTGTATACGTTTTATTGCCGCTTACATGGGCAACGTTGCCATACGAGATCAGATTTAGTACAAGGATTTCAGATAGCCGTCGGCGCCCGCAAGAAAACGGATCGTCGTCTCTTAAATGGCAATGGCAGCCAAACGGCGGATTTAAAAAAAAAAATAAAAAAAAATAAAAAAAAATATTTAAAAGTATGTCTTTTTTAATTGAAAAAAAAAACAAACAAAAAAAAACAAAAAAAAAAAACAAAATATGTATAAGGGATTTTCGCTAGATATCGTCCAATATGTCGCCTATATTGACCAATACCCCGACCGGATAGTCGGACGTGATCAATGTAAACTGTAGGGCAATTCATAATAGACGCGGTAAGCGAGCCCGTCGTCGACTGGCTACTGATCCTACTTAATCGCCTTTTACTGACGACATCAAAAGTCTTCCGTAATAAGATGACAAGTTTGAATTCCGCGCGCAGAAACCTTATCGACCAATCGGCGGTCAGATATTCCAGGAATCACTCCGACATTAATCATCTGCGTCGTGTGCACTGTAGAGAATCGAGCACGAAAATCTAGATTGAAAATTGTGCTTTTCTCCGCTTTTCTCTTCAATTCGGATATAAATAGAATTTGTTTGCAGATTCAGCTCTATTGAAAAATTGAAAATGTCAAATTGTCGATCCTAGACCGGAAAGGACGAAAAGTTTTCCAGGTAATGGTCGGCCCATATACCCAAAACTCGCCTGGTGTAGTGTGGAATTCCTGTTACCTGAAGAAAGTCTCCAATCCATCACCATGTCGCTGTCGCCTGATATTTGTGTCGTTCTTCTATTACACGGCGATCTGCCAAATCCAGAAGGGCCATTGAAGGAACTGGCAAGTTCTTCCGGCGTTTACCAAGTCCAATAATGTCGAGCGTTGACCGACGGATGGAAAAAAACTTGACAAGGTAATCGGAAAATCAAAATAAATCAAAATAAAATCAAAATAAAATAAAAAAATCAAAATCTGAAAAAATATATTATTTCTTATTGAAAAAACAATGGACGTAAAAGATTTTCGTCGTAATAAACAGAAAAACCTTATAGGCTATAGAAATTTATTGATTCGACTTGATCAGACCAGTGTCGTCCATCAAAAGCCAAAAAAAAAAACAACAAACAAACGAAACACAACTCATTATCCCTCATCCGCCGTCGTTTAATGATGCTTTTATTTTAAATTTTTAATCCGTTCAATCCCGTATTTATCAAATTTTTTATCTCAACTTTGAACTGGATCCCGATGATATGATGCCTATGATGGTGTTGATTGATGATGGTCAATGCTGGCACCTTTACTCCCGTTTGGCTGCCGCTGCTGCCTTTTTTCTCTCTTAATTTACTGACGGGAACGTGCGACGTGAATAAGCCACGAAAGTAAAAACTTTGTGGATGAAATTCCGCTAATAATTCGATGATATATAAATTCTTTTGAAGATATGCTCAACAAAAGAGATCCAATGGCTGACTATAGTATATAAGAGCAGTATTATGAATGTGAACAGGCATTGAGGAATGTCGTTATTCTAGTCTAGACTATAGGAGGTTTGGTCGAAAACTTGTATTGCTGCGTTATGCTGCGATTGCACCGGTAACGTTGCCATACGAGATCAGATTAGTACAAGGATTTCACATAGCTGCCGGCGCCGGTGGATTAAAAATAAATAAATAAATAAATAAAAATCTAAAAAAATAATATATGATTGTTAATTGAAAAAATCAAGTGACGTAAGGGATTTTTCGCTAGATAATAGATATCACACCCAATATATATCGCCTATATTGACCAATACCCCGACCGATACCAGTTGCTGATAGATAAAATAATAATTTTGTACCCGGAGAATTACTCAACCAACTTTTCACTATTCTTAAAATGTATTATTGTGAGCAGATGTGGATGTTGCACTACTAAGATCGATGACAACTTTATTCAAGCCAAAACACGCAGACAGCTCGCGCACGCAGATTTCCAAAACTTGATGAGCAAGGCACTTGGGTCGGGCTATATAGTCCAATTTCACGATCGGTGCTGTACAGCCAATAACTCATGATGAATCCTTAATTGACGACGCATTGACTCGTTCCCATCAATTATTCCATTTGTCATTTCAATTATACTCTGAATTCCCTATAGAAGAGGAAAAACAACGTCTTTCACATATCGTCAAGGATATATACCAATACGTTTGAAGTTGTATCCAATTCTGTTGGCGTTGGTCTTCATTTCCTGCTGCCGATGTGGTAAAATTGCTGGATGAGGTCGAGATTGAGTGCGGTTCGTAGACGGCGCGTGGAGATATGAGGTTCCGAGTTAGATGACACACATGCGCGACGCTCTCGGGATGAGTGCTGTGTGCATTTATTTCGAATGTAATAAGTGGTGGAATAACACGTCAGAGATCGACGAACTTTTTAGACCACTTTCACGTGTATAGCAAAATCAACGAATGATAATCGGTCCATCATCGCGTATAGTTGGCGTAATAATAATAGGAATTTCCTTTGCGCGCTGCCTTTGAAAACGTTTTAGATCAGACATTCATAAATGTCTCGCTGGATGTCTGGGAGATGTGCTGATCGATAGTATGGAAAAAATAAGGAAAAAAATATGCCATTTTCAAGTTGTTAAATATTGGTTGGAACGGAAACTGGGTTTTCCTTGTAATTTTTCATATAAAAGTTTTATGCAAGTTAATTTTTTCCTGAAAGTACCGCACGTGCAATAAAATTGGCACAATATTTCAGACGTAGATTGGCATGTTGCAATCCTTTTCTCATGAATGTTTCCTATAGCTATATCATTGACTCTGCCGGTAAATCAGTCAATTAAACAACGAGCCTGGCAACATCACTCACGCCTCACGCGTTATCCCGATGGTTTTTTATATATTAGTTATGCTTGGCTATTACTTTTCAAAAAATGTTATAGATTGCTGTATACGTGTAGTATCGTATACATTTATGACATGGGTGACACAATAATATTTTATTATTACTCGATTCCTTCTCTTTTTCTCTAATAGAAGGTGCTGTGCGCAACCTATAAATATCTATTTAGTAAATACTCTATGGATCGCTTTCTTTATATTATATTGTGCAGGGCAATCCCCGAACTTTATCACCTAGGAGCCCATAAATATCCCAGCAATAAATATTATTACATTTGAAACTTGTTAATGTGAACTTATATATAGTGCTCTGGCTGCAATATGATATTGGTTTTTCTTATGTAATAACTTGACATTGGTTATTAATCTGAAACTTTTATCTTGTTATGTAATAAAAATAACGATAAATGCGAGCTGAAATCGAAAACACGCGGATATTTTCACCGCCATCAACTTATACTGACAACTATATATCTGACAGGACATCAGTGATGTTGCTCTCATTGTCGCCAAGAAATAGTCACAATAATAAAGACAACAGACTATTCTGAAAACGGCTAAAACAATATCATCACTTTGTGTGCTGTTGTTTTCTCATAAATATATTTGTTTTATATTAGGATGTGCTGGTTCTATATTATTAACGGAACGTAATGAATCAAAATTTGTAATAATAATATCAAAGCCGATTTCCGCGTCTTATACTTTGAACTGTTTGCTGTTATAGAGCCATTGAAGGGGAAGATACGACGACGCCATGATGCTATATACGTCCGGAGCATATTATAATACATACGAATCTACAATATAGTATATATACTCTACGTCACTACATCATCTAATCTATTTCTACTGTTAAATCTGCGGTATCAGCACACAATGGGATTCCTATTTTATTACACGACTATAATATAAGAAAATAACGAAACTATCAGGAAACGACAATTGTTGTATATAGTTCCGTATTTTTTTTTCCAATTTTCTCCTTCCATAACAAAAAAAAAGGAAGGCTGACATGTCGTCACCAAAGCCCTATATGTGCAGATATTTAAAAAATGACATCGATAAATTTTTGAAAAAGGAATATAGGAACAAGGTATACTGCAGGCTATGCGTATAAACATAAAAATATGTTTATATCGGAACGAATGGAATCTAAACACAGCAACGGGCAAAAAATAGCGTCAAATAATATTAGGCTTTTGTAATATATACCTTGGAATTAGGTTGTTCATCACCACATATAAATGCAAATCATCAAATAAGTGATTACACATCAAAAAAAGAAAAGTATAGATCCTGGGAGGTGTTGCGTAAATGACGTGCTATGATGTCTAGAGTCAATTGCGTTGTATAACTGCGCATCAACGTATTATTATTAGAGTTGACAACAACAGGATGTAACCATAAATAAAACTGGAGCTCAACACATCAGCAAGTTTAGAAAGAGGGCTGTGTGCTGCAAAATAGTTAAATGCAAGTATCCTCTTCGTCGACACTTTTGCGTGCTGATAATTTTGTCTTGAAATCATTCGTTTTCAAATAATAGAGTTGCGACGGAGTTGAAACAGAACTGTGCTGACTTTGATGTCGACAGAAACTTTGTTTGCTGGTTCTCGACGCACGTACTAGTGCCGCATTGGGTTTGTTGGGACAACAGCAATTCAATCGACGAACGAATTTGAATTTCTTTTTCAACATTTTCCAAACTTTTTTTTTACAAACGAAAATGATGAAGACAAAAACGCCCGTGAAAATGTTGAGGACGTCGAAAATGTACCACACAACGTACGAGCCACCGACAGCGAACGAGATGACCTCCATCGACCAAGTGACGCCCATCAAAATGAACAAACTAAAGATGACACGAATCCTGTCGTAATAATAAAACATAAGGAAAAGAGTTATGGATGCTGGTTGCCTTTTTATGAATATATACCTCTGCCTGGTGATGTGATTTTGAGTTTGTTGATTTCCAAGTGCCAGGGCCGAGTCTTTCCTGGTACGACAAAGTTGAACGGCCGTCAACGTGAAGAAGGAAACATTGGCCAATATAATTACGGCCACGGGACCGTACAAATATAAAAAAATGGACTTCCATTCTGATAACACAAAAAGACAATACAATGTAATACAATAAAGAAATAAAGGAAAACGGTTGTGGAATACCATTAAACCAGCAACTTTGTCCTTCGCCGAAAAGCGGTTGGATGACGGAATTATTGCCGCCACGATATTGGACAATGCGATCAAACACTTGGCCAGTCAAGACGATCAGAAAAGGATAACCCCATCCGACAATCGAGTACGCAATAAAAGATGTACCCACTCGACGATTAAACGGTTTTGGAGTCGATTTTCTATGGTAGGACATCATGTAAATATATAAAACAACGTTACGTAATCAATCAGCAAATAAACAACGAAATCAAATAAAAACCTAAAAGTCCTCCAAATGTCGAAGCACATGACGTGAAGCCACGAAAATGTGGCGAGGAAGAAAAAATGCGTCACCACAGCTGCGGCCGACCATCGGAAATAACGTGAAAAGCACGGCAGTCAAATAAAACGATCAATGTGACATTGAAAAACCAGTTGTACACGTCAAACATGTATACATATATTAAGTTATGTAATACCCAATCCGATGCAAGTGTATCCGGGATCGACTGGCGATTGAGGAACAACCAATTGGAGCTGAAAAATGCCCAAACAGGCGTACAAGACGGCCATTGAAGCGACGTAACACATGACGATCAATCCTGCGATTAGCAGCAGCAGCAAATGAAATGAATCAGCAGAAAAAGAGAAAACAAATTGGATGTTATCCGCGCACAGGAATAAAATAAAATTATTTAAGTGTAAATACCGTGAGCATTGAGAATATCCGAGGCGAGGAAAGCGTAGACAACAAAAGTGAAAAATAAAAACAAAGATGAAACTAAAAGTAAATAAGGATAAATGGAATGAGCCAATTGATTGGCTTTAACAGCATTCAAGTTGACATATTCAGGGAAACATCTGAGGCCTTTCATCTGAATGATTTGATTCGAGTTATTTTGAGCCTGTCCAAATTAAATATAACAAATGTTGATCATATACAGCATAGCAATTTGCGATAATATAAAATAAAATCAATAGAGACTTACATTTTCTGATGATGATGAATAAACGAAATGATCGACGCAGTATTGATAGGTGGCTCGTTGACGGTAAGGATATTCTGGTGCGTACATTTGACCATTGGGTAGAATGCGAAATTCGTCCAATTCCATCATGTTGCTGGCTTCGTCGTAGCAATGCATTCCAAATCCGTATCCGTCGACGATTTTCATTCTGCTGTTCTCTTCTTGTCCAGCCGCTCCTGCTGATCCTGATGCTTGAACGATGCTGTTGAATAACATTCGGTGGACCGTCTCGTCGTTGAAAGGCTCGTCATTCAATTCGCACTCTTTACCGTCGAGATTGACGGCCATACCCATGGGACAACATTTACGAATGCACGGCCTCACATGATCGCACTCGGCGTGAACGCAATAACGAACTGCGTACTCCGGCAATAAAGGCACTGCTGCTGCCTTGCTGCTGTTGTAAGATCCTGCTGCTGGATAAATGCAATACTCTGACGCCGGAAACAATAGTCCTTGTTCGATTTTCATTGAGAAATTTTGAAACAATTGAAAACGTTGCGACGTTCTTGCGATATAACCATCTGGACATGGTTTCAACGTGCGTCGTAATAATGCGGAAGTCTTATTATTATTACGCTGGCCGTTTAATGTCAACATTAAAGTCGCAATGGAGATTTCACCATCAGTAGCATCTCCTTCAATCAACGAGGGAAGTGTTGGCTGCTGCTGTACATCATGGCCGAAGACGATGGAAGATTCGTTTTTGCAATAGTCAATGCCTGGTTTGTATAATTCATCAGGATGGCAGCAGCATTGAATGAAAGGCAGTTGCTGCTGGCCAGTCGACGTAATAGACTCGAATAATTGATCGTAAAGGAATTGACGTTGTTGATGGAGAGATGGAGTAGGAGGACGTTGGTCGAGACTTGAAAAGTTTTCGTGACCAGCAAAAGTGACCGAAATACGAAATAGGGTTGATGCCAACAGGAGCGCTAAAGTTCTTGTTAATGTCATGACTGATACAAACCAGCCTAAGGGTTACGTATATATTCCTCACTTGACTTACAAAGTATACGAGAGTATATAGACTATATACATCAGCACTTAAATTGGCGACAGGGACAAGATAAAGGTTGAAAAAGACCAGCAGCAGCAGCAGCCAAATAAAAAAATAAAAGAAACGGCGGCATTTCTTTAGCTGCTAAACTCCTGGTTTTTATTTACTGATGTGCTGGCTTTTGTCCTCTGCTATATGGAGCAGCTCTTTGGTCCTCTGCATCCAATATAGAAGTTCCAAGGAAGAATATCAATTATTCAAGCGGTCTACGGCACGACGGTGAAGTATTATAGAGTCAAAGCATACATGTAAACCGAATGGACAAAAAGTTCTCAATATAAAGTTGAATGCTGCTAAAGGTCTATATAGGGGAATATAGTATAGGGAAGTAGGCTATACCTTTTTTGGACTATCCTATATATAACAAAAGGATATAGTTCCTTTCATAGGTGCTGTTGAGCAATTGCGTTCTGTGTTGGATAAGTTCACAATAAGATCCCTTCTATTCCCTCTATAAATCTAGCGATATTTGGTGATGTTAACGAATAAACGTGTTGTACAGCAGTCTGAGCAGCTAAATACAACAAATAATATACGAGACGACGAGACACAACGGCTTGTTTTCAGGACGAGATCCATACTACGACTGAGACCAGATGGTTTGGTTCAACTCCCTAGAAATAGTCAACCAGCCGCACAATCGCGGTCGTGCAGCTGAGCAACTGCGCGTACTGCTGCATCAATTCAAATATAAGTCAATCGCATATCTAGCAAATAACACACGCACTGCTGCATCTCTAACCGTCTCTAACTCTACTTATATTAGATATAGAGTCGATGCCTAATATATCTAGTCGTATCTAGCACACAATAATCCTATAATGCCAACATCAAATGTAAATATACCGCAAATATTATAGTAGTTTGTTGGCCAGCAGCATCAGATTGATTTCCCTCCCCAGCAATATATCCTATAATATATTTTCAATCATGATTCTCGACTATATCTCAATTCAATTTAAAAAGAAATCCTTTACGAAATGTTATTCATATATATTGACTATAGAACTGCACAAAATGAAATGGAAATAAATCGATGCGGCAATTTCGTTCCGGCAGAATAAATCCCAATCCATATAGTTTTTTATTGCAATGTGCAAAATAAACGGAGCATTGAACAATCTACATGCATAATAAAACAATGACACAGCACAGTATAACTTTAACTTGATGATTTGATTTGAAGTATATATTTTGTAAAATGCAATCCTCATAAATTAGGATATTCATATAGAGAGAGAGCTGGCCTTATCGATATTTTGAAAGGCAGTTCAGCATCATCAGCGACATTTGCTATAATATAATATATTTGATGCTGCCAAAAAATCTTGTTTTTTAAAAAGTGTATACCATACTTTGTATGATGATCGATGAAGGAGGACGACACTTTTTATCTCTATAGAAATATAAGCGTCTAATATGTCATTTCCTACAGTTAATATGTGGATGATAAATCATCTCTCGCCTTATTTACCGCGTGTGTTTGATGAAAAAACCACGACGATTATCGACTATAATAATCAAATAAGCTTTATATTGTTTGATGTAGTACTATACTAAATATAATATGTCACTTTTAAATGTGTATATTATTATGCGCTATATACATACTACTTTGTTTAATTGTGTGTTTTGTCTTGCGCAATTTGTTATCATTACATGAGACCGCGTACTACCAGGTGATGCTGACGTCGCTGCACTTTGCGGTGACGCATCAAATGAATAGACTTAATTACACGGCGAAGAAACGACTTGGTTTGACATTGCTTAACAACTTGTTTGCCAACTTGACACTCTGTATATATGTTTAGTGTGTGACGGGCTGTAATGGACATGGCACTCCACGTTATTGGCCTGTATATACTAAAGTGCTGCTGATTGTTGCACATCACAGTCTCTTATAGACTTTTGCGAAAGAATATACCTAGTAGCGCCAAGGGGCATGAAGAACGCGGTTCAAAGAATAGAGCAACAGACGTAGCAGTCAACAGTCTGACGCCGTGCTCGTCTTTGCATATTCCTTCCCTGTGTCGAAGAGGATCGTCCATCATTTTCTTCTCTCTTCCTTCTGGACACTTGCTCCGCTTTTAAACGGCTGCTCGTAACTGACAGCCTCTATTCTTCTTCCACTACCCTCATTCTGATGAGGGATGATGATGATGATCCAGGTGGAGAGTCCTCCGCCTGGGGTCCTTCTTCCCTGGCGTTCAGTAACCCCACCCCATCTCAAAGCCAATCTAGCTCCTGTAAATCTTGCACTCTTCAGTTCATCCCGAGTGATTCCAGATATAAATACTGTACTGATTGTAGAGCCAAAATACCGTCCAGACCTAAAGTGTCCGCGACCAAGAGAGACAGCTCAGCTGCTCTGTTTTCCCTACAAGAAACCAATCAGCCTAAACAACACAAAGATGATAATTTCCCCTTCCAATTTGACAAAGCTTTCGAAATGGATGTCGATTCTTTTCTTGCACTTGATTCAGCAGCTCAATCGCTCAAATTCAAATCCTTTTTTGCCAAACTAGATGAGGAAGCTATTTGTTACAAATCAGAAAAAGCTTTAATGATAAGGAAATTAGAGAAGCTGGAAAAAGAAATCGAAAATAAAGCCACCCTCCAGTCTGAATTAACTCTAGCAAAAAAAGATCTTCTTATTGCCAAACTATCACTAGCTGACAAGGATATTCGTCTTTTTGAGCTGCTAGCATCTGCCAAATCAGTTAAGACATCTTCATTGGCTCCTCCCCAACCAGCCTCTAACCCTCCAAGTAGCAATTCTTCGACTATGAAAAATACCCCCTTGCATGCAGTGGTACCTAAAAGACCAGTCTTGATCGCTCATGTAGGGAACAGCGCCTCCGGCCGTTTGCCTATGAGTGAAATCTCAAACGATAAGATCGACAAGCTTTTTGAACTTGATGGAGACGGCCCTGTCGTCCAAAACATTAAAAAAATCGATGGACGAGTAATTTTGTCATTTCTAGACGTTGCCTCTCGCGACAAAGCCCATGAGCTTTTCAATAAGAACCCAGCCCAAAATGTGTTTCGCTCTGTTTCGGTCCCTGAAAAACAGTATCCCGCTCTGATCAGGCTTCGAGAGTTACAAGGTATCTCCCTTCTAAAAGGTTTTGAAAATAAGGATGCTAGGGTAGCACAAGAGAAAGCGCTTAAACATAGACTTCAAGTCGACAATCCTTCCTTACGGGGTGAATTGGAGTCAGTGCGAGTTCTGCACCAGCATCCGAACACTAAATCATTCCTTGTCCGAATCACTGTCACAAACAAGTCCTTCAGTGAACAATTAATAAAAAATGGCAGAGTCCTCCTGGATGGCCTTACTCATGTGGTTGTCGAGTCTGACCCAAGAAAGGAAGTACGGCACTGCTCAAAATGCCAAAAGTATGGACATATCCATCATTTTTGCAAATCCGCCACCTCAGTCTGTGGGAAATGTTCACAGAGCCATGCTACTTCCTCCTGTCCCTCTACACCAAAAGATTTTAAGTGTGCAAACTGTTTGCAAAACCATCAAGTTGGCTCCAACGCTTGTCCTTCTCTGGCAAAAGCCGTAGCTCAATATCTTGCATACATTTCCGCTGATTAAGCATGCCAGTCAACCAACACATCATCAGAAAAGCGTCTGCCCCCCTCAAGTGTTTCCAGATCAACCTCCGACACTCTCGTAGTGCCGCTCTCAACCTCGCGCAATTGATAATAGACCTAGATATCGATGTGGTTTTGATTCAAGAGCCTTTTGCAAAAGTCTCCTCCTTGTCTTCCTCCATTGAGGTAAAATTCATTCCGCCTGGTTATGCCTCTTTTCACAGTCTCTCCTCAGAGCATGCTTTTGGTTCTGCTATCATCATAAGAGCCTCTCTCAACGCTTCCCTCTGTAGCTTCGGCCTAAGCAATAACTGCTGTGGTATTAAGTTACCTAACAACGTATTCTTTTTCTCCATCTACTGTAGACCATCCCTTCCTTGTATTCCTTCTCACCTAGCCTCTATTCTTGTTGATATTCCCTCATGGGTAATAAAGGTCGCCATCCTGGGCATTGACTGCAACGCAAAAAATAAGGCCTGGAACAGCGGTCATACCAACAAAATCGGTGCGGATCTCGAGTACTGCTTTTTAGACTACGCTTTGTCCATTTCTAACGTTGATATTACTCTGCTGCCTCACAAGCCATCGAACACCTCGTTCGTCGACGTAACTCTTGAGGGTGACTCTGTCTCTCTCAGTGGTTGGCACTACCCGTTCTACCCGTCTTTATCTGACCACCCGTTTATTATGTTCTTTGTTGAATATGATTGTTTTTCTCAATCTTCGGCTGCCAAAGCTAACCGGATTCCTTCTCCTGAGTACTGCGATATTCCTCTCTTCCTCATTAGCCTCGAGAGCGCTATGGCTGACATCACCAGCCCCGAGATAATCCAATCTTTTAACTCTACAAAGGATATTGACGATGTTATTGACTCTCTGAACTCGGTCATAAAATCGTCTGCACTAAAGAGCAAACTCGCTTTCCACCCCTCCCGCATTCCAGCCAAGATGCCTTGGTGGTCAGCAAACCTCTGGGAACTTCGCTCAAAACTTAAAGCTTCGTACAAATTGAAACGTCTAGATCCCTCTCTATGCAACATTACCGCTTACACTCAAAACAAAGCTGTCTATCAAAGAGCTCTTAGAGCGGAGAAAAAAGAAAGCTGGAAGTCCTTCTGTAGTCGCAACCTAAATGGCGATATTTTTGGTGAATTAAAAACGCTCACTAACTCTTCGCCTCCTATCACTTTTCCTAACGAACTATCAATCGATGGAGTAATTATCTCTGACCATTCAGACATCCTCTCTGCTTTCAGCTCACATTTCTTCCCTGTCATTCCGCCCGAAAGTGTATCTCATAAGATCGTATCAGACTCTGTCAAGACTTATTGTGACGTGACACTCGCCTCCTCAGATACTTATGTCACTCTTGTTGATCTGAAACTTGCCATGGAGTCCTTGCGCCTTACCAAGTCCCCTGGCCCTGACGGCATTTCCTCGGTTTGGTTGAGACACTCGTATGATCTAATCAAATTCCATTTAGTAGCAATTTTCTCTGCCTGTTTTTCTTTAAGCCACTTCCCGACTAATTGGAAATCTGCCTCCATCATCATTCTGAAAAAGAGCAACAAAGCCAACTATAGCCACCCTAGTTGTTTCAGACCCATCAGTATTCTCAATTCCCTTTCCAAACTGTTAGAGAAAATTATTCTCGTCAAATTGAAACGCCTAGCTTCGGCTAATAATTGGTTCAGCCCTAATCAACATGGCTTTAGGTCTGGTTTTTCAACCGAAACAGCTACTCTCTCTCTCACTAGCCTTATCGAAAAAAATAAAAATAATAAAGTAACCACCTGTTGTGCGTTCCTTGATATCAAGTCTGCTTTTGATGCGGCTTGGCATCCGGCAATTCTAAACTGTCTGATCATTAAAAACTGTCCAGCCTTCCTAGTAAAGCTTCTTGCTAATTTTCTAAGCTCTCGTACTTGCACTCTGTCCAGTCCTCTCGCTTCGAGAGTAACAGATATCGAGCTTGGCTGTCCGCAAGGCAGCGTTCTTTCTCCATTCCTATGGAATATTCTGCTGGAGGACCTACTGTGCCTCAATTTCCCGTTCCCTTTCCGCTTCATTGCTTACGCGGATGATATAGTGGTCTGCACCATGCACAAAGATTACAACTCGGCGCATTCTCATCTCCAGATAATATGTGACGCAGTAGTAGCTTGGGGTCTCTCCGTCAAATTAGTTTTTAACGGTGCGAAGTCGTTCTTTTTGATCTTCTCCCCAAAGCGTAATTTACCGCCCCTAAATCTATTAGTGGATAACATCACAGTTCCTAGATCAAGTTCGTGCTTATATCTCGGACTCACAATCGACGACAAATTAAGCTGGAACCTACACATATCTAACAAGTGCAATGCGGTCAAAAAAATGCTGTTCCTCATCCTAAAATGTTGCCGGCTGTCCTGGGGCTTATCTCGCAGCACAATTTCTCTACTATACAAATCCTCTGTCATTCCCATTATCCTATACAACTGCTCGGTTTGGGCTTCAGCAACTGGAAAAAAACGGGTGGCTGCTTCTCTTAAAGCAGCGCAACGTCCTTTCGCACTAGTCATAGGTCGGCTGTTCAAGTCCACCTCTACAGACGCGGCCCTCGTACTTGCCAATATAGTTCCCCTTCATCTGAAAGTAGTGGAAATTGTTACTAAGAGGTTGATCTCCTCACAGGCTGCCCTTCTGCCTCCATCCTCTCGTCGTATTGCGGGAGATATTCCAGAAAGAATCCTAGCTTCCTGTAAACCTGTAGGCATCTCTCTGCGTCTTCATAGAGAAAGACTATTGAAATCAGAGATCCAAAATTTATGGAATCAAATCTGGTCTACTGCCGATACTGGAGCTCAGACACGATCGTTCTTTCCCTCTGTGGAAGCCGCTGCCATCCTAAACTCTCCTCTTACCCCTTTTTTCTTGTGTAGTTTTTCTTTCAGGTCAATGCGTGCTAAACAAATTCCTGTTCAAGATTAAAAGAAAATTGTCACCTCTCTGCTCCTGCTCGTCCGGAGATGAGGAAGATATCAATCATGTAATTTTTGTCTGCTCGAATTATGTAACTCTCAGAGAGAAACTCAGTGCATGCGCTTCCAATCTAAATCTGCTGTGGCCAGTCCCGTTTCATGCGTTCGCCCAACATAAACCCTTGTGGCTCGCCCTTTTACATTTTCTAGTGGCCACTAAACGTCTAAAACTTCAATTATAACCATTCTCTCCTACTTAGTTCCTTAACTGGAATTTTTCTGTCGCTCTGGCTTTTCTTATGACATCACTCTAAGCATCAATTGTTATGGGTCTGGACAATCTGCTATGTCTCTGCGGTCCCTTTCCGGGTGACGCCCTCTGGCTGTAGCGGGCGCCTTAATCGGACCGTGGCCGTGACGGACGTCCGATATTTCGTTGGTCTGGCCGATTAAGGTCAGCCTCGCGGAAAATCGGACCACCCAGTGGGTCAATCCTGGTAGGACAGGTCATTTCAGTCCCAGTATGTCTTTGCTGGCTTCGGTTTTACTCCTTTCTTCATTCCTCTTTTTCGATGATATATTTCGAAAAGATCATACTCCCTAGTCTCGTTCTCAGCATTCCCAATTCCCACCGTTGCGCTCTGCCATACTGCATTTTTACTTTGGTTGCCGAATGGCGTGAGTACGGTCGTAAGTCTCAACTGCCGTCCACCTTCTCTCTCTGATTGCTGTCATATCTCTGATTCTCGTTGTTTTATTGTTTCTATTCCTGCTTGTATTTTATAAACTGACAATATACTGGTAACATTCGCCTTGGCGAATATACACCTCTAAAAAAAAAAGACGTAGCAGACATGTTGTATAATGAGCACTTAATAGTTTTTTTCAAGGATTTTTTTACAGAGAAACTTGAACACTTCATTTTTGTAACGCTCTAATAATTCTTGTTATCGATAGAAAATCCGAGCACCAAAAAAAAATAAGATATAAATAAAAAGGATTACGTTGAGACAAGCGTTGAGAATGTCCAGCATCTTGCCGAACGTCGTCAGTGGCACACAGGCGGCAGCAAATGAGATGCAATGCAGTTCCATCAATTCTTGTCACGATAAGAGAAACTGAGTAAGATACTAGCTACATATCGAGGGGGGGGGGGGGGGGGGGGGGGGGGGGGGGGGGGGGGAAAGGCCAGCAAGTCTATTTGGGTTGCTGGTGGAGATCGTCCTCATCGTGATTTGTTTCATAACCCACCACCATTTTGTGCTGCTGGACGACGCAATGTAATAAATAGACTTGTAATATTAATGACGAGTCTTGTTATCGCGCTGCCTCGTTATAACATAATAATATCGAGTCACGTCGACACCGCGAACGAATGAGCCAAACCATGCTCAGGTTCTCTAGGTTTATGATATCCGCCTGAACCAGCTCAGTCAACAGGGCCCAGTTTCCCCATTATCTGTAAATATTTTAAATGTCACTGTATCAAATTTCTATCAATGTCACATCCGCACACCAATTACTCGTTAATACACTGGGCCTCACTCGGCTTCCGAGATCTGCTGCCCTTAAAAAAAAAAAAATGAGAAGCTATCAACAGCAATCCTTTTTCCATCTATTCAATGTATAATAAATTAATAATGAGCTGCTGCTGCTGGCGCGTATCAGCCGTATCATCACTTGTGGACGAAAGTAAAGAATTTCAAATATTACTACCATCTATCATATTCACTACCCAGCAATTCCAGCATGTAATAATTTTTATATCATCAAAATATTATGTAGTCCGCGGCCAATTTTCTTTTTTTTTAAAGTTCTTGATGGCAACGAAACTGAATTAGACTAAATTAGAATTTGTCGTTTAAATTTTCAAATATTTGGCCGTTATCCGCCAAAAAAGGACAGCATCAGTCTATATAGAGAGCAAAGAGCAGATCTATTGATTATATTAAATGGCGTGCGGATAAAATAGACTATCGGAGGGCTGTCGTAGCCCAAGTAGGCCTATCCGACGACCAGCCTTTAGTTAATGCAATGGGGAAACAACATGATTCAATATCATCCCTTTATATTATAGATCGCAATATAGAGCAGTAGGAGCCTAATAAAGAAAAAGGGCCGAAAGTATAACTGGCGGCTATGTACTATTTCTGGACGTATAAGAAAATCAGAATACGCCTTGCCTCTGCGCTCTGTCTGTGCTGCTGTAAATAGGGATGATATAAAGCCCAGGGGAAGAGGGAGACGCTGAAACTATGCTGATAGAACAATATTAGCCTGGCATGCAGCATGACGACAACTAAAATGTTGTTATTCGTTCTGTGGTTCGAGTTTTAGCAAACAAATGAACGAACTCACAAGGATCAACAAAGAAAAAAGCGAGTCGCTTTTTATTTGACTTTTGGCTTGGCTGTATCTTTTAGATATACAGTAGAGAACGTGATGGAAACTCATCGTTATATTATTAGGTTGGATAGTACGTGATCTGATCCATATACGAGTGGTATCTACTGCTGCTCTTATGCGCATTCACTTTATGGTTGGCTGACGACTGTTGTATAATCAGATTTATATAATGGCCCTCAAGTCTATAATAATACCGACCAGTAGCATATCAAATGTGTCACTCTATTTATAAAAAAAATGAAATATAAAGAATAATCCAATTATATGAATTGATATGCTCAAGATAATCACCTGCGGAAAAGTCACTTTATTAGCTATTATAACATATAATTCTGAAACATTCGTCTGATTGATGATGGATGTTCTTTTCGCCTGCTGCTATAAGATTCTCAGACAGTCAGTCTGGCCACGTCTGATGCTGACAAACTTATTGTCTGATGTACGTCTGACCCAATGACTAATTTACGTTCCACGCAGGATATATACTGTATTATAGAAAAAGGATTGACAACATAATTGAGTGTTTTGTTATTTGATACGGCGGATCCAACAGCAGCAGTATAGTCCATAAGTATACAGATTAATATACAAACGAGGACGAGACGTATACTATTATTTTATGTATAATTGGGTTTGATTACACAAAATGGTGTTGCAGCAAGACAACAACGAATTCGCACACTTTTTATTGAGTTGCTAGTGACAACAATTTGGTGATTCCATGGTGATTCTTTCCATGCTGCAAACGCGTTCGCAATAAAGTACAGCAAGAATGGAGTCGTCGTTATTATATAACTGGAGTCGTGCCCAACTCATCAAGTACAAAAACCTACTGCTGAGCTTGTTGTGTGTCTCATCGTCATCGTCGCATCAACGGAAACTTTCCTTCCCTTGTTATATCTAATACTCCAAGATCTTCGCCTTTTTACCCCGTCGGGCTCAGATGGTGTCGACGTTGAAAGGAGAAATAACTTTGATTTTCCGACGCGAGTCAAACGGAAATATAAGTGATGCCAGCTAGAGAGAGAGTATAGCGTTAATACAACAACGTGCCATAAAGGAATAGCAGATTCCGGCGGATTCCTTTTTATTTTTTGCTTTTTAATGGAATGCCCTATAGCTCCCGTCAGTGGATATTTATATGAAATGTTATAGCTGCGCTGCGCTTAATTTATTTCAAAATTCAAAACATAGTTTAATCGATCTTATGCGTAGACGACCGTAGACGACGATCCTTCGTCTCTATCTCATATTTGACAGACAGCGACAGAGAAGACAAAGACTTTCTTTAATTGGTTTCCCACACCAGCAGTGATCTATTTCATTTTTTTTTTTAAACTTATACAGTATTTTTAAATAAGAGATTCCCAATTTGATTAATAAGTCGTTGGCCGTCATATAGAAAAAATAACCCGTCACTATACCGCATCACCGGATATATAGGGAAACGGCGGGATCGATATTTAATTAATGTAAAAACTTTGACGCAAAGCAACAAAAGAAGAAAATGAAATCTAAAAATCACAAAGAAATAAGAAAAATGAAAAAAAAAGAAGAATCGGAGAGTTTCATTAGCTATATGTATAGTATTACCTAGTATACACTTTCAGTTCTATTACTCCCTTGCTCATATTTTATTTGAAAGACTCGTTCTATTTTTATCGCAGCATTTCAAACGCGCTGAGTCTTATATATAATATACAAATAGCTTCTGCCATCGATGTCTCACCATGAAGCCATTCGATTAACGCGTGATATGAAACATAAATTTTGTTTTCGTATAATAATAGCGATCGATTGTATTGTTTAGCCAGCATAAGGAAATGCGCTCATTTATTAGCAATGGATGGCTAATATAGTCACGTTGATTATACATAGGAGTACGGAACAGCAGCAGAGAGTTATAATAATAATGTCATCAAATAGTTGTTTGTTGTAAATCTAAAAAGGATCGATCTTCGTTCTCTTGATGGCCGTTGTCGTATTTCATACAAGTTGGACACAAACGATCGAATCTCTGCAAGTTGGGATGCCATTTCATCAGTAGTGACCACACGTTTGGCTTGCAAACAAAGATGATAAAGACAAAAAACAGCCTTTAATATATGTTGAGAATGTCTGTAAGAATCCACAAATAAGGCAGATCCTCCGACGGCGAACGAAATCACTTCTTTGATCCAGCAGACTCCCATCAGAATAAATAGGACAGCAAAGATGGCCCTAAATCTAAAATAATACGCAGTCGTACGCAGTATATAATCATCAGTCGACATCATGCAGCACTGCTGTTGCTGTGATTCATCATCATTTATTATTATTATTATATTAAGCTGATGCGCTATTTTTAAAAAGAATATACAAACTTTTGTTTGCTGTAGAAGATACTGGCGTCGTCCCGACTCTGCAGAGAGTCACGGTCGTCATAATAAAGAACAATATACTGGCATGGATCAGGACAGCCATAGGACCGCGTAAAGGAACGTGTAAAATGATCCAGGAGCTTTTATAAAACAAATGCGATGGCCTTAATTGTATATCGCTGACATATAGCACTCAAAAAGAGTTTTAAACTCACTGTGAAACCAGCACTTGAATATGGCAAATTGCGATTGATAAATGTGCTTCGACCATCCTTTGATGAATAAACGTCGTTATACTAATTGCAAAGTGCCCGTGCATGTGCAATCTGCCATCGGCAAAGATGCATGTAAAATTCATCATCCGGTTCGAGTGAAGGACGTAATGGATACCATCGCTGACGGCCATTTGAGATATGCCAAGAGTTGAGCATCTCATCGTGAATTCGTGATGAAATGGTAAATTTCAAATATGGCACCGAACTCGGTTGATGGCAAATTCTTTCCGTTTCATTTAATGCCATTCCATTAGGACAACATTTATGGACGCATCCCGTCATCGTTTCATTAAAAACGCGAAAAACAAACACGGCTGATTCGGTTGAATTTTCAGTCGTCTACTGTTGCGTCATGATTCTATCGACGCCAAATTCCCCAGCTTTGCGCTTATTTGTTAGAGTATCGTCCGCATTAGTTGTTTTCATCGATCCGTTCTTATTATATAACTGGAAGTTGGTTGTTGTCTTGACTATCTGTCCATTTGGACAAAAGGTTTTATTATTAAATGAAAGAAGAAAGGCACTAAGAGCTACTAGTCAGGGAGCCCTTGTCACTTTTAACACAAACCTTTTAAGAAAAGGTTTGACCCTAAGGCTCTATTTAGGGGTGTGGTAGAAACACTAGATGGCGCGTCTGTTGACTCACATCGGTTGCGTTCACTCGGTATTCACTCCCGAAGTCGGCGTGATTTGTGAAAAATCACAATCCATTTAAGAAGAAAAATTTGTATGTTATAAAATTAAGAAAAATATGCTGATTCTAATGGTATGTAGACAGACAATGTAATCGGTTGTTTTAAATACAACAGACACAACCAAAGTTTTTACTTTTTGTGAAATTTCACATTTTATTTAAGAAATTTAATTTTTATTCTAAAAAATAGTTCAAACTTTACTTATAATTATGGTGTAACGACAGACATCGGTATCTGTTGCTTTTAAATTAACAGAAACGTCCAAACTTTGAATTTTAGGCCCCAAATGGCTTTTTTTTATTTGGCAACGGTGTTAAACTGGCCGCTATTTTCAAAACACTAAGTGAAGTTTCTACATCAACTTGTATATATCATTCTGGATTACGAATTTCAATACATTAAGCACTATTATTATTAGCCACATTGTAGACTGCCCGTCCATGGTAGCACGAACAATTCGTCCAGTATAAGGTTTAGTGTGTTCCGACCAAAAAAGGATAGAATTTGGATTGTCCAATGCGATGTCTGTAATGATTGACTGGGTGGTGACGATATTCACATCAGCCTCCAAGGAATTGGCGATAACTCTGATGACAGACTGATTTTTACCGTCAAAAGTTCTCTTCGATCGAAGAGAGACCATCTCGGCATTGTCGACAATGCCGAGATGGTCGAGGGATTGGACGTGGACCCTTTTACGGAGAACATTTATTGGACTGAAGTTACTCGGGGAACTGTTGTAGTTGGTCACAAGAATCACAATGGCGATTACGAAAGATTGGTGTTGGCCCGAGATTTACACAGCCCCAAAGGTATTACCATCGCGTCAGAATTCGGGAAGATGTTCATTGTCGAGGGACGTATCAGCCACGTCATCAGCGTCTGGCATATGGATGGTGCTGGTCACCGAAAGGAGTTGGTTCATGTTTATGGAACTGTATATCAGGGATGGCATACGACGGAAAACATCTTTATTTTAGTGACTCTCTACGAAGTACGATTGAACGCATTAAAGTTGGAGGTGAAAACCGAACCGTTCTACGCTCTCATTTGGGAATTCCGGTTGCCATGGACATTAGTTCAGGTTCCGTTTTTTGGCTAACTCAATACTCCACTCGCATCAGCTGGTTGAACAAGCAAGAACCGAAAACTATGCGTGGCTTCGTTATCGACGCTTCCGATGACATTTCCATTAAGTATCGACTGATGTCAGTTGTAGATCATTTCAATTTTGACAGGCATAGCCATCACTGCTCGAACAAGTCTGGAGGATGCAGCGATATATGCGCACCAACACCTGATGGCGTCACCTGTCTATGTCCATTGGGTAAGGTATTGGGAGAAGATAAACGTGTCTGCAATTTAGCCAATTACGTTGGCGATCAATGGTTCAATTGTCAAACTGGTTGTATTCCCGCCAAGTATCGATGTGATAGAGTTACCGATTGCGCCCTCGGAGAAGATGAGTTGCATTGCCGCAATGCAACAGAAAATGCCGTGGGCCACGGCTATCTTGACGAAATTTCCAAAAACTGGTCATCGTATATGCTCTCGTGGATCGAAGTATTAAAAATGGTGGACTCTCACCAAGCGGCGGCAAAAGTACAAAAAATCCACGATGAGCTATTAGCTGGTAATATGACGGCATTGGACATACTGTTGTGTTCCTATACCGCACCGGATTTCGTGGAACGAGGAACCCAGATAAAAAAACCAAGTGGATTGACCAGGGCAGAGTACCTGAATGGATTGAAATTACAGACGAAGCTCTTTGAGGGTTTGACCAAAATCCTAGGTCCCGCTTTGCGAGATGAAAATCTGGCGAGGACGGGTCAACTTAGAGTCAATTCTGAAATGGATTGTCAGAATCTGTTGTATGACCTATACGAACATTGGCTTAAGCAGCCTCAACACCCGGATATGCTGGCCAACGTTCAATTGCTGGAAACCGCAATACAGGGGAGGAATAGAGTTGCCCATGCAGAACTCATCGCTGTAGCGACTCATTGGGAGTCCTACCTGAAGTCTTGGGAAGACGTAGGCCTATGCACTTTAATTTCCAATCCTATAGCAGCACAGAAGATATCTGCGTTTCATGCTGAACTGAAGGCTCAAAGAAATGTACCGTTTACAACCGGAAGTTTCCTGTCTGGACCGATGAAGGCGAGTATCCGCTCCAAAACCATGATACGAATAAAGCTGACCAAGAAACCGGTCTAAGTGTCTCAACTGAAGGAAGAATGAAAAAACAAAAAAAAAACAAAAACAAACAAAAAAACAAACAAAAAAACAAACAAATCAGCTCTTAGTCTTTCGGATCCAGCAGAGCAATCCAAGAGCAAAAAAAAAAAAAAAAAACGATATAATTAATACTATACGGCCCGCGAATGACTTTTTCAAGTATCTTTTTCTATGTTTCACTGTCAAGTGTCAAGATTTTGATAAAAAAATTTCTCAGTATATTCGGTCGATGATAAAATCGCATCCAAAGCAATCTATTGGTATATCTTGGTTCATTTAATAGAAATCCTTAAATGGTGATCACTGATCAGTATATAACTATATACTGGCCGGTACTCGCCGCGGTACTGGCACTTCATTTCATAACATACCGTACTTCATTTCTACTCGATTTCTAATCGTAATTTCTTCAATTCGAATAAATATCACAGCATAAGGTTGTGACCAGCAAAAAAAACAAAAAATAATTCTGGTACGGGCCTACATAATTGTACGAAACCCTATTACCCAGCATGAAAAGTGGAAAGCCAACGCATCGTCCGACGATAGCATCGCTTATATAGTATAGCTGGCTAAATATATTTAGCCTATCTCACAGTTGCATAATTGTGTCATGGGTTTGGTTCTAAATTTATTTCAACTTAATCACAGCGCTCGCCAACCCGTCCGTCCCGTCCGTTTCCCGTCGGTGCGTCGGCTGCAGGTCGGCTGTCGGGCTTGAAATAAATATTCTTTTAAAAATTATTGACACTATATTAATAAATGTAGCTGACTAGCTGGCTGTGTTATAATATACACTATTATACGCCAAGAGAATTTTATACGCTGAAGAAATATCTGCTTTACACACCGCGCGTGAGTAATGACACGTTCAATAATCCTCGAAATCCGGATATATTTCCCGATATTGCCATGTTTCTCCTTTTGTTCTGGAGCTTCCTTCTTGGATGAGTTCGCGCAAATATCCAGGCCGGACCGTAGCCTACGTCGATAAAACGCAGGACCTATTTAAAAATGACAAAACATTTTGACCCTATTACGCCTGTTACTATTTGATTCTTCGGCATGTTGATTCATGAAACCCAAAGGAAGCGACTGAGCACTGTGACTTGACACAGTCTGAAATAGACAGGCAATATCTTCAATTAATGACAATTCAATCATACATATATATAAGCTTTGTTATTGCTGTTTGTTATGAAGCTTAAAGCGTTGCTCATGTGATGCGATAAATGAATATTTGCTTGTACAATTCTCACACGCTCATCACAAAACAAGGCGCTAAACTCAAATTTATTCATTAGTTATTTTTTCTAACTATATATAATTGTTAAAAATATTCCAGTATATATGATTATATGACCTTTTGCGAATATGTTATCCAAGTATAGGCTAAACTCTATAACGTAGTCATTAGTCAATCCATTTGATATACTGGACATGCAGCATTGCAGCTGCACGGAATCGTTGCGAGTCCATTTAGCGAGTAAATTGTCAAAAGTATATAATAAAGAACTAATAATAGAGATGAGTATATATAATAGAAGCACAACAAGAGATGCGTGTCAACGGTGTGATTGTACACTTGTCACTCGCTATTTTAAATGAACAGAAGATGAGAAGATATCGAGTCGACATGAATGCCCTGAAGCATCACCTGAAGCACCTGATGCCAAGTCGTCGCCTACACGTGTCCAATCCACTGTCTTATCTGAATAATTGAATATATGTTAGCAATATGGTTAACATTATTATTACGTTATTTCAATTGAAACGTTTGTTGGCTTGATTGCTGCAAAGCTACAAAACTGTACGTCAATTTTTAATGAAAATATAACAATAGCTAGGAGCTCAACACTAAGTTTATATTCTTAATCATTCATCATATTTGTATTGAATAGATTTGCGGGTAGATTTGAACCCCTTCACTCTGATTAGAACACATTGATTTTTTAATTTTGTTATTATATACCAGTCTAATAGACTGCCTAGTGTAAGTATATTATATAGTGCTCTATAGAAGGAAATTTGTGAATGATTAATAATTCCAATTCTGAAATCATTGAGGATAACATTTAATATACAGGGTCGGGTCCCTTGAACAAATGCCTAAAAATTCCTATACAAGCAAGTCGAAACGGATCACCACCATGGAGCTATCAATGGACTATCAATGGAGTCACTCTACAAAAGAAAATGTTCATCATCCTACAGTCTTGAATACAAAAAAAGGT
The DNA here is from genome assembly GCA_030770115.1 of Daphnia galeata. Lineage (NCBI taxonomy): Eukaryota > Metazoa > Arthropoda > Branchiopoda > Diplostraca > Daphniidae > Daphnia > Daphnia galeata. The sequence goes on from CM061123.1 coordinate 9,698,909, forward strand.
GCGTAAAAAAGGACAATTTTTAAGCACTGCTGCTGCTGCTGATGGTGAATTTCAAAAGTATCTTTTCCGTTGAACAACGAAACCACAGAAAGATGAATTATTTGTATCATTTCTATTTTGATACTATATATTAGTGCTCATAGCTCATCTATAAAGAATAAATTCATTCAATAAGATTTTTAAGAATTTTAAAACTTTCATTTCCACGGCCGCTCCCGGCGTCGATCGCGCGAGTTTACTTTTTTTATTCGTTATTATGAGTCAACTTTCGATATTTTTACTTTAATAGATAAGATACGGATAAAAATAAATGACTTAATTGAAAATCAAAATTGAAAATTGTGCTTTGCTCTTCAATTCGGATAAATACAATTTGTTTGCAGATTCAGCTCTATTGAAAAATTGAAAAATGTCAAATTATCGATCCTAGACCGGAAACTCGGAAAGGACCAGTCTATTCTAACCCAAACTCGCCTATAGTATGGAATTCCTGTTATCTGAAGAAAGTCTCCATCACATGGCGATCTGCTAAATCCAGCAGCCCTGGCCATTAAAGGAAACTTCCAAGTTCTTCCGGCGTTTACCAAGTCAAATAATGTCGAGCGTCGACCGATGCCCGACGGATTGGAAAAAAAAAACTATAGACGAAGAAAATCGCGCCGTGAATTGTTTGATATTCACGAATTTGTTCACAGCAAAAAATAATTTTTTAACAAAATTATTTCAGGATTAAAAAAAAAATAAGAAAAAAGAAATCTTTCTTCTCGGGCCAAATTATTCAAATTAAGAAGACGAATTATTGAATCTAATTCAAAATAACAAAATACAAATACAGGTCTGAAATCTGATATGTCGTGTCCTCTCAGGCTCACAGCGAAATTTCAACCAAATTCTATTCGCCCGATTTGCATTTTATTCGGAAATAAATATTCCCTTTCCTCTTTCGTTTCCGATTTTTCATTGGATTCTATTTATATATTTTATCGAATCAGAAATCACAGCGGACAACGAGAGAGATTGAATAAAGAAGATCTGACAAAAATCAAATGCTCGTTGCCGGAAGCAGATTTCGATCCTGTTACTACTCGCTCCGTCGACAAGTCGAATGACCAATAAATTATAGGCTAATTATATCAGCAGTTGACATCTCAACAGGACCGAACCTGAATTCAGTTCGCTTCAGTTTATTCGTCAGCACAGGCGGTGAAATATTTGGCTGATGGCGATGGTCGCGCGACCAGAACGGTGTGATGAAGGTCTTCGTCGAGATTTCCTCGTAGATTACTTACAAGTGATATTGTCCGCGAGGGGTAAAACAACTCCTTGCATATAGCAAAGTGTTTATGGGAACCCAGAAGCCAGAATTATAATAATAAGTAAACGTAATTCTTTGATGATGAAAAAATGACTTTTCTATTTTTTCATGTGCCTGAAAATAATAGCTAGTAAAATAATAAAGTTTGATGTAATGTAAACTTCCAGAACTTGGATTATAGGATAATTGTATATTTACGAATTTTGGAGCGATCAATTGAAAATTTGAAATACACTATATAGCAGCATTACATAGAGCAGTATTATGAACGTGAACATCAGACATTCGAAATGAGCGGTTGACTCATCACTCCTTTCAGATCTTCTGAAGAGACAGTACGTCTTCCTTTTATACCGCAAAGAGTTTGGCAATCGAGCTAGCAGCTAGCAGCTATCAGCTGTTGATATACTGACATGAAAAAAACACCGAAGATGCCAAACATGAAATTGCAAATCTATAAAGAATTTTTACAAATATTCTAGTATCATCAACATTCGAATTGAAGAAAAATAAGCCCACGTGATTGGCAGGCGTTATAAAAAAAAAACATTTTTCAATTTCACGAAAATATAATACGAAAAGAGTCAAGAGTTTAAAATTTGCCACGTCGGCTGCCTTGAAGACTTCCCTGAAGACTACCGCGATGACTGCCATTATCACTGTAGGAGACATCGAAAATATCTGACTGTTGATTATGCTTCATCATATCCTCGGTATGGATGGTTGGATATGGTTGCTCTAATAATACAATAGTGATGAAAATTCATATTATCATACAAAAGTATTACAAAACTGATTGAGATAATAGAAAAAAGATTTCGTTACAAAGAAGAGGATGATTCGGTTATTTCATTTTTTGATAAATGGTATTGATTTGGGTCAATCAGTCCAGATATCACCTATAAATTAAAAATTGAGAACAAATCAAAAATGTCCATAGCATCAGTAAATTGAACGGCGTGTACCGCCGTTACATCATTATGGCACAGTGATGTCAAATAAATAAAATAAATAATAGTAAAATAAACGAAATGCCATTAACGAGACAAAGTTTGGACAACAACGTAACTAACAATATTTTAAAAAAATCTATTCCACATATCATTTAGCACAATAAGCTTAGAAATTGACGTATGAATGGTAGGCTATAACTTATACACCGTATGATTTTCTGTTACCTCAGAGCATTTTCAATTGATACGGTTCCCGTTCCCCGGCCGAGTACTGATTAAAAGCGACGAACGCGAACGGTTCAGATTCATCATCGCCATCATCCTTGTTGATTGTTAATCTTTCGTACTGCGGTTCCGTGCGGTTCCACGAATTCACAGCACGTAGCACGTACAGCAGCAACAGGACAGGACAAACAGGAAAGCGCAGGAAAGGAGAGACAAATACAATCACGGCAATCGCCAAGACCGGCCAAGACAAATAAAGCAACTATAACGTATAAATAAAATGAAGAACTGTATATTGTGTGACGAGCGTTACCGGTAAATGGGCACATAGCAGCGTCCACCGAAGGCTTCAATCAAGTGAAGGCATAAATATCCAACCAAAGTCATGTAGAGTACACCTGCAATCCCAAATGCAGTGTAGATTGCCCAGTGTGGAGGTAGGGTTTCATTGATCGTCCACCAAAAACACCAACCACGAAAAAAAGATTGATGCTCACAATAACCACCGCCAAAATAAGCAAAAGAATTTTGTTGAATCTATACGTACCGTATTTGATTAGAACGATACAAACAAAATGCTAGAAAAATAATAATAGCACACAATAATATACGTATAGGTACTTACATTCCGTTGAGAAAATCGCCCATTATTTTTGGTGAGCCTGTTCAAGTGTTCAAGGAAAGAAACATGACCCAGATCAAATAAGGACAAATCATATTGAATTGATGTCTCGATATTGTCTAATAACTTACTGGTAAAAGTCAACGTTGGAATCAATGCGAATGGCAGCTGCAAAGTCATGACAGCATTCAAATAATCGTTTAAACCAGTCAACTGTTGAATATCAGCGAAAATAGCCAAGAAAAGAGTTGGAGCGATGGCAATTGTTCGTGTAAGGAGTACTCTCTTCCAGCGAGCCCAGTGCAAATTTAAGAAACCCTTGACGTATGTCAAAACAAATACTAGTCAGGTTAATCAGGTTAATCAATGAAAAACAGAATCGTTGTAGCTATAGCGCGTTCTAGAAATTTGTTCTGATTGTTTTTATCGGCTTGCGGCTTGCGCACTTACCAGTAGCGAAAAGAAACAATAATAACAGGTTCCCTAGCCTGTTAGGTTGTTGTAAGTGTAACATGGGGCTCGATTCTAGACTATATAGGAAGTTTGGTCGAAAACTCGTATTGCTGCGATTGCACTGGTAACGTTGCCATACGAGATCAGATTAGTACAAGGATTTCGCATAGCCGCCGGCGCCGGTGGATTTAAAAAAATAAAATAAAATAAAATAAAAATCTAAAAAAATTATATATTATTGACTTATTGTTAATTGAAAAAATCAAGTGACGTACCGTAAGGGATTTTTCGCTAGATATCACCCAATATCTGATAGATAAAATAATAATTTTGTACCCGGTGAATTACTCGAACAATGTTGGCAAACGACCGACAATCCTAACAACGGTATACACAATGATGTCTTCCCTTAGCTGTTACCTGTTAATTCGAGAAGAATTAACCGGAAGACGAGTTATGTGATAACAAGTCTCTGATATCGACAATTTCCACGTATGACGAGTAATCTCCCATTTGGGGTTTTTATGTTAGGCCTGTTATGATGATATCTTCTCGTGTGTGAGATTCGAACTCACGACCTCCGTGTCACCATCACGGCGCTCCAATCACCTGAGCCAACAAGCTATGTCAATAACCCAAAAATTAGCCAATTTATATGTGAAGAAAACCAACTTTCGATTAGCCTATATTTTGACTTGAATGAATAAGATACGTGAGAGCAATCTTCAAAGGTTGGACGGATCTATATATCATAATAGATCAGGATCAGGACAGCCGAATCTTAATATGGTTACAATTAGATGCGCAGACTTAATTCTGAATGCGCATATTACTCGCAAGTCAAGCCGAATTTTATTTTACCGAATATGCGGAAGAAGAAAATATACATGGTGTGTAGCCTTCGTAATTTCGTGATATGTATAGAGATTATCTCATATACATGATTCACATCCCCTATAATGAAGCATTCGACTGGAGTACGTGCGATAGCGCGCAAATGAAATTCATCATCGTTGGGAATTACACGGACATGAACGCTGCTGATGAGTATAAAAGTTCCGCCGCTCTTTCCGCCGCCGAATGTGGATTGATCAGTGTTAATAATGAAAACGATTGATTAAATATGATAATAATGATAGACATGTCCAATGAGAAAGTGCTGACAAACTCAATGAATATGAGAGCAGTTGAGAGCTACTAGTCGACTCGCAATGTCGCAACTGGAGTTGCAAGCATTTTTTCGTCTTATTATTCTTTGGAGTTCCGTTGGAGTTCTCGTCCTTGAGCCTTTTCAGAGTCTTCGATTGGGCCGCTAAGAGTCCTAGTACGCCTAGAAAGCTCTGCAACATGGCGCAACATGGCTTTACTTGCTGTTCCCTTTTTTCGAGCCTTTTTTTAGAATATTATAAGCAATAATATTAGTCAAGACTAATTTATACAAGCAGCCATGAAAATTCAAAAGCATAATAGCCTATACGATTTATTTTACCTGAATGACGCCACCACCTTTACCAGTGGAGCTATATAGCGAGAAAGGCGGAACTACGGGAGGTAATAGACCGATTCATTTGCCCAGCCATCAGTCCATCATTACAACTTCAAGTTAAGTATACAAGCTGGACTATAAGCATTGAGCAACCTAAATGAAATTCAATGATATAAATCAAATGTGGTTTGCCAAATCTGGAATACAATTTGAATAAATGAATATCAAGGCACTAACAGGTTATGACCAAAATAAGTAGCTAGTAGCCAAATACTAGCATGTAATGGTATACCCATGAAAAGCCGTACAAGCTAGGGATTATCGCGCTAGATATCGCCCAATATCGCCAATCACATCTTTGAATGCTTTAATTTTCGTTTCTATTGTATTCGATTTTAGAATAGCTGAATGTTAATTGAACAGCTCACGTAAGTGAATTAGTGAATTTCATTTTTTTGAATACGACATTTTTTAAAATAGGAAAATAAAACGTTCATGTCAAGCCTGTGCTACTATTATAATACCATCGAGCTTTTATCAACGTTTTCTTATACGTTAAAATATTTCTTTTCCGAGTTGTTTTCTTTTTTTTTTTTAAGTGGCATTACAAATTTGACGTAAACAAAGTTGACTTATCAATTTAAAATTCAAATGCATTTAATATTTTTCAATTATATGGCAAATGCATATTATTTGTTATTTCAAACTGATTTCATTTATTATTTTAATTTCTCGTGCATGGGAGCTTCTTGCGATATATGAGTCTTTCGATCGTTAAAACTTTGGATTTTTGTTTTTAATTTTATTTGAGCTAAAAATCGCTAAAAAATCATACCATTTGCTCAAAAGTGAGCAAATTAGTGTATTTACAAATAAAAACGATCAATTCTAATTGATGCCACTGTGGCCTAGCCTAGATGCCGTTTCAATGAATGCTGAATTTCTGATCAAGTTTCTGATAGGCTATACATACATCATGTATTAGCCTATAATGCACGGCCACTGCCAGATGGCGTCCTTACAAGGATTGTGCGGAAGGATATAGCAAGTTCGGAGAGCATCATCAGCACATTTCCAGCCAAATAATGTAATATTATGTACTGTACGTAATGTTAATCTTAATAAATATTTTCAAAAAAATGGCTGAATAAGATGCGTAAAAAGTCATCTTTTGATGGTCATTCAACATTATTCCCGTTTTCTACCAGCCTTTTTATTTTTTAAAATAATTATAAAAAAAAAAAAAAAAAAAAAAAAAAAAAACTAAAAATTAAATGGGTTATTTCGGGTTAGTTATAGACGCCGGAAATAAGGTATTGAGAGAAAATAGAGTAGGCCTATGGTAGAGTATGTGGTTTTTACGTAGCGCCAAGTGTTGCAGGACACTGGACAGTTGGACACTACAATCCGTGTCCAGCACGTAAACAAATAATACTGTTTTTAAAGATTTCGAATTACTATATTTACACATAAAAAATGATTGAACAATATGCAAATAAAAATGAAATTCACGAAAATAATAGTTTGGTCTTCTGTCATTCAATTGTTAGTCTAAAGAATTGAAAATAAAAGGTAACAATGAGTGACGTTGCAGCTCGTTAGAAATCCTATACAAAGGATCGCCAATGGCCCAAATGATGTTGAAAGCTGTAATTTTCGAAATTATCAATTCAATATGGCGAAACGAAGGACTCTCTCAGCTGCAAAGAGATTGCAACAATTGAAAGCAAGAAATGTTTACCACCAACCGAATCCACCGCTAAATCCGATGAATGTCACCGATGAGACTACTATGATTGATCTATGTTTCTTGTTGTTCGTTGTAATAACATTGGATTTGGGCCCAGCGCTGTGGAATTTTCTAACCAGAAGGGCATTGTATGATGTAACATCACTGATTGTCGATACTTACAAATTCCTAAATCTCATCATGGGACATCGCACCAGCAACCCGGCTTTTTTCACCACCAATAGTCCGTCGGATTTGGATTACCTGCAAACCGCTCAAAATGGCCGAAATGCCGTGGGCCACGGCTATCTTGACGAAATTTCCAAAAACTGGTCATCGTATATGCTCTCGTGGATCGAAGTATTAAAAATGGTGGACTCTCACCAAGCGGCGGCAAAAGTACAAAAAATCCACGATGAGCTATTAGCTGGTAATATGACGGCATTGGACATACTGTTGTGTTCCTATACCGCACCTGATTTCGTCATAGAGCGTGGTACCCAGCAAATAAAAAAACCAAATCACCTGACAAGGGCCGAGTACCTGAATGCCATCAAGCTGCAGACAAAGCTCTTTCATGGTTTGACAAACATCCTAGGTCCCGCTTTGCGAGATGAAAATCTCGCCAGGACGGGTCAAGTCAGACTTCATTCTGAGATAGACTGTCAGAACCTCTTGTTCGACATGATAGAACATTGGCTTAAACAGTCTCACCATCCCGACATGAAGAAAAACGTTCAGATACTAGAAACGGCCAAAGAGGGGAGGAACAAGGTGTGCCACAACGAGTTAGTCCCGATAACAACGAACTGGCACAGTTACCTCACATCTTGGAGAGATGTGTATATTTTGATTTCAAATTCAAGTGCAGCGCAAAGACTAGCTTCCCTTCAGGTTGAACTTGCTGTAGCTCAAAATAACTTACCTCTATTTACATCAGCAGCAAGTTTCCTGCCAACATCCAGCATGAAGGCGAATATCCGGTCAAAAACGATGATGTTACGAATTAAACTAACGAAGAAACCAGTCTAACTCAGCAGCAGGCGATCGATCCAAGAGGGGGGGAAATAAAATGATGATTAACGTACCACGGCCCGCGAGTGACTTTTTAAAGTATCGTTTCAATGTTTCCAATATAAACTTGTGGTTTGTGGTTGTGTCGACACAACAATTTTTTTTTGGTTGTGACGATTGGAGGGTCAACGGATTCGATTGCCAATCTACGGTGTTGGTCTCTTTAACTTCACAGATTTAGCTCTATATTGAAAAATTGAAAAATTATGTCAAATAATCGATCCTAGACCGGAAACTCGGAAAGGACGACGAAAACTTTTCCAGCAAATGAGCAGTCCCATCTACCCTGAACTCGTCTAGTATGGAATTCCTGTTATCTGAAGAAAGTCTCCATCACATGGCGATCTGCTAAATCCAGCAGCCCTGGCCATTAAAGGAACTGCCAAGTTCTTCCGGCGTTTACTAAGTCAAATAATGTCGAGCGTCGACCGACGACCGACGGATTGGAAAAAAAAACTATAGACGACGAAAATCGCGCCGTGTGGTTTGATATTTACGAATATCTTCACAGGCATAAATAATTTTTTAACAAAATTATACCAGGATTTAAAAAAAAAAAGAAAAAAAAGAAAAGAATAAAAAAACAAGCTTTCTTCTCGTGCCAAATTAAGAAGTCGAATTATTGAATCTAATTCAAAATACAAATACAGATCTGAAATCTGATATGTCGTGTCCTCTCAGGCTCACAGCGAAATTTCAACCAAATTCTATTCGCCCGATTTGCCTTTTATTCTGAAATAAATATTCCCTTTCGTCTTTCGTTTCGGATATTGACTTATTCTATATAATCTCAACATTTTTTTCATTGGATTTTCTATTTATATATTTTATCGAATCAGAAATCACAGCCGAAAACGAGAGAGATTGAATAAAGAAGATCTGCCAAAAATCAAATGATCGTTGCCGGAAACAGATTTCGATCCTGTTACTACTCGTTACACCGGCTGGTTGGGACTTCACTGAACAAAAACTACCAGATAACCAGTCATTTATAAAATAAACTTATTCACATTTTCTAAGAATTTAAAAACTTTCATTTGCACGTCCGCTCCCAGCGTCGCGCGACTTGAGTTGGGTGAGACGCTCTATTCCTAAGGGCCCCCAATAGGCCAATACCGATGACTCGTGTCACGCTGGAGGTAATTTTGCCGCATCCGTTTCACTCCCGATTGAGCATCGGTAACGTTTCCATACAGGATCAGAACAATAGGTACCAGGTTTTCAGATAGTCACAGCCGCCCGCTTGAAAACTGATCATCGTCTTTTAACTGGCAGCGAAATGGTGGATAAAAAAAAATATATATTTTAAAATCTTTTTATTTTTAACTGATAAAACAAGATACAGTCCAAGGGATTTTCGCAAGATATTGACTATTGCCTATAATGACTAACACCCGGCCGATATTTATGGATAAAATATATAAAAATCCTGGAGAATTACTCGATCAATATTAGCAATCATCCACCCATAAAAAGATCGGACGGTGTATCCGTAACTTATTTATCAACTGTTAATTGACGAATTAACCGGGAAATGGGGAATATTATGTGATTACAAGTCTGTGATGTCGACCATTACCTACATTGCCGAATGAATTCGATTTATTATTTCTTTTTTTCTCTGTTTAGCATTCATTTCTGTAAATATTTTGTAGGTCAAAAGAAATTGAACGTATATATTTAAACTAGTTTTCTTTTGCAATTCAGAATGCCGGCGATATTTATTTAACAAATTGAATGCCATGAACAATCCAATAAACCACATCGCAGCCGTCGTTCTTTTACCACTTAACAGTCAGAGCATTGGTTGACTTCTGTACAGCGTGGTAATTGGTTCTTAACTTTTTCATTTGTTCCTCAATTGAAGATTTCTTAAGCCAAAGATGACTTAAATTGTCTGTCTTAGCCTCGTTAACATGAAGCTGTTGGATTTTCGAATGGAGAACCTCCAGATTAGATAAAAGTGCCTTGGTTTCCATAGATTCCGATCGCAATTGCGCTCCACCATTTAAACAACCTAAGCAAATGATATATGTTATGAATATTTTCTATTTAATCAAACTCAAAACTTACCAGATGGACAGGCCATGACTTCGACATAGTCGTAAGTGCGCTTCTTTCGCTTCATTTTTTGAACGAGATTTTGAATGTTTCGGAATCCGTTGCAAATCGCCACACTTAAAACCTGTTTTCCATCCACTTCAAGGAACGCTTCTCTTATATCTGAATTTTTCATTGGCTGGAACGTGATGTGGTCTAATGTGATATCATACAGTTCTCTTGCAGCAAATCGCAGCACATGTTCTGCATAACCTCCTGAACCTGATCCGGCTGGTACATTCCACGTCGGAATATCTGCGCTACTCAAAGGATCAACGTGGGATATACCTAGGTCATTAAATTCAACATTCAGCTCCTCAAGAATTTGCTCGATTTCCATGGGAGTTATAACGAAGTCAACATCTTTGGTTTGCTGGTCTTCGCGTAAGAAATCGCTACGAGACGCTTCCAGTTTTTTATCGAAACACGGCATTATCATGACGACAGCGAGACGCGAAGCATCCGTTTGAAGTTCGCTGGGAAGTACATCTTTGATAAATGTACCCGCTATTTGCTGTGGGGACTTAACTTCGCTTAGGTGCGGCAAAATCCAGCTTCCGTGAGTTTTCTCAGCATAACATATCCAACCTTAAAACAAATCAACAGATATATGCTATAATGCTATGAGATAAAGCAGCATTTTCATACCAGGGCAAGCAGAGGCAAGTACTGGGGTGGATTTTTCTCTAAATCTCTGAACAAAATCATGCCCACACTCAGCTAGACACATTTCTGAAAATGATTCAACATCAAACACTTTGGAAGCACCAAGTTGTCTAAAAAGAGCTTTTTTACACCATCTGAATTAATACAAATTTCTAAAGTATTTATATGATGGAAACATACCTATTAATTTAGCTCTTGCTTCTTCAGGAGATACTTGAAATTTGTCTGCAAATGAAAGAATTGGCTGGCAAGAAAGCCCAACTACAATCTTATCATACAGTCTACTTTCTGAAGATAACTCAATTTCTTTACATAGCTTTAAGAATTCTATGTGATTTTGTTGACCAATCAAAACACTCTCAGCAGATGTTATACATCCACTATGAAATATTTAATTATGTTAACACTTGTGAATGGTAAAGGCTCATCATTTTAAAGTCACCTGCATGCTAAACAGTCGTTAAGAGTAATCTGTGCTTTCTGCAATTTCTCTGCTTTTCCTTCCTATGGAAAAATATTAACTAGGCATTAATACTAAAGAGTTTAAATGAGCTTTCTAAGCATATAGTTTCAATGATTCTCTTTGATCTATGATTTGTTTACGCGGAACCTTATTTATTTGGGTATAGGTGCCATCGTCGCCGATTTGGATTTTGGCACTTCCAACAGACGTAATTTGTTTAGCATGTTCACTCTTAGCTGGTTTAATGCATTCCTAAATAAAAATTTTTCAGCACTTATATTCAACATAAATAAAATTTCTTCCTCTCAATTTGCATACTTGCGAAGGGTTTATGAAGTCATCCAAGTCTGTCAGTTGTACAATACTACTAAATCTTGAACTAACAGCCATGGTTTAAGTTTTTAACTTTTTTGTCTGACTTTGTTTTGGTTATTTTAAAGAAAACAAGAAAAGATTGGCTCGCGGTTGTCAACTGTTTATCCGTACTCTCGTGCTCGTCTCTGGTCTCTCTTTAGTACTACCTTCTTTCGGAGGAAGAGAAAATACTTTGTCGTTGTCGTCTTGTCGATAGGTGCCCCTTGTTGATTAGATCATTTAACGAGAATATAAAAATCCCATCAATATTAATTACAGAATTTATATTATTTGAAAAATTTCTTTTTAAAACTTCCATTCATTAAATTTACTTCTGGACTATTCATCATTACAGAATGGCTAGGCACAGAAATGTTCGAACTATGAATTATGACGAAGGTATAATTTCGCCTAATCTTAATATACATTCGTCTTTAACGACAATACTTAAATTACAGAATACGATGGTTATGATGATGTCTACGGCCACTCTGTTGAAGATGATTTCGCCTCATCGCCAAGCATGCGTAATAATCACAAATTAAAACCTTTATTTTGATTTAAATATTTATATTTTGACTCATTGATATCTAGAACACTTCCTCTATGACAGGAGTCAAGAGCATCAGATGTCTGCCTACATTCAATCAGACATTCCAGAAGAAGAAGAAGAATTGACGTCTGAAGTATTTTTTTTGTTGTTAATTTTCTCTTGAGTAGAATGTAAGTTGTTTTCTTTTATAAGGATCAATCTAAAAATGGGGCTGATGTTGGTGCCCCACCTAGAATACCTCCATTAGGGGAATTGGAACAGGCCCAATTGTATTCATGTCTGGATCTTCTTAGAGATAGGATGGGAGATGCACTTTCAGAACAAGCAGGAATCAACGCAATTCTAGCATCAAATTTTGATGCTGAGAAAGCTCTTGACCAGCTATTAAGGAATTCCGTACCTTCTTCATTGAAAAAAATCTCTAAACCAACTATCAAAGAAAAAACAGTTCCTTCAGTTCAAGGTATAAACATGATACATTAAATTTTAGCTGTGTGTTGTTTTAAATAATTCATTAACTGTATCATTTGAAAAATTCAAGTTCTCCTGGTAACTTTCAGACAATAACTTTTTATTTGTTTTGTTTCTTTGCTTTTATTCTCTCTGATACATTTCTTTCAAATAGTTTTATTGGATTTTCCACCTATAAAGAATTAATTTATTTTTTTTTCATTTTTCATTTGTTACCCTGCATGTTGGTGATAATGCTGTGTCCATTTTCCTTGGAATGCTGTTCACCAAGGTAAGATATTACACCAAGTAGTAGTACTGATAAAATAAGCTTAAGCCAACTTGCAACACTTCATTTATCAAAGAAAAATCTAGCTTTGGAGCGATCAGCTCCTAATCACATTATGCCGTCTTTTAAGCAGAATTCATTAGCAAGTAACATTTCTATGACCAACCCGCTTTCTGCGAAACCAAAGTTGGCTGACTTGGCAAAGATAAGCTTGGGTAACCCCAACCTCTCCAAAAGCATCGGATCGAATGTAGTCCGCCCATCTTTATCTGAATTAGCGAGAGTAAATTTGCAACCTCAAAATTTAAATGGAGGTTATGTACCTCACCTGCGAACTATAACTAACCAAGTCCCGAACGTCCGAGCAGGGATCTCAGAATCTGACGGTAGCTTAAATTTGGCATTGGCTCTTCGAAGTAAATGCTCAGTAGTAGAAGGACGCAAAAGGACACAGTCAGCAAATGTTTCAGAAGATTTTACAAATATTCCAATGACTCCCGACTCTCGTCCGCTTGATATGGCACTCGTTTGCTACCAGGCATCGCCATTGGGTCGTGTGCTGGCCACTAACGGCTTACCGTCTACAACTCTGTTTCCAAAATTTAAACAGTCTCTTATGGCTTGGAATGGATCTGTTACAATAAAACCATTCGATTTTACTAGTCCGTCTCCGGACGATCTTATTAGAAGTCGCCTTCGTGTCAATTGAGCAACCCATTTCCTTTTTCACGATATTTTCTTTTCTAATCCTTAAAAAAAGATCCCACTTTTTTTCCCCATACCTCTGTAGTTTATTAATAACGGTCGTCAATACAGAACTTGCTTTTTCTATAATCAAATTTATTGCATACCATTTGGGTGGTAAAAAAAATTTACTTTCAGCTTATTGGTTTCATTTGAACCTAATGGTTAACAGTGGAAGCAATCAGAGGATCAGTGACTCGAGAAGAAAGGATTCCGGTGAAAGTAGTTCCTACCAAAAAGGTTGCAACTGGCTTTTCATTGACTTCGACCAACCTTAATACTGCAACTGATAGCCAGCCAGCAAAGCAAGGTTATTTTGTTTTATTTAAATGTTTAAAATTTGCCTACGATATTAAAATTCTCCTTTCCAACAAATAAAATCAAGAGTTGGCAATTGAAGAGACAAGTCGGCAGCTAGGTTTCCTTCGAACGCCAGGTGCCACTCCACGGTCTACGTCTCCTGCAGAACGAGAAATTACACCTTTTGCCACTCCCAAATCACAGTCGTAATTTTAAAAACCCAATTCTTGTTGTCCAGATTACTGTAATATTTATCCTGCACAGGCGCTCACGAGAGAGTCGGCTGGATGTCGCCAGTGAATACGCAAAGGAGCGTGGTGGAACCAAAGCACTGCTCAATTTAGTTGTTGTTGGTCATGTCGACGCAGGAAAGTCAACGTTGATGGGTCACTTGCTTTTTCGGTTGGGTCAGGTCTCTGCCAAGCAAATGCACAAATACGAGCAAGAGTCTAAAAAACTTGGAAAGCAATCATTTATGTACGCATGGGTACTTGACGAAACTGGGGAAGAAAGGTAAATACGTGCAAGTTTCTTAGTGATGTCATGACGTTTTTTTTTGTTGCGTAAATGATAGCGTAAAATAAATGCCATCTGATTGTGTACATTTCTCTCTTTTGATTAGATCGCGTGGCATTACAATGGATGTGGCTCAGTCCCAATTTGAAACGGAAAGCAAATCCATAACCCTTTTAGATGCGCCTGGACATCGCGACTTTATACCTAATATGATTTTTGGAGCAGCTCAAGCAGATGTCGCCCTATTGGTTGTTGATGCCACTACCGGTGAATTTGAAACAGGATTTGAGAGTGGAGGGCAAACTAGGGAACATGCTCTCCTAGTGAGATCTCTTGGTATATTATTCATTTATTGATTTTTTTTTTTTTCGTAGTTTGACTCGGTCAATATATATTAAAACTGATTCTTTATTTTAGGTGTCAGCCAGTTAGGAGTCGTAAGTAACTTTGATTTTCGAATATCCTAACGTTTAACCATGTGGTTTAACTATTTAACGTTATGCATTACTAAATTAGGTCGTTAACAAGTTGGATATGGTGGGTTGGTCACGTGATCGTTTCAATGAAATTTCCGCTCGCTTGGGTTCCTTTCTAAAGCAAGCAGGATACAAAGAGCAAGATGTTTTCTATGTTCCTGTTTCCGGGCTGAGTGGAGAAAACTTGACAATTTCTAGTGAACCCAAACTCACTGAGTGGTACAGCGGACCAACTTTGCTTCAAGCTATTGGTAAAGTTGTCTATATAAAGTCTAAAGCCAAAAGATGTGTATAATGTGACTTTTATTTGTAGACAAATTTCGACCACCAGAGAGGGCTCTAAATCGACCTGTTCGCTTCGTGATCAGTGATATTTTTAAAAGTGTTGGTGGTAGCTCAGGCTGTTGTTTGGCCGGTCGTCTTGAAAGCGGAATGATACAGACCACTGACAAACTTCTAATAATGCCTTTAAATGAAGTCATCCAAATAAAGAGTATTTAAATTCTTTTTTTTTTTTTTTTTTTTTTTTCTCTCTTTCTAAATCTCATTTCGCATAATTTTTCGTTTAATTTGATTTGTTTTTTTTTTAAGATATTGCCATCAACGATAATTCAACAGGGTCCTGTTTCGCCGGCGACCAAATTGTACTGACTGTTAGTGGTGCTGATCTCAGTGACGTCAGCCTTGGCTCTGTCTTGTGCGACCCTAGCCTGCCTATTAAAGTGACTTCGCGCATTCAAGCTCGTGTTGTGATATTCAACGTCGACATACCCATTACGAAAGGATATCCGGTAAAAACTAATGAACTTAAGTGATCAATGTTTAAATCTTCATTTCCTTCTAAATTACCCGATTATACAGGTGGTTATTCATTATCAATCTCTATCTGAAGCAGCTACGATCACCAAATTGATAGCACAGATTCACAAGAGCACTGGTGAAGTGATAAGAAAAAGGCCTCGATGCTTAACGAAACAAACGAGTGGCCTGGTAGAGATTGAAATATCTCGTCCTATTTGTATGGAACTTTATAAAGATTACAGGGAATTAGGTCGATTCATGATCCGAGCGAACGGTACAACCATCGCCGCAGGACTCGTCGCGAGCATAATGTGACAATGGTTATTTTCTCATTAAGGTAGTCATCAAATACCTAAATTTGTGAGATGTTTTTAACAAGCAGTTCGCGAGAGAAGTGCACCGGATTTAAGGACCCCACTGTTTTTTCTAAATCCGGAAAAGGACCTAGAAAAAAACTAAAAACACCAATGTGTTCGTCTCCGCACGCCGGATTTAACGGCGTTTTTCAAAACTCTTTTTCGCTTTGGAGTTATTCGAGTTTGAAGTTGGGAAAATTTCGAAATTCTTCGATTTGGGGGGGTGTTTGACATCACTTTTTAAAAAACTGGGGACGAGTTTCGAAAAACTAATTTTTCAGAAACCTTTAATCATATTTCCAATATAAGAATCTAAAAGGAAATATGTTTCCGGATTTTATTGACGGAGATATTAGCGGAATTCTAGACGCCGATTTTGCTTATTTTCCCTCCCAGAATATCAGCCATTTTTTCATGGCTTTATACCGCCTCTTGCGGCTTTGAAGAAAAGCTATTATGATAAACCCCCCTCGGCAGCGAACTATGTAGGGCACATTACTAGATTTCGTAGGCCTCACTTACTAGTTGAGGTCTAAAGTGAAGGCCGAGGACTATCAGCTTATCTTCAAAGCCGCAAGAGGCGGTATAAAGCCATGAAAAAATGGCTGATATTCTGGGAGGGAAAATGAGCAAAATCGGCGTCTAGAATTCCGCTAATATCTCCGTCAATAAAATCCGGAAACATATTTCCTTTTAGATTCTTATATTGGAAATATGATTAAAGGTTTCTGAAAAATTAGTTTTTCGAAACTCGTCCCCAGTTTTTTAAAAAGTGATGTCAAACACCCCCCCAAATCGAAGAATTTCGAAATTTTCCCAACTTCAAACTCGAATAACTCCAAAACGAAAAAGAGTTTTGAAATTCTGAAAACGCCGTTAAATCCGGCGTGCGGAGACGAACACATTGGTGTTTTTAGTTTTTTTCTAGGTCCTTTTCCGGATTTAGAAAAAACAGTGGGGTCCTTAAATCCGGTGCACTTCTCTCGCGAACTGCTTGTTAAATAATGCATACTTTCTATTTTTAGATTGGGGAGGAAATTGGCTTCCAACGCTGGACAATTTTGTTGCGGTTTTCTTTGTTTTGTGCACTGGTCTCAATATATGAGAAGGCGAGAAATCTTTTAAGTGTTTTTTTCTGGTTTTTTACACTAATTTTATGCGAAAAGAAAGTAGCTTGTAGTTGAAAAAAAAACTATTTTTTTTTTGCGTAATTTGTGCGATTTGTATTGATTTGTCCAGTCAAAATTATGTTCATAAATTTTTCCGTCAAGCTAATGTTTTAATGTAGCCAACAAAGTGCTAAGTGTCCAGCTATTTATTTTCAGGGAATAGATTACAAAGCGTCAATTTATTGTCGAAGGGAAAAGGCTTTCCCAACGTACTTTCTCGCCAAAATGGGATTCGATTCAAGAGGTTGGGGGAGACAGACTTTTTTGGGACCGGCGATCACTTGATTACTCGCCAAGCGAGTAGCTACCGCCACCGTCGCTAACATTTCCGATTATAAAACAGGGATGGAGTTTTGCCATTGTCTTCTTTACTAACATTCACACAGTTAACTTAAGCCGGAAGTGGATTTTTTAAACTTGTAACTTAGGCAATTCGTTATGGAAAATCAAATATTAAATTATATATACAAATACAAATTACAATCAGTATTGGAGAAGCATCCGAAATGATTTGTCGAGGAGTTAACGTACCAAGTTAAAGAAGTATCCTAAGAACTGACTTGGCATTTAGTCCTACGAATGACTCGTATTAAAAAAATAAAAAGGGGATTATTTTGTGTAGCCTTTGCCTTTCGTTAATTTAAATTCCTTTTCTATGGTGACTAGAGTTTCTCAGACCCATCCATCGGTGAAATTTATATATAATTGTATATTTTAAGATTTCACATCGTAAAGTTTTTGAAATTTAAACCTGGATCACGAAACATATGGTTCAGTTCGTTGGCATTGGGTAGCTGCATATGGTTATGACGGAGGCTAGACAGCCGGATAGATAGATAGACAAGACTAGACTTACCGACTACTATACGAAGACGGAAATATTGAAATGATCAATTGATCTAGTATCTGCTCCAATTAAGATACGCCCGTATCATGTCTAAAGGCTTCTTATTCGGCCTTATTATTGAAACCGCTTAAAGTAGCCAATACACATCCGCCAATAGACGTATTTTAAAAAAAAACATCTAAAGAACCCACCATAATTTGCAGGTCTTTCGTCGTCTGATATTTATATAATCGGCCCATATTTTCGATTGCGTCCGATCTAATGGGAATCGGCAAAGTTTGTTTTCGCGCTACGTGGCAACTATCACGCATTCCTGATTGCGTCATGCGTAGCTTTAATAATATTCAATGATCGTGAGGGCGCGTTGCCTTGGCCAATCAAAGTTGGAATCTAACCAAAGAAGAAGACGAGTGGAGAACTTTTATGATAATTACATACACGCGCGTCAATTGATTATCCATTATCCTTATGCGGCAGACGTCGATATTGCATTGCATCTTGAAAGCGAACTGTTGCGAAAACTTTTCTTAGCACGCGCACACATCCAATATACTTAGCCATCACGGTAAGCACCGCAGAATCTTGCAAATCAGCAGCCGGACTTGTGTGCGAGTGACGGCTACCGAAACGGCCACCATAAGATCTACCAATTTCAGTTGTGGTTGGCCATTATCCAACGCTCTCCATGTGACTACTGACTGATGACTGTCTTGATTTTAAGAAAGCTGCTGCAGAAAAGCAGTTGTCTTATTTGGCTAGCACCCAAAGCTCCACATGACTTGTGACTAGCTTATTCCCTAAGAAAGGTGCTGACGAGAACCAGCACTAACGATGGTGGTTGGTCTGTACCCAAAATTTGTTTAAGATAACCGTAAAATAACCAAACGCAAACAAATCCATCGAGATCCTATCTGATTGAAATACAAACCGTTCAAAATGGGATTTTTCTTTCCTCTTTTTCCAAGTCTTTTTCTTGTCTTGTTATTCGTCTAATTGCGTAGTGGAAAGAGAAGTGTGATTGGATGGCAAAGCGAAGGAAACTGAGGAAAGGGCGGGGAAGATTGCCGGTATAAAGACTCGCGGGACTTGAGTCGTTTGGTTCATTTTTCAGTCAATCAGCCAGCACAGCAGCTATTCGCAAAACGCAGCAAACAACGTTACATCATGTGCCAGATTGTCAGTGGCAACAGGAGTGACGTAGACGACTTACCAATAACGTCACTTTCATCTCGTCGTTTTCCCCGTAGACCTATTTCCATAGGCGATTCCAAGGATATTCTGCTCTGTCCAGTGATGAGCAAAATCTCCTTTCCACCCAAAGGATCAGCAGCAGCCACAACAACAGCAAGGAAAGCCGACTCATTGACTCCGACTGTTAAGTTTTTAACTACTAATAATGAAGAAAAGCATTCTTGCCTCATCTGTTCGCAATTTGTCGAGGATGAGGACGATGCCGGTAAACAATCTTTGCCGCAAAACGCTGAAGTCACTCTGCAATCAGTTTTCAAGTATGTAAAGTTTTTTATTTATAAATTTATTTATCAACGTCAAGAGAATTTCGAGATTTTACAATGTGTGAATTCAACGGAATTTTAAATATTGTTTTTTTTCAGTGTCCTCCGTCGCTCTACTCAACCAGCTCATTTACTTGTCATGTCGACAGTCATAGCCTTGGCTATGCTATTTTATCCACGTAAATCGAGCTTCGTTGTGCTCGAAATCCAATCTTCAGCCGACTCTACATTATGGCCGCTACTCTATCTGTCCTCATTCAGCATATTGTTTGGCGCCCAAATGTGGATGACATTTGTTTCAGGTACGATTTCTTTTTATACGTCTGTGCTAATTGCTTATTAGACCGTAGAATGTGTTGTTTGCAGTTTTGCACCTCTCTCTATCACCATATATGGTATGGAGCTCTATTATGTAGGTTGCAAGGCATGTTACATAAGAGTAATAGTGTGCCAATAATAATACCAGTTCATATTAGTTATTATTACGCACATTAGTTAGTGATATATATTCATTTAAAATTGAATCACCTTGAACCTACTAGATGGTTATTCATATTTAGGGCAGTTCCGGAAATAGTTGACTCTTTCTCCATTGTCCTTCATTAATTTGTCTCCGTATCTCCTATGCGTTAAAAAAAACCCTTACTGATATCCCACCATGTATAGTATTTATGGCTGACTCACCTTCCCCTTGAGAAATTTACAATGAACAACCTTCAGGTTGTGTTGCTCATTAATCATTCCCAACATATGTATGTCTGTATAGTTTAAGTCACGACCCTATGGCAAAAGTTTCTAATTGTTGCGAAATATACACGTTTGTATTTAGGCCTCGTTCTGCTCTTCATTTTGCCTCGTCACACATTTGCCTGCGTTCAGAGTGCTCTATTCCCGAAGTATATGATTCTCAATGGAGTGACCGCTCTAGCCGTCCTTATTAGTTTCGTACAAACCAAGAAAGTTTGGTCATCACAAGAAAACTACCAGGTTAATATTTGTTTTGACATTTGTCATTTGCTTCCATTGCTCTTCTCACATGTTTATTTTTGGCCGAGTAATATTCACCTTCTTCATGGCATATTTCCAACATCACAAATAAAAATAACACTTTTATTTTTCAGGTTATGGGTTTGATTATCAACTGCTTATGCCCGCTGATTGCTCGCATAATCGTAGTGCCAAGTTTGCTTGAGCGCATTAAAGCCAAAGTCGTTCTTGAACGAGCTGCTGGACATGGACCGGAAGCCGGACCAAGGCTGACGTCAGCTACCGATGCCCTTCTAAAACAGTGCTCCACTTACAGTCGAACGTGTAAACGTTTTCGCCAACTTCACGCTATCGTTGCCATTGTCAATATCGTCACACTTGCGTGTAACGCCTTCCACTTATACTATCTCGCCTCTAAAATCTCTTTCCATCACTAACTCAAAAAGGAAAACAAACACACAAAAAAACAAGGCTCTATAAAGCTAAAATGACATTCAAGCATTTTCTTCTCAACATTTAACATTTTCATTTAAAAAACTTGCAACGAATTAAGATGTCATATACGACTGGATATTATTTATGCAAATTTTTTCACTATAGATGTTTTGTAGTTTTCTGTATTCGTACGTGACATTAAACACATGCGACAGAGAAAAAAAATTTTTAATTCTCAAAATTTCATTAACAAATAATTTTGGGGACGAAGAGTAATAAAAAGACTTAGTTTTCTGCTTCATTTTCCGCGTCATCTTCATGAGCAGGTGGGTTGAGGAGAACTTCGGGAGCCGCTACACGGGCATACTCGTCATTGTCAATTGATTTACAAAAATGGATGGCGTAGCTCAACTTCTCGCGCAATACTGCTTTACAAGAGTAACGCGGCATCTTGAGGAGAAAGAAGCACGTGTAGCTTTCAGGCAGAAAGTAATCGGCTGGATTGTACTTATCGAGAACCTGTAAAGACAATTTCAAACAATTCACATGAGATAAAAGTCAAACTATATGGCACAGTTTTTAGAGCGTCATGGTTGCATTCGGGAGGGCGCATATGTTTACCTGGAGCACAAAGTCACGGCCTCGAAAGTCAGCCAATGTTCGCGGTAAGCGCCTAAAGTAAGTCAGTTTTTAATTAGTATTTTTTTTTTAATTATTATTATTACAAAATCAATCTTATCGAACACGGTACTTACGTTCTGCCCCAGACGAAACGGAGGAAGAGTGATCGCTCAACGTGGCTATACTCTTCCATGACTTCCCAGAACCAGCGAACAAGAGCACAATGAGGCTCAATTCCTTTGTAGGTGGTCACCGATTTGAGAAGAGCAAGTGGAATTTCCGGTGATCCGCATACCATTGCTTCCAGCTCCGCTCCAGTGAAAAGAGAGAGCAAAGGTAAAGGTACAACTTGACCCAGCCCTTGGCGGACGGCGCGAACTTGCAGGTCAAATTCGTGAAGGCGAAAATTCAAAGCCAGTTGTAGGTAAAGTTCTCGATTTTCGCGGGTTATACGCCGGTGCGTGTGAGGTGAAAGGGCCACTTCATGCCCTGTGGCGGAACTCGTTGAAAATGGCAAATCAAGTTGACTTAGGGCAAGGTCACCATCTGCGTCTTTGCAATCGCGAATGTGGCATAGGGCTGGCCAGTAGTGTCGATCAATTTCATTCAGATCAATCAAGCTCAGTGGTAAACCCACCTTAAACGGGAGAAAGTAGGGATATTTAGATTAACGAAATAAGAATTTTTTTTAAAGATCAAGGAGTCGGAAATTACCAAGGCCTTCCACGCAGGTTCAGCGAGATTCAGACTTAATGGCGATCCAGTGCGTATGGCGATTCCCATCAAAACACCCAAGAATTGAAACATTTTCAGATTCTGTGTCGAATTAGCGCTCGGGTTCAAAATGAAGCAATCTCTGTTGGTTCCTGCTTCTTCACGGCCATTTGGGGTGAGAATCAAAAGTGGCAGGCTTCCGTTTTGCAATTCTTCACACATTTCGGCAATACTTTCACTGCAAGCAAAATTCAAACAAAATACAGAACTTTAGCAATTTTCAGATTTAAACGAAATTACGTGAAAGCTACCTGTATCCGCCTCCACAATCATCGACACTTTCACCTATAGTGAAAAAACCCAAACAAAGTGAAGATTCGCATAAGTAACTTGTTTTTTTTTTTTGCTTTTTTTTTTTGTTTTGTTTTTGAATATTTAGAACTTTTTGGAGAGTCTCCTAATGGAAAAGAAATGTTTTACCGACGAATTTGACTTTCCACGTTCTGTGAGGCAACATCAGAACATCGTAAGTCAGTAGAGAAAGTTTGTTTGCCATCTGAGCGAAGACCGTGGAATTTGGACCGGCATTGCCCGATGTTCCAGTGGCTCGGGAACGTCTGAGGGCAATCCGATTGAGTTCTACTACTGGACCATGTTGTCGATCTCGTATCATTGTTGCCTGTACAACCTTTATTCAGAAATACAAATAAAAAACAATGAAACACACATCAACTGAAATACTTTGATTAGTTCTTTTAACAGTCTTAAACTAACTAATAAGCTACTGTTTGAAGAAAAAAAAAACAGTAGACTAAAAATATATGTATTTACTTTGCGGAAAGCAGCTTCTTTAGCGGATGCCATTAGAATGCCTCTTAATCTATCGTGATTTCCACAAAGCACTCCTTCAGTTTCTTCTACCACATTTCCATCGGTTTCTCTGCACTTAACTGTACCCAATGGTAACATGGGCAATATCGGGCAAACGATTTCGGCAAAGTGATGCAACAACAGCAATCTAAGCAAGAATAAAATGAGTTTACTTTGAGATTTGCCGTAGATTTTTTTTAACTCGGCGATTGTCAATTACCGATTACGAAGTGTAGGTATCGGGATATCTTTTAACAGATCATATTGCAAGGGAATACTGGTTGGTAAACGGCTGCTTCCAGCCACCGGCGTAGTGCATCCTTTGCAAGTACTCCAAGCGACAGTATGTGCTGAACCGCAGCTAACTCGGTTGATTTTCTTGTTCTAGTTACCATAGCAACGAGTAGGAAAAAAAATTTGCAAAATAGAAAACAAAAAGATTCGTGGAATTCGATTTGATTGGACTTTTTAGGAAATGATTACCTGTAAAGCAGCGACAAGACGAGGCTTTTGAATGCCAGTTGTTGTTCCGTCCCCTAGTTGACCTTCGTCGTTATCACCCCATGTATAGACCTTGAGGAAAATAATGATATTTGTTTCATTCGAGAACATGAATACTTTGAATAGTGTCGTATGCGCAGTATGAACGGAAAAACACATACCTCGCCTTGATCGGTACAAACAACACAATGCAAAGCCCCTATATGGAAGAGAGTATGTCACGTGAGTATAAAATTAGATATTGACGACTTTCTTTATTACCAGTTGAGATGGATATCACTTTCTTTCCCTGAAGGGTCATCACTTTTTTAGGTCGACGTACGTGCTCGTCGACTCCGTGTCCGAGACGATGGTAGTCACCTTTACCCCAAGTGTAAACTGATCCATTATTGCTAAGGGCCACTGAAAATTGGCTTCCACATTCCACTTTTATAATGGCCAGACCTTTTGACATTGAAAAAAATATACAAACAAATCAATTACATGTTGGAACTAACGCGCAAATTTGATTTCGTGGAAAACTAATGATTTCATCACTTACCGGATAAACTTTCAATCTTCGTAGGAATTTTGCAACCATCCGATCCACCTTTTGTAAACAAACACAAAAATGTTTATCAATTAATATCCTCAATTCTATTACACAAACAAATCTTGCCCTCTTAGCTTTTGCGAAAGAAGTCATTTAGAGATAAGTTTATCGCAAATATCTTACATTAGAAGTAGCGCAACGAATTAAAAAAATTTTTAAGTGTTTGAAATCACGTTAAAGATATCAAGAACGGACAAGAGACTTTTACTCAACTGTGTTTAAAGCGCGAATAAAACATCATGCGAAAATAAAGACATGGGAGGAACTAGAAAATAGGATATGGTTTCACTTGTTGCCTCATGGAATATTTACACTAGAAATCGAATGCCTTGCTCTCTCTTCCCAACGTGATCCTGCCTTTTACATAAACCCATTGACCCGACTCGCATTTCAAATACTAATTCCATTACCTTGTTTATACTGGCATTAAAATGGGACAAATCACCAATACGAAATCATTTGAAGAAACTTGGTGTACTGACCTCGACCCAGCTTTCCATAGTCGCCATCTCCCCAAGACCATACAGTTCCACCTTCTTCGTCGGTGATTGCACAAGTTTGAGCATCTCCAGATCCGCATGCGACATCCGTTACACGATAACCTAAAACCAGATGAAATCCATACAATTAGCAACTCGTGGAAAACCACGTAGTTACTATATTTGCTCGTCGATTACCTAACAAAGCCTCGACAAATTTTGGTTTTAGCTGATCATCCGAATCACCATGACCGAGTCGACCGTAGCGCCCTTTGCCCCAAGTGTACAATTCACCCGATGCCGTGATAGCTGCACTATGAGCACCGCCACAGGCAACGTCAACTACATCTTTTCCACGAAGTGATTCAATGATTCGAGGTCGATCACAAGGGCTAAAAAAAAATATATCAAACCATTCAATTTTATGTTGCTGATTTCAAATGAAATTATTAGAAAATATTTACAGCTTGTTCCCATGACCTAACTTTCCATCTTCTCCCTCGCCCCAGCTGTACACTTCGCCCTCGGACGAAAGTGCGAGGCAATGCTTGCCTCCAGAGTTAACGGCAACTTTCTTGATGAAAACATGTTGCAAGGATTCCAAAAGTGAAGGTACAGTGACACTCTCTGCTCCTCCTATGCCTAGACGACCGCCAGCTCCATAACCTGATGAAATGATTTTAAAATTGAATAAAACATTCGCATTAAATTGAACAGTTCTAGATGATTCACCAGTGGCGTAGACTCTTCCGTCAGAAGTAATAGCGAAAAGTGTCTGCTCTCCACCTGCTAATTGAATGGGTCGGAGAGCTGACAGCGCTTCACAAACTGTCGGGACTTTGACTTTAGCCCCTTCGACGCCACCAAGTTGCCCCCGATGATTGTGACCCCAGCCATAAATTTGTCCTCCTCCTACGGCCGTCCAGCTTTGGGTCCAGTCTTCTGGGTGACTAAAAATAATGGCAACAGAATACGCGATTTTAAATTGCATTACATTTAGGGAAATGAAAATCAACAATGATACCTGTTCATCCATTGCAGCAATTGTTGATCGTGTTCGTGACTAAATACGACTGCATCCTCATGATCTGTTCCCACGTTTGTGCCGTCATTTTGAATTTCTGAAATTTTTCTCTTCACCTAAAAATATTTCCAAGTAAACCGATTTATTGAAAATTGTCTTTCATTTGAGCTGTTATTGCGTTGCTCAATTTAAAAAAAAAATCAAACTTTTACGTACATCAGCCGTAAATGATTCCGGGAGTCGGGTCCTTTGCATAAGTCCCGTAGCTGCTCTAGCTGCAGCGCAATATCTTCGAAACCACGACCAGCGTGATCCGTCATTGGTGCATATAGATAATCTAAATCAATTCAAATAAAACGTTCGCTTATACCGAAATAATGATGGAATAGATGGCAGTTATCGAACCGATCAAAGCGAAGATCACAGGCCAGCGCAATCAATACTTGAAAGAAAGGGCTATGTAACAACTGCTGCCCTCCACGAACGGCGGCCTCTTCGTACTCGTATTGTTGCAACAGCATTTCTGGGAGGTTTCTCAACAATTTTCCAAGTGTACCGTGGTTTATGTCTAATGTTTTATTGAAGTGGCATAACATTTTATCCATCAAAGTTATAAAATGGATATGCACAAGTCTAAGAGTTTTACCTCGCGGTGACATCATCGTCGATCGAGCAACGGAATTTTCTGAAGATTCAAGACTCATCATTGAAGATGCATCACAAGTACCTGGCGTGGAGAGAATTCTACGCAAGCGTTGCAGAGCCCACATTCGGTCTTTAGGAGCTATAAAAATTCAAAAAACAAATGACAATTAACGTTAATTTAATAGGCAATGAAAAAGACTCGGAACTTGTATGTTATTTGAATTACATACTTAAAGAACCACTTCGTTGAGCACATCCAGCCAGAGCCATAGCTAATCTTGTTGGTAAACGGGCTTTTCGAGACTGAGAGCAAAGATATTTGATCAGAGGATCCAACAGACATGCAACCACTGAGACGGAAGGTCGCGCAAGTAAAAGACGTTCACTTTGGACTTCTCCACTTGCTGTGGCCCCTGTTTGATAATTTCATGTAATGTATCGTAATTCGTAAAACCAAAAAGAAAATTATAACAGACAGATTACCTGGTGAAATAACTGGATAAACAATAAATCTCCATCCCCAACCATTTACAGAACCGTCGCTAGTAAATCGCCAACGCAACTCGTTACCTACGTTTGAAAATAAAGTGATCCGGTAAACTCAGTGCTCATCATGCAAAAACTCTTGTGCAATATGTTTGAAAAAGAAAAGAATGAAAACCTTGCACGCGAACTTCTTGTGACCAATCAGCCCAGTCTCTTCCTGATCGAATGGCTAAGATACGTCCCACTCCGTCAGAGAGAGTCAGAGGGTCGTGTCGTTTTTCTGTTGAACACTGTCGATCAAACTCGACCCGTAGAGATTCCGCACCAGGCAGTACGACATGTCCTGTAAAAAATTGAATAACGTAAAATACATTATGGGTAAACTACATAAATTCAATCAAGTGATTTTATTACCCGTCAGCGTAACGTCATCAGTGTACGGATGCGATGATTCTTGGACAATCGGTTGAGGGAAACCTAGACCTACGCCGAAGCCAGCGGCATTGAAATGATGAATGCTAGTACCTTCGCCGCTCACCTCTTCCAATTCGGCAACACAAAATTCCGCCAAGAAATCGCGAACAGATGTTTCTTTGGCCGCAGCAGCTGCAAGTAATTTCATAAATAAGAAGAATAGCAAACGGAAGAAAAACTTAACAATCGACCAACCGAGAAGAGCATTTGACAAAGTTGTTCGGGCTTCAGAAGATGTCTGTTTGCAAGAGGAGCTAGATAATTTAAGGAGCTCCCATAATGCCGCAGTTTCTTTATGTTTGATTAATTTAGTCCAGTCAAATTGTTCGATTGGGGCTTCCCCATTGCTTTCGTTCGACGAGAGTTGTGCCTGTCCTGTCTGAGATGGTGAGTCGCCATTCACCACAGCCCGTTGACTGAATATCCCTACAACGGCATCGCGACACAGCTGGATTTGCATCGAATACAAAACGCAGTGGAGAGCGCGCTGCTGAGCTTCTAGACTGCTCAACGAAAGTAAAGCACGGCTAAGCGATGCGCTATTTTCTTTAGTTGGCTGTGTTGAGTTGCGCCCCATTTCAGCTGAACTTTCAGTTAAACCTGTAAACAAATTTCCAAAATGTAGAAAAAAAACCTTGTAAAATCGATTTTAAAATATATATATTTTACCAGCTGCAGTAGATCCCAAAGGATCTTTGACGGTGGGAAACGGAACAGGTTCTGGCGGAGCAACACTTGGAGGTTCGGGTGCAGTCCAGGCTACGCTATGCGATGATCCGCAAGCCACTCGTGTTATCTTAATTCCATCTATTCCTTGAACTAGAGTAGGGCGTCGATTGACTGTGATACTTCCATTTCCTTGTTGGCCATGGTCGTTATCCTGAAAATTAAAAAATATGAAAATTATGAAAAATATCCACTCTTCAACGTAATAAAAGAATCTGAAACTTACTCCCCAAGCAAAGACTTGTCCAGCGTCCGTGACTGCTAGACAATGCAAAGCTCCCACGGACACGCCAATCACTTTTTTGCCCCTCAGACCTTCTACTAAGGTAGGCCAACGCACGTGTTGATCCGATCCATGACCTAGTCGAAAATAGTCCCCTTTGCCCCAGGTATAAACCTGTCATAAAAAATTAGGCTCCATATTATATCAGTCACATTCGAAAACGAAGACTATGAAAATAATAATAATATCGGTTTAAAACATGCCAATAAAATAACGAGCAAGAAATAAACAAATTATTTTTCAAAAGAAAGATGGATTACATGTCCATTGCAAGTCAATGCGACAGAGAATTGCGCACCGCACTCCACATGGCAGACTCCTAGTCCAGAAAGCTTATCCACCAGACAAGGGGAGGAGCAACCCTCAGATCCGCCTTTAAATACGTGAAAAAATTCCACAAATAAGGAAAACGCAGCAATTAAAAAATGTCGTATAAAAAATTACCCCGTCCCAGCTTGCCAAAATCGCCGTCTCCCCAGGAATAAACCAGCCCTCCTGAATACGACCGTATAAAGACAATTGATTAACAAAGGCTGTGCAGAAATTTTGTTTGAATATTTCACGTAAAAGATCAATGCTAAACGTTACCTTCGACTAATGCAAGAGTTTGAGCATCTCTACTGCCACACGACACTTGAACAATACGTTGACCAGCCAGTGCATCCACCTGAATTTAAAGGCATGTGTAATACTAATATACAACTACAGTTCAAAGTAGAAAGTAAAGAATAATTATTTATTACGCGTTTAGGAGTGAGCTGTGTGAGGTTATCTCCATGTCCCAGACGACCGTACTCTCCGAGTCCCCATGTGTATAATTCACCGGACGATGTGACTGCTGCACTGTGGTTACTTCCGGCAGCCACGTCTCGTATGCGAAATCCTTGACGAAAACAAACATTGTAAATACAATAGCGAATGAAGTCAAATAAAACTGTTAAAACAACAAACCATTAAGAGCTTCGATGCAACGGGGTGTTTCCAAGGAGGTGACATCTCCATGGCCGAGTTTGCCATCGTCTCCTTCTCCCCAGGAAAATACTCGACCATCAGCAGTGAGAGCTAAAGCATGGCGTCCGCCTGAATGTACAGCTACCTTCCGAACAACATGCTGGGACAGAGCAGTAATTTGATGTGGGGAGTTGACGTTTTTCGAATGACCCAATCCCAGGCGTCCGTTGCTACCTTCTCCGCATGCATAAGCCTATTGAAGTAATAAAAACAAATTCAAGGAAAAGAAATATTGCTTAAACTTGTTTTTGATGTTGTACCTTGCCACTCTGTGTGACGAGGAAAAGAGACTTTGATCCTCCAGCCACACTGATAGGCTGAAGCGAAACCATCCAGTCGACAGCTTGCGGAACTTTGATTTTGGAACCTTTAGGGCCGCCGAGTTGCTCCTTGTCATTTAGACCCCACACATAGACACGTTTTGCTCCACTAACTGAACTTATGGGTTGAATTACTGACTGTTGACTTTTGTTGAACGTTGAATCTCCCTGTTTTAAATTAATGTATTGATCAGATTAATGATCAAATTACCTTAAAACGAGATCTAACTACGTACCTGTTCGAATTCGAAATCTGGAGGAAGTAATCGAGCTAGTGCCGCACTGTCGTCCAGCGGCAAAGAATTACCAACGTTTCTTCCCACTAATTGAATGCCGTGAACTTTGCAATCGATACCTCCGTTGCGGCATTGTTTGATGGCCACTTCGATAAACCGATAAGGTTGTTGCATTTGCTGCGGTGACACAAGACTGACCCATGTGTCCTGTTATTACAAGAAAAACACAAAATATATCCAACTGTAATTAAATTCATGTCTTCGTTGTTTTACCTGCAACCCAACCGATACAGCAGCCACTTCTTTCATCCCACTCAAAGAATCTGCTGCTGAGATTATTAAAAGGGATGGAGTGTAACTTCCGTCAGCTGGATCAACCAGCACTTTTAATGAATGGACGACAACATCCGGATGCAACTCCATCCGAATCCAGTGCTACATGAAATAAATTATTTATTTATTTTTTAAAAGAAATCACCCATCTTACTTCTTTGAACTTCGACTGTATTCTTACCTTTCCTTGCATTCCACAGCTCTGCCAAAAGCTAGATGTGCGATCCAAAAGTCTGTGGGCCCAGTTTTCACGCGAGGAGACCCACAAAGATTTTACACAGCATTCCCAATCGGTAATCAGTCCTTAACAACATCAAGTGAACATACTGATCAAGAAGACGACATTTTATAAATAAATTTTAAGTTACCTGCGTTCGTTCGAGTGTTGCATACGAAATCTTTAACTGTCGGGGCAGGTTGAACTTTCCGTCCAGGACGACCGGCATAAACCGCCGCTCCACCTAGAAATTAAAATTTTCCCGACAATAAATATTTGATGGCGATAAGTGCGATAATATCAACACTACCTGGATGCCCGATTCTGTTAAAGGGATGACGATGTCCTGTGCTAGTGGAATTGAAACATTGTTGACAAAGATTGAATTCTTCACAGACTCGGCAAGTGAATCGTGGCCCTCGAATGGGCATTAAGTCACAGCTGTCGCATAGGACCAGAGGATGAGCAATCGCTAGAGTCGTTTCTCCAAGATCTGATTTACCAATAAACAAATGTTAAATTGGAGAAAAATATGTAATTGGAAAATCTGAAAAAAGATCACCCACCTTGCAATGTAGCAGCTACAGTCGCGCTATCAAAAGATCCCAGCAAAGGGGATGGAGGGTTGGCGGTCACATTCGACTCAGATGGTTCGACACGCTCCATTTCACTCAATAATCCAGTCCACCGATTTTGTTCAGGGAAATTGACTGTAATGTCGCCATTGCTTTCAATTCCTAAAAACAAAGCAAACAACCTGTATTTGAAATTTTTTGCTGAGAAAAAGAAATTTTGAAGCACATACCAATCACGACACCAATACTGCGATGCGTGACAGATCCCCATTTATACTTTGGTGTTGCTATTTGTGATTTGACACGAACCCGATCGCCAACGCCGATGGATGGCGTTTTACAGTTTTTAGTTGTGTTTGGATTCACAAATCCAACTATTTCAACGTGAACGTATCTGACCCAGTAAGTGCCTCCTTTTTGTTGCCATTCAACCTGAGAAGAAATATTTGACATTGAACGCCTCCAAATTTTGTTTACAATAACAACGTAACATACTTGAAGATTCAAATCGTGAAGACCATCACGATCAAGCTGTACCACGTGTCCGACATCGCCTTCACCAAGATCGTCATAGCTACGACAACACCGGACATGCATCCCAATGGCTATATGATCGCGAATATAAGCAGCGTAGTCGTCGCTGCTGGCAAAGTCAGACTGACGCAGGTATGAAGATATCGGTTGTAAAGCAGCTGTCTCTGATCCTGATTCATAAAAAAAATAAAAAACTTAATAATAAAAGACAGTCTCACAATTAAATGTTTTAAAAATACCTTCAACGGCGGCGGCCTCTCTTCCGTCTGATTCGATAGCCTCTGCAGCCGACATGTCCGGATTTTCCAATAACCAGTTGATAACAGCTTCAATACTCGACTCTCGTTCACTTCCTAAATTGCAAACAAAAAAAACAGTGTTGAAAATTAGAAGCTATTTAAAAATAATAACAATAATATTATACCCAATGTTTTAAACGCCATTTCGACTGAAGTCCGCGAGAATCCAATTTCCATCAGTTGTAACATCAGAGGAGATGGAGGTCCTCCATTATTTGGTTTTTCTTCTTCAGCTTCTTGTTCGTCCGGAAGTGGATCCTGTTGTTGACACACATTAAATTAAAATCGAGACTGCCACGCCTTAGTCTACAAGTGTATGTCATTTACCCGAACCGGAGTGGATTCCCGACATCCTTCAGTCGTAAACGTAGAAGAATCTTCCATCGGTTGGGCAGTTTTTGCATCATGCGGAATTTGGCTACATCCAACAAAAAAAAACCCCAAAGATTTTAAATTGTGTAATTAATTACATAAAAATTGAAAAGTATTTACCCAGTTTGAGCAAGATAAGATAAATGTTGAAGTAAATCCTCTGTTGCCGTTTCGAGTTCCTCCCTAGTTAATGTAGCTTTCACTGGGCAGGAAAGTCGTGCTTTTTGTAATAAATGGTGAAGGAGCAACCGATCCGCTGATGAATGACCTCCGTTTGACGAACGTGGTTGTTGGTCCAATTCTGGTAGGGAGTGTGACTTTTGCAATCCAGGTGAATCCAAGCTGGAAAGACTCGTCACAGCTGGCAACGAAGTCGCCAACGAATGTGGGCCGGACTAAAAGGAAAAAGTTAAAATCTAACGTCAATCAGGACACAGCGATGGTACTGTAATTTTATTTTACCAAACTAGCGGATGCAATGCGCGCTGTAATGAGCGTTTGCGTGGGAAATGGAGATGAACTCTGTAACGCAGTTGACTCCGATGGTTCATCAGATATGGAGCTCATCAAAGCCAATTGTAGGCATTCTGGATGTAATAAAACTGCTCGAGAGGCTTTCAATTGAAGAGCCTTGATGAGCTGTTCCCGTAACAAATCTTCATCAAATCCATTGACTTTCTCCATTTCCTCAGTAGCCGCAGTTAAGAGCTGTATGAAGAAAGCAACCGTTTCATGTGTGAGGGGCATGTGGCGCGTTTCCATTAAACTATGTGTAGCTCGAACGGACGTCAAAGGAACAAAAACCACTTCCCCTGAAGTTCGCAATTGGACATGAAGTTGTCCATTGGGACGAATACATATGACAGCACCTAGATTCAATTTCATTGATTTAAAAAAATTGTTTTCAAAGAAGGGATTGATGCAAAACATTTAAAATTACCGTAACGGCCATCTAAAGTGACGATGTCGCCTCCGATCCTTGGTTTATTTGTAACACCACCTATAAATGCTAAAGAAGCGGCGTAATTGTGGCCAACACCAGAACGCAGCAATAGATGTGTGATCAGCGCGGTCCACTTCGGAAACGTGTACAAGTGGCGCAGTAGGCCAACCAGAGCATCGGCTATCGTTGCGTTGTAGCAGCTTGTTAGAGGGACCTTGGGAACAGTCACGTCGGAGTCTTCTATGTACATAATCCGATTAAAATTAATAATTTCAAATCAAAAGACCAAATATCGAAAAGTTTATACCGTCACTCCGAGACGGGCGATTTTCAGAATGTGCCATTTCGAGAACAACATCTGGTTTAGTAAGCAAAACATGGTCAGCTAAAAGATCCACCAACTGCGCCAGAAACTCTTTTTGCTGTTCAACAGTGCCCGTCCACTCTGGCAATAAGATACGCAGCAATTCGATGGATTGAAGTTGAGCGGTTAGTGGAAATGAAGTCTCTTCGCACACTGGATCACCGCCAACTTTGATGAGTTTCACTAGCAGTTGCAACCACAGCGGCGAACAAAATTCCCTGTGGAACCAATACAAAACAAAAATCATCAGTGAACTACGGAACACAAATAATTGAAGGCAATGTAAACGAACTTGTGTACGACAGAGCATGGGCTATTGAGTGAAACAGCGGCGATTGTACGAATAAAAGGAAGTTCCGTCCACTGCGTATCTTGCAACTGATGGTTGATGTAGCGGCTTTCAACGTTCGCTCGCCATGTTCGTACCGTCAATGCCAATGATGGATCATTTGATGATGGACGAGTAGCAATTTGAAGGAAATGCGACAGCAAAAAAGTGTCACACAATGCAAGTAATGTATGCTTCGGGCCCTTGGAATCGAAAGGACCTTAAATCCAAACAAGTAATCATTAAGAAAAATTATGGTTAAATTCCAATTAATGAATATTTGGGACAACTTTAACTACTCACAAGTTATTTGCGGAAAACACTGATGAAGTTGTTCATTGGTTTCATGTTGAGGTGTCACAGAATCCGAGGTCTTAGTCACAGTGCAAGACGGTGTAGTCGGATAAGCCAAACGCAGATCATATTTGTCTTCTCTACCCATTCGATAGGAATTCGTAGCTCCATTATACCACTGGACTCGAACCCATCCGTCTTCGCCAAGATCCCCAATAACACGACCTTCGCCAGGTGGAATTCCATCCTAATGTGCATCATTTTAAAAATCAAATAATTTGGATTGGAAATATTTGAAAGAATGTGTGCGAATACAAAATATTATGTAGTGAAATGTACATACCTGATCGCCCCATTTCCAGTCTGGTCCTCTTACGACACGCACACCAAGTTTCATCGCAGCAGCAGCTTCTTGTCCACTTAGGGCAAGCGTCGCCAATGAATCGTTGCCAGTTGAAGTAACTCCTTTTCGACGACTTACTCCTTCATCCAAAATAACTTGGACCTTGTAAACTGGCGGTGTCTGTGACTGAAAGGCTAACTGTTTCCTCAGAGCCAACACAATGGCCGGTATTCCAAGAGTGACCAGCATATCAGTTTCTTCACCAGACAAAGCTGCTGAGCTGACTACTGAGAGCAAAAAGGCAACAATCCTACTTTTCGGATGATATTCGATATCCATGCTTTGGTTCCTGCACTCCCATACGATGGCCTGAAGTTGTTTGGCACAAAAACGGAGAAGCATTTTGCGGAGCAAATATAAAGATGTGCGGTCTTGAATGGAAACGAAACGAGTTGGTTCCATGGACGATATTGGCTGATTCCCTATTTCATTACAGCCCAGAAAACCTATGAAAGTGCCAATTAGGCTGCTGTCGTTGAGCTTAGTAGCGTACAAAAGTCTCAAAAGGGTGCGGTAACCGTTCAAACGAAGATTTGCCCGTCGAACCTGTAAATAAATAAAGTTTATGTGAGATTAAATAGCGAAATACTTACAACATTTCATTACCTGGCAATTGATTGCTCTTCGCAGGGACTCAACATCAGTCACTTCACTGTTACAAACGAAACTAACGATGTCGTTTGTTAAAGAAGGGTCAAGTTTATACTCTTCCCCAATTTTTGAATCTTCTACAGAAGACTCACGGCTGATGTCAGTTGAAGTGGCGGAAACATCGGAAACTACAATTGAATGCCAGTAGGACTTCACTAATTGCCGGAATCTTGAAGAGTTTTCAGCCGGGCTGTGTGATTGCTGAAGTTTCACAGCAGGTTTAACTTCATAAAGAAGAAATCTAAAATAAATCAGGCAAAAGTTACAGCTGGAATACTAACCAGATATAATCAGATGAAATCTTTACCGGCATTTGTCCAAAACTGGACTACACACTTCTTTGTGTGATTGATCTATTTTTTGTCGCTGTTGAAAAAGTTGCCACTTGCATCGCTGGACGGTTTTAAAAAGTGCCAGAATTTCTGTTGGAATTGATTTTGTTTCTACTTGTGTTTTATTAAACACCAAACTTGCAGCACCGTGATGATAGAGCAAGACCGCAAGCAAGAGCCAACCTACTTCCTCTAATGGATGATCTTGGTCCAAGTTGGGTGGTCCCGATAACAGTTGATTGTTAATCACCATTGAGCGGAATGATCGTAACGGAATTTCTTCCATCTCACAAGTCTTCTCTGCTAACTGATACAACCAGAATTGCAGACGTTCAAACTCTGAAATAGGAGTTTCCAAAGGCTCTTCTGGAATTGCGGGAACGTCGCAAGGAGTTGAAGCAACGGAAGGAGGACAACTGCTGCCACACGTCCGCACATCACCTTTTTCCTCGTTGAACGGATCAAGAGATAACTGTTCCTAAATTGGAAATAATATCATTAATAACTCATTTGGATAGAAGATTTCCGATAAAAGTTCACGTTTACTTGCAAGCCTCCTTTAAAAAAAGTTGCATTTAACCACGAAGAAGAGTTGTCCTTCGAAGGTTGCAAATGAAGCGAACGGATTAATTTTCGCGAATTGGCTCCGATCAAGATGCTCAAATGGAAGGACATGTCTCTGAAACTAAAAAAAAAAAATTAACAAATCATCTTGACACAAACAGATGAAATTTTTAATACAAACCTTTCAATAGCGGCCGCACTAGATAAGGGAACGGAAACATTGCAAGTTTCTTTTTGTTTTTCTTCATCTAATTCTTCTTGTTCTAGCGTTCCTACGCAAAAGGTTTGAAGTAAGGCTTGAGCCGAAGCGGAGTGACAAGTCCCTGTAAATGCATCTGTCGCATCACAGCCAGCCCATCGGACAAGAAGTTCCCCACCACAAGGGGCTATCGTTCTATGTTAAAAGTCATTTTTAATTTCTAGAGTTTTGCCGAAATTTGCAACGCCATACTTAAAATCTTGAATGTCGTAGATTTTGCCATTGATGATTAACCATAGTCCTCCATCTTTGTTGTGGTTCTCGAATTCTGCCCTACGAATCAACGGCAATGTTTGGAGCTGTTTTGGAACTGAAGGACGATGTTGTCGTGTCTCATTCAGCTGAGAATATTCATTTAGGGTTGTAGGCCAAGCTGTGAAGAGAAACATTGTAGTTACTAAATCCGTCAAAGGTAAAATAGTAAGTAATAAAGCACACTTACCAAAAACGCCAGGCCATGACGTAATCTCTCTTTCCATAAATTGAATGGGTAGCAGCCCGACCACTTTATTTAGGAGAACAAGTATTGAACTCAGCTGATCAAGAGGCAAATTTAGATGATGCTCTGGGCGCTGTTGCTCTAAAAGAATGAGTCCGATAATGAATTCAGCCAAAAGAACACCTAAAAGATAAAATCGTATTAAAATCAACAACCACAAAAGCGCCACAGTTCATTTATTCATTAACCTACCAACAACACTGTTGCGAATTGCAGTCATTATGCCACTGACGGCGCTAGGTTGTTGTGCCAACAACATGGAGCAAGCTTCAAGATTTTCCGTGGTGTGATCGCACAGCCAAGCCACGTATTTAAATAATAAACCGCTGGCAGCAACATTGAAAGAATCCTCAGAATACAATCTAATAAGTAGCAATCGCTGGAACTGTAGCAGTAACTGAAGCCCGGGATCGTTGGCAACAGAAGGCGTCTCTTCCGTTTCATCACAACATCCAATGTTGCGCAATGCGTTTAAAGATTGCTGACTGAAATTTCTTAACAACTGGTGGACGAGCTGTGGTAAAGGAACACTGGCGGATGTGAACTGATTAGACGCAGCTTCAGGTGTGCGGAGTTTGGCTTTATTGGCAGCATCGTCGATTGCTCGTTGAGTTAATGGATTGTTTATGACCTGAGTTTGAATTCTCCATACTGCGTCATTATTACACCTTCCAGTTATCTCAAGATCATTTGCTTCTGCTGGAAATATTGAAAAAAATGGATAACAAAATAAATAAGAAAGTTTTTGCAGCGATTTTAAAAAACGGTCCGATTTACCTAGGAGTGAAGCTTCGAATGCTGCTTCCAAGCCACCATCTGCCATCATTGAAGTCACTAATAAATCAGCCATAAAACGCCCACCACCTTTAAGACAAATTGTAGGTTATTAAAGGCAACACAGAGATATAAAATGGTAGACTTTATTAACATACAACTATCATATTCGTCGTCTCTTTGCAAAAGTGTGGTCAATGCTGAAGCTCTTTCAGAAGCAGTAGGTAAAAGAAGACTCCAAGCCAACTGAAGTACAGCTTGAGCCGCAACTTGTACGGCTCCTAAATTTGGATTTCCACCAGCAAGAGCAATAACGTGGTTCTTTAAGCGCTGCAACACTGTCAAGGGACAGCTGTGATGTCCAGCATCAATGCCTGCTTGATCTCCATGATTCAAAATCCATTGAAACTAATAAACGAAAGAGAAATTCGTCGTTAGCTAAGGGCATATAGTATAATCCAAACTAAGATTTATACTTGAAGCCTGAGTAAATTTAATGAAGCCACAGCAATGCATTCAACGTCCTGTGGGGGCGGCCAATCAGATAGAGGGTCCAAATGAACGCAGACACGTTCTAGTAATTGTTCTAACATTTCGAGGGTCTCACTAACTGGTTCCAAAATATAGGGTAAATACTCTGTTGAAACTGGTTTCAGACTAGAGTTACCCCAAGCAAAGATCTGCCAAGGAAAAACTAATTAAGATTTCTGAAGGTAACCTTTCTTTAAAGCGAAATAACCTGGGTTCCATCAGTTGAAATTCCTTGAAAAGAAGAATTTAGCTCTGCTATAGGTGTGACCTGAATTGGCCAGCGATTGTGAAAAGCGGAATTCCACGCTTGACCACTATGGGAAGTCTGTGAACTGGGGAATTTTTCTGAAGGAAACCATCCAAAGACGTGTCCGTTATCCGTTCGAACTAGAAGAAATTTGTGAGCAGCTTCAACTTGTGCAATTCTACGCCCTATGAAAGAGCATAAGTTGATATTAATATAAGATCAACGCACAAAGAAAATTCTTTCTTTGTTCTAACCATCTAGGCCTTTGATCAAAATGGCACCCACGTGATGCATCCATCGTTGCTGATTCGATGGAGCTGGACAGACGTACAAGATACCTTTGTCTGTTAGTCCTACTATACAACAGTTGCAGCTGAATGGGTTACAATGATCCACAGGAAGAAGCCAAACCCTTTGAATGTTATAAGGTAACATAGATTCCACCGGGTTGTGCTGAGCGGCAGCAGCACGACTTATGTGACTGTTTTGACTGCCAAATGCTTCGCTAAGGAGAAAGCAATGAACACTTCCAGCCTCGGTGACAACAGCAGCATGATCAAAGCAACAATGAACGTCTACTATTCTCTGAGAACAGAAATTTGAAAATAACATAGCCTGCTGCGGGCCACCCGACTGAACACCCCAAATGTAAATTTCTCCGTTTTTGGATAGCGCAACCCTGAGAGGGGAAAATAATAATAACGATTCATGTAGAATTTTCGTGAAGAAAAGCAAAAAGGAAAGAAAAAAATAGTTACCCATATTCATCTCCACAACTAATTCGAACAATGTCTTGATCAGAGATTACGATCATTGGATTGTCGTCACTATCTTCCATCCAAGGCCATAAGTAAACCTGCCCCGTATGCGTAAGGACGACACAGACACAAGTGCCAGTCATAAATCCTATTTCAGCAACAGGAAAGGCCGAAAAACACTTGAGATTTCGAAGAGTCTGTTTGAGAACAAAAATGAATATACATATAGATCAGCTAAAACTCTCATTTCTAGCTCAGTGAATAAACAGAATAAAAATTTCAAAAAATACATGTGAATTCAAACAATTAAAATTGAACAACACTAAACTGACCGGCTCTTGATCATTATAGCAAATAGTGTGGACTTTGCCATCGCTGGAAAGAATCAGGAGTCCAAGGGCTGTGCAGACTATTTGCTCTATCGTTATTGGAAGTTTTTGGACTACCGTGTAACGATCTACCATAGTGGCACTCAAATCCAATCGAACTAAAGTATTTTCCGTTACTATGCGATCCTAATAAAGGCAATAAAAAGAATCACAAATAAGAAAAAAATTTCGTAAATTTCGAGAGAGTACCGATTTCAATGGTTGAATAAATTGGTAAGCTAATCGATCCAAATGCGCCAAAATAAGCACAGCAGCTTGATAGAGATCAACATCGACATCCTTGTCACCATCTTCAGGTTCAGGCGATAAGCTAGCCTGCCTCAAGAGACACGCAGATGGACTAGTAGCATACATTTCATCAACATGCTCTTTTGAAGAACCAGTCTGTGCTTGCTGGACAGCACTCCAACGTCGAAGAGTTAGTATCAAGGGAGCTACCGTGAGTCCTCGATTATTGGAACGGTTGTCCTAAATAAAAGATGAAGACTATAGATGGAAAAAAACAAAAAAAAAACAGAGCAATCTATAATCTACGTTAACGAGATAATTACTTGTCCACTTTCTTCTACGTCCCACAACTCGAGTAATAAGTGAATAGTTTGTAAAACACAAAGAAGGCTACCACGTTGAATACTAATTTCAAGCAGGAGCTGCAGTGCCACCTGTCTATCTCGAAGTGGTATAGAGCAAGAATTTTCTCTATTAAAGAAATAAAAAAGAATTCGAATATTTTTATGAAATAAAATCTTCTTATCTTATTAACCGTACTCGAAAATAATTGAACGTAGAAAAGATGTAGACTTGTCGAGGAGTCCAAACCACAAACCAAACGTGTTATTATCCCTATGATGAAGCAGATGAAAGATTGAGGTAGGAGGTAAACTTCGAAGTGATTCAAGGGCGTGGACCAGCAACTCAAAACATGCATCTCCGTCTTCACCTATTTTAAATAAATAGTAGGATGACAATTTTTTAGTTTCTAGTAAATCTTCAACTACTGACCAGATTGCCAGGCACGCCGAAAAAATGCAAAGAGAAAATTGAGTGCAGCATTAGATCCTACTTCAGTTAATGTAGCCATGATAGTTCGAGGTGACGACATAATATTTTTGTTCTTTTCTGTCGAAGTACTGTGAATCTCTTCGTACACACTAGAATTTCAAGTAATTGCATTACTTTACATGAAAAATGGAATTTCCAATATATTTTGTTACCATTTTCTTTGGACATTGGATTTATCCAATTCATCTTTGTTTAAACTACCAATAGCTTTGGTTCTTGAATCTTCCAGGTGGTGAATTTTCCCTACTTCTTCAATGTGACAACGAAAAAGAGTGAGTTGTTTCAGTAGATTTTGAAGATTCAAGGTGCTCTGAGCAGATTTTGTGCAGAGTTCCTCTAATTGTGACTCTAAATTCTTCCTTAATTCAACAATGCTCTCTAAACCTTGATTGTGTAATTAAAAAACTGTTAATTTTTTTATTTAAAACATCAATTTACAAAATAAACTTACCAACGTCCTTGTTCCAAGCCCACGAATTGAGAAATTTTACTACTGGTCTCTCTAAACTGGCAGAGTTTTGAGAGAGAGTTTGACATTTTAAATCACACTCCCCTTCACAGCAAGCACAAGGAAAATTTCCACTAGGGCTACCAATAGTTTTGTTGTTAATTCCTTCAACAGAGATGCTTATCTGATCCAATGTTAGCAAGCCATTTTTCACTAATTTGTTCCAAGTTTCATTGAGAGATTGCCTCTCAAGAAGAAGCTGAAGATCAAACTTCATTCCAAAATCATGACTATTCTGAAGTGAGTTGTTTAATTGCTTTTTAGTGCTTGAATGGTTGACAAAAAATCCTTTTGAAGAAGTGTTTGTTGGGGGTTGAAAAACAGGACATGAAGATGGCATGTTAGAACAATCAAAAGTTTCCTTAGAACCTGAAAGATTTTCATAGATATCAATATTAACAAAGAGCTGAATAAATAAAAATTTATTTTTAAAGATGAATTACTCCATTCAGCAAATTTTTAATGGACGTAAAAAAGGGGTAAATCAACCGTTACGTAACGTTAAGTTAAAAAAGATTGCAAAAACAGCAGTCTAATTAAGTAATGAAAATTGTTTTGACATTGATCGAATCGAAATCATCGTCTGCTACAGTTTTGAATCTGCTTTCGAAAATTGCTCCTAGAGGGCACCAGCAGAGCCCTGCTGTCAAACGGGCAAAACAATATTCATGCCATGTAGTACGGTCAAGATGGGCATTTTTTAGGCCATTTTCGTGATTAGTGTAGTTCACATCATATAATAAGTGAACTTTGTTAAGAATAAAAAGTTTGAGTTGGGGAACGTTTTACCTCAAAATCCCCCAATATAAAATAATAGTTTTAGCTATTTGAAAAAAAAAGTTTCACTAACATAGGTTTGGGATTTCAGCATCCATCTTTTCTTGAAATAATAATTTAAAATACAAATAATTTGCATAAAAATATAAACAAATATATGAAATAGATGTAAATAATAAATTAATATTATTTTTGGATATAAATTTTAGAAAAATCTATGTTTTTTTTATATTAAAAGTCGGACCATCTTCATTAAATAAATCTGGCAACTCTGCCAAATTGTTTGTTTACAAGAAAATGATCAATTTCCCGGAATATTTTAAATGTTTGTATTTTGTAATGAACAA
This sequence comes from Daphnia galeata, assembly GCA_030770115.1. NCBI lineage: Eukaryota > Metazoa > Arthropoda > Branchiopoda > Diplostraca > Daphniidae > Daphnia > Daphnia galeata. Next base: position 9,741,128 of record CM061123.1, read on the forward strand.
TTTGTACAGTTTGTTCCTTTACAGTTTGTGCAAGAAACGCTACACTCAATTCCATTTTTTCTGCAGCTACATCGCATTGAATTACATGTTCCCTTGCATCCACATTTTGTAATACTTAAAAGATATTCAGGAGCGGGATCGAGATGGGTCATAATCGGTTGTAGGATATCGTTTCTTTTTTTCCATCCATATTGTTCAGGGCATAAAACATCAGAATAATATTCTCCCATCCATGTACGAACTTGGAAAAATGTTATCAATAAATTGCAATAAAAACAGTGATCTTCTAGGGAAGAATTATTCACCTGTATATGGTTTTCATTTACTCCTTGCACATTTTCAGACAAACTAGGATTTACGTTTTCCTTATTTTCGTTATTTGATGTTTTCCTGCAGTAACTTCTTCTACAAATTTCATGGATCACATTTCCAACAATTATTCTAGGAATATTGTCGTTACGGGCCAATCTTGCAGCATTAACCGTGTCTGCACCACGTTTGTAAAGTACAGTTAGTTTTTCTCCTTTTCTTTCTATTTTGCTCAATGGCTGACATTTCTATAAGTAACTTAAGAAAACATTTACAGTTTTCCACTTTTTGAAAAGTAGCAGAAAAGCACTGTAAACAAACAATTTGGCAGAGTTGCCAGATTTATTTAATGAAGGTGGTCCGACTTTTAATATTAAAAAAACATAGATTTTTCTAAAATTTATATACAAAAATAATATTAATTTATTATTTACATCTATTTCATATATTTGTTTATATTTTTATGCAAATTATTTGTATTTTAAATTATTATTTCAAGAAAAGATGGATGCTGAAATCCCAAACCTATGTTAGTGAAACTTTTTTTTTCAAATAGCTAAAACTATTATTTTATATTGGGGGATTTTGAGGTAAAACGTTCCCCAACTCAAACTTTTTATTCTTAACAAAGTTCACTTATTATATGATGTGAACTACACTAATCACGAAAATGGCCTAAAAAATGCCCATCTTGACCGTACTAATGGTGTATTAGTATGGTGGGGGAACTTATGGTTGGAATCGGCTATCTCGAATGAGGCAAGTTTCCGGACAAGTGGCGTGGCATTTTGGGGCTGGTCTCCTATCGTCAGTGCCCTCTATGAACCAATATACTAAATTCTTTCATAATTTAGTTAGAAATTCGTCTGTAAAATAGTATATATATTTAACTTTTTAAAGGGTAGATATCAACCGGTTGTCGTAGTGGTTAGAGGAATGAGCTACGACTCTTGAGGGATAAGGTTCGATTCCTATAATTGTCACTAATTTTTTCATATTTTTTTCTATTAATTTTAAAATAATTAAAGCTGGAAAAATAATACTTAATTACTGTTATTGACTCATTTTTTACGATTTTATAGCTTTATAAGTACATAAGCAAAGTGCAATCGGACTTAGAAAATTTTCAAACCGTTTATAGCTCATAGTTCACCCAATTGTCCACCAGGCAGCGTTGATGATAGGTGACCACTTGCCTCAGCCGAGATAGCCGATTCCAACCAAAAGTTCCCCCACCATACTAATACACCATGTTCATGCTATTGAAGCATGACAATAGTACGGCAAGCCGGCAAGCACTCCTTTCGCCGCCACGGAGGCCCCACTCCCGTCTCCCGTGGGCTCAAGTTGCGCTGTTGTTTGCCTGTTTAGCCATTTTGGTGCAATTCAATTCTTGTTGTTTCCTTCTGCCCGCCATTTTTTATTTCAACCAGGAGGTGCCGGTGTGGCGGCAGGTCCCTCTTGGAGTTTTTTTTTTTTTTTAGTTCATCAACGTTTTTTTTCCTCAATGCAATAATTGTTTTTCTTTTCATGAACTTCGTTACTGTCAATATTACGATTCTACCAAAAAAAAACATTACGGAAACATTTTATGTTTACTACTTAAAAAATGTCATGGAAATGAAAATTGCATTCCGATGAACCGTTTTCTCGGAATAAAATAAAACACCGGAGGAAAATACGCAAAATTTCACCGCGCCTCCCGTCAGTCTTAACATGGAATCTTATGCCGGATAGTACCTCAGTTAATTTATAATAAATTAAAATTTATAGGTGCTAAATTTTTTCTTTATAGCCTATCTAAAAAATTCAATAAAACCCTAGCGTATTAGAATCAATCTTTCATTTTAATAATAATTACTATAAAAAAAACTTGATTTAAAAAAAAATAATAATTACTATAAAAAAACTTGATTTAAAAAAAATGAGTATTTTAAACATTTTCCAAATAATTTAGGTTTCAATTACATTTTTAAAGTAGTAAACATAAGATTTGTGCGTAAGGTTTTTTTGGGGGGAATCAGAACATCGATAGTAACAAAGTTCATGAAAATAAAACAATTATTGAAATTATATGGAGCTAATAATGCATGTCGAAGTCATAACTTGACTCACGATAACTCTATAAGTAGAGTCTTGCCACCCTTCCCTCCCCCCCTTTTAAAAATCCAGCCAGCCCCATCCACAAAAAAATTCACCCACTCCAGCCCCCTCCGCACACCACCCGCCTAAAACAAAGAAAATCCACCCCCTTCCCAAAATCCAAACCGAAACCGTCAAAAACCATAAAAGCGGTTTGATCGAAGGCGCTCAACATCCGCTAACGGGATTATTTTGATATCAAATTGTTCGTCTGAACAAGTTTGATTAAGCCCACCCCAAACAGACAAGATCCAAGAAAGAATTTGGACGAAAACCGAAAATTGTCCGAAAAACCTCCTTATTAGGGACAATAACACCCCACAGCTGGACCCTCTTGGAAGCCAAGAGGGAATAATCTCTCTGTCCGTGATCTGCCTGTTACCTGAACTAAAAATTATTTTTTTTGCTATAAATTAGCATTTATTAACAAAAAATTGATTGTTATTTAATGTTAAATTTATATTTTAAAATGTTATGTGTGTTAGTCTATTGTAAAAGAATGTTAGTTCACGGTTGAGCGCCTTTGGAAACTGCCTCCAAAGGCCCTGCCCGTGCTCCCTTTGAGTCCGTAGACCGAGGCGGGAAGTTAGTTCCTCAGGTTGTTTGTATTGTCTGTTGTGTACTGCTATCATTGGGCGGATGATTTAGTCTTTAAAGGGTTTAAAGGAGTACCTCTTTGTAGACGATGTTTTTGGTAAAGACTTTTTTCTTGTCTTCTTCTGTTGCATCTGGAAGATTTTTCAGCAGGTGTCCTTGTTTGTCAGTTTCTGTGCACTGGACTTTGACGCCTTCCCTGGAAGTTGCTCTGGAGAAAGCAACATACAGTTGACCGTGGCTGAAGACAGGTTGTGGAAGGTAGATGCCGACTTTATCAAAAGTCTGTCCCTGCGATTTGTTGATGGTCATGGCAAAGGCCAAAATCACAGGGAATTGCAGTCTCTTAAGTGTGAAGGGCAAGTCAGAGTCAGTGGGAGACATGGACATCCGAGGAATGAAGACGGTGTTTCCTTTGTTTTTTCCAGATGCGATGGTTGCGACAATGACGTTGTCGGTTAGGAATTTGATGAGGAGTCGAGTTCCGTTGCAGAGTTCTTGTCGAGAGTCAATGTTTTTCAGCAGGATGATGATTGCTCCGACTTTGAGATTGAGTTCATGTGGAGGAAGTCCAGAGACGTCAAAGGTGTTTAAAATCTCAGCCGGGTAGTTGGCGATTTCTTCTGGGTCCTCTGAGTCCATGGTGTCTATGCTTTTGTAGACTTTGAGTGGTCCAGGCATCTTGGATACGATGTTGTTATTGATCAAGCGGCAGTCTTCATTTTTCGGACATAAAATGGCTCGGTTGCAAATCCGATCAGCCACACCATCATCCAATAGTTGAGAAGGATGTCCAAAGACATGTTCCATTATATTGGTCTGCATGTCAAGGAAATCTGGGGGAATTTTGATGAGCTCTTGGTTGTTAAGTCTCGGTGTTTCTGGCAGAGTTCCATTTCCGAGATTTATGAGCCAATCGGTGAATTCTTGGCTCCCAGGCACGGTGCGCATGTTCTGGACCAATTGAATCTGTCGGAAAAGAGGCCAAGTCGTGTTGTTGATGATTGCGGATTGAGTGGCTTGCACCCTGTTTCCGTGTTTAACAACGGGCAAGTACTGTCTGAAATCGCCGCCAAGAAGGAGAACTTTGCCACCGTATGGTAAGTCGTTTTTCATCGTTGTTTGACACAATTTATTTATTGCGTCGAGAGCAAGATTGAACTTCATAGTGGCTTCGTCCGAAATGATGAAATCGCCTTTTCTGATCATTTGTGCTGAGTAACTTCCTTCTTCAATTTTAGATCTGGAGGTCTCTGTAATTGGAGGGTACAGTTTGAACTGGGATTGGTAGGTGGCACCACCAATCAGTAAAGTTGAGGCGATTCCAGTCGAAGCAACAGCGATGACATGTTTTCCTTGCCCTTGGAGTACGGTGATGATGGTGTTGAAGAGAAAGGTCTTGCCCGTTCCTCCAGGACCATCCAGGAAATATAGTCGGGGGTGTACGTTGTCAACATCATTGATGGAAGCCATGATTTGATCAAATGCTGCTCGTTGACCCTCGTTCAGTTGTGCCAAAATTATTTCACCCATTAGTCTTTTTTCTTGCCTGTTGTTGTCGTCAGTTTCACCCATTTGATCTTGATTCAGTTGATTGATTAGCTGGAAATCAGGAATGGGTAATGAAAGATCTTCCATCGTTTGATTGCTGAGGCGTAGCTTGTCTTGGATCCATTTCAATGCCAAGTTCCTTGAGACCTTTTCATCGTGTCCTCTCTTGATGTAGTCTTCCATCAAATGGTTCATATTACTTTCCAACAGATGCAGAGGGTTCGCAGGATTGCAATAAAGGCAGATGTCGGCGAAGAGTTGTCTTAGTTGAGGTGGCATTTGATGAGTGGCCGCTTCGGTCATCGTAGATTCCCAGATTCTGTCGTCTTCGAACAAGTTCAACGCGATAGCAGCAGACTTGAAAGTGCGGTACTCTATGCCGTCGACTGTTTGTATATGTTGAAAGCTTGTGGCTCCTTTGACGTTGATGAGCAGCAATCTGAGGCAATGGCGTTCCTCTTGTCTGACACTCACCGTGTATAATCGCCCGATGACTCTGGCTCTATTTTTTCGAGCTTTCCACACACTATTTTGGTTATGAAAAACATAGTGATGCGGGATTTCTCTATAATAATATTGCCGTGCGTTGGGATCATCTCGATTCAGTTTGAAGTAAGCGGTCAGAGTAGTGTCTTTCATAGCAGCTCTGATGAGTGCATTTTCTTCTTGTCCTGGATGGAAAAAGACGGACTCTTCTCGTGGTAAATGGACTGCCAGTCGGATGATGTTATGGGAACGGTGCGATAAGGGAAATTGGAATATTCTCCATGTGGCTTCTGGTGCGCTGACGTGCCGAGCATTCAAGTGGCTGGTAATTTCATTCCATTCGATTGTTGGTTCTTGTCCTTCTCGTTGTTGATATGCGCCAAGCTTTTTATCCACTTTGATAGAGTCATATCCTTTATGAACGTACTTGAAGATGTAATGGACGATTTCGATTGAAGCGCAGTATTCGAGATTGATATACGAATCGTACTTGAGGGAGAGCCAGGGGTTATAAGGAACCACCCATCTATTGTCCACTTCGTAATCCGTTTGTCCTCTTTTCAAGAGTTGAGTGACACCGGTATCTCTTCTTCTGTACGTAGGATAACCGTGGTCATTGATGATAGTTTCCTGGCATAAAGTTTTCGGGAAAATATTGGCACATTTGTTTCCATCCATGCATGGAGAATTCTTGTTAAGTGCTCCACACGGTCCGTGTATCATGTGAGACATTACTATTTTGTGCAGTCTTGGATTGGTGGCTTTGTCAGGGATTTCAGCGCAGATGGTGGCGTCGATATCTTCAGCTGACTGAGGTGTATCTCGTTTATCAATCCAAATCAGCATATGGCAGTGTGGCAATCCTCGTTTCTGGAATTCAATGAGATGTATCCTGGCAGTGGCGAATCCAAGCACTTGACGCTTATCAATGTCGTATCCCAACTCAGTTTTTTTCTGGTTGAATACTCTGGCAACTATATCTGGCCGATCGGATGCTGTTTGATATCTGGGGATGTTGTCTGTTATTTCTTGCCACTTGGAATTGCAGGTAAATGTCAGGAAGAAAGTAGGCTTGCCGTACTTGCCGCAGATGGCCATTGCGTCTTGGTATGCTCGATTCATCGCTCTTGGGCTGCCGATGAAACTGGAAGGGAGAATGTAAACAGATCCAACGGTAGTATTTTCTGTTTCAGCGCGATTGTGGACATAGTCCATAAGACCGTTGTACTGAGCAACATGGAGATCAAGCTGATGCTCTCGGATGAAATTAATTCGGTTGGCTTCTATTTTGGTGTACGAATCTACAATCCATTGCTGAGTGAGTGGTCCACCGGCTAAGACGATGTTGAAAAAGTCTCGAATAGACATAAGAGAGCTATAGAACTCGCATTGGGTCACTCGTTTTCTCTGCCTAGATTCTATATTAAAACGCTGATGATTGTTTTCTTCGTCTTCAAATTGTTCTTCTGGTTCTGAGTCAGGTTCTTCTGCTTCATCAGCCGGTTGGTCCTCTGTGGTACTCGGCAGTTTTTCACCTATCCATTGGAATACGTCTTCTTCAACCACATCCATCGCTGCTGCTGCCTCGTCTCTTTCTCTACGTGTAGTGGTGGTATAAGGCATATTAGAATGCCATCCGTCTTCTCCGTTGGGAAATAATAAAGGATAAGTCATTGGATCACACATGGGTTTTTGTGTGTCAATCTGGATGAATCTTTTCCCTCCGACTGGAATGAAGAGATGGCCTCTAATGTCTCTTCTAGCTGGATGTTTTGTGTTTGAGCTTTTGAACAGCACTGCAATTTCATTGGTAGTTGGACTGTTGTAACGCCTTTGGTCCAGATTCTTGCGATCGCTGCTAATAATCATCCCAACGGTTTGATGGGGTAGATTTTCGGCTTCAGTTTGACGGTATTCTTCCTCAAGGACTTGACGCATCATATTGTAGACGGCAGCGTACGGATTCTTCTCTCGGAGCATGGCATCGATTTCCTCCATCAAGTCTCTACAGCAACCAGCGTTTACTTCGGAATGGGCCCTGAACTCAAGAGCTTGCGCTGCATCCATAAAGTAGAGATCCGCGTACTTGGGATTGATCTTATCAACATCCATTGGAGTCGTGTTGTGGTAAACCTGGCCGTGAATTCTGAAGCAGTATGGTCCACATCCAGGAGGAGAAGAAATACTGGCTTCCATCGAAGCGAATGCGTGGGCGCTGTTGTATGTTCTGATTTTTTTCATGAAGGATTTTGCCTTTGGATGATTGTTTTGCATGAGTTGGGCCAGGGGTGCAGGACATTCCTTTGGAGGTGGAAGAATCACTTTGCCTTTTCTACAGCATTGAGTGAATTTCTTGTCTGGAGATCTTTCTCCCGCGAAATGCCTGGCACCGCATTCTTCGCAAATGATGTTCATTGCTCCACAGTCATGCAGGTTGACTAAGTCTTCTGAAAAAATCGGCTTGCATGCCACTCTGTGAGTTCTGGGAAATCCAGCGCGAATTCGGGTGGCCAACGTCTGTTCTCGGAATGTGTGTTCTTCTTCGGTCTCCAGGGGAATTATTACCGACTGTTCAAATGCATTCATGGCGCGAATTATCTCTTCTTCTTCCTCTCTTTCTTGCCTGATTCTTTCCATTATTAGTCTATTTTCTTCTTTTCTTTCTTCTGTTTCCTGCTCATTTTCAGTTTGTCTATATCCGGCCATTAGTTCCCTATTATAATCAAGGCGATCATCCGCTACTTCTCGATTTTTATTGATAATGTTTAAGTGATGGCGTACTCTTTTGGGTATTGATCGTTCAATTCTTTCTTCCGTGGTTTCTGCTGCACGTAGATTTGCTTGGCGCACTTCCTGTTCCTGGAGCCTCTTTCTTTTTTTTTTCTTTTTCTTCTTCTTTTCGCAAAGCTTCCTGGCGGAGAGCCTGTTCTCTTAGTCTTGCCTGTCTCTCTTCTTCCTCTCTTGCTCTTTTTTTTCTATGACGCTCAGCATCAGCTTCTAGTCTTGCCTGTCTACTCTCTACGCTTTCATTCTGACGCTGTCTTCTTTTTCTTTCGGCCTCTCCATTATCCTTATTGTCCTGATTTTGTTGCCTTTTCTTCTGATCTCGAACGTACTGGGCCCTAGCTTTATTTTCTTCAGCTCGCTTGGTTTTTAATTGGGGATCTTGCTGCGCTCTTCGTTCTCTTTGCTTCCTATTTTTCTCCTCTTTTTCTGCTGCAGTTAGTTGTCGACGTGGAGGCATTTCTAATACATTCAAATTCTCTTATAATGTGGTCCGCTGTAGTGGAAGGGTTTTTGAGGTATACAACTTTTACACTTTCAAAAACCTTATAATTATACACGCATCGAACAGCAACCGGTGCTATATCCCAGTGAGTACAACCGTTTCCGACACCAAAGTGGATCAGATACCCATCGCAGGTTAGCTCCCTCTGGTTGCCGAATACGTGGGGTTAGGTAAGGACAGGGATCGGGAATACTTACTTGAAATTAAAAATTCCTCCAAATCCAGTGTCCAGGTCGTCCCTATTGTACTGATGATGGAATTTTGGGTAGGAATCTCCCTGTTGCAGGCTATGAGGACTCGACGATCTTCTCATATGTTGAAAACACTGTTAAGCAAATATTAAAAACATTTAACTTTAGAAATTGAATAATTTCAACGATTAATTTCAATATGTCAAAATCACACATAAACCAATGTTATAAAATTTCAGATAGCCTACCGGTCTCAACCTTACAATTTTTTCGTAACCAAGGGAACGGTCTCTCAAAATTGCTCACATGAATCAATTTTCTAAAAATCAGAGACCGTTCTCCACCGAACATTTTGATAATTTACTAAGGGAACGGTCTCCCAAAATTGCTCATGAATCAATTTTCTAAAATTCAAAGACCGTTATCAACCTAACATTTTCTTAATTTAGGGGAGAGCGGGGTCACGCTGGACACCTACCAGGTTGGACAAGCTCAATAACTGACGGTGGGGATGAGGGAAAAAAATACAAAATTGTGTGAAATGAAGAATTTCATAATAAATATAGGGTATAAGTTGAAATAAAATTCTGCAAAAAGTTTTTAAGTTATAGCAACAATAAAAAAATTATGGCCCAATTTTATTTATTTTATTGTTTGTCATTGCCATAGTTTTTCGTAACTCTTAACAATCTCTACGGTTAAGAAATTTTTTATTGTTGAATATAATACCCTAGTTCATCCAGAGCCATGAAAGGGTCCCCTTTCATGGCTCTGGTTTATCCATGAAAATTAATTCAAGCTGATTCAAGTCAAAAGCTAGGATGCTGTTTAGTATAATTCACTTGACTTTTGAGTTTTGACAGCTATATTATTATCACTAGAAACCAAAAATACTAAACAGCATTCTATGATTCCTTTCCTTGGACTTGAATTATTTTTCATGGATTAACTAGGGCTGATTAATTGTTCAAAATGACTGGAGAAGACGCAGAATGCTTTGAAGTTTATGATTCCAGAACATTTCCTGAATTGGAAAAGTATTTCTGGGTAAAATAAATCAAAAACCCACTTTTTGCCTATCTCCCCCTGCAAACGATACCCGCTGGGTATTTTGAAAATTGGCAACGCAGCATCCGCAACTCGTCTATTGTTTTGTCCATGGTGACCCCGCTCTCCCCTACCAAATGAACGGTCTCAAAATTGCTCACATGAATCGTTTTTTTTTTAATTTAAGACCGTTCTCAACCTAACAATTTCAAAATTTATCTAGGGAATGGTCTCAGAAAATTGCTCACATGAAGAAATATGATGAAGAATGAGAGACCGTGCGGTCTCAAGCTGTAATTGTTATACCTCCATAATGGTCTCTAAAAACTTAACCACGTTGACTACTTCTTCAAAGAATGACATACAAATTATATTTTTATCCTACATTCTCTTAAATTGTGTGACACCCACTTCAACGTCATGAAAATTTCGAATACTGACATACAACCTTTCATAAAACATTTACATTTCCTCTTTGTATACTGTCTGGTCTCATAACATTGTCACACTTACTATTTCCCTTAATCTACTGTATTGAAAGTGAAATTATTACCTAAATAAAGATTTTGCTTCAAACGCACACGTTAATGAGGAAAGTATTGAACTACTTTTTCTTTGCAAGTTTGGTAGAAAAAAAGAAACACAGGTTTGTAATCTGGGCCAGATTTTCAAACTAATTTGGAATTGCTGTCTGCTGTTTGTTGACATGAAATGTGCCATCTGTCGGCCGTTTTTTTTCCTCAAATCCACAACAAATTCTTTTTTGTGGAATCTTTTTCTAATAAAAACAATACTAATGTTTTTCTGATTTCTAACAAATTCACGCCAATATAAGAAAATTTGTTCTGGTTTACCACTTTTAATTGTTTTGTTGGTTTGTTTTATATAAGTAAAATTCATTTAAAACTCCCAATTTTAAGTTAAAATCTTATGGAGTTTCTCATGGAGAAAACCTCTTTAAAAATGTTTTTTTTACCGATTTTGTGTATAAAACAAAAGACTTTTTCGGGTTAATTTTTTTGCGGTATTTCTTTGTTAGCTAGGCCTATCTTAGATTTACGTTTACGTGTACAACGAAAATAAACATACAGTGTCTAAACATGAATGAAATTCAAAACTGGTGTTCTTTTGGATTTTAGAATTTAATTCTCGGATCGGTAATTTTTTTTTTAAACAACCAGTTGAAATTGACATTTCTGAAAAAATAAGAAAGGGGAGAGCGACCCCTCACCCCTTGTCCTGGTGGCGGTTAAGAAATGGGGAATCCACCTTTTAGTCCTCCTGAACGCGGAATGAAACGAATAAAAAAAAAAAGAAACACGGCCCCGGCCGATCGCCCGATCCGCCTCAAATCCTCCATTCCACCATTCCACGTCCGCCATTTAGAGAGACCCGGCAAAATAATGTAAACAACGTGAAACGTGAATAACTAAAATGATGAGATTTCATTTCCCGGTATAATACCTCAAACTTAGCGTTACAAGTTTAATCTTGGACTTGAGTAGTGATTCTTGACAAAAAAGTCTCACAGAAGCGATGGAAGCTAACCAAATCTTATTGAAACCTGGGCAACAGATCAAGCCTTCGGTTTCAAATGAAAAGATATGTCAATTACTGTTAAAGTTGTACAATCTCGAAGTTATTTCTGTTGAAGAATTGAACAGCTATGATGACAGGAATTTCCACATTACTGTATATAGAATGTTTCACTTTTGCGCTTTTCATTGTTTATCATCTTAAAGTAAAGTTTGTTGATTTGTAGGTTAAAAGTGATAGTCATTTGCCTGACAAAGAGGACACATGCCAAGATGGGTATGTTTTGAAAGTACTTAATTCTCTTGATTCAAAATCAAACAACTTGATTGATGCACAAAATGAAATGATGCTTTACTTAGGTAACTATGGCTTTCCACCTAAATAAATCAAACAAATAAATAAAAAAAAATATATATTTTTGTTAGGTAGAAGTGGCTTACCTTGCCCAAAACCTGTAAAAAATTTGGATGGGAAATATATGTCCTTAGAACAAATTCCTGTGGGTGATCCTTTGCTTGGAAATGGTTACCCAGATAGGAATTCTCGTCCCAATCGAGCCCCAAAGACGTACCAATGGGACGTCCGGGACAGGCTCAAGTATAAAACATCTAAAAGCCGTCCCTTTTAAAACAAAAAAAGCACCGAAGCGCGGCAATTTTCACAGTCCCATGTGAACGTACCTTATCCGTACCATTCATTTCATTTTGGCTCCAACACAACACTTAGAAAATTTTATAACTATCGTGTTTTTACGCGGGAACAACGAATCAACTTTAATAAACAGAGATGATAATGTATCTCAGATAGCTCAGTGGGTAGCTGGCTGGTATTCGGCAGCAATTGTCTATGGTTCAAGTCCAGCAGACTCCATTTTATTCTTCATTGATGTTCTTCACTGAATAAAATATTTCATCATGATTCATCGTCATCTTGTCAAGAAAGTTGAAATCCGATTCATAATTTGTGAAATCAGAGTCATCCTTATGATGACTTTGGATTACTCTGGTGATATTACACAAATGGTATTATACAATATACCAACCTATATAATAAGCAAATAGGTCAGTGGTTAGAAGACTAGTTTGGAATGCTAAAGATCTATGGTTCGATCCCCGAGTCGGACACTTTAAGCATGGCTGAAGATTTTATTGTTAATAAATGGTGGTGTAAAGTACGTACTTAGCCTGTCCTAGAGACGTCCCATGGGCTGTGCTGGGCACAACAATGGGATGATGACAAGGCGGACATTGCCACATCCAAAACCAGTCCCAGAGACGAGAACCCCGAAAAATGGGGAGTCCTTGGGACGTTGCAACCGTCCCAACACGACATCTAAGGGACGTCATTGGCTCAGATGTGTGTTATCTGGGTAGTATTGCCATTTTAAAGGAAGGGAAATTTGTAATTTTTTGGTTCTAATAATTGTAAAAATAGAGACTGCTGCCAGTAACCAGCCCACAGAGCAGCATGTTGTCCGTTTGTTGTCATTTGTTCCTGGCAAAATTTTATATGGTACATGTTATACAAAAGACTTATTTTTTCAAGTTGGAGAACTGGTTGCTAAAACAGATTTAGCTTTGATGGTAAAAATTTAAAAATTATAACAATAACCTCACTACCTTGTCTGATTTATACATGTTTTTAGGGTTTTACTCATGATGGTCTTAAAGGAGTTGACAGGATATGGAATTTAAATGCAGTACCTAAGCTGATAAATTTTGTTTATGTGATCAAAGATGAACACAAAAAAACACTGGTTATGGATGTCATCAATAATTTCAAATCTAATGTTCTTCCACATCTCAAAGACCTTGAATCAGGCCCTATTCATGGGGATTTCAATGAGCAGAATATTTTAGGTTAGTTTGTTTTTGATAATTCTTGGATCATTTGCATTGAAAGAAGAGTTTATAACAGCTTCTCTTTTCATTCTAAATTTTTCATTCTAGTAAAATTAGATGAAAACCATCCAGAAAAGGATCATATTTGTGGCATTTTAGATTTTGGAGATGTGCAATACAACTATTATGTATTTGAAATTGCTATTGCAATTTGCTACATGATGCTCGAGTCTAAATCGATGGATATATTAGACGCTCCGGGGCATGTCTTAGCGGGTTATAATCATTTGCGCACGATTCCCGAAAAAGAATTTGCGTTATTAAAGGTATTTATTTCAAACGTACATTTTAAAAAAGAAAACGTCTAGTAATCTGATGTCATTTTAGGATTGCATTTCGGCAAGATTTTGTCAATCACTTGTTTTGGGTGCTTATTCGTATTCACAAAATCCCGATCCGTACTTGTTGATTACATCGCAACGTGGTTGGCAATGTCTTCAAACACTATGGGAGTGTTCGAGTGATGAACTTTATAAACGATGGCGCTCAATAATGCAAATTTATTTGCCAGATGTTAATGAATCTCTTAATTAAAACATGTTAATTTTACGTGATCCAAAAATGGCCTTGGTTAGTCTTGGTCCAGAAATGAATTATGAAAGTAAAACGGAAAAATTTGCTTGCATTTCTCGTTGCAATAAATAATACAAAACAATCCTGTAAAAAAAACAAAAAAAAACAAACAAAAACAAAAACAAAAACAAAACAAAGCCTATAGGCATGTTGACTTAGTTGTTAGTTCCCATGCAGTGGATTCATTAATTCATATCACTATGAAACACTGGATCTTGCTTCTTAATACCCTTTCCTGTAAAAAAATATCGAATCTTAAAGTTTTTACAAAATTTATTGAAGATAAAATGATAAAAGCAGAGTCCAGTTCCAAGCTTTGGTCATCTATGTGATTTATTTTCCAAGAATCCTTTAGATATTTTAAGGTGCGTCTACACTAGCACTTTTTACAGACAAGTTACAGACATACAGACTCGATACAGACATACGGAAAGCTTATTCCGCTCAATCTACACTAGCGATTTTCCGTAACCGTATGTCTGTATCAGTCTGTATGTCTGTATGTCTGTAAGAAAAAAAGTTTGAAATTTGAAATGATTCAAACTTTTTCTGTAAGAAAGTCTGTAAAATAGCTTCCGTAAGAAGAAAAATAAGGTTCAACCAATGAGAATCAAGCATTTATTTTCAAATACTTTTTATTAGTACAACCACACATTGTCTGTTGATGTTCGTCTCGAGATTCATTAATTTCATTAATATTAATATTATTCATTATTATAATTATTTATATTTTCCATACTTCGAGATTTTATTTCATCAAAGATTTATTTCAGTCCGTAACCCAAAAGTAAATACTTGAATTCTATTTGACGCTTTTTCTCTGTTCATGCCGAATTTTAATATTTTTAGACTGAAACTCGAAACAAAAGACATCGAGAGGTTCATTTTGAGAGTAAAAAATCATCCTGTATTGTATGATACTACATTGAAACATTAAAAAATAACAGAGAAGTTCAAGCACAAGCCCATGCAAGCCCCGCCTTCTGTAACACCGATTTTCCGTATGATGTCTGTAAACCTATGCGCAGTGTAGATTGCTGGAAAAACTGAAATAGCGTGGCAGTAAGACTGTATGTCTGTATGTCTGTATCTCTGTAATTTATCTGTAAAAGCTGCTAGTGTAGACGCACCTTTAGATTATAGTAAGTTAACCCTAAATTGCCAAGATTAACACAATGTAAAACTGGATATCACAAGGGATTTCTTTATATTTAAGGAATGTTTGATATTCAATTTCGACGTCAGATAACAGGTTACTTTGAAGATCTAAGGCGAAGTAAAAATCTTGCAATTCCAGTTCCAAGCTTTGGTCCAGCAAAAACCTAAAGCCTTGGCGTGAGCATCCATAACCATTTCAAGGTGCTCATTAGGATTGGGATAATTTTTTAAAGTAATCTTTAATTTCTTCACCAGAAGCTTTATTTATAAAATCTTGATGTATCTTTGAAAATCTAGATAATAAGAATAATCCCCCGCTGCACAAAGAAGCAAACGGTACCAATTTAACCCGCCAAAGGATTAATTGCAAGACTACCTTATTGCTTTATTGAAGTTCTAATACTTTAGTTGTAAATCATTATGATCACTGCTGATTTATAACAATATCATTTTTCGTCTTTCTGCGTTCTTTTCAACTGTGCTACGACCATCGCTCTGTCTTTCGTTATTATTTCAATATTTCCGTGTTGAGTGTAGATTGCTAAATGGGTAAATATGACAGTGACTTGTGTATTATAGGTGTCTATAGACACAAAAATAGGAAATATAATTAGTTATCTTGCGAGGTTATCTTGTTAAAAACAGAGTACAAGAATAATGTCGCTTTATTTCTAAATTTAAAATTTAAGATGGACTTTCATT
Organism: Daphnia galeata; assembly: GCA_030770115.1. Taxonomy (NCBI): domain Eukaryota; kingdom Metazoa; phylum Arthropoda; class Branchiopoda; order Diplostraca; family Daphniidae; genus Daphnia; species Daphnia galeata. The sequence goes on from CM061123.1 coordinate 9,756,607, forward strand.
ATATACAGTTTCCCGTTTCAAAATTCGCTCTGCTTCTCTGTTTACAATAGTCTTTCCCATCTAGCGGAAACAAAAATAGTAAAGTAGTTGGAGCCACAAGTTTCAGGGTCTGTGGTAGCGGTGGCGTGCAACTCGCCAACTCAAAACATTAAGCTTGCAACGTCGCAATCATCTTTTCTTTCATTTGGTGTGCAGCTCCAAGCCTGTCTTTCCATTTTCCTGGCAATTTGGTCTAAGGATTACAGTCCATCTATTCGCCATGGTAAGTAGTTTTATTTAGTTAAATCTTTGACATCTTCATTATTCCCTACTTTGAAAGTGGTTACTAAGATTATACGTGTTTTCGTCCTTCTTTTGGACTACAAAATGTCTGGTTGATCAATTATCTAGTGTTTTTTTTGTTACCTGTAGTCGCTGGTACTCCCCGAAAAGTTTCAACACATTTTGCGTATTCTCAACACTAACATCGATGGTAAAATTAAGATCATGTTTGCCGTCACCTCAATTAAGGGTGTTGGTAGACGTTACGCCAATGTCGTCCTCAAGAAAGCCGATATTGATTTGACGAAACGTGCCGGTGAACTGTCAGAAGAAGAGGTAAGATTTCACTTATACAATGCATAGTTCTAAAACATATTAATATCGTCTGAATTTGTATTTACTCAGGTGGAGAAATTGATCACCATTATGGCTAACCCAAGACAGTACAAGATCCCTGATTGGTTCCTTAACAGGCAAAAGGACATCAAGGATGGCAAATTCTCTCAAGTATCTACATATTTCTTAATGTATTTGAATTTTGTTGCAATGTGTTGTTTCTTAGGTTACTTCCAACATGCTTGAGAACAAACTTCGTGAGGATCTCGAACGACTTAAGAAAATTCGTGCTCACCGTGGTCTACGTCATTACTGGGGGTATTATTGTTCAAATTTTTCTCTCCATTGTTATATTGATGAAGAATTTTGTACTATGCAGCCTGCGAGTTCGAGGTCAACACACGAAAACTACCGGTCGTCGTGGACGCACAGTCGGTGTCTCGAAAAAGAAGTAAACATATTTACCTTGCCTTTTCGAGTACTTTTCTGTGGAATCTTGACAAGCGCCAATACATTTCATGGAAACCAAACTTATATTATTTCATTTATTCTTTATTATTAAGTAGACAGCATTTACATTATATTTATCATGAATTATGAGTTTCATCTATAAATTCAAGGTAGCTTGAAGGAATTTTTCCTGCTTGATGTCCTCTTTCAGCTTGAACAAAATCTGGATCATTAGGAATAGTACTGACAACATCAATTACCTAAAATTTGATAAATTAAAAGTTAGTTAATTTTGGTATTAGTTATGTATTGAATTTTGAATACCTCTCCCGCTATCAGGGATAACTCGGTAACATCTTGACTGTCATAATCGCAAAGAACACGAGCTTTTCTACGTTCGGTTAATCCAGGAGTACTCGGGTTATTAAATGAAATATCAGAGGTGCTCACTTGTAAGCTAAGGGCACCCAATTCTTTTTGTAATTGTTGCAAAGTTGCACTGCAGGCTAAAAAATAACGTGCTTGAGTAGCTGCAAAGTCCTTTAAATGGATAAGTATTGTAAATAAATTATTATAAGAAAAGATTTATTTAATCATACTTGGAGATGTTTACAGTGAGAAGTATGAGCAGGTCCAATTCCCTCTAGCAGCAGCCTAGTTACCTCAGACTGACGATCAAATTCTATCTGGGCTAGATTTACCTCTTGTTCAGCCTAATGATAGACATTTCAGTAAAACATGATCCAAAATAAATCAAATTAATTTATGGTACTGTTTGTTGACTAGACTGTGTTTTTGATTTTCGAAGGCGATTTTTTGCAGCATCCAAATCCAGGCGCTTAGATTCAAGTAATTTTCTTTCTCTTAATATTGACTTCCAGAAGTAATTTTAATTAATACATATTTTAACATGAACGGATTTCATTACTGACCTTCAAATCACTTTCCATAAACTTTTTCAAGGGATCCACAAAGGCTTGAGTAGCAGAAGTAGCAAAATCACGTTCAAGAGCACCCAGTTTCTGTTGACACAGTCCAACCTTCAATAGAGTACTACCTACAATTTACGTATGAATTAATAAGGGAAGAAATCTATAAAATCTGTGTCAAAATCTAACCATATAAAGTCCCAGGGCCGAAATCATTGCCAGCCTCAACCATGTCTACTCCTAAATAATCCAAATTAGAAAGACGTGCTAATCTTCTTCTCTCAATTTTGTCCATTAAAAAATCTTCCACTCTATTTCCTGGAATTTAATTTAATTAAAACACACAAAGTTAAATACATATACAAAGAAAACTAAAGCAAATTATATCTTAGGATAATTTTACCAGGGTTAGGTGTGAGTACTGAATCAACATCCCTAACTAATTTCTCAGTCCATGACTTAGTTAAATCACATCTTTGAGACAGATTTTCAAAGTGTGCATCCAGTTCTGTTTTTTCAGATGTGCCCAGTTTTTCCTCGGTAAACTGAAAAGTATGTAAACAAACCAGGCATAAACTTGCGTAACCTATTTTTAAATGACAGCCCGGATGAATACCTGAACCGCCCGTGTAAACAAAGTTCCAGCATCTCCAACAAGCTTTTTAACATTGAATTCCATTGTTATTTTTCTCTATCACAAAAACTGAAACAGAGAATTGTTGTATACTTCGACTGTCACACACTTTCCCCAAACGCGCAAATATATATCCTGCTTGAGAAGGTTTCACTGTCTAGCAACAAGTGGTTCTCGATGTTTGCGTGACTTTGCGTGGTGATTTGTTAAAGTGAAGTCTTCCTCAACCTCAAATTTAGGACATCTAGCGGTTACGGGAATTCTGTGTTAAACTACACTACAACGCTGGCTGTTTAGGTTTTTACTAGCTATTAACATTGCGCCATCGTTACGAGATCATCGAATTATGATACGCTTATACTTTTCAATTGGACATTTAACAATGTTCAGTGTTTTTTTTTGTTTCCATTTTTAAAGGCAATTTGTCTTATTCAAATGGCAATTCTTTGGTAATCACTGTATGTTCAAAAAATTCAAAACTTTTAATCATCCAACCGTTCAAAGCAGGGAATTCACTTTCACGTGACATTTCATAAATTTAGCAAACGAAAGAATTAAACCAAAACCAAATTGAAATCAAACTATACTATGGACATAACTCATAAAATCCTAAACGTTAGAGCTTGATTTTAATATTTTTTCAAACAAATAAGTACTGAATTGTCGGTAATTAAATGGATCCAATTATGTTGAAGTTCTTCAATCAGAAGCTTAACATTGTAAGATATGTATAAATCGATTAAAATAAAGGGATGTTGTTGTGAAAATAGAAAACTATAAATTTTTCATGTTGGCTTTTCTGTGCATTTTAGTCTTCGAAAAATGTCGAAAAATGTTTAATACAAAATCAAATCTTTTGTTGTCTCTGTTTGTTGTTGACTATTGACGCAAATCTTAAAAAAAACCCTGTGTTAGTGTTACCTCAATGAAAAAAATGTCTAGTTTGAGTAGTTAGTTTCCTGGGGTGCGTGCTGCGTGGTGCAGTAACGATCATTACCTACCTACAGTCCTACAGCAATGAGATTTCATTTGAAATTCCCGCTCTCAAATTTATGAAAATGCATTTTGGAACTTTTGATCGAACAAACTTGTCATGTTTCATTTTTTTCAATCAAATAGAAATATTAAAAATATCTCTACACATCTCAAACAATATTAAATTTAAAGGAGAAAAAGTATTTTTGTTAGATTTTGGTGTTGTAACTTGTAAGTTGCTGTTTACTCAGCTTCCCTTCGAAGATTGCGACGTTCGCCACCAGACGTCAGAGACCTCATTGGAACACAGCTTATTCTCATTTCCATTCTTTTGCTTGTCCTCGTTTCGAGCTAAGGCCTGTTTTGTGGCGACTTGCATTATCTGTTAACATCCTCTTAGAAACTTCATTGAAATGGCTGATCAAAGCAGAGACGAATTGGCTTGTGTCTACGCTGCTCTCGTTCTTTTGGACGATGATGTAGCCATCACGGTAAATATAATTTTTAAACTTCTAACTTTCCTCTCTGCCGGAAAATCTCGTTGTTGGCGGTAACAGTTTTATTGTATCACGAATCAATTGGTCGGTATTAAATGTAATTTTTTCTTAATTGTAGGCTGAAAAGATCCAAACGATCTTGAAGGCTGCTGATGTTAAGGTAGAACCATACTGGCCTGGTTTGTTCGCCAAGGCTTTGGATGGCCTTAACCTTAAGAGCATGATCACCAACGTCGGTTCAGGGGTTGGCGCAGCCCCAGCAGCCGGAGCTGCTGCAGCAGGTAATACTAGTGATTGCTTTGTTATTAGAAGTGTAACCAGTATATGATGAAAAATGGATGGTTCGCTAAATTTTTGTATGAATTTACCGTGATTTCTCAACTCCTTGCAGTCTGAACCCTCTTTAGATTTATCATACATGTCAAAGCAAATGCAGTGTTTAATTATTGTTAATTTTGTAGCCCCTGCTGCTGCTGCTGCTCCTGCAGCCAAAGAGGAGAAGAAGGAGGAGAAGAAAAAAGAAGAGTCCGAAGAGGAGGATGATGACATGGGATTTGGTATGGTTTTACTCTGAATATCTTACTTTCAACATCATTCTAACTATTTTTGTATTGCAGGTCTGTTTGACTAGAGGGATATCAATCCACTTCTGTATTGTGTCAAGTCATAGGCCAATTATGTGTCTTGTGCAAATACATCAGGAGTTCCATAAATTGCTGTTGGTCTAGTTTCTTAGTGTTGTAAGTTTTGTCGTTAAGTTGAATGCACTACTAGGTTTCATTCTGCATTTGGTATCAACATGTTTTAGATTAGTTGCATTGGTTTGATTGGTGAACTTGTGATAGAAACCATCAAAACTTAAAAAAAAACATTGTTTAGTATGAAAAAAACAGTTCGCACGAAATAGGAGTTTGAAAAAATTAGCATTGTTGTAGGAAATTAAATGAAAATTTTAGCTGTATGTGTTCGAGCATTATTGTAACGATTTTGTCATCCGTAATGGAATTTATCGGTGTGGATTAGTTATGCTACGAGTAGAGTAAAACGGAATTTTTTAACCGAGAACATCGGTTACGGTCGTGATTGGTAATGATTGGGAACGAAATTTGTCACGTGTCGCTGGTGAGTTTTTACTTTCACGGCATGTTATGGGTGTGAATAGGTTTTCAGGTGAATAGAAGGATAGTGATACATTCAAGCTCACAGCAGTTACAAGGAGTTTTCCTTCATGGCAAGTCGCGCTAGCTACGGTGCCATTGAAACTGCAATTGAAATTCAAAAGTCGTTTTAGAAAGGATATCAGAATGACCAACGAACATCTCGATACCAAATTTTCTCGATCTTCAAGCTTCGACCCCAACATCTTCAATCAGGGACCATCAGTCGGTCATGAAGATCATTTAGCTGACGTTGTGGCTTCACCGGTCCAACCAACAATGAATTCCAGCGAAAACTCAATTAATTCAATTCCAGCAACAGCGTAAGTGAAACATATTTAACGTAATTTTAGTTGCCAACTTTTTTTATGTCGTTCGAAAAATATCAATGTTATACAAAATTACATCTTACAGGTTGGTGCTTGGTTTGGGAGCGGCTGTTCTTTTTCTTTTATTGGTTGTCTACGTTGTTGTAAAGGTTCACTTTTGTAAAAAACAAACTTCAAAGAAAAAAATATCTTCAAGCCATGAGACCATTAAGAATTCCCCTCCAACTGATTCATCTATCATTCAAAACCGCAACACTTATTCATTAAACAACGACTCTCGGACTTCAAATTCGATTGATGCAAATCAGCAAACTGGACTAGATGTATGTTCACTGGTGATTTTCTGATTTCCAATAATTAAAATAATTCTGTTCAATTATATTCATCTCTGTAGATCTATCGGATTCACTCATTAGGGTTCAGTCATCAAACTCCTCCTGAACCAACTTTAACAGATAACGCAACTCACGCACGTTTGACCGGAGCTAGATTTCTGCCAGGACAGTAATCAACGTCAATAACAACGAACGGATGAAAAAACATTATGATCAACTGAACATGCATCCATTTATGCTTTACAAATAGTTTCTTAATTTCTTTTCTTCTCTTAGAGTTACTGAGTTACTAACATCTAACTAGTGTTTACTAGTGCCTATGTTTGATAGTTTATACGCGCAACGATGTATTTACATTTTGGTATGGCAATTTTAAAAAATAATTTTAACTTCGCTTATCCCTTTCTTTTACAAGCAGAGAACATTTTTATAATTTTTTCGTTCAGAAGTCCTTGAGTGAATGTTGCTAGCGTCTCTAGGCTGTCGACATTCATTCATTATTCATATTAAATGGACCAGGGAAAATATGCGTCCAAAACGTTTTTGTCCTTTTACAGGATGTAAGCGAACATAATTTTCTCATACAAGGAAACACTTCCAAAATTTGAATACAGCATTATATTATGGGTTTCCTCATAATGAAATAGTGTAACTAAATCAAAAATCGGATCGCCGAACGCCGAAACGTATTATTAATCACGGGTCACGGCTTTCATGTTTGATCTAGGAATAAATTTCGATACACCTTAAACAATCGATTTCATTCAAGAGTTAATTAATTTTTTCATTCATTTTTTAAACTTATAAAACGAGAAATGATTCGTATGATGTTCGGGAAATATTTGACTTGTGCCCGCAAAGCTTTTTCGAAAGCGCTACTTTAAACAGATTGTTATTAATTATTAGAAAGAAAAGTCACAAAAGCGACAATTATTATTCACGAATGCAACATACGCGTTTTAATAATTTCCTCTTCAGTCTTCATTATGTCAGAATTGGAATTTTGAAATATTCCCTGTTCATTTCATCTCCAGTATCAATATCAGACATGTTTGACATGAAACTTCGAATATTTGAAATTAAAACAAATCCACAAATGTTGTTTTCAAAAGCGATACCCACGCAGAAAACGGTAAGTGTTAGCTAGGCTCTGTTGCCAGTGCAAAAAAATGACAAAAAAAATGTTTTCTGGAAAACGCCGTGAGCCCGTGACGTTGCCAAAAACCCAAACCAAGGTTTTTTAAAAATAAGTAACAAGCCCCCGGAAAAGAAAACCGTGTTCAATTTAAAAAAAAATGGAAAACCCCGAACTGGCCCGAAGAAGAAAAACTCAAACGACGTATTTCGCGTATACCTTAACTGGGGCGACTTTTTTTCTATAAAACTAGTGGATTTAGTAATTTATCCTAGTTATCGTTATCCGTTTCTTAATAATAAAAGTAAAAATATTGAAAGCTGGTTTTATTTACAAATATATAGGCTAATTTTATGTCGTATCATATGGATTGATGGCTCAGGTAATTAGAGCGCCATGCTGAAAACACGATGATGACGAGTTCGATTCTCGTCCAAGCCACGCTAAAAATGTTCGGAACCTGTCCGGTCCGTTTAGAGGGTGGTACCCTTAATAGTATTCTTTTTACTGTCCCTTTGCTAGCAACGTAGTTAAATCTGCAGGATCCGATTCAGTAAGTTCATGCCCCTTTTTTTTATTTCCGATTGGAACTTGGAAGGCTCGCACTGCCGTAGGAATTTTTAGGCTTTGCCCCATTCAACAATTGCGCGAGGGGAAACAAGGAAAAACTTTCTTAGGAATCAAAATTGAATTTTGAAATGAATTAAAGTGATTTTATCTTGTTTGCACCCAATTTTTTCAAATTATAAAATGAGAAATGATTCGTATGATGTTTGGGAAATATTCAACTTGTGCGCACAAAGCTCTTTTTAATAGGGCTCCTTTTAACATATTGTTATTAGGCCTAGTTATTAGAAAGAAAAGCCACAAAAGCGACAATTATTATTCAACGATAGGAAGTCAGGAACGACTTTGTCGCAAAATAGCTTAACCTCTTGATGTGAGGTCGTGGTTAATTACAGTATTTCTTTCTAAGATATTATAGAATAGCTTTATAGAATAACTTTGAAAAACAAACAGAATATATGAAGGTATGTCGGTCGGACGGCATTCATTTTCCATTAAATGATATGAAACTTTTTTTCGTATAAAAATGAAATAATATTAAATGAATTATTTAATATAAATGACACCATGTTGACAATCGTTATGGGTAAACTGGGAATACCAAAACCAAAACTAGCTATTCCCATATAATTAAGTTGAGAAAAAAATGTTGTTATTTGTTTTATTTTAGAAATTCGACTTGAAAACAGAATTTGTAAAACTTGTGTTACTCATTGAAGTACTAAGCTATTTGGGAGAAATTCGCGCTATGGCTTTTTGGAAGAAAAAAAATGTGAAATTATTACTTCTCATTAAGAGCTATGGAACTGCTGTATATAGTCTCTCATTGCCGGAAAACAGGCAAACAGGTATCGGATGTAATCATCCTGAAATTTAAAAAAAGGCAATTGTCAACAATAAAAAAATAATTCTCATAGTTTATAATTTTATGGATGAAATTATGCGAGAACTGACCGAATCGCCATCAATTTCTTCGAACAGCCTTGAAACCTTTGCGTTGACAGATTTAGATCTGAGCCATTGACGAGAAATTCCTATGTTCAAGAGGACAAAAATTAAAGTACATTCATTAATAGCATTTAAAATAACAATAGAAATCGGCAAAAAAAATCTAAATTTACCAGTAAAAGCAGGATGCCTTTTCAAATCAAAAGCTGCTTTGTAATAACCCAACTCTGACAACTTCTTGAGGGTTTTCCGGGATATTCGAGATAACATCGAATTTCCGTCTAACGCAAAGGCCTGACAAGAAAACATGGTAAATAAAAAAAGGAAGGAAAATAAAATAATGCTACACGGGAACCTTTTGATAAATTAAGCAACTCGATGTATCAATAATGTAGCGATTCAACATGGATGCGTCCTCCAACGAGTCTCGGCGAAACTCTTCCAAGTCGGGAAGAGTAGTAATATTTATCAGTTGTTTTCGCCCTAATTCATTGTACCTTTATTTGAACAAACTACAGTTAACAAATATACTTGGTATGTAAAAAAAATATATAATTACTTGCACATTAGTTGACACAAAAGCGAAATGGTCACTGGAGCCGGTGAAAACAAAGCCATGTAAACGGTGATAGGTTGACAGAAAGTTCGGAATGGCAATTTAAACTCCGATTCCAGGTCAATAAGCTGAGCATGAAATTTTTCAAATTAAAATCTTCAAACTGTCCAGAATAGAATAGTCTTTCAAACAGTGACTTGGTGACTTACCCATAAATGAAACAAAAGGGAATTTAAAACAAGTGAAACATCGGTGGAGGACGTTAAGGCCGTATTTAAAAGACGTTCGGTAAAAACGTATAATTTCGCTGACGACATAGATACCTTCCACTAACTGTAAGATTTCTTCTAAGGTATCCGTAATTCAATGAATTATTAAAATCACTTGAAAATGGAAACATCATGTATAAACTCACCCGTCGAAATTGATTTTTCCGATTTCTGGAACAATAATGTGGCTTTTTTCAATTGGACCAAATTGATGAAGTAACTAAACGAAGAAAACATTTTTATCAATACATGACTTGAAAAAGAAGTCATGCAGTTACATACCAAATTATGAATAAGTTTCTGACACGAATTAATAATTTTTAAATCGATGCGATGTCTGACAGGACTGAAATAAACCCTCCAATACTCGTAAGAAATTTATATGGAGGTCTGAGGGAGAAAGAATCTGTTCAGCTTATTCGAAATATTTACAGAAATACACAATCATTTTAAAAACCTGAGTATGGGAGAAAAGGAGTTTGCGACAGAAGTTGAAAAATTTGTTCGTTGAATTGAATTCCATCCCAAGTAAGAAGATATTCCGAAAGAAAATCATAAACGACCTTGATAAAAAAATTTTTAATTTTAAAATTTTAAACCAATTTACATATCCATGGGATTTAGTATACCATCAGTTTTCGACCAGTACTTTGTTGGAACTCTATAATTCTCTCCAAAAGTAGCGTCTTTCCTTCTCTACCGTGAGCCTGTGGTTTTTCCAAGAATTCTATTGAATTTTAGGTAGATTTAAATCATTAAAATTAAACTATAAAAATAAAATAAAAACGATCTTTAATTTAACAAACCGTGACAAAGAGTAAGATAAAGCCACTGAGATAACAGTGCTTCCATGCGTGGCGTGAAATTCAAAGATAGGACATAATGATATTCTCTTTTGCTCAGTAATGACCCTACATGATTAGGTAGTTCTACTGAAGTTATCTTGCTCAGCAGGTCCTCAAATCTATCAACCAATTGAACATAAATGAAAATTTAAAAATGATTACTGAACATTTTTAATTACCTCTGCAACCGAGACAAGGGTACCATTTTTCGGAAGTCAACTTCAAAGGATGATTTCAAATTGATGTGTTGGACTCGGGGAATAATATCTAATTTCATCTTTTTATTAACCTATTTTTAGTTTGTAATAATCTGAGACTAATTCCGAAAAATAATAACTAAGAAAATGAATTGTACCCTTCGTCCAGTTTCGATAGAGAAAGTAATTTGATTGGGTAGCTCATTGTGTTCCTTGATGCGTTCTGAAAGCGCGTAGAGACCGGCACGCATTGAGAATGGCGCTTTCGGAAAAGAGACGGCGTTGCTTTGGTGAGGGATGGTCTGTGGAACCAAATCAGGGCGAAGAGATTTCAGTCGACTCAAAAGTCCAGCTGCATGTAACATTTTAAATTGATTTTGAAAGTTATGGATGAATTCTAAAAATATGTATTGTGGCCTATTTTTATACTGCAACTATAATCAGTTATTACCTAATGGTTTAGTGAGACCCACAACATTAGCATTCTTTGTAATTCGTTCAATTTGAAATCTGTACAAATTAGGTGTGGCAATCATGTAAAGTAGATGGCAAACTGATGCTTGCTAAAAATAAAGAGATAAGAAAATTATCTTATAATACTGTAAGTTTTTATAACAAATAACTATTTATACATATTTAACAATGTAGATCAACTGTATGAAAGGGTTGAACAGCTTTTCAAGATCACTTAGAGAGTCAACAATGCCATACTGAACTAAGGCTGTCAACCACTTGATTCGCTGCAACACAATATTAACACTCTTCTTCTTAGCGTTGCTTGACAGAATCCAATTTGCAACTTTGACTGCACTTTCAGATTTCAAAGGACCATTGGGAATAAAATCTCCTATCTTAACAGCAGAACTTGATAGAACTGGTTTGATGATAGATAAAATGAAATATAAATGAAAAAACTTTGCAAAAAAGATGTTCCACAAATCAAGGCTACATACGTGTTTTGATAATTTCCTCTTCAGTTTTCACTATGTCAGAATTGGAATTTTGAAACGTTCGCTGTTCATCTTCAGTATCAGACATGTTGTTGACAGTTTGACACTTCAAATATTAGAAATCAAAACAAATCCCAAATCCACAAATTTTGTTTTCAAAAACGATACCCACGCAGAAAACGGTAAGTGTTAGCTAGGCTCTGTTGCCACTTGCCAGTAAAGAGACAAAAACATTAGAGCAGAGCCATGAAAGGGGAGGTCTGTCAACTCCATAAGGCCACGGCACAGAGTTAGCTTCGAGCCTTCGACGACACTTCTGCCTCTTGCGGGTGTGTGGTGAACGTTGGTTTTCCTACGTTTTTTTTCCCGTCTCCCGTGTCAAAATTAAAAATCCCCTAAATTCCACCCCTAAAATACTTTACAAAAATACATTTCTTGACAGAATAATTTGATTAATCAGTATTGCATTAAAAATGCAAAAAAAAAAAAAAAATTAAAAAAAATTGTAAAGCGAAACAGCAGTTATAATATGGTCAGGCAAATCGAATCGAATGTTAAAAATTGGAATTTTTGCAATATTCATGAAACCAGAGGCATAGAGTTATGGTTTCCGCACTCAACGTTAAAGTTTTCCGTAAGGCGACGACGTCGTTTCCAAACTTCACAGACACGAAAAATTCTGCCACCCGGTGGGTGTGTATGTACACTACATGACACTCTCGAACTCGCCACGCTTTTCTTAACATTCAAAATTAATTTCAACATAAAAAAAAAGTGACTATGCCGGAAATGGAGCTAGCCACGAAACCCGAAGTTGACAGCCGACCGCCTAAACCACTACACCACCATTTGATACGATTGTACTATAAAAACAATTAGAAGACTTTTTTTTTCGTACTAGAGCAGCTACGTCTATAAGTTGCAGGAAACTGTCGCCAGATGGTCCTCCGACTCGTGTCTGATTTCAAGGAGGCGGAATAGAGTTTGCTGGAGGGGGGGGGGGGGCTTATTGCAGTACCAAAAACGACGGCATCTCTGAGAGAAAATTCCGCCATAAGAGCCCTGCAACCATCAATTTCATGGCTCTGATGAAACCTATTTTAAATAATAGGGAAAAATGAGTAGATACTACGGTAAAAAAGCTCCCGGTCAAAGTGGTGGGGAAGATAGTTAAATTAAATCAAATACGTTTTTGTGGTAGAATTATTACATAAACATGACAGATTGTCGAACAGCCCTATAAGGACTGGACCCAGTCCAACTTCGCCGTTTTAAAGCCTGTTGGGTGGGCTTTTTTACAGCAAAATAAGGAAAAATACAATTAAATAGAGTTTTTAAAGAAGAGTTCAGCTATGTTAAAATTTTTAATCTAAACATAGGAAAAAAAAAGATATTAAGTTTTTATTTGTGGGAGAAGGGGAAGTTCGTGGACTTGACCATTTCGCTATTTATCCAACAAACACCCTATTTTCTTACAAAATGGGGTCTGCAGGCGGCAAGAATTTAAACCAGCTCCATTTGGTCTTGGTAGGATAAAGCAAAATGAAAATGAAAATGTAATGTTGACTAAATTTCTCGACCTAGCCATGGAAAAAAGTGTCACATTACACTTTTCACTTTAATTTTGCTTTATCGTACAACAATAACATATTAAACTTCACATCAAAAGATAGCCAGTTCATTTTCCTTTTTAACAAAATTATTCAAATGATCATACTCCGTGTAGATGATTTAATACAATTAAAAAACTAATATCACTTTTTAGGGCCATAAGACTGTACATAGCGATGCTAGAAAACGACATAAAGATGGAGTTCAACCGCAAAGTGCGTTCTTAAAACTAGGGGAGTAAGGGAGGCCGGGGCTATATTGGACAAATTCTTCATAAAATTTTCAAGTTGTATTTTGTAGTACAAAATCAAACAGATTTTACTTTTTTTTGTAAAAATAGAATAGCAAATTTTCTCCTCTCTTCATAGTGACAGAAAGATAGCGAAAAAGGGGCATTTTGCTCCAACTCCATGTATACAGCTCTTTTTTTCCTAAAATGTAGAGAATTTTGCGTAGAATCTACTGTTAAAAACCCTCCCAAAAATTTTCACGGGAAAGTAATTAAAACTTAATTTTAATTTTTTCGTTGTTTTTCATGTATTTAAAAAGGAATTAATATTAATAAAATTGCAATTCTAAAACATGAGCTTTGTTTCTTCATATTTGATCTATATTCAAACTTATTTTTATAAAAATCTATTATAAAACGATTAAAATAAAATAAATATAAGTACAATGTAGAAATTTGTGTGAAACAAAAAAAGTCTTCGTAAAGGTCATTTTTTGTCGGACTCCGCCCTTTTGGGCTGGCCTAAACATGTCCCAAATAGCCCCCAATTGAAATGTCCCGTTTATCCCCGCATGACTTAACGCATATTTTTAATTATAACAACTGAACTATAACAGCTACACACATTTACTGCACACAAAAAAAAAATTAAAATGAATTTCCCATCGAATGGGCTATCTCGTTTTTTATTTACTTTTCTGCAAAATGCCCTTATTTTAGTTTAAAAATTTCGCGAATTTTCTCCCCCCCCCCCCAAAAAAAAAAAAAAAAAAAAATTTATTTTCACTCATAACTAACAAACTATTGGTACAATTTCAATGAAAGTTTCCCCCCCCCCCCCCCAAAAAAAAAAAAAAAAATTTATTTCACTCATAACTAACAAAACTATTGGTACAATTTCAATGAAAGTTTTTTTCAGTGTGCGTTGTGTTTAATCTTCATGTATGTTAAAAAAATTCAAAAAAAAATCGCATGTTACGGGAACATGCTGAAAACTGCGATGTCCCATCCAGCCCCTGTCCCAAATAGCCCCGGTCTCCCCTACGCGTTCGGCATTTGCTCAATTGTAGTTTAAAACAACCTTCGGAAATTAAATTCCCAAAGTCATTAACTGTTATTACAATGACATTTAATTATTACAAGCACAATAGCCCTCTTCATGAGATAGCCTCTGCACATGGAATCTCCGATCACTACTATGCTGACGACGAGCAACTCTACCGCTCATTCCGCCTGACCACTGAGGGTGGCGAACAACAACTGGCTTTCTCTGATCTTGCTGACTGTGTCCGTGTCACGAAAAATTGGGCTTCGGTCAATCGTCTTAAGTTCAATGACGATAAGACGGATGCGATGTTCATATCTGCTAAGATCATTAGAAAGGACGGCACAACGAAGATTGATCCAGTCTCTATGCCTTTGATCGCTATTCAGAGTCAGCTATTTTTCCTTCTACAAAAGTCTGCAATCTGGGAATAATCCTCGATTCTCATCTCACCATGGAGCCTCAGATTTGTAACATTCGTCGGAAGGCATTCTATCACTTAGGAAAGATAGCAAAAATCAAGAGATTTCTCTCTCGATCTGCACTGACCTAACTGATCCATGCCTTTGTCACGTCTCAACTTGACTATAGCAATGCTCTACTTGTTGGTCTTCCAAAAAAGTCTCTTGCCTCCCTCCAGAGAGTCTAAAATGCGGCTGCGCGAGTGATTGTTGGTGTTAGGAAGCTTGATCCGGTAAAACCTTATTTGAAAGCTCTTCATTGACTCCCCATTGAAAAGCGGATTGAATTCTAGATTGGCCGTTCTCACCTATCAATGTCTCAATTGCAATGCGCCAAAGTATCTTCAAGACCTACTGGTGCTCTACCGGCCGGTCGCTAATGTTTGTCTTCGATCATCTTCAAGATCAGTGTTGTGGGTTCCTCGTACTCATACTAAAACCTACGGAGTCAAGCAAAAATCATTGGGAATTTCTGTTTCCAGCCATTACAAATTGATTTATTTCTATTTATAAAATATTAAAATATTAGAAGTGTATTTACCAAGATTAACACGCATATTATCCCTGTATGAATAGTCAAACCATGGTCTATTAACTTAAGGTCTACGAACTGTCGTCTGCTAGGGCGTTTTAGGCGTTTCGTCTGCTATTTCTGAGGGACAATTTTGGGGCATCCGCTTGGAGCGCTGACTACCGGGGTTAGTCATAGAATCTCAGGGAGAGATATGCGCTTCCCTATAAAAACCCTTACTCTAATGATTTTATCGCGTTTTTAAGCATGATATCCATGTTTTTTTACGAACCTTAAGATTAATTAGACAATGGGTTATATTACTCGATAAATACTTAGGCGTTAGATTTCATTTTAATTGTATTTTATGAAGCGCTTTCATAAAAGACGCTTATCATGGGTTCGCCTACGACACCAGAAAAAACCCCTCGATTAAAATCTTGGAAAACTCGAAGATCACCAACAGGCAGAGAAAAAGCATTAGTAGCAAAAAATTCCTTAAAGAAACGAAAGCAAAAAACTGAGAGCGATGAAAGCATTGACGATTCGGATTTTGACCCGGACTTCAGTGCTCGAATGCTTTTGAATGCTGGAAAATGCCGTTTCTTAAAGCCGATTTGAATTTGGGAGAGGCACATCAACTGACCCTGAATAGGCCCTGTAACATACATAAGAATTGAATTGTAAATGCTCAGTGATCAATTTCAAAAATACTTCCAGACACTGCTGTTGGCCATGCTGTTGACTGTCAAAAATCAGTCGAGCAAATCCAAGGAGAAATAATATGTACAGTTATGCAGGGCTTATTTCTCATTTCGGAGTCTCTCCTGCTTAGAGAACGGCAAACTAGGACTATTCATTGTATTATAGTGCTATATATGGTTTTGTACAACCCTACGCATATTGGAGAGGGATTGCCGGATTGGTTCAAGCAGTTACAAAACTTCACTTTATTAAGAAATTTTAGCTGTCTGTGTTTGGTCGTAATCTACAACTATTTCTCCTTATTCTCTCGTTTCCGCCGCTGCGTCTCACCGCTACAAATACACACAGTTTTTCATAAATAAAATGAAAAATGAAATTTAACGCGTAAAAATTATTGTAATATACTCCTATATATACTCCTTATCATCCTAAGGCTTAGAGCAATAATAAACATAGATGTTATGCTTAAATTCGCGAAAATTTCATTAAAATAAGGGATTTTGGTAGGTAAGCGCATATCTCTCTCTGAGATTCTATGACTGACCCGGGTAGTCAGCGCTCCAAGCGGATGCCCCAAAATTGTCCCGCAGAAATAGCAGACGAAAAGCCTAGCAGACGACAGTTCGTAGACCTTAAGTTAATAGACCATGGTCAAACTTTCCAATTTTAGAAATATTTCTAAGTTCTTTTCCACTGGAAACAAGAATTGCGAAAGGGATTTTTTATTTGCTTTTTGTACTTGCGGTATACACCATGGGTATTGGCTCACCCCAATTTTAGCGTTTTAATACGCGCAAGATAGGCGTTACGGTGTCTCGCGTTGGAATTTTTTTTAAATATTAATTTTCCCAGTAGAACATTCATTTTTTTGAAAGATAAAGGATTGCTCTTTATCTTTCTGCTTTTTAATTTGAATACTAGTCATAGGGTTTATATAATAATGCATAGACATCAATTATTGGTTCACCCCAGGCTCATCCAGGTGCCTTTCTTTATCCCGCTCCAAAGTCAAAAAATAATAAAAACCCTACTAACACTGAGGCGTTCCCGGAATATAAGCAGAGTCTACTGACAGGGATGTGGGAGATACAAATTGCACATCCATGGAATGCTTATTACATGTCCCTTATTTCCCCTTTCCTGTACATACAATGTGTTTTCCCGTTGGAAGCCACATAAATATATTCGGTAGATGTACCAAATGTAGATATCCAGGACAATCCTCTTTACATCCCCGGTATATTAACACGGTTTCATGCTTGTATAACAAAACAGTAATCCTATTTCTATCCATACATTACAGTAACCCACCCAAATTATTTGCTCACCCCCCGTTTTTAACATGGGCGTAAAGGCAAATATGCCCTTTGCGCAGTAATTTTTATAAAATCAATGGTTGACCGCAGCAACACGCGGTTTGCAGCATTCATAGATTTAATAATAATCTATAACATATATTTTTTTCAAAGATATTCATGCATAGGCTGAGGAGATAATTGATCGTCATTAATTATTTGCTCACTCGCCATTCATAGCTAGAACGTGTCCCTACCCGCGGGCTAGCCGCAGGGCATTTGGGTTCCCGCGAGTCTTTGTTTAAGGCCTTTCTTACGCCCCTCGGCTAAGGACACACTCAAGCTGTGAAAAGCGAGTGAGCAGATAATTGATGACGATCAATTATCTCCTCAGCCTATGAATGAATATCTTTGAAAAAAATATATGTTATAGATTATTATTAAATCTATGGATGCTGCAAACCGCGTGTTGCTGCGGTAATCCATTGATTTTATAAAAATTACGGCGCAAAGGGCATATTTGCCTTTACGCCCATGTTAAACACGGGGGGTGAGCAAATAATTTGGGTGGGTACTGTATATCATTGGTATGTCAACATTTTACGTGAAAATTGAATCCTAAAAGTGATTAATATACATTTAATTCCGTATTAATCGTTTATTTAAGAAACACCAATAAAACCAATTAGGTTACACATTGGTTACTCGACACAAAAAGGGAATATGATGGGACAGAGTACAAAGCACAACAAGCAATCAATTTTCTGAATTATTTCTTAGTTTCAACCGCATGTAGGAAGGAACACGATACATTTCGTGAATGCGATACCAGCAGTAAAAGAAAATCTAATCTTGAGGCCGTCTAGCTGCATCGAACGCTTGTACGACCGCAGCTGCAGCCAAATCACGTCGTCGAACCGCCTCAGGAGCCCTTACAAAAGATCGAGTTGTTTCGTGCTCTAAAGTTGCGTCGGTACAGCTTGCAAATTGGCTATTTGCTCTGATTCCGTCAAAAAATAAAACGAGGAATAAAATTAGTTAATCATTAAATTTAAACAAGTTTTAACTAATTTGACCAAAAACAGCAGCAGTAATAATAGACCCTTTTAGAGGATATTTCTGATTTTGGCCACGCCTTACACCATTGAAATTACAATGAGCCCTGCAGTCAATCGTCGTCAATTTCTCCCAAGCTCTCTGCACGGCATCGCCTTCAGAATTTCCGCCAATACATTTGATGAATTTAACCTACAAGCATAAACAACTAAGACATTATAAAATATCCAGAAGGAAATCTAGTTATGATAACATTTACCAAACTGGAGTACTTGTCTCCTGAATCCCTCAGTTTTATTTCAAAAGCTTTAAAGGTTTCTACCGAAGAAATAGGAATCTCGTCCAAAGTTTCGCTTCCTTCAGTATGACTGTCAGCTTTGCTAACGCAGATTTTTGTGAGCACTGTTATAAGACCCTTAAGTTCGTTGACCTCAATGGTTAACTTCAAAATTCCTTTGTAAATCCTAATTGAGTCGATGTTTTCCATTCCATCAATTCTCGCTCGTCGAACTGGACGCTCGTCAGTTGCCATCAAAACAGATCTATTTTCCTCCGAAGCCTCATCACCGATGCCAGCTGATGTAGTTTGTCTACCAGCTAATTGGGGTCTGCTATCAACAGCTTGGATGACAAATTGACGGTTGTTAGCTGAAGTATGTTGGGTAGAAACTCCTGAAGAAAAACGTTGATTGGTACTCTCTAAGAAATTTGTCGGTATTTTTACCGAGATATAACTCGGCAATCAACGTCCAGACTTTAATGTAGGGAATTTTTTGCCGAGAATAATATAGGGAAATGAGCCTATAACTATTATCGGTTTAATTTGTCAATCCCTATTTTGATTGTCGGTTTTTTCCGTCTGCATTCATAAGAGAAATCCACCCCCTTATTCCCAAGGTCCATCCGTCTGATTTTCCTCTTCCTCTAGTCTGCTGTTTTCAAGGACTGTCTGGATATATAAATGTTATGACATCATAAAAACATCCCTCCTAATCCCCCCATCCTACCTCTATTTTGTACATAGTCTTAACACGCCCGCAGAATTATTTTCAAGTTTTTCAATAGTCCTAAGTCAGACTCGAACCTACTGATCTTATTCTTAACGTCAGCAGTAATTTCGCTGACTGTTGCTCTACAACTGAGCTATTTGTTCATATCGATCTCAAGATTATATAAAAGAAACTGTTATACTGTATAATAAGAAAGTTGGGACTTGGAGAAATTTTGACGAAACATGCCGTTGACAATTTTCTGCTAGGATCTATACAAAACTAAACTTTGAGTTTGCAATCAACTCGTTTATCAAACCAATCCATGCGATATATACTTATTTCATTTATTGATTTTATACTATTTTTTCAAATTATTACTATTTTAATGTTTAAAGATATTCTTAGTGCAAAACACCCTAACAGCCTAATCACAAGGTAATCCCGATTTGAATTGTCGGTTTTTAGTGTTGGTCTTTCAAAAGCGTGAATGTAGGGATTTAGGCGGTAAAATTTATGAAAAACCGATAAATATATAGGTAAAAATGTACCGAGAAATAAACTCGAACTATTTTACCGACATATTTCTTAGAGAGTATTCGCTGAAGTCGATGGTCGACTTACAACACCTGTAGTAGCAGGTCGACTGGCAACACTTGTAGCGGAAGGTCGACTGGTATTAGATGGGAAAGGTAGTCGTTTTGCACCAGCTGGTAATGGTCGTCTGTTAACAGCCCCTGGATTGTCTATGGGTTCACTGTCAACGTTGTCGCTCAGAGTTGGACTGCCATTTAGTTGACTGTCAAGCTGTGAATCTTCTCCTACACCAACAGAAGCAGATCCAAAATCCATGCTTTCAGACTCTAAAAACATGACAATGAACACTAAGAAAATTTCGCAATATATGAAATAAGTTTACCTTGTTGCCAATCAACAGCTGGGATGACCAATTGACGGTTGTTAGCTGAAGTAGGTTGAGTAGAAACACCTGCAGAAAAACGTTGAATGGTATTTGCTGAAGTCGATGGTCGACTTACAACACCGGTTGTAACAGGTCGACTGGCAACACTTGTAGCGGAAGGTCGATTGTTAGTAGATGGGAAAGGTAGTCGTTTTGCAACAGTTTGGTAACGGTCTCCTGTTAACAGCCCCTGGATTGTCAATGGGTTCAATGTCAACGTTGTCAATCAGAGATGGACTGCCAATCAGTTGACTGTCAAGCTGTGAATCTTCTCCAACACCAACGGATGCAGATCCAAATTCCATGCTTTCAGAGTCTAAAAACATGAGAATGAGCAATAAAGCAATTTCGAAATATATGAAATATGTTTACCTTGTTGGCAAAGAACAAATCTAGGTGTACTAACACCAGCTGGAGGCTGTTCAGCATCATTACTTCTGACGTGGAAGATTGGATGACTGTGAAGAATCAATACCACTCGGTGAATATTGTGTTGAGGTATAGAATCCTCCTATAAAAATTTAAGAATAGACTCAATAAAATAATAGGTGTGATTATCACACTTGAGTAGCTTACTACTGTTGTTGGGAAACGAAGGGGCAATTTGCCAACATGTGAGATGCATCTTGCTGGTCATCACTTGAATCCTGATTAGATTCTTCCATCGATGACTGACCATACCTAGCAGGAGCTCGTTTTGGTCTTTTACCTCTCCCTTGTTCAGCAGCAGCTTCTTCTTCACCCGACAAGTCAGTTTGTTCAACAGCCAAGGCTAGTTGCTGTCTAGCAGATTTGAAGTTTACTGAAATATAGATATGGATTCAAAGATTAATACATGAATTAAATTTTGACGGGTATTGAAAAATTGTTACCAAACATCTTTCTAAGTTCTGCTAAATAGGTTGGCCAATCTGTGCGAGGTACTTCTCTACTTTTAACTGCCACATTGATATCTTTGCAGTTTTTGTAGGCACAATACGTTTCTTTTTTACCATTGCTGTTGTCAACGGCCATTAACCAAAAATCAGGAACAACAAGAGTATACGTAACAAAAATGCCATTGTGATCTGGCATTTTGGCATCAATTAATGCAAATCTTCCAATCTGAAAAATACAACAAATATTATAAGACAGATATATCGAATCAGTAAACAATTTTAGAATTACGTCTTCATAGACCTCAACCGACATTGATGAATCACTCAATTTAAAATTAATATTAAAAAATAAGCAGCTTAAATTTCAATGTCACTTGCAGACATTAACAAAGAAACTCAGACAGACAGTGATTCAGTGAACGACTTAGAAGAGACGATAGAATACCCGGAAGTTAAACTTCAGCAGCGTGGTGTATTGCCAGATTTCCATTGTACAGAAATATCGTAAAATTAACTTCAAAAAAATAATAAACAAACTAATTAATATTTTAACATGAATATTATTTGAATAATTTGATATAGTCATTATTGAAATGGATCATTTTGTAATTCACATTCGAAAAAATACTAATAAAGTCATATTGTTCGTAAACTGGCTAAGTTGTTTTGTCACTTGTCAGCAAGAGTGTTAGCAGACGAAAAAAAAATTTAACGAGACTAATCTTGAGGTTTTGATTTCCGTCTTAAAAGTAATGCTTTTGCTAGCTTTGATCTTGAATAATTACTTTTTGAAGTTACTTTTTAATTACATTCTGTAATGTCTAACGTATTGCGTGTGTCCAAAAAAGTAGTTGGTATACGGCAAACTCGAAATCGTTTAAACGCAAAATTAAGAGAATTTAATAAAAATTCACATGTGTCAGATCCCACCTTGAGTTTTTAACAAACACATTCAGCGTAAGTGAAATTTGCAACCTACTCTTATACAGTTACAGTACCTACTCTTATACAGTTTCTATAAGGAATACAATTTGAATAAAAAAATTACTTCTTAACTTAGAGTTCTGACTACATCAGAAAATCAAGAATTTGAGACTTTCTTTCCACAGGAAAGAGTTAACGACAAACCTACAACATCACAAATTGAGACAACATCATATATCCATGATGAGCCACAGGAAATATTTGTCGAAGATATTTTGTCATCAGCTATAGGTAAAGTAGGCCCAACTCTTTGTTACTTTATAGAAAAATATCAAGAAATTTCAAAGTAAATTCAAGACAATTTTATAATCATCTTTAAAATTTTGCAGTTGATCTAAATTTTGAAGAGCCTGATAGTGACGTGGAGTTTGATGACACACAATCACTGGCTGTAGAATCAGATGACGACTATTGGTCAGATGAAGAGCTGAATATAAATCAAACAAAACAACTTCAATTACCAGCAAAGACACAAGAAGATGTAGTGATTGAAAATCTACGGCAATGGGCCAGCAGTACTCAAGTGCCTTACATACATGTTTCCAGTTTGCTGAAAGTACTTCATAAAGATGCAGGGCTAACATATCTGCCGCTAGACAGCAGAACTCTTCTTAAATCCCTCCGAGGAAAAACTCCTATTTGAAGATATGCCTCCTGGGAAATATCGGCACTTTGATCTTGAAGCTTCTCTCGTGAGATTTCTAGTGGCTTTACAGTCAAAAGGCATCCAAATCCCATCTGAAATTAAACTACTCTTCAATGCTGATGGACTTCCACTGAGCAAAAGTGGCTCCAATGAGTTTTGGCCAATTCTCGTCAGAATTCAGGGTATTAACACGATTTAATTTTATCTATTTTACTGTACCATAACAGTTGTATAATAGCAATTTCTTTTCTATTTAGGTTACGATTATGTTTTCGCTGCCAGGATTTATCAAGGTCGTGGAAAACCAGCAGGACGTCAACGTGTATTTAAAATTCTTCGCTGCTGATATCCATCACCTAAAAAGATCTGGATTACAATTTGAAGGACAAACAATCAATGTGTCTGTTTGCGGTATGTCGAGTGATGCCCCTGCCACGGCGTACATTTTGAACATCAAAGGGCATAATGCCTTTCATGGATGCAGAATTTGCACAACCAGAGGTTCGTGGACTCCAACGATTTCTAAAAGAACAAACGCCAGGTCTGGGGGAAGAGTCACCTTTCCAGATATTAATGCACCGTTGAGATCTGACTCATCATTTCGTAAACGAGAAAACATCCAGCACCACAATAACAATCACATCAGGTCTGTTGTCGAAGATTTGATTGATGATTTAACGGCAGACGTACATTTAGATTACATGCACTTAGTTTGTATTGGTTGCTTTAAAAAGATACTAAATGTATTTTTTTGTCATCCTTTGATAATATTAGATTAAGTCCTGCCAGTTTAATGGCTATCTCAGCTTTTCGTGAACACATTCGTCAATACATTCCAAATGACTTTGCAAGAAAAGCCTCGTAGTGCGAAAGATCTTCCAAGATGGAAAGCAACAGAGCTTAGACTAGATTTATTGTATCTTTGTCCAGTAATTTACAAGTCTTTCATAACTAAAAATTGCTATGATCATTTGATGTTGTTGCATGTGTCTATAAGGCTTTTATTAGAAAGAGATTCGTGCCAAGCTGATGCGGACTATGCAAACGAATTATTGAGACTCTTTGTTCAAGTATCTTCTCAGCTTTATGGCCCAGAACTTGTGACTTTTAATATTCATTCCCTAATCCAATTAGCGAGAGGTGTTAAAAAACATGGCAGTCTTGACTCAAGACTGCCATGTTTAAGCAAAATAATAAAGCAAAATGCGCTAGTATCCTCAAGACTCTTGAGGATACTAGCGCATTTTGCTTTGAAAACCAATTGCAAGTCTATAAAAACATGGTTCGGCCATGTGGTCGCTCACTAGAGCAACTTGTTCGTCGTATTGATCAAGAATGTAGAATTTCGGTGTTGTGTGTAACCCCAAGAGTTCCAGCGCTGCACAAAAACCATTAGTTCTTAAAAAGCTTCACTTTTGTGGTCCTATTTTGCCTGGACTTTTATCGGGAAAAACAGTACAAACAATTAGTGTTGGAAAATACGATTTTGACAAATTCTTTGCCAGATAACTGCGTTATAATTAAAGGAAACCAAGTTGTGTTAATTGCAAATTTTGTGTGGAAACATGAAAAAACTGTATGTAATTGGGAGAAGATATTTACATCAAGAAAACTTGTTCTCTTACCCGTTTCCATCTAGTAATATCTATGAAATAGTTGTTTCCCAATTAGCAGACACCCTGGAATCTTTTGAATTTTGTAAAGTCAAGTACAAATGTATTCGAATACCAACTTCTTTTCCAGAAACTGGGTCGTATTTCGTGTCAAAACTGCTTAATTTGAAAATAAATTGAAACTTTATGCTTCTGCTGAATTACAAATTTGCCGCCATTTTTTTAGTCAATTCATTTCTAATATCATGTAAAATCAGTACATCCGCATAATATACCTAAATGAAGTTACGATGAATATCCTTTGTTGAAAAAATTTGTATATTTCGCTTCCTCCGTAACATCTGTAGATTCCAAGTATGTTTCTGACATATATACTTGTCATGTACTGTAAGGATATCCGTTTACTTTCATACCTCCTTACTTAAGGGATGGGTCAGAAGTAATCTTTTTTATTGTGAACTGTGGACTATATGGTTGTACCGCTTGGGACTTTAAAATCATGTACTTTGAGTATAAAACATACACGTTGCAAGAAGGTACAAAATGGATAGACGGTACAGCGCCAATTTTCATGCAATAAAGAATATACCCGCAATATACCATCGTCAATCCAAAATGGGACCTGGAGCTATACATCCATATTTATGTACATGTTGTGTCATCGAATGAGCCGTGTTAGTAGGGAACCCTCAGGCTATGTCCGCAGATAGGGACAAGCACTCGTGACGGAAAAAGGGTGAGCCAATAATTGATGTCTATCAATTATCTCATTGAACCTATAAATAATTTTTAAAATAAAAAATTTTAATTTAATTTAAATTTCTAATGAAAAAAAATCCGATGGCTCTTCGATGAAAAATAGTAGGGGAGACCGGGGCTACTTGGGACAAAAAAATGAAAACAACCTTTTTGAATTTTTAATAAAAAAATAATTTTTTATTAAACTTTTTGGACTTTTCTTAAAGGCTATCATTTCCTCTATTCAAAACTATTTTTAAAATTTGTTTTTGTGAACTACACAATAAACTAGAATCATTCTAATGAAATCAACTTTTTTTTTGAAACACGAAAAAAAAACAACGGGGTTGGTTGGGACACCTTAACTAAAATCATTTTTCCTTTGTATAATTGTGGGATTCATTAAAAGTTAAGATAGCCATTCGATAGAGAATATATTTAGCTTCGGGGGGTGTGTAAGAATTGTGGAAAATGAAATGTGTTAAATCCCCAAATAATTTTGAAAACTTTTTTCATGAAAAAACGCCCCTTTTTCCTGGTAGGGATAGGCTTTACTAGGTCCCAACTTACCCCAATCTCAATGTCCCAAATAGCCCCGCATAAACCACTCGACTATTTTACATTTTACGCCTAAACTAAAAGAGCTACACAAAAAAATAATAACACAAAAAAAAAAGTAGAATGAATTTCCTTTCGAATGGTATGTTTCGTTTTTTAATGCCATTTTTAGAAACTACTTTTTTTGGGGTTTTCTTAATGTTGCGGATTTTACGCAAAACAAAGAAAAAAAAACATTTATGTGTATAGCTCCTTAGGTTATTGTTTAATTTCAATAATTTTTTTGCCAAGGTGTGTTTACATCACTAGTACCCATATTTGGTTAAAAAATTTATTTTTTAAACAATGGGAAACATACAAAAAACCGCGATGTCCCACCTTACCCCTGTCCCAAGTAGCCCCGGTCTCTCCTATTAAAAAAAATCCCGTGCGACAACCGTCGGGCATATCTCGTTGCGGGTTAAAACACCGAAATTGGCAGTGAGCCAATACTCGTGGTGGGTACTGTACAACAAAAAACACATGAGAATACAAAGTTCGGCGTCGTTTTTTTTCAAAATTAACTTGAGTGAGTATCACCAGAATGAAACTCATATCAAACTGGTTTGATAACTAAAGGTCAGTTAGTATTCAAGACCAGAGTAGACGTAATTTTTTATATTTTTCTTTTGCGAAAATACATTTTCCGTTAAGGACAGTCATTTAACACCAGCCAAAAAGGTTTTTCACAATGAGTTCGTCACACCGCACCACGCATTGCTTTTTTTTAGAATATCACGCGAACAGTAAAAATTATAACCGACGAGATGTCAACAGCAGAAATCAAAGCTGATTTTCTGTTAAAGAGGTAGGGGCATGTTAGGGGGGTAGGGGATGGTAGTAGTAATCCAGCAATATGGCAACGTCGTGCCCCTAGCGGCTGGCTAAGGGCAGTTGGTATATAGCTATCCCAGAATAAACAATTTGATTAGCCTCCGTCATCGCTATTCTAGAGTTACTCCTTTATATACAGCTCTGAGCTAGACATTACAGGATGGGTATTCGCGAGCTCGCAAAAAATGAGGCCATGCTTTTTTGGAAAAAACCTTATGAAGTCGATACACCATAGCTTTATGGCTCTGAAGCACCTAAGGAAACTAGGAATGGTTTATGGAGTGACTTGGGCAACTCCTTAACCTTCCCTCTCTGGCCAGGAGTGCAAAACTGTTTCCGCTATTTCATAGAGACAAGGCCATTGAGAGCTAACTAGCTAACTTGTGTTGGAGAGAAAAAGCATATACACTTAACCAACGTTGCACTTTTTTGACAACATAAAGATTGTTAATGGAATAATTTCCTTCCCTTTTGTTTCATAGCTTCGTCAACTGTCTGATTGTAGGACACTAGTCTATCATTGACAAAAACATTGAGATGTTGAGGAATATCTGTTTCTCGATAGGTTAGTTTACAATAAAACATTTATTTCGGATTATTCGGAGCACAGATATACGTAAAACACAGAAACCGGTCCAAATAACCCCACTCTCCCCTACACGACCCTTTCTCATGAACGACCAGAAATTTCTCGACAGCCTGAACAAGGTCGTGTGGTTCAGTTCAAGAATGCCACTGGAATAGTTTCTCAGATTTGTGCATGTTAAATAACGTTTTTCTTTGAATATAATAAGGACTCGTTATTAGAGGATCGTGGTTCTGATGTTTTCTGAACAATATGACCATCATATATGGAAAATTGTTCCATGTTGTATCCCTACACAAAGTTTTCCTAAAAACACTTGTAAATTTTTCGTAGCTCTCGATAATGACGAAGGATCGTCAAAGAAAAATTTTAAATTTACATCACCCATTCCTGAATGTTAAAATAAAACTAGTGAAGGAAACCATTATTTAATGTCATGATTAATAAAGTTTTTTCATCCCCGCACTAGCTTTTTTCGAAAAGAAAGATTGTAGATCAGTATCTTAAGCCTTATACAAGCCCATTTAATATTTTCACAATGCTTACATTTTTCCATACTCCCCTTAACCATTCTTCTAACATCTCGTTTTCCCCCAGTGAAAATATATATTTTCCATGCACTATCCTATGAAACAAGAATACAAATACATTATACTTCGTGAATGGTATAAATTTTATATGCAAACTTGAAATATTTTTTGCATGCCACGTCAGTGTTGGTTGGATAGCGCCAAATTACAAAATTATTAGTTTAGAATTACATTACAAATAAAATCAAAACTTTATCAAGTGCATATTCTTTTAAGAAATGGGCAAATTATAATGTATACTATTTTTAAGATATAGAGTTACGAAAGACATTCAAATATGGAAACGTCAGGCTCTCCGCAGAGAAGAAGAGCTAATTCTTCTGGATATAAAAGGCTTAGGCTGCTTATGGGGAAAACCCAATCAAATCCCACTCGGAATTTATCCAATGCTCACGATACTTCAGCAATCAAAATCGAGTTTGAAATCGAGTAGAAATTCATCAAATTATATTAATGACGTTTTATATAAATTTTTTTCCAAATATTGTTATATTCCTGATGCAAATCCATCATAATTTTTGCAACAAATTTGCCAGTATCACAATACAGTTGCGGAGTAAACATGTTGACCTGACTATTATATGACATAGGAGATGAAAATAGAGCGTTTGTACTATAAAAATAGTCTACAGAATTGTCATCAACTAATTCTCCTAGCCACAGAGAAAGTTATAACCTCTGAATCTCTTTACACAAGTTGGAGAAAAATTCTCTGGAGGGTCCTGCTCCTATTCCTTCCAAAAAACAAAATGCATTTTCGTTTTACTACTTTCAATTTTGGAGACAAACTCTTAAACCAATTTTTTGGTTTCGCATTTCTGGTGATAAAGAAGGCTATGCATAAAAATTGTATTTAAGAAACTTTTCAAACTCACCACCAACCGGAAGGCAAGAGGAATCCAGTTGAGAACCACAAAAACTCTTTTCGTTCCTTTTATCGTAAGTTGAAAGTTGG